>CM048745.1:720202380-721678005 GCA_026315105.1 Locusta migratoria
GTTAATTACATCCGGAGATATTGTAACCTGAAGTTGACGCTTGAGTACCACTCCTCCGCTGTTTGATCGTGTGTATCAGAGAGCACCGAATTAAGTAGGGAACCTGTACCTTAGGTACAGAAGAGACTAGAACAGCACATTACGTCCACATGCTAACACCTTTATTGGTGTTTTTCACTGATGCACATGTACATTACCATGAGGGGTGAGGTACACGTACACACGTGGTTTCCGTTTTCATTTACGGAGTGGAATAGAGTGTGTCCCGACATGTCAGGCCAATAGATGTTCAAAGTGGTGGCCATCATTTGCTGCACACAATTGCAATCAATGGCGTAATGAATGTAGTACACGCCGCAGTACATCTGGTGTAATGTCGCCGCAGGCTGCCACAATACGTTGTTTCATATTATCTGGGGTTGTAGGCACAGCACGGTACACATTCTCCTTTAACGTACCCCACAGAAAGAAGTCCAGAGGTGTAAGATCAGGAGAACGGGCTGGCCAATTTATGCGTCCTCCAATTCTTATGAAACGCCCGTCGAACATCCTGTCAAGGGTCAGCCTAGTGTTAATTGCGGAATGTGCAGGTGCACCATCATGCTGATACCACATAGTCGACGCGTTTCCAGTGGGACATTTTCGAGCGACGTTGGCAGATCATTCTGTAGAAACGCGATGTATGTTGCACCTGTTTGGGCCCCCTGCAATGAAGTGAGGACCAATGAGGTGGTCGCAAATGATTCTGCACCATACATTTACAGACCACGGTCGCTGTCGCTCTACCTGTCGGAGCCAGCAAGGATTGTCCACGGACCAGTAATGCATGTTACGTAGATTCACTGCCCCGTGGTTTGTGAAACAGGTAGAAATGCAACGCATTCTCTGTTAATGCCCATTGACAGAATTGCACTCTTAATGTCATCACCATGTAATTGCTGATGTAGCGACACATGAAACGGTTGAAAGCGGTGACGATGCAGTATGCGCATGACACTACTTTGACTCAGTCCACCGGCTCTCGCAATGTCCCGTGTACTCCTGTGTGGGCTTACGGCAACAGCAGCTAGTACACCAACTGCACCCACTTCTCCTGTGACGGGACTGTTACGGACCCGTTTGCGTGCTACGATCATACCTGTTGCATACAGTTGGCGGTTGATGTTTTGAAATGTGCGGCACGTTGGATGCTCTCTGTCCGGGTACCGTTCTGCATACACCCTGCAGGCTTCAGCTACATTTTGTTGACACTCGCTATAGATGAGTATCATCTCCGCCTTTTCAGAGTTCGAATACACCATGGTCACAGTTCCTACAACACTACACAACCATAGACGTCTGGTAACACAGTGTACTACAGTTAGTCTGGGTGCAAAGACGAATGAGCCGGCCGCGGTGGCCGAGGAGACTGAGGCGCTCCAGTCACGGTCTGCACGGTCACTACGGTCGGGGGTTCGAATCCCCCCTCGGGCATGGATATTTGTGCCGTTCTAGTTCGTAAGTAGTTCATAAGTAGTTTGTAAGTTTAGGGACTGATGACCCCGTAGTTAAGTCCCATAAGCTTCACTAACATTTGAACATTTCAAAGACGAATGCAGATTAACAATAGCAGCAAGCGCTGCGCTACATGCGGACACTGCGACAGCTAGACCAAACCACAGCAGTGCACTACAGCCACACTCGTAAACACGGTCGTCATCGTAAACATGTCCCTGCAGATTCTGCTCGCCGACCGTGGCCCGTGTTTGTTACACACGCAACTGAACGCCGGAGGTTTCAAGCGTCAACTTTAGGTTACAATATCTCCCCGTATGTAATTCGCATTTTACAATGCAACAAACGGCACTGATTACGTATTTGTTTATATGTTCAGATGCTAACAAAACTAACAGGGTCCCATTAAAAAAACGTAGGTTTGTGTTAAAAAACACACTTTTTTGTGCATTTTTTATGATTTGTATTAACCAATTACACTAGCCCCTCTCCTCACGTTCGGTCTGTGAAATCGGTTCGTCAGTATTTGATGTGGTTTACGAAATATATCCAGCGGTAAATTTAGGTGACTCACCCTGCATATTGCTTGACTTAGCCCTTTCCCAATCACTATTAAAATTCCTGGATTAAGGTACCCGCAGTAAATTGTCAAAAAAAGGGGGGGGGGGTGGGGGGTGGAGGGTGAGCTACGGTGGTCGGAGATTGAGCGCAGGCACTGTAAATAGCTTCGTCGGGTCCTCCACCTCTGTTGTGATTTGAACTATTTTTGAACAACGGTAGTACTTATTTCAATGTTACTAATCTTTGTATCAACAGTACTACTACAATGGCAATATATCATAATATTTATTCGTAAAGACAAATTTGAAGATGTATTTGGTATTTCGGCCTTAGTTTCGCTTCTTTAGTTACTGTCTCAAGAAGAGTCAGTATACCGGGTGATCAAAAAGTGAGTATAAATTTGAAAACTTAATAAATCACGGAATAATGTGGATAGAGAGGTAAAAATTGACACACATGCTTGGAATGACATGGGGTTTTATTAGAAAAAAAGTATTGCTAGACGGGTGAAAGATCTCTTGCCCACGTCGTTTTGTGACGATCGTGAGCTCAGCCGCCACTTTCGCCATGCGTGGTCTCCCAGGTCCCCAGACCTCACTCCGTGCGATTATTGGCTTTGGGGTTACCTGAAGTCGCAAGTGCATCGTGATCGACCGACATCTCTAGAGTCACTGAAAGACAACATCCGACACCAATGCCTCGCCAGAACTCCAGACATGCTTTACAGTGCTGTTCACATTATTTCTCGACTACAGCTATTGCTGAGGAATGATGGTGAACATATTAAGCATTTCCTGTAAAGAACATCATCTTTGCTTTGTCTTAATTTGTTATGCTAATTATTGCTTTTCTGATCAGATGAAGCGCCATCTGTCAGACTTTTTTTAACCTACTCTTTTTTTTGCCCCTGAGATCCTCAACACAAGACCGAAGTTTGCGTTAGGGATAGCTTTTATGCTACTATTTTGCTTCAGAAGTTAATGTTTGATGCATTGCTTTAATCGTGACCACCTGTGTTCCGATCAACATTTGCTAATTTTCATAATACGGTTTGCCTTTTATTAATGTTGCTTGTGTACGATGGTGGCTCTTTAGTAAACAGTTATTTCGAAGGAAACATCTGGCGTAACATACAATATATACAGTACTAGTGTTCGTTTGAGTTATATTACAAGTCCAGGTCATTACAGTGTCCATTTGTTCCAAACCCGTCCCGAAACAAAAGCCTGGCCACGCCTATGGCCATGGGTATTGCCGGCACGGATACTGGAATAGACGGTAGGTGTCACGCGCAGGTGGAGGGGGCCTGCCCTGCGCTGTGACGTCACCGGGTGTCCACAGCCGCCACGAAAAACTTGTCAAACGATTGCAGGAAAACTAATTGGTGAAAAAAAAATTTTTTTAGTCTCACAGCTTGACATCTCCGCTCGATGAAGGACTGAATTTCTTTTTATTATTCTGCATAATTTTTTTGTGCTGTATAAATGAAGTAAATAAATTTTATGATTTTGTAGAGGTAAAAACGCATTGCGTAGACTTTGCGTGTTATTCATTTTAGATCATATGTTGCTGCGTATTAATGTTGTGAACAAGTTGAAGTACATAATTATTTCATGTGTTAGTTTATTGTTCTCACTTCTTAAATGGTCAACTTCTTTAGTTGATTCAGGTACAATTATTCCATCGTTGTCAATGGCAGTGCTCGCTAAGGGGGGTTTCGGAATTAGTACACCTACTGATTTCCTCAACGTAACTGTTTTTAAAGTTTAAGCTGTCATCCTTGTCATTTGTTGTTAACAATAACATTTGTACTCCTTTTCGGTTGTTTCGTCTTTCTACTATGAATTCACGGCATTCAAAAGAACCTGTCTTGAGTACGTCGATGCACTTCTAAGAAGGGACCGCATCTGCCTTTATAATATACGTTCCAGTGGAAGGTTTAAACGTTCATATTTCAAGTTTCGAACATAATAAGACTCTTTAAAATGTTCTGCACATACATGACCAGTATCAGGGTTGAGAGCATCTAATCGCTTACACGCTTTTATCCACTTTAACCTTACCTCTTTATCACTCGGAAATCTGTGAAATATCGCATTCTTCTGTCTGCCGTGGTTCGTACAGCACGCAACAACACTCCATCGTCACTCATAAGCCTTCACTTACTACTACTTAATACACATGTTGTTGTGGTCTTCAGTCCGCAGACTGGTTTGAAGCAGCTCTCCACAATACCCTGTCCTGTGCAAGTCTCTTCATCTGAAAATACGTTCGGCAACCTACATCCTTTTGAATCTGCTTACTGTATTCGTCCCTCGGTCTCCCTCTACGATTTTTACCCCACACGCTTCCTTTTAATGCTAAGTTGACATTTCCTTGGTATCTCAAAATGTGTCCAACCAATCTATCCCTTCTCTTGGTCAGGATATACCAGAAAAACCTTTTCTCCCCAATTCGGTTCAGCACGTCCTAATTAGTTACGTGATGTACCCATCTAATTTTAATCATTCGTCTGTAGCACCACATTTCAAAAGCTTCTATCATCTTTTTATCTGAACTCCTTATCGTCCACGTTTCACTCCCATACAATGCTACACTCCAGACAAATGCTTTCAGAAGGGACTTCCTAACATTTAAATTAATATTGGATGTTAACAAGTTTCGCTTCATTAGAAACGCTTTTCTTCCCATAGCCATTCTGCCTTTTATACCTTTTTTGCTTCGGCCATCAGAAGTTATTTTGCTACCCAAATAACAAAATTCATCTACTACTTTTATTGTCTCATTACCTGACCTAATTCCTTCAGCAACGCCTGATTTTCTGACATTGCATTCCATTACCTTCGTTTTACTCTTGTTAATGTTCATCTTATATCTTCCTTTCAAGACACTGTCCATTACATTCAATTGTTATTCCAGATCTTTTGCGGTCTCTGACAGAATTACTATGTCATCGGCAAACCGCAAGGTTTTTATTTCTTCTCCCTGCAGTTTAATGCCCTCTCCAAATTTCTCTTTCCATTCTTTCACTGCCTGCTCAATATACAGATTGAACAACATTGGGGAAAGGCTACAGCCCTGTCTTACTTCCTTCCCAACCTCTGCGTCCCTTTCTTGCCTTTCGACTCTAATAACCGCTGTCTGGTTTTTGTATAGATCGAATATAACTCTTCGCTCCGTATATTTTACCCGCATATTTTTCCCTTCAGTATTTGGAAGAGTGTATTCCAGTCTACATTGTCAATAGCTTTCTCCAAATTGGCAAACGCTTTTCGCAGGTTTCCCTTCCCTGTGCCTATTTTCTAAGATAAGTCGTAATGTGAGTATTGCCTCCCGTGTTCCTACATTTCTCCTAAATCCAAACTGATCTTCCCCGAGGTCGGATTCCACAAGTTTTTCTATTCGTCTGTAAATGGATCTTAATACATACACAACTATGAAGATCCCGCCGGCCGCGGTGGCCGAGGGGATTGGGGCGCTCCAGTCTGCATGGCCACTACGGTCGGGGGTTCGAATCTCCCTCGGGCATTGCTATTTGTTCAAAATGTTCAAAGGTTTTAGAGTCTATGGGACTTAACTACGGGGTCATCAGTCCCTAACCTTACAAACTACTTACAAACTAGCTAATACTAAGGACGGCACAAATATCCATGCCCGAGGGGGGATTCGAACCCCCGACCGTAGTGACCCGTGCAGACCGTGACTGGAGCGCCTCAGTCCCCTCGGCCACCACGGCCGGCTATTTGTTCCATCCTTAGGATTAACTAGTTCATAGGTAGTTTGTAAGTTTGGGGACTGATGACCCCGTAGTTAAGTCCCATAAGCTATACAAACATTTGAACATTTTTATTAAGAGCCAGTGGGAAAACATTTCTGTGGAGATACAATGATAATAGCAACGCTACGGTCGTGCGAGAAAACTGTGCTAGTCTCCTGGTGACGTCAGAGGCGCGGCATACGACTGCGCATTCGGTAGTTGACACCTAGGCGTGTATTCTAGTATCCGTGATTGCCGGTATATGACGGAGCTTCCGGCTGTGCGAGCATCTTCCTCCTCTCAGGAGGAGGGCAGCCGGCGCACGCGCGTGAGTCAGCGCTCGGCAGCGCTGGCTGCAGCGGCCGTAGCCGGCATCTGCGGCGCCGCCCCCTCCCCCTCCCCTGGCTCGCGGGTTATTAGTAGGGCGCCATGTGTTGACAACGCGCTTTTGTTCGCGCCGCGGGGGAAAGGAAATGAGCGGCGACAGCTTGCAGGGCAAGAGCGCGACAAGCCGCTATTGCTCTGTTTGTCACGCGCCCTCACCTCAGCTGTCTTCGGCTAAAGTGAAAACCTCTTGTCCTGAATGGGTCTCAGCATTTCACTCATCTACAAGGTGCGAAATCAATCCCAAGGTTCTAACGACCACACCACACGTGGATTTAACTGTCGAAATGAAGTTTCCTAAAGACCGGATGCATATTTCATTTCAACAGTCAGAGTTATAGCAATCCACTTCAGATGCGGAAGATTGACGGTAAGTCATCGAGTAAAACAGAAGTGATATCTGGCGTTCCACAGGGAAGCGTTATAGCTCCCCTACTCTTCCGTGCGTTTATAAAAGATTTAGGAGACAATCTGAATAGCTCCCTTAGGCTGTTCGCGGATGATGCTGTCGTTTATCGGTTAGTGAAGTCAACAGAGGATCAAAAGCAACTGCAAATCGATCTAGACAAAATTTCTACATGGTGTGAAAATTGGCAATTGACACTAAATAAAGAAAAGTGTGAAGTAATACACATGACCACTAAACGAAATCCGCTGAACTTCAATTACGCGATAAATCAGTAAAACCTTAAGGTCGTAAATTCTACCAAATACCGAGGAGCTACAATTATGAACAACTTAGACTGGAGAGAACACATCCAAAATATTGTGGGGAAAGCGAACCAAACGTTACGTTTCATTGGCAGAACGCTTCGAAGATGCACCAAACAGACTGCCTACATCACACTTGTGCGTCCTCTCCTGGTGTACTGTTGTCCCTTGTGGGACCCTCACCAGGTGGGACTGACAGAAGACATTGAGAAGGTTCAGAGAAGGGCAGCTCGTTTTGTTTTATCACGTTGGGGGGGGGGGGGGGGGAGCGTCACGGAAATGTTGCACGAATTGGGGTGGAAATCATTAAAAGAAAGGCGAAAGACGTTATTCATTGCAGCGCGATCAGTTTGCGAAGTTTCAATCACCGACTTTTACTTCTGAATGTGAAAATATTTTGCTAGCACCCACCTACTTAGGGAGACTTGACCATCCCAATAATATAAGAGAAATCAGATCGAAAACGGAGCGATTTAGATGTTCTTTCTTCCCGCGCGCTATTAGAGAATGGAACGGTAGAGAAAAGTTATGAAAGTGGTTAATGAACCCTCTTCCAGGCACTAAATGTGATTTGCAGAGTTTCTATGTAAATGTAGATGTAGATGAAGATCAAACATAAATATTTTACATATGTATGTTCTTGAAGATGGACATTTGCGTTGTTGATGCTCAGAATTCAGCTAAATAGTAGAATATATTTCAGGAGATTCAATTAAATAATCACAGACATTCTTGATGATAGTTCCATTGTGACGGAAACATATTTATTTAGTTGTGCAACATTATAAAGTTCAAGACATCCAGCAGCAGATCAGAGACGTTTACAGGTTTGAAACTATGAACAGAGTGATAAAACATGGCTTCCACTCAAACCTTTTCTGCGTAATAAGACTAATAACAATGTTTTGAAGTTCACAATTAAACAATGTTCTTTTACTTTAAATATGCCAAAATACATAAATTAAAATATTATATTTCGGCTTTAACTGTTTATTTCAATGTATGTATTTGTTTTATGAAATTTGTAGTTAATAATATATGCAAATTAAGTGTAGTGTTTTGACTCATGTTAAATTTGTTCAAGTTATTTACATTATTTTTGTTTTTAAATGCACACATATCTGTTTTGACAATATTGTGTAGGTGTACTATTATTTAGACACGTAATTTCAATGTATTTCAATTTGTGGTCTAATTTTTTATTTATTTTTTTAAAAAAAATTAATAAATAAAAATTTGTATAAAGTCGTAGTAGTTCTTTCTATTTCGAAGATAGTTCCTTAGTATCAAACGGATTATTAATTTTATTGTGTGAAAAATCATCATTATTTAATTTAGGATCCAGTGATATATAAAACATGGTCTGCCCGAATTTATTTAAACAAAAGGTAAATACGTAATAATGTTGTGCAATAGGTCTAACATATAGTAATGTAGTTTTTATGCAAAAAAGAATCTTTATAGGGTCAGCTTATTCCGTAACTAAGTGTAATGCATTTTTAGTGTTTGTAGTTATTAATTACGAAAGTATCAAAATTGAAAATTACGTAAAAAAAAAGACAGCCAAAGTTATGTTTCTATCAACATACTTTTTCTTAAACATGTTTTAAGTACGTTAAACTGAACGCGAAAATGTGATTTTTACATGTCCGGTGCTTCGTTTTTGTTGCAACAACCACCACCAACTGGAATAAATACCCCGGTGCGTTATCGTGATGCAAGAGCCGTGAATTTGGTTCTGGGATAGGAGGCTATTTTTTAAAAAATATAGCATATTGAATTTATTAATACATGTCTTATTTTTACATTTTTTGTAATTTAACCAATTATACTACGAAAAGAATTTGAACCATTCCCGAATATTTCGATGTCAGTCTGACGTCGAATAGTAATCCAATTGATCGCTGATTGCAAAAAGGAAGAATGCCCATTCACCAATGTTTTGAGAAAACTAGGAAAATCTTGTTAACACCTAAAATATTGTTCAGAAAGTTTTACGATCAATTACAAACTTGTAGAACTAAATAATCTACACTAAATGAAGAGTCGTTCCAACGCCTTCGATAAATATTTTTGAAGCAGGCCTCTTTGGAAGATGGTGGACATCCATCTTTTTTCCAATAAAGTAATATCTTGCAAAGAAATTTGAAGTAACACGGGTTTAAACTGCTATTTATTGTCATTTTCGTTAGAAACGAATAATACTGATTTCAATTTAATCCAACATCTTAAGAACAATAATTTATTTTGATGTAGTATTAAAATTTTTAATTAACAAAATTTTTAATCTTCTTCAGCAGCTTGTACAGCGTTGTTTCCTGGAAATAACAATCTTCTCCTTGAGATAGGACATAATTATTTCTTGTGGACCACTGTTGTTATAAAACTCCTGATACTCTGATGGAATGTACTTTATTATTTTATTAAGATCTTGTAGCTTCTTGTGATTAATAAGAATCTTCTTCCTGTATGCCATATTTCTCGGATAATCAGGAACTTTTTTTTCCATTAAAAAGACTGTATGTATTGCGAAGCAGTCCATTTTGCGAGTCCATACCAAGGACTTATCCTGGGTTTTTATAAGTGCAGGTCAAATGCCGGAATTTAGCAAGTGAAAATTTCTCCTTTGTTTGACAGTTTAGGGCAAATGAGAATTTTTTAAAGTGTAGTGGTCACCATTCTTTAATGTCAATGATATCTTGATGTTCAATAATCTTGACTTGAAACGTATTAAATATTTTTCTTTAATTAACTATCATTTCAACATACTGTTTGACAGAATAGATTCTGTCTTGTCGTATCACTCTCTTTATTTCGGCAAAATCCCTATCGAATGGGAGGAAGGAGTAACCTCGTACAGGAAAAATGTGATGAATTATTTCAAATTTGCGTCATTGCTACATACATCAAGTACCGTACAACAGTGTTGTTTCGATTTTGCCCACCACAAGAATTACTAAACACATGTATTCTTTCACTGAGTCAGATAGCTGTTTATCTATGTAGTCGTTGAGGAAAGTACAGACTTCACTAGGCCCTCGATTACCTTGCCCTTCATGGTAGCAATAAAACTGTGCAGTATTGTTTTTCATATTAAGCATTCCGGGAATACAAGGAAGAGGAACATTTTGCATATAATCAAACACTAGACTGACTACATTACGTCTTTCAGCACACAGTTTTATCACCTCTTGTTTTTTACTAAAACTGGGCTCTCGTCCTTTGACAACTATCAATTCTGCAACAGCCACTCGTTTTACATTGTCATTCAGAAATGGAGATTTAATTTTGGCTTGAATTCCTCACAGACAGAACATACATCAACTTGTGAATGACAAAATCTATAATGAAAATTTTTATTGAAGTATTTCAGATAATATTCAAACTCCACTGTAAATTCTGGGTTTTTCTCACAAAACAAATCTTGCATCTTTTTCACATTTAAGTTGGAATCCAAATATACAATACTTTTGCCACTGTAATGTGACTGGTTGGTTGGGGAAGATCGAATATGAGCATCTGTCTTGTCAATGACATCAGGTTCAATTACATTTCCTCTGTTAATATGCTTTCCACTACGGTCTTCTGGAGACTGTCCATTAACAAGGAGCGATGTTAGGCGTCAAACAGCCTTATCACTGACAGCATGCAAACTGCAATGTTCTTTACAATATATCTGTATTATTTCGGTCTGTTTCATAACCAAGAATGTGTATGAACCTTTCTTCACAAATTATGCTTTGAGCACTTGACTGATTTCGAGGAAGACTTGACCCGAATGAAGAAGCAAGCTCCATATAACAATCCAAATTTTTTTCACCTGCAAATTATAGTTCAGGGCTGAACAAGAAAAAGAAATATAAAAATGGTGAAAAGTGCAGTTTCCAACTACATCTACAGGAGAACGGCGTTACTGGTGGTCAGAACAGAATAATCAGTTTATTTGGAGCTATCCAGAGGGCAATAACATGCAAAGCGATGGTTATGCCTATAGAAATGATAGTGAAGAGGGACACTCGGCTGAGACAGTCGAGATCTGGTCACCAAAACCGATGGAACTGGCTAGGAATACAGTACACGCCAAGCAATGATTAATGAAAGACATGGCCTCAACCGTACCAGTAGGAAGTTTCACAAAAGGCCAAAACAACATAATTAATTACTAGGACATGTCGTGGGATCTTTTAGAAGAAAAAGAAGAGTGGGAACCGGTAGACATATACCCGATAATCAAATTTTCACCCAGGAAATGTACACTTAGAGGTACTATCGACAATGGCAGGCAAATCTCTACGACCTCTCCTCCGAACAACGCGTGTGGCTGCTTTAAAGGTTACAAAATTTCGAGTTAAAGTCTCTGTAAGGGGCACAAATCAGAAGTCTCGCATCGATCCAGAATAAAGTTGATGTGCTTGAATGAAACATGCTGATTATACCACACCTGGCCATTGAGATTAAATTTGGAATGGACTTTTTAAACAAACCCAGAGGTATGCTGGATATGAGTGGAGGCACCATTACCTTAAAATCGGAAATGAGAAATAAATTCATTTCTTAAGGCTGGCAATCCTGTTACAACTGCAAGACAATTGCCTAAGAATGTCTATCAAACAGAATTACAAAGAGATTAACGAGCATCAGTAAAGTTTAATTGGATGGAAAAGGATAGGAAAGTGAAAAAGGAGGAATGGCAGATATGTGAACAAACCGAACTTGAGACAAAATGGAGGGCTGAGAATGAATTGGTCCAACACGGTCCATTACATCAGCTACATCAAGCTATTTAGAAATTAAGTTGCATTTTGTATGCAAGGTAATTCAGTTTTGCCCAACAATGAGAAGTATGGATTATAAATAAAGGAACAGAAGATGTGAATTTAAGAGTAGAAAAAGTATCTGATAAATAGGAAGGGAAAGAGTGAATGTGTCATCAGTTTTCTCTGAGCTCAACCAAGGAACTTATGATTATAACAACAGATGAGAAAGTATAAAGGATTCAGACACACATTCATATCTGGCTTAGTAGGAACCGCAGATAGTTTGGGTATGGAATGCTATTGGTTCCCGTAGACCCATGTATATGGACTTTTCTTTTTTGAATAAGATTGGAATGCACACCGGACTCGGATGTACCAAAACATCGAGTTAAGTGAGTAGATGGTTGCTAAGAGGTCGACAAAGAGGAGATTACTGAGGATACTCGGTTTGCTCTATGTGACCCTATCATCCTGTGGTGCAAAAGTTTTTCATGAACACATAATGTGTTAGGGACACTGCGTAATCTCGAGCCAGAGAAATCAGTGGGCACTAATGTAAATTACAAGTGACTATGGATGCTACATAGTAGTGCACAGGGAAAATCAGCACATCGGGTAAGGCTCACTAATACAATGTATGTTATTTCTGTTGTACACAGTGCAAGGAGTCAAGACCTCTTTACCAGCCGTTTTTATGTACACGATCAGAACCGCCTCGTTTTAACGAGTAACTTGATACAGCTCTTATGGTATTTGTGTTGGTAATTAGACGCAGTAATTATTGAACTTGCAAAAAGTCCCTGCATCTAAGTACACCGTATACATCACGAGGGTGCCGCCGGACAGACATTTTAAAACTGTGTGGCATGCTACAGAAACAAGGTGTATTTTTGTATCGAAAGGAAGAAGTCACTCGCTAGGAAAATAACACGGTCGGAACCCTCACAACAGGTCGTGAAGCGAAAGGAAGACTTTCAACAGACAATGGAGAGAGTACTGTTTGTGTGCTCACAGGGTGGCGTAAAGACTCAGCCCCCCCTCCGACTCACCAATTCCTGTAATAAACACCGTTGCACATTGGGTCGGTTTTTAAAACTAACCTAACAAGTTTGCAACATTAACTGGCGTAGGATGAACTAGCTGAGGGGAGGCTACAGGCGTTTTGCTAAAGCGATCCTGACTGGCAGCTTAGAGCATGTGCCCTTGTTCACAAACTGGAAAGGAATGCCGAAATATATATAGAACTGACGGTGATATGAGTAAACGCCTTTTTCTGATGGTGACTGCTGCTGACAGGACACTAGCCATTGATATGTCCATCTGTGTAGCCAGACAGTGTACATCTGTGAGTACTTAATGATTTTAATGTGGTTTTGCTGAATCTCATATGCTGCAGTATGCAGTGCCTAGTGTTCAGTTGCAGGCATCACCTGTAATTATGGCACTTACACGGAGCGAGCAGAGCGAGTAATGGACATTCACAATTATTAGTTCACATGTGTGGACGAAAGCGAGAAGGCACGACAGTGGGCTGATTTTCTGAATCAGCGTACTCCACCAAATTAGGTTCTGACTAGGCAAGTTAGCAGGTTTGGGTTTCATTGAGATTAATAGGAAGTTTTGGCTGATTCAGTTCACTTACAGATTTAAACAAGTAGTTTTTTGGTAGGATTTCAGTGACATAGCTAACGCCCAATGCAGCGAATGGTAGTTGCACACTGACGCAAGTCACTTCCGTGCAATGGCACTGGCACTATCACAACATTTTACCCCGCGATAGCCCCTGTTAGTTGACTTTTTTTTTCAATTGTAGAGTAGGTGCGGCCTCTGCTACGATCTGATGGCTATTATTTTTGTCGATAACTGTTTTTGTTTATAGTTTTAGTTTGGGTTATCAAAACGATACCATTAATAGTCGTAACTTGTCCTTAATTATTACATTTCATAATTTAATTCATTGCAACTTTATTTCGGTTTTTCAACTATGGGATGGCAACATAGTGAAAGAACTGGAATCGAGGTGCAGCAAAGCTAATGCAGTGAGTGCTCAGCTAAGATCTACTCTCTTCCGCAAGAAGGAAGGCAGTACCAAGACTAAGTTAGCGGTGCACCGCTCTATCTTTCGGCCAACTTTGTTGTATGGGAGTGAAAGTTGGGTGAATACAGGTTATCTTATTCATAAGGTAGAGGTTACAGATATGAAAGTAGCAAGAATGATTGCAGGTACCTATAGATGGGAACGATGGCAGGAGGGTGTCCATAATGAGGAAATCAAAAAAAAACTTGGAATGAACACCATGAAGCAGTTAGAGCGAACAGTCTGAGATGGTGGGGTCATGTTACACGCATAGGAGCAGAAAGGTTACCTAAGAGAGACTCATGAGCTCGTCAGCGGATGGTAAGACGAGTCGAGGTAGACCAAGAAGAAAGTACTGAGCTTCGGTGCAGAATGATTTTGAAGTAAAAGGCATAACATCAGACGAGGCATCAATGTTAGCATTGAATATGGGATCATGGAGGAATTTTATTGGAGGTACTATGCTCCAGAATGAACGCTGAAAGGCATAATCAGTCTCTAATGATGATGATGATTCAACTTTTTATAGATAATAAACTAAATTTTTTACCTCTCAGTAGAACAGCATTTTCTTCTTGCTGCTTAATACAATATATATATACTCATGAGGTCATTTATCAGTAATTATTTTTCTAATTACAGGAGTGGTCGTTCATTCAGAGTATAGTTAACAACCTCTTACCTATCTTGGACTGAAAAATGCACTACTTTCTTATGTCTGAGACTGCGTGTTACGGTAAATTTGTTTCACCTTCATAGCCACTGTTTTAGGTATGAAACATATCAGATCATTCCTTACGTGCGATACAAGGTGGAAGAAATCATCTGTCCAGTGTTTAAGACAGGCCAGGGGCACGTAAAATGCACCAGCTTAGAACAGGTATACGAGATGGAAGCATCAAAAACGAAAGAGACACGCAACCCTGTCACAGACATAGGTGTGTAGTAAACACAGGAGATTACACCAGACACAAACACATATGATATGGAAAGCAACTCCAAATATGTGGATGAAAGGAGTTCGATTATCATCACAAACTCAGTGTGAAATAAGATTCCTAGTGGATAAAAGGAAACAAATGACAGGACCTCATTTATTTGTTGTTTTTGTATAATTGAATACAATGATTGTGCAATTAGTGGATGAAAAACTAATACTATATTAACCTGTCGTTAGATTGGGGGAAGGTGGTGTAAGCAGTAGTTGAACTAACATTGTTTCTACTGTCATAGAAAGGACGGTCCAAACAGAAAGTACATTTTGCTGTTTCCAACTACACTATTCAACTTCACTTAGATTGCAAGCTTTCTTATGTTAATCGGAAATTGCATTGTAACAAGAAGAAATGTAATTTAAGATTAGGATTACTACTACTAACAATTTCCTGTGAAACCAAAAACACACTGAAACATTGGTTCCAGCGTACCAGTGGACGTATTACATAAGCCATTTACTGTCGTTTTAGGTGCGATCAAGAGTCTGCCTTGATTGCTTTGGAATAATAACAGTTATCTGTACACAGTTGTCTGAGCACAGAGAACCGCATTACCGAGTCAGCTGCATGCCACGTCAATCACCGAGAGTGAAAGTGGCCACACTTCACTCTGAGGGTTATCTCCGGCCGTCGTCCTAACAACGTTGTAAACTGCTGAGGATCCTATCGACTTACGGAGAGTCATGTTAAAAATAAGTCAGCCACCAAGAATTGTTTCGTTATGGAGGATACCATTAGAATTGTATTGTTGTAAAGGTGAAGTAACCAAGGCGTCTCCTCTTTACTTTGAGGCCCCCACGGTGATCGGACATGCTAATTTCATTACAGAATGTTAATGGGATGTGTGAGTGTGTTAAATATAAATTTTAATAGTTGACATTCCCATCTTACCCCTTACTCAAACCAAATTCAGTTGAAAGTCATCAAGTAGGTGGGAACAGCAGTCGGACAAAAATTCCTCACCGGAACTGAAATGCGTCATTCCCTGTACAAAATTTGTTTCTGATTGGGAGGCTTACAAAATAGCTAAATTACATGACACTTTCATGTGGGTTATGATCATCAGTTAAAGGTAGGACAACATGGCGTTAGCATGATAGGCACAATTAAAGGGCAATTTCTTGAATAATGAGATTTACAGTCCTTGAATCTGATGTCTTAGTTTCTAATGTAGTTGATTTAGTCTGAATAATAATTTGTATTACTGTCCCTAATTTGACTTGCTCGGATAGCCGTGTGGTCTAACGCACAGCTTTCCGAGACGGGGAGGCGTACCGGCCCTGGTTCGAATACGCCCGGCGGATCAACGAAAGGGGTCGGAGTGCCGGCCAGCCTGGATGTGGTTTTTAGGTTTTCCACATCCCCCTAGGTGAATACCGGGCTGGTCCCCAAGTTTCGCCTCAGTTACACGACTCGCAAACATTTCTTAACACTTTACATTTTCACACACACATATAACGCTATACGCAGACATTTGGGGTTCACATTTCCTCCCAGGAGGGCATGGGGTGGCGACAGGAAGGGCATCCAGCCATCCTGTAAATATTAACACACTATATGACCCGGTGAACTTCGTATCACTTACCTCTTAATATAAACCTTATTAATTTAAGTCATATGTATTTTAGACCCAGTAGCTTTATAAAGTCGTCATCAGATAGTATAAGTATCGGCTAGATAGTGGGCGGAAAGAGTGGGCAAATCACGCACACATGACCAGGGTAATGTTCATGTCACATTCGCGGGAGTTCAGGGGAGGTTTAAATGGTGATAAAATATGGAAAAAATGCGATGAAAATGACTTGGTTGTTGTACTTTGAAGGAGTAAAGTTCGCTTTAACACGATCTGAACCCGTATATGAATTGTGAGCGATTAAAATGAATTGCTGTTCGTTAGTCTCGTTATATATATATATACTGAATCTATTGTGATGAAATCTGGTGTGGAGATAGCTTGAGCGCTGAACTACCGGATACGTTACTTTAGAAAGTGTGATATTTAAGATTTTTATTTTATTTTATTTTTATTTATTTGAAGCATATAAAGCGAAATTTTACTCTCTGGAAAAGCAATTTTTACTCTTTGACTTCGAAACTATTTTTCAGAAGTTATAATTAACTTTTAAAAATGATTTCTCCCTTTAGTAAAAACTGGATAGAACGCAGAACAACTTTAATACCAGTCCTAGTTGCACAAAAAATTTGTTAAGATGCGACGAATGTTTAACAATAACCGCAGATACCTTCAAATTTGCATCAAACCTCTTTGTATTTTTTCTGATTTCATAAGAACGTTACTCTTGCTTTGGACATCAAATATGCAAAATTTTATCGCAATCAGATGAATGATATTGAAATCCCACTGAAAAACGCTCTTTCAGTTTCTCGCGAATTTTCAAATTTTCCGGGTAACTTTCCCAAATTTTTAGTTCATAAGAACGTTCATCTTTCGTTAAACGTCAAATATTCAAAATTTTATAGCAATAGAATGAACGGTTCCCTACGTATAGTGTTGAGTACATTTAGAAACACATTGAAAACGGAACTTGGTTGGAATTTTGCTACTTTCCTTTTTAACTGTACCTATTTTTTTTACTGAAATTTTTTCCAAGACCATAATTATCAAAACAGAAAAAGAATTACCTCTCTCCGTCATGCGAATAGTCAGTTACAGTGCTGAATTCAATCGAAAACACATTGAAAAACGTACTTTCAGTTTTTTTCAAATTTTACATTTTTTGGTAGATTTTCCAAAAATTTATTTCATACAAAGCTTGTTCTGTCAATCCTTACTCAAGTGATGCTCTTACAACTATGTGGCATTTGATTTTGATTCATAGAAAAAAATCGCTTTCAGTTTTTCCTAAATTTTCCTACTTTCCGGGTGATTTTTTCAAATTTTTATTTGATGCGAACCTTCCTCTTGCTTTCAACATGAAATGTACAAAATTTTATAGCAATTGGGCGAACGGTATTGATAGCTCACTGGAAAAAGCTGTTTCAGTTTTTCCCGGTTTTCTTCTTTTTCGAACAACTTTTCCATATTTTATCACCGTTTAAACCTTCCCTGGACATACACGAATATTTCAAGACTAAAATTAGCCGTATCGGTCCAGCCGTTCTCGAGTTTTAGCGAGACTAACGAACAGCAATTTATATATATATATATATATATATATATATATATATATATATATATATATATATATATATATATATATATCCAAATGCCCGTTAACACAGTGCCGACCCTGCATGTCCAGGAAAGGGCCAAAGAAAGACAGACTGCACCGTCACTAATTTAATATGTAGTTGTCACTACCGTCAATTTTAGCTTGGTGGAAGGTAGTAATTTTATTTCACGTGATAGGGAAAGTTCTCTTGCTTGGCAGAATCCTGTCCTTAGCATTCTCTGCGAACTTGTTGTTCGGTGAGCTCTCCAACAGCCTTCCAGATCGTGGTGCCGGTCAGGCGACTGTCTTGGCAGTATGTTTGTTACTCATTCACGTTAAAACGGTTGAACTGATATGTTTCAAACTTGGACTGATGATATACTCCGGCTGAATATAGGCTACCTTCCGTAATTTCGTTATTAAACTATGCTGTAAGGGACGTTTTAAAAAGTACAAAGGCCACAGGTGGTGATACGGCTGTTATTTATTTAAGCCTTTCAAACTTGTGATAGCATCTAAAAGATGGGTAAAGTTACGTACAATGTTTTAGATTCTGACGATGACGAGCTCCAAACGCTAGTTTTTGTCAACGATGAGGAAATAAATCCTCTCAAGGGAACCGTCATTTTCCTGATTCAGCGGAATATCGGAAAACCTAAATCAAGATGGCCACCATTCTACAGTGTGTTACTGGAGTGTCTCATAGGAGAAGGGAGGGAGATGGTGAACGGAGAAGGGATGAGAAGATGAAGAAACGAATCGTCAGGAGATGATGGGAAGAAGGATCGGACTGAGACAGGAGAGCGGATCAGGAGGGAGGAGACATACTACCAGAAGATTGGAACAAATAAACAACTGAAAAACATAGGTCTTTATGGATAGTGGAACACAATCCTATAGCATGAAATCTTACCCACATAATTACAAGCCAAAATCGTTGACATCAGTTTTCTGTAGAATTTGGAGCCTATTCTCAGTTCGAATCTCGTAAATTTCCTTGAGACGAATCAACTTGTTTCTGTGACATCATCACGGGTTTAGGAAAGCGTTCGTGTTAAATTCAGCTTGCCCTTTTCTCCTGTGACATCTTGCGAGCCTTGGAAGGGCAACAGGCAGTTTATGTTATTCTCGATTTCTAAATGGGATTGACGCGGTGCCACACTCCAGACTGCTAACGAAGATACGACCGTATGGAATAGGTTCACAGATTTGTGACTGGCTGGGAGAGTAATAGAATGCAGTACGTTGTTCTCGACGGCAAGTGTTCATCAGAGACGTGGGTATCGTCAGGCATGCCCCAAGGGAGTGTGATAGGACGGCTATTATTTTCTATCTATATAAATGACCTGATGGACAGAGTAAGTTATATTTTGCGACTGTTTGCTGATGGTGTGGTGTTTGGAAGGATGTCGTCATTAATTGACTTTAATAGCCTACAGACTGAATTAATTTTTAGTTGGTGTGAAGAATGGCAGCTAGTTCTGAATGTAGGAAAAATAAGGTGATACACATGCGTAAGAAAAACAATCCCATAATGTAGGAATACAGCATTAGTAGTAAGCTTCTAAATACAGTCGCGTCGTTCAAATATCTAGGCGTAACGTTGCAGAGCGATTTGAAATGGAACCAAAGTGTAATGACAGTTATGAGTAAGGCAGGCAGACGACTTCGGTTTATTTGGAGAATTTTGGGAAGCTGTACTTCACCTGTAAAGGAGACAGCGGATAAAACGCTTGTACGACCACGTCTTGAGCTTGTCTCAAGTGATTGGGACCCGCAGCAGATCAGTTTAAAGGAAGACATAGAAGCAGTTCAGAGGTGAGCAGCTATGTTTGTTACTGGTAGTGTCACAGAAAAGCTCCAGGAATTCAAACGGTGATCGCTGGAGGAGAGAGGACGATCTTTTAGAGAAATTCTGTTGCGGAAACTATGAGGGCCGGAATTTGAAGCTGACTGCAGAACGATCTTGTTGCCGCCTGCTTACATTTCGCGGAAAGATCACCATTATAAGGGAAATTAGGGCTGGTACAGAGGCATATAGACATTCTGTTTTCCCTCGTTCTATTTGGGAATGGCATAGGAAATGAAATGCCTAATAGTGGTGCAGCCAAGCACCTTACGATAGATTGCGGAGTGTATATGTATACAGGGTGTTTCACTAAGTGTGTTTGCCTATGTAACTTATAAAATAATAGGTGACGGGAAAGATATAAATTTTTAAATGGAACATTAGTTTTTTCTATCGTGCATTGGATTCGTTGAAACCAACTGCGTCCAAATCAATTTAAACTACATTCCTATCACTGTTAGTTTGGAAGCTACAACCCTTCAAAGTTTAGGGGGCGGAGGCTACGACAACGTAGCTGATTGGCTGGTGGTAATGAGACAGTGGGTCGTGCCCCAGGGGATAGCCACTGGACGCAGCTGGTTTCAATGAATCCAATACATGATAGAAAAAAAAACTATTGTTCCATTTAAAAAAAATTATATCTTTGTGGTGTAACTCTTTGGGAAATGATACAATAAACTATGTTCATAGCTCCGCAGAAAGTGTAACATTTCTTGTGTTCACCTACCGCATTAAAATTTCCCATCACCATTATTTTATAAGTTACAGAGGCAAACACACTTAGTGAAACACCCTGTATATACCTGTGGCGTTTTCTCGGGGTGTGCAAGTTGTGTGACAACACCCTGTTGAATTCTAATGAAAAATAATAGATTATTTTTATCTGTTTACACAGAATGTTTCCTTATATTGTGTTTTCCTTTCATTGAAATTTCATTCTTCTGTTCTATATAATATAGTAAATGTCCTCGCTGTCCGGAATCGTTTGGCCCGCCTGCTAATGTCACTCCAGCCGCAGGGCGTTGGCTCTGCTTCCAACGTCCTGGCAGCTTCACACGCTGCCCTGTCCCCTCGCCTCCCGCCTGCCAAGGCGTTGATTCTGTTTCCAACGCTTTCCGTTTCATTTTTGTTTCAGAGTTGCGCGCGAGTATACTATTGCTTATGCGACCAAGCCAGGCGTTTAAACATTGAATATGAACAGTGAAACTGTAGTAAGATACTTTAAACCCCAGTTTTGCATAACTTTCTTATACTGAAAATTCATAGTGCCCGCCCTAAACTATTATATGGGTGCCCATGCTATGTTATTCAGGCGAACTACAGAGTGACCAGTTCGCCGATTTTGCGAAGGAGCACCATACATAAGGCAGAAATGTTGACTGTTAAAACTGTTGTCCCTTTACTTTGTTAACAGTTATCCCCGATATCTGCGTAATGATAGTGGCCGAGGAGACTGAGGCGCTCCAGTCACGGTCTGCAGGGCCACTACGGTCAGGAGTTCGAATCCCCCCTCGGGCATGGACATTTGTGCCGTCCTTAGTCTTAGTTAGTTCATAGGTAGTTTGTAAGTTTAGGGACTGATGACGCCGTAGTTAAGTCCCATAAACTATACAAACATTTGAACATTTTTTTTTTCGTAATGATATAGGCGTATCGTTCGAAACAAGTATTTGCACTATCTTCATAACTTACTGTTTGGTTGCCCTTGAGTCTAAGTCCGCACACGTTCGCAGATCAGCAGGTGGTGCCCTTCGCCCCGTGCCGTACGGTTTCTTGTGAGGCAAAAATGTTGATGTACACTGTCAGCGAATAATTTTACGCTGTTGCTGACCCTACCTGATAATCTGTGTATTGAATATTGAAAACACCGATGTTAGTATCGCTAAAAAAAAAAGTAAGAAAAGCCGCACGTCCAACAGCTTTATTCGCGAGACGCGACTGATATTTAGATGTACTTTTTATGTCTCTTCCCACACTTGATCCACGTGTGGTGTCACACAAGTCCAAAGTGCGCGCCACCTACTTTCGCCGCGCGCCGCCATGCTCGCACGGCGCGGCGTTCTTACGACGACAACCACGAGCGCCCTCTGCTGCAACTCCGCTCGTGGCCACCACTGAACGACATCGTCCACTTGGGACTGAGATAGGAACCAGTTAACACTTCGGAATCAGATAGGCACCAGTGAAGACTTGGCTATTGTATAGGCACTAGGCAGGCCTCAACTATGTATCATCATTCTGCAGTACTGATCTATGTGAAAGTTAAGTATTGTATACATTCTGTCCAATATATATCTTGTTCTAATTTACTCTAATGTTTCTAGTTTCTGCTGTCCCACTGGCTGCTCACCTGCGTACCTGCACATGCGTGCTACCTTTATTCCTGTGTCGGTCTTCCTACTCGGCCACCTACGACGGAAACAAGACACGAAAGCGGCGACGAGGCTGGGACACAAAAGTGGCGACGAGGAGTGATAGACGAACCTTGGAACAGCAGCCAGACAGCAGCAGTCGGAGAACACAGAAATTGCTCCCGCCCACCCACCTTTATTATAAGATTTTTGGGGGAACATATTCAGTTGCGTGTTTGTGGACATTTTTGTTGCAGATAGAGCGTCCTCTTACCTATTGCATTTGTGTTTTGTTATAAGTTACTTGTATGTGCAGCGGCTAATTGGTCAGCATGGCTACTACCCTGAACCCAAACTTAATGGAAATTATTCAGTTACAGACGGTGGAAATCACACAACTCCTGCAAGCGGTGTCCCAGCTAACAGCGCAAGCAGCTAACCAACAACAACAGCCGCCATTTCAGCAGCCCACACCTGCCGCCGCAACGCTTCCTACGTTTCGCCAGTACAACGAACGTGAGGAAGAATGGAGCGACTACTTCGCACAGTTTCAAGAACTCGTCGCGGCTCATCAACTAACAGGTCAGACAGTGAAACATTTCTTTCTTGCCGTAGTTAGCATTAAGACTTTCGTGTTACTGCAGAAACTTTTCCCCAACGCATCTCCTCATGATGTAGACTTTGAACAAATAGTAGAGGCACTAAATGCTCATTATGAGAGAAAAGTTCTCGTAGCTGCGGCACGGTACCGATTTTTCAGACTAAAGAAATTACCTGAGCAGTCACACCGGGAATGGATCACGGAATTGAAAGGCTAACCCGCAAATGTAAATTTACTTGCTATTGTGGTCTTTCCTATGGTGACGTTATGTTAAGAGATGCGATTACGCAGAACATTCAGGACCCCAGAATTAGGGCAGCAATTCTGAAACAGTCTGACCCCTCATTAGACAGTGTACTGCAGCTTATAGAAGCGCTTGATACCTTTGACTTAGCAGATGTAGAAATGCAAAGCCACAGTGTTAGTTCAGTGCGCCGCAATGGACACTTTCGTAGTCACAGTTCCTAGTATAGCGCTAGTGATTCTTTAAATTCTACCTGCCATGCTGAACAGACAGTGAACAGTAGCCAGTGTAAAAGTGCGACACAAAGGTCTCCCCGTCGTGTTAGACACAGTAATTTGAATAACGGGCGCCACCGCTCATTTCAGAAAAATGTTCGTAAGTCTTGCCCCCAGTGTGTATCTCCTCACAAATGTGCGCAGTGCTCAAATCGCAACGCAGTCTGTTATCAATGTGGCAAAACAGGACATGTACAGTCAGTGTGTATGCATGATGTAAATTCAAAGTACGGTGCTGTTCGGAACACTGCTTCGGAAAGTGCGAGAACAGTTCATACTGTTAACGTTGTACACGCTGTGGATTTGGACGGTGTTTCTCTTGATTCTGAAATGCAAGACATTTCTGCGCCTACTGCGCAACTATGTAGTGAGCCACGCCGCAAGCGCCGACGAGCGCGTAAATTTGTGCAACGGAAAAGGGTTCGGGACAAGCAAAATGACTCTGTACAGTGCAATCCTGTAGTGAGCCTAGTGCCTTCTGCAACTTCTCCTTGTAATAGTTCCCAGTACTGTGTAGATAGTGACAGTAGACTTGGTGTATTTACTCAAAAGTTTAGTGCAGTAGTTAGTGAAGCTGTAGTAACCTTGCAATGCGCGGACGCCGATCCAGCGGTAGTGCCATCTAGTGACAGTGTTGTTAATCCGCTGCGTGCCGAGTCTGCGCCGCTTACTTCACTACGCAGCCCGCGCATGCGCAGCAAACAAGCTGTAGCAGACGTTGTCCACATTCGCGCACCTGTCGAGCGCCGCAAGCAAAAACTTTTTGTGACTCTTTACATAGACAATAAGACTGTGATTTTCAGCTTGATACTGGTTCCGCTGTCACATTAATAAATAAAGAAACTTATGAACTTCTGGGTTCGCCAAAATTGTCGCCGTCACAGCAAGTGTTAACAACATATACGGGACAAACTATTCCCGTGCTCGGAACGTGTAGCCTGCCTGCCTTTTTTCAAAGTGTAACAAAAATAGTTGCTTTTGTTGTTCTTCAGGCCAAATCTACACAGAACTTTTTTGAACTAGATTCATTTGACTTGTTTGGCTTATCAATTCAAAGAGATGTGCTTCAAATTTCGTCAGTAGTGCCTCAGGACAAAATCAGTGTATTGTGTGAAAAATATAGTGACTTATTTTCGCCGGAACTAGGTTGTGCAAAAGACTTCGTGGCACATGTAACTTTAAAAGAATCTGCAGTTCCAAAATTTCGTAAAGCTAGACCAGTACCTATCGCAATGCGTGATACAGTTGCCGAAGAACTTAAACGTTGGCAAGATAGTGGGGTGATTTCTTCTGTTTCTGCGAGTCAGTGGGCCTCGCCTATAGTAATTATACCCAAGCCGTCAGGAAAACTTCGTCTCTGTGCGGACTTCAAATCAACAGTGAACAGTCAAACAATTGTAGACACTTATCCCCTGCCCAGACCTAAGGAACTAATGGACAAATTAGGACAGTCTCGCTTCTTTTCTAAGACTGATTTAGCAGAGGCATACTTACAGATTCCGCTTGATGACGAGTCAAAATTTTTTCGTCATTAATACTCACATGGGCCTTTTTCAATTTCAACGCCTACCCTTCGGCAGTTCTTCAGCCCCGCCATTTTTAAGCGATTCTTGGAACAGCTGACAGTTTCTGTACCGTGTTGCTCGAACTACTTAGATGATATTGTGGTATCCGGACGTACAGTTGAAGAACATTTAGCAAACCTGGAGTGCCTTTTCAAAGTGTTGACTGCAGCAGGTCTACGTTGTAATAAAGCAAAGTGTTCGTTTTTTCAAACTGAAATGGAGTGCTTAGGCCATGTGATTAATGCCCAAGGAATCCATCCCTTACAGTCACATCTTCAAGCGATCAAAGACTTGCCTCCTCCTAAGAATGTGCACGAATTGCAAGCAGTAATGGGGAAGCTTAACTATTATTTCAGATTTATTCCCAATGCAGCTCCACTGCATCGCTTACGTAGGAAGAATGTTCCTTTTGTATGGTCTAAAGATTGTCAGGTTGCCTTTGACAAATTAAAGTCTGCACTACTCAGTGATGCATATTTGATTCCCTTTGACCCCCAGAAGCCTGTAGAGTTAGCAGTGGATGCCTCGTCATACGGTCTGGGTGCAGTATTGTCGCATCATATTGGATGTCACTATCGTCCTATTGCCTTTGCATCCAAGCTACTGACGCCAAAGCAACAGAATTACAGTCAGATAGAAAAGGAGGCCTTAGCAATCATTTACGGCGTCACAAAGTTTCATCATTATCTCAGTGGCAGAAAATTTTAATTGTTGACAGATCACAAGCCTCTGACGTCGTTGTTCTCACCCACAAAGCCAATTCCGCCACGTACGGCACAAAAGCTTCAGAGATGGCCCTTAATACTGTCTAATTATCAGTACCGACCTACCACTAAACACGCCAACGCGGACACACTTTCCTCACTTCCGGTTGGCCAGGATGTGTCATTTGATTTTTCGGAAATGGCATGTTGTCAGATAGACTCCAGAGATGCTTCCGCTGTCGCAGATTTCCCTTTGAACTGTCGTCGGGTTGCACAGGAAACAACTGCGGATGCAGACCTTAGTGTGGTAGCACGTTTTGTTCGCTTTGGTTGGCCTGCCAGAGCCAAAGACATTGAGCGGCCTCTGGTTCGACGTTATTTTGCACAACGTCGTGCATTATCTTTAAGTCAGGGTGTTCTGTTATTGCATACAGACAACGACCAAACAAGAGTCATTGTTCCTCGTTCCCTGCAACGAGAAGTGTTACGCCTCCTGCATCAAGGACATTGGGGTATTGTTAGGACAAAGCAACTGGCCAGACGTCATTGTACTTGGGTTGGTATGGACGCCCAGATAGAGAGTATGACGTCACAGTGTACTGTTTGTGCGGAGCATCAAGCAGCACCTTCGCAACGTTTCTCAGACTGGCTATGCCCCAGGGGACCATGGCAACGTTTACACATTGACTTTGCCGGACCTTTCTGTAATACGTGCTGGTTAATTGTTGTGGACGCTTTCAGCAAGTTTCCTTTCGTGATTGCCATCAACTCAACAACGGCTTCTAGTACAATCAGTGCCTTAACATCAGTGTTTTGCATCGAAGGTTTGCCTGAAACTATCGTCAGTGACAATGGACCTCAGTTTGTTAGTGCGGAATTTCAACAGTTTTGTAGTGTTACTGGCATTCAGCATATAACCACCGCACCTTTTCATCCTCAGTCCAATGGTGAAGCAGAACGCTTCGTTCGAACATTCAAGTCACACATGGAAAAGATGAAAGGTCAGCACTCCAGGCAGCAAGCTCTTCAAATTTTCCTGTCTACGTATCGGTGCATGCCACGTGACGGCCCGTCTCCTGCCGAGCTGCTACACGGCCGCCGTCACCGCACTCTCCTTCACCTGCTGCAGCCTCCCACGCACCGAGTCTGTTCGTATGGCGCTTCGCGTTTTCAGGTTTCCACGCCGGTGCTGTACAGGGTGTTTGCTGGCAACAAGAAGACATGGTTGCCAGGCATCATTCAGCGCGTGCTCGGTCGCAATATGTATGTCGTACGTTCTTCCACAGGGTCGGAGCTGCGGCGCCACGCAAACCAATTGCGCCTGCACAGGCCGCGCTATCCTGTCTCGGGTTTCTTGATTCCAGACCCAGTTCACCGCCAGGGATCACAGCCACATCGCTCGCCGCCGGGCCCAGCGTCCCCGGACTACGAGATCGTACTCATGGAGGTGGACGCGCCTCCTACGCAGTCCGCCTCTCCGCCTCCGTCGCCGCCGCAGCTGACAGCGTCACCAAGAGGGACTCCGGGACCGTGCGTGCCCCCGCCGTCTGGGCCACGCACCTCAGAAGAAGATGACCTGCTCTCACTGGGGGGAGGGGTGCGCCCTTCCCCTCGTTTTGGCGGGTTTTCCGGGGGATCGCAGCGTGGATACCGGGGCGCGGACGGCGTCTCGATCCCAGCCTCTGCTACGACGCCCGTCCCACCAGTAACGCCCCCGCCCAGGCCCTCCTCCCAGTACCGTCGCCGTGGCCCTCAGCCCTACGCCACGACGGCGCGGCGTTGTTTTTTTTTTTTTGGGGGGGGTGAGGGGTGTGGTGTCGCACAAGTCCAAAGTGCGCGCCACCTACTTTCGCCACGCGCCGCCATGCACGCACGGCGCGGCGTTCTTACGACGACAACCACGAGCGCCCTCTGCTGCAACTCCGCTCGTGGCCACCACTGACCGACATCGTCCACTTGGGACTGAGATAGGAACCAGTTAACACTTCGGAATCAGATAGGCACCAGTGAAGACTTGGCTATCGTATAGGCACTAGACAGGCCTCAACTATGTATCATCATTCTGCAGTACTGATCTATGTGAAAGTTAAGTATTGTATACATTCTGTCCAATATATATCTTGTTCTAATTTACTCTAATGTTTCTAGTTTCTGCTGTCCCACTGGCTGCTCACCTGCGTACCTGCACATGCGTGCTACCTTTATTCCTGTGTCGGTCTTCCTACTCGGCCACCGACACCTACGACGGAAACGAGACACGAAAGCGGCGACGAGGCTGGGACACAAAACCACGTCAATTCATAAATAACTTATAGTGAATATTAATATTAAATATTTGATAGCCAGTCTTGTGGGCTTGTCAAGCACTAATCCAGTTGTTGCGATAATCTTTTTTTTCCAGAGAGAGATTGACGTCCCAAAAGCTTTCCAGAAGCTTTGTTTTTTATTCGGGTGACACCATTGTAAAACAAACACAATTTGCGGCTGTGAAGTGGCCCGGCCTCCTGGACACAGTTGTCGCCAGATTTACAGCGTCGCCCAGCTCCAATCAGTGAGGACAGCGAGCGCGGCCGGTCGTATCACCTTACGCGTCGGGCGCGGGCGCGCGCGTAATTAAATAAATGCCGGCACGAGCTGCTGTGGCCAAACAGGCGGCGGCGCCCTCCCGCCTAATTCTGCTCAGCGCCAATAAGCCCGCCGCGCCCCCCGTGTGTGAGTGTGTGCGGCCCAGTGAGTCAGCGCGGGCATTGTGCCGCGGCTCGCCACTTAGGGCATTCTTTGTGCGCCGCGGCGTGCGTCAATACGCAGCGGGGACGCATATGGCGCCGCGCGCCGGCCGCGGGTTTCGCAATCAGGCCCGGCCGTGGTCTCCCCTTACGTACGAGAGGCCACAACTGTCGGCTAACTCCAGGGATTGCACCACGCAGAGGCGCCCAGTGCTCAGAACAGCGAGAAGCGACCTGCTGTATGATGCACGAGCCTCGTTCCGAAAGTAATGCAACGGAATGACTCAAGTTGCATCATTGATATTTCTGGGTGTGGAGAGGGAGCGGAAAATTAGGCCAGTATGGGGGGTGTTATAAAACAATTTACAAAACGTGAAACAAAAGATATTTAATTTCAACATTAAATGGCAAAACAGGGCCTAATATCTCGGATATGTGTTAAGCATTGACCACCATTCCGCTGGTATGTAAATTTCCTTTGTGAGCCTGATAAACTTTTTACTATCAACAAGAACTTCACAGTTTAACCGGTCATCTGTGTTTGTGACTGCATCTCTTCTCATTGTCAACGGCGTTATCGCGACATTGTCAACGACAAACAACTTCCTAGAAAATTCTGTATTACTTGTATCCGTCGGAACAACTTCTTCAATTTGCAGCTCAGATCTTCCACAGTCAATGATAGCTTGGGATGCCTGAAGGAAGTCCCATCCGAGAATATTATTGTGACTACATTCTGTTAACACGACAAATTCAAACGGCTGGGTCCTGTTGCTGATGATTCTTGCGACACAAGTTCCTTCTGGCTGGACGTACTTTCCATTCGGGACCTTCAGCACAGTTGCCCTCGTATCACACAACATTGTATTTTTAAGTGTGCGGCGTTAATTATCCGACAATACAGAGAAAGACGCTCCTGAATCAACAAGTGCCCGGAAAGGTTGGCCGTCGATGAGATTTCCCGACATCTTAGCGACTGTCGTCAATGGAGGATTTTCATCTGCGGCAGCCTCGCCTCCGTAGATGGTCGCCTCGCTTAGTTCTCCTGGGCGCGGTGGCTAGGGGAGCGGCTGGTACCTCTGTACGGCGACGGTGAACGGCAGCGGCGCGTCGGGGAGCGACCTCGCCCAGGGTATGCCGATGGGCTTCTTCCGATAGGTCGACTGAATTCATCAGCAGGTGACTGCCTGGGATAGAACTGCTCCGACGGCTGACGTCTTGCGGCAAAATAATCGTCGAACACTCGCCTCCTCTCTCTGCAGTAGCGTACGACATGTCCAGGTCGCCCATAGTGGGAACACAGTGGTGTGTTGTCTTCTGTCCTCCAGACGTCTGTTCTTCTGCGGGGCTTCATAGGTACTGGGTGAGTTGGTTGTGGTTGCGTCGGCCGGTTCATAGGCTGCCGTTTGGCGGCTGCGGCGTAAGTCATAGCAGGGCGACGCCATTCTTCACGTCGGGTGCGATTTACGAGGCAGACAGGAGCTAATGTCTGAAATACCTCTTCCTCAGCGACGTCGGCTCCCTTATGACTTACAGGGCTTACATTCATGGCCATAATCTGATGCTCGCTCGGTCTAACAGTCCCAGTTGCCACAAATTGTTGTAATTCTTCTTTCACAATTTGTCGTGTGAGAGAAGCGAAGTCATGCTGGTCTTCCACAACTGCCATAGGGACTACATTAGGGAGTCTGTCATACTTTTTGCGTCCAACCATCTTTTGTTGCATCTCTTCAATACACTGTCACCACTTGATGAACTCTTCTGTCGGAGCAACGTCTTTTATCAGAAGAGCTTGGTACATGTCTTCCGCAATGCCCTTCATCTGGTGCGTGATTTTGTCCGCTTCAGTCATGTTCGGATTGGCTACGTTACACAGGGCCAAAACATTCTGTATGCACGATTGTGTCAGCTCAACATGTCATTGGACCCGGTCCTTCAGTTGCTCTTCCGCCGAACGGATTTGTCGCTTGCGGTCACCGAACGTCTTCTTAAGTTCCGCCTCGAACGTTTCCCAGTCATTCAGTTGTTCTCGAACCATTGCTGGGCTGTTCCGTCCAGATAGAAATAAACGTTGGCCAAGCACATCGTATGATCCCATCTGTTATACTTGGCGACTCGGTCGAACCCTTTAAGCCATTGGTTTGGGATCCTGTCCATCGTCTCCAGAGAACACCGACGGGTGTCTGAAGTGTGGCTTACCGATGGTTTCGTGTTCATTGTTATTCTGATGATACGGACTTTCGGAAGGACGTAATCGGTATATCCCTTGTATTCCGGTTCCAGTCCGTGTAAGCGACGGCTTTTACGTCACCTAATCGGAGCCACGGTGATGCAGCTGTTGCACAGTGTACCCGGCGCCTCCACCAAACAATGTCGCTTTGTAATGGAAGCAGGCTTGATTTCGAAGGCAACTAAACTCAGCACTTATACTGAAAGCACGTTTATTACGAACTGAACATACACGCAGCACTGACTGCCTCTCAGGCAGAGTGCTCTGCTATTTATACACAGACAGAATTTACCAGAAATTAGAAGAACAGTTAACATAAGAAACAATTAGAATTTACAAGTGAACATAAGAAAGATGTAGAACATTCTGGAATTGTTAATTACAAAAAATAATCTTTTGCTGGTGGGCGGGATTGAACCGGCCACATTCAGCACCACAGTCCGTCACGCTATCCACTTTTTTTTTTTTTTGTTTTTTTTTTTTTTTTTTTTTTTTTTTTTTTTTTTTTTTTTTTTTTTTGTTCCTTGGGTGTTTTGTTCGTTGCGGACGCTGATCGGGTTTGTTCGTTCTCGTTCGATGAGGTTTTGGCTCAGTTTTTTTTTTTTTTTTTTTTTTTTTTTTTTTTTTTTTTTTAATTATTACAGAGAGCGTAGAGCTCTCTGACCGGGCGCGCTGAGCCACGGCGCCCGGCATCCCCTGCGCCACTCCGGCAGTCGGTGTATGTTGGCTCTGGCGGCAATATATATATATATATATATATATATATATATATATATATATATATATATATATATATATATAAGGCAAAGTTGAAAATTTGTGTCCAGCCTGTAATCCAAAATCGGTCCTGTTTCACTCATAGCACTTCTCCATTATCTGCCGTAAATTAAAGCCGTGGTCCTGACAATTTCTAAGAGGCACTGGTTATCGTCCAACTTGTCTTCCACTAATACTCGTACTCTGTTGTCAATAGTACCTCAGAAGATTTTACCAACAATGATAATTAAAGAGATACCTCCGTAGTTGTTACAGTCTTCCCTATTTACACGATTGAAAATTAGGGCGAATACTGTTTCCGACCAGTCAGACGGACACCCACGCCATTTAAATTGTCTTGTGTAACCATCTGAAACCTGAAATTCCACTGTATTTAATATCACCTACCTCAAATGCTTTATTGCACTGCAATATATTGACCATTCGCTCCACTTCGTGAAATGTGATCTTGTTTCCATCATCATTCCTACCCCATTGTACAACCAGAGCTGAACGTTTACTGAAAGTTTCACCTATAGAGCAACTCTACAAAATATTCCCTCAATATGGTGACAGCATCCACCAGATTCACTTGCAGATAAATATATACTAACGCAGTGTGGTGCGGGTCCGCGAGAATGTTCCAGAAATTCAATGCGAAGGGAGACGATGCGGTTAATCCGCCCTACGCATACAGCGCATGTGCGCTATTCCGCTGTCAGCATACCCGTCCATGCAGCACAGCATATTCATTACAGAAGAACGAATGAGATTTTTAATGGGAAACTCGTATCTTAAATATCAGTAACTGAATAAAGGGTGAAACTAATATCACATGTTTAGAAAGAATACTAATGGAGAATTTCACCATTTGTATGAAGAACTGAGTGTCAGTGCTTGATATTCAACCAGTATTACAGCGTGGACGCTCTAAAACTTGTTATGAATTCTATTAAATTCAAGCCACGTACGTGTCTCGAGGAAAGGTTAATGATGGCTTTCATGTAAGAAACCAAATCAGTATTAAATGAGTTATTTACTAGCATAACTATATTCCAATGCTTCATTAAATTTTGAAATGTCACTAATCAAGTTGTGGAACTTGGGCCCTTTGCACTCTCTAAAGCTCCTGCAGCTACGTTCTAAAATGCAATTTGTTAAATGATGACAACAGTTAGATAAAAAACAATATCAACTTGAAGAAAAAGTGGTCTTCGTCCTTTACTTTCTCTCTCTCTCTCTCTGATTCGAGAGATGCTTGTGGTCCATTGTGGTCCATATTATTTTTGATTGTTTTTATACCTCGTTTCAGCTGTTGTTCTTCTTCAGTGTTGTATCTGTTGCTCACGAAATCATAGCAAGGCTGGGTCTGACTAATGTAACTTCCACTGATGAAATTACCATCGTATTAATGCAGACGCTTTATTGAAATGTAGTGAAATAAGAGTGCTTCATGCAGCGATGTCAGAGATTAAAATCGTAAGCCAAAGAAAGTTATAACTAAAAATCTGTAATATTATGATAAATGTTATTTTAAATCTTTGTTTAATAGTGTAATAAGCACTGCACAATTTTTATTCAATCTGGTCTCATGACAGCCATTATATTCAGAAAACGATAGCAGGGAAATCATGGTAATTTTCGAGAATCGTTGTTAGATTGTTTTTCAAGAATTAAAGTATTAAGATCTGCTGCATACATGTACGTGATTAATTATGGTACAAATAGCATGTTAAGTATGATCTCGTATGCCCAACCAGACATTTTAAGCATTTTCAGAAATTTAGCTCTAGCAGCCACATCTTAAAATTATGCTGAACTGCAGTCACCGGATGCCATTTTGCAGCCAATTCAAACTATTAGATAGTTCAGGACACGAGTTGCTAAAGAATAGGACACTAATCATTCTTATGTCCAGCAAGAACTACTGATATGGATGAAATCTTGTATATTAAAAATATATACCAAAATTAAATTCAGTCGACCAGACCAAACTAACAAGCCGATTTCCTTCTTTTTTGTTTTAAACGAAAGGTATTCGTCCACAGATTTGTCATCAAGTATTAGAATTTGCATAACTCTCGCCTTCCTCTTTCTATACTCAAACACGATTTCTTATCTTTCTTATGGGAATGTCTTGTAAACTAAAGTCAGCCGCGGCGGAGTGGCCAAGTGCATTGAGGCGCTATGCTCCGATGCCCGAGGCCGCTCCCCGTCGGGGGTCGAATACCTCCTCGGGCATGGATGTTTGTGTCGTCTTTAGTATAAGGTAGTTCGTAAATAGTTTGTAAGTTTAGGGACTGACGACCCCGCAGTTAAGTCCCTTATGCTTCACAAAAACATTTCAACATTTGATACTAAAGTCAGTCGGTTAGGTCTTTCTATCCAACCGACTTCCTTCATTTTTGCTTTAAACGCAAAGTGTTCATTCGCAGATTTGTCATCAAGTATCAGAATTAACATCAGTCTCATCATACTTTATATTTATTAAACGCGGTATCCTTCTGTCCTTGCATTGAATATTTTAATCGGTTTGTTTTACGATATCTTAGGTTCTAATTAAGGTACGCAGTTCTTTTTGACCTAACAACACTCAGAGCATCAGGCTCTTTCATTTGCGCTTTTGAACAGTTGTATTGATTGATTCTGAAGAACACTATGCTTCAACATTCAACTTGTATTTTTTCCCAACTTTCTTTTGTCATTCCACTAACGGTGAGAAGTTTTCTCATAGGTACTCTAGTATAAATTAATTTTCATAGCATTAATATGATAGAGATGTACGTAAACTGGTCCACGGTCAAAACAGACTGAAAGTGATAGTTCGCCATTGTCCAATGATGTCTTATGCAGTCTTAGCGGTTGCTGGGGTCAAACCCAGGCTAACGGCAGCTGCATGCCTCGTATTACCTGCACGTATGTCGACCTACCTCCATACAACTCCAGCAATTTGAAAAATTATGTGACATACGGAATTTGTATCCTTCATGTCACAAGGGCAAACGTGAAAAGTGTACATGAGCGGAATAGGTTATTTTTCACTGACAAAAAATGTTCCAAATTGGTATTAATCTGAATTGTTAAAACATACAAAAATCGTTTTCCGTCGTTAATTTTACAAAACAATGTTACTTTCTGAAATTAATGCTTAAAATCATTGCGAGATTAAATCACGTGAGTCAAAACGCTCTGTTATTGGGTGTTTGCTAATCTGTACGTAATAGTATTTTACATCGTCGCAGTTGCATAGCACGATACGTAATAGTGAAGTAATAGAAATTAATTATTATATGGAGTGAGTACTAACATCGAAATTTAAAGCGAATTTACGAGTATTTCCTTAGAATTTTATCTTTGGATTGTGTTCCTAACGTGTGTAGGTATATGATACGATGTTTTATTCTATTGACGATTTCGAAACGCGCTTTTAAAACTGTGCATAACAACTCGTGTGACTATTTAAATACACAGAGTGGAAATATTTACATTTTATTTAAAAGACGGTGTTAAATACGAACATTATCTCTGACTTTCAATAATGTACGTAGCAAGGGACACAAATTTATGAAACTAATTCTCTTGGATTACGTCCACTCACACTATTGTGAAAATATTTAAGCAATGCAATGAAAAAATAGGCTGGGGAAATCAATCTCTTTTTCCCACTATTGGATGGACCAAATAAAATAAAAAATTAAGCAGCCTTGTACGAACGTGCATTGAAGTATTGGTATGTGCTACACTCTACCGCTTATTAATTTCAATACACCCTGGTATTTCAGATTTGCAACACAAATCGAACATTAATTCTCATAATATATAATTATATTAACTGACACATATGTAACACAATCACAATCATTATATTTTAGTTTCATCAAAGTATTTTCTTTTGGATTTAATGACTGCCTAACCAATTCGAAGCGTCAATCAGTTTTGGTATGTATGATGAACCTGTTTGATTCCATCTTCTTTCACCATATTCCAGAGATGTTCCTTGCTCGATACATTAACTTCTGTGAGCGTCAATCAGTTTTGGTATGTATGATGAACCTGTTTGATTCCATCTTCTTTCACCATATTCCAGAGATGTTCCTTGCACGATACATTAACTTCTGTGATACGTCTGTCCACTTAATCACGGATTATTTTAATGGAATTACAATCGGAGATTTGAGACGGCCATACCATATCTCTTAGTACTTTCTACTTTTCCCTCGATGCAATTTAGTTCGAACAGTACGGCGACCGATGTTTTGGGATCTTTATCATGTCCTAAGGTGAACTCTTTCCGTCCTAACTATTTGGTATTGCATGAAACTGAAGTATGCAGTGGTATTGTTTCTGATCATTACATCTTTCTATTTTAGCAATGTCGCCAAATATGTCTCCGGCAGGACATCCCCACACCATAAATAACATCCAGCGTGTTTAGCTGTAGGTAGAACACACTGCTGGGTCACCCTTTCCCCTACAAAACGGTGAACAAATATTCTCCTTCAAGTTTCAAAAATCTCGAAATTCGATTCATCTCCGTCCACTCTTCCGATGTCCGATCACGATGTTTTCTATCCCATTCAATCTCTTCTGTTATTTGCCTTAGAAAGGGTTTTTCTTGCTGTGATACATCCTTGCAAGCTGGCTTCAAACATTCTCCTTTTTTACTGTTGCAACAGGTATTGTTGTCGTATTCATTTCTACCAATTCAGCATGAATTTTGGAGGCTGTTTGCAATATATTTCTCTTACTGGTGATCCTGATAAATTTATCATTACCTTCAGTTATGTTACGAGGACGTCTTGGTCGTGGTATTGCCTTACTAGTACCTATTGTCTTCTGGCGGTGAAGGGTGTATTGCAGTCCCCCTATAGATACACCACACTGTTCCGCAGTTTGGCGAATAGATATACCTGCTTGGGTAAGTGCAGCAAGTCTTTCTATTGATATCTCCACTCGTGGAACCAGTGGCGCAGCCAGGATTTGGTTCTGAATAGATAAAATAAAAGCTATTGAATTTATTAGTCTATGACTTATTCTTAATAGCCAAAGGGAAAGGTCTTCACAGCTTAATTAACATGAGACTTTATGTGTAGAAATTGAAATAAAAACGCACTATTGTTGTTCATAAGATTCCATACTGTGACACCGCTAACGTACTAAGCAGCAGGTAGCCGTATATGAACAATCGGCTCCTAACTTCAGCATAGCAGTAACAGCAGCGGCACCACCACAGCTGATCGTTGCGGCATTAAAACCGTTCACACTAACAGCAGCACACGTTCTCAGGGGGGGGGGGGATCACGTTTACGACCTATTGTCACGTTCACTTGTGCTTGGCAAGTCATAGTTACGATGTGATTCATTACATGTGTAGTATTTCAAATATCCGGTGCCAACCTGTTAAAAAAATAATAAAAATGAAACAATAAAAAGTAATAAAATTTAATAACTTGGGACATGCTGGAGGGGGAGGGCGCTTTAGCCCCATTAGCCCCTTCTCCCCCCTCCCCCTCCCGTCGTGGCTACCACACTGCCTGGAACCATACTAGTGATGCGACACTTTTTAATTGTTCCGAAGGAACTGATATACAGGAACCACATGTTATCTGTCATCAGCTTGCAGATCGGTAAACAAACGTATCAGCTCATCAGATAAGTACCTCGATGAGCACAAACAAAAATCATGAGATGTGTGTAACTGCTGTAACTTTGCTTCCTCAGCTGTACCAACGGTATTGGAGCTTATGTACAGACAACTAGATGTCAATATTTGGGAGTATTGAAATTTATGAGCGGTACTGTAGAGTGTCGACGGACGTCACAGTTCACAATCATGTCAAAATACTGACCCTTCCAAACTGCACAAGACGGTTTCTCTGCCGTACGTCTGCACGGACACCCGCATGGCCTCGTTCGGCGGGACGTCCCAAAAACCGAAACCGAATCCTTGATCACAAATCGGTTTCCACATGTTCGCTCGTAATTAAATCAGCGACGCAATACAACTGTCCGCAATGCGGCCGGAAATTTCAGTATGGAAACGTAAATAATAACCGAACGCTGCGCCGTTAAACGCGACAAAAACGAAGGTAATTTGGACGGGCGTCGGGGGCGCGCGAGCGCGACGTCATGACGTCGGGAGTCAGCCAGCCGGCTGCGTGCGGCCGACCGCCGCCTGTTGCCCGCAAACGGCGATCATTTTTCCTCTCTCTCTCCCTCTTTTTTGTGGGTTGAGGGAGGGAGGGAGGGAGGGAGGGGGTGGTTTTGCGCGTCCGTCAGAGCGGCGGGCGCGCGTGAAGGCTCGGGTGGCGGAACGCACCCGCTGTCGATATTTTGTCGGATGGCGCAGCGGAATTTATTCCGCGGCTAGCTGCAGCCAAATCAAGCGGCACTCTCCTCGCGTGCGGCAGCGCGCGCAGACCGCAAACAAAAAAGGATCGGACGGGGGTACAAAAAAAAGTAAAAAAAAACCGGTGGTACAGACGGGGGTGTGTGGGTGGGGGGGGGGGGGGGAGGAGCCGCCACTGCCACCGCCGGCCGGGGTCGAAGCTGGGCGTTTGTTATGCGGCCGAATAATTACTCCGGCTGGACTGGCCGGTGCTCCGGCGGCGGCTTACGCGGTCAATGGCTTTCGGTATCCCGCCGCGGCCGCCGCGTTCCGTTACCTCTTAATCCCGGGCGCGCGATATACTGCGGAGAGCGGCCACTCTTCTCCAGCCGCTAACCTGGCCGCCGCTATAATTAAAAGCGAGGCCGCCAGGCCACTGTGCGAGCGAGCGCTACCGGCTCCGACAAACGGCCGCTACCCTCCGTTCGTTCCGCGTATTAAGCTACACTAGCTAGTGTGGCCTGTGGTCCAGATTCGGCCAGTTATGAATCTCAAGTAATAAATATTTGTCCAGAGACATATTTTGTTTCAATATACGGGGTGTAACTGTTAAGGTGACGAACCAAAATAACAGGTGACAAACCAAAAAACTCGAAAAATGTTTCACGCGAAAAAATTCGTGGAATTCAAAGTTGATTATTTTTGAGGGGGACATCTCCTAGTGCTAAAATTACCCCGCCACCCCAGCCCTCTGGGGGTGTATTTAATTCTGTATCAATTTATCTTTCAGGTGTTTACGTGTTTTCTTCTAATCGTAAACATTTATTAGTATTCCAGAATGAAACTTTCACTCTGCAGCGGAGTGTGTGCTGACATGAAGCGAGGAGGCGAGGTACTGGCGGAATTAAGGTTGTGAGGCGGCACACACACACACACACACACACACACACACACACACACAGACAGACACACACCATACGTCTGTGCGTAAAGGTCACTTTTCCGAAGGCGATTACGCACTTGATATTGCGAGTCCTGTTGCTGACTGAAGGGTGTGTGGCAGCTGAGTTGCATTCAGCGATCACATCTTGCTGATATTACCAGTGGTCGATCTTGGCCTTGACTTCTTGTAAAGGCTACCGTTATGTCAAATCGCATCCAGGTCCAGCAAAATACACTTGGGGACACTTCCGCTTACAACCTTCCTATGGTCATTATAACAACGCCGCTTATCGCTGCGGGCATGGTCTACTTACGAAACTCCAGTCGCCAACATTCTCCTCCGAATGCGAAAATATAGTATTGACTCCCACTTACATAAGTAGATATGATCATCAGAATAAAATACGAGAAATCAGAGCTCGAACGAAGAGATTCAGGTGTTCTTTCTTCCGGCGCGCTATTCGAGAATGGAATGGGAGGTAAATAGTATAACGATGGTCCGACGAACACTCTGACAGGCATTTAATGTGATTTGCAGAGTATCCCATGTAGATGAAGATCGCTTTTCATGTCGTAGTTTCGGGTAAGTTATGTTCTTATAGCATTCCACTTTCTTCTAACGTACTACCCTGTACTGCTTGTGTAAGCCGATTTGAAAACACAAGTCACCACAAACACCCTTTGTAGCTAATTCGTTATTACAACCCTCTCGGTTGCCATAATGTTATTATCTCCACTCCGTAGAACCGACAGAAAGACGTCGAACGAACGTGTAGCCTCGTGAGTCGTGTTGGGGTAGCTCAGTGGTAGAGCGCTTGCCCGCGAAAGGCAAAGGTCCCATGTTCGAGTCCCGGTTCCGGCACACAATTTTAATCTGCCAGGAAGTTTCATTTATTAGTATTGATTGTAAGAGGTAATCCGTCTTATGCTGACTACGATAAAGAGATTTATTTTAGACCAGACGCGTTTCGCTTTTTGTTTTAAAAGCATCTTCTGTGGTCTGTAAATGAAAGATACAAAATGTTTGTACAGTTTGTTTTCGATACATAGATTAAAAACAGTTATTAAGAAACTTTGTGCACGTTAGGACTATGTGTTTTTAACTTGATATTTGGTCTACTCACGGTTTAAAAACGCATAGGAATAACATGCACAAAGTTTCTTAATAAGTGTTTTTAATCTATGTATCCAAAACAAACTGGACAGACATTTTGTCTCATTTACACACCACAGAAGATGTTTCTAAAATAAAACGCGAAACGCGTCTGGTGTAAAATAAATCTCTTTATTGCAGTCAGAATAAAACGGCTTACCTATTATAATCAATTTTAACAGCTGCTCCGGAAGATGGCCACACAACCAAACATAGTATTTATTAGTAGTTTTGTTAAGATCGGAACATGTTGTTATTTCTTTATTTATATTAATTATTATTTTTCTTGTTGAGTTTGATTATGATTATTTTTATCCTATTATTTTCTTTTTTTTCTGTTTGTGAAGGTACTTCAGGACTTTCTATATTAGATAATACAAGCAGTTGACGCCTTCTCCGGCAACCGGCACCGTCCACCAACAAGGTGCCAAAAGCCTGATGATGGTTCTGTAGAACCGTAATTGGTTGCCAGTAAAAAACGCAGCAGCTTGCGCTCTGGACTGTCAAATTGTAATTATTTACAATTAAAAGATCGCTGTTCAAATGTTTGTATACTCTATGGGACTTAACTACGGGGTCATCAGTCCCTAAATTTATAAAGTACTTATGAACTACTTACGAACTAGGACGGCACAAATATTCATGCCCGAGTGGGGATTCGAACCCCCGACCGTACTGGCCGTGCAGACCGTGACTGGAGCGCCTTAGTCTTATCGGCCACCGCGGCCGGCTCGCTGTTCAAAACAAAACAAAAATGCTTTCAAAAATTACTTTCTAGTTTAGTTTCAATAATTCGTTCTCATGGCAATGATTTTTTTTTTAATTCATTCTTTTTGTGCTTATTTTTGGTATTTATTTGAAACTTTGCCGTTTGCCGATGACATAGTATTTTTGGAAGAGACTGCAAAGGATCTGGAAAAGCAATTGAATCGAATAGACAGTGTCTTGAAAGGAAGATAAGATAAACGTTAACAGCCGCGGTGGAGTAGCCGAGCGGTCTAAAGCGACTCGCTGAGGAGCGCGTGGTTGTTCACCGTGGAGGTTCGAGTCCTTCCTGGGGCATGGGTGTGTGTGTTGTACTTAGGTTAGTTTACCTAGGTTTAAGTAGTTTGTAAGCAACGGACCGATGACCACGCAGTTTGGTCCGATAGAATTACAAACATTTGAATATTTTGAAAAGTTAACAAGAGTAAAATGAGTGTAATAGAATCTAGTGTCAGAAAATCGGGCGATAGTGAAGGAATTAGATTAGGTAATAAGGTAATAAAAGTAATAGACGAGTGTTACTTGGGCAAAAATAAATAAATAAATAATAAAAAAATCCTTATGATGGCCGAAGTAAAGAAGATATAAAATGAAGAAAGGCTATAGAAAGAAAAGCGTTTCTAAAGTAGCGAAATTTGTTGTCAGGCAATATTAATTTAAATGTTAGGAAGTTCTTTCTTAAAGCATTTGTCTGGAGTGTAGAATTGTATGGGAGTGAATCGTGGACGATAAGGATTTCAAACACAAAGATTATAAAAGTTTTTAAGTGTGGTGCTGCAGACGAATAATGAAAATTAGATGGTTAAATCACGTAACTAATGAGGAGGTGCTTAAACGAATTGGGGAGAATAGGAGTTTCTGGTATATCCTGACTAAGAGAAGGGGTAGGTTGGTGGGACACATTCTGAGACGTCAAGGAATCGTCAATGTACCATTAAAAGGAAGAGTGTGGGGTAAAAATCGTAGAGGGAGACCGAGGGACTAATATAGTAAGCAGATTCAAAAGTATGTAGGTTGCCGAACATATTTTCAGATGAAGAGACTTGCACAGGACAGGGTAGCGTGGAGAGCTGCATCAAACCAGTCTGCGGACTGAAGACCACAACAGCAACAACAACGTTTATAATTGTTTTTATCCCTATTGGCTTGTTCATTTTTGTTGATTACTTCATTCTTTGATATTTTTATTAAGTTTCAATTTATTGTTATTCTGATTTAAGAATGATTGGCGGGGCAACTCAAAAATTTCAAATGGGAACCGCCATTTTTTATTGCAGAAAACCACGTACATGTTGTCTTAACCCTTTCGTGGTTTTTACTCATTTTTTAGAATATCTTAAGTTATCTCAGCTGTTACAGAGTCTGATTTGGATCAGGATTATAAATATGACACTCAAAAAATTTTAGCACATTCTATTTTTCCTAAAAAAAAGGCGGGACACATACGTCCCACTAATTGTAAATTCACTGAAAAAAGCTTTTGAAGTAAAATGAGTTTTAGAAAGCGTATTGTTGTTTGTAAACTTCTAAGAAACATAAAATAGCAAATATAGTTACTTCGGACATTTTCGGTAGCGAGAAAACGACGAAAACCGATTCAAGGCACAATAAACAATGGTACGGCGCGAAAATTCACGCGGCAGCCCATATAAACAGTCACAGCCTTCTACACTGTAAGAATTTCAGTGTCTCGATTTTTTCCGCGTTCTGATGGGCCACCAACAAACGGCAGCACTATGCAGAATTACGCAAATCGCCACCTTGTGGTATAAATGATGTCCGAAGTTAGTGTCCCAACAACCACTAAAGGGTTAAACACTTGTTTCGATTCTTGGTAGTTGGCGCTGTAATACAAGAAAATCGTATTTCTTATTTTTGTGTGGAAAATGGTTATTCATAAATAAAAAACACTTATTTACTTCGTAAATTTTGATCGGCTAAAACTAAAAATCTCCATCTCTCCCCATAGAGTATGGTTCTGCTCGCTCCAGTCGCGTTTGACGCGGAGTAATTACGCCTAGTTGGCCGTTTGTCGTTCATAGAAATTCTAACCCTGCCTAGCAATACTAACTCCTTGTCAAACGCGACTGGCAGTTAGCAAAACCCCACTCTATGGGGAGAGAAGGAGAGTTTTAGTTTTAGCGAATCAAAATTTATGAAGTAGGTAAGTATTTTTCATTTATCCGTAACCATTTTCTATGCAATATGAGAAAACATATTTCCTTGAATTACCGACCCAACTACCAAGAATCAAAAGAAATGTTTAAGACAAAATGTACGTAGTTTTTTTAATGTAGAATTTGATTCTGCAATAGCAACTGGGGTCTCCCATTTGAAATTTTAAAGTTGCCTCCCGCCTCCAGGGGGCTAGGGTGGCGGGTTAATTTTACCACCAATTGATGGCTCCCTCGAAAATAATCAACTTTGGATTCTACACATTTTTTCGTGTGAAACTTATTTTTCGACTTCCTGTATATCAGAGGTATTAAACTGAAGGAGAGGCATTGAATTAATATTTGTGCTACGGCCGAAATTCGAATTTTTTTAACGTTCATGAAACTTCTATATACAAAATTTACATTAACATTAATTTTACATGTCTGAGTCTTGTTTAATGCATTACATTTGTCGCAAAACATGGGAATATCACACTAAGAACATATAATTTTAGAAAGAAATTCTTAGGGCGATTAATCGCCAGTAGTCAATGTATGTGAAATAAGACAATGACACCAAGTGCAATGCTGAGGTTTGGGGCAACAAACATTATTGGGCAAATCACGAGTATGCTAATACCCAGGCAAACTATTAGATTCCAAAATTGTTGGACATTCATCTAAACAACGTCACATATGGGACAAAGCATGGACAAATCACAGAGGAAAAAAGTCCATAAGATTAAATTTCATAGGCAAGGAATTACAAATTGATAATATATGTATAACAAAGTGAGCAATGGAACAATGTGTTGTTGTAATATACGCTACATAGAATAGATTAGGCAGAATTTCTTGAGAATTAGCGTACAGACAACAGAAGAGACAGAAAGGAGAATGAGTATGAGTAGAAGAAATCAGCAGAAAAAGACTTCCTTAAAGAGAGCTCGTGTTTGGTTCTTCTTTTAGTAAATGTTTGTATAGCTTATGGGACTGAACTACGGGGTCATCAGTCCCTAAACTTACAAACTACTTCTGAAGTAACTAATACTAAAGACGGCACAAATATCCATGCCCGAGGGGGGATTCGAACCCCCGACCGTAGTGGCCGTGCAGACTGTGACTGACGCGCCGCACACGGCTCGACCACCGCGTCCGGCTCTGGTTTCATCATTTTTAGTTACAATCTTCAGATCTCTAATTTAAAAATTAATAAACTGTTGTGTTTTACGCCCCACTTTACATTTGTCATTAGTTTTAAGATTTTATTGCAAAAATTTCGGACAAAAATAATACAAATATAAATAATAAAAAATTATGGACGATATGATTATGACCCTACTATCGTATAATATATATGCACCAGATACCTAATATTCTTTTTGACCGTATTTTAACAAATAACCAAAATTATTTTATATTTGAGTTTAGAATTGACAACATCCTCTTTCTTTAAACTATTATTTTAATATCTCGCCCGCATTTTCATTATCTTTTTCCGTTAAAATATTATGACCTGTCTTGATTTGGTAGTTTGCTCTAAATTTATTTTCTTTCCCTGTACCAGCTACGAATGACTGTATCCTGGAAGGTACATTTGCCGTTAGGAAATCAGTCATGTGACAGCATTCTCCCGAAACCTTGCCATAAACTCTCTTTTGTACACGCCATCTTGGTTTGTGTATTTGATGATTTTCTTACTATAATTAAAGCGGAGTCATTTCAAAGCAATGGCGCACTGAAAATTATCAAAAACACGTCGTTTTAGGACAATTAATGTAAACAAATGTTCAAATCAAATGTTTGTTAAGCTTATGGGACTTAACTACGGGGTCATCAGTCCCTAAACTTACAAACTACTTATGAACTACTTACGAACTAAGACGGCACAAATATCCATGCCCGAGGGGGGATTCGAACCCCCGACCGTAGTGGCCGTGCAGACTGTGACTGACGCGCCGCACACGGCTCGACCACCGCGTCCGGCTCTGGTTTCATCATTTTTAGTTACAATCTTCAGATCTCTAATTTAAAAATTAAAAAACTGTTGTGTTTTACGCCCCACTTTACATTTGTCATTAGTTTTAAGATTTTATTGCAAAAATTTCGGACAAAAATAATACAAATATAAATAATAAAAAATTATGGACGTTATGATTATGACCCTACTATCGTATAATATATATGCACCAGACACCTAATATTCTTTTTGACCGTATTTTAACAAATAACCAAAATTATTTTATATTTGAGTTTAGAATTGACAACATCCTCTTTCTTTAAACTATTATTTTAATATCTCGCCCGCATTTTCATTATCTTTTTCCGTTAAAATATTATGACCTGTCTTGATTTGGTAGTTTGCTCTAAATTTATTTTCTTTCCCTGTACCAGCTACGAATGACTGTATCCTGGAAGGTACATTTGCCGTTAGGAAATCAGTCATGTGACAGCATTCTCCCGAAACCTTGCCATAAACTCTCTTTTGTACACGCCATCTTGGTTTGTGTATTTGATGATTTTCTTACTATAATTAAAGCGGAGTCATTTCAAAGCAATGGCGCACTGAAAATTATCAAAAACACGTCGTTTTAGGACAATTAATGTAATCAAATGTCTAAAAATGCTATGTTATTAGATAACACCTGCCTTCGATGGTACAAGAATTACGGATTAGTCTCGCAGCTGTTCGGCGTAGCGTAATGAGCTGCGAATTACTTTGTGATGCAGAAACATGTTAGACGGTGGTTCGAAAATTGCACGGCGCGATGGCTTAGCGCGCTAGGTCAGACGATTGCCGACGTGGTAGCTCAGCGTGCTCGGTCAGAGGGCGCGACACCCTCTGTAACAATCAAAATCCAACAAAAACCAACGTCCACAAAGGACCGATCAAAGCGAAGAACCAATGACAATAAAGAAAAAGACAGAGGGCTCAAAACCATCGTTATAAAAAAATGTGAGCAAAATTCTCAACGAACAAAGGAGCAATACTGCCTATATTATCGTACGGCTCACCGATGTGGATAGACGCACTAGAGCGACAATACAACCGTACCAAAATTAATAGAGTCCAACGGTTAATCAATTTAAAAATGGTTAAAGCTTACAGAACGACATCCAGCGAAGCACTTTGTGTTCTTTCAGGTCTCATGCCTATAACACTTAAGATACAGGAAATAGCTAAATATTATAACCTGATCAAAACCAAAGACGCCAAACAGACAATCGACATCGCCCTAGCGTACAGAAGCTGGGCACACCCAGCAGACTTTACAAGGATAATTGAGAAGGACGCCAGCAAAAGGTACGCTGTTGAAGTATACACAGATGGAAGCAAATCAGACGACGGAGTGGGTTCGGGGATAGCAATATTTGTTAATAAGAGGCTTACTTACCAGATACAGCTAAAACTGTCTAATGAATGCTCAAACAATCAAGCGGAATGCCATCGTCAATGCTCTTGAGTTCATAAAAAATCTCTCGAATACTGATACAACTGCAGTAATTCACACCGACAGCAGGATTACTTTGGACTCTTTGCGAAATCCGAAGAACCACAACTTGTTGATTGAGGAAATAAGAAGTAAAATCAGAAGGTTGCAGACCACAACTGGCTGGTGCATTTCGAATGGGTTAAGGCACATCAAGGGATATGGGGAAATGAACTAGCTGACAATCTCGCTAAAAGAGCAGCTCGATCACGACAATCGATACGCTACAACAAAATACCTACAAGTGCCGTAAAGAAGAAACTTCGAGAAGAGTTTAGGATCAAATGGGACATTGAGTGGCACAGAACAAAAAACGGGGAAAGCACTAAACCGCATTTTCCTACGATCCGACAACGTTTACCGATTAAACTTCCAATATCTCAGAATTTTACCGCTATGTTAACAGGTCATGGGAAACTCAAAGCCTACTATCAGCGGTTCAAAATAATTGAAGACGGAACGTGCACATGTAACAGTGCTGTCCAAACTATTGACCACGTGCTTTTTGACTGCTGCAATTTATTGAAAGAGAGGGACCATCTCAGGAAAAAAAAAAAAAAAAAAAAAAAAAAAAATAGCTGCTAAAGGAGGAGGGTGGCCCGTCAGTAAATATGACTTAGTACATAAACACACTACAGACTTTTAAAATTTTTGTAATTCAATAAGATTTCCTAATGTATAAAACTTTTACAATTTTTGTAATTAATTAAGATTTCCTACTGTATAAAATTGTCTGTTCCTTTGTAAACCCTGTCAACTTATATATTGTACTTGTGTTTGTAAAAATATTTGATGTAACCGCCTGAATCAAACCATCAAACATGTAATATTACTATGTAATGGGGCATTTTAAATAATAAATAAAAACAAAAACCCAGAACGAATATGAACAAACGTCCGAAAAGCATCACTATACCTGAAGAACAAAAAAATAAGTAAATAACTAATAAAAAATAAAAACAGCCCCAGTCAATTTTTTTTCATCTTGATTACTAAAAGCTTTTCGCACACTCTTGTTAATTGAATACAACCATAATCTGCAAGTTTCCGAGTTGTTCAAAGGTAATAGCGCTTTCTCTGAAAAGTGCATTTGTTCTATTTTGGAACATACCGTGAAATACATACCAACGAATTGCAAAGACATACTTCTTTCTCACGCGTACATAAACTGGGGAGATATTGTTACAATGACAGTTGTAAATGATGTAATCTTAGTAGTAACTTCACATATATTGGAAGTAGTAGAGTTACGTGAAATTCAATGTTACCACATTTACTCCAAGTATTCACCATCTACTTTTATGGTTGCAGTATGGCTATTATAAAGACATTTTAGTAAGGGTACCAGGTGTTTTGGAACCTCATACTCGGTGTTTAATCTGAAAACGAGGACTGGTGAAGGTCTTAAGAATTTTCTCGGCTCGTATATCGGCGAGTCTACTGGTCATATCCATTCGCCGATTTATATCTATAGTGGATACATGGGTAATGGACTAATCTTGATGTTGAAGTTAGATTCGGAGGATACAAACTACAGTACTGCCCGATAAAAAAATAGAGTTAAAATAGTACAGTTGCAATGAGAGAGACGAAGTTTAAAATATGATCGACAATTACACCATGAGAAGTCAATCGAAATATTAAACACATGGTGCTCGAGTTTAATTGCCCATTTGAGACCGAGTCGTTAAATTGCAGGAAGGTTTTTTTTTTTTTTTTTTTTTTTTTTTTTTTTAGCATGGTTGGTAGTGAATAGCAGTGTCTACGGAACAGAATTGCGACTAGGTTGTAACGCAATATCACAGCACGCAGTTGTGTTCGTCAATCTGAACATGTATGTGTGTGTTTCTTTCTTCCAATAAGTTTAGTGTGAGAATTCAGCTAATACGTGTCTGGCTGGTATGCACAATTTTAAGGTAGTAATTTTCTTTTAAGCACCGAGAGTGCAATCTTTCGATCGAATGATTTTCCGAGATTGTACGGTGTATGTATATGGACGCCTTGTGAGACTTGGTTTTTCCTCTGTGCATATTATATTGGGAATCAATAGCAATGTTCAAAATCCACAGCTGCTTTATTTTACAGCAGGGCTTGCGACCTTCCTGTCGGTTCTCACCAATAAGTTACGAGTCCCTTCCCAAACGTTCGAAAGCATGCTCTCCCTGCTCCCAAAATTGTATCCTTCCGCGCATCCTAACGCCTCATCTTTAAAATACAACTTCCCTTCCAAAATATTATACATTTGAATATCACAGAATTAAATGCAAATATTGTTCACATTTAACAAACATATATATAACAATAGTAGAAAACGGTTGAGACTGAAGCTCTTTTCTCAGATAGCCATTAAGCGTGGCGTGCTGTTCAAATATACTGCCGCCGTCGAAATATAGTTACACAATTAATACTTAATTTATCATGCTTTTTTATATAAATATATTCAGTTATTGTCCACAAATACTTATAACTGTTTATATATAAATTATCTGCTGCATATCTACTAGTTTTGGTCACCATGAAATATTTAAGTGACAGTCTACACAGAAAAAACGTACGTTACTAAGGGTAATATTAAATATAATAAAATAATAATAAATGTAATGCGCTTTGTTGGGTTCATGTTTTGTGTTTCTGTGGTGGAATCTAAGTTCTGACACAAGAATATTACAACAGAAAGCAGAACAAGAGACTAAAACAAAGTTTATTGAAAGAATACGGAAATAACGTGGTAGGTAGGTAGCGTGCTACAATGCTGCCCATTCGATTCTTAAACTGTTACTGATAAACACTAAGTATCAATAATTGTAAATTTAAGTCTTATAATATTATTATTATTATTGTACTGAAATTTGTCGGCTTTTTATCTGTAAAGGATATTGAAATTGTAATTACGGCGTTTCATTCTTCCGAGTCTCCTGAATCCATTCATATAATTATATTTGCCGTATGATCATTTCCTGATTTTATAAGGATTTTTAGAATAATATGTATGGCTATATTGTATTTCAGTTGCATTCTGGGTTAGCCGCCCTCGCTCATTCAGGAGCATTGCTTCCGGTTTCCGATCACATTAGGAAAAACCTGACTACCTGCTGTATCTCATTCACTAGGTACAAACTGGTAACCGGCCGGCTAGGGAAACCAACACCCTGGCAAAACCCGCCTTTCACGTGGAAACAATCAGCTTCCCCCTGTATCTGTAATATCACAGGCTTATTCTTTAGTTTCTCGGTAGGTTGGAATTTTTCTCTCTCTCGCTCTCCACTATCGGAAATACATCGCTGGAGTGGAGAAAATGCGTTTTTGTAGCTCTTGGGATCGCTGCTGGGTGCTGGATGAGATGCTATCGATATGCCTCACGAAGCGTCGGCTTTTGGAAGTCTACAATGCAAACATTGTGGTCACACAAATGAAGACATAAGATTTCCCCACCGATATTTTCTTTGAAACCCACCAGTAAATTCGAATTCTGCTGTCACGCTCTCTGATCTTGTTGTCACTGGGTGACAAGGACTTAGAATTATTTAAACATTAAACATATGTACTGAGATGGAAGTAATTTCACTGTCGTATTACTAACGCAGGCGCTCACTTGGGTAGCCGATCGTGCAGGGCGCAGTGCTTTTTAAGACAGTACATGCCTGTAGTGTACTGCGCAGTCTGCTGACTTTTCCATTCTGGCACGCGGACGGATCGACGTATCAAGTGAAGTCAGGTAAATCAATGCCGATAGAAATTGTTTCGATGTGACACTAAATTTGTTTAAACAGGTCGGTAAATTTTCCCTATCGGATTTCACCTTAATTACAAATTCTGATTCTGCAGACATTCTTCCAGAGCATCACCTTAGCACACACTGAGCTTCTTCGCAGTTGAACAGGAGGGGAGGGGGGTACGTGAGGAACATATGAGTGTGGACTCTGGTGGTGAAAATTTGGACTTTCCGCGCCATACAATACATTGCGTGGATTAATTCGCATTTAAGATTATAAGTAATAGTTACACTAAGGTACGTGTCTGCAGCATTACATACTACTTTTTTTTTACATCCCATCTATATTTCCCTACAAATCTGTATACCATATGACTTGTCAATAAGTTTCACTGAACTATGTTACTTATATTGGCTGTACTGACATGTTTAGTATTGCCAGAAAATTAGTTAATTCCAGAGGGATATTATTGAAGTTCAGATAGTATGCTACTTAGTATTTCTGTTAAAACTAATTAGGTTCTTTTCTCATAATGTTAAAGTAGGTATTACTCTCTTTCACAAGTAATGTTAGGAAAGTTTTGCCCTCATTAGTTTATGTCTAATTACCGTTAATTACGAAAGTATTGTCGTCAACCCTATTAAATTATATTTGAATATGAAATACTATTAATTTAACAGAAATTTCTAATACAATTTACTCAGGATTTTTTATGCTATCTTTTACTATAGCCAGTTGCTCATAATTGATTACTTAACCATTATAATTACTTTAATGTACATAATTAGCAATACGCAATTTCCAGTATCATTGTATGAAACATATAAACAGGATTCGTTCGTGTCATGTAATTGAGTATTATTTTGTCCATTGTCTGAGGCACAATCCACGCCAGTTTGAACTTTAATTTTCGAGATTTATGTTAACGTTCGTCAGTGTTAGTCGTTTGGAAAGTGTTTCTACCGGTATTATGAATGGAATATTAATATTTGTGCCACATTAAGATATACACCTCGAACTTTTGGCCAGCATAAGATCAACAGAATGTATAATGTACATTAAGGTTATTTTTCTAATAATATTTTCCATATTATTTATTTGTAGCTATATGATTAACCACATGCTTTTGTTTTTGTCATTTAATTACCCAGTTAATTATTTTTAAATAACTATCTCTTTAATTAAATGAGGTTTTCAGTTGACTTGTATTTACTCTACCAATCTAATTACACAAGACATTGGGTTCAGACAGTATTTTGAGCAGGTAGTGCAATGCATTGTCGTTGTTGTTGGGAGTTTAACACCTCTTTTACTCGTGCGATACTTCTTGATGCCATTGCTCGTCCAGATGACAGGAGTCATCCACAAAATCTCGGTTCAACTGGATACTTTGAACGATGCACATGAACCACTCGGCGTTCTCCGGGTATTTATTTATTTATTCAAGCCTTGGATACTACTTCTCCTATCCCCCCTCCCTCTTTCTGTAAATCTCTTTTTTTTTTTAAACATGTCATTTTTCGGAGAATATATAACAAATAAGGCTGTCTTGCATAATGTACAAAATTTTACGTGTGGTATCCAAACAAAGAAAGATAGCAATCAGAATACAAATAGCACATGAAATTCGGACGATCTCATATTTATTGAGTTATATGTTGTACAATAATTTTTCAGGTATATGCTCATTTGTATAAGTGCTATCTTTTGTGAATACAAGAAGTAGTAAAGAAGTAATAGATTAAAACTTCGAAGGTACATTCCGCTATATGTTTGTAATTTCCTGCGGCTACAATTTGTAGTGTACAAATTATAAATTGTAACGTCATACCGAATGCCGTGGCTTAAGTCCATAAACCGCGGAAAAGTAGTAAGCGAGAAACTTTTTTTCTTTCATAATTTTGCTATGGTAGTCAGCGAGAAAAAGTTCTTTAAAGGTTTGAAATTATATTTAAAGTTTGTTGCAAGTCGCTAAGTACTGTCATTCTCATAAAGTGTATGAATAAAGTCTTGTTGCATTATGTAGCAGTTTCTTGCAACTCCTATTGCTTATGACGTGTTATCTGCCGAACCATGTGTCGTGTGTGGGTCTTACTCCTACGACCATTGTTATCTCACGCAAGGAATATGTGTACTCAATTTGAATGAAATCGGTCCAGTGGTTTAGGAGAAAATGAGCAGCATTGTCTCTTAATGCAACGGTTTTTCGCGCATCTCATTGTTTACGACGTCATATCTCGTGAACTATTTGTAGTGCGTGATCCTCACACTTACGGCGACCGTCCTCATGGATTGTAGCTTACGTGTTCAAACCTTCATAAAATTGGAACAAACCTGTAGATTTGTATACAACACGTACACACACTAACAAACATACGGACACTCTGCTTTATATATAAAGATATCTAAATGTAATACATTTAATACACTTGCCACAATATAATGTATTCTAGCATATTATAATGGAATATAATAAATTTACATTTCCAAATAGCACAGTTATATCTGCGTTACAAGTGAACATTAAGGTACGTATACTCATCTGAAGAACATGAAAATTTTCATTTCAAAACAAGGACCTAGCTAATTATCATGTTTAGTAATTTATTTAACAAATTACAAACAAAATGAAAATAACGAGCATGTTATTTGACAATACAGTTTACATGAATACCTCAAGTGAAGAGATGAGACAGCAAAATATCATACTGCATCCCCACAAAATTACTAGCCGACCGCAGTGACCTAGCGATCTGCGGCGTGCCTGTCACGGTCTGCACGGTCGCTGCGGTCGGGGGTTCGAATCCCTCCCTCGGGCATGGATGTTTGTGCCGTCTATAGAATAAGCTAGTTGATAAGTAGTTTGTAAGTTTAGGGACTGATGACTCGGTAGTTAAGTTCCACAAGCTCTACAAGCATTTGAACAAAATTACTATTGTAACCAATATCTGAATACAATATACGAGAGCTGGAACTTAAGTTGTAGAAAGACTACTGTGGAGACACTATACAATAGAATCTACTATTGTCACTGATAGCACACGTTGTTTACGTACAGCCGGTGACAGAATTCGCGAGACCCCTCGCCTAATCGCTATACACAACCGCAAAGTTCTGCTGCTTGGTGGGAAGTATATACAGCTAGGCAACACGATCGTACATACTGTCGATTACCCATCTGACACGAAATCTGAGAGGAAAAATGTTATCTTCCAGTATCGCAGCCAGTTGTAACAACACGCGTGCTTTCTATGCGACGTGAAGGCGACTTCGAAAACTGATTTTAGAAACTGCTTTGCGTATTAGCCATAGCGTTTTAAGCTGTTCGCAACCGACAAATTCCTTTCCACATTTCTTTTCTTATAGTTTCAATGAACAAAGCAATTCGAATTGAGATGCTGCAGTCCGTGAATATTTTCGGCATTACACACCGGTGGGTTTCAGTTACTGTGCAGAATACAAAACCACGGTTTTTCGTCAAAAGCGTGCGTAGTTTCCTGCCACTTATGAATAGGTAGTAGGCCTGTGTTCCTGCAGAGATTCGATAAACGGCTATGCTATAGTACGTGTGGGTGGCGCCGGCATAAATGCGCAGATGCGTAACAGGAGGTCTTAGTATCGATCTGACATCCGCAGCACTTTTATTTTTAATTATTCACTCATTTTCACGAGTTTCAATCCGTATTTTTCACATACGTAAGTTTTATGCTCAGTAACAACTTTGGTAGTGAATATAGTATCAAAAAGTTTTAACTCTTCATTCAGCCAGTTGATGTGATAACAAAGAGAAGTTTTGAATGAATGAACGAAATAGACAGTCTATTTGCGTCCGATGTTCTGAGCAAATTGACACTGCCACCAGAAAAATGCAACAGATCGTGTGACTCATAGCGTAAGTTTCTCCACAGACAGATAATAAACGTTGGTTTCAGGGCGCATATCGTATGGATTTATAAATATCAAACAATATAGTAGTCACAATTTATTAACTGAAATAAGTGCATACTGGAAAACGTTGCCTTTATGTAGGTTCAAAACTTGACAAGCACATACCAAGAGTGTAATAGCTACAACGACAAACTTCGAATTCGATTGTCTTGACAAAGGCTAATAATATCCCCTTATACGTTTGCGTGTTGAAAGTCTCAACACTAGGAATCGCTGGATGGGTCTCACCTACTTGGCCCAATCTGTGCGAGAAGAAACACGAATATGAACCTTTTAAATTCCTACAATATCTCCCCTGTGTAGGCAATAGGAAAAGAGAAAACTCACGCCAAATGATCCAACTACAGATAGGTGCAATATCAGCTAATATTGAGGCTCACCATTGCTGATGACGTTGTTTTCGGTATTGCGACGTAGCTAAACGATTAGCTTTTGAATGAAACAGCACGGGTTTGAATCCCGTCCCTTCCAAAACACTTTTCTTATATTAACCCTTGTAGTTTTAATTATCAATTATAAAAATTTCAATGCCTAGTATATATATTTGGTTTCATTATAACTAATTTAATTAATTAATATATCTTATTTTATCATTTAATTTTCATAATTCAATGAAGTATTAAATGAAAATAATATTTCAAAAATTGTAGCACGTATTTATATGCCGAAGTTATATTACACTCCTTAGAGTGTTCATCGTCAAAGACAATCTCCACACTATGCAGACTTTACCAAAGTATTTTAAGCGAGAAATTTTATCCGAAGTATGCTTCGGTGCAAAGCATACTTTATTCAAGTTTTTAAGTAAATAACTTTTCACTGCTAATTTTTGTGCATACCAAGTGTATGGATGGGAATTGTGGCACTGGACTGATGCTGTAGGATTGAATGTGTTTTAATTGAGACACCTCTTGACATCAACGTTCGTGGCACACTGAAACGTTTAAGTAAATTTAAATTTCATAAATAAAAGGTTTACATTGCGAGGGGTAATATGAAATGAACAAAAATGTAAGGAGTACCGGGGAATCGAACCTTGACTTCCAACTTTGCACTTCAAGCACTTGTCCACTACGCTAGGCACACACCGCAAAGTCGGGTAGTTAATAAGCAGCTTATATAACACCTATTTGTCTGTGACAAATTTTCGCCACCGTATTCGCTTTCCCTTTAGCCAACTCGGACGGGATATTTTGGGAATTTCAAAGGTTTGTCAACTTCCTTCTCGCAGGGTTTGTACAAAATCTTTGAAAACCATCCCGCAATCTACTCTGTCAGTCCATTCTACAGTATAAACTGAAAGACAGAATCATTGTGGAAATGTCTGCGCCCTCCCCCTCCCCAATCCTTGAGGGTTAAAATTCTAGGAGTAGGAACATCCTCATCCATGATCCACGGACTGAGACGCGATATTTTTGTGAAATTCAGTGTCCTGTTACAGCGACAGTCGTAAAAATTGTGGGAATGAAGTTTATAAAGAAACTTTACGCTGTAGCTACGCATGACTGATCTACGAAACAGCAACGAATCTAAATCATTAATACGAACGTGTTTCTGACGGCATTTTGACTCGTGAGTGTTCTATAGTTCAAAGGCACATGCGGTAACTTGAGAGTAATTTTGCGAAAAATTTGTAACAAAAAGTGAGGGAGACGTATGTCGACCACGCTACTAAACACCCACATGCAACGTCTTGGTATTCTGGGGTGTTCATTCTACTATCAATCGCTGTTCCATGTCCTCTGACTTTATGAAAGCAGTACGGTTTTTTAAATAAATGAAGCATGTGAAGTTACCATAAAAGCTGGTCTTATTTTTGTCACCCTGATTTCTTTAATGAACAGTTTCATATTAACAACATATCTAACGCAAGAATCATTTATGAAACGTCTGAGACCAACTGAATAACAGTTGGTAAGATTTAGCTGTAGTAGATTGTCGTGTAAGGAAGTTTGTTTACACGCGCTAGCCGTGCTGTGGAGTGCCCCGTTAACTTCCGTTCAAACCTCTGGCCGGCCACAAGCACTGACTGGAGGACGAGACATTCGCTGCGATTGAGCAGAGGCATGCCTCGCCTCTTCTCGACTGCCCACTGATGTGTCTGAACCTGTCTTTTCTTAAATGGACTGTTTGCCTTATGATGCCTGGTTATCCTGATACCGATCTCCTAATGAATTCTCGATCTAGGTTATATTATTGTGCACTGAATTAAAAATTTTATTATTGGATGGTTTCAGATAGCCCGCCTGTAAGTTGCCATCTATATTTAGCGGCAATTCTTACATTATTAAACAATAAGTCTATAATAACTTCTTTATATTTGAACATTAACATGTCGTGACGCTGAAAAAAAAGGCGTGTATGGTCTATTAAAATTGTATTCTGTTGAATGTGTAACACATTAACCTGGAAGCAATTATCAAATTATATCTTAATAATGACATGGCCGCGGAGGAATGGCCGAGCGCATTGAGGCGCTGCGCTACGATGTGCGAGGCCGTTCCCCCTCGGGGGTTCGAATCCCCACTTTGGGCATGGATGTTTGTAGCGTCTGCAGTACAAGGTTGTTCATAAGTAGTTTTTGAGTTTAGGGACTGATGTCCCCGCAGTTAAATCCCATAAGCTTAACAAAAATTTAAACTTTTTTTTATGACATTACGTATGGATTTGAACGTCTAGTCTGTTTGTCGGTTTTGAGGAGTTGTTAATGTTTTTAATACCATTTCGATACTCTTAGCTGCAAGCAAAGAACTAACCTTCGGGAAATCTAATGGTGAAGCAACGTATGCTGTTGTATGAACAAAAAATACAAAAGTTTCGAACCTCTGTTATAGTCCCTGTATCTGTTAGCTGGTTCAGAAGTGAGTTTTATACACAGCTTCAAGACGAATTTGAAAGTAATGTATAAAATCCATTACTCCACGACCCAAGTTATTGGCGCTTACCTTGTATACTATCGATATGCCCGGAGTAATACTACTATACATCGTAAAAAGAGCTTTGCAACCTACTTCGAGAAACCTGCTGGAAACCTCTGGCCTGAATAAAAAGACATGTCGTTTATGGCTGCTTACCATCAACAATAGTTATGATAAAGGGTTTCATTGTGTTTTATTTTTCATTTGGCCTTCATCGCCCTTCCAGACGAACCTGCTCCTTGCACAACGCTTTTTTATACTTGCTTCGTCTTCTGTACTATAATTGTTCACAATATGTTATTCATTCCCTAAATTAATGTTTAAAAGTAATACTGTTCTCCCTCATTGAAAAAAAGTACACAATATTAAAATGAAATCATAGATTAGAACGTTAAAACATATTACATCCGCTTTAATAGAAATATACTCAAAATGATTTCATTTCGTAGGTGATTTTTTTTTCTACTCTATTAAACCTCGGTGTTTCTCAAACAGTTTGACTCGTTTGTTTTTTTGCCAATGGTAGCCAAACAGTGGGTCCTATGAGTAGCACTCTTATACTGTTACATACTAAACCATTATAAATAAATGAACGTCTTCTGCTTATACTGCTTCCGCAACGATTCGAAGCCTACTGGGTATTCTCGTTTATTATTATATTGGTGTGGTGTCTGTTATTTCGGGCATATCCGAAGTAACAGACACTATACCAATATAATTAATTACGACTCGCGAAGACGGCGTTTCTTCAATCACTTCACCGCATATGCGGTCATACGTTCGACCTCACACGATATGGGCGCTACAGCCATAGCGTGCCACTTGTGGAAGTTTGAGGCAGACGCTGGGCGAGCACTGGTAGCCACGTGGTTAAGTTCAGCGCTGGTCCGAACCGGGAAAGACGGGTTCGATTCCCGTCCCGCTTCATATTTTCACTTATCTTCATTATTTAATTTCAATGCCCTAATTCAGCACTATCATTCCTTTTCTTCCTAATTCTTATTCCTTCACCTCGTTCACAAATATTTGCCAGGTCTTGTTTCTTTTTCTTTGGACCTCCTTATCTGCTCTTCTAGGCTGAACTGAACTTTGCTCACAAATTACGCCTTCATCGGCGATCTTGTACTCAACATTGTGACTCATGGGATTCGTAGCCTATTGTGTATTCTTGTTTCTTATTGTATTGGTGTGGTGTCTGTTATTTCGGATATGTCCGAAATATCGGACACCACAGGAATATGATACGTATTTACACGCGAAGATGGCGTTTGCTTCATTCACTTCACCGCAGATGCGGTCACACATTCGACCTCACACTGATATCCGTACCGGCGCGTGTAAAAGAGCATGGGTGATATGGGCGCTACAACCATAGCGTGCGACTTTTGGAAGTTTGACACGGACGGGAAAGGGGGGGGGGGGACGACCTCGTGAAGGAAAGTGTTTATGGAGACGTCTGCTCGAAGGAGGAGGAGACACGCATTCGATTCCCGGCCCGGCACGCATTGTTTAGTGTGAACGCCCTAATGCAGCCTCTGCCAATTCTTTCCTTCCTAATCCTTCTTCCTTCACCTCCTTCATAAATATTTGCAAATATTTGTAACTTTTTCTATGGGCCTATTTATCTCCCCTTGTAGCCTGAACTTTGCTCACAAATTACGCCTTCGTCGGCGAGCTTCTACTTTAAAAATTTTGCAGATATTTTAAAAACTATTCTGCACAACTATGTGTGTTTAGATATTGATTGTATTTAGAAAATGAGTACTGCATCTCTCAGTAAAATAAATATTACGAATCCTGATAAAAATTAGTTTGAGCGTCCTGATAAACTTACAACTTTTCCTTAAAATAAAAGTAAATAACACTTCCTTACAGGAAATAAATTATTTAACTGGTTAAAAAACGAAGGCCGTAGCGGAATGACTGAGCATATTGAGGTGCTGTGCTCCGATGTGGGAAGCCGTTCCCTGTCGGCGGTTCGAATCCCCCTCGGGCATAGATATCTGTGATGTCGTTAGTATAAGTTAGTTTATAAGTAGTTTGTAAGTTTAGGGACTGACGATTCCGCAGTTAAGTAGTTAAGTCCAATAAGCTTAAAAATCTATACCCTCAGTTTCGTGTTAGTGTATTAATACAATGATAGGAACGCTGATGTAGTAGGACAGCATTACACACCGGAGGGTTTCAGTTACTACGCAGAATACAAAACCACGGTTTTTCGTCAAAAGGGTGCGTCGTTTTCAGATAAGGTCTGCCGCTTCTGAATAGGTAGTAGGCCTGTTTTTCCACAAAAGTTCGAAAAACGGCTATGCTACAGTATGTGTTGGTGGCGCCGGCGTAAATGCGCAGATGCGTAAGACGAGGTCCTAGGATCGAGCCGATACTCGCAGCAGGTTTGCGTTTTTAATATCCACTCATTTGCACGAGTGCACGAGAAGACAAGCGGCAAGCCGTATATTTCACATAAGTAACATTTCTGCCCAGTAAGAATTTTTGAAACGAATATAGTATCAAAGAGTTTTAACTCTACACTCAGCCAGTTCATATGATGACTTATAATAACAAAGAGAACTTTTGGATGACTGAACGAAATAGACAGTCTATTTGCGTGCAGATGTTCTGAGCAGATTATTACTGCCACAGAAAATGCAACAGAAATCCTATGAGTCTCAGCATAAATTTTCCCACAGACAGATAATTTTTGATCATGTTTCTACATAAATAATTTCCTTAACGTTAGTATCGGGCGCATATCGTATGCATTTATAAATATAAAACATGATAGTAGCTACAATTTATTAGCTGAAATAAGTGGATACTGAAAAACGCTGCCTTTATGTGGATTCAAAACTTGACAAGCACATATCAAGAGTGTAATAGTTACAATGACAATCTCCGAATGCGATTGTCTCGACAGAGGCTGATAATTGCCCCTCATGCGTTTGCGTGTTGAAAGTCTGGATGGGTCTCACCTACTTGGCCCAAACTGTGCGAGAAGAAACTCGAATACGAAACTTTTAAATTCCTACAATATATCCCCTGTGTAGGCCATAGGAAGAGAGAAAACGCTTGTCAAAAATTTTCCAACTACAGATAGACACATTATCAGCTAATCTTGAGGATCAGCAAAGCGTTTAGCTTTTGAATGAAGCAGCACGGGTTCGAAACCCGCCCCTTCCAAAATATTTTTCTTATATTAGCCTTTGCAGTTTTACCGAGAATCGAAACTGGGCCGCAAATTTTGCAATACAAGCCCTTGTCCACCACGCTACTCACATTTGACGTAGACTGGGACTCAGTAAGCAGCTTAAATAACACCTATTTCTATGTGGGAAACTTTTGCGACCGTATTCGCTTTCCCTTTGGCCAAATCGCGCGAGATATTTTTGGGAACTTGAAATGTTTCGTCTGCTTTCTTCTTCTCGCAGAGTTTGAACCAAATCGGTGAAACCCATCCCGCGATCTACTTTGGTCATTCATAAACAGTATGCAGTATAAAATGAATGACGTTGGAGTCCTTGAGGGAAAGTTCGCACCCCTCCTTGTGAATGAAATTCCAGGACTGAGAACATCCTCGCCTATGGTCCACGGACGGAGATGCATTATGAATGCGAGTCTTCTTACAGCTACAGTCGTAAAAATTGTGTGAATAAAGTGAATGGAGTCGTTTGTCTCTTTATAAAGCAGCTTTCCGCTGTAGCAACGAATGCCAGATCTGCGAAACAGCAACGAATCTAAATCATTAATACGAACGTGTGTTGTCGGTATTTTGAGTCGTGGGTGTTCTGTAGTTGAAGGGCACATGCGGTAATAGGAGAGTATTAATGCGAAAAATTTAGGACAAAAAGTGTTGGATACGTATGTTGACCACTCAGGCTTCTTAATAAATGAAGCGTGTCAAGTTACCACAAAAAGGTGGCCAGTTGTTATGACACCCTAAGTTGTTATTTAGCAGTTTCGTATTACCGGCACACCTAATACAAGAATCATTTTTGAAACGTCTGAGGCAAACTGAATACCATTGGGAAGGTTGAGCTGGAGTAGGTTGTCGAGTAAGAAACTTTGTTTATATGCGCTCGCCGTCCTGTGAGTGCCCCGTTTACTTCCGCGTAAACTTCTTGCGGCCCCAAGCAGGAGACATTCGCTGCGATTGAGCAGAGTAGAGGAATGCCTCGCCTTTCCTCGACTGCTCACGGATGTGGCCGGACCTGTCTTTTCTTATACGGACAGTGCCTTATGAGGCCTGGTTTGCCTCATACCGATCTACTAATGGATTGTCGTCCTAGTCTATATTCTTGTGCACTGAATTAAAAAATATATTATTGTTTGGTTTCGGATAGACGTCCTGTTAGTTACTATATTTAGTGGTAATTCTTACATTGCTAAACAACAAGTGTATTATAACTTTGTTTTAACTTGGAACAGTAACAAGTTATGATGTTTTAAAAAAGGAGTGTGTGTTCTACTAGAAAAAAAAATCACCTACGAAATGAAATCATTTTTAGTATATTTCTTTTATAGCGGATGTAGTATGTTTTAACGTTGTAATCTATGATTTCATTTTAATATTGTGTACTTTTTTTCAATGAGGGAGAACAGTATTACTTTTAAACATTAATTTAGGGAATGAATAACATATTGTGAACAATTATAGTACAGAAGACGAAGCAAGTATAAAAAAGCGTTGTGCAAGGAGCAGGTTCGTCTGGAAGGGCGATGAAGGCCAAATGAAAAATAAAACACAATGAAACCCTTTATCATAACTATTGTTGATGGTAAGCAGCCATAAACGACATGTCTTTTTATTCAGGCCAGAGGTTTCCAGCAGGTTTCTCGAAGTAGGTTGCAAAGCTCTTTTTACGATGTATAGTAGTATTACTCCGGGCATATCGATAGTATACAAGGTAAGCGCCAATAACTTGGGTCGTGGAGTAATGGATTTTATACATTACTTTCAAATTCGTCTTGAAGCTGTGTATAAAACTCACTTCTGAACCAGCTAACAGATACAGGGACTATAACAGAGGTTCGAAACTTTTGTATTTTTTGTTCATACAACAGCATACGTTGCTTCACCATTAGATTTCCCGAAGGTTAGTTCTTTGCTTGCAGCTAAGAGTATCGAAATGGTATTAAAAACATTAACAACTCCTCAAAACCGACAAACAGACTAGACGTTCAAATCCATACGTAATGTCATAAAAAAAAGTTTAAATTTTTGTTAAGCTTATGGGATTTAACTGCGGGGACATCAGTCCCTAAACTCAAAAACTACTTATGAACAACCTTGTACTGCAGACGCTACAAACATCCATGCCCAAAGTGGGGATTCGAACCCCCGAGGGGGAACGGCCTCGCACATCGTAGCGCAGCGCCTCAATGCGCTCGGCCATTCCTCCGCGGCCATGTCATTATTAAGATATAATTTGATAATTGCTTCCAGGTTAATGTGTTACACATTCAACAGAATACAATTTTAATAGACCATACACGCCTTTTTTTTCAGCGTCACGACATGTTAATGTTCAAATATAAAGAAGTTATTATAGACTTATTGTTTAATAATGTAAGAATTGCCGCTAAATATAGATGGCAACTTACAGGCGGGCTATCTGAAACCATCCAATAATAAAATTTTTAATTCAGTGCACAATAATATAACCTAGATCGAGAATTCATTAGGAGATCGGTATCAGGATAACCAGGCATCATAAGGCAAACAGTCCATTTAAGAAAAGACAGGTTCAGACACATCAGTGGGCAGTCGAGAAGAGGCGAGGCATGCCTCTGCTCAATCGCAGCGAATGTCTCGTCCTCCAGTCAGTGCTTGTGGCCGGCCAGAGGTTTGAACGGAAGTTAACGGGGCACTCCACAGCACGGCTAGCGCGTGTAAACAAACTTCCTTACACGACAATCTACTACAGCTAAATCTTACCAACTGTTATTCAGTTGGTCTCAGACGTTTCATAAATGATTCTTGCGTTAGATATGTTGTTAATATGAAACTGTTCATTAAAGAAATCAGGGTGACAAAAATAAGACCAGCTTTTATGGTAACTTCACATGCTTCATTTATTTAAAAAACCGTACTGCTTTCATAAAGTCAGAGGACATGGAACAGCGATTGATAGTAGAATGAACACCCCAGAATACCAAGACGTTGCATGTGGGTGTTTAGTAGCGTGGTCGACATACGTCTCCCTCACTTTTTGTTACAAATTTTTCGCAAAATTACTCTCAAGTTACCGCATGTGCCTTTGAACTATAGAACACTCACGAGTCAAAATGCCGTCAGAAACACGTTCGTATTAATGATTTAGATTCGTTGCTGTTTCGTAGATCAGTCATGCGTAGCTACAGCGTAAAGTTTCTTTATAAATATTAACAGAAACTACTTCATAAACTTCATTCCCACAATTTTTACGACTGTCGCTGTAACAGGACACTGAATTTCACAAAAATATCGCGTCTCAGTCCGTGGATCATGGATGAGGATGTTCCTACTCCTAGAATTTTAACCCTCAAGGATTGGGGAGGGGGAGGGCGCAGACATTTCCACAATGATTCTGTCTTTCAGTTTATACTGTAGAATGGACTGACAGAGTAGATTGCGGGATGGTTTTCAAAGATTTTGTACAAACCCTGCGAGAAGGAAGTTGACAAACCTTTGAAATTCCCAAAATATCCCGTCCGAGTTGGCTAAAGGGAAAGCGAATACGGTGGCGAAAATTTGTCACAGACAAATAGGTGTTATATAAGCTGCTTATTAACTACCCGACTTTGCGGTGTGTGCCTAGCGTAGTGGACAAGTGCTTGAAGTGCAAAGTTGGAAGTCAAGGTTCGATTCCCCGGTACTCCTTACATTTTTGTTCATTTCATATTACCCCTCGCAATGTAAACCTTTTATTTATGAAATTTAAATTTACTTAAACGTTTCAGTGTGCCACGAACGTTGATGTCAAGAGGTGTCTCAATTAAAACACATTCAATCCTACAGCATCAGTCCAGTGCCACAATTCCCATCCATACACTTGGTATGCACAAAAATTAGCAGTGAAAAGTTATTTACTTAAAAACTTGAATAAAGTATGCTTTGCACCGAAGCATACTTCGGATAAAATTTCTCGCTTAAAATACTTTGGTAAAGTCTGCATAGTGTGGAGATTGTCTTTGACGATGAACACTCTAAGGAGTGTAATATAACTTCGGCATATAAATACGTGCTACAATTTTTGAAATATTATTTTCATTTAATACTTCATTGAATTATGAAAATTAAATGATAAAATAAGATATATTAATTAATTAAATTAGTTATAATGAAACCAAATATATATACTAGGCATTGAAATTTTTATAATTGATAATTAAAACTACAAGGGTTAATATAAGAAAAGTGTTTTGGAAGGGACGGGATTCAAACCCGTGCTGTTTCATTCAAAAGCTAATCGTTTAGCTACGTCGCAATACCGAAAACAACGTCATCAGCAATGGTGAGCCTCAATATTAGCTGATATTGCACCTATCTGTAGTTGGATCATTTGGCGTGAGTTTTCTCTTTTCCTATGGCCTACACAGGGGAGATATTGTAGGAATTTAAAAGGTTCATATTCGTGTTTCTTCTCGCACAGATTGGGCCAAGTAGGTGAGACCCATCCAGCGATTCCTAGTGTTGAGACTTTCAACACGCAAACGTATAAGGGGATATTATTAGCCTTTGTCAAGACAATCGAATTCGAAGTTTGTCGTTGTAGCTATTACACTCTTGGTATGTGCTTGTCAGGTTTTGAACCTACATAAAGGCAACGTTTTCCAGTATGCACTTATTTCAGTTAATAAATTGTGACTACTATATTGTTTGATATTTATAAATCCATACGATATGCGCCCTGAAACCAACGTTTATTATCTGTCTGTGGAAAAACTTACGCTATGACTCACACGATCTGTTGCATTTTTCTGGTGGCAGTGTCAATTTGCTCAGAACATCGGACGCAAATAGACTGTCTATTTCGTTCATTCATTCAAAACTTCTCTTTGTTATCATATCAACTGGCTGAATGAAGAGTTAAAACGTTTTGATACTATATTCACTACCAAAGTTGTTACTGAGCATAAAACTTACGTATGTGAAAAATACGGATTGGAACTCGTGAAAATGAGTGAATAATTAAAAATAAAAGTGCTGCGGATGTCAGATCGATACTAAGACCTCCTGTTACGCATCTGCGCATTTATGCCGGCGCCACCCACACGTACTATAGCATAGCCGTTTATCGAATCTCTGCAGGAACACAGGCCTACTACCTATTCATAAGTGGCAGGAAACTACGCACGCTTTTGACGAAAAACCGTGGTTTTGTATTCTGCACAGTAACTGAAACCCACCGGTGTGTAATGCCGAAAATATTCACGGACTGCAGCATCTCAATTCGAATTGCTTTGTTCATTGAAACTATAAGAAAAGAAATGTGGAAAGGAATTTGTCGGTTGCGAACAGCTTAAAACGCTATGGCTAATACGCAAAGCAGTTTCTAAAATCAGTTTTCGAAGTCGCCTTTACGTCGCATAGAAAGCACGCGTGTTGTTACAACTGGCTGCGATACTGGAAGATAACATTTTTCCTCTCAGATTTCGTGTCAGATGGGTAATCGATAGTATGTACGATCGTGTTGCCTAGCTGTATATACTTCCCACCAAGCAGCAGAACTTTGCGGTTGTGTATAGCGATTAGGCGAGGGGTCTCGCGAATTCTGTCACCGGCTGTACCTACCTTACCTCCGAGAAAATGGACTCGCACGTCCCACGTCACCGGCCTGCTAACAATCAAGGTAAACACAGTCACTTGAAAGCAATGGGTGTAAAGTAACGGTGTCACTATGTTTTCGAAATAGGAAGAATGGAGTTGGATCAAGTTGCCAGAGGTGGTACTGGACGGTAGTGCCATCAAGGTCTTCAAGATGCGTGTGGGGAATCGACAATGCCGTAGAGAACAGCGGCACGTTGGGTAAAGGCTTTCAGCGAAGGTCGGTAAACTGTTGCTAAAATGCATCGGGCAGGTCGTCCTAGCGTCTCTGTTGCTGCATTAGTGGACAGTGATCGACGCTAGACGATTCGGGAGCTCGCCCACGAAACCGGGTTAGCGCATACGACTGTGCTTCATATCCCGAAGAAACGCCTATACATGCGAAAAATTGCGTCGCGATGGGGTTCCGCATGAATTGATGGAAATGCTAAAATGGATGCGTTAAGACGCTGCTCAAACATATTAGGAGCGATATGAGAGCAAGGAGGGGCTTTCTTACGCCGTAGCGGAACGCTGGATGGGATATGGGTCATATCGTACAAGCCAAAAACGAAACGCCAATCCAACGAATGGCGTCATTATAGGTCGCCGCGAAATTTCAAAGTGCGTCAGAGCCTCAGTACGGTAAAAGTTATGGTGATTCTTGTGTACGACTTTGACGCTATCCTCAACGGCAGACCATAAATGCTCAGGATTACTGCCCGTTTTCGAGCGTCACCTGTGACGAACTTTGAAAAAGAAGCGGCTACACTTTCTGCGCAACCAACCCACCATTTAGCACGACAAAGCGCGGGCGCATTCAGCGCAAGCAGTGGCTGCTCTATTCTGTCGTTGGGTCTGAGAAGTACTGTACCATCCACAATACTCGGATTTAAGTTCTTGTGACTTCGATTCGATTTAGAAGATGACGAAGCCACTTCGTGGCATTCGCTTCAGAACTGTTCCATAGATTCGACAGGCAGTTGACTGCTCCATTCACACCATCAACAGAACAGGCTCTGCTAACGGTACACTAAGCCTTCCACATCGCTGGAAACGGATTCCGCAACGCTGGTGACTACTTTGAAGGATCGGTTGTGAATAAAGAGTTGCCACTATTTTAGTACTAACCCTCGTATATTGTATGTGATACTAGCTGAAAACCCGGCGTTTCCCGGGTATTTATGTATTCCTGATATTTTTAAGGTATATATTCATTTTTTATCAGGGCTGTATGTCTGAAAAACCTCTTCGGAATACAATTAGTAGTACAGACGTAATAGATTAAAACTTGGTGCGTGATGGGGCGGTTTTCCATTAACGTTACTGTTTATGTGCTCATATCTCATGAACTAGGTGTCATACTGCGATACAATTTCGAAGGTACATTCAGCTATATGTGTTTATATTGTCTGTAAAATTTGCTACGGCTACAATTTGCAGTGCAGAAATTATAAATTGTAACGTCATGACCAACGCCGTAGCCTTGGACCATGAACAGCGGAACGTTACTGTTTATGTGTTCATATCTCATGAACTACGTGTCGGAATATGATACAATTTAGAAGCTACATTCAACTATATATTTATATACTGTCTGTAAAATTTCCTGTCGCTACAATTTGTAGTGTTCAAATTATAAATTGTAACGTCATACCGAGAGCCGTAGTTTTACTCAATAAACAGCGGAAAATTTAGTAAGCGAGAAACTTTTTTCCTTCCATCATTTTGCTACGGTTTTCAGCGAGAGAAAGTTTAATAAAAGTTTGAAATTATGTATAAAGTTTGTTGCAAGTCGCCAAGTACTCTTATTCTTGTATAGCGTATTTATAAAGTCTCGTCGCATTGTGTGGCAGTTTCTTGCAAATCCTATTGTTTATGACGTCACATCTTCTGAATCTTGTGTCGTATATGATTCTTAACCCTGCAACAATTGTATCTCACGGTAAGGAATGTGTGTACCAAATTTGGTTGAAATCGGTCCAGTGGTTTAGGAGAAAATGAGCAAAATTGTCGCTAAATGGAGCAGTTTTCTGCGCGTCTCATTGTTTATGACGTCATATCTCGTGAACTATGTATCGGACGTGATTCTTACACTTACGGCGACCGTTCACATGGATTGAAGCTTACGTGTACAAAATTTCATAAAGATTGGAACAAAACTGTAGATTTGTATGCAAATGAAAGATGTGAAAGAAGTGGAAAGTGACAAGTAAAAATCCTAGGACCTTACGGGGATCGAACCCGCGACCTTTGGCTTCATAGTTTGACACTCTACCACTGTGCAACCGCGGCACACAGTACATGTATATTGACATAATTATATTAGGTTGAACCAGAACACTGGAATATATTTTAATATTCATTCCTTTCACTAAATATATCTTTCAGCAAAACAGGCGTTTCCAAATGTTTTGTGCAAAAACAACCCGCGACCTTTGGATATGTAGTCTGGCACTCTACCACTGTGCAACCGAGGCGCACCATCACAGTCATATTATATGTAAAAGAGGTATTTTTGTGGAAATAAGACACTAATTTGACTTTAGAGTAAACCAGAGACGGTATTTAGGGCGGCCATTTTGGTTAGTGGGGGCAGTCTATTAATGTTGGTCAGATAGACAAGACGTGTGCGTTACGATGGGCGACTGGGGTGTCATTTCGAGGCTTTTAAATTTTTAGCGAAGTGTTAGACTGTGGAACTTAGGAAATTTGTTCTGTGGTGCTTCGTGAGCTATATTTTGCGTCTGTGGGACGTAGAATAATCTTCAGTGTAATCTTCAGTGGTGCTTGGTGTACGGACACTCTGCTTTATATATTCGGTTTCTCCTGATCCCCTAATTGTATTGAGCAGTGCAAGTTGTCGTGTTCGCGTAGTAAAGTTCGTCAGTGTTTGGTGACTGGACGAGGAAACAAGTTGTAGACGCGGCTGCGGAGCAGTGAGTCAGCGGCGCAGGCCCTCATTGTGCCGGCGACAATGCGGCCGTGCCCGCGCGGCTGGCTGCGGCGTGCGGCTCCCCCGGCCACACCGCACGCCACGCTGTCGGCTCCCCGCACAGTGATCCCGGGCTGGCTTGCACCCGCGACCAAAAACTCACCCCAGCGCGCCCCCTCCCCTTCCGGCCTGCCCCCGCGCCTTTTATATAAAACAGCCCCACGGCCTAGTTTCCCCTCCGGCTGGTCAGCCCCATCGCTACCGCTCGTACAGTAGCAGCCACGAGGCTGTGCCACACACCCCGCGCCGCATCCTAGCGACTCTGCTTATAGCCGCGCGGCGCCACCTCTACCTGCGTTGTTAGGACACACCGCGGTTCTCCTGTGGAGTATGGGGCCGGCTATTCGAAGTACTAAGTGCAGTGTCTGACAAAAGAAAAGGGCTGCATATAGATGGAGTCCTCGAATGTACAGTGACGAACTAAAGAAACCGGTACACCAGTGTACTTGCTTAATATCGTGGAGGGTCCCAACGAGTACTCTGAAGTGTAGTAGCAAGACGTCGTATGGACTTGACTAATGTCTGAAGTAGTGCTAGAGAGAATTAATGCTTCCTACCGGGCTGTCCATAAATCCGTAAGACAACGCGAGGGTGGAGATCTCTTCTGAAAAGTACGTTTAAAGGCATCACCGATATGATAACATGTGCAAAGTGTGGTGGCCAGAGGAGGTGTTTAAATTCAGAGGTATTTCTGCAGCCATTCTGTAGCAATTCAGGACGTGTAGAGTGTCGCATTGTCTTGCTGCAATTGGCAAAGTCCGTGGGAATGTACATTTAACGCGAATGGATGCCGGTGATCAGAGACGTATCTAGACGTATCAGGAGTTCCCTATCACTCCAACTGCACATGCACCATCCCATCACAGAGCGTCCAGCAGCTTGAATAGACAAGCAGAGTCCATGGACTCATGAGAGTCTCTCCATACTCGTTCATTCACTCACATGTCAGAGAGGTATCCGAACATATCAGGAGTTCCATATCCCTCCAACTGGACGTGCACCACCACATCACAGAGCCTACAGAAGCTTTAATAGACCTCCACTGACTAGCAGAGTCCTCAGACTCATGGGATTCTCTCCATACTCGTACGCGTCCATTCGCTCGATAAAATTAGAAAACGAGACTTGTGAGAGTAGGTAACACGTTTCCAATCACCTACAGTCCAGTGTCGGTTTGACGGGCCCAGACGAGGTGTTAAGGTTTGTGTCGTTCAGTCAGCAAGGTTACACGAGTGGGCCTGCGGCTACGAAAGCCCAAATGGATGGTAGGTCATTTAATGGTTCACACTCTGACACTTTTTGATTGCCTAGCATTCAAATCCGCAGCTACCTTCATGTGCAAACATGTGCAAAATGTGGTGGCCAGCGGAGTCCTTTAAATTCAGAAGTGCTCCTGCAGCCATTCTGTAGCAATTCAGGACATGTGGAGTATCGCATTGTCCTGCTGTAGTTGCCCAAGTCCGCCGGAATGTACAATTAAAGTGAATGGAGACCGGTGATCAGAGACGTATCTAGACGTATCAGGAGTTCCCTATCAATCCAACTGCACATACACCATCACATCACAGAGCCTCCAGCAGCTTGAATAGACAAGTAGAGTCCATGGATTCATAAGAGTCTCTCCAAACTTGTTCACTCACTCACCTGTCAGAGACGTATCTAGACTTATCAGGAGTTCCATATCACTCCAACTGGAAGTGCACCATCCCATCACAGACCCTCCAGCAGCTCTAATAGACCTCCACTGACTAGCAGAGGCCTTGGACTCATCTGATTCTCTCCACACTCGTACACGTCCATTCGTTCGGTACAATTAGAAAACGAGACTTGTCAGAGCAGGTAACATGTTTCCAATCATCAACAGTCCAATGTCGGTTTGAAAGGCCCAGACGAGGCGTAAAGATTTGTGTCGTTCAGTTAGCAAGGTTACACCAGTCGGCCTTGCGCTACGAAAGCCCATATGGATGGTGTTTCGTTTAATGGTTCATGCTCTGACACTTTTTGATTGCCTAGCATTCAGATCCGCAGCTACCTCCGGATAGGTTTCGCTCCTGTCAGTTTGATCAATTCTCTTCAGTCATCATTCGTCCTGTTTTTTTTTTTTTTTTTTTTTTTTTTTTTTTTTTTTTTTTTTTTTTTTAGTGGCTCTCTTTCCTGCCGCATAGATGGCGTGCGTTTGATGTTTTACCGGAATCCAGATATTTACGCTGCCAAACAGTTCAAATATTTGTGAATCTATGGGACTTAACTAGTGTGGTTACCCGCTCCTAGGCTTACAAACTACTTAAAATAAAGTAATGCGCCCATGCTCGAGGGAGGACTCGAACGTCCTATGGGGAGCAACCGCGCGCTCCGCAGCAAGGCGCGTTAGAGCGCTCGGCCATTCCACCACGGTTATTCACAGTACACTCGTGAAATGGTCGTACGGGAAGATGTGCAAATCATCGCTACCTCAGCGATGCTATGTCCCATCTCTCGTGCGCCAACCGGCTTTGAGCGCCAGCTGCGGCAGCAGACAATTGAGGTAAGTCAAACGGGAGCTTTGCTCTGCGCACGCGCGCGTTCGGCTGCCCTGTGCACTTTTGCCAGTTCTGTCAGACATTTTTTTTTTATTTTTATATATTGAAACCTTCATTAAGACCAACTGCCTGTGGGAATAAATCTAATCGTGAATTGTGGCTTGGTATATTGATTTGGTATGTTACAATTTGTTCTTATTTAACTACAATGATAATTCTTACATAAACAATATCAGGCTGATTAGTATATTCGTTGATAGTTTGGTATATTTATATTGAATTTAATTATCGGTTAGGGAAAAAAGGTTCTAATGAAAATATAACTAATTTAGAAATAGGAAAAGTGGGTTGCTGTTAGTAACATAAATCTATGCTACAATTTTAACAAGAGGTGTCAAGATGAAAGGATAGTGGTAAGTGGAGGAGAGAAAACTATTCTCCATGACAGGTCAGGGGCGGAGGCCTCAGAATTAACATCGAGCCCTGCGGCCCTGGCCAGTCTAACGTACAATTTATTTGTTCCTAAACTATTCTCGTTTAGTTATTTAGTCTTTGATAAATTTGTATGCATTCTGGCTTAATTATTTGGACTAATCGATGTGTAAGTTATTGTAGAGATGATTCAGAGGTGTCCGACTCTGTGCTGGAGTACTCGTGTTGTTTGAGGGTGGATACCTCATCGACTATCCGATTTAGTATCTCCCATGTGTCTTTGTCCCGGACGATCGTCTGTCTTGGTCGTCTGCTAGGGTTGCGTGAGTTGGTGTTCTGTATTTTGTACAGTGGAAGACTGTGTGTTCGGGGGAGCCATACTCCCCGCACGTACATGCTACGGAGTCGTTGAGCCCCATGTATTTCAAGTACGTGGGGTAGGGACCATGACCTGTCAGAAACAATCAAACAATAGAGACCGTTACGTACACTCTCCGGCAGCGAACTAACCACTTGGCAAAACGGTTGCATTCAGTTTCCGCGATCTCCCAGTCCACTGCGGCCGGCTCTCACTTCAGAGAACGGAGAATGTTCACCTCTTGTCAGAACCAATTGTTCAAATGTTTATAAATCTATCTTGACAGTTCAGTTGAAATTCACGCACTGTACCTATTTCGTATAAGAACCTTATCCTTCTTCAGACAGAAATATATCTAATGTTGCAGAAAATTTAATATTTTGTTTTTGTACGGACGACGTGGTGATGAAGTCACACGTGGTCAATAGCTGTCATTCACAATTACTAGCAGCAATCCATCTAACAGACGTCGTTCCGGGGCAGGATGTACGGATGTGGATGAGGAGATAGGCAGGAAGGTGGAGGGGGGCAAAAACAGGAGGATATCGACTACTGGAATAAATCTATAGTGTATGAAAATTTACTTACACGTAGTATATATGATATCAGATGGAGGGGAGAAGGAGATTGACAGAGAAAGGGAATCGAAAAAGAGTAGGAGAAGATGGAGAGCGATCAAGTGGAGGTAGTTGCATAGAGAAAGGGAGGAATAAGGAGGTGGCGTATGTGTGAGAGAGAGGTAGATTGAGGGGACAAGGAGACTGACAGAGAAAGGGAATGAATAAAGGTAAGAGTAGGAGAAAGTGGAGAGCGAGAAGTTTGTAAAGGGATACTTGAAGTCTGCAATTCTGTAGAAAACGCGCATATGCGCGGGAAGCGTGATGTGTTTTGGCAGCTATAGAGTCGTCGTAGTTCTGGGGTTAGTCAATAGATAGCGGCACCTCTCAACTGTCACACGAGCGTCTGGCCACTCACTTTGTGTACAGACACATGACTGGAAAATCCAGGTGGTAATGGACTCAATGGCGATAAAAAAAATCAATTAATGATCGAGAAAAGAGATCATCATTTTAATGTGGATTCGATCCAAAAACATCAGCACGTATACTATTTTCAATTCAATTCTTCCTAATTGCAGTAATCTTCGTAATTTGTGATGTAAAAGTGGCATTAACTTTACCAATCGTAATTATTATAAAAACATCAAATATTATAACATGAACATTATCAACAATATTATTTATCATTATTCTACTAAGAGGCCTCTTTGGTCTTGGAGAAATATGCAATAAACCACTTAAAATTAAAAACTATCTATCTATATATGGTACTAAGGAACGCGTAGGCTCATTTTTAAAGCTGACAATTCGACGGTTGCGCTCATATAAACGCGCATCCTGTCACTTCAGTAGTTTTTTAGGTATAGTAAATCAAAAATCATTGTAAAATAACATCTTGATAATGATATATCTTGAAAACGGCATATCCAAATGTTACATACAATGTGTCAATTGATAGATGTAAGTCAGTGCTATTATGATATAATTTTGTTTTTTTGCGCATATTCAGTAAATTTGAATAAGAGGCTAAAACGTGGTTCATAGGTATAAAATCTGGATAAACAACTGTAATATTAGTGGCAGTGCCATAAACTATATGTAGGTGTAAAGAGCTAATGAAATAATCTCAATAGTTTAGTGAACTATCTGTGTTTTAAATATAAAAATGACAACCGAAAAGTTTAATTACAATGTTTTTATGCTATATTCTGTTTCAGCGGAAAATTTCCGTCAAATACTATCATCACATATTATATGCAAAAGAAGTATTTTTGTGGAAATAAGACATTGATTTGACTTCAGAGTAAACCAGTGACGATATTTAAGGCGGTCATTTTGGTTAGTGAGGGCAGTCTGTTAGTGTTGATCACATAGACAAGACGTGTGCGTTACGATGGGCGACAGGAGTGTCAGTTCAAGACTTGTAAATTTTTAGCGAAGTCTTCTAGTGTGGAACTTAGAAAATTTGTTCTGTGGTGATTCGTGGACTTTTATATTTTGCGTCTGTAGGACTTACAATAATCCTCAGTGATGCTTCGTGGGGTCTAACTCTATTTTGCGACAGTAATTTTTCAGGATGGTTGCTGGACTTTTATTCAGCGACTGTGGGACTTACAATCTATTCAGTTAAGTTTCCTTTTATTTGTGTGGCAGCCTTAAAGAACTAAGGGTTTACTCTAAAGTCAGGACTGGAGGTTATTAGATGAAATAAACTCCCGTTTAGTTAAAGTGTTTGTGTGTCTATTGTTCCTGCCTGCATTTATCTGAAGTAAAACTTTTTGGGGACATTGCAGCAGGTGTGGCTGATCCCCATTGACACAACGCAGCCAGTTTTGTATAGCAAATAGGATTTACAGCCGCACTTCACGGAGGTCCAAGGAAACACAGGCTGTGAATGGGTGAATTATTTTTATTATTATTTCGTGCTGTAGCACTGGGGGGCTCGAGCCAACTGAAGGAAGAAACTGAGTATTTTGGGCATAATATCATCACGCTGCACATTCCAATGGTTTTTTTAAATTATTTCACTCATTACAAATTCTAAAACTAAACTAAACTCCGCCCCATACAGGCCGCGAGGGCCCAAGGCGTATCGACCGGCCGCCGTGTCATCCTCTGCCCGCAGGCGTCAACTGGATGCGGTATGGAGGGGGGCGTGGTCAACGCGACCGTTTGCGTCGGTTTTCCAGACCGGAGCCGCTACTTCTCCGTCAAGTAGCTCCTCAGTTTTGCCTCATAAGGGCTGAGTGCACCCCGCTTGCCAACAGCACTCGGCAGCCCCCGACGGTAACCCATCCAAGTGCTACCGAAGGCGACAGTGCTTAACTTCGGTGATCTAACGGCACGGCCGTTGGCACTCTATATATGTTCCATGTGTAAGCCAGCAAGGTGGAGGTAGATGGATAGAGGAAGGGAGGAACAAGGAGGTGGAGAGAGAGAGAGGAGAGAGACTAACAGAAAATTGAAACAGATAGTGTGACACCGGGGATTCAGCTAATGTTTTATAAATTTAATTTCGAACCTATGGCACGCGCGCTGCTTTCAGTGTACATGAGTGAATACCAGAAACTGTTTGTCTTCCAATACTTTAGAGGTGAACTTGTGACCTTGACACTACAGTTCGTTCAGAGTAACTACACAATGAGCGAACTTAGGGCCGCGGCGGTGTGGCCGAACGAATTGAGGCTGTTCAAATGTCTGTAACTCTATCGGACCATACTGCGTGGTCCTCAGTCCGTAGCTTACAAACTACTTAAACCTACGTAAACTAATCTACGGACAAACACACCCACGCATGCCCCAGGGAGGCCTCGAACCTCCACGACGAGCAACCTCGCGCTCCGCAGCGAGGTGCTTTAGACCGCTCGGCTACTCCACTTCGGCCGCAATGAGGCTCTGTGCTCCGATGCGCGAGGCCGTTCCCCTCGGGGGCTCGAATCCTCCCTCGGACATGGATGTTTGTGTTGTCTTTAGTATAAGTGAAAGTAGTTTGTATGTTTAGGGACTGATGATCCTGCAGTTATGTGTCATAAGCTAAACAAACATAGGGCCTCACTTCAACGACGATATTAAAAATTTGAAATGTTTGTAAATCTATTGGACACAACTGCTTAGTTATTAGTCCGTAGCTTATAAACTACTTAAGCTAAACTAATCTAAGGACAACACAAAAACTCATGCCCGTGGGAGGGGGGACTCGAACCCCCGACGGCTAACGGCCGCGTGCATCTCAGCACGGCGTCCCCGTGCCCGCGGTTAATCCGCCGCGGCACGTCGATATAGTACATATCCAAATCGCGGTGCCCAATTCTGACGCCAGTGACAAACTCGCTCGGCTGCCGTAGCCCTTGGTACCGCCTTCCACCGGCGAGACCCTCCGCGGCGGGCCAGACAGACAGGCGAGCTGCGATGCTGATGGACTGCCGGCAAGGTCCATCGGCGGCGGCGGCGCCGTCACGGCTCGCCTCAGGCGCCGACCGCACGCTCGCGCGTCTGCGCATGCGCGCGCCGCCCCGCCGGAATAATTCCGCCGCCCGCGGCTGGAATCTGGGCGCCCCACCTGCGTAAATAAAGAATAAGCCGCACTTTATAAAAGGCGAGGCGGGCGCCGCCCGGCTACATCTGCCCGCGCGCGGACCCGCTTGTAAAACAAGGATTTCTGCCTCCCCACTTGCTACCTCCCCCTCTTTGCTCTTTTTTTACCTCCCCCCCCCTCCTCTCGCTCCGCTCTCCCCTCCCCCGTCCGCGAGCGGAACACGGCGTGGAGCGCCGGTATATTACGGTAGCGGCCATAATCTGGCACCGGACTGCCCGCCACCCCTACCTGCTGCGCCGCTGTAGGCTTTTCTCATTAGCCATAAATGGCGATATTAAGCTCGCGACGATATAAAACACAAGGAGCTTTATATGCTGCGCAGCCGAAGAGGCACTAGCCGGGGGCGATGAAGCGCGAGGGCAGAGGTCGCGTTTGTCCGACGGCCGCCGTGTGGGGCGCCACCGAAAAAAACAAAAGAGAGACAGAGAGGGGGAGGGAGGGGGGTAAAATTTGTAGCGGGGGCGGCGATAAACCGTTTATCTGCTGTGCCCGTGAGCTCCGTAGCGCGCGGCGCCTGATAGACCGCAACCTGCGCAACGCGTCCACGGGTATTAGAGAAGCGACCAACAGTACGAAACAATAGTGAGCTGCATCAGTCAGACGGAAGTGAGTAGCGGAGTGTATGATTAATCATTTTGCTACAGGAGTAACCGACATACGTAGTAAAGAAGGAAGGGAAAAACGTAACGCGGAAATGACTGGCCTACACGTAACTGTGGTACACCCAGTGTTGCCTACTCAGTTGATTTGCGTTCTTTAAAGCCGGAAAATATTCTTGACAGTCGACAGCCGAAAATCTGGCAGATTTCGGGTATTGCTATCTTGTAATTAAAAAAAGGTTCCTGAAAGGCTATAATTTTTATAAACTGCATAACTGACTATGACCAGCGTATAAAGGTTCCATTCATAGGTACCATCCAAGCCTACGTAAAGATTAGATTAGATACTTGTTCCATAGATCATATATACGACATTTCGTAATGATGTGGAACATGTCAGTCTAGTAAATGTTGTCTACACCTGACAATCAATATTTTAAGGATTCTTATTACATTTTTGTTGTTTTTATTTATTTATTTTTTAAAGTTTTATCTAAAAATTCATCTACATTGTAGAAGGAGTCGCCATTCAGAAATTCCTTAAATTCTTTTTAAATACTACTTGGCCATCTGTCAGACTTTTGATGCTACTTGGTAAGAGACCAAAGACTTTTGTGGCAGAGTAATTCAGCCCTTTCTGAGACAAAGTTAGATTTAACCTTGAATAGTGAATATCATCCTTTCTCCTAGTGTTTTAGCTATACACACTGCTATTACTTTTGAATTGGGTCGGATTGTTAATAACAAATTTCATGAGTGAATATATGTATTGTGAAGCTACAGTGAAGATCCCTAAATAAATGTCTGCAGGATGCTCTTGGGTGGGTTCCAGCAATTATTCTGATTACACGCTTTTGTGCAATGAATTTTTTTGTTGAATTTCCCCATAATATGATACCATATGAAAGCAATGAATGAAAATAGGCGTAGTAAGCTAATTTACTGAGAAAGAGTAGGCCTAGTGGCTTTAGGAGTGAGACCTCAGGACCTTCAACATTCAACCAAATGGAGGTAGAAGAGGTGGATGACCTTCCGATACTTATTAATTTATATATTAAAAATAAGGCCTATTGATTTTATTAATCCTTGTATTATTTTTGCACAATTTAACCAATAACACTACAGAAACAATTGCACAAGAAATAAAATGAGTAGGCTCGTATTAATTTGAAAGTGGAGAAGGAGCAACATGGTGGAAATGGAATGTACATAATCAGCTCGTAAAATAATTAGAAGGCTTGTATGTTAGTAGCCAAAGAGACAGGTCCTTACAGTTTAAATAAAATGACACTCTCTGTGTAAAAAATGAACTAAAACAACACTATTGTCGTTCATAACATTCCATTGGATGGTGCCGCTGAACTGCTAAGCAGCGGGTCGCCGTGTATGAACAATGGGCTCATAACTTGGGCATAGCAGTAACAATAGCGGCAGCATCAAAGCTGGTCGCGGGGGCATTAAAAGCGCTCACAGTAACAGTAGCACACGATCTCTGTGGCGGCATCACGTTGGCCACCCATTGTCACCATAACTTCTGCTTGGCAAATTATAGTTACGTAGTGATTTATTACAGGTGTACTATTTCAAATTTCCGGTGCCGATCTGTTTAAAAAAAATAATGAAAACAATAAAAAATATTAAAATTTAAAATCTTTTGGAGATGCTGGAAGGGGGGCTTAAGCCATATTATCGTTCTCCCCCCCCCCCCCCACGCCCCATGACTGCACCACTGGTGTCACTTAAGGTGATTGGTATTTTCATTTGCTATGACGCTCTGCTATGAAAGTTATGTAACTAATGGCTAAGATTATATAAACTACTGCGGCAGACGTATGCTTGTATGTGTTACAGTGCAGCGAAATTTCACTGTGCAGCTGTCGAGGATATTAAACAGTGGAGTTATCGATAGAAGGTAAAGCAGTCAACAATCCGCAGATGAGTTTGAAATAAATGTTCAAATGTTTGTAAATCTATCGGACCAAACCGCGTGGTCATCAGTCCGTAGCTTACAAACTACTTAAACCTAGGGAAACTAACCTAAGGACAAACACACACACCCATGCCCCAGGGAGGACTCGAACCTCCACGGCGAGCAACCGCGCGCTCCGCAGCGAGACGCTTTAGACCGCTCGGCTACTCCACCACGGCTGGATTGGTTTGAACACCACAGTGCTTTACTAGGCATGATCCAGTTTGGAGGTGGTATGCCGTTCCCTTCATCCAAGCTTAGAACTGACATACCCAGTCAGTTATATGGGGATCTACCCTTTAACATGTATTCCGAACCACAGTGCAGCTCGAAATGTTTCACATCAGCAACATTGCCAGAGGTGAAAGAAGTGAAAAGTGTCAGATAAAAACCCTAGGACTTATCGGGGATCTAGTCCGCGACCTTTGATATCATAGCGTAAAGTCATAGCGAATTTCATTCCGTGTAGTTGGACACTAATGTGCCTGGAAGATCATTAGGCTAATAATTTACGCAGATGTCAGAATATTAGAGAGGATGCGTAGTTGCTCCCAAAGAAGCTCGTTGACGTAATCAATCACTAAATATTCTATAGTAGCAATGTCACTGTCCGGCGATGTTGGCCGAACACGGTAGCCGTGCGATCTAAGGTGCCACGTCATGGACTGAACGATACTTCCCGCCTGATATTCGAGTTCATCGTGCATCGATGTGTGTGCTGTCCTATGCGTAAGTTACTTTCAGTTAAAAAACACATTAGGTAGTGCGCTTTCCCGCGAAAGGCAAAGGTCCCAGGTTCGAGCCCAGGATCCGGCACACAATTTTAATCTGCCAGGAAGTTTCATATCAGCGCACACTCCGCTGCAGAGTGAAAGTTTCATTCTGGAAACATTCCTTAGGCTGTGGCTAAGCCACGTCTCCACCATATCCTTCCTTCTAGGAGTGCTAGTCTTGCAAGTTTCGCAGGAGAACTTCTGTGAAGTTTGGAAAGTAGGAGGCGAGATACTGGCGAAAGTAAAGTTGTGAGGCGGCATCGTGAGTCGTGTCGGGATAGCACAGTAGGTAGTGCGCTTGCCCGCGAAAGGCAAAGGTCCCAGGTTCGAGTCCCGGTTCCGGCACACAATTTTAATCTGCCAGGAAGTTTCATATCAGCGCACACTCCGCTGCAGAGTGAAAGTTGCATTCTGGGTACTTTCAGTCAGTTTAAGTAGTGTGTAGGTCTAGTGACCGAAGACCTCAGCCGTTTGGTCCTTTAGTTTACAAAAATTTGATATCGAACACAGCAGCAACTAGTAGGCGGTAGAGAGCTGACATAAGGCGAAGACCGAGCGAATCTTCAGAGACGCACTGAGCGCCTCGATTCTTCATGATCTTCGATTCGACGTGTAAATGATGTTTCAGTGATCGTAAGTGGCCAACAGAAATAGGACACCATTTACGAAGCCCGTTGCGTCGACTACTGTTGATTTATCTTCGCCTACAAGCCTGCTTGCAGTGCTGTCAGGCAGATTAGGTCTACAACAGCATCGTCACTATCCACTCGAATACCACTTACCCTCTTTTGTCCATATCTGTCTCTCTCGCGGCACTATTTGACTATGGCGTTCAGTTTTGTAGTCCATTCCGGCTCGTGAGAACTTCAGACGTCTAATCATTTTGATACCGGACCGAGGTCATCATGCATTGCACCAAAAGCTCACAGGAACTATCAACTTCAACTTCGCTACACGAAATACTATTTTTGACGGCGACAAACACGCCTCGACCTATTTTGTTTAATCTATCCTTTCTGAACACAGTTAGATCTGCTGAACTTATTTCCCCAAGGCCTCTACCCTAAAAAATCGCCACACACCCCTGCTACCCTTGTAGCCGATTCCTGTTGTAGTGGACTCCTGATCTGTTCTGGACCTCGATGAAAAGTTCCAAAAGTATCCGGACCCCAACTAACATTACTTGCTGACCTCTGATATAAGGAATGCCCTTCCAGAATCAGGGGGTAAACGTGACTCATCCTGTGTATAAAAGATGGGTCCAACAAAACTTGAAAGACGACCGTCTCTCGTCTTCCATAGATTTTTTGTATATTTTTGTGAAGCTATAATTTATTTAATGTCGCTAGATTATCATTTTGTTAAACCTTCCACTCTTTTCAAGGCTTGAGGAGTAGCATTTTTATTTCATGTGTTAAAATATTAGTTAATATTGCTAGGTTTTTCTTATTTTGTTATGTTAATAATTAATTATTATATTAATTAATGTGGTATAGATGTGGCTTCTCCGCGACGCCACTGTCCCTATGAGAATGTGTAGTTGTTTTTCTTTTAAGTGGATGTGCGAGAATCTATGGCTGTCTGAATGTGGGTAGGAATAGCTCGCTTTGCATCGTTCTTTCTGGCTCAGTGCCGATAGCTGCTGATACTACCAAAGAGGTTTCTACATCCTTTGGTTACAGGCTAGTCGGCGAGCCCTCTCCAGTGCGAGTCTCGCTTTCCGTCCTCACCACCGCTGTTTCTTGGGACTATAAATTGTAGTTTTAGAGCACCTTCCCTCTTTTATTTAATATTGTTCTTCACAAGTGCTGAGAACTAGTTCAGATGCCATTTTTTATTTGTAAATTCCGTTGCGTCATAAATGTTTTCTTAGCTACCTTTCTAACTTCAATTGTGGTGGCTTGCTTATTAATGTCTGTGTGTAATAACGTGTGAGCTGCTATGTATACTGACCACTGTAGTATTAACTTCCTGTTACTGAAGTAATTTGAAACGAGTCAGTTGTCAAAAATGTTTGTAATTCTATCCAGGGTTACCAGATGCCTGTCTACAGAAAAGAGGACATTTCTAGATTCATAAAAGAACCTTCTTTCGCTCTCTCTCTCTCTCTCTCTCTCTGTCTCTCGTATTGACAACTCAAGTACTAGTGATGTCTGTAGTGTATTATCAGACTTGTTTGTAATACATCTTACGCATCTTACGAAATTTGTTCATCTTCTTACGAATTAAGAAGCATGAAATGTTGAGACCCTTAGAACGCATTACATAAACTACATAGCAGTGAAGCCCTAATATTTCATCACTTCCCCACTTGTAATTATCGTCTTAAGTGCTGAACATGTTTTTCATACTTATACCTTGCCAATCACACCTGTTTTCACCTGAAATTTTTTACAATGCATTATTTACGGAAACCATAGTACTGTTGACTGTAAAGTTGTCACGAATAAAGTAACTGAAAATTATCTAAGCGTTCCTTGATATAGCTACGCTCCCATTTCGGATCAGTCCGACGTTACTATGTACGTGATTAGCATCTAGATTCTAGTGAATGATTGGAAAATGTAAGGCCTAGGTGAAAAAAGCGATGAATGAACTTTTTATTTGCCGTACAAAGACTCACAATTAACTATTAAAAGCTCAGTTTTCAGGACAAAAGCTTTAAATTAATTTTTTCAAAACACTATTTATGTAGTTACGTCTCTTTGGTCCTCAACAGACGAATGGTGAAACAGCAATGGTGACTGTGGCATCTGACATTATTTGTATGAAGTTTTGAACAAGGTTTTAACTCATCTATAACAATCATTGCACTAGCTTTTGATCTTAAAGTCATAAGTGTGGATGTCAGACAACACACACAACTGCCGAGTCCCAGCACGACAAACTGAACGTCTTATTTTTTGGGTCTCACAACACTCCGACCAGAGAAAGCGGTGGGCGGGGAGGGGGGGAGGGGGGAGTTTCATATTATACTGTGTGAACTGCACTGTCTTGCGTTGTTGCAGACGTTTGTTTTTAATTGGCCGCCTCGAAGGTCGTATTCCGTGACAATTACTTCAATTGTTCCGAAGTAGCTTGACGTGAGAGCATCGGCAGCACAAAAACGATAAAATTATTTTAAAAAAGCTACATTGTTTAAAGAAAGGTTAAATTCTCTAGAGTTAGTGATTGTGACAGTTAAGAAAGTTGTATTTATGCACTTTCAACTTGAAGCAGTTGCACAACGCAAAAAAGAGGACATTTTCCCATTTTGTTAAAAACCCGGCCGGACCATTTTTAGGGTCCAAAAAAGAGGACGCGTCCGGATAAAAGAGGACGTCTGGTAACCCTAATTCTATCGGACCAAACTGCGTGGTCATCAGTTCGTAGGTTACAAACTACTTAAACCTAGGTAAACTAACCTAAGGACAACACACACACACCCATGCGCCAGGGAGGACTCTAACCTCCACGGCGAGCAACCACGCGCTCCGCAGCGAGACGCTTTAGACCGCTCGGCTAGTCCACCGCGGCTGATTCAGTTGTCAGTTTGGGCCAGGGAATGAGGCTTTGTAGCAGGGAGTAACCAGTAGTTCACACGGACATCATTTGCTAATTTTAGTGATAAAACAAGGCTTTTGTTTCGTACAGTGGTTGACTTTTAAACTGAAGAGATGGGTGTAGTGTAGTGTGTAGTGTGTGTAGTGTGATAAGCCTATGGTCAATCCATCGTTACAGGAATCGGCTCCGAGTACAGAGCTACGAGTCAGTAAGCGGCAGCGGTCAACTGCGCCGCAGCCAGTGGAGCACTCTGGTAACGCGTGCGGTGGCTCCCAGATTGGAGAACACCCTGTGCCGGGGAAATAATAGCGCGCGCGAGCAGGGGCCGGGTGGGTGGAGGGCGGTTAATCTGATGCAAGCCACACAGATGTGCGCCACACAGAGGGTCGCGCCTGCCCTTAATCTGCATATCCTAAATAACGCCCCACCCCGCGCATTAGGGCCGGCGCGGGCTGTCCCGATATGATTGAGACGCAATTTTAATCCCCCCCCTCTGTCCCCCTGCCCCCGGGCGCGGGCCCTTAAGGGTTTGGCGCAACAAAGGGCCCCCGCTGTCCGGCCATTGTCGGCGGGCACGGCCGCGGCCGGCGGCTGGCGGCGGCGCGTGCGGTCGCTGGGGTGACACGGCGCCACGGCCAAGGGGAGGGGGAGGCGCACGGTGGCGCTGTGGCCGGGGTAGCGGCCTGTGGCTGCCCCAGTCAGGCCGTCGCTAAGGGCCTGCTGCTTCACTTCTGAAACCTTAAACTTGTCACAGGGGATGGCGGATTCTTCCATTTGCTGGAGACCAGTCCATCCCCCGGCGGCATGGCACATGTGGCTGTCTCAATTGGGTCAGATCCGGTTATTGATTCAGGATAAAGTCCCGAAGCACTTTGCGTGAGACATTATTGGCGACTTCGTCGAGTACTCGGAACTTGTCTGGGGTTCTTATGAGCTCAAAGGTGTTATTACTAGGTAGTGCCCTTCTGAGATACGCCGCCACGTCGTCATACGTAGGACACTCATAAATGATGTGTTCTAGCGTGCCTATCTCGGCACCACAGGCACAAGCTGGCGTAGCCTGTCTCCTAAACCGACATAGGTATGTCGGATAGGGTCCATGCTCGGTGAGGAAGTGCAGCATCCCCCTAGATGGTTTGAAATGTTTCATACCCAATCTTTCCTGGATTTCTGGCAGGAGAACGTGAGTTCTCCTCCCAGATTCCTCTTCGTCAACACTAGGTTGCGAAACTCGTTGGACGGCCGCGGTGGCCGAGAGGACTGAGGCGCTCCAGTCACGGTCTGCACGGCCACTACGGTCGGGGGTTCGAATCCCCCTAGGGCATGGATATTTGTGCCGTCCTAGTTCGTAAGTAGTTCATAAGTAGTTTGTAAGTTTAGGGACTGATGACCCCGTAGTTAAGTCCCATAAACTATACAAACATTTGATTTGATTTTTTGAAACTCGTTGCATGAAAGAAATTGGCCGCGGTGGAGTAGCCGAGCGGTCTAAAGCACCTCGCTGCGGAGCGCGCGGTTGCTCGCCGTTGAGGGTCGAGTCCTCCCTGTGTATGTGTGTGTGTGTTTATCCGTAGGTTAGTTTACCTAGGTTTAAGTAGTTTGTAGGCTACGGATTGATGGCCACTCAGTTTGATCCGATAGATTTACAGACATTTGAATATTTTGAAATGAATTGCGCGCAAGTGGTTTCGTGTATGTCTGTAGACACGACGTCAATACCATGCACTTCAGTTTCGTTGTTTTGTGAGTGCCGTAGTCGCCGTAAAATGAAAGTTTTGGTAGTTGTACGAGTTGTGGCGAATCTATTGCTTGTCTGTGTGAAGTCGCTGCATAAGACTAAACATTAAAAGAATATGAAACGTGTTTGGTTTCATAAATGGATTAAAAAAGACGTCAGCTCTGTTGCTCAGCGACTTTGCTGAAAGAAATTGTGATTGAAGACCCTAAAAACTATTTTAATCAACTTACTATGTCACCAGAGCAGTTCACGTTCCCTATAAACAGAGTTAGTAATGCAATTTAAAAAAAAAAAAAAAAAAAAAAAAAAAAAAAAAAAAAAAAAAAAAAAGGATACTCTTATTGGTGAAGTATTGTTACCAGAACTGAAATTACAAACTGCATTACGTTTCTTGTCAAGTAGATATTCGTCTCTGCAGTACTTGTACCGTGTTTCGAAATCCACAATTGCCATACTTCGTTTGTATAGGTATTTCGAATGGAATGTATTTTAGTCTGCAATTCACTAATCGTAAACCCATCAATATTTAATTTCACAAATAACTGCCAGAAAAGCACTAACACGCCGTTAAAATCGCACAAACACCTACGCAACGCGTATATGTTCAAAAACCGAATTATTTCTCCCGTTCCCCTCTTTATGTTGTATTTTGTTCTGTATTGGTCATAACCTAACCTAAAAACACGCGCAATCAGTTTCGCCAAAGTTGGAACGTGCCGAAACTATTTACTTTCGTCAACGAGTTGCGCGAACGCCACCGCGCATGCGCATTGGCCAGTAGCGCAGTTTCATGAAACGTAGTGTCGTCGTGTAAACTAGCCTTAAGGGTCGGCTGCTTCATTTCTGAAATCTTAAACTTGTCACACTATGCGCCCAAAAGTATCCAAACGCGCCCATAAGCTAACGTCGTCATATTAGATGCATTGTAGTCTTGTGTAGTTCGCGAACGAACTAGTACGGAAGAGCGCCCCCACAGACGAACTACGTGAACTACATCTACATAGATACTCTGCAAATCACATTTAAGTGCCTGGCAGAGGGTTCATTAACCACTTTCATAACTTTTCTCTACCGTTCCATTCTCTAATAGCGCGAGGGAAGAAAGAACACCTAAATCGTTCCGTTTTCGATCTGGTTTCTCTTATTTTATTGGGATAGTCATGACTCCCTAAGTACGTGGGTGCTAGCAAAATATTTTCACAGTCAGAAGTAAAAGTCGGTGATTGAAACTTCGCAAACAGATCACGCCGCAATGAATAACGTCTTTCTTTTAATGATTTCCACCCCAATTCGTGCAACATTTCCGTGACGCTTTCCTTCCCGTAACGTGATAAAACAAATCTAGCTGCCCTTCTCTGAACCTTCTCAATGTCTTCCGTCAGTCCCACCTGGTGAGGGTCCCACAAGGGGCAACAGTACTCCAGGAGAGGACGCACAAGTGTGATGTAGGCAGTCTCTTTGGTGGAGCTGGTGCATCTTCGAAGCGTTGTGCCGATGAAACGTAACCTTTGGTTCGCCTTCCCCATATATTTTCTATGTGTTCTGTCCAGTCAAAGTTGTTCGTAATTGTAACTCCTAGGTATTTGGTAGAATTCACCACCTTAATGTTTGACTGGACTAGTTCGCACATCCCTCGCCTCTTAGTTCGTCCGCTCCTTTTGCGAAGACTGACGGCGAACAGCGAGAGGACTCGAAAGCGCGCAGAATCGCGTGCTTTCCGTCTGGCAGTTACCGTCATTTCGAGCTGAGATGAAGCTCAACTGTAGTTACATAATTCACTGTCACAAATTTCCTTTTCTAAGGCATTCAGCAGTGTCTGAATAATATTTACTACGAGTAATCTGTATACAAAGTAGATTAATACCATTGTACCGCCCATTCGTGTAAATAACTAGTTTATTTGTTTAAGTATTTGATGCCTAATTGCCCAAAAATACGGGTAATAGCACACGCTTGGCCAACACTGAGCATTATATAAAAAGTCTGTCATAACTAAAGAAAGAGCTCTTTTAGTACTGATAGCAAAAGCCAAAAAGAGCGGAAGATCTAAAAAAAAGCGGATGAACTAAAAAGAGCGGACGAACTAAGAATGGAGGACGAACTAAAAAGAGCGGACGAACTAAAAAGAGCATCCTACTTCGCGGCCGAGCTGCGAACTAAAATATGCGCGATCGGTCGCGAACTAAAACATGCGTTACCGGTCGGTAACTATTATGCCAAACGTATCTCGCTTCTTAGTTCGTTGAATTCTTTTCCGAAGACAGACGGGTATTAGCGAGAGGGCGCGCAGCAGAATTAAAAATCAAGTGTTTGCCTTCTGCTGATGAGAGCCATTTCTATGTGAGCGTCTGCCTGCTAGATCACATAGTTCAGTGCTGCAAAATTTCTGTTTTGAAGTATTCTGCACTCTGCAATGTCTAATACATTATATAATGCAAAGATATAGAGATAACTCTAAATTTAAGTGCGAGAAACTATCTACAAACTGTTTCTTTTGGTTTGCCTGATATCGTTAGCGGCTCAAGCAGCAAGCGCATGAAGCAGCTAGATGGGGGAACTTCCCCCTCCACTGCATGCGCAGACCACGCCGCTCAGTCGTCACTGGGAGCGGACGAACTAAAAGAACGAACTAGTTCGCGGCAGGGCCGCGATCTAAAGTGAGCGCTCCCGATCGCGAACTATTATACGCAAGTCTAGTGCATTGTGCTGCCACCTACTGCCAGGTACTCCATATCAGCAACCTCAGTAGTAAGGATCGGAAAACTGAAACATCTGACGGTTTCGGAACACTTGAAACAGTTCAGTGTGAGGTTTAGAAACACTGTTTCCGAACCATGAATCATTGTATATTTTGTAACATTATGCGCCTGTTTATTGTACCATCGTAATTTGTATTGTATAACATGGGCCAAGCCAGAGGAGTGGTTTCTGGGGTACAAGCCCCTTCAGAAATGTTGACAAAGCTAAAAAAAATGGCATCATTCAGTGTCAGGAGAGAGCCCGCCTTAGATTCTGACCATAACTTACTGGTAATGAACTGTAGATTCAAACTTATGAGACTGCAGAAAGATTAGGAGATGAAACGTGGACAAACTGAAAGAACCAGAGATGGTTGAGGGTTTCAGAGGGAACATTAGGCAAGCATTAGCTGAAACGGGGGGGGGGGGGGGGAGTAATTCAGTAGAAGAAGAATGGGTGGCTCTGATAGATAGAGTAGTGAAAGCAGCGGAGGATCATATAGGCAGAAGGACAAGGCCTAATAGAAATCCCTGGATAACACAGGATATACTGTTCTTAATTGATGAGAGGAGAAAATATAAAAATGCATCAAGTGAAGCAGGCAAAAGGGAGTACAAACGTCTGAAAAATGAGGTGACAGGAAGTGCAGACTGGCTAAGAAGGAGTGGCTAGAGAACCATGAAAGAATGTATAACCAGGGGAAAGATAGATAAAGCCTACAGGAAAAACAAAGACATATTTGGAGACAAAAAATATAACAGTTGTAAGAATATCAAGAACTCAGACAGAAAACGAGTACTAAGCAAAGAGGTGAAAGCTGAAATGTGGAAGGAATATATAGAGGGCCTTTACAAACGAAATAAACTTCAAGGTGGTATTCTAGGAATGGAAGACGAAGTGGAGGAAGAGGAGATAGGAGATACGATACTGCGAGAATAATTTGACAGAGAGCTGAAAGATTTGAGTCGAAACAAGGCCCCTGGAATAGATAATATTCCGTCTGAACTGCTGATATCGTTAGGAGAGCCAGTCACGAAGAAATTGTTCCTCCCGGTATGTAAGATGTATGACAGGGGAAATACCCTCCGACTTCAAGAAGAATATAGTAATTTCAATTCCCAAGAAAGCACGTGCAGACAAATGTGAAAATTACAGAACTATCAGTTTAATAAGTCATAGTTTAAAATACAAACACGAATTATTTACAAACGAATGGAAAAACTTGTGAAACCCAACCTTTGGGAAGATCAGTTTGGAAAAATGTAGGAACACGGAAGGCAATAGTCAAATTACGACTTTTCTTAGAAGATAGGCTAAGGAAAAGCAAACCTACGTTTTTAGCATTTGTAGATTTAGAAAAAGGTTTTGAATATGTCAACTTGAATAAACTCTATCAAATTCTGAATGTAAGAGGGGTAAAAACTAGGAAACGAAGAGTACATTCAACTTATACAAAAACCATACAGCGGTTATTAAAGTCGAAGTGCATGAAAGGGACGCAGAGGTTGGGAAGGGAGTAAGACAGGGTTGTAGCCTTTCCCCAATGTTGTTCAATCTGTACATTGAGCAAGCAGTGAAGGAATAAATGGAGAAATTGGAATTAAAGTTCAGGGGGAAGAAATAAAAATTTTTCGGTATGCCGATGACATAGTAATTCCGTCAGAGACTGCAAAGGATCTGAAAGAGCATTTGAATGGAATGGACAGTGTCTTGAGAAGACATGAGATGAACATCAACACGAGTAAAATAATTATAATGGAATGTAGCATCAGAAAGTCTGGCGACGCTGAAGTAATTAGATTAGGTAATGAGACAATGAAAGTAGTAGATGAGTTTTGTTATTTGGGTAGCAAGATAACTTCTGATGGCCGAGGTAAAGAAGATATAAAATGCAGAACGGCTATGGAAGAAAAGCGTTTCTGAAGAAGCGAAAGTGGTTGACATCCAAAATTAATTTAAATGTTACGAAGTCCTTTCTGAAAGCATTTGTCTGGAGTGTAGCATTGTATGGGAGTGTAACGTGGACGATTAGGAGTTCAGACAAAAAGATGATAGAAGGTTTTGAAATGTGGTGCTACAGACGAATGATGAAAGTTAGATGGGTAGATCACGCAACTAATGAGGAGGTGCTTAACCGAATTGGGTAGAAAAGGAGTTTGTGGCATATCCTGGTGGGACATATTGTGAGACATCAAGGAATCTTCAACATAGCATTAGAGGGAAGTGTGTGGGGTACAAATCGTAGAGGGAGACCGAGGGAGGAATACAGTAAGCAGATTCAAAAGGATGTAGGTTGCCGGACGTATTCTCCGATGAAGAGACTTGCTAAGGACAGAGTAGTGTGGAGAGCTGCATCAGACTAGTCTGCGGACTGAAGACCACAACAACAACATTTTGCCAAGACTTGCAAGCCGTTACTCATGCTCCATACAGTGATCATTTCTTCCCACACGACTTCCATAATTTTTGGAGCCCTGTAGAAATACATTCATGGACATCAGTATGTCTCGGACGAAGAGGTGCACACTTGGGTAAAAATCATGGGCCTGTAGCTAACTGCAAAAATTTGTACATGGAGGAATCGACCGTCTAGTTTCATAGTGGTTGAAATGCGTTAACAGTTAACGTGATTATTAAATAGTTTACTTTTTCCTTCAGTTTCTGCTCTTTGTAGATGAGTGTGAATTGTCACTTTTCGAATCACTAGGAACAATTCCTTGCTCAAGGTACACTCGGTAGATTATAGTAAAGATGGGGACTAGGTCCGGAGGAGTAGAAACTGTCAGTTACCGTGTCGGATAACAGAGCTTCTCTGTGCATTAGAAATTTGAGCAGTTTTCCAACACCACTTAAAGTAATTACACTGTCCTTGATATACTTTAATGACAGCAATATTTCAAACGAATCAAGGTTCCTGTCTAGTCAAATACTACAGATACTCTTATTTTTTTCCATTGATAGCTTTCACTTACGTGAAACTTTGATAATGCTTCAGAAGTCTATGAACGCTTACACGCACTGCCTTTCTAATTGCCAGCCGTGTTTCATTGCCTATCTTCATGATATGATTTGCCATGTTCCTGTTTTGGAGAGTATGTAGATCTCAAGATGTTTAATAATTTTGCTTCTATACCATTATGACTCTCTATTACACAGTGTATTAGAATGAAATATATTTACGTTAAATGTATCCGCTATCAGCATGTTAAGGGGATTCACATTAAACATCATGTGTAAATCCACTTAATTCTTCTATAATGGTTTTAACTTAGTGTGACATACCACATAAATCCATTTGGTTTAGTATGGATATGCGCAAATTCTTGTAATAACAGTCAGTTCAATTTAAAATAATTACATTTATAAAATGTACCTTTCCTACCAGTGTCGGCAGTACAAAATATAGCGAGACCCTGTCTCGACATCGAATAGTAATTATCGCCATTGGGATAATTCTTTTTATTAATAGGTGACGGATCTACTTAGCGATTCAATACGTATTTTAAATGTACAATTAAAGTGCTGATTACTCGGACAATGCCTATTACTTGTAAACTTACGCTATACAGAATTAGTGTCGTTTGTATTTCTGCTATGAATACACGTTATTATATTATTCATTCATTGAAAACCCCACCCAAAATTATATCCTGGCTAAACCTATGTTGTATAAGTATTGCTATAGAATCAAATACATAGTACGGGCAACAACAGGAGAAAAAAATTAAACTTTTTATTTAGATGTCTCGGTAGTTTTGTATTTCCTACACGGGTTAAATTTCACTCACCGTCCTAGCAGCATGCGTGATAATGCTGGCAATCGTGTGTCGCTGGCATTAGCCAACCACATGACAAAGCAAATGTTTTGTCATGAAAACTTCGTTTTATGAGGACAATTAGTTTTACTGGGTGGGAACAGCACGAATAACATTATTTATTTACTTAAGTGTCTGTACGAAACATCAATAAAACATTCTGTGTTGATTTCTAAGAATATTAAAATCTTTGCAAAGATTTTCTGCTGTTTTGTTGATGTTGCCAACATAATCAATGGAGGCCGCAGGGGTGGTAGGCAACATTTTACCCCTGTACCAAATGCACTGCTTCCGCAATAAGTGACGTTCCTGATATCCCATTAGTTGAGGACTGACTTTTTATGTCTAATATAGTGGTTTTTATCAAGGCAGATATAATTAATACAGTTTGCTTTCTTCTATTTTAGTGGCTAATTTCGATATGTGTGTGTGTTAACCAACATGTCATTTGAAAAGGCGTATTATAACAAATATTTTGAAATGGATTACGTTTTTATATATCGTTATGTCAATGATGGATGCTTTACTAAAATAAACCTTGTTTAAAAATTCGGGTTTTGGAAATAGCCTGACTTTAATTCGCGGTTTCATTTACTGCCCAAAAATTTGTAATATGCTAATATAAAAACGAAATACGTATATGGGCACATTACGTTAGATTTATCACATGTCATTTAAGGCTTTATGTTGTTTTTTATTCAATGAAAAAAAAAAGATCTTGTAAGTTCAGTCGTATGTATTTAATATGATTACCGTAAGTACACAGATAAACCTAGAATTTGACTGAGTATTTCAATGCAACCAGCGAGAGTTGTTTTATTGTAATTTGCGTTTATAAAGCAGACCTTATGTCATTTCGCATTTCCATCCGTTAGTTTTGAGGCTCTTAAAACTGTTCATATACTGGGAAATTACACTCCTGGCCATTAAAATTGCTACACCACGAAGATAACGTGCTACAGAAGCAAAATTGAACCGACAGGATAAAGATACTGTGACATGCAAATGATTAGCTTTTCAGAGCATTCACATATGGTTGGCGCCGGTGGCGACACCTACAACGTGCTGCGATGTGGAAAGTTTCCAGCCGATTTTTCATACACAATCGGCAATTGATCGGCGTTGACTGGTGAGACGTTGCTGAGATGCATCGTGTAAGGAGGAGAACTGCGTACCATCACATTTCGACTTTGATAAAGGTCGGATTGTAGCCTATCGCGATTGCGGTTTATCGTATCGCGACATTGCTGTTCGCGTTGGTCGCGTTCCAATGACTGTTAGGAGAATATGGAATCGGTCGGTTCAGGAGAGCAATACGGAACGCCGTGCTGGATCCCAACGGCCTCGTATCACTAGCAGTCGAGATGACAGGCACTTTATCCGCATGGGTGTAACGGATCGTGCACTCACGTCTCGCACAGATGGAGACATCTGCAAGACAACAACCATCTGCACGAACAGTTCGACGACGGTTGCAGCAGCATGGACTATCAGCTCCGAGACCATGGCTGCGGTTACCCTTGACGCAGCTTCACAGACAGGAGCGCCTGCGATCGTGTACGCAACGACGAACCTGGGTGCACGAATGGCAAAACGTCGTTGTTAGGATGAATCCAGGTTCTGTTTACAGCATCATGATTGTCGCATCCGTGTTTGGCGACATCGCGGTCACCGCACATTGGGAGCGTGTATTCGTCATCGCCATACTGGCGTATCACCCGGCGTGATGGTATGTCGTGCCATGGTGCCATTGGTTACACGCCTCGGTCACCTCTTGTTCTCATCAACGGCACTTTGAACAGTGGACACATTTCACTCTCTACCCTTCATTCGATCCCTGCGAAGCCCTACATTTCAGCAGGATTATGCACGACCGCATGTTGCAGGTCCTGTACGGGCCTTACTGGATACGGAAAATGTTCGACTGTTGCCCTGCCCAGCACATTCTCCAGATCACCAATTGAAAACTTTTGGTGAATGATGGCCAAGCAACTGGCTCGTCACAATACGCCAGTCACTACTCTTGATAACAGTGGTCTCGTGTTGAAGGTGCAAGGGCATCTGTACCTGTAAACGCCATCCAAGCTCTATTTGACTCAATGCCCAGGCGCATCAAGATCGTTATTACGGAGAGAGGTGGTTGTTCTGGGTACTAATTTCTCAGGATCTGTGAACACAAATTGCGTAAAAATATAATCACATGTCAGATCTAGTATAATATATTTGTCCAGTGAATGCCCGTTTGTCATCTGCATTTCTTCATGGTGTAACAATTTTAATGGCGAGTATTGTAAATGTGTAACTGTGCCGAGATTCAGCAAAATGAAACACTACTGTTTCCATAGAATTTCTCGGTTCCGCCTTCCTGCATCACTGGTCTGAAACACCGCTGTCTTGAAACAGTGAAACCGACAGGGAGGAACAGTTTCAGTATCAACCGCAAACGTGATCCGAAACCGAGCAGAATGAAACATGACGATTTCGAAACCGCGAAACATGGCGGTTTTTAACACGCTGTAACATTTTCGCGTATCGAAACACTGTTTCAAAACCACGAAATAGTGGCCATCTCTACTCAGTAGTCATTAGCCATCGTGAGAGAGCAGAATGGGGCGCTCCGCGGAACTCACGGACTTCGAATGTGGTCAGTTGTTTGGATGTCACTGTGTCACAAGTCTGTACGCGAGATTTTCATACTCCTAAACATCCCTACGTCTACCACAGACTAACACACACTGTCGCGACACTCATTGCTGTGAAAGTTGTTACCAAATGGCTGCAACGACAGTAGCGTTCCTATGGTGGACAAGGTGCCTTAAGAGAAATGTCTGTTTGTAATTAGTTTTCTGTGTAATTAACGAAATAGTTTCTGTAATTTTTTTGCACTCCAAGAACTAGTAAAATATTGAAAAACATAAAAAAACGTGAAATAAATGTAAAACCAGCCGTATTTCCATGATTGATATAAAGAACAAATTATTCTTGGAGAAATAGTTACGAATATATGTATAATTTGCAGCCAACTGCGCTGAAAGCAAGAGATTATAAACAAACTAGAAACATTAATTCCTTTTGTGGTCTGTTCTTATTTGACAGGCACTTTCATTGATGGGTAAAAATTAGATGTGCAGTCTTAATGATTCCAACATTTTTCCAAACCACTCATCTTTCTTATAAACGTATATACTTTTGCGTGCAATAAATTTTTCTTATAACACGAATGTATTGAAGATTTTTGCCGTTTGTGGTTCATATGTAGCAACAATTGTGGAACTGGTTTCTGCTTTGTTGCGAAACTCTTTTTTGGCTTTCGATGATTTATTGTCACATTTGCGAGGATTTGATACATTGCAGTCTATATAAGTTCCTTACGTTCACCAGTGACTGATTTGACTGGAATTGTAGTGAAGAAACGTTTTCGTTTCCGGGTAGAAAACAGATTTATTTCTGCAAAAGGCTTGGTATTCTGTTGTTGATTAGCCATTGTTTGTTCTTAATAGAAAATTAAATTCTTGATTAAAAATCATAGATTTAAAGATAATCTTAAATAAACTGTCTTGCAAAGTACCGTTACACAACTTCCAGTGGTTTTTATGAAACGTAAGAGAGACAAATGTGTAGTTATTTTGTACTTATTGCAATTTTCATGGCACCACGTACCTTCCCTGTCGTAAAAAGTATGTTAGAATCAGTTTATACGATACTAAACTCACTCGTCCGGTATCGTATTCATGAATGTACCTTGCCCGCTGCTTGGAGCGCTGCTATCGTGTAGTACAACAAAAATCTGTGGGAGTGTCGTGACTGCATATGTTAGACTATGAGTCTACTGTTTCCGATGCGATAGTGAACAGGAAGCGTGAAGGAGGGACACGTACCACACGAAAGCGTACAGGCCGACGTCGTCTGTTGACTGACAAAGAGCGTCAACAGTTGAAGAGGCAGTACAATGTAATATGAAGACATTTATCCAGACCGTCACACAGGAATTCCAAACTGCATCAGGATCCACTCCAAGTATTGTTAGGCGGGAGATGAGAAAACTTGGATTTCATGGTCGAGCTGCTACCCAGCAGCCACACGTCTTGCAGGTCGATGCCAAACGACGTCTTGCTTGGTGTAAGGAGCGTAAACATTCGACGATTGAACAGTGGATAAACGTTGTGCGGAGTGACGAATCACGGTACACATTGTGGCCATCTGATGGCAGGGGTCCGCTGTGGCAAATTCCTTCAGAACATCATCTGCCAGCGTGTGTAGTGCCAACAATAAAATCCTTAGGCGGTGGTGTTATTGTATGTTCGTGTTATTCATTGAGGGGGCTTGCACCCCTTGTTGTTTTGCGTGGCACTATCACAGCACAGGCCTACATTGATGTTTTAAGTACCTCCTTGCTTCCAACCATTGAGTAGCAATTAGAGGATGGCAGATGCATCTTTGAACATGTTCGAACGCCTGTTCATAATGAATCGTTTGAACACCACAGTGCCTTACTAGGCATGGTCCTATTTGCGACCTGACGACAGCTATTTTGCCGAAAGATATAACTAGTGAAATAAATAAATTTTGATACATGTTACAATATAATTATTAGAGCCGTGGAGGTTTGAGTCCTCCCTGTGGCATGGGTGTGTGTGTTGTCCTTAGGTTAGTTTACCTAGGTTTAAGTAGTTTGTAAGCTACGGACTGATGACCACGGAGTTTGGTCTGTTAGATCTACAGACATTTGAAATTTAATTATGAGAATCTAAAATCTTAGACGCTGGAAAGCGCACCTTCAACCATTTCCCTCCTCCACTAAAAAGAGTTGCGATAAAATTTACAATGAGAAAAAATATCTTACAGTCAAAAACATAATACCACAAGGTTGAACGTAAGGTTGCAGAGCTGAGACTTTTCCCAACCGAACACAATGATGCCAGTGTGCCACCGTGTCCAGTCATTATGGCAAACAGAGTTTGCATGAATTAAATAGTTAATAATTTTCTGAGTATGGATTCAAACTGTTGGCAAAACATCGACGCGACTGATAAGTCACGACGTACGGCCCGATTAAAATTGTGAAAGTCGACAAAATTAAACCACATAAACCTATTTTTCCCCGGGAATGTCACAGGATGCCTGTGAAGTCTCGTGAAGGTGGAGTATTTTTCCGGCTCCCAAATTAAGTACTATAATTAATTCGATTAATAACGAAAAAATGCAAGACTCTATCTAACCGTTATTTTGATCGATGGAAACCACGTGACCGCACTTACTTCAGCCGTTTACCACCTTTGTAGGATAGCAACCTAAGAAGGGAGAAACCAGACAGCACAGGCCGGAACCAATGTTAGCGGTTCTTGTGGAGAGGTTGACTACAAGTTCCTAATTTTGTCGACGAACGAATACAGCAGTACGACGTACAAAGTAAGAAACGAACGAGTGAATCCTTGTCGCCCTCAGTTCAAAGCTACCGATTGACGAACTAGTGCTTAAGTTGCCGCCGTTGTAGTAGATTCTGATCCTGAACTGCTGCAGCAGCATTGAACTTCTCCGTCTCGACGTATACGTGCTCGCGATCGCCCGTGAATTTATAGAAATGCAACGGTTTCCAGTTTGAAGAAAAGGTGCAATCAGTTTAAACATGCTCTCGCTGTAGCATACAGGGTGACTTACACAAAATATCTAGTTAATGTGAATAATGGCAACTAGCTCTAAATGTAGAAAAATGTAAGAAGATGCGCATGAGTAGGAAAAATAATCCCATAATGCTCTAATATAGCATTAGTAGTGAGCTATCTAGTCGTAACCTTGCAGAGCGTTATGAAATGAAACGAACATGTAAGGGCAGTTGTGAGTAAAGCGGACTGCCGACTTCGGTTTATTGGGAGACATTTGGGAAGATGTACTTCATCTGTAAATGAGACCGCGTATAAACGCTTTTACGACCACGTCTTGAGTATTGCTCAAGTGTTTGCGAGCCGCAGCAGATCAGTTTAAAGGAAGACATAGAGGTAGTTCAGAGGCGAGCAGCTAGGTTCGTTGCTGATAGGTTCGACCAATGTGCCAGTGTCACAGAAAATTTGCGGTAACTCAAATGGGAATCGCTAGAGAAAAGACGACGTTCTTTTCGAGAAATTTAGAGCACCGCAATCTGAAGCTGACTACAGATTGATCTTGCTGCCGCCTACCTACATTTCGCGTACAGATCACAAAGACAAGATAAGAGAAATTAAGGGCTCGTTCAGAGTCATAAAGACATTATTTTTCCCTCTTTCTATTTGGGAGTGGAATGGGAAAGTAAATGCCTAGTAGTGGTACTGTGTACCCTCCGCCACACCCTTTACGCTGGATTGCGGAGTATATATGTAGATACAGATGTAGATATAGTAGATATAGCACAAGTGCTATCCCTGACTGTACTCGGTTGCTTATTCTCATGACTAAAGGAACTCATATTCTCTGTATATACAAACACACAATCTCTCTCTAAGGGCTAGACGAGATACTAGAACCATCATTTACTTCAATATTTGTCTTCGTTTGCTATCTCGTCCTGCAGCCAGATATTAGTAGTAGGGTGATGCCGGTTTCGCTCCTTTGAGATTCGCCCATCTTTTGATTGTCATCGACGCCACTGGCCGCCAACTTGGATGACATCATTCCCCTGGGAAATTTGAATTTTCTTTGAATGCTATTAGCAATAACCCAGTTTTTTTAAACTGATAATTTCAACCACTATATGTCAGCACAATAACCTCCACCCCTTCCCCTACCCCCACCACTCCGCCACATCCCTCCTCCCCTCTGCACGTACTTGACCGACGTCCACAACTGCCATCCACCACCAGCCAGGAGCTGCCCCCAACATATCCAGACCTGTTTATCCCCACCAGCCTGACACCACCTCCAACTGCTCCCGACAATGACGTACTTGCAATAGAGTGCATATCCAAAAGAATAGTTGTAGTACATTTACATTGACCACACCACGAGAAAAGCGCATTGTTGGCCATGCACCGAACCTCGCAGCTCAGTCGTGCCTGCCATCAGCAGCCCTGAATTCATTTTTTTAAATTTGTACATCAAATTAATTTTGAACAACTTAACTGCCCTGCCCTGCCCACCCCCGCCCCCGCCCTCGCCCACGCCCTCGACCCTGACGCCACCCCCACCAAAAGTCATAAGGACTACGCTACCGAGTGATCGGGTCCTGGTCTCGATCCCGCATCCCTAGAAAAAAAAAAAAAGATTTCTTTTTTTCTTTTACGAAAGTTATTGCTTATGGACGTAAATAAACACTGGATAAAGTGAGTCAATTACTCTGTACTTCGCACAGTACAAATACCTGGAATAATAACATTGAGCATGTACCTGAGAGTTTCCTAAACAAATCACAACTGCCCCTGCCAGCCGTCGCCCCCAATTATTTTTTATACCTATTGCGACATGATATGTCTTAATTAGAACATTCGGAGTCGGTACATACCGTTTAAACATAGAACCACAGCATTAAGAGATTTTGTGTAATGCTACGGAATTGTGTTGTACATTTATCGACAATTATTTAAAAACAAACATTTAGGACCCCTGTTCCTTTGGTTCATCTGGGCAAAAGAACTGTGTAGACGATGCAAGCAAGAGCCAATGAACGTAATGTAATGATAACGACCGTCCCAAACCTGAGTGTCTAATGCTCTAGACATATGATACATATATCTTAAACACTTTCTCTCGGAAACGGTACGAACAATTTTTCGCCTAATAGTAACGTAGTTCGATCTCCATTGTGATTACAAACACACAGTGTTCTCTCAGCAGGCTACACAAACCAATTCTGTAAACATATGCTAAATGTGTAAACAAAATATTTGAACGTTTTCTTATTTTAAGCATTCTATCTCCACACTTTTCGTTTAGACTATGTACACAACAGCTGACAGGCATGTTTAATAATAGTGTACGATGATCCGCCGCTGCCGGAGACGTGTCACTGCAGTCATTGTTACCTGCTATTGTGAGCTTAAGCAAACACATCCAGGAATGCGTCCAAATTTAGATCTGCAAGTCTCTACGTTATCAGACTTCTTGACTGGACTCAGACAGAAAGACAGACCAGCCACTACCTGCTCTCTTTTAGAAATCATACCAACTGCACTTTGTGGCCGCTCTTAAAATTATCCCATTCCGAAATGTAATACTCTCTCCCTAAAGTGAGCATGCCCTGTTACATTGCACACAATTTATTCGAAATGTACCAAGTCTTTACATTTCCTTAGATCAATGTCGCTGTCTCCAATCCAGTATTTCGACAGGTAAGTTTTCGGTCTTTCAGTAATACACTTAATATCCAGTTCTGCGCCTTCAGAGAATTCGGGCAGTTTAATCTTACCTATTATTTTATTGCTAAAACAGTACACAACGCAAGATAAAGAGAAAACAGTCTCTCCTCTGCTCCTCACCCCGAGGCTCCCATGATATTTCAAATGTTCAAATGTTTGTAAATCTATCGGACTCATCTGCTTGGTCATTAGTCCGTAGGTTACAAACTACTTAAACTAAAATAAACTAAACTAAGGACAACACAAACACTCATGCCCGAGGGGGGACTGGAACCCCCAACGGCGAACGGCCGCACGCACCGCATGGCGTCCAGGTAAGCATGGCTAATCCGCCGCGGCTGCCATCGCCTTCGTCCTCTCCTCCCGATATCATGTGACACCGTCATGGGGAAAGACTGTACGTTATGTTCCTCAGTAATAGTATTTTGTCATTTGAAACTTTCTCGATAGTGAGTGGAAAAGATCAAAAATTTCATTCATACAGGTAATAAATAAATTCGCTTCTTAAGGGGAGTCACACCGCCCAAAATTTCACATTTTTACTTTTATGCAAATTATGAAAATATGGATATTTATGCTCAATTTGGTGATGGGCTTATTTAAATATTTCATTATTTACTATTTTCAATAAATAACTGAAAATAATCATGCTCTGACATTCCTGAGAATTTTAATTTCCATCATTTCGCTTTTGGCATTTTTCTTGGGAATCATATAGTCTAGAAGGGTGTGGTTCTTTTGTTTTGTAGAGAACTGTCCGTTTCGTAAGATGCCTACACTAGTGGTATTATGTTCAAAAATGTTTGTATAGTCTACAGGACTTAACTACGGGGTCATCAGTCCCTAAACTTACAAACTACTTATGAACTAACTAAGGACGGCACAAATATCCAGGGATTCGAACCCCCCACCGTAGTGGCCGTGCAGACCGTGACTGAAGCGCCTTAGTCCCCTCGACCACTAGCGGTACTTGCAGTAAACTCGTTGAACTGTACATTTGTTTGTGTTTGACAGCAACAGTTATCCACTAGCCGTGTTTTAGTTTATGTTTTTACTGTGATAGTTTTTGTCACGATTCAACCAAAAGGAGTGTTGTTACTTTAGTGATGTCTGTTCTGGAAGACAGTATGTCAATATGTCAAAAGAAGCCAGTTTCTATGTTACAAGCCAAAGAGAAAGGTATTTGCCTGTTAATTAACATTAGACTGTACGTGTAAAAACTGAACTGGGTGACACTATCGTTTCTGTAATTTTTGGCGGCTTTCACACGACTCCCCAAGGTGGCGCCGCAGACCGGCTAAGCAGCGGTTTGCCGCATATTAACAATCGGCACGTAGCTTCAGCATAACATTAACAATAGCGGCAACAGCAAAGCTAGTCGCGGGGGCATTAAAACCGGTCACGGCACACACTCTCAGTGGCGGCGTGCTTATCCGTGCCTTCTGAAGGGTCGGGTGCGGACAGAACCGCTGTCGTTTGAAGACACCTTTTGCTCTTACTTAAGAAAGTAGGAGAGCCAGTCACGAGTAAAATGGTTCCACCTGGTATGCAAGGTGTATGAGACAGAGGACCTCAAGAAGAATATAGTGATTCCAATACCTAAGAAAGCGAGTATAGACAAATGTGAAAATACAGATCAGTTTAACAAGTAATGGTTGCAAAATACTAAGACAAATTACTTGCAGACGAAAGGAAGAACTGGTGGAATCGGACTCTGGGGAAGATCAATTTGGATTTAAGAGAAATGTAGAAACACAGCCGGCCGCGGTGGCCGAGGAGACTGAGGCGCTTCAGTCACGGTCTGCACGGCAACTACGGTCAGGGGTTCGAATCCCCTCTCGGGCATGGATATTTGTGCCGTCCTAGTTCGTAAGTAGTTCATAAGTAGTTTGTAAGGTTAGGGACTGATGACCCCGTAGCTTTACAAACATTTGATTTGATTGTAGAAACACTCTAGGCAAAACTCACATTAAGACATAACTTAGAAGATAGATTAAGGAAAGGTAAATCTACGTTTTTGCATTTGTGGATTTGGAGAAACCTTTTGACAATGTAGAGTGGAAAAAAACTTTTTCATATTCTGAAAGTAGCAGGGGTAAAACATGGAGAACGAACGGCAATATTCAACTTGTACAAAAATCTGACAGTAGTTGTTAAGAGTCGAAGGGCACGAATGGGTCGCAGTGGTTGAGAAGGGAGTAAGACAGCGTATTAGCCTTCCCCCAATGTTGTTTGATCTGTACATTGAACAAGCTGTGAAGGAATGCAAGGAGAAATTTCAGTAGGGAATAAACACCCTGCGGTTTGCTGAACACACAGTAATTCTGTCAGAGGCAGCAAAGGACCTGTAAAAGCAATTAAACGAAATGAACAGTGTCTTCAAAGGAAGGTATAAGATGAACATCAACAAGAGTAAAACGAGAGTAATGGAATTTAGTATCAGAAAACCAGGCAATGCTGGTGGGACACGTTCTGAGACATCAATGAATCGTCAACTTAGCATTAGAAGGAAGTGTTTGGGATAAAAGTCGTAGAGGGAGACCGACGGACGAAAACAGTAAGCAGATTCAAAAGGATGTAGGTTTCCGAACGTATTCTCAGATGTAGAGGTTTGCACAGGATAGTGTAGCGTCGAGAGTAATATCAAACCAGTCTGCGGACTGAAGACCACAACAACAACATGGAAGTCAGTTTCGTCTCTTCCTTCATCCGCTGATTATTTCACCGTAATTCAAGTAAAATATTAAGCTCGCTTGTAAATGCCAGTGAAAGTATTTCTGAATGTAAACGAAATATAGGCCTAAATGCTGTGGCTACGCAGTGCCACGGCGAATCTTTGTAATCAAATATTGCCCACTGTCTCCCAAATCGCTGAATGAACATTACCTACTCGTGCTATTGAAGATACATTACTGTAAACAAGTTGTGATATAATACACTGCTACTATTTCAGATCTCCGATGCCTATCAGTGTTAAAAAGTAAATAAATAAAAGATAACATAAAAATTCCCTGCGAGGTGCCGGAACGCGTTCCGGACGAAATTAAGATCTCGCGAGCGGCTTCTAATCAAACCGCGTGCTTGTGGAATATCGTCTCGGTTGTGCGATTCGATTCGCAGTTTCCTGTAGTTCTTACTAACTGACGAAAAGCCGTCGACTAAAGCAGAAGTGATTTCTCCGGTCCGCAGGTGTTACTGGACCCCTATTGTTCCTTGTCTTCATAAGTGATTTAGAAGACAAATTGAGCAGCCCCTTAGGCGGATAATGCTGTCATTCATCAGCCTGTGAAGATAAAAACCAACTGCAAAACGATTTAGAAAAGATATCTGTTGTTGTTATGGTCTTCAGTCAAACGTCTGGTTTGATGCAGTTCTCCACGCTACTCTATCCTCTGCAGGCCACTTCATTTTTGAATAACAATGTAAACCCACATTCCTTTGTTACCTGCTAACTGTATTCGTGATTTCTACCCTCATCCCTTCAATCCGATAATGAAAATTGTCTTATGCCCGATAATATGTCCTACCCGTTGGTCCCTTCAGTTACTGGAAGTATTCCAGGAATTTCTGTTTTCTCTAATTCTGTTCAGTACCTCCTCATTATTTACGTGATATACCTATCTAATCTTTATCGATCTCCTGTAGCGTAGCATTTCAAAAGCCTCTGTCATTTTTCTATCTGAACTCCTTATGCCCGTCAGGGTTGGCTGTTTGTGTTGCCCTCAGTATCAGTTCTGTTAAGTATTTAGTTGCTTCTGTAGGAGGATATGACTGGATGTTTTTATATAGCTATACATGTTTCATTACACTTGCAGCATCTCCAATGAGTTCTTTTTATTGCTTTAAAATTGAACAACAGAAATATTGTTTTAGTTTTTACAGGTTATTACAAGTTCATACCGTTAATTAGAATCACGCACAAAAATTTCATATACGTTTTACATGTAGGACTAGTAAATAGTTTTCCTTCATCATCCGTGTAGGTCGTTGATAATATTTCGTATATTTCATATTTGTTTTACATGTTGGACTAGTTAAGAGTTTAACTATATCATCCGTGTAGGTCCTTAACAGTGTATCGTCTGAAAACACATGGCACTTATATGCAAAACTGTTTTATGTCGAAATATTTTATCTGCTTTCTTATTTTATTTTTATGGTTAGGTCTAGTACTACTTAATTTTACGTAGATGGCATCTCTCTCTCTCTCTCTCTCTCTCTTTCTGTGTGTGTGTGTGTGTGTGTGTGTGTTAATTGTTTGCTAATGAACTAACTTCAGCTTATATTTGTTGGTGACTTCAATACTTCAGTGTCAACTATCACAGTTTGTGAATTGTGAAAAACAAGATGGCGGATGGAGTAGACAGCTGAATATATTTTAAGTTTGAATCTTTGCAAGATGGCGTGAAGTTGACAGTTGCTGGAGGGTGGAGTTTCGAAGTAAGCATCCGATACAGGTATTAGTAAACACAGAGCTGTCGTAGCGAGATTGAATATCGAAAGTCCCAAAGTCACCAAAAATGAACGAAAAGTATATTTGTTCAGGAAAGCAGATAGAAATAAAATACATTGCTTCTTGAAAGACATCTTCCACACGTATCTAACACTAAGCAGGTGTAGACCAGATGTGGCTCAAATTCAAAGAAGTGGTATCGACAGCAATTTATACCAAATAAATTAATAAAAGAAGGAGTTCATCCCCTTGGTACACAAAATAGGTCAGGACACTGATGCAAAAGCAACGGACACAAAATCCCCAGGATTGGCAATCCTACACAGAAGCTCGAAATTTAGCGAGGATCTCAATGCGAGATGCCTACAATACTTATCACAACTAAACTGTTTTACATGTTGGACTAGTTAAGAGTTTAACTATATCATCCGTGTAGGTCCTTAACAGTGTATCGTCTGAAAACACATGGCACTTATATGCAAAACTGTTTTATGTCGAAATATTTTATCTGCTTTCTTATTTTATTTTTATGGTTAGGTCTAGTACTACTTAATTTTACGTAGATGGCATCTCTCTCTCTCTCTCTCTCTCTTTCTGTGTGTGTGTGTGTGTGTGTTAATTGTTTGCTAATGAACTAACTTCAGCTTACATTTGTTGGTGACTTCAATACTTCAGTGTCAACTATCACAGTTTGTGAATTGTGAAAAACAAGATGGCGGATTGACTGAAAACCCAAAGAGATTTTGGTCATATGTTAAATATACTAGGGGCAAAACACAAACAATACCCTGACTACGTGATAGTAATGGCGATCCTGCCGATGACAGCGCTACTAAAGCAGAGTTACTAAACATAACTTTTAGAAACTCATTCGCCAAACAAGACGAAGCCAATATTCCAGATTTCGAATTACGAACAGAAGTCAGAATAAGTAACGTAGAAAAAGATATCATCGGAGTAGTGAAGCAACTTAAATCACTTAACAGTAACATGTCTTCTGGTCCGGACTGTATACCCATTAGATTTCTATCTGATTATGCCGAAGCGATAGCTCCTTACTTAACAGCCAAATACAACTGCTCTCTCAAAGGATCTGTAGCAAAAGATTGGAAAGTTCCTCAGGTCACACATACATTCAAGAAAGACAGTAGGAGTAACCCACTAAACTACAGGCCTATTTCATTGGCGTCAAGTTGCAGCAGGGTTTTGGAACGTATCCTGTATTCAAATATTATGAATTACGTCGAGCAGAATGATCTATTGACCCAAGGTCAACACGGATTTAGAAAATATCGTTCATGCGAAACACAACTAGCTCTTTACTCACACGAAGTGATGGGTGCTATCGACAAGGGTTCGCAAATCGATTCCGTATTTTTTGATTTCCAGAAGGCTTTTGACACCGTACCTCACAAACGGCTTTTAATCAAATTGTGTGGTTATGGTATATCGCCCCAAATTTGCGACTGGATATGGGATTTCCTGTCAGAGAGGACACAGTTCGTAGTGATCTGTGGCAAGGCATCGACTAAAACAGAGGTGATATTGGCCGTTCAACAGGGTAGTATTATTGGTCCTGTGCTGTTCCTTATTTACATAAACGATTTGGGAGAATCTAAGCAGCTCTCTTAGGTTGTTTTCAGATGACGCCGTCATTTACCGTCTAGTAACATCATCTGAAGATCAAAACAAACTTCGTAAGATGTATGGTGTAAAAATTGACAATTGATTCTAAATAATGAGAAGTGTGAAGTCGTCCACATGAGTACGAGAAGAAATCCGTTAAACTTTGTTTACAAGATAAATCAATCAAATGTGAAGGCCGTAAACTCCACAAACTACCTAGGAATTACTATTACTAGTAACTATGAGCATCTCTGCCTTTCCAGCTGCAGCCATACACACAGTCACACTTGGCAGAATGGGGGGATGGGTGCTGTGGAGCAAGGCTCCTTATGTGAGCGCGGCTCACTCATTATGCCTGTAATTACAATAGCAATAATAATCATTATGCATTCTTGTCTCCACCGCCCCTAGCACTAGCCCCGAAATGAATGATTGTGGTGGCACGAAAGGTCAAACAAAAAAATAAAATTAGTATGTAAAGGGCACACGACACTGTGGCTTGCATGAAACACGTAAAAGTCAAATGGAATGATACTACAGTATCGTTTCAAAAGAAATATCCTTTATTATATAACTACGCGATAGCAGGACAAGCATGCCGGCCGCGGTGGCCGAGGGCACTGAAGCGCTCCAGTCACGGTCTGCACGGCCACTACGGTCGGGCATGGATATTTGTGCCGTCCTTAGTCTTAACTAGTTCATAAGTAGTTTGTAAGCTTAGGGACTGATGACTCCGTAGTTAAGTCCCATAAGTTCTACAAAGATTTGAAGATTTTTTTTTTAACAGGACAAGCACTGGGAGCAGCTACATCCATAAAATATGTGGGGGACGACATAAGGGACGATTTGAAATGGCACAACCATATAAAATCAAACGTGGGTAGGGTAGACAGAGCAAGTCTAGTCCGTCAACGAAGGACGTAGGCTACAAAACTTTTCTACGGCTAGCGCTTGAGTATTGCTCATCAGTGTGGGATGCGTACCAGGTAGAGTTAATAGAGAAAATCCAGCGGACAGCTGCCCGCTTCGTTACGGGCTCATTTAGTAAGCTCGAATTCGTCAAGAGATGATTAGCACATTCCACTGGCAGGCGATAGAGGAGAGACGTTCTGTATCGCGATAAGTGGTTCTGTTAAAGTTCCGAGAGTGTACGTTTCTTGAGGAGACAACCAATATACAGCTATCTACTACGTGTATCTACCGAATCGACCACAAGGTAAGATCAGAGAGAGGCATACAGGCAATAATTTTTCCCGCGAACCATACGCGAGTGGAACAGGAGCAAGTGACAACGGTACGCAAAGTACCCTCCGCCACACTCCGTGAGGTGGCTTGCGGAATATGGATGTAGATGTGGAACAGGTAAAGAGGCAGTCAGGTGTGGGTAACGTTTTTATTTATCTTCACCAAGTTTTCGACACTTGGTGTCTTCTTGAGAAGAAAATATACTGCTTTCCTGTATGCAATATATTTCTTTTCATGTCCCTGTGTTTTGTCACTACCTTAGATACTTTTATAATCTTCGGCATGGTTGTTGTGAGCAGCTGAAAAAATCTAGAGATAAACCTGTCGAAGCATCTAAGGCTGCGACAAAATATAAGGACGTTACAAGAAAAATACTGAATGCAGGTAGAAAGTTTATTTCCTCATAATTTGTAGCCATGATGGCTATGTTTAGTAACCTGACCGTGTGAAATAATTAACATTCGTTATTTCTGCTACCAGTCACTTTATTTATTTATTTATTTAACTTAGAACAATGCAACGCATTTGGACCATGATGTGTTCATCCTCAGGCGCTATTTACATTGAGAAAAATTACTCAGATTACTATATCTTGAACTATTATAACATTAAATGGGTTTTTCTTCCATCTTAGGGTGGTATCTGGGATATTTGACAAGGGGCGGCAGTGGATGGCTGAACAGATGTGGGTTTGCATAAGATGAATTTATGGTGTGATTCACTTTTATTAAATTGTATGAGATTTTAATAAAAGTGAATCTCGACATCTGATGCAAACCTGTCTGCATGCCACGCAGGTGGAGATATAAATGACAATCAACAGCAAACCAGCGGAAGGCATCACTGTACATTACTTCATGGCTATTCCCTGCTCCCCTCTTCCCACCCAAATACCACAGATACCACCCCAGCAAGGAAGAATAAGAAATGTAACATTACAATAGTTCGAGGTGTAGCAACCTAAGTGATTTTTCTGTATATCAACTGCACTTCTAAATGCGTTCATCGTGCTAGAAACGCGTTGCATTATTTTACATTAAAAAAAATACAAATAAAGCTTTTTGGTAGATAAATAACGAATGTTAATTATGTTATTTCCCTCTGAACGTGACACTCATTGTGGTATGGAAGCCTTGGTACAGATCAATAAAAATATTACCTGCAACTATCTGGCTGTGTAATTATTAAAGTGAAGTCTTTAACTGACTGTGATAGCATACAGGATGACTTAGACAAAATTTCTCAATGTAGAAAAATGTAAGGTGATGCGCATGAGTAGGAAAATCAATCCGATAATGTTCGAATGCAGCATTAGTAGTGAGCTTCTTGATGCTGTCGCGTCGTTCAAATATCTAGGCGTTACATTGCAGAGCGATATGAAATGGAACGAGCATGTAAGGACAGTTGTGAGTATGGCGGATAGCGGACTTCGGTTTATTGGGAGAATTTTGGGAAGATGTACTTCACCTGTAAAGGATACCGTGTATACAACGCTTGTACGACCAGGTCTTGAGTATTGCTCAAGTGTTTGGGACCCGCAGCAGATCAGTTTAAAGGAAGACATAGAGGCAATTCAGAGGTGAGCAGCTAGGTTTGTTACTGGTAGGTTCGACCAATGCGCGAGTGTCACGGAAATGCTCCGGCAACTCAGTTGGGGATCGCTGGAGGAAATACGACGTTCTTTTCGTGAATTTCTGTTGAGGAAATTTAGAGGGCCGTAATTTGAAGCTGAGTGTAGTACCATCATGCTGCCGCCAACTTAAATTTCGCGTGGTGATCACAAGGACAAGATAAGAGAAATTAGGGCTCATACAGAGGCTTATAAGCATTCTTTTTTTTTCCTCGTTCTGTTTGGGAGTGGAATAGGAAAGGAAATGCCTAGTAGTGGTACAGTGTAGCCTCCGACACGCAACTTACGATGAATTGCGGAGTATGTATGTAGATGTAGATGCAGATATAGAAATATCAATCAGCTTTGCGGAAGCACCAGATTACAGCAAGTAACCAACGACTTTAAACATCCTACGGACAGGCTTGATACGGTTAGTTTGGTTATACTAGTATTTGAATGGAACAGCTGAATTTCTCAAACAGCACAATACAATGGTTCGACAGCTGCCTCAAAAACAGAAGTCAACAAGTCATTTGTGGGTCAGAGAAGTTGGTCATCATGGAAAAACGTGTGCTCTAGAGTTCCCCAAGGCTCCGTCCTTGCTCCATTACTCTTTTCGCTGTATGTCTATGATATTTCTTCAGTGATTCACTCCTTCAACTGCTGACGACATCCAACTGTACATAATGCCAAACCTAAGAACATCGATGATGCAGTAGCTGGTATGAATGCAGATCTTTGCTCTGTTTCTCGATGCCGGCCGCGGTGGTCGAGGGGACTGAGGCGCTCCAGTCACGGTTTGCACGGCCACTACGGTCGGGGGTTCGAATCCCCCCTCGGGCATGGATATTTGTCCTGTCCTTAGTCTTAGGTAGTTCATAAGTAGTTTGTAAGCTTAGGGACTGATGACCCCGTAGTTAAGTCCCATAAGTTCTACAAACATTTGAACATTTTTTTGTTTCTCGATGGAGAAAAAACATAGGTCTTAACCTCCAATGAACCGCAGGTCATCCTTATATCTCGTCCTAATCAGCTGGTATTTTCGTCGAACCGTCCCTGAAATACACCTCAATGCCACCCAATTACCATATCAATAAACAGCGAAAGACCTTGGGATAATTTTGGGTGGACACCTAAACTGGGATAAACAAACAGTTGTAGCTTGCAGGAAATCGCTCTCATCCCTATATGCAATCCAATAATTTAGAAAAGGTTTTCCAACCCAAGTTTGACAAAAATTAGTCCAAACACTTGTCTTCCCAAAACTTTACTACTGTGACGTAGTTCAACACGGAACAAATAGTGAAAATTCGAGACAAAATGTTCAAATGTTTGTTAAGTTTATGGAACTTAACTACGGGGTCATCAGTCCCTAAACTTACAAACAACTTACGAACTACCTTATGCTAAGGACGGCACAAATATCCATGCCCGAGGGGGGATTCGAACCCCCAACCGCAGTGGCCGTGCAGACCGTGACTGGAGCGCCTCAGACCCCGCGGCCACCGCGGCCGGCAAAATTCGAGGTGCTTCGAGCTAGTGATGAATGATTACGTTAGTTACGTGTGCAGTATGGGGCTGTACGATCATGACAGTCCTTCATATACGTATGCGCCCACATAAGTGGCGCGATTTTCAAACGCTGTGCTTACTTTATCGATGTATGTAGATGTAGAAGACTTTAAGCTTTAGTTGTATAGTAGCATTTAGCAATCATTTCACACATTTTTGGCAGGCCTGTCTTTCTGCAGGAGGCAAGGTCTTGGAAGCATCGTAGGTACATTTGGACGCTTGGACGGCTTGACAAAGTTGTCAGCTGTCTGCCTCGGAGCACACACACACACACACACACACAGGGCCAGCTCGGTTGCGGCGCACAATGGCGCGCCCCGGTCGCGGTCGCAGCCGCGGCTAAGTGTTAATAATAACAGTTTGCTTTGCTTTGCTTTGCTTTGCGGGCCGTCATAGTAAGACGTCATATCTGGGGACGGCATTCACCGCTGCTTGCTATGCATGCAGCCGCACGGGTGGGTCGCGGATCATTTCTCACGCGGTCAGAACCTGAAACTGGCCCGGCTTGTTAGCGGTGCCCCTCCGCCGGCTACCGGCTGCTTGGGGCGCGGTGGGAGCCACCCCTCTGACCCGAGGCGGCCGCGTGTGAAAGAAGAGCCGGCGGACGACGCCGCTGCACGGTGCACATCGCCCTCCTCTGCCACCACACCTGGCAGGGGATGGCGACTCACTTTGCTCTGAATGTGGGCCGACGGGTAGGCTCGCCACCATCTGCGTGACTTTATGCATAAGACAAGAAGACAGCCGGCTGCGGTGGCCGAGAGGTCTGCGGCGCGCCAGTCACTGTCCGCATGGCCACTACGGTCGAGGGTTCGAATCCCTCCCTCGGGCATGGATATTTCTGCTGTCTTTAGTATTAGCTAGTTCATAAGTAGTTTGTAAGTTTAGGGACTGATGTCCCCGTAGTTAAGTCCCACAACCTCTACAAACATTTGAACATTTGATTTGAACAAGAAGATAGAAAGAGTGATGGGGTCTTATAGACGAATGCCGCCGTGCGGGAGTAGCCGAGCGGTCTGTAGCGCCACGTTACGGATCGCGCGGCTTCCCGTGTCGGGGGTTCGAATCCCCCATCGGCCATGGATGTGTGTGTTGTCCTTAGGTTATTTTAAATTAGTTTAAGTAGTTTGTAAGTCTAGGGAGTGATGAACAACGTACATTGGTCCCATAAGAATTACAAACATTTGAACATTTTGAAGAGACGAATGCCGAAGATTAGCTGCATCTCCTTCGTCAGTCAGCTTCTTCCCTTTTGTTTACAAAAGACATTCGCCTGTATAGAGTGATAATTAAGGTTATTAAGACGACTGGACGAATCTATAGGTATTAACTGACATGGGCATCGTATTTTAGAATTTTTTGATATATATGGTACGTGAAGTTCAGAACTCAAATAACAGCCAAAGCAGTTCGATGCAAATCTCAAAAATTCTCGAGAAATGACTTTGAAGTTTTGCAAGTACATGTAAGTACCAATAATTAAAGTAGTTGTCGGGCCTGGTGGTCCTTCGATAAGGCGTTCGACTGGAAACTGAAGGGTCCTCTCGGATTTTTTCAGTCTGCACTTTAACTCATCGTTCACCTGTCAACGATGTGAGGAGTCGCCAGAAACGACACGTGGTTCGGATTCCACGTAAAGCTGTAGGTCCCCTTTCCCCGGTTGGATAACTGCGGTAGGCTAGGGAAATGCAAGTCGCCGAAGTAGCGTACAATTGAAAGACTTGCGCCAGGCCAATGAGCCACAAAAAATTATTTTTATTAATGCAGTTGTAGCATCTGTCGGTGTAGCACAGATTGTAAAGGTCGATGGTTCGAATCACGTGGTGACTTATTTTTAGTACTGGTCAGATATGTCTTAAAATTTAAAACCTAGATCCGAAACCTGTATCTTACCATTACAGAATGTGTCTGGTATCTTCCGGTGTCTCCTGGTCACTTCAATGTTTACAAACTTGTTGAACCAAGTGTTTGTTATGATTAAATTATGTTCCGTACAAAATTCTACCTGATGGCTTCCTCTTTCATTCCTTTTTCCTAGTCCATATTCACCTACTAGTTTACCTTCTCTCCTTTTCCTACGCCCGATTCCAGTACCCCCATTATAAGTTCTCCTCTTCCTTAACTGGCTAATTTTCGTTACCTTCTCATACATTTGTGCGATCTCATAATCGTCGGTAGATGTAATGGGCATATAAACTTGTAGTACTATGGTCGGTGTTGGCTTCGTATCTATCTTGACTACGATAATGCGATCGCTGTGCTGCTTATAGTAGTTTACCCACGTTTCTATTTTCGTGTCCATTATTTCTGAATCTGGCAGATTGCTTAACACAGTGCTCCATTAGAAGAAGGTCGTGATTGTCGGTAGTCTCAGATTTTAACCTGCAAATGGCTAGTCTCAGTTTGCTGAATTAAATGAAGAGGAAGTTGGCCATTGTGACCACCAACAATCACGTCCTGCCCACCCCCCCCCCCCCCCACACACACACACACATTGTTTAAGCATAGAGCTGAAAACTTACAAAACAGTTATCAAATGTAGATGAAGGACTGACCATCAATTATTTTAAAATATACGGAATGAAATTTAATAAAACTTTCATTCAAGAAATCTAAGGAAATGAGCAGCCATACCAATTTCACAGAATTAACGAGACTTACATCTGTATCCCACGAGACCAGAAGATAGAGACCAGCTTTGCGCTGCGACAAGTGAAACACAAATCTATCTTCAGGTTTCCTGTTTCACACAACACAGTCTTTGCTCACAGGATATATTGTGAGTTAATTAATAAAATGTCTTGATAAAATTCTCAGTGCAAAAATATCGAACTAAAGATTCTCTCACCTCTAACAACAATTACTTTTCGTGAAAGAAATCTAAAATAACAATTCAGTAGGATAGTTGAGGAAAATATCTACAGCGGGAGAAAAGCATTTGTATAGTTGTATTTTTTTAATTGTGTCTGTGTCACGTGAAAAGAATTGATCATGACATGTGGACTACCAGTCCTGTGAAAAGACCTTGGTAGATCACTTTTATTGATAAACAAAGTTATGAATAGTTAAGTGGCATATTATGCCTATGGACAGTGAGGAAAATTTTTATATAAAACACACTTACTTCAGCCAATATCGCTTGTTTATTTGTTGTTTATTTTTCACCGGTATGTCATCATCTTCAGAAAAAAATTTTCTTATGACAATTTTCTCCTATATTCAATAAAATAAAGAGTTGCTTGTGAAAATGATATATAAGAATGTTGACAATGTTCTTGTTAATTGTGGCAAGAACACACACAATTTTTAAATGTGCAATACAGATGTCGATTCACATTGGTGATGGAAATTTTAATCGTTGGACAATGTTTGTTTTCTTATATTTCACTTTCACAAGTAACTATTTTATTTTATTGAAAATAGGAGAAAGCAGTTATGATAAATCCATACAAAATCTACTTCAAAACGTGTTCGTTCACTGATATCTATCGATATTTACATCCTGAAAATATTATTTAAATTACAAAAACTAATATTTTTATGGGGTTTCTCTTTGCAGTTATTGCTGCTTGTAGTCGTCTGAGCATCGAGTTGACTCAGTTGGCTTAAGAGAAGACGGAGTTTTGTGCCAATATTTTTAATGTGCTTCTCTTCTTCTGGTGTTAGGGGGTTCGAATCCTCCCCCTCTCGAGCATGGATGTTTGTACTGTCTTTAGTATAAGTTAGTTTACAAGTAGCTTGTAAGTTGAGGGACTAACGATCCCGCAGTTAAGTCGCATAAGCTTCAAAACATTTGAACATTTTTTTCGTAGCCATATGGTTATGGTCGTTTACTTGGAGACCTAATTTTTCGGCGCTAACATTTAGATTTTCCTTTAAGATTTTGATACATAAATGTGTTCCATCGTGCCCTATATCAAATGTAATTTTACATCACCTGTAGTACTCTTACACCACCATTTCATCACAGAACCGCTACTGTGTTTCAAAGTTACAGAATGTTCTGCGGCAATATCTCCGTGATTTTCGTAGGCCACACGATTCACCTTCCATCGGACCTGGATAGGTTAAATTTACTTTCATCGGAAAATATTACTTTATTCCTCAATTCTTCTCTTTAAAAACTACGTTCCTGGGCAAATTCAGGACGCTTCTTCCGATTCTGTTCGCTAACCCAAAATTTCTTGAAAGATTCCCTGCCGTGATATCCTTACTTCTTCTAGTACTTCTGATTTCTGTTAGAAGTAAACAAAGATGGTGTCTATGGTTTATTACATATAAGTTAGATTATGACAATGCAAGGAACCTGTGACCACTGGAGGTACAATGTTTTAATTATTTCCACATTCATATATATTTACAATGAAATGAAATAATCGTATGGGTTTTCGTGGCCAGTAAATCCCAAAAGGGGTTTGGCCGCCTGCTGCAAGCCTTTCTCTTGACGTCATTCTGGCGACTTGTTTGTCGATGATGATGAAAGTGATGACGAGGACCAATACTCGAACCCGGGCCCCTTGCGTCGGCGGTCTGCGACGCTGCCACTGAGCTGCGGAGACGAACTAGATTTACATTATACATCAGTTAAGAAGAATTCTGACATAGTGTTCTGTATTTTCTCTTGCAGACAGTGCAACAGGTCATCTTGTCATACAACCAACATATACACAGTCTAATATAAAATTCTACCTGATGATGGGGATTTAAACTTTTGAAACACTTTGTAGGAACAATAAACAAAGCCGGCCGCGGTGGCCGAGGGGACTGAGACCCTTCAGTCACGGTCTGCACGGCCACTACAGTCGGGGGCTCGGGTATGGATATTTGTGCCGTCCTTAGTGTTAGGTAGTTCATAAGTAATTTGTAAGCTTAGGGACTGATGACCCCGTAGTTAAGTCCCATAAGTTCTACAAACATTTGAACATTTTGAACAATAAACAAAAAAAAGGCTGATAACCGAAATACTTAGTGTTTTAATCAATTTCTGATTATGTTCGCACATACCTTCTTGACCCTAGATTCTAGCAGCTGAGCCAACTTAGGAACGCTGATTGTAGGTTTTTATTTATTTATTTATTTATTTATTTATTTCCCTCACTATAATCATAACGTCTGCGCAGTCAATGTGCGAGGGCTTCCGGGCCATGGTTGGTTTCTGATTGTTTTTGTTTTGTGAAAGAGATCCATTATGGACTAAATCAACGATATGGGTCTACCCTCTATTTCAGCAATGTCTCCGCGGCGGATTAGCCGCGCGTACTGCAGCGTCGTGTTGCGGTGCGTGCGGCCGTCCGCGGTTGGGGTTTCGATTCCCCCCTCAGGCACAGGTGTTTGCGTTGTCTTTAGTTTACCTTAGGTTAAGTAGTTTGTAAGCTATGGACTAATAACCAAGCTGTTAAGTCCCATAGATTTACAAACATTTGCATTATTATTATTATTATTCGTAAGTGGATCTGCATTTCTTGCGCAGCTCAGAGCAAGTCTCATACTGTGGATATTTATGTAATCCGACTATGCGACATAATAATACACGTTTATTTTGCCATGCGACTAAAGCTGTTTCCTACATTATCAATTTCCTATTTTGTCGATCCTTAATTAGAAAGTATTTTCCTTTGCTATCCAATAAAAAGGTTTACTGAGGGAATTCATTTAGTATCAGGTGACACAGGCTGGGTAGGTTTAAAAAGTATGGACCTAGACGAATAGGTTTGGCATTCACTGTAGCTCGAACAGCAAAGAGCAACTCGGGTACCCACCTAGTTCAATGGGCTCGCACCTCCTAAAGGCAACTACGGTAGCATTGAGGCTGCATTCCTGCACAGTCGTATTTGTCAAAGTACGGCAAGAAAGTCGCCCTGTCGCAGCTCGAAAGCGCTGGCCGCCTTCTCAGTGGAGTGAATGGTGCCGTGACCTCTGGCCGCGCGCCCCTCCCACCCGCCAACAAAGCGGCCTGGCTGACGTTTACACTGTGGTTTCCCCGTAAGATCTCGGCCCAAACACTGCTCGGCCCCGCATTGTTCGCGCCGGCACAATGGGCTGCACTGTTGACACCTGCGGTCCGCCCGGTCACGAATCATCCGGCGAATTTGGCGGGCACAACGCCGTCAGCTGGACGTGGAGACAGCCCAAAGCCAGCGGCCGCCACGCTGCCATCTACTCGGCGCAACCGTCTGCTGCGCCGCATCTGCTGTCGTGGTTCCGTTCCGGAACGGCGGTCGGTGTCTGAGGAGGCAGGCCTGCTTGGATGACTGACTCTGGGAACGCTGCTCCAGCATCCAGATCCAGTGGGAACTGTACCAGCGCTGGCTGCCAATACTCAGCCTCCCAGCCTGGTGCTACATGATTGGAGCTTCACTTCTTTCAGTGCCGGATGTTGATAATAGCGCCGCCCCCCCCTCCATCTCAGCGATCAAAGGGACAGTTGCCCTCCCCCCCTCTAACCCTTCTTTAGATATGAGGAGTGACGTTTCAAAATGCGATAAGTCCACTCTCGGACAAAAATTAGTTTCAAGTGAATTTCTACTCTACAAAGTGTGATACATCGAGCTGTGGTGTCGTTATCATTCAAAACGATATTTTTAACCGTTTAAATCAGGTGCAAAATTTGACTTTCGGTTCAAAGTACAATATGGGCCACGGTGGAGTAGCCGAGCGGTCTAAAGCATCTCGTTGCGGAGCGCGAGATTGCTCGCCGTGGAGGTTCCAGTCCTCCCTGGGGCATGGATGTGTGTGTGTTGTCCTTAGGTTAGTTTACCTAGGTTTAACAACGCAGTTTGGTCCGATAGATTTACAAACATTTGAATTTGAAGTACAATATGTCCATCAGTTCAAATGTTCAAATGTTTGTAAAGCTTATGGGAATTAACTGCGGGGTCATCAGTCCCTAAACTTACAAACTACTTACAAAATAGCTAATACTAAGGACGGCACAAATATCCATGTCCGAAGGGGGATTAGAACCCCCGACCGTAGTGGCCGTGCAGACCATGACTGGAGCGCCTCAGTCCCCTCGGCCACCGCGGCCGGCTGTCCATCAGTGGAACTGATTCAAATCATGATAATTCCATTTACTGCCGATTACTAACGAAAGTTTTATAGTAATACAAATAAAATCTGTGGTGCCAATACAGAATGCGTTTCAAAACTTCACTATAATGTATCTGTTGTATAACCGTACCAGTTGTTGTTGTGGCCAGTGTATTGTCACATGAAAAGATTGGCTAGGCAGTATCTTGTTTAAGTGACAGCTTGCTGTTTGTGAAAAATATGACTGACATGGAAGGAGTTGTACGTGTGTGGGACCACACGTCTGGATCCAGGAAGTGGCGGAAAGGCGTTGTGAAAAGGAAAATACAGCAGATGGAGAGATTTTTTGTGAGATTGTCTGCTAAACTGATTTTACTACACGTACTAACTGCGTGTTTCAAATTAATTTCTGGATAGGAATCCACTTACACATGTACTATTTATCAAAACAAGACTTATGGGTTTCGAGAGAGTTTCTGCGATCGTCATATGAATAAAATTCTTGAATATCAGTCTCCAGATCGCTTTTATTTTCTATAAAATTGCCGGTTTCGTGACAGCTGCCCATCTTCAGATCAAATTTATGAAGTTACAGAGTAACCTGGAGACTGATATTCAAGAATTTTATTTGTACTACTTATGTACCCTGAAATGCTGGAGTTTGAGCCTCCACGTGGACACAAAGAGGAGAGTTTCAAAGGATATAACATCCCTGTATACCATCTAATCAGAAATAGAATGAAAGTCTACAGACACTTAAACTATAGCAGGACTTGTTCCTGCTTCGTTTGTGTTTTGTCTTATTGATTCAAATAAAAGACAAAGACTAGATTCTTCTTTTTTTTAATTATCTAAATTTGTTTCAAAACACAATATGTCCTTTCGGCTGGTGCAAAACAAGAAAAGTTCATAGATTTAAAAAATTCAGTTGGCAACATTGCCTTTAAATGACGAGTGAGATTTGTCTCATTGACTCCATTCTTTTAACTTCTTTAAGCTTAGTAAATTTTCATACGCAAATCCTAATTTACTGCATAACTTTCCCTAATACTAGTTGTTTGTTCCTTCAAATCAAATGTTTGTAAAGTCTATGGGACTTAACTACAGGGCTATCAGTCCCTAAACTTACAAACTACTGATGAACTACTTATGAACTAGGACGGCACAATATCCATGCCCGAGGGGGGGATTCGAACCCCCGACCGTAGTGGCCGTGCGGACCGTGACTGGAGCGCATTAGCCCTCTCGGCCACCGCGGCCGGCGTTTGTTTCTTCTGTAAAATTTTTATTTCTGGACTAATCGCGTTTTGAAAAGTTACTCATATATAGGGTGAATCACCTAACACTTGCACCGAAAATATTGCGAAAGCGAAAAGTGCGAGTGATGTGCGGTTTTCACAGATTGTATTGGTAGACAGGGGCTCGTATTTTTAGTCAACAAAAGGATTCTAATATTACTTATAAAGTGTATTTTTATGCACAGTATTTTTAATGGAACAATGGCTGTTTCTATTATGCACTAGAATTTTTGACACTAGCTGTGTACAAAGAATTTTGAATGACATTTTTATCACGTTTAGTTTGGCAGCTACAACCGTTAAAAGTTTCGAGGGCGGAGGCTGCGGTAGCGTAGCTGACTGGCCGAGTGGCTAGCCTCTGGGACATGGCCCACTGTTTCATGACCACCAGTCAGTCAGCTACGATGTCGTAGTCTCCGCCTCCAATAGTTGTAGCTGCCAAACTAAACGTGATAGTAATGTCATTCAAAATTCTTTGTACACAGCTGGTGTCAAAAATTCCAGTGCATGATAGAAAAAACCATTGTTCCATTTGAAAAATCGTATGTTTGCATAAAAAGTACACTTTCTAGGTATGTTTACAATCTGTTTATCGGCTAAGAATACGAGTCCTTGACTACCAATCCATTCCTTGAAAACCGCACATAAATCGCACTTTCCGGTTCCGCAATATTTGCTGTGCAAGTGTTAGGTTATTCACCCTGTATTTTCTTTTCGTTACAAGATATGCAGAACGTCTTATCTCGGTTTCTTTGCGCTTACCTCAACTCGAGCTGAGGCGTCGGCCTACCAAGGTTCTTTATTTCACACTTTTCTTCCAAGCTTAAAGCTGAGAAATTTGTATCTAAAAGATACTGAACGTTGGTAATTTTTCTTTTATAATAAACACCAATAACATATGAATATTCACATGAACACTAAAACACAGTAGGTATCTCATTACACTGTTTAGTCACTGTAACAAAGTGAATCTGTTATGATGAAGAGAGAAGCTACCTTCGGGTCACGTGATCACATGATACTGTAAGCAGAACCCCCTCCTAACCTTACGCATGCTCAAAGGCTGCTCTCTCCCATATCTATTCAAATAGTTACATATTTGTTACAACGAATAATATGAATATCATTTACCCTCAAAATCGCGACACATTTGCAAAAACGTCCAAAGATATGTGGCAAGTAACAATACAAAAACCATTGTTGTTCCCATATCTGTTAAAAAGAAGACTGAGATTTTTTTAAAAAATTGCTTGCAGCCCATCTCTATCCAATACCTTCGATATCACTGTGCGATGCCAATAACCACACGGTTATTCTTGCTTGGTGGAGTGTGATGACTTCATTATTATTCATGATCGGATCTCCTGAAAGCTTTTACAGTACATGCGTCTTTAATTTATAGTTATATTTTACCAAATATGGCGTGGTTTAGATGAAACTTCAATGAACAAAAAACAAATATGTAGGGCGGATGTTGTCTTCATGGAGGATTTGCGTATTCGGAAGGCGAGTTGCACAGTAGCTTCATTGTCTCAGCTTCGGAAGTATTCGTGTGTAACCGCCCGAGCTCGAGTAGCCAGGAGCCGGTGTGTCTACCAGCTCCAACGCCAATGTTTAAAGCGGCGTTTCCCCTCGCCCCTCCCTGCCTCGGGAGCGCCCAAATGCTGTCTCCAGGGGATTCATAAGAAAATTTGAACCTCAGTCGCACGTACGCAGCTAACAGTCACTGCCGGCTATATCTAGCGGTCGCACTACGATTCTTATACGTGCTTTCTCCGTGATGGAAAACGTTTCTCGTGCAATAAAAATACTTTTAATTAAAATGTTCTGATAGAAGCACGAAACGAAGAAAAGTTGTGACATCTCGCGTAAAACCAAGTCTGTTATTTTAGTTACTATATGGGGTGGTCGGAAATTTCCGTTACAGCCTTCTAGGACTTGTAGAGGGTAGTGAGTACATGACATTTTGAATAGTGACTGTAAAATTACCTCTAGCTCAAAGGAGCCAGTTAAAAGTTTACTATAAACACATAATTATGGCCGTAAAAACCAGTTAAAGGATTCGCGTGAGCTACTAACTACTTCCTGCAGCAAAATCTTGTTCCCTGGCTCCAGAATTTAGAACTGACTCAAAATTTATTTTAGCAGCAGGAAGACAAAGAGACGGTGGCCAACACACATCGTAGATCACGAGAATTACACAATCATTTATATAAAAACCACCCCGAACTAAACCATTTCATGAAGATGGCTGTGAGAAAATTTATGGTGCAACGGAATTTAAAAATATGATAACATGCATCTGAATTTGTTCTCAGCACTGGTGAAAAACAGCATTAAATAAAAGGGGAAGGTATTCAATAACAAATATACAAAAGTAGGATAAATTTCACTGCCAATAAATTATTTATTCAGTTCAAACATGAGCAAGTGGGGGAACCAATTTTGTTGAACAATAAAAGCGCATCCCATTGAAAAACTCACTTAAAGTAATCTGAACTGAACATCGTCGAGGGAGGGATTTACAATCAACAAGCATTCAGCCACTCAGACGCGCGAAGCAAAGCGGAACTCACCCAACTCAGCGTGCTGATACGAGGCAGAAGCAGTCGCCGCTATCATAGGCGAAATTCAGCGAACCAGGACGCACAACACAACACGAGAAAAAAATAAACTTCGTAGGTCGCTCTGTTCTGTCCTCCTTTACTTGAGATGCTACGCGATGATAGCGAGATTAATTTCATTCTAATCAAACCGTGAGCATGCAGAACTCTTGAGACACACACGGCACGTGTCTGCTACATTACATATTCGCACCCCACTGAAGGCGAAGGGCTTAAAGATCGTATTCATTTCAACAAAAAATCAACGGAATCACAGATTACGAAGCAAAAATACACAATAGGAAAGCACTGGTGTGTCAGCAGTGGCGAGAAATGAAGTGACTAGCTATAAACCCTTGAAGTCGGAATTCGGAACCACGTGTTTCCGAAAACCAGTAAAAAATACAAAAATTCATTTTCGGAAAAATAAAGAAAAAAAGGTACGGCTCGCAACCCTTAGAAATGCGTAGGATATCATAAGGAAGCTAAAGAAATACAGTTAGACGCAATGGGAAGGTTTTACAGAGATGGACGAAGTCCAGTCCTCACAAATCAGAAAAGTGGAATAAATTCAAAGTCGGAGTAAATTAACTAAGAAATACGGCATGTAGCCCCTAGAAATACGTAGTATTTCATAAGCAAGCTAATAAAATGGGTGTTACAAGGCTAGATAAGAATTTACTGGGGGAGTCTGAATGCAGACTACAAGTCTGGAAACGAAACGGCAATTTAAAATAGACGGAGAGGAGATCGCGATGTAATAAGAAAAATCAGAAAGATAAATACATGATTTCTTACCTGAAGGGCCTAGAATCAGACACAGGAGTAGCTGAAGGCTTTGTTCTAAGAACACACCATGTGGAGTACATATCACCTGCAGAAGGAGGAAACGGAAAGGAATACTTCACCTGCACTACACAGAATAAAATATTTTCGCATATTAGTCGCGTTCCACAAAGCCAGAAAGAAATTAAACAGAGTTCATACACCATCAGCTAGACTCGCACAGGTTACCGGTTCCCAGCCGTTATCAAACGGAATTAGTATCATATTCACCGCGTTTACCTATGCAAAATCACCGAAATGAAATTGAATACGTTTCCATATATGATTGGAGAAACTTATCCCTAAAAATGAACCTAAGATCTGAAGTCTAACAAACCAGACAACGAATCGATACCATCTCAAGGGAGGACAGAACAGAAAATCTTACCAGGTCGAAGCGCAGCCACCGAATGTCCTGTCGGCCCCTGAGACCTCCGGCACCAGGCCGGAAATCCGCCGGAAATCGGTAAAACCCAGGAAAAACGAGGTGGTGGAAAGAGCTTACACTCGCGAGTCTTGCCGAGGCTCGCTAACTGGGCATTGCCAACCCAGCTTGTAACTGAAGGATGGAGGAAACTCTTTGGTAGCATCAAAAGCAGAGGTTGGTAACGACTACCTATCGATACGAAGCCAGAGACACACGAGCCAGCAGCCAACGACGAAAATTTTCATACATACATTCAGACTCCCATGTTAGAAGATTCTCATACATGCACTTACAGAATAAAGCAAGTACACATTCTCAAAGGGACAGCGGCATCACGGAGAAACCATTCATATAGCCACATTCATAGACACAATGATAAATTATTAGCATAATAAAATCTCAGCAATATTACAGAAACTAACATTTAAAAACATGAAATGAAATGCTATTTCTCATGCCTCCGAACGAGAGGAGTTCTCGTGTAGCAAAAAAAGCCCGTCCAGTGATCCTAGATAAATTAAAAAGTTAAAAACCTAGGGAAGACGGCAGACATCGACTCCTACTTGAGGAATGTAATTAAGTGTGACCCAGTACAATTGTTGCAATCAATTTGAAAAGAATTCTGTATCGTTCCGTTATTACGCATATTCATTAATATTTACACCTTATGGTTTACATTAGTCGACAACAACAAGAACCCAGCATCTACGGCACCAGCCGCAACATACTGATTGACGTATTACAACACCGGCTCGATGTGGCGACCACCAACGTCGTTAAGCACATTGTACCTCCGAAGCATGTTCTGGTAATCTCTCCCCATCCCACCTGGTGACTCTTCAATGCTTGATTACATTCCTCAAGTAGGAGCGGACGATATAATTTTCTGAATTGAAATCGTTGTGGGACGGCTACGTTTCAGGACATGGATCCCTATTAAAAATGTTACGTACCAACTACCTTCTTCAAGTCCTAGAAGTTTGTAACGGCAATTTCGAACCACTCTGTAAATGCAACAACTTTGTCTTAAATTGTGATTTAATTAGTTAGCTATCAATATTTATAGCGACGTTATTGATATTAGACATGAAAAACCAATATTTATAATGACTTTATCGATATTAGACATGATTATTCCTGTAATAAATATAACTAGAATTTTCTGTGAACGAGATCGGAGACGTTTTTACAAACTGACGGGACAACTTTATTTTAAATTTTACTGGATTTTATAGGTGTATATATTCTTAGCTCCTGCCTGAACCTTACATTTCCGTATCATAACGGAAATAAGTCGTAGCTATTCAAAATTAAGTGATTAAATATAATAATTTTTTTGAAATCGTTGGTAGCAACTACAGATGACCACAAACTTACTTTTCCATGATAATACGGGAACTAGGGGAAGAAATATACTCTGACCATATCTCATTGGTTTTGAACTGTAGACTGAAATTACAGAAAGTGCAGAAAGGTAGGAATATAAGGAGAGGGGACATGGATAAATTGAAGGAACCTGAAGTCCTTGATAATTTCAGAGTGATATTTAGGCAACAGTTGATAGAAACGGGGGTAAATACAACAGTAGAAGAGGAATGGGTAGCTATAAGAGATGAAACAGTCACAGCAGCAGAGGACCAAATAGGTAGACAGGTAAGACCTACAGAAGTTCTTGGGTATCACAGGATATACTAAATTTAATTGACGAAAGAAGAAAATAGGAAAATGTAATTAATGAAGCAGGTAAGATTGAGTAAGAAATGAGATGGAGAGAAAGTGCAAAATGGCTAAGCAGGAGTGAGCCAAATTCAAATCTGTAGAAGAATGTATAACTAGGGAAAAAATAGATACCGCCTACAGTAAATTAAAAGAGTCATTTGGAGACAAGAAAATTAGCTGTATGAATATCAAGAACTCAAATGGAAAACCAGTTATGAGTAAAGAAAGAAAAGCTGAAAGGTGGAAAGAGTACGTAGAGGAGCTCTACAAAGGAAATGAACTTTGAGACAATATTGTAGGAAGGGAAGAGAATGCAGATAAAGCTGAAATATGAGATACTGTACTGAGAGAAGAATTTGACAGAGCACTGAAAGACCTATGTCGAAACAAGGCCTCTGGAGTGGACGAGATTCCCTCAGAACTACTGTAGTCTCTGGGAGAGCCAGCCATGACAGAACTATTTCACCAGGTGCGTAAGATGTATGAGACAGGCGAAATACCCTCTGACATAAAGAAAAATCCCCACAGCGAAGTATGCAGGCGCAGATAGGTGTGAAAACTACAGAATTATCAGTTTAGTAATTCATGGTTGCCAAATTTTAACACGAATTAATTCCAGAAGGATGGAAAGGCTGAGAGATGCTGACCGCGGGGGCTCACGACTTATGTTAGAAGATAAGACCTACATTTTTAGCTTTTGTATGTTTGGAGAACGCTTTTGGCAGTGTTGATTGGAATACACACTTTCAAATTCTGAAGTGAGCAGGTTTAAAATATATGGGAAACGGAAGGTTATTTACAACTTTTACATTAACCGAAGAATTGTTTTTAGAGTTTAAGGGTATGAAAGGAACGCAGTGGTTGGGAATGGAGTAAGACAGGGCTGTTGTCTTTCTCCGATGTTATTCAATTTGTACACTGAGCAAGCTGTGAAGGAAAACAAAGAGAAATGTGGAGAAGGAATTAGATTTCAGGGTGAAGAAATAAAAACATTGCGTTTTGCGGAGGACATTTTAGTTCTGTCAGAGACAGCAAAGGACCTGGAAGAACAATTGAACAGAATGGACAGTGTGTTGAATGGAGCGTATAAGATGAACATTAGAAAGAATAAAATAAGGGTAATGGAATGCAGTGGACTCCTTAACATTTTTATATTGTAATTTGCGAGTGAACAGGGTGAAACACATTACATATTATGTAATGTATTTCACCCTGTTCACTCGCGAATTACAATGTAAGAATGTTAAGGTGGCGACTGATTAGGTGAACATAATTCTACATGACAACAGATAATTGTTTGCAACTCCATGCAAAGACCAAGTATTATGTGTGTTGTATCTTGGTTTACCATCTTTGGTAACCTAAACAGTATCGTCTTTGTCGACGCCTGTCAACAGTTTACCTGATGATGGCCTAATAAGCCGAAAACTAGTTTGTAAATAAACAAAAAATTAAGATTACCTGACATCGCCTGGTCTGGAGGCGATCAATTCGTTTTATAGTTTCCAAATGATAAGCCAAGATCGCAAACAACAATTTATTAAGTGACGACCGGTTTCGGTGCACTGTGTCACCATCATCTGGTCATATATATATTATAATCTGGTCATCTTGTAAGCTGTTTTTAACTTATGTATTTTTATATAGTGACTAAGTGCAATGTTGCACTTCTTATTTTATACCCAATTTTTTTTAACAAGATGACTAGATTATAATATATACATATGACCAGATGATGGTGACACAGTGCACCGAAAACGGTCGTCACTTAATAAATTGTTAGTTTGCGATCTTGGCTTATCATTTGGAAATTATAAAACAAAAAGTTAGTAGATCAGAAACAGTTTGTTTGTTGTCAACCTTAAATATGGAAGCGTTCTACCAAGAAATGACGGAAGAATCCATTCATGCATTATAGTTTTCACTGTTACATAGGCTCAAAATAATGTGAATAGTTTTTGATTGGTTAATGTACCATTCATTTGCTATGAACCAAGTACCGGAAAGTCGATATTATCTGTCCGCTAGGAGGTCCAGTGTGTCTTCGCAACCATTTTCTATTAGCCTTAAAATTCTTGCGGGCGCCGTTTGTTTCCGCGGCGCGCCTCGCAGCCCGGCTCCCCAGCTTCCTGCCTCCTCGCCGAGTGATTTATCGGACAGAGGCCGTATTCTCCGCGGCACGTTTAGAACTGCCGGCGAGCGGGCCGCACAAGGGCTGCGAGAAGAATCGCGCCAGGCCGGGATGAAGACATTCTGGAGGCGGCGGCGGGGGCGGCGGCGTTGTTTGGGGCTGCGGTCGCCCCTGAGCACATACATCACCGGCTCTTCACAGGTAGCCGCCGGGGTCTGGCCCACTCGGCGCGTGCTCGCTGAGCCTCCTCCCGCCATGATTCAATCCGGGACAGCCGCTACCGGGTACCGCCGATCCCCAAAGCTGTGGCGTCGCCGCTGCTCGCCGGCCGCTGCAGCTTTTCAACTCCGCCTTCAAGAGGATCAGAAGGCGTCTGCTCCAATGCACATACTGGAAAAAGCGAAAACGGACATTTATCCGTTGGTATGTACTGCGGGATACCAACGCCAATGGTCTCCAGAGTTCCAGATGTTTGAGGGCATGAGGGGCGTTTTGAAAGGAATGAACAACATAAGCTCTATCCAGGAGAAGTCACACAAATAGCGTGTTACACCACCACTAGAAAGGCCAGTACGAAAGTAAAGAACTCAAGGTCGCGATCGACGCCTGTACGCCACAGATCCTAAGTCTCCACGTTTCCACTTGGGCTGCTCGCCGGCATGGCACTGCGATGACGAATTAAACACACTGGCCCTTATCGGCGCATTTACCTTGCACCATCGCAGCTTGCCGCGCTGATATCAATCTGAAACTTTCTGACAGATTAAAAGTGTCCAATGGCGTATCAACCAGGGGGCAGGAGGGGCAGTCACCCCCTCCCTCCCCACTTGAAATTTTGGAGAGGCATGACACGGTTTCTGCCCCCCCCCCTCCCCTCCAGTAGTTTTGATGGCAGCCATTTTCGCCTTTGACTGAAGTATCTTGTAACTACTACTACATTCGTCTTACTAACACATTCGTCCTATTTTTCACTCTGGGACTGCTAATAGCGAGCAACCTCTGTAACGATGGGGCGCTGAAGATCGCTATTACATATAAACTAGTGACATGCAAGCGCAACTTGAGTCATTTTTTTTTCTTTCCAAAATGGAAACTGAAACACCTCGGCTCAATGAGAGTTCCATGACCTCTGCCCCCTCCCCACAGATGAAAGTTCTTTAATCCCAGAGACCAAGTCAGTAAATAAGTTTTCTTGCCCTCCCTCTAAAGAAATGGTACGCTACTTAAATTGTGTGGCACAACCGGAATTCGAACATGCCTTTCGCGGGCAAGCTCTCTACCGACTGAGCTACTCCGGCACGCTTCACGGTCCGTCCTCGTAACTTCTGCCAGTACCTCGCCTCCTACTTTCCAAACTTCTTAACAGCGCACACTCCGCTGCAAAGTGAAAGTTTCATTCTGGATATGAATCTGGTTTTTGTTTCGCGCTGCGACTATCGCCTTATGTCCTGAAACTTGAGTTGTTTTAGCTCCTTCAAAGTTACTCTAGCCATGCCATGTTTGGCTGTTACAATTCTTTTTTATTTTTTTACTTAACTGCTTGGTTATTAGTCCCTGACTTACAAAGTACTTAAACTATGTTAAACCAACCTAATGACAACACATATGTCCGAGGGAGGACTCGAACCCTCGACGGCGAACGGTCGCGTGCACCGCAGCATAGCGCCTCAGTGCACACGGATATTCCGCCGCTGCTGACTGCGTGCTGTTTCTCGGAGCTATACATTATTTCAAAGTATTGATTGTTGCGAGCTATGATTCAATTTAGTTATTCAAAGTTTGTAAATCTATGAGACTTAACTACTGTGGTTATCAGTCCCTACGCTTACCAGCTACTTAAACTAACTTACGTACAACACAGTGCGAGCGTGAAGGTCGGGGTGGGAGTTTAAAATAGAGAAAGTTTAATTTTCAAAACTCACAACCACCGTCTGCGAACCAAATTCCTAAACATGCAAAAACACTGGAACTGTGATTGCGACTGTTTGACTCGTTTTCAAGGGGATGATATCACACATTCACAGCTTTCCTTCCCTGCATATGATTAACAAAACAAATTCATAATAAAATCAAGTTCATGAGAGAAAGGGGTGTACTAACTACTATTTTTGAAACACGTGAAAGTTCACTTTATGTTGTTTATTTCACAATCTCAGAACCCTGTGGCTGATACGTCTGTACGTCGGCACATTTATCAAATATAGCTCGTGAGCCTCCAGACAAAAATGAATATTTGTTGCAAATTGTTTTATCACCATGTGGCTGTCTCAAACACCGTTTATGTTCATGCCTATGCGACGACACGTGTTACATTAACAAATCACAGTCACTTTAATTCAATGCGATGCACACCTTGTTACACCGGCTAAATATTCACAAACACACAGTAGCACTCGATTTAACTAGGTGCAGTCTTCGACGAGCAACCACACGTGGCGATTGCCACACACAAATCTAAAGTCACCACCTCGAGATCCACATGCCGACTGATGCAGAGCCACGTCACGCGGCCAGCTCCCCACGTGCTCTGGAGTCCTCACTTCCTGCCCTCGCGTGCGCGCGCGCCAAAAGCTCAACTGCCGGGGTTTTTTCCCCTATGTCATCAACTTCCTCATGTGTGCTGTTCTAACCGATTTGCCAACGTACAGCGCTCAGCCAATACATTTCTAAAATTTTACTTAAAATCAAAATAATTACACTACACATTAAACAAATATTTTCTTACGTTTTTATATTAGTATAAACATCCTTTGTACTGTTTATCATAATCGTGCAATTTCTTATATCACAGATAACTGATTTAACTGAATACTTCAAGATAAAATACAAAAGATTAATTAAAAGTAAAATGAGAAATAGTTAATATATTATTTTTATAAACAAACATTGCCATGCTAGTTGTGTAACTGTCTTGTCTTCGTTGGTAATTTATTACTTTTCATTGTCAATTAAACATATTACGTTAGATGTGACTATATCAGCTAATGTATTGTTTATTTATCAACAGGCTATTTTGTAATGAGGGCCTTAAAGGTTCCTAACTGCATCGTATTACTTCAAATGCCAGTAGTATTACAATATTTGTGCATTGCACTGTGCCTGGCACTCGCCATTGTCCCTCTCTCCCCTCACCGGAAACGAACTGGAAAATCCTAAGTTGGAACAAGCCACCAACGTCGGCCTGCTCGCTGGCCTCCCGTCAGCTACAAGCACACAGCAAATCTCAATGTGGAGAATTTCAACCTATGGCCTAACTATAAATGTTGTCACCCAACTGTGTACATACATTGCTACCATAATTAATAAGATTAAAATTGTGTAACATTATTGCATTGGCATGGTCAATGCTTGCATTGACCTTCATACTGTTTAATTATCAAATGCTATTGATTACCGGTATTTCTATTAGGCGGTAATCTCACAACAGACACCTATGCCAGAGGGAGGACTCGAATCTCCGACGGGGAGCAACCGCGCGCTCTGCAGCAAGACACCTTGGTACACAGGGCCATTCCACCACGGTTGCGAGCTGTGAAGACATGAGAACAGAAGATTTTAAATAGATATTGCAGCCGTTTAACAACGAAAAGCCATGTGATATCATAGAAACGCGGAACAGAACAACCGACACGTAGTAGAGAAATTGTGGCAAGAAATTGTAACGAAGTGTGGGACACGTCAGTGGCACTTTAATATTGTGTATTTCATCATTACAGCAACATTCAAACAACTCCCTTATTTCGACATTTTCAGTAGCAGTTGGGCTGTTTCTTTAGTCTGTTAAGTTCACGAAGTATGTCTCTGTACTATAATGTTCAGTGCGTTTTATTTGTCTTTAATGACATTGTGCAAAATGTAAAGAGTTTCTACGATCACTACGTGGTCTCCATTTCCGTTTCAGTGGGTTTCTTCAGTACTTGGCACCTTACTGTTGCAGTTCCACAATCACATTAACCAGTTTTCAAGACTCATAAAAAGGCTTTGTTGAAGTTTTCTATTTAGTGGCCCACACTTCTTGGCAGAAGACTTCATCGGGTGTCTGAGCAGAGGCTCCAGTAAAGACATAGGAAAGGAAGTCGTCCTCTGCATTATAAGCCGCACCTGTTACTATTTTCAGTATATGTTTTGTGAAACCTTAACTTTTGTATCCCATCCTCGTCGGGTGTGGTGTCGCACAAGTACAAAGTGCGCGCCACCTACTTTCGCCGCGCGCCGCCATGCATGCACGGCGCGGCGTTCTTCCGACGACAGCCACGAGCGCCCTCTGCTGGAACCCCGCTCGTGGCCACCACGGAAAGATATAGCACTTCGGAATGAGATAGCAACGAGTTAGGACCTTCGTAATCCGATAGGCACGAGTGAAGACTTTGCTATTGTACAGGCACTAGGCAGGCCTCTAACAACTATGTATCAACATTCTGCAGTACTATGTAAAAGTTAAGTATTGTTACATTCTGTGCAATATATATCTCTTTCTAATTTACTCGAGTGTTTATAGTTTCTGCCTGCTCCCCTCCGTACCTGCACCAGCGTGTCGGTCTCATTCCACTCGGCCACCGACACCTACGACGAGGCTGGGACACAAAAGCGGCGACGAAGTCGGGACACAAAAGTGGCGACGAGGATGGGATACAAAAGTGGCGACGAGGAGTGATAGACGAACCTTGGACCAGCAGCCAGACAGCAGCAGTCGGAGCACGCAAAAATTGCTCCCGCCCACCCACCCTTATTATAAGATTTTTGGGGGAACATTTTCAGTTACGTGTTTGTGGACTTTTTTTGTTGCAGAGCGTCCTCTTTCCTATTGCATTTGTGTTTTGTTATAAGTTACTTGTATACGCGGCGCCTAATCGGTCAGCATGGCCACTACCCCGAACCCAAACTTAATGGAAATTATTCAGTTACAGACGGCGCAAATAACGCAACTCCTCCAGGCGGTGTCCCAGCTCACAGCGCAGGCAGCTAACCAACAACAACAGCCACCGCTTCAGCAGCCCACACCTGCCGCCGCAACACTTCCTACGTTTCGCCAATACAACGAACGTGAGGAAGAATGGAGCGACTATTTCGCACAGTTTCAAGAACTCGTCGCGGCTCATCAACTTACAGGTCAGACTGTTAAGCATCTTTTATTGTCTGTGGTGGGCCCCAAAACTTTCGTGTTACTGCAAAAACTATTCCCGCACGCATCTCCTCGTGATGTAGACTTTGAACAAATTGTAGATGCACTGAATGCTCATTATGAGAGAAAAGTTCTTGTAGCCGCTGCACGATACCGATTTTTCAGACTTAAAAAATTACCGCAGCAGTCACACCAAGAGTGGATTACGGAATTGAAGGGCTTAACCCGCCAATGTAAATTTACTTGCTCTTGTGGACTTTCGTATAGTGACGTGATGTTGAGGGATGCGATTACGCAGAATATTCAGGACCCCAGAATTAGAGCAGCAATTCTGAAACAGTCTGACCCTTCATTAGACAGTGTACTGCAGCTTATTGAAGCGCATGATACTTTTGACTTAGCAGATGTACAAATGCAAAGCCACAGTGTAAATTCAGTGCGCCGCAACGGACGCTTTCCTAGCCGTAGTTCTCAGTATAGCACTAGTGCTTCCTATTTTTCTACCGGCCGTGCTGAACAGACAGTGAACAGTAGCCAGTGTAAAAGTGCGACGCAAAGGTCGCCCCGTAGTGTTAGACACAGTAATTTGCATAGTGGGCGCCAACGCTCATTTCAGAAAAATGTTCGTAAGTCTTGCCCCCAGTGTGTGTCTCGCCACAAGCGTGCTCATTGCCCTAGTCGCAACGCAACCTGTTATCAATGTGGCAAATCAGGACATGTACAGTCTGTGTGTATGCAAATTAAAAACTCAAAGAACGGTACCGTTAGAAACAGTGCTTCGCAGAGTGCGAGAACAGTTCATTCTGTAAATGTTATACGGGCTGCGGAATTGAACAGTGCTTTCCTTGGATCTCAATTGCAAGAAAGTAGTTCTGCGCCTATGGCAAAACTATATAGTGCACCACGTAGCAAGCGCCGACGAGCGCGTAAAACAGTGCAACGGAAAAGGGTTCGGGACAAGCAAAATGACTATGAACAGTGCATTCCTGTAGTGAAAATAGTGCCTTCTACAACTGCTCCTTGTAATAGTGCCCAGTATTGTGTAGCTAGTGACAGTAGACATCAAGTAGCTACTCAAAAGTGTAGTGCAGTAGTTAGTACATCTGAAGTAGCTTCGCATTGCGCGGACGCCGATCCGGCGGTAGTGTCATCTAGTGACAGTGTGGTTAATCCGCTGCGTGCCGAGTCTGCGCCGCTTACTTCACTACGCGGCCCGCGCAGACGCAGCAAACAAACCGTAGCAGACGTTGCCCACATTCGCGCACCTGTCGAGCGCCACAAGCAAAAACTTTTTGTGAATTTTTCCATTGACAATAAGACTGTGCAATTTCAGCTCGACACTGGTTCCGCTGTTACCTTAATTAATAAAGATACTTATGAACTTCTGGGTTCGCCAAAATTATCGCTGTGTCAACAAGTGTTAACAGCTTATACAGGTCAAAATATTCCCGTGCTAGGAACGTGTAGCCTGCCTGCCTCTTTTCAAGGTGTTACGAAAACAGTTGCTTTTGTTGTTCTTCAGGCCAAATCTACGCAGAACATTTTTGGACTAGATGCTTTTGACTTGTTTGGTTTATCGATTCAAAGAGATGTGCTTCAAATTTCGTCAATAGTGCCTCAGGATAAAATCAATGCATTGTGTGACAAATACAGTGACTTGTTTTCGCCGGAACTAGGTTGTGCAAAAGACATCGTGGCACGTGTAACTTTAAAAGAATCTGCAGTTCCAAAATTTCGTAAAGCTAGACCAGTGCCTATCGCCTTGCGTGATAAAGTTGCCGAAGAACTTAAACGTTGGCAGGATAGTGGGGTGATTTCTCCTGTTTCTGCGAGTCAGTGGGCCTCGCCTATAGTAATTATACCCAAGCCGTCAGGAAAACTTCGTCTCTGTGCGGACTTCAAATCAACAGTAAACAGTCAAACAATTGTCGACACTTATCACCTGCCCAGACCTGAGGAACTGATGGACAAATTAGGACAGTCCCGTTTCTTTTCTAAGATTGATTTAGCAGAGGCATACTTATAAATTCCACTTGATGACGAGTCAAAAAAGTTTTTCGTCATTAATACTCACATGGGCCTTTTTCAATTTCAACGCCTACCCTTTGGCAGTTCTTCCGCCCCCGCTATTTTTCAGCGTTTTTTGGAACAGCTGACAGTTTCTGTACCGTGTTGTTCGAACTATTTAGATGACATTGTGGTATCCGGACGTACAGTTGAAGAACATTTAGCAAACCTGGAGTGCCTTTTCAAAGTTTTGACTGCAGCAGGTCTACGTTGCAATAAAGCAAAGTGTTCGTTTTTTCAAACTGAAATAGAGTACCTAGGCCATGTGATTAATGCCCAAGGAATTCATCCCTTACAGTCACATCTTCGAGCAATCAAAGACTTGCCTCCTCCTAAGAATGTGCACGAATTGCAAGCAGTAATGGGGAAGCTGAACTATTATTTCAGATTTATTCCCAATGCCTCTCAGATTGCAGCTCCACTGCATCACTTACGTAGGAAGAATGTTCCTTTTGTATGGTCTAAAGATTGTCAGGTTGCCTTTGACAAATTAAAGTCTGCAGTACTCAGTGATGCATGTTTGATTCCCTTTGACCCACAGAAGCCTGTAGTGTTAGCAGTTGACGCCTCATCGTACGGTCTGGGCGCGGTAATCTCACATCGCATTGGATCTCACGATCGTCCTATTGCCTTTGCATCCAAGCTACTGACGCCAACGCAACAGAATTACAGTCAGATAGAAAAGGAGGCCTTAGCAATCATTTACGGCGTCACAAAGTTTCATCATTATCTCTATGGCAGAAAATTCTATTTGTTGACAGACCACAAGCCTCTCACGTCGTTGTTCTCACCCACAAAGCCAATTCCGCCACGAACGGCACAAAAGCTTCAGAGATGGTCCTTGATATTGTCTAATTATCAGTATGAGATTTTGTACCGACCTACCACTAAACACGCCAACGCGGACACACTTTCCCGACTTCCGGTTGGCCAGGATGTGTCGTTTGATTCTTCAGAAATGGCATGTTGTCAGATAGACTCCAGAGATGCTTCCGCTGTCGCAGATTTCCCTTTGAACTCTCGTCGGGTTGCGCAGGAAACAGCTGCGGATGCAGACCTAAGTGTGGTAGCACGTTTTGTTCGCTCAGGGTGGCCTGCCAGAGCCAAAGACATTGATCGGCCTCTGGTTCGACGTTATTTTGCACAACGTCATGCATTGTCTTTAAGTCAGGGTGTTCTGTTGTTACATACGGACAACGATCAAACAAGAGTGATTGTTCCTCGTTCCCTGCAACGAGAAGTGTTACGCCTCCTGCATCAAGGACATTGGGGCATTGTTAGGACAAAGCAACTGGCCAGACGTCATTGTACCTGGGTTGGTATGGACGCTCAGATAGAGAGCATGACATCACAGTGTACAGTTTGTGCGGAGCATCAGGCGGCTCCCCCACAGCGTTTCTCAGACTGGCCACGCCCCAAGGGACCATGGCAACGTTTACACATTGACTTTGCCGGACCTTTCTGGAATACGCGCTGGTTAATTGTTGTAGATGCTTTCAGCAAGTTTCCTTTTGTGATTGCCATGAACTCAACGACAGCTTCTAGTACAATCAGTGCCTTAACATCAGTGTTTTGCATCGAAGGTTTGCCTGAAACTATCGTCAGTGACAATGGACCTCAGTTTGTTAGTGCGGAATTTCAACAATTTTGTCGTGTGAATGGCATTCAGCATATTACCACTGCGCCTTTTCACCCTCAGTCCAATGGTGAAGCAGAACGTTTCGTTCGAACATTCAAGTCTCACATGGAGAAGATGAAAGGTCAGCACTCCAGGCAGCAAGCTCTTCAAATTTTCCTGTCTACTTATCGGTGCATGCCACGTGACGGCCCGTCTCCTGCCGAGCTGCTACACGGCCGCCGTCACCGCACTCTCCTTCACCTGCTGCAGCCTCCCACGCACCGAGTCGGTTCGTATGGCGCTACGCGTTTTCAGGTTTCCACGCCGGTGCTGTACAGGGTGTTTGCTGGAAACAAGAAGACATGGTTGCCGGGCACCATTCAACGCGTGCTTGGTCGCAATATGTTTGTTGTACGTTCTTCCACAGGGTCGGAGCTGCGGCGCCACGCAAACCAATTGCGTCTGCATAGGCCGCGCGATCCTGTCTCCGGTTTCTTGATTCCAGACCCAGTTCACCGCCAGGGAGCACAACCACATCGTTCGTCCCCGGACTACGAGATCGTCCCGATGGAGATCGACGCGACGCCGCCGCTGTCGCCGCCGCAGATGACAGCGTCACCGAGAGGGACTCCGGGACCGTGCGTGTCGCCCCAGCTTGGGCCACGCACCTCAGAAGAAGATGACCTGCTCCCTCTGGGCGGGGGCGGGCGCCCTTCCCCAGGTTTCGGCGGGTTCCCTGGAGGATCTCAAGGCGGATGCCGGGGCGCGGACGGCGTCTCGATCCCGGCCTCAGCTACGACGCCCGTCCCACCAGTAACGCCCCCGCCCAGGCCCTCCTCCCAGTGCCGTCGCCGTGGCCCTCAGCCCTACGCCACGACGGCGCGGCGGTTTGGGGGGGAGGGGTGTGGTGTCGCACAAGTACAAAGTGCGCGCCACCTACTTTCGCCGCGCGCCGCCATGCATGCACGGCGCGGCGTTCTTCCGACGACAGCCACGAGCGCCCTCTGCTGGAACCCCGCTCGTGGCCACCACGGAAAGATATAGCACTTCGGACTGAGATAGCAACGAGTTAGGACCTTCGTAATCCGATAGGCACGAGTGAAGACTTTGCTATTGTACAGGCACTAGGCAGGCCTCTAACAACTATGTATCAACATTCTGCAGTACTATGTAAAAGTTAAGTATTGTTACATTCTGTGCAATATATATCTCTTTCTAATTTACTCGAGTGTTTATAGTTTCTGCCTGCTCCCCTCCGTACCTGCACCAGCGTGTCGGTCTCATTCCACTCGGCCACCGACACCTACGACGAGGCTGGGACACAAAAGCGGCGACGAAGTCGGGACACAAAATTAACTTTACCCGGCGTAATAAATGTTCAAACAACTTACGGGTAAGCTGCCGGGTGACGTCATCGACCACCGCCGATATTTAGATAGGAGCACACCATGCCATTCTCAAGGCACAACTGCAGTTATTGTTATGCCTTAAGATGGGTAGCACTTGCATTTTTGTTCCTATAGTGAGGTACCCAATTTTTTTTTTTTCTTTTTTTTTTTTTTTTACATAAATATTATCTAACTAACGATTAATACACTCACATGAAGTTTTCGGGAGTTAAAGAGTCCGTTAATATTTCTGAATATGATAAAAGATAATCCGTTACTCGGATTAATGATTAACAGATTACCGATCTCTGGCACATCTATGGATCCACCTCATCTATCTAGCACATAGAACTGCGCCGAACACACAGAACATTCACCTGCATTGCGAAGACAACAGAAGGAAGTCTGCTGGGTACCAGGATACGAGATTTTTCACAGGAGTGAGATGATACCGCGGCCAAGTCGGTTTGTATCCTTCAAACACAGCTCGTTTCCCTATACCTCTACGTATCGCCCTGCCATTTCTACGAAGGTCCGTCGTTATTTCTTGGGCGGAAGAGGGGTTGCGATGGACAATAACTTTCGATCGATAAAAGAGACTGAGTCGGTGGCTTACTTCCTTCCTCGATTCAGTTAGAAGAGATGAAGCGTGTTTTACATTGAAAAGAACACACTTCCACTCACATGTATTCCGTCTTGTTTATTTGAATCTGCTATGCTGATTACAGCCGCCACAATTTAAATGATTTATATTACGTAATGATGAGAGGAAACAATAAGGTTTGCGGCAGACCTCCGCTCAGCTTCGTTTGGTAATAAATGTGTCACGCAATTTACGACGTTGACTTTCGACTAACCTCCTTCTTCAACTATGTCGATTGTCTTTTTCAGATAACTGTCAGAAGTATCTGTTTACTTCGTAAAACTCCTCCCACAATTAATGCTTCATGACATTGCTTATTATTCACCTTCGGTTTTCGTCAGAGAGCTTTATCTGGTCGGAAATATTTTTCTTTAATACAATTTACATGTTAGAAGAGTATGTTAGAAGAACATGACAAAAGAGGTGAAAGTAAAATGATAAAAATTATGTTTGCTTGCTTCTGCAAAGAAAATAAACATTGCACCATTGACTCACCAAATGAACTCAAGTCTATTAGTATGTTGGCTTAATTACATACTGCTTAACCAGTCTTCTTTTCTAGACTTCGAAACGTTACTTGTCACTTTTTGAATGGCCTCCACAGTCTTTGGATAAAATTTCATGTTCGAAACAAAAAAATTTCTTGTATCTTTGGGAAGGCATCATATCGCTCTTTACTCCGGTGTGGCGCGTGACAGTAGTAGTTAGAATAGTAGTACCTCTCGTCTGCAGTGCAGTTCTCGTCGGGAGTGTACCATACCATATCATATGCTTGCTGAAATATTATGACAATGGAGAGCGATCTGTTTAAATTTTAATAAAAATGTACCTTCTTTAGGTTGTCACGCCAATATCGCTGATAAAATGTATATATTTTCCTTGACCGGTTTCAGTGATTTCAATCACCATCTTCAGAATGGTTTACAAGGTCTTCACTAAGGAGCACATGTAACGAAAAACTTTGTCATGCCGATGTAAAATGAATAAATAGTCATGGTCAACATATTAAAAAATACGTCACCAAAATGGATCGTCATATAAGTCTCTGTCTTATACATACTTTAGAAATAGTCAAAATTTACCTTTTAATCTAATATGACGATCTATTTTGGTGTCGTATTTTTTTAAGATTTGGAACATGCTTGTTTATTCATTTTATATTTCGACGAGAAACTTTTTACTTGACATGTGCTCCTATGAGTGAAGGCCATGTAAACCATTCTGAAGATGATGATTTAAGTCACTGAAACCGGTCAAGGAAGATATATATTTATCAGCGATCTTGGCGCAACAACCTAAAGAAGGTGTATTTTTATTAGTATCATATCATATCTGAAACGAACAATGATTTAACTATTATAATAAATAGATCTACATTTTGGACATTAATGTTGCATTATTAATTTACCCGCTTGGTTAGCCGTGCGGTCTAACGCACCGCTTTCCGAGACGGCAAGGCGTACTCCTGGCCGATTAACGAAGGGGGTCGGAGTGCCGGCCAGCCTGGATGTGGGTTTTAGACGTTTTTCCACATCCCCCATGGTGAATACCGGGCTGGTCCCCAAGTCCCTCCTCTGTTACACTATTGGCAAACATTTCGTAACACTTTACACTTTCACACATATAGCACTATACGCAGACATTTGGGGAACACATTTCCTCCCGGGGGGGGGGGGGCATGGGGTGGCGACAAGGGAGGGCATCCGGCCACCGCGTCAATACTAACACGCCAAATACGAATTTAACAAAGACGACCCTGCATGTGCGGGAACATGGCCAAGGAGGAAGAAAGGTAGAATGTTGCATTATTAATTTATGCAGATTCAAAATATGTCTGAATGTTTACAAGGGAATGGTTTAGCTTTCAAAATAATAATACTAATAATAAAATAAATTAAAATAATATAAAAAGAAAAAAATTGAAGCAATCACAGACGACGACGTTTCACGCGATCCTTCTTGAGACGTACCAGGACTTCTTCTGGAAATGGAAACAACGCTAGGGGCAGTGTGTCAGAACTGGAGGAGACTGTTTAAAGGAGACCATGCACAATAAGTGAAGAATACGCTCATAAATATATTGTGAACAAAGTCTGTGGTAGAACAACCGATACTTCCTTCAGATTATAATGGAATTGTGTATTCAGGAGCAAATTTCTTCAGTTTGATTTAGTCGGACTTCGACCGTGGCCATTCCACTACACTCGAATTAATAAAAATCTTCATTCATAGCAAAAAAGAGTCTTTTAAATATTCACTGCTAGGTTCTTGTGCAATATAATAGAAAAATAAAACTGTTCCAAAAAAATACTGTAAAAGTTCAAAATCTGGTACGCACTTTCGTTGAATATTCTAAAAACAAATATCTTGTTGAAGATTTCCTAAAATAATCTTTTACTGTCACAGATGTGGCTTACTGAATCAGTCGTAAAATATATCGATTTACAAAACTTGATCTCACTCTTTTCCAGTTAATAAAATTATTGCTGAGTTCCTACACTGGTATAAAATCGGAGAAATTCTGTTATAACTTCCAAAAATATAAATTCAGTTCAGTATGTAAATATCTTCTTTTCTTATTCAGTGCAATAATTATTTTTCACACACTGGTACGGGAAGTAAAAGTTTACGTTTTTATTTCGTAAGTTATAAGTCCACGTAATACATGACATACAATCAGAACTTGCTCGTAAGGACTCAACATCAAGACTGAAACAGTTTTTAACATAAAACATGAACAGACTTTTTATTAAAATACATTTTTCAATTTTTCTTGTTTATATGATTATGACGGTTGGCAACGTAGGTACTCCAACAGGATCATCTCTGAGCGTGTGGCTGTTGACCCGCGACGATTGGTGGCCAGGTACATCATCTTTAGTTTCAGCAGAGAAGATGCTATTTTCGTAGGTTGCTCCGACCGCTCGGCTACTCCACCGCGGCGTAAAGGGTAGTAGCAGGGGATAATATTTTGTCCCACTACAAGTCCCGGAATGTTTTAAACATGTAGAATGTATGGTTTCTTTTCTTCTGGAAATGTGACATATGCTATATCTGTTCTTTCGGACATGTCTGGCCTACAAGAATTCTTCATTCATGAATAAAAACTGCAAGCAAGTTCTTCCTCTCCCCCCCCCCCTCTGCCCCCAATCATACAATTCTTTTCATTGCGAATTGACGAATACTCTTGGAATATTTCTCCCTAAATAATAAAAATATTAATAAATAAATCATTTTATTTAAATGGAGAAGAAAGTAATGGTTTGATGTAAATGAAATAAATTTAGAAAAAGTTGCGCCTGTCAAAATAATGTTCCGCGGAAAGAAAATTAACACCGAAAGCAAATAAATTTTGAAGTCAATCGTAAGTTTTGAAAAGATTGGCGCAAAAATTACGGCGTGAGAAATATCTCAATTTGGTGGCCGCGTTGCAAATCGCTGTTATTCAAAATAGTGCGTTCAAAAATTTACTGTAACTGAATGAAGCTGGAAAATGGCACAAAAATATTTAATTCTAACAGAGTGCCTAAAAACCTGTCTGATTTCGTAGAAGATCAGCCCGCCACAAATACATTGTACAGAAACTAACTGTTAGGAATGCACTCGTAAAACACCAATTTATTATAAGTCCACGGCTAGCAAAAAATTGAAAATAATTAAATTTGGATAAAGTGGCATATATCTCAGGGGCGATGGAGTATTGTGCATCGTTCCAACATTTAATTTCGGACACTGCAAAGAAAATGGCGCCTGGTGGCAATTTGTAAAAACAATTCACAAACTATTAATATATTGTATAGTAAAGAATAATTAAAAAGGCTGTTACATAAAAATAATGAGAAATGCAAATTTTCATTAAATAAAATTAGCTGTCTTATATTCTGAATATCACACATCTACATTAACTTCCAACATTCATTCTGTGCTCGAAAAGAAATTACAATTCAAATAAGTTTAACTCAGAGCAACGTGCTATTGCATCCGAAACCTATTAATGCTAGACCAAGAAGAAGAAAGAAATGAGACTGCTGCTCCTTCTTATTGAGTGAAACATATGATACTCCGGATTACGGTTTTTTAATTTTTATTTATTTATTTTTTTTTTCAACAGATAAAAATGTGCCGTCGGCGTTATACTTTAGTTTCATAAATTGTATCTATGATAGTTCTTTAATAATTTACATGAAATAAACACAGAATAATCTTAACAATTACGAGAGACTAATTATGAAGAATAAATAAATATTGAAATAAAATCCGTGCGGTCAATGAAACCTTATAAATTCTGCCTCTGAACGTATTCTACTAGCTGGCATTCTGTATGGAGGGCTGGGTAGTGCGGACGTAAATGCAGATTATGACTAACAGAGAACATAAGAAGCATTATTAATAAGCAGCAGTGGTACCGTAGCGTTCTTTATATGTTTCTAAAGAGAATCGAAACCAAACTCAGCGTCCCCAATGATGCGTGCTTTGGATCGTGATAGTTTAAGAGCTCAAGTGGTAGTGATATCGTTATTAAAAATATCGTTAGTGCTGACAAGTTTATGTCTTATATGGCAACGAATTATCGTTACACAAAATAAAACAGAAGCATCCCGCAACCGAGCCGTAAATATTAGACGCCTAATTCTCTATAATATATTTTCCATTACTTTTATAATGCCTAAAGTAGATCACATGATCGAAACCGACAACTAAGAGAGAATTATTTCATCATCAACTCTTAGCAGTATCAAATATAGCTTATTCGAATATATGTATAACTTTTGGAACACCACTTTCGCAAAACGTATGAATACAGTCCGCTTAGATGAAATGCTGAGGAACGTGGACGTTAAAAACTTGATTCCGAAAACGAAAGTGACGGGGATGTACGGACTGATGCACAAGGCCCCCCTACGTAATCTAAGCCTCCAGTGTTAGTAACTCATGCCATGCAAATCTCAGAGGACCCTACTGCATGTGTGGCATTAACGAGTGTCCAAAGCGCATCGTCATCGCGGCGCAATCGAGTTACAGGCAGCCAGGGCGCGAGAAATTATTAATAGTCTATGTGGGTACACGTGACGCAGAATTTTCCAACGTGCAGCCGACCGTTACGAGGGAAAGCGAAACACAGCTGCCGACCACGTCTTCGTTACCGACTGACTAAAACTGAAACCTAAAAGAAAGCTCTAATTTAATCCTGTTTGCAAAGGGGTGGTTCGCTGTAGCGGTGCTGCCTTTGAAATAATCAATCACCAGACAGATTATAAAAGACGCAGGGAGAGGAAGACTATTTATTCAAGCTGTGGTTAAGAGAAAGTCGTTTGTCACTCGAGTTAATACCGTGTTGCAGCCAGTGACAAGTCTAAAGGTTGTTGCGTTGGACGTAGTAACAGATAATTAATGATCATCCGTTAGTAGTGTGTATTACAGCAGATTACAAGGAAGCCGTAACACGGCAGTCAAAACATGAGGATCCGACGGAAAGAAAAATTGCTTACTTGGCATGTCATAATTAATTGTCGTATCTGTTTCTGTGACTCATAAGAAGGCAATAATAAAGAAAGAAAATTTGATGATAACTTATTATAAACCTTACACTACCAGTATTTTATATACAATTGTGCTTCTAATTTTTATTTCAATTCAAGTAAAATTACAATGTTCAAGAATTCTGATTAATAACCGCGGCGGATTAGCCGTGCGCACTGGGGCGCCGTGCGGGGGATCAAGTCTCCCCTCAGGCATGGGGGTTGTGTTGTGATTAGATTAGTTCATCTTAGTGTAAGTAGTTTGTAAGCTACGGACTAAATACCATGCAGTTGAGTCCGATAGATTTACAAACATTTGGACATTTTCTGATTAATATTATAAACTTTTTTCGTTAGTGGCCGACAAACAGACAGCAATTAACTGAGTGCTTAAAAATTATGATCTGTTAACTTCAGTAGTAACAAAAGTAATTATTATATAATCCTAGTTAAACGATGACATTGTCTAGATATACTGGATTGTGAGCTCTAGATACATGTTAGAAAATCGTTAAGTCAACAGAAAACGATGATGACGATTGTGAATGAATTGGAAGAGTTTCCATTGCTTCAAATATGAAAATTAAATGCTACTCTCAGATCGATTACACACTTGAAAGAAATGTCGAAATACTTGTAAACGAAAGCCAAACAATTATTTCAAGTGGTAAATAAAGAGATAAAGGTAAAAGGAATCCGTTAAAATATAGTTAGACGATAAATGACACAAATTAATGGCTATCAACCAAATAGGCCATCTGCGAATAATAGCCGCGGTGGAGTAGCCGAGCGGTCTAAAGCGTCTCGCTGCGGAGCGCGCGGTTGTTCGCCGTGGAGGTTCGAGTCCTCCCTGGGGCATGGGTGTGTGTGTTGTCCTTAGGTTAGTTTAGTTTAAGTAGTGTGTAAGCTACGGACTAATGACCACGCAGTTTGGTCCGATAGAATTACAAACATTTGAATATTTATTTATTTATTTATTTATTTTTTTTTTTTTTTTATTTTTATTTTTTTTTTTTTTTTTTTTTTTTTTTTGCGAATAATTTATACGATTAACTTTGTTTCATCAAATTTCGGGAGAAGTCTGTAACTTCCGACCGCGATATTTTAACAAAGGGTCTTCTGGCCGTTTTCTGACTTGTGGCAAGCAGATATTGGTTCACTAATGGACGTCAGGAAAGAGAGAGAATTCAAATTGAGGATTTTAATAGATGGTGTCAGTGAGGTAAGATTGGCCTTATTGGCGTTGTTGAAAATAGAGCGGTCATTTTGGAGAAGAGGGTACGTGGGTGAGAGGTAACTGCCAGTAAGGTGATGGAGTTGATGGGAGCGTGGCATTAAGATGGCTGCGTCTCTGTCATTATAGTGTGTCTCAGTCAATGGTGTGATAGAAGGATTGATGGAGGCAGCAGGGTTCATGAATGATGAGGTTGGCATGAGCATGGAATGTGAGAGGATGAGGCTGGATGGCTATGGTGGGGGCGTGGGACAGAATGAGTCAATGTCTGGTGAAGGAAGGGTATGTCTCCGTGGTTTGGGGAGACAGGGTGTGGCAGAGGTTTCAATGGTGCGCCATGTAGCCATGGACGAGGGAGGAGTAAGTTGTACGTAAAATACGATTGAAATTCTACGGGCATTTATCTATAATTGACGCCTCTAGAATGACCAGTAAAATATTTCTTATCATCAAAGGAACTCGTCAAGCCAGGACACGTTGGCTAACAGTAATCCAAGATGATCTCTATGGACCCACTAGATTTCGCACGGACTCGGTACAGACAGAAAATCAACTCATTTCTGTCATTTATTAGTTTTCAAATTTAAATACCAAGATCCCGCATTACTAATTTATTCAGTGACGACCGGTTTCGGTGAACTGTGTCACCATCATCTGGTCATATATAATTACAAGCTGGTCATCTTGTTAAAAAATGGGTGTCACTATATAAAAATACACAAGTTAAAAACGTAACAGCTTACAAAAGTTTGTATTTTGTAAGCTGTCATGTTTTTAACTTGTGTATTTTTATATAGTGACTAAGTGCCATATTGCACTTATTTTTATACCCATTTTAACAAGATGATCAGTTTATATATATATGTCACCAGATGACGGTGACACAGTTCACCGAAACCGGTCGTCACTGAATAAATTATCTTGGCATCTTGAAGACTGAAAAACTTATCAGATCGCCTCCAAAACTGACAATGTCAGGTAAGCTTATCATTTCTGTCATCTATTACATCTGAGGTGACGATAAAAGCATAGTTACCTCAAAGAAATAGAAAGTAGAGATTACAAGAAAGAGCAGAGGCAGGCCTTCAGAAGAAAGCACATTGTACATGGAGAGAAAAAAAAAGCCTGTCAATTGGTACCCAACAAATTATGCTCCGATGTGGTATAACACATGATCGGGACTGACGACGAAGTACAAGTTACATCTGAGAAAAGTGTAAACTTGCTGTATGCCTTGAGTGCCTGAAACAATTTCATTGTCCGAAAAATACAAAATAGTGTACACTCTTCATGTATTATTTGATATTATTAATAGATCAGGTAAGATGTAGCAAGTTTCACACTCGCTGACCTCATATGAGGACACGTCCCTATTGGTCTATGAAACTATATATATCACCAATTCTGCACAAGATAGGTCTTAAGTTAAAATAATGTGTTAGAAATTTTGTTCATTGTCGGGTTGATAATTTGTACACGAGTTTGTTAACACAGATAGAGCTGACGCCCTTCCAGAAGGAGGAGAATGGTGGCTTAGTTTCTCATACTTGTAGTTACAAATTCGTGCACAGTCTCGTATTTCATTTCTTCGAATCTCCACCTTCCATTTTAGGTAAATTTTTGTTTATATTGTTGATTACAAAGTGGTAAGATAAGACTCCAAAGTTGAGGTTCATGCAGATAATATTGAAGATTTCCTCGTAGTTAGGTTCACATTTCTTGAACATTCTTTAATTTTTGTGACATTTATATATATATATATATATATATATATATATATATATATATATATATATATATATATATATAATATTTTAAATAGTGTTTTAACAATGATGATTCATCACATCAAAATTCTAAAAAAATCATTTCGACGTCCTTCCAGAAAGATGGGCAATATTCCAAAAGTAATTGTTTGTTTGTGAAAAAAAAATCACTTTTTTGTGAAGTCATACGATGCTAATTTATATCTTTTGAAATAAAATTAAAACCAAAAATAATTCCGCGCTATCTGGGCTAAACCGGCCGCGGTGGCCGAAGGGACTGAGGCGCTTCAGTCACGGTCTGCACGACCACTACGGTTGGGGGTTCGAATCCCCCCTTGGGCATGGATATTTGTGCCGTCCTAGTTCGTAAGTTGTTCATAAGTAGTTTGTAAGTTTAGGGACTGATGACCCAGTAATTAAGTCCCATAAGCTTTAAAAACATTTGAACATTTTTATCTGGGTTAAGGTAGTAAAACAGTTTTCAGCAAAGACGGCTCACATTTTTTTTTTTTTTTTTTTTTTTTTTTTTTTTTTTTTTTTTTTTTTTAATAAACTCCCGAGATCTGACAGACTACAGCATGTTAGATACGTGAGACATGTTTGTTGAGTGTAAGTAATATGTACCAAAAACATTTTATTGAAAATGTGAGTATAGATTTATGTCTACTAAAAACCGTCCATTTAGAAACTATTTGGCTTAACTCTGCAGCTTCAGCACACACAACACTTTTTTCCCCTCTCCTCTTTCGCCGATACCAGAAAGAATCTATCTTTCGATGGCGATTTTTCGAAACACCGGTAGGCATCTGTTGCCCCGCGCGCGGGCATTTTAATTTACACGAGTCGCTGCTAATGATTTAGTGCGCTCCTCGCGGCGCTCCGTTCGCAACGGCCCCCTCCGCTAAGTTATTTACTCTCGAGTTTTTACGGTCCCCGCCCGCTCGGCCGTGCCGCTGGATTACTGCCAGAACAAATGCGGTGCGGTGCGGTGAAGGCGCGACAAACTCAAACCCCAGGTGTTGCCTAATGCTAACCCACATGGCCGACCAATCCGATTTGGCCTTATTTATTTCGCGGCGCGAGATTTAGTGCAAGGAGCGCCGCCGCTGCCGTTGCCGATGCCGGCTTCACCCTCGCCACCCCCGCGGAATCTGCGCGTGGCCGCGCTCAATTATTCAAAACCGCTTCCCCGCGCAACCCCCGTTACAGATTTCGCAGCGAGACTTAGCGCAGATTACCGAATCAAAATCTTCTCATTACCGATTCTCAGCAGCGTTCGACGTCTGAATTATTTACTAGAAGCGTGACGCGTAACTTAGGCGGCGTCAGATGGATATTTTTTTTCCCCGACAGTCTTGTTGAGGCACGCTGGGGTGCGTCGGATAGCGGCTTTGCGAGAACCGAATGGTGTTACACAACGCGGATCCAGACATCGGCTGACAATACTCGTGATTATTGTTTTATTCGGGGCACTCGATAGAAAGCCTATTAACTTCCTTAATATTGCTAAATGATTTGCTCATTTATGATACAGAGACAAATTATTCAGTATATTGAGATAAATAGGTTTGATTCTTTTATCTTAAAATCTGAGTACTTTTGTGAGATCCCACTCGGAATATTTTAATTAATTTGTTCTTTGCTGCTATTTTTTAACTAGGCAATCGGACTATTACTCCCAACTAAAACTAATATATGCTGTTATTTATTCATTTATTCGTCTTCCATTGACCCATAATGCAAGAGAATTGCACGGATATGGAACAAGTCAAGAATATATATATATATATATATATATATAATACGAATATTACAGTACACCTGTACTTGGTGTCTGTGTGAATATGTGGGTGTGTGTGCATTTGTTTACCCTCCTTTTTTCCCTCAAGGTAAGTCTTTCCTCTCCCGGGATTGGAATGGCTCCTTACCCTCTTCCTTAAAATCCTCATCATTTCCTTTTCCCCCTCCTTCCTTTCTGCCTGAAGAAGCAACTGGGTTGCGAAATCTTGCGTTTGTGTGTGTGTGTGTGTGTGTGTGTGTGTGTATTTATTTATTTGTGATGCTGTCACACCTGTGCTCCTTTGCCTGGTCAGTAATCTTCGTCTATATAGTGGTAGAGTGCCAGACTACAAATCCAAAGATCGCGGGTTCGATCCCCGCCAGGTTCTAGTATTTTTATCTGTCACTTTCCACTTCTTTCATCTCTGGCAGTATTGCTAAGGTGAAAAATACCGAGTAGCACCGTGGTTCGGAACCCACGTTAAACTGTAGTCCCCCTATAACTGGCTGGGTAAGTCAGTTCGAAGGTCGGAAGAAGGCAACGGCATACCACCTCCAAACAGGACCATGCCTAGTAAAGCACTGTGTTGTTCAAACCAATCTTAGGATTGTTGACTGCTTTACCTTATATATCAACATTTGCTAATAATTACAAGTTTGTATACATATACAAACAATGACATGTTTATAGATATTACATACAAGGACACAAAGGTATTAAAATAAATTACAATATTTCACATTTACTGTTATTAAGTTACAAAATTATTCACAGCAAATTAACTGGGCTGCAGTAGGTTATTGTCTTAAGTTGCTGAGTCCTTATGTTAAATCTTACAGATTTTTATCATATCAGTTACAATGTAGAGGCATTTCCATTATAGAATTCATCAAGTAAATAAAAACAGTTTTCCAGCAGATATTCTTTCACCTTAGTTTTGAATTGTGGTGTTACACTAGTGAGATTCTTTATGTCTGATGGTAGTGCATTAAATATCTTCGTGCTTGAGTAGTGAACACCCTTTTGCACAAGCCTCAAGTTTTTTCTGTCAACATGCAAGTCATGTTTCGATCTTGTGTTGTGATCATGATAATACTATTAGTTTTTTGGAGGTTCTTAATTAAAAAGTACATAAAGGATAATATATATTGTGATTTCAAGGTTAAAATCTTATGTTTTTTAAAAAGACGTCTGCAGGAATGTTTTCTGTTAATTCCACTGATTATATGTATTGCTCTTTTCTGAATCACAAACACTTTTTTTGTCATTGCTTAGTTACCACAGAATATAATTCCATACGACAACAATGAATGAAAATAACCAAAGTAAGCTGCCATAATACGTTCAGTATTAGCAGTTGCTGCTATAACACGAAGGGTATAGGATGCAGAGCTGAGTCTTTTTCTTACGGCCAGAATACGGAATGACCAGTTTAGTTTATTGTCAATGGAGGCCCAAAACTTAGAAGAGTAAACTTGATGTATGCCTTCATGTGTACAGCTTAGCCTTAATTCATCCTGAGCTTTCTGAAACCCATGCAAATGAATGTAATATGTAATTGGTCTTTTTAAAATTTAAAGTCAGGCCATTGCAGCTGAACGACTTCTGAAGATCTTCGAGCACAATATTGGCTGATGTTGTCAGATCATTGATAGGTGGTTTTTCAACTAAAAGAGAAGTATCATCGGCAAAGAGAGTAAATTTGGAAGCAACGTTTGTACAATGTGGAAGGTCATTAATTAAAATTATAACGAGCAAGGGTCCTAGTACCAAACCTTGCGACACTCCTGTTCTTACTGTTCCCCAGTCAGGTGAGGCTGTTGTTCCATCTTTCTGGTTCAGAGATACCCACTGATTTTATCAGTTAGGTATGATCTAAGCCACATTCCCACATTGCCACCTAAACCAGTAATTCTACACCCAAGAAACATGTGACTATACTAGATCTGAACGTGATCCTGGCACTTCCTTTTAACCTTGTTTCCACTTTCTTCAAAGTTGACAGTAAAATTTAACGTTGTCAATTAAATAAAGAGTGGCTTCTTAATTAATTTAATTAATCGTGTTACATGTTGTTGTGTGTGTTAAGGGTGATTGTTAATGCATCTGCACTTTAACTAAAACTTCGCTAATCTGGCTGAAAATTTTATCAAAGTAATTCAACGTGACTCTGAAAAAAAAACCAAATATATAATAAGAACTAATTCTAGCCCTGTGATTTTATTCATTGAGTGTAAACAATTTAAACTCTGGCAGAAAGCAGGCTTATTAATGACTGAAACTGTCTGAACAATGAGAATTAAATTTTCTGTGTAAGTTACTGATTGCAATTTATGTCTCAATTCAACAATTGTTCCTATAGTAACTGACTAGTCAGTTGACGCTACGTTATGGCCTACCTATGCGCAAGGAAAGAGCATATGTGACACTACTCTCAAAATTACGCCAAAGCTGCAGCTGCTGAAAAGTCAAAGCTAACTAAATAATTCGCAGCCTGAAGGTTTGCTTTTAAAATGGATTATTTTATAACTTCATAAGAATGATGAACATGAAAAAGTAACAATAGTGATTCTTTTACATTTCTTTACAGAACGTCATTATTTTTTGGTATTGTAGAGGAATTCTTCATCTACACTTTTCTTTATTAAGAAAATCAAACTTCCACTTAAATAAACAAGAACAAACTAGACTAAAGCAAGGAACAAATACCAATAAGCGAACACTTTCACACCAAAGAGTATATTTAAACACAGCTGGGAATTAACTTATTCCCACACAGCCCCCCTTCCAAAGTGCGGAGCACCTGGGATGTAGGGGTATTTAAACTTGATCACTCTTCCTGCCCTTGTACGAACAATTGGTGTTGGTGTTGAGTCATGTGGAATGGTCACCTGCGAGTCCGGAGTAACTTCTTCTAGGCCAATTGTATCTTCGTATGATCGATAATTTATAGTTTCTTCGAGTCCGTGTCCTTCTGTGCTGTTTGTCTGGTCATCTGACGTTGGTTCTGGCATCACCCAAGCTGGTTTCAGTCTTTCCACTGACACTTCTTCATCTTCGTATGATCGATAATTTATAGTTTCTTCGAGTCCGTGTCCTTCTGTGCTGTTTGTCTGGTCATCTGACGTTGGTTCTGGCATCACCCAAGCTGGTTTCAGTCTTTCCACTGACACTTTACTGTTTTTCCCATTCTGAAGGATCTCAAATGTGTGTTGACCTCGTTTTAAAACTTCGTAGGGGCCTGTATATGGAGGTTGAAGAGGTATCCGTGCAGAATCAGGGCGCAGCATTACATGTGTGCAGTCTGCCAGTGCCTTGTGTACAAAAACAGGGTGTGAACCATAATGTATAGCTGGTGTTTGCCGAATCTTAGCCACATGATCTCGAATCCTCTGTACCAATAATGGTAATTCTGTCTGGTCTGGAAGCGGGCCAGCAGAAAGGAATTCAGATGGGATTCTTAAAGGCTCTCCATACACCATCTCAGCTACTGATGCGCCAATATCAGCTTTGTATGCTGTCCGTAATCCCAAAAGTACCAACGGAAGTGCTCCAGTCCAACTTTCTTGATGGCACATAAGTGAAGCCTTCAGAGTTCGATGCCATCTTTCCACCATTCCATTGCTGGAAGGGTGGTAACTGTTAGTGTGGTAGTGCTGAAAACCACACAGTTTAGCCAGCTCGCTGAACAGAGTTGATTTGAATTGCCTTCCTTGGTCTGTTGTTATGTGCAAGGGACAACCGAAACGTGACAACCAGTGTGCGACGAACGCCTTTGCAACAGTCTCAGCTGATATGTCTGGCAGTGGTATGGCTTCAGACCATCTTGTGCATCTATCCACCAATGTGAGTAAATATCGGAAACCTTCAGAGACTGGTAGAGGACCTACGATATCGAGATGAATATGACCGAATCTTGGTGGTAGGCCTGAAAACTGTCCCACCTCAGGATGTACTTAACGTCCCACCTTACACCGCTGACAGTGAAGGCAAGTGCGGGACCAACTACGGATGTCTTTCTTAATTGATGGCCAGACAAAACGTTCTGTTATCATTTTCACTGTGGTGTTTGCCCCTGGATGTGCGAGATTGTGCACACTGTCAAACACTACCTTACGAAATTGTGGTGGCACATAGGGGCGCGGCAGCTTTTGAGAAATATCACACCATAACTTAACACCACCACGTGGAACCTCTACTTGTTGCAATTGCAGACTTGATTACCTATCCCTCAGTAATTCTTGAAGCTGATGATCTGTCTTCTGAGCTTTGGCGAGGTCTTCATACTTAAATATTGTAACTGCCTCACATGCACGGGAGAAATAGTCAGCCACTATGTTTTCTGCACCACGAATATGTCGCACATCTGTAGTAAATTGGCAAACAAACTCAATGTATCTCAACTGACGAGGTGAGCACTTATCACTTGCATTTTGGAAGGCTGGCATAATTGGTTTGTGATCTGTATATATCGTTACTGGATGAGCTTCGACATGAGGACGGAAGTGTTTCACACTCTCATAAATGGCCAACAGCTCCCTATCGTAGGCTCTCCAGTTTGTTTCGTGGCAGTAGTTTTTTTCGAAAAGAAGCCTAGTGGCTGCCAACAATCGTTCACTTTCTGATGTAATGCTGCCCCGATCGCTGTTTGGCTTGCATCAACTGCCATTACTAATTGCGCATCCAATACTGGGTGTGCAAGTGACACTGCTTGTTTCAAACTGTCCTTCAAAGCTCGGAAAGCATTGTCCATTTCGGGTGTCCACTTAAGCAAACGTTTTCCGTTTCGTCTGGCGAGTGCATCTGTAAGCGGGGATTGGATAGCTGCTGTTCCTGGTAAATGCCGACGATAAAAATTTATCATTCCTAACAAACGTCGAAGTTGTCGGCAAGTCTTTTGACATGACAGTTCCTGCAATGCAGCCAATTTTTCTGGCAAGGGAGAGATTCCATCACGTGACACCTTATATCCGAGGAAAGCCACTTCACTTTTACCTAAAATGCACTTTTCTTCATTCAGCACCACACCAACGTCTTCTAATCTTTGTCGCACTTCAGCTACATGTTTGGTATGTGATTGTGCATCGCCAGAGAACACTAAAATATCGTCCAGCTACGCAAAGACGAAAGGCAATCCCTGCAGCACTTAATCGATAAATCGTTGCCAGGTCTGGGCTGCATTTTTGAGCCCAAAAGGCATCCGCAAGAACTCGAAAAGACCAAACGGCGTGATAACCGCTGTTTTAGGTATGTCCATTGGTGCTACAGGAATCTGATTATATGCTTTCCGGCAATCCAAGACTGTAAAAATTGTTGCCCCTGCCAATGCATATGTGAAATCATGAATATGAGGGATAGGATATTTGTCAGGAATTGTTCTGGCATTTAACCCACGATAATCCCCGCAAGGGCGCCATGAACCATCTTTTTTCCTCACCAAATGGAGTGGAGCTGCCCAGGCAGTGTCAGATCGTCGAATGATACCAGCGTTCAGCATTTCTTCGAAAACTGTCTTAATTTCCAAAAGCTTATCTGGTGAAATTATACGGACACGACTCGCAACCGGAGGTCCTGTAATTGTACGTATATAATGCAGTGTCTTATGTTTCACACTGTGTAAGATTGGCTGTTGCTGCAAATTGCTGATATGACACATTGTCTTGTCTCCATCACTGCCTACTACTCCGTTAACTCCATTACTGTAGTCTTTACATATAAGACGGCCTGAAGACAGGTCCACCAACAGTGCAAAATGAGCCAGAAAATCTGCTCCTAGGATAGGTGTGGAAATGTCTGCAACTACAAAAGTCCACTTGAAATCAGTTTCAAAACCAATGTTGATTATCAATTCCTTGTGGCCTAGTGTCTTGATTCTAGAATAATTGACAGCTAGCAGTTGTAAGGACTCTATTGCTGACGTGTCAGGTGTAAAATATGTCGGAAGAGTGCTAACTTCTGAACCAGTATCCACCAGAAAGACTAAACCTGACCGTTTGTCAGTTATATACAATCTATGCGATTTACTAACACAGTTCTGTTCAAGCGCTCGTTCAAATTGAGGATCACAAGATTTAGCATTTACTGTGGGTACATTACCGTCGTGCCGGGTTCTGACAACAGCTGCTAAGCGATGTTTCCCGCGTCGTCGGCGCCTTTTGAAGATGACGCGACCCATGGCGCCTATTGTGGGCCGCCCTTGCCATTTGGGTAACTACACGGTTTCGTGCACTTCGTAGCCTGTGGTCCGAACCGCCTATGGTACCAGCAGATGCCGGGATTGTCCTCTTGAGCATCAGTGTGTTTCTCAGTCGATAGATTAGCGGAACGCCGTGCCCGCGGCCATCTGTTTGTCTCCATCCGACGTTCTAATGCTTGCAATCGGTCGGTCAAATTTTCCAGCGTCGTTTGTAAATCTAGTTGCGCTCCTGATAAATTTGGAGTTCGTCGACTGGATCCTGCGACGTAAAGTTGCGTATGTTTATCTGTTACCTCTAAAACCTGGTTACTTTGTGCGTTCTCAGTATTTGTTGGTGTTAAAGACGCTACTGCTGCTGAGCCTACAGTGTCGTATGCGCGATCAGCTACACGTATCATTTTATCTAAACACTGACCTTCATGTGCTATTAGCGTTAATTGCACTTCCAAAGGCAGCTGTCGTTGCCAGATGTGGAGCAACAACTCGTTTGAAACTACATTAACCTCCACCATAGACCGTAAGTGTCTCCAGTACTCTGATGGTGTTCTGTCGCCTCTTCTCTCATAATATAACAACTGTGTGATCTTCTGTGCAGGTGTCTTCGTACTACGAGTGATCAATGCTGTCTTGAGAGCGTGGTAGGCGCGATGGCGTGGAGGTTGTTGAATTATATCAGAGACTACGGCTGTAGCCCTCTGATCCAAATTGCTGACGGCTAACGTAAACTGTTCTTGGTCGTCTGTAATTTTCTGCTGTGTGAAAATATTCTCTAAAATTGCGAACCATATTTCCGGTTGCGCTGGCGAAACCTGAGGGGCTCGTAACTGTAACCGCGTTGCGGACGGCGCTAATGTCATATTTTGTGTGTGGCCTTCCACTGTTGCATGCGTTTGCGGCATAGAAGATATAGCCGGAATTGGTAAATTCATTGTGGCTGAGCTCTCATCATTGCTTGGCGTAGAAACTTCCAGAACCTCTAGCTGCCGCTGTAGTTGTCGAATCTCTTCTTGAATTGCGAGAATCGATTTCTCCGCGTCTTCCATTGCTATTAACACACTCTAAACAAGACTGTGATTATTGTGCGTGGACTATTTTCGTAGTGAGGTCACTAATTATGTAGAGGAATTCTTCATCTACACTTTTCTTTATTAAGAAAATCAAACTTCCACTTAAATAAACAAGAACAAACTATACTAAAGCAAGGAACAAATATCAATAAGCGAACACTTTCACACCAAAGAGTATATTTAAACACAGCTGGGAACTAACTTATTCCCACAGTATCTTTTCTTTTAAGCACTCCTTCCCTTAAGAACGATCAAAAACCAACTTGGACGATAAACAATTTAATTAAAATCAAAGTTATCATCTTATTTTCCCCTATCTTTCATACAAAACAATCAGATTAAAAACATGCACTACAAATTGGTTTATTTAGAAAATAAATATAAAAAGACGAACTTTAACTCTTTCTTGTAGAATGTTCGTCACAGATTGACAAGTACGCGGAGCGCCTACTAATGAAATGGTTATTCTCCTTACCTTTATTTTTCATAATGTCAGGTCACTTTTAATCATCATTAAACACTCCAAATTTCGTTGACTTCATCATCTGTAGAAAAAGATATCATTATTATTGCACGTCTTTTCAAAGCTCACAAAGTAATTGTGAATCTTAACTCCGTGACTGCCTACACAGCACTGAGCCACTGCTCACTCGTCGGTGGCGCTGCAACGAATCCTGCTAGCTCAAACGTGGAGCAGCACACACCAAAGAGTGTACTAGCGGAGCCAAAGATAACAGATGCAGACAGTGAACATCGCAGACTTCAGACGTGACTAACTCCACGTGCGTTTCATCATTACTCACTAGTTTTAAGTTCTCGGGAATTATTTAATATGAAGGTGAGCAGTTATTTTGTAAGTCAATACGGTATACCAAATACTTTGCTTCATCACAAACTTAGTCACAGATTTAATAACAGTATTCTACCTGAATAATTAATCACCTTAACAGAATAAATTATTCACTCAAGCCATCATCCACTGAAGTTTGAGAAACAATTTACAAAAAATATTCCGAATGCGAATTTACTAGCATCAGGTTAGAATATACATTTCATAAAATAAAATCACTCGCGTCACCGGGTCCATTGATGTCATGACAGCTCGCGCCCGACTGACTTCCTGCCAGTGTTGTCAACCCTGAAAAGCCTTGCCCTCTAAATCACACTTCGGATCCCCCTAAATCGGGCCAAAACCCACTTAACACTCTATAAGTGTTAGCCGAATTCTTTGTGTTGTCGAAATATAATTATTTCATTTGACGTGTTAAATAATAAAAATGTGAAAATATTCCATAAAAAACACCGACAGCACAGTCAATGGCACTGCTGACGACAAATCGGCCAACATCGACGTCAATACCAACTAACAGTACGATTCGTCACCTCCTTGCCAATAAACAAGCGAACTTAAGTAATGTAAATCAGTACAGCTAGACTCCAGGCAGCTACCTGGAAGGCAAGTAGGACGGGAGGGAATCGAAACCATTTAAGTTACTTGTAACACATTGAGCTATATATTTCACTCTTGGTCTATAGGCTATAAAGGCACTTGTAACGCTTGAGAGGGTACAGTTCTTAATTGCAGTTTCTTCAGTAACTGACCCTTTTATCAGCTTTAATCCTGAAAGGCAATATTTGCGAAATTGTCCAAATGCATGTTAGTGTTCTGCATGACATTGAGGTTTTAACAGTATCATATAGGCAACAGGGAAACATCGTCACTGCTCGCCTGAGAACCTAAAATCAAACAAATGGGAGATTTCAGCAAGTGATCTCATTCGCACACTTTCGTATATCTCTGGAAATACTTTTTTTTATCTTTGGATGTCATATTTACTTCAAATTTGCCCACAGTTACATTTTCCAGCCCCTATTTATCGTAATCGCACTAAACCTTAATAAAATTTTACGTTCCGGTAGGTCATAAAGGAGGGCTACAAAAGAAAAATTAGGAATGAAATATTTTGTTGATAGGAGTAAATAATTTTAATAAGTAATCATGTTTGAAGAGTCCCTAAAAATGCCTCACAAAGTTTACATCCCCCTAAATTTTCCTCTGAAACGTTAATCCTACTAAATTCTCTCCTAAGTCAGCAGATGTCCTATAAATTTAGGGGGAAAGTCCCCAAGTTGGGGACCCTGCTTCCTGCGCGACTGATCTTCGGCGGCCGCACCACCTGCTTCCAAAAGCGCGAGGGTTCCCGGTATCACAGGCATATCGGCCCTTAAAGGTATCGACTGTTCCCTTATCCATTGTAATAGTTTTTTACGAATCTTTGTACAGTAAATAAAATGTTTATTTATGTTGCTTTTTTTTTCTTCTATGTGTTATACATCCTTGTTACTGCCGCCGTGTGCACTAAAGTGCCGTGCTGCGGTGCGCGGGGCCGTTCACCATCGGAGATTCGAGTCCTCCCTTGGGCTTGGTTTTTTTTTGTCGTCCTTACGTTAGTTTAACTTAGTTTAAGTAGTTTTTAAGCTAGGGACTAATAACCAAGCACTTAAGTCCCCTAGGTTTACAAGCATTTGATTGTTACCCTTTACGTATGTGCTAATGAAAATATTATTAAGTCTGCCTCATCCTAAATGGGCTTGTGCTTCTCTAAGCAGAAAACAGAAAGACTATATTCAATCGATTCCAGTACACTATCTTTTCCCTCAAGCTCACATTTTTTCATTTGCAACTTCAAGTTTGTGTTTTATGATCATTACAGCACGGATGTTTTCAATATTTGCACGATGGTGCACATAAATGCATGTATAAGGAGTTTGAGACTAAGGTAAAGCAGTCATCAATCCGAAGATTTCTTTGAACACCACGGTGCTTTACAAGGCACGGTACTGTTTGGAGGTGGTATGGCGTCGCCTTCCTCCGACCTTCTAAATGACTTACCCAGCCATTTACAGGGGGACCTACAGTTTAACGCTGCTACTCGATATTTTTCACCCCACCTATAGTGATGCAAAAGAAGTGGAAATTGACAGATAAAAATCGGCGACTATGGAACCCACGAACTTCGGTTTCATACTTCGACTCTCTTCCACCATGATACCGAGTTACACGTCAGTGCACGTTTATTTATTTTGCATATTTAGGGATATATTTCACCCATGATTCAAGAATGATACAGCAAAACAATAGCTCAGTCAATAGCTTACATAGCGTTCAGTAATCATGTGGCACTCCGTGAGTTCGGTGCGGCCGTCAATGAAAAAACTAGACACGGTTTGTATTGTGGAACGATAATGTTGCCAACAATTGAAAGATAATATTTTCAGTTACCTTTTTAATTTGTTCCTGTTTCTCAGGTGCGAACAGGCGGAGACGAAAGATAAGAGTAAAGCTTATTTGCTTCAGCAGTGGAAACATGAAAATTTCTCAATAACAACAGACGAAAACATAGTGAGGTCGGAAAATCCTGTCATCCCGCCTCCTTTCCTTTTAGTCCGATCTATAATTCTTTATTTCGAATATGTCATAGCAGATGGTGAGAAACGTCGTTTCCTGTCGTTCGAGCATGTTTAGTGATCAAGGACTTCAGTTTGCCCACCATAACTGTCACGGCATAAAATGATGCGACGCTAAGCCTTTTCAAACCATGAATTTTTAAATAAAACTAAAAAGAAAGAAAAAGAAGAAAAAAAAGAAAAAGAAATCAAAAACAACAAAAATGTATCGGAAAATCGTTAAATTATTGATTGTCAAGTGTAGAACATTTGCTAGACTGACACGTTCCACATCATTAAGAAATGTCGTGTATATGATCTATGGAACATGTATGAATCTAATCTAATCTAATATTGTCTGCCAGTGTACCTTTGGGCAGTTTTTAAACTATTACATTTACTGGTCACTACCAAATACTTTTCCTGGCGCTCTGATATTTTCCTCGGTTCTCCTAAGCGAGGATGATCTACATAGGAGCCTGTTTATGGTATGGTGTATGATTTCTATAACTCCGCTCATGGAAATCTTCACTTTCTTTTCTATATGTCGGACACTATTGCCTTTTTCGCGCAAAGTGATTATCATTACCCGTGATTTATGAAGAATCTGCCACTTCAATTACTTTCGCGGCGTGTTATAGCTTTAAGCAAACGCAACTACAAGTGAACAGAACTGTAAACAAAGTACCTCTGATAGCCACGCGGTCTCCTCGCGCCACCTGGCGTGTTTAGTAGAACTGTTTGAACAGGTAAAAATCGGTTTACATAAAACTCAGCAGTACTAGTAGAGTAAGGTAGTACAAATTCGATATAGATACAATTCCGATCAACATAAGGTTTCGTGTCATTTGTCAGGCTCGTAGTGTCTCGTTGTGTGGCGTTGTAGTGTAGCAGGTTTCTACAGTTCCTCCTGTTGAGAGGTAAGGGAATCTACTTCATCTATCGTGCTCTTATAAATTTTCTAGTTGAGGGGGACTGGTTCGCTGCCGAAGTATGCCTTGGTACCCGACGAAAAAAGTGCTCTTTATGTGGAAGACGCCCGTAATAAAAAATGTACCAGCAAGTGATCACAATTGTATCTAGTTCGATACTTATCCGACAGATAACCGTTTTTGTGTTTATACCAACTTTTGTAATTGTCTGATATTTGAGTCAAATATTTACTAAACATCCTATAACAAGTGTCGTAGTTAAAATTATTTCATTTCTCAATATATTTCCAGTTACAAAACATTTGTCCGAAATGATCGCAATTGTACCACCTTACCCTATGTTCCAATATGTACAATAATTAAATGTACAGAGCTGTAAATTATTAATCGTTATTTGAGCTAGCTGTTCCGTATTTTAACCAATAATTCACATAGATCACTTCCATCTTTCTCCGTTGTAATACGCAGCATGGTGTTTCCAAAATTATGGAGGCAGTGTAAATTATGCGAAAATGTTTAATGTAATGGCACTATAGCTTTCTACCCACCGAAGATGGTTAGCCGCGGCGGAGTATGTAATACAACAGCTACCCGTAAATCTCAACTGAACTAATCGATACTAAAAGTAAATTAATGTAATTGAAGGGTTTGGTGCAAGAAGAAGGCAGCTCCACTTTTGCCAGTTTGTGGCAAGTTGAAAAAAAAAGTTTTAAAAATTCAGTTTTCACCAAAACCTTTGTTTTAGGTTATGTGATATCTAATATTACTGACGAGAATACACACAAATGCATGTTCTCATGTACGTGCAATAGAGTTTTGAATTTTGGAGCTGTCTCCGTTTTGCTCCAAAGTAAATGAAAAACTGTTTGTAGGACCATTTTCTTCATAATTAACAATATTTCAGTTTAAAAAATTATTAATAAAGAAAGTACAACGTTATTGGCATAATACCTTAATTCTACAGTTTCTCTTCAGTTTTCTAGCTCCCCTTCAGTCTCCTCAGGATCGTTTGAAGCATCTGACGTCAGCTGGTCGTAAACCACATTTCGTTTTGTCCAACATACTTTCTGGCGAGCTCTTTGACATCTTTTAACTTTTGGCCCTTAAGCGGGAGGAGACAATCATAAGCTCCATGGAAGTAGTCCATTATTATGAGACTCGCAGGTCTTTGGTTGTAAATTTGCGCATTATCAAAGACAGTCATCCCTACGGTCGCACTGCATTCAATAATCCCTTTACGGATGTATGGCTGTTCATAGAGGAATATTTTGTACTTAATGATTAAATATTTTCCTGTTTTCTTGTTCGATAATATTACGTAAGAGTTCTTTATAAAAAAATCTACAAGTGTCAACAAAGTTGAAAATGAATTTTCGGTCCACTTCAGTGACATGAAATTTGGGGCTGGTTCTTTTGATAACACAAGCGTAGTCCACTAGAAGAAAAACTCTTTCCATCTTCCTCAAACAGTTTTCTATATAACTGAACGCTCTGTCGCGTGGCATAAAGCTGTGGCCCGGTTCTGGGAATCGATGGACGATCTGTTGAATTTCTCTGAAACTAGTGGTTGGAGCTGCCTCTTTCTTGCACCAAACGAAGGGGCTTTATTTATTTATTTTTATTATTTTTTATGTGATACAATGTTGAACTCAACAGAGCTAAAAAGTGGAGCTTTCTTCTTCCCCTCAATTTCTCTTCCATTGGGGGACATGGGAAGACGTCATGATCAGCTAACTTCCTTGTACTTGCATAATTTTCGATTCACTTAGATGTTTAAACATGATACATATTTGTACTAAGTTGTAATGACAATGTACTGTTTTGTTAGTAAAAATACGTAGTAATCCGTAAATACATGGTCAAATGTGCGATGTCACAATGTTGCTTATCTCGATGGTTTCATAAAAGTAAATGTTGCTAACATGTACACATCCTTTATTTTGCACCACGAATCCGGTTTTAACACTGTCACAAACTGAGCTAATTGCACTTGGCTCAATTCGATAATGTCTGTATTTTAAATTATGCATAATAACATGGATGCAGCCAGACATTTCAAAACACGCTCTTTTTACCTCATTTGAAAATCGACGTAATTCACTTTCCAGTAATACTGACAATACGTTTGTTAATTTATATCTGTTAACATCAGACAAACCACTAGTCTTCAAATGTGCAAAATATTGAAATATCTTGTCAATATGTAATTGTTTAAAATGATTTAGTTAAGAAAATTCAAGATGATGGATTTTGCCGAGGGGCGCAGGCAGTCTGCTTTAAGCCTCAATTGTGTGAAGACGTATACTCGGTGTTGTTGTTTAGTTCTGGAATGTACAAAGAGTATGTCATGAGAGACAGTCTTGTTGAGTGAAGTGCTTAGAGTAAGATCCAAAATGGCTGTGAATTGTTTCAAGTATTCATTACAAAGTGTTACCGAGTATTTCAAAATGTTCAAATGTTTGTAAATCTATCAGACCAAACTGCGTTGTCATCAGTCCGTAGCTTACAAACTACTTAAACCTAGGTAAACTAACCTAAGGACAACACACACACCCATGCCCCAGGGAGGACTCGAACCTGCACGGCGAGCAACCGCGCGCTCTGCAGCGAGACGCTTTAGACCGCTCGGCTACTCCACCGCGGCCGTTACCGAGTATTTCACCACAGCATACTCCGAAATAGCCTGGACCTTGATCCTTTGGAGAATCATGCAACTTCAAACGAGACCAGCCAACAAATATTAATTAAAAATTTGATCGTCGAGATTCGATTTTTATATATTAACGTCTCTGCTCCTGAATATCTCCAGTGCTATCTTTACATATCTAATGGTTGTCAGGAGCACTCGTAAACAATAACAATGTACGTACTGGAATTAGAGGTTCGTATTAAGTAGCCGAGCGGTCTAAGGCACCATGCTGAAAAGCGCGCGGTTGTTCGCCTCCCTGGGGCATGAGTGTGGGTGTTGTCCTTAGGTTAGTTTAAGTAGTTTGTAAGTCTAGGGGCTATTGCTTCCTTGTTTAATAAGATCTATGAAACAGAAATAATGCCAAATGAATGCCCAAGAAGCATAATGCCACAACATGCGATGAACACCGTACGATCAACCTAGTGAGCCACATACTGAAGATCTTCCTCAAAGGCATCCACCGTAGGATTTTCAAGAAGCTGGAAGAAGATACGGCGAATACTGTTTGGCTTTAGAAATGGTTTTGGTACACGGAAAGCCTTGTTTGCCCACAATTTCTTGATGCAGCGGTGTCTTGATGTCAAGCAAAATTTATACGCCTGTTTTATTCATTATAACAAAGAATTTGATAAAGTGAGACACAAGCAACTAATCTACATCTACAGGGTTCATCGAACCACAATTATACTATTTATCTCCCATTCCATTCTCGAAAATCGCGGGAAGAAAGAACACCTGAATCTCTCTGTTCGAGCTCTCATTTCTCTTATTTTATTCTGATGATCATTTATACCTATGTAAGTGGGAGTCAACAATATATTTTCGTATTCGGAGGAGAATGTTGGCGATTGGAGTTTCGCAAGTAACCCACGCCTCAGCGATAAGCGCCGTTGTTGTAATGATTCCCATCCCAGATCCTGTATCATTTCCGTAACGCTGTCTCCCCTGTATCGCGACAATACGAAACGAGCTGCCCTTCTTTGGACTCTTTCGATGTCCTCCGTCAAACCCACCTGATAAGGATCCCACACTGGGCTGCAATACTCCAAAAATGGACGGACAAGCGCAGTGTATGCAGTTTCTTTAGTAGTTCTGTTGCATCTTTTAAGGGTTATGCCAATAAAACGCAGTCTCTGGTTCGCCTTTCCCACGATATTATCTACGTGTTCTTTCCAGTTTAAGTCTGAAGTAATAGTGATTCCTACGTATTTTGTGGAGTTTACGGCCTTCACATTTGATTGATTTATGTTGTAAACAAAGTTTAACGGATTTCTTTTCGTACTCATGTGGACGACTTCACACTTCTCATTATTTAGAGTCAATTGCCAATTTTTACACCATACTGATATCTTATTCAGATCGTTCTGCAGTTGGTTTTGATCTTCAGATGATTTTACTAGACGGTAAATGACGGCGTCATCTGCAAACAACCTAAGAAAGCTACTTAGATTTTCCCCTAAATCGTTTATGTAAATAAGGAATAGCAGAGGACCAATAACACTACCCTGTGGAACGCCCGATATCACCTCTGTTTTAGTCGATGCCTTACCATCGACTACTACGAACTGTGTCCTCTCTGACAAGAAATCCCCTATCAAATTGCAAATTTGGGGCGATATACCATAACCACGCAATTTGATTAAAAGTCGTTTGTGAGGTACGGTGTCAAAAGTTTTCTGGAAATCAAGAAATACGGAATCGATTTGCGAACCTTTGTCGATAGCACCCATCACTTCGTGTGAATATAGACTAGTTGTGTTTCGCATGAACGATATTTTCTAAATCCGTGTTGACCTTGGGGCAATAGATCGTTCTGTTCGAGATAATTCATAATATTTGAATACAGGATATGTTCCAAAACCCTGCTGCAAATTGACGTCAATGAAATAGGCCTGTAGTTTAGTGGGTTACTCCTACTGCCTTTCTTAAATATAGGTGTGACCTGTGCAACTTTCCAATCTTTTGGTACAGATCCTTCTATGAGAGAGCGGTTGTATATGACTGTTAAGTAAGGAGCTATCGCTTCAGCATAATCAGATAGAAATCTAATGGGTATACAATCCGGACCAGAAGACTTGTTCTTATTAAGTGATTTTAGTTGCTGCACTACTCCGATGATATCTACTTCTTTGTTACTCATTACGGCATCTGTTCGTAATTCGAAATCTGGAATATTGGTTTCGTCTTCTTTGGTGAATGAGTTTCTAAAAGCTAAGTTTAGTAACTCTGCTTTAGTAGCGCTGTCTTCGGCAGGATCGCCATTACTATCACGTAGTGAAGGTATTGTTTGTGACTTTCCCCGAGTATATTTAACATATGACCAAAATCTCTTTGGGTTTTCAGTCAAATTACGAGAAAGAGTTTCGTTGTGATAAATGTTGTAGGCATCTCGCATTGAAATCCTCGCTAAATTTCGAGCTTCTGAGTACAATCGCAAATCCTGGGGATTTCGTGTTCGTTTAAATTTAGTATGCCTTTTCCTTTGCTTTTGCAACAGTGTCCTAACCTGTTTTGTGTACCAAGGCGGATCGCCTCCTTCTTTTGTTAATTTATTAGGTATAAAACTTTCAATTGCTGTCGATACCACTTCTTTGAATTCGAGCCACATCTGGTCTACACCTACGTTTAGTGTTAGAAACGAGTGGAAGCTGTCTTTCAAGAAGCAATGTATTTTGTTTCTATCTGCTTTCCTGAACAAATATACTTTGCGTTTATTTTTGGTAACTTTGGTACTTTCGATATTCAATTTCGCTACTACAGCTCTGTGTTCACTAATACCTGTAACCGTTTTGATGCTCGTTATGAGCTCAGGATGATTTGTTGCTAAGAGATCAAGTGTGTTTTCACATCCATTTACAATTCTAGTTGGATCATGAACTAATTGTTCGAAGTAATTCTCAGAGAATGCGTTGAGTACAATTTCACACGATGCTTTATGCGTACCTCCTGATTTGAAAATATAATTTCGCCAACAGATCGAGGGTAAATTAAAATCACCACCTACTATTATCGTGTGAGTCGGGTACGTTTTTGTAATTAGACTCAGGTTTTCTTTGAACCTTTCTGCTATTGTATCGTCAGAGTCGGGAGGCCGGTAAAAGGAACCGATTATTAACTTCTTACGATTTTCGGGTACAACCTCTACCCATAATAGCTCGCACGAACTATCAACTTCAACTTCGCTACATGAAATACTACTTTTCACAGCGACAAACACGCCCCCACCTATTTTGTTTAATCTATCCTTTCTGAACACCGATAGATCTTTTGAAAATACTTCTTCTGAACTTATTTCCGGCTTGAACCAACTTTCGCTGCCTATAATGATGTGTGTTTCGGTGCTTTCTATTAACGCTTGCAGTTCTGGAACCTTCCCGACACAGCTACGACAATTTACAACTGTTATACCGATAGTTTCCGGATCTACATTTTTCCTGTCATCCACCTGCACCCTTTGAGATTGCCCATTTTCTATTTCCCCGAAGCTCTTTATCCTAAAAAACCGCCGAGTCCACGCCACACAGCCCCCGCTACTCGTGTAGCCGCTTCCTGCGTATAGCGGACTCCTGACCTATTCAGCGGAACCCGGAAACCCACCACCCGATGGCGCAAGTCAAGGAATCTGCAGCCTACACGGTCGCAGAACCGTCTGAGCCTCTGATTCAGACCCTCCACTCGGCTCTGTACCAGAGGTCCACAGTCGGTCCTGTCAACTATGCTGCAGATGGTGAGCTCTGCTTTCGTCTTGCAAGCAAGATTGACAGTCTTTACCACTTCAGTTAGCCGCTCGAAACCTGAGAGGATCTCTTCAGATCCGAAACGACACACATCATTGGTACTTACGTGAGCCACCACCTGCAGTTGGCTGCACCCCGTACCCTTCATGGCATCCGGGAGGACCCGTTCCACATCTGGAATGACTCCACCCGGTATGCACACGGAGTGCACGTTGGCCTTCTTCCCCTCCTTGGCAGCCATCTCTCTAAGGGGCTCCATCACCCGCCTAACGTCTGAGCTCCCAACTACAAGTAAACCCACCCTCTGTGAAAGCCCGGATTTTGCAGGCTGGGTGGTGACAGGGTGAGAGACACCATCCGACTCAGGAACGTCGTCCTGAGCAGACAGCGGCTCAAACCTGTTCGCAAGACGAACCGGGGAGGCCTCACGATCGGTCCCCCGGAATGTCTTGCGCCTCCTGCCACGCACTGGAGCAACCTCCCACGCAACCACAGGTGGGATGTCTGCCTCACTGCTAGCAGTTTCAGGGCATGTCGCTGCCGCAGGCCGATCGGTGGAGACGACGGGAGTCCGTTCGGTCCCCACCGCCGGCCAACAACAACGACGTCCATCGATCGCAGCTGGCATTGAAGCATTGAAACAAAGAACCTTGACACAAGAAGTGGACGAGTGATTGTAAAGCTGTACCTATTGTGTAGTTCGTGAACGAACTAGTTCGGAATATCGCTTCCACAGGCGAACTATGCGAACTAGTTCGCAGATCCCTCGCCTCTTACTTCTTCCGCTCCTTGTCCGAAGAGTGACGAATGGCGTGATTCCCTTCTGCCAGTTACCGTCATTTCGAGCTGAGATGCAGCTCAGCTGTACTTTCATACTTCACTGCCACAAATTTTCTTTTCTAAGGTATTCAGCACTGCTGAAAGTTCCAAAACTTTATAAAAATAAAAAGTCATTTATAAAAGTGTATTTTTATTCACGAAAAAATACGCATTTAGCATATTTTGTAGGTAATGTTTCTTCAACGACCTATTAAATAAATAAATAAATCAATTTTAAAAATAAAATACTAAAATACTAAATACTGTATGCAAAATAGTTGAATACCATTGTATCACCATTCGTGTAAATAACTGGTTTATTTTCTTAAGTGTTTGATGTCTGATTGCCCAGAAATACGGGTAATAGCACACGCTTGGGCAACACTCATCATTATATAAAAAAGTTGTCAAAACAAAAGAAGAATTCTTTTAGTAGCGGTAGCAAAAGCCAAAAATAGCCGACGAACTAAAAAGAGCGACCTACTTCGCGGCCGAGCTGCGAACTAAAAGGAGAGCTACCGGTCGCGAACAAAAATATTCGCGATCGGCCGCGAACAATATGAGCAATCGGCCGCGAACTAAAACATGCGTTACCGGTCGCGAACTATTATGACATACGTATCTCGATTCTTAGTTCGTTGGATTGTTTTTCCGAAGACCGACGGGCAATAGCGAGAGGGCGCGCAGCAGAATTAAAAATCACGTGTTTGCCTTCTGCTGATGAGAGCCATTTCGAGGTCAGCGTCTGCCTGCTAGATTACATAGTTCAGTGCTACAAAATTTCTAAGTATTCTGAATTCTAAAATATCTGACTAATAAATTCCATAATGCCAATACCCGTGGTTCGGAACCCTCGTTAAACTGTAGGTCCCCCTATAACTGGCTGGGTAAGTCAGTTCAAGGTCGGAAGAAGGCAACGGCATACCACCTCCAAACAGGACCATGCCTAGTAAAGCACTATGGTGTTCAAACCAATCTTCGGATTGTTGACTGCTTTACCTTTTACCTTAATGCCAACACATAGCGATAACTCTAAACTTAAACGCGAGAAATTATCCACAAACTGTTTCTTTTGGTTTGCGTGATAACGGCTCAAACAGCAAGTGCATGTAGCAGCTAGGTGGGGGAACTTCTCCATCCACCTGCATGCACAGACCACGCCGCTCATCCGTCACTGGGAGCGGAACAAATGAAAGCAGTGGAAATCAAAAGGGGAGTCAGAAAGGGGTGCGTTCTTACATCAATCCTCTTCAACGACTACTGAGAGGAAATCTTCACCAACGCCCTCGAAAATGGCGCACCACTGAACAATTTGCGTTATGCAAACGATACAGTACTTCTACCTGAAAGTATGCATGACCTACAGCGTATGTTGAATAATTTCATCACAGCTAGTTAAGAATAAGGTCTGACACTCAATTTTAAGAAGACCAAATACATGTTTGTCACAAAAATGGAAGTGAACGTCTTTTTGTGGAAAGCGAAAGGCTGGCAAGAGTCGAGACGTGTGACTACCTAGGTACGAGGGTCAATTGCTCCATGAATTAGTGTTCAGAAATAATGATTCGCATCGAGAAGGCCCGTGCGTCCTTTATGAAGATCAGAAAGCTGCTGTAGTCGCGATTTGTTCCTGGACCTAACAACTCGGATGCTCAAATGTTATGTGTTCACAGTCATATTGTACGGCGTAGAAGCTGGGACCCTGAACATACATTGCGAGCGGAAAATAGAAGCCTTCGAGATGTGGATCTACCGTAGGATGTTGCGAAAATCATGGCCAGAACATGTTACCAACGCGAATGTTCTGAGAAGAATGGGGGAAGGAGTAGAGATCCTACAGGAAGTGAAAAAAAAAGAAAACTACAATATCTCAGCCACATCATGAGAGGTCTACGGTATGAGACTCTGCAACTCATAATATGAGAGAAGATAGATCTGCTCGAAGGAGAAGAATTTCCTGGTTTGGGAACCAGCAAGAATGGCTTAATTTCTCGACATCTGACCTATTTAAGGCCGCAGCTTCCAAAACTAAAATAGGTGTGATGATAGCCATCCTCAGAAATGGAGACGGTACACGAAGAAGACGAAGAAGAAGAAGTAAGTCTAGGGACTGATGATCATTGCAGTTTGGTCTAATAGGTTTACAAACATTTGAACATTTAAAATATGTCAGGCTTGATCCCATGGTGGAATTTGTGCTCCACGACTGTATTTGACTTGTGAGAATTTTTTCACTCAGTCGTAGAAATATATTTATTTATTTGCAGATATAGATTTCGACCACTGTGTGGTCATTATCAATTCTAAAATAAATACAAAAGAACCAGTTAGAATAACATACATGCCACGTTATAAGCCAATTGTAAAAGTTTCAGTTAAAGTCAATGATAAAAAATACCTTAAAACAATTAAAACACCTAAAACATCTCGACCTCCATGTTGGAGGTTGCGTTTGTACTGACGGAGCTGTTACAATTCTTACACAGTTGACGTCAGCACGCCTCATTTGCGACTAAAGCGCTCTTTTTATTCATATAAAAAACAAATTTATGAGTCTCGTTTATTGTTTACTGTGGTGGTAAAAATGTGTACTAAACTGTTTTAAATTATTTTTTATAAAATTGATGACCTTTTAATAATTTTGTTCACAGTCAAAATCATAAAATCAAATGATGTCAATTTTAAAAGTAGCTGTAGTAGTAAGTACAGTCGTCAGGTGTTGCTAGCCAACGGCTATCCCAAAACTGGCTTAGAGCGTTTATATTATAAAACATGATTGTCTCTTAGGGTTTGAATTAAAACATGTAACAGATGCTGTAATCTATATAGAGTCTACATAAGACACCAATTAGTACACATTTTACCACCAATTACATGTAAACAGTAAACGAGACTCATTAACCCATTTCTTCCCAGCGTTGCATACACGCAGCACAAAATTTAGCCTTACAAAATGCAGTCGAAATGGACTTACTATACGAAACTCATCATGCATGTGTTAAAAGGCATTTACGAGCTCTCTGTCTAGGTGTTTAAGTTGCACAATTACCTTAACACTTCATAAAAAAATTAATTAGGGATCACATGTTTTTTTCAATATTTTTCAATAATTTATTTGAAGTATTAGAACATATTTTTTCAACCTTTATGTGCATATTCGTGATTCCTATATATCAATGTCACAAACTGATTTTTTTTTTCCTTGAACATCCTGGACTCCTGACTAGGCAGAGAATGATTTCTATTTCCGTTGCGTTAATGCAACGTTGGCAGTTGCCTACATATATTCATACTTTACGGTTGTCTGCCTGTGGTTTTCCTCTGTGACAAGTTATGATCTTTGCAGTCAAAGATAATATCTCTGAGTATTCGGAGCTAAAGTAGTGTTCTGTAGTCTAAAGGCTTTGTAAGTTTAAGAATTATATCTGGTTTGGTTTTATAAGACGAATACGAATTTTTAATGTTATTTCAATTCTTTTGAAGAAAAATCGATGACCAAATATAATATTTTTTACAATTTCTATTTTTACGAAAATATGGGTTAATACAGACCAGTCTAAAGTGCCTACTAAAATTACAATAAAAATTAACTATCTCTACCATAAACATACCTCATATAAACTTTAAAGAGAGCGCTTTAGTCGCAAATGACGCGTGCTGACGTCAACTGTGTAAGAATTGTTTAACAGCTGCGTCAGTACGAACGCAACCTCCAACGTGGAGGTCGAGATGTTTTTAATATTTTAATTGTTTTTAAGGTATTTTTTTATCATTGACTTTAAATGAAACTTGTACAATTGGCTTGTAACGTGACATGTATGATATTCTAACTGGTTCTTTTGTATTTATTTTAGCATTGATAATGATCACATAGTGGTAGAAATCTAATGTTTGTAGAGCTTATGGGACTTAATTACGGGGTCATCAGTCCCTAAACTTTCAAACTACTTATGAACTAGCTAATACTAAGGACGCCACAAATATCCATGCCCAAGGGAGGATTCGAACCCCCGACCACAGTGGCCGTGCAGACTGTGACTGTCGCGCCGCAGAACGCTCGGCCACCACGGCCGGCGAAATCTAGATCTGCGAATAAATAAATACATTTTTACGACTGATTGCTGAAAAAATTTCCACAAGTTTAAAACATGGTTAGGAGGAAACAGCGTTCCGCACCACACGGGGTAGTATCGGAGAATGAAACTGCGCTATCTTTTCCCTCCTATCTCGCTATCGGGCGAGCGGTTCGTCTTCTGACAGGAGGTTTACCTCAGACCGGAGTCGAGTGCGCCGCGCAGGAACCCTATCTCCTTTCGCGGCCCGGACCCAGAAATACGGATCTGGGTGCCTTCTGCCCCGGCGCGTAAAATCAGTTTGATTAGGCCTGGGGCTGGGGCGGCGGCGTCAGGTAGCGGAGGCGTAGAGGCGTGGGATGCGCGCGCAGCCACTGCCTGCGCTATGGCCGCCATCAATCGGAGCGCCGCCGTATCGTCGGGATTTGGCGGAGGCGCCTGGCCCGCCGCGCACTAACTCGGCTGCGGGATCCCGGAATCGGTTAACTTTAAGAGTTTCCTTGTCAGGCGCGGGGATCTCTTTCGAGGGGCCCGGGCCCACACATCACGCGGAATGTGGCCCGCAGACGTTACAATAACGCCGCCGCCGCGCGGCCTTTACTGTCTTCCCCGGCGGAGGAGCTCATCTACATGGGATTCCGACTCCCACCCCCACCCCACCCCCCATTGTACTCAGCCCCCTCCCTCTCTCCCCGCCCCCACATTTCATTCGCTGCGGAGCGCTTCCTCCGAGCGCGTCGGTCGAATTCGCCAGGTGTGTGGTAACTGGGCTACCCGCGGAAAGTTGAAGCTGCGAGCTTCCGTTCTCTACTGGTTTCTGACGTCACTGCTACGCAGCTGGAAATACAACGTATTCTCTGCTGAAAAGTACAATGTTTAGCACTGGCATTGCACTTTTGCTACGGTAATTTGCCTTAAAACTAGGGTATAGCTCGCCTGTATGAATAATTTCAACTAACGTCTTATTCATCTATTTTCACAAAATTTCCGACTTTATTCCCTCCAACGGATCTCCATGCCATCACAGAACCCTCCTACACTAGGAATTACGCACTCGCCGGCCGCGGTGGCCGTGGGGACTGAGGCGCTCCAGTCACGGTCTCCACGGCCACTACGGTCGGGGATTCGAATCCCCCCTCGGGCATGGATAATTGTGCGTCTTTAGTATTAGCTAGTTCATAAGTAGTTTGTAAGTTTAGGGACTGATAACCCCGCAGTTAAGTCCCTTAAGCTTAACAAACATTTGAACAATTACGCACTGGGGATTCAAGCGTTCCTGCGGTAAACGGCGTACAAATTGACGGCGTTTACTTCCAAATATTTCGAACTTGGATTAACCAGTGAATAAGACTCTTTCGCAATCCCCCCGTGTCCAATGTTGGTGTGTCATAGTCCACTGAAGCCTTTTCTTATTATCTTAATTTTTCAATTTTAAACATGGTTGTTGAGACAGCAATCGTTCGTGAAAGATTAACATTAATAAAAACAGCTCATCGGCTGCAAAGCTAGAGGCTGATTACTTAAGCACGGTTTCGGCTTAAACTATGGAAGCCTTCATCTGAAGTTAAAACATTCAGTTACATCAGAATTTTAATTACATCAATGGGTTCTGTCGGAACCCATCCCAGTGCACAGAGGAGTTAAGCGAAGAAGTTTGCTGTCACCTATTTCCGATGGTGCTGCATCTTGTGATGCAGAAGGCAATGAATCGCCGAAGAGGAATTGAATGGGGATTGACAGGCAGGTTGGAGGACTTTGCAGATGACCTGTGTTTACTAGCCGGCTGTGACAAGGATATGGAAGCAAAGCTAAGTAATTTAATAATAGAAGTATCAGAAGTGGGCTTGAAGATAAATGGAAGAAAAAACTAACGAGATGCGCAGTAATAAGTGAAATAAAATACTACTATTTATTAGAAATCCAAGATATCGGCCAAGTCAAGCAGATTTGCTACCTAAGAAGTATAAGAATAGACGGATGAGGAGTGTAATAGCAGAAGCGACGCAGAAAGAAGACATGGATTAAGACCAAGACACTGGCACAGAAAGAGTCCGGTTGCGGAAGTTCATTGATTTCCTCTGCTCCAATTAGGAGATACAGGAAATAAGTCAAGTATAAATAAAATAAAAAATTATTTAGAAGTAAGCAGTATAAATTCCATAATTTAAGATTTAAACGAAGAAAATTGACTTCCATGAAATGAAACTTGCCCAGCCTGTTATACAGGACAGACTGACGAACCTTTCCTGTCTGATATAAAGAGCATCTTTTAGGAAAAAAGGTACAGACATACATAATTCGTCCTTTGCCGATCATATTTTAATTGCAGGCCACCAACCTAAAGAGTTTCATAAAGTCGGTATCTTGCACACGGAAAATTTTTCAAACACTCTTCCCGTAATGAACATTTTCATTCTTAATGAGCAGTTGCAATTACGCGATGAAAACTAATTCGTGGCGCAAAGCCATTACTTAGAATCACTTAATGTGAAATATTCACACACTGTTTCCTTTACTGTAGTCTCAGATTTTGTTTTCTCTTCCATTTTTCTTTATATTATATAGTATCACATTGTCTCAGTTTTGAATTTGTTTTTATCGTCTATGACGTATCCAAGAAATGTTCAAATGTGTGTGCAGCTTAAGGGACGTAGCTGCGGGATCATCACTCCCTAAACTTAATAACTACTTATGAAGTACCTTATACTAAAGACGATACTAGCATCCATTCCCGAAGGGGGATTCGATTCTCCGACGAGGAACGGCCTCGCTCATCGGAGAATAGCGCCTCAATGCGCTTGGCCACTCCGCCGCGGCTTTGACGTATCGTTTGATAATGTTGACTGGAATACACTCTTTCAAATTCTGAAGTCAGCAGGGGTAAAATACAGGGAAAGGAGAGTTGTCTACAACTTGTACAAAAGCCAGATCGCAGTTATTAGACTCGAAGGGCATGAAAGGGAAGCAGCATTTGGGAAGGGAGTAAGACAGGGTTGTAGCCTTTCTCCGATGTTATTCAATTTGAACATCGAGCAGGCGGTGAAGGAAAGCAAGGAAAAATTTGGAATAGGGATTAAAGTACAGGGGGAAGATAAAAACATTGCGTTTTGCTGATGACATTGTATTTCTGTCAGAGACAGCAAAGGACCTAGAAGAGCAGTTGAATGGAATGGACAGTGTGTTGAAGAGAGCATATGAAATGAACATTAACCAGAGCAAAACAAAAATAATGGAATGCGGTCTTAGAAAATCAGGCGATGCTGAAGGAATTATATTAGGTAACGAAACAATGAAGGTGATAAATGAGTTTTGTTACTTGGGTAGTAAAATAACATGCGATAGTCGCAGTACAGAGGATATAAAATGCAGAATGGCAATGGGAAGAAAAACATTTTTGAAAAAGAGAAATTTGCAACATCGAATATTAATTTAAATGTAAGGAAGTCTTTTCTGAAGGCACTGGTGTGGGTGGAGTGTTGCCTTGTACGGGAGTGAAACATGGACGATAAGCAGTGCGGACAGGAAGAGAATAGAGGCTTTTGAAATGTGGTGTTACAGAAGAATGCTGAAGATTAGGTGGGTAGATCGCATAACTAATGAAGAGGTACTGAACAGAATTGGCGAGAAAAAGAATTTTTGGCATACCCTGACTAAAAGAAGGGATCGCTTGGTAGGACACATTCTTAGACATCGAGGAATCGTAAATTTAGCATTGGAGGGAAGTGTGTGGGTCAAAAATCGTAGAAGAAGACCAAGAGACGCGTATACTAAGCAGATTCAAGTGGATGTGGGTTGCCGTTCTTATGAGGAGATGAAAAGGCTTGCTCAGGACACAGTAGTGTGGAGAGATACATCAAGCCAGTCTCCGGACTGAAGGCCATAACACACACATGTACATTTATCAATTTAATAACAGTTATCACTTATGTTCTTTTTGTAGTTAACTTATTACTATTTAAGATATCGTGTCCATGTCACAGCATCGACGGCGGGTTTGCCTGTCAGTTAGGTGCCACCGACCGTTTTAGTTACGTGAAATATGTTTTGCTTTTTAATCCTGACGCATGTAATTTCACATTTGTAGCTTAAACGTGAGCTCTGTTGCTCAAGAACCATTGTCTATTTTATGTAATTCAATTTTTTTCGTTCAAATCTTATAATATGGAATTTATACTGTTTCTTTTATAATAATTTTCCTTTTAGGTAACTAAAAAATTGTACTTCTGATGAAGGCTTCCTTAATTGAAGCCGAAACCGTGGTTAAGTAATCAACCTCTAGCTTTGCACCCGATTAACATTTATGTTATGCTGTTATTTGATTTACCCTCCCGAAAGCACGAGAGTGCATTTCAGTGGGGCTATTCAGGCTCTGGCCGAGCTATTTGAATAAGGTAAATTATGGGCAGTTACTGAGAGGCTGGTTGTGGGAGCGGTGGGTAGTTGGTGGATGACGCAAGCATATTCAGTCGAGGTTCCAATTATAATCAGAGGCTGAGGACCCAACAAGACTTCAGATAAGTGATCAGTTTTTCGATAAGTTAACAAGACTCGTAATTTAGTAAAAAGAACTCTTTAAAAATACAATAACAGACACAATGGGCCCAACAATTTAAGCGAGGGTAGAAAGTCTTAGTTGAAAGCAACCCTTGTAAATGCAATATTATTTACAAAAGCCCTTGCCATTTAAATCAAAATCACATTAAAGTGGAAGCTTCAGAATTTAAGTGAACACAGCCCTTTAAAAATACAATTACCAAACACACTAAAGATGAGCTCAAAATTTCATGTAACGTCTAAGTTTATTATAGAGGCTGGTAACAGGAAACTGTGCTCAATGATATCAATAGGCAGAAGGCCAATAAAACAATACACAATAAAATTTACAAATGAGCCCCGCAATTTAAATGAAAACAGTTCAGTTTACTTATCAACATCACACTGAAGGTGGGAAGCTAGCTACTTGTTCTTTAATACACCCACACAGGTAAAACAGATGGGATGAATCAAAACAGGAAGGAGAGGAATAAAGTGGCCAACGGTCAACAGGAACTACAGCTCTGACACGAAGGGGCTTACAAAAATGGATAGAACGCCAAATTACAACCGCGGGGTGGCGACGCCTCACAGAGGGAAAATTTTCTGCAACAACATAATATAAAAAAAGAAAAAAAAAGAAGAAAAAAAAAGCTATACAACTACCGCCCGTGCAGATGCGAGCCAGCAGAGTGGCACAAACCAGATAAATTCCCCAGTTACGTTAACCAAGGTTATGTACATAGAGTACTTGCTACTCAGAGTAAAGAGAAAGAATAGTTCAATTGAACCGAACTAAATGTGCGGTATAACACATGAACAAACAACTAACGACGTAGACACAGGCAACGACGCCCGCTGGGGAACGACCACCGATCCCGACAAATTCACACACACTGTAACTACATCTACATCTACATGGGATACTCTGCAAATCACATTTAAGTGCCTGGCAGAGGGTTCATCGAACCACCATTATACTATTTATCTCCCATTCCATTCTCGAATATCGCGTGGGAAGAATGAACACCTGAATCTGTCTGTTCGAGCTCTGATTTCTCGTATTTTATTCTGATGATCATTTCTACCTATGTAAGTGGAAGTCAACGATATATTTTCGCATTTGGAGGAGAACGTTGGCGATTGGAGTTTCGCAAGTAGCCCACGCCGCAGCGATAAGCACCGTTGTTGTAATGATTCCCATCCCAGACCCTGTATCATTTCCGTAACGCTGTCTCCTCTGTATCGTGACAATACGAAACGAGCTGCCCTTCTTTGGACTCTCTCAGATGTCCTCCGTCAAACCCACCTGATAAGGATCCCACACTGGGCTGCAATACGCCAAAAATGGACGGACAATCTTAGTGTATGCAGTTTCTTTTGTAGTTTTGTTGCATGTTTTAAGGGTTCTGCCAATAAAACTCAGTCTCTGGTTCGCCTTTCCCACGATATTATCTACGAGTTCTTTCCAATTTAAGTCTGAAGTAATAGTAATTCGTAGGTATTTTGTGGAGTTCACGGCCTTCACATTTGATTGATTTATGTTGTAAACAAAGTTTAACGGATTTCTTTTCGTACTCATGTGGACGACTTCACACTTCTCATTATTTACAGTCAATTGCCAATTTTTACACCATACTGATATCTTATTCAGATCGTTCTGCAGTTGGTTTTGATCTTCAGATGATTTTACTAGACGGTAAATGACGGCGTCATCTGCAAACAACCTAAGAGGGCTACTTAGATTTTCTTCTAAGTCGTTTATGTAAATAAGGAACAGCAGAGGACCAATAACACTACCCTGTGTAACGCCGGATATCACCTCTGTTTTAGTCGATGCCTTACCATCGATTACTATGAACTATGTCCTCTATGACAAGAAATCCTCTATCCAATCGTAAATTTGGGGCGATATACCGTAACCACGCAATTTGATTGAAAGCCGTTTGTGAGGTACGGTGTCAAAAGCTTTCTGGAAATCAAGAAATACGGAATCGATTTGCGAACCTTTGTCGATAGCACCCATCACTTCGTGTGAATAAAGAGCTAGTTGTGTTTCGCGTGAACGATATTTTCTAAATCCGTGTTGACCTTGGGGCAATAGATCGTTCTGTTCGAGATAATTCATAATATTTGAATACAGGATATGTTCCGAAACCCTGCTGCAAATTGACGTCAGTGAAATAGGCCTGTAGTTTAGTGGGTTACTCCTACTGCCTTTTTTGAATATAGGTGTGACCTGGGCAACTTTCCAATCTTTTGGTACAGATCCTTCTATGAGAGAGCGGTTGTATATGACTGTTAAGTAAGGAGCTATCGCTTCAGCATAATCAGATAGAAATCTAATGGGTATACAATCCGGACCAGAAGACTTGTTTTTGTTAAGTGATTTTAGTTGCTGCACTACTCCGATGATATCTACTTCTAAGTTACTCATTACGGCATCTGTTCGTAATTTCAAATCTGGAATATTGGTTTCGTCTTCTTTGGTGAATGAGTTTCTAAGAGCTATGTTTAGTAACTCTGCTTTAGTAACGCTGGCATCGGCAGGATCGCCATTACTATCACGCAGTGAAGGTATTGTTTGTGATTTGCCCCGAGTATATTTAACATATGACCAAAATATCTTTGGGTTTTCAGTCAAATTTCGAGAAAGAGTTTCGTTGTGATATGTATTGCAGGCATCTCGCATTGAAATCCTCGCTAAATTTCGAGCTTCTGAGTACGTGTGCCAATCCGGGATTTTGTGTTCGTTCAAATTTAGTATGCCTTTTCCTTTGCTTTTGCAACAGTGTATCAAGGGGTATCGCTTCCTATTTTTTTTTTAATTTATTTGGTATAAAACTGTCAATTGCTATCGATACCACTTCTTTGTATTTGAGGCACATCTGGTCTACACCTACGTTTAGTGTTAGAATCGAATGGAAGCTGTCTTTCAAGAAGCAATGTATTTTATTTCTATCTGCTTTCCTGAACAAGCATACTTTGCGTTTAATTTTGGTAACTTTGGGACTTTCGATATCAGTCACTTATTTATTTTTTACTCCACGACAAGTGCAGGCACCCTGGTGATGGTGTAGGAGGAGAGTGTCAACCAACGTCCGGAAACATTTGATACATCTCAGATGAAAAGCGGCTGGAACGACGCGAGGCGCAGCCGGAAGCTGAGTGCGGAGTACTCTAGCAGGTGTTGACAGCTCCGACGCCTGGCGACAGGCAGACGCGGTGGCTCACGGCGCTGGGAACGCGACCACACAGCCCGCACCGAGTTGCTGTTATGACTTGACAGAAAGGCCTCTCCGGACCAACCTCTTCAGCTCATGGCATGCATGGCTCTCCATGACAGAGAGTGTGCCACCCAGAACAACTCCGATACACACGCCGGCCCGCCACAAACGGCCCCTTAATCAAAATCCCTCGACCCTGGCGATGCCATGCATCGTATCAAACTCCCTGCCTGATACCCTCTCCAACAGTCTCAGCGCGCCACCGTAGCGCCACACAAAGTATTCTTGATACCAGGTGGTACACATTTGACACTGTATCCATTCTCGTTTGTCTTCATCTGCAACACGTGACCATTTCCCCTGGTAGAATCTTCATTTCCATTCCATCGCCTCGTATTGCTTCTGTTGCAACGTTTCACAATCTGTCTGTTTAATACAGCTGCCCTTGCTTTCAAGAGACCCTCAATTTTTTTCAGGGAAAGATGGTTTCTTTTGCAAAATCAAACACACTACTCCTTTCCAGCTATATCTTTGCATGGGTCTTTTACGTTGTTCTAAGTAGTTTCAAGGTTGCAGTACCAACATCTATCTCATCCATATGTGTCAGTCCAAATCCTTTTTTTTTCCCAAATATATTATTCTGTTGGCAAGAGAGGTTTCTAAATCTTTGAAAAATATATTTGGATGTCCTGCCGGGTTGACATAAGCATTTATTATTATTGTTATCATTTTGTAAACGATTACTGCTACCAATAACTCCGTATTTTTATTTTAGATAATGTTGGTACAAATTCGTATATGGCACTCCATAAGTTTTAGTCCCATTCCATTCAGCTTCAATTCCCTATATAAACCTCAAGCTGCTGCAACCCACAAGACGGGTGTGTCGTAGTGGTGGAAAAATATCCTACACAGCGTGTAGTACTGGCTTGTGTACATCAGTTTGAGACTTATTTACTGACTTCGTATATCTTTTCCAAAGCCGCGGCGGAGTGGCCGAGCGCATTGAGACGCTATGCTCCGATGCGTGAGACAGGTCACCGTCGAGGGTTCGAATCCTCCGTCGGCCACGGATGTTTGTGCTGTCTTTAGTATAAGTTACTTTATAAGTAGGTTGTAAGTTTAGGGACTGATGACCCCTGAGTTACGTCCCTTAAGCTTAACAAACATTTGAACATTTTCTTTTCCAAAGTTATCTCTTATTGTGTATAAAGTAAACATCGAAAGTCGAATTTCAGGTCTCAACCTCAAAGTTATTCTGTTTACCTTATTCTTTGTAGTTTAAGCTCTTAAGGTATAATGTAATGAATTCCTATAATTATCCAATTGTTATGTTGTTTAAACAGCAACAGTTACTTTATGGCATTTTTTATTTGTTATAGTAATCAAAGACGAAGAAAGTCTTCGGATATTGCAGGATAGTGACTTCAGTTCACTTTCAGACGATGAGAATCAACTATTTTCCGGTTAGGAGGCTGTCCCTTAATCTGCAGTCACTACTGAACGCGCAGATATCGAAAGACCCTATGCCTACGCAGGACAGTGGACGTGAACGTAAACATATGTTACGCTGGACTTGCAAGAAGTGTAATGTACATTTAAAAGTTCCAAATTTTTAATTAATTCACTTTAAATAACAAGGACTTCATCATTCTCTCATATTGCTTCTTCGTCCTTTCTTACTCCTTTTCTAGTAGCGTGCAGATAAGAAAAAAATTTGCGGGGCTCACGTAGGAACTAGGAATCTCTTTACCTATAGATTTCAATTACATTTAAACAATTTAAGTTACGTTACTTTGTTAACAAAATCTGGTCAAATGCCAACCACAAGAGATGCTAGTTTTTATTAATATCCGTTTGCGCCGAATGAAGAGTAACTGTCGGATATGACCTAAATTTCTCAGTTTGGTTTCTATGTGTAACGTTACATGACATTCGCATTGACTGTAGTGTTACTATTGGCGTTTATGACGTTACAAAAGAAAAAGATAATTAGGACTGTGATCAGGTTTCTCAACCCAAGAAATAATGAAGAAAGTGTATGGAGATAATGTCATGGACGAGTCGTCTATTCGGCGCTGGTTTCAGAACTTCACTTGGGGAGAGAGAATACTCATGATGACGAGCGTTCGGGGCGGAAAAGTCACGAACTGCTTGGTTCCATTGAAGAATTCGCGAAGAACGATCGGCACATTACAACTGATGAAATTTGTGAACAATTCAGTAATTTTCCGTGAACACTAATAACTGAAGTTGTGTCTTAATACACAGGCGACGGACGAATTAGACGCTGATATACAAAAACTCGCCATACGTTATGATAAATTTTTAAATTATCACAGTGACTATGTTGAGAAGTGTTAGCAAACTGAACATATCTGCTAATATATACAATTTTTTTTATTCACAAACGGGTATTACTTTCCGGGTCTGCGACTGTTTTTCTAATCGGAGAGGAAATGTGTGTTTGAAGAAGACCAATAGCAGCACAGGGCAACTCACATGGCAGTTCTGTAAGTTCTTGGAAATATTTTATTAAGGATGAGGGAAGAAGCACTAGGGCAATTACGCAATAGCGACAGGTGAAAATGCGAGCTTGGCTGTGATTCGAAGCGGGTCTCCCGAATCGGACTAGCGGTCGCATAAACCACTTGGCTACGCGCCCTCGCCTCCCGCCCGTCTCAAATTTCCACAAGTGGCACACTACGGCTGTAGCGCCCCCACCGTCCATGCCCTCCCTCTTAACTCGCCATTTCGGATTCCCGTACGAGGACAAACGTTAGTATCACATTTACGGTGAAGTAGATGAACTGTAACTCGTCATCTCTATATATAAAAGGAAGTGTCCCGATTGACTGACTGACTGACTCATCATCGCCCAGCCCAAACCACTGAAGATAGAAACTTGAAATTTGTGGAGGGTGTTGATCTTACTCTGTAGGCGTCATTTAAGAAGCTATTTTTCGATATTCCGTCCGTAAGGGGGTGAAATAGAGGATGAAACGTTTTTTGAAAATACGTAGCTATTTAGGCAATTTTGAAGCTAGAACTACTAAATTTCGGATTTTAATTTAGGGTTCGAATTTAAGAGACACGTGTTTCGGCATTTTGTGACATTCGACAAATAAGGGGGGTAAAATAGGTGACGCAAAAAATAGATTTTCAAAAATATGTTGCTGTTAACTCAAATTTTAAGCTACAACTACGAAACTTCGGATATGGAATCTTTGTCAGGATTAAAAATCCATGATATTTAGTATTTTTGGAAATTCAACAGGTTGTTGTTGTTGTGGTCTTCAGTCCAGAGACTGGTTTCATGCAGCTCTCCACAATACCCTATCCTGAGCAAGCCTCTTCATCTCCACATAAGAACGGCAACCTACATCTGTCTGAATCTGCTTACTGTATCCATCTCTCGGTCTTCCCCTGCGATTTTTTCCCCATACACTTCCCTCCAACGCTAAATTCACAATTCCTTGATGTCTAAGAATGTGTCCTACCAATCTATCCCTTCTTATAGTCAAGGTATGCCAGAAATTCCTTTTCTCCCCAATTCTGTTCAGTACCTCCTCATTAGTTACGCGATCCACCCACCTAATCTTCAACATTCTTCTGTAGCACCATATTTCAAAATCCTCAATCCTCTTCCTGTCCGCACTGCTTATCGTCCATGTCTCACTCCCATACAAGGCAACACTCCATACAAATGCCTTCAGAAAGGACTTCCTTAGGTTTAAATCAATATTCGATGTTAACAAATTTCTCTTCTTCAAGAACGCTTTTCTACCCATTGCCATTCTGCATTTTATATCCTCTGTACTGCGACCATCATTTGTTATTTTACTGCCCAAGTAACAAAACTCATCTACCTCCTTTATTGCTTCGTTTTCCAATATAATTCCTTCAGCATCACCTGATTTTCTAAGACCGCATTCCATTGCCCTAGTTTTGCTCTTGTTAATGTTCATCTTATATGCACCTTTCAGCACACTGTCCATTCCGTTCAATTGCTCTTCCAGGTCCTTTGCTGTATCTGACAGAGTTACTATGTCGTCGGCAAAACGCAATGTTTTTAATTCTTCCCCCTGAACTTTTAATTCCTTCACCAAATTTCTCCTTGCTTTCCTTTATAGCTTGCTCAATGTACAAATTGAACAACATTGGAGAAAGGCTACAACCCTGTCTTACTCCCTTTCCAACCACTGCATCCCTTTCATGCCCTTCAACTCTGATAACCGCTGTCTGGTTTTTGTACAAGTTGTAAATAACCTTACGCTCCCTATATTTTACTCTTGCTTGCTTCAGAACTTGAAAGAGTTTATTCCAATCAACATTGTCAAAGGCCTTCTCCAAATCTACAAAAGCTAGAAATGTAGGTTTGCCTTTTCTTAATCTATCTTCTAGGATAAGCCGTAAAGTGAGTATTGCCTCCCGTGTTCCTACATTTCTCCTGAACCCAAACTGATCTTCCCCGAGGTCGGCTTCTACCAGCTTTTCCATCCTTCTGTATATAATTCGCGTTAATATTTTGCAACCATGACTTATTAAACTGATGGTTCTGTAGTTTCCACACCTGTCTGCACCTGCTTTCTTAGGGATGGGGATTATAACATTTTTGTTAAAGTCTGAAGGTATTTCACCTGTCTCATACCTCTTACACACCAGGTGAAACAATTTTGTCAGGCTGCTTCTCCCAGAGACTTCAGTAGTTCTAAGGGAATATCATCTACTCCAGGGGCCTTATTTCGGCTCAGGTCTTTCAGGGCTCTGTCAAATTCTTCTCTCAGTACAGTATCTCCTATTTCATCTTCATCTACATCCTCTTCCCTTCCTACAATATTGTCTTGAAGTTCATTTCCTTTGTAGAGCCCCTCTATATACTCTTTCCACCTTTCAGCTTTCCCTTCTTTGCTGAGAACTGGTTTCCCATCAGTGTCCTTGATATTCATAGAGCTGTTTTTCTTATCTCCAAATGTTTCTTTTATTTTCCTGTAGGCTGTATCTATTTTTCCCCTATTTATACATTCTTCTACATCCTTACATTTGCCTTCTAGCCACTCCTGCTAAGCCATTTTGCACTTCCTGTCAATCTCATTTCTTAGTCGTCTGTACTCCATTTTGCCTGTTTCATTTACTGCATTTTTATATTTTCTCCTTTCATCGATTAAACAGGTAAGATGGTTAAATAGAGGATCAAAAATTCCTTTTGAAACCACGTTGCTATTGATACAATTTTGACGATAGAGCTGTAAAAATTGATATTTGTATAGTTTGTTAGAATTTAAAAAATACGTGTTTCGTAATTTTTGGAAATTCAACGATCAAGGGGGTTAAATTGGAGAGGGGGTGTTTTTCGGAAATATGTTGCTATTTCGGCAATTTTGAAGTTAGAACTACAAATTTGCAGATTTGGATTCGGTATTTTTGGGAAATCGACCAATAAGCGGGTGAAATACGAGATGCAAAAATTGACTTTCAAAAATATTGTGCTGTTAATTCAAATTTCAAGCTATAACTATGAAACTCAAGATATGGATTCTTCATCAGGATTAAAAAGAATCAACTGGTGCAGACCAACCAGCCTACGCATGCGAATCAGCGGCGGTTCAGCTAGTCGTGTATAATTACTCACACACACACACACACTCACACACAAACTAGGCGGTACTGAGGGTAGACACACAACATGCCTTCCGAGTCGTCACAGTAGCGGGATTGCAGGACAACGTAGTCAATGAATCTGCAGGGTAAATGAGAAGTCAGGTTGGTTGTAACCTTTATTTGACAACAGTCGCAGAAAGTGCTCGAATTACGGCCGCGGTGGCCGCGGGGACTGAGGCGCTCCAGTCACGGTCTGCACGGCCACTACGGTCGGGGATTCGAATCCCCCCTCGGGCATGGATATTTGTCCCGTCCTTAGTCTTAGCTAGTTCATAAGTAGTTTGTAAGTTCAGGGACTGATGACCCCTAGTTAAGTCCCATGACCTGTACAAACATTTGAACATTTTTTAGTGCTCGACTGTACGGCCCCCTGCTTGAATAGACGCCATGTGACAACGCTGCAGCGATTGTTGCATCTTTCAAACACTCCTGTCAAAGTGGATATTGCATTGGAGACTGCCACAATTCGAGCTATCAACTCTTAAACAGTTTCAATGGGAGTTTCGTAGACAACAGATTTCAGGTGGCCACAGAAGAAGAAATGAATGGGTGTCAAGTAGGAGAACGTGCAGGCCATGCCACCGGTCCACTGCGTTCTATCCACTTCTCACCAAAGGTTTTATCCAAATACGATCTGCATATGCGCAGATGCTCCACCTTGTTGGTACCACATTTGCTGTCGCACGTTCAGCAGTCGGGGAGGGGGGGGGGCAGATGAGGAACATGTATGAGCGACCAGATTGTCGCGTACCAAGCCAGCCAAAATGTTGACAGCGCAGCGATCTCAGTGACCACGAATAAAGGCGGCGTGCTTATATTTCCCTTGTCCACACGTGTTGATTGTGGCTCTTAAACGTACTCCTTCTTGTAAATGATTTTTTATTCGTAAAAAGTACACAGTTCGGAAATTTCGGTTGAATGATACACTTATGCAAAACTATTGGCAGAATTGAATTCGACGTGGAAAATAGTCTGGCTTGAGGGCTTCAACCTTCTGCAGGCGGAGTGCAAGTCATCTTCATGTCGCTGATGCTAAATTATGCTATGGCTTACAGCCAGCCGAGGTCGAATAGCTGAGCGCTCTAAAGCGCCTTGCTGTGTGGTACGCGGTTCTCCTCACAGGAAGTTCTCCCTCAGACATGGGTGTTTGTGTGTTGTCCATCGGTTAGTTTAAGTAAGTTAATTTCAGTAGTTCGTAAGCCTAGGGACTTATAACCACAGACGTAAACATTTGGATATTTGATCTGCTTACACCCAGTTCTCGTGCAACACACCACGATCTTGTTGGTGGTGTGCTTCCCAGCAGTGCTAACGCTTCCTCTTCAAACCCTGGTGTAGGCACTGTACACTGACGTCCGCGTCCGTCAGGCCTTCGCACCGTTGACACAAAAACAATTAATCGGGTTTCAAAACGGGCCTTAAAGTCACATGTGGCATTACGCGAACGTGTCAGTAGAAAACTTACCTCACGTAAACTCTCTTAGGGACCTGTGGTTGGCAGTAAATAGATGAGGATCTGACACTCAACTATACGAAAACCGCTGAACGTACAAACGTTGAGCAGCCCAATAAGTAGAGTGCAAGTTTACCCTTTCTGTCCAATAATGGCGCTCCATTTCCTTTGTGCTCCACACAGTAACAAACGCAGGGTTTTCCCGTTTGACGACTGACGCAGGGCGAACTAGACTCTGCAGTGTGCACAGGTGCTGTCGCCTATGCAAACGCTATCAAACAGGCATCTGACCAGACGAAACCAGCGCGTTCACGTCCCAGTAAATGCCAGAGAGCCGTAGTGTTGTACACCAGTGGCGAATACCAGCACTATAACTTATTTTTATTTTTTCTTGACTTTCGACATGACTTTTCCATGTCTTGCCGCACCTTCTTTAGGACAGTGAAAGGCTTATGGCCCCTGTCATACGTTTGTATAACGCGTGCCATAGTTTTACTACTGTGCGCAATCCGGATATACCGGCCCAACTCAATTTGTGCCGACCCCTGCAACTGTGGACGCAGAACACGCTGATCGAGGCGTCTGCATCAAATTCCTAACCGCGGATAGTAACCAATCGGAGCAGGAACGTGCAATTACTTAGATTCAGCACTGGCTAGCTGCGAGATCATTGCCGACAGTAAAGCTCTCTCTGCGACTACCATTGGACCCGATAGCACGTTCCCCTCTCTGCAGACCCCCTGGGCTCGTTCTCCTACTCGAATCATCATAATGATCACCTCCGCTGTACCACTGGTGGCCCTCCTCAGGCTGTAATCTCAGGAACTGTATCCCGTTTTCTGAAATATAACCATATTGTTACACCGCAACACTCGTGTCCGAGTATGATTTGCCGGTCCTGACAAACCCCCACACACACACCGGAGAACGCCCACAGCCTTTTCTTGTTCGTGCCATGCCTGTACAGTTGTATACCTCCTGGAATATCTGCAACTATGCCGACTACAACGCTTTTAAATAAACGTCATGAACCTTCAAGCCCCGGTGACTCTTTTACCCTGGGTTCACAAATATATTGAAAACGTTGCCCTGCAGTTCCGCTACTGTGATAATTCGGATGGCTTGTTGTGTGCCTAACCTCCTAGCGACACGCGACGAACGAGGCCTAGCGCCGTAACTATAGGTTGCAGACATAGTGAAACGTAGTTATGCAATGTGGTTGCGTAGACTTTCCCGGCGTAATAACTGATATTCATCTCAGGTTTGCAGCCGGATACCATCGTCAACTGAACACGATATTTCGGCAGACCAACTGGCTGCTATCTTCAGGTGAGTGCGCTGATACACTTACTCGTCGGAGTAAGTGTAATCAGCGCACTCACCTGAAGATGACAGCCAGTTGGTCTGCCGAAATATCGTGTTCAGTTGACGATGGTATCCGGCTGCAAACCAGAGATGAACATTATTAAGTGAGCAATTTTAATAATGTTGAATGTCTTTAAAATCATATCTTTGGCTCCACGAGGACAAACTTTGCTTTGTTCAATATTACGCTGTCCCGTGTATGAGCTTACTGAGTTCGGTCTCCGGCCTCCAATGGGTGAGCAGGTGTAGTGTGGAGCAAGCAGCCTTGGAATGTAGTCGCAAATTGCAGTGTGAGCTTGAATCATTTGAATATATTTATGTGTGATAATGTTGTGAAATATTTGAATATGAAAGTGTTATGAGCTTATGAAGAATAAAGGAGAATCATCTTTTCATCAATAGACGCTTCGCGTAATTTTAATCCATCTCTAACAGACATTCAACATGAAGGGTTTAATTTTCGTCTTTTATGTCCATTCCTTAAAATAATTAAAAGTACATATAGTGCTAGAAATTAGTATGTTTTTACTGTACAAAAAAACGGATGAAGTGTGTGTAGACATTTTCGATTTTTTTATTTACATTGTATAAAGAACTAGGTGGTTTTTCTTTTGTTGAAAATCACAGTAGAAGTAAATCTACATCTACATGGGATGCTCTGCAAATCACATTTAAGTGCCTGGCAGAGGTTCATCGAACCACCTTTATACTATTTATCTCCCATTCCATTCTCGAATAGCGCACTGGAAGAAAGAACACCTGAATCTCTCCGTTTTACCTCTGATTTCTTGTATTTTATTCTGATGGTCATTTCTACCTATGTAAGTGGGAGTCAACAATATATTTTCGCATTCGAAAGAAAATCTTGGCGCTAGGAGTTTCGTAAGTAGCCCACGTCGCAGCGATAAACGTCGTTGTTATAATAATTCCCATCCCAGATCCTGTATCATTTCCGTAACGCTTTCTCCCCTGTATCGTGATAGTACAAAACGAGCTGTCCTCCTTTGGACTCTTCCTGAAAAGATTTATATAAGATATTCCCAAGTCGTAATTACCATTCTTGTGCAATATCCTTTAAGTTCATGATCTGTCTTTATGAAAAAAATACAAAGTGCTTAAGTTTAAAGTTCCACCTTAGTCATTTATCCCGAAACAAAATTGATTTTTTTTTAACTTCAGAGATAGACAAAATTAGTATTTGCACACACGGGAATTCTGTAGGTACTTTTTGACCTTGTAGCTGCAGCATTTTTGGCAGTAATTCTGAGGGCAGTTGCACATGTTTCCTTGCGCACAGGTAAGCCATAAAATCAGTGTAAATCCTTGAGTTAAATAATTAGTCACTTCTGCAGCAAGCTGATGTCCTATTGTTCAAAAAATTACAGTCTTTAATGAAGCAGATTCTTTTCTACCGGAGATAAAATTGATCATTCTATTAATAAAGTCACAGGGTCAGAATTGGTTTTTATTACATTTTTGGTTTTTGTTCAAAGTCATGCTTAACTAATTGGATAAAGTATTCAGTCAGATTTTGAGTTTCAGTCAGTTTGTGTTTAATTGTAGATTCATTTACAGCTACCCATACACGCACAACTACACACGACACAATTGTTTAAGAATTCACTAAAGTACACTCAAGTAATTTTTATTGACAGCCTGCGAGTACAATACTAAACAGTACTATTTTAATTACAATACCAATCATTGTAAATTTATTTTGATCAATAACAATCATTACATAATTTTTATTTATGAACAACATTCAATAGGTTGTTATGAGAAATGTGGTTGTTTATGACCCATTTCCAGCACTCCCATTTTCAACATTCATTTCAAAGACACCGTAAACTGGATTTAAATTCTCTCCATAATCAATGGACTGGGATTACAGCTGAGGTAATTGTGTAGACTGAAATAAAGTAGCAGCACCTGTGTTTAGATATTTTTAAATTACGAGGCGCGTCCAGAAAGTAAGTTCCGTATCCATTTATCTCCGCTGCAGCGTTACGAGTGCAGTTCCGCACATGCGCTGTAGACGATGTGTATCAAGGAGAAGAACGTGCGTCATTTGGAGTTCGCCGTCAGTTACGTACGCTTTGTTGTGCTTGTTTGAAATGTCGGCGTTGATTGAAAATCCCGCCGCCTGTGAAATCAGGTGGGTGATTCGGTTTGTAAATGCGAGAAAAGTGAAACCAAGTGAAATTTATCGCCAAGTTTGCGATGTTTACGAACCAAATGCGATGAGTGTTCAAATGTTTGTAGAGCTTATGGGACTTGACTACGGGGTCATCAGTCCCTAAACTTACAAACTACTTATGAACTAGCTACAACTAAGGACGGCACAAATATCCATGCCCGAGGGGGGATTCGAAACCCCGACCGCAGTGGCCGTGCAGACCGTGACTGAAGCGCCTCAGTCCCTTCGGCCAGCGCGGCCGGCTGCGATGAGTGATTCGATGGTGAGAAGATAGGTCCGACAATTCAATGGCGGGCGTAGTGATGTGCACGATGAAGAACGAAGTGGGCGTCGACCTTTGGTTACAGAAGAACTGGTTCACGCGATTGATGACAAGATCCAGGAAAACCGTAGGTTTACAATTAGTGCTCTCGCTATGGACTTCCCCCAAATTTCACTATTTCCAACTGGTTGAAGACACAGGTGGCAGATTTCTATGAAGGAGGTATACAAAACCTGGTGCCACGCTATGACAAATGCCTGTAAAATTTCGGCAGTTATGTGGAAAAGTAGTTTAAGACTTGTAGAATTTTGTGCAATAAAAATTTCTCCTGTACCTCTGTCCAATTTCGTTTTATTACCAAACGGAACTTACTTTCTGGACGCGCCTCGTAATTAAGCGACCGGTTTCGGTGCTATATTCGAAACACCTTCATGCCCCCGTTGCGTAATTGTCAAAAGTAATATGGGCATTTAAAAGGGGTGGCCGTCGACACCGGTAACCGTACATTTCTTCGTCCCTGCGTGGCAGATATCAAACGACAATCTGCAACGACGAAGAAATTTACTTTTACTGGTGTCAACAGCCAACCCTTTTAAATACGCTATTAATTGGATACTTGCGAGCCATGGACGAAGGGCAACATGCGGATTGTGTTTTTCTCGACTTCAAAAAGGCGTTCGACGCGGTGCCACACTGCAGACTGCTAACGAAGATACGAGCTTATGGAATAGCTTCACAGATTTGTGACTGGCTGGAAGACTTCCTGAGTAATAGAACGCAGTACGTTGTTCTCGACGGCGAGTGTTCATCAGAGATGAGTTTATCGTCAGGCGTGCCCCAGGGGAGTGTGATAGGTCCGCTATTATTTTCTATCTATATAAATGATCTGATGGACAGAGTAAGTTGTAATTTGCGGCTGTTTGCTGATGATGCTGTGGTGTATGGGCGGGTGTCGTCTTTGACTGATTGTAATACCATACAGAATGACTTAGACAAAATTTCTAGTTGGCGCGAAGAATGGCAGCTAGCTCTCAATGTAGAAAAATGTAAGGTGATGCGCATGAGTAGGAAAAACAATCCCATAATGTTGGAATACAGCATCAGTAGTGAGCTTCTTGATACAGTCGCGTCGTTCTAACATCTAGTTCAAATGTTCAAATGTTTGTACAACTTATGGGACTTAACTACGGGGTCATCAGTCCCTAAGCTTACAAACTACTTATGAACTACCTTATACTAAAGACGGCACAAATATCCATGCCCGAGGGGGAATTCGAACCCCCGACCGTAGTGGCCGTGCTGACCGTGACTGGAGCGCCTTAGTCACCTCGGCCACCGCGGCCGGCCTAACATCTAGGTGTATCATTGCAGAGCGATATGAAATGGAACGAACATGTAAGGACAGGTGTGAGTAAGGCGGACAGCCGACTTCGGTTTATTGGGAGAATTTTTGGGAAGATGTACTTCACCCTGTAAAGGAGACTGCGTATAAAACTCTTGTACGACCGTGTCTTGAGTATTGCTCAAGTGTTTGGGACCGCAGCAGATCAGTTTAAATGGGGACATAGAGACAGTTCAGAGGCGAGCCGCTAGGTTTGTTACTGGTAGGTTCGACCAATGCACGTGTGTCACGGAAATGCTCCGGCAACTCAACTGGGGATCGCTGGAGGAAAGACCTGAATTTCTGTTGAGGAAACTTAGAGTGCCGGAATTTGAAGCTGAGTGTAGTACGATCTTGCTGCCGCCTACTTACATTTCGCGTGGTGATCACAAAGACAAGATAAGAGAAATTAGGGCTAGTACGGAGGCATATAGGCTTTCTTTCTTTTCGCGTTCTATTTGGGAGTGGAATAGGAAAGGAAATGCCTAGTAGTGGTACAGTGTACCCTCTGCCACGCACCTTACGATTGATTGCGGAGTATGTATGCAGATGTACTTTTGACCTCTCAACGATGTGAGGAGTTGCCAGAAACCACACGTGGTTCGGATTCCACGTTAAGCTGTAGGTCCCCTTTCCCCGGTTGGATAACTGGGGTAGGCTAGGGACACGCAAGTCGCCGAAGTGGCGTCCAATTTAAAGACTTGCACAGGCCAATGAGCCACACGAAATTATTATTATTACTTTTGACATTTACGCAACAGGGGCCTGAAGATGGTTCGAATAGAGCGGAACAGGTTGCTTAATTAATTACAAAATCTAAACACAGCTGCCGGTACTTTCTCTCAATCTACACAATAAACTGGAGTGGTGTGCGTTCTTTCGGACGTGTCCGAATGAGCAGACTCCACACCAATCAGTACTCCGTAAGTTCTTTCAACTGTGGCTGCAGCGGCAGCTGGTAAATAAGAGGACGCTTTCGACGTGAGGCAAATCTGTGCGTCCGAGCTGTGCGCGGCGTTACAGGGCGGTGGAGACAGGGTGTGGGGAGGAAGTGGGGGGTCGGGGGTGGCGGTCAGGGAGGCTGCAGTAAGTGTAACGAGCGCGGGGGCGGCAGGGGGGCGGGGCGGGGGGAGGGGCCGCGCCGCCGTCCGCCCTAATGAATGGTAAGCCCGGCGGGGGGCGGGCCGCAGTCTTTTGTCCGCGCAACCTCCGCGCATCTTTTGTGCGGCTGACGTCACTGGCGGGCCGGCAGGCGCTGTGGACGGGGCAGCTTCCTATCTGTGTGGGAACATCGCCACCGGCCAGAGCTGTGCCGACGCGTCCGCGATCGAAACCTGATGACGGACTGGAGTCCGATTCACTGCGACTCAGATAACAGCCGGCTGTGTCTCCGTCCTCTACACTCTCATGTGCACTTCTGCTTCTAGTGTGCGCGTACGCACAGAGAAACTCAGATCGACACGATCAACCACATCAAGAAAGGACACAGTTCGTTGTAATTGACGGTAAGTCATCGAGTAAAACAGAAGTGATATCTGGCGTTCCACAGGGAAGCGTTATAGGTCCCCTACTCTTCTTCGTGTTTATAAACGATTTAGGAGACAATCTGAATAGCTCCCTTAGACTGTTCGCGGATGATGCTGTAGTTTATCGATTAGTGAAGTCAACAGTGGATCAAAAGCAACTGCAAAGCGATTTAGACAAAATTTCTACATGGTGGAAAAATTGGCAATTGACACTAAATAAAGAAAAGTGAAAAGTAATACACATGACCACTAAAAGAAATCCGCTGAACTTCAATTACGCGATAAATCATCCAAAGTCGTAAATTCTACGAAATGCCTAGGAGTTACAATTACGAATAACTTTGACTGGAGAGAACACACAGAAAATATTGTGGGGAAGGCGAACCAAAGGTTACGTTTCATCGCCAGAACGCTTAGAAGATGCACCAGCTCCACCAAAGAGACTGCCTACATCACACTTGTGCGTCCTCTCCTGGAGTACTGTTGCCCCTTGTAGGACCCTCACCAGGTGGGACTGCCGGAAGACATTGAGAAGGTTCAGAGAAGGGCAGCTCGTTTTGTTTTATCACGTTACGGGGGGGAAAGTGTCACGGAAATGTTGCACGAATTGGGGTGGAAATCATTAAAAGAAAGACGTTATTCATTGCGGCGTGATCTGTTTGCGAAGTTTCAATCACCGACTTTTAGTTCTGAATGTGAAAATATTTTGCTAGCACCCACCTACTTAGGGAGACACGACCATCCCAATAAAATAAGAGAAATCAGATCGAAAACGGAACGATTTAGGTGTTCTTTCTTCCCGCGCGCTATTAGAGAATGGAACGGTAGAGAAAAGTTATGAAAGTGGTTATTGGATCCTCTGCCAGGCACTTAAATGTGATTTGCAGATTTTCTATGTAGATGTAGATGTAGACTCAGATAACAGCCGGCTGTGTCTGCACTCCCTTGTGAACTTCCGCTTCTAGTGTGAGCGTACACACAGAGAAACTCAGATCGACACGATCAACCACATCAGGTCGCTTGGTGGCACACAGGCCTCATCCGCCTTTCCACTGCATTAAAGTTTCCGGCTACACACACTACGATTACATGGAACACGTCTTCCGGAAGACGAAAACCGATTTTCGTAAACCGTTTTTCGCTGTCGTGTTTCCATGGCATATCCTGACTCGTATTTCGCAAGCTCACTTAAAATGACGGCTGGAAAACAGCTGATTCAGTTCCTTATTTAGTCTGAACAATCGCAATTTTTCTTTATTTAAATACACAGATTCATGTTCACTCTAATATTTATACTTGTATTTCACATTAGAAAATATCACTCTTTCAATATGTGCCGAAAATTCTTAACAAGAAAACACAGTCTGACAAGCCAAGAACGATTCAAAAACGGTTGCGTTTACATGGGCTCGAACATCGATTGTGGAACTGGAAAACCGCTTTAGAGAAGCGGATTTCCAGAATCGATTTTGGAGTGTTTACGTGACCAACCAAAAGCGGAATTGGAAAATCGGTTTACGAAATCCGGTTTCGGAGCCCATGTAAACGGGGTGACTCATGTGAGAACTTACTCGGAATTCCCACGATAATGGGTTGTATGAATAAAGGAATGGAATAAAAAAAACTTGTGGAATCTAATCTCGGGGAAGATCAGTTTGGATTTAGAAGAAATGTAGGAACACGGGAGGCAATACTCACATTACGACTTATCGTAGAAGATAGGCTAAGGAAGGGCAAACCTACTTTTTGGCGTTTGCAGATTTGGAGAAAGCTTTTGACAATGTCGACTGGAATACACTCTTCCAAATTCTGCAGGTAGCAGGGGTAAAATATAGGGAGCGAAGAGTTATATTTAACCTATACAAAAACCAGACAGCGGTTATTAGAGTCGAAGGGCAAGAAAGAGACGCAGAGGTTGGGAAGGGAGTAAGACAGGGTTGTAGCCTTTCCCAGATCTTGTTCAATCTGTACATTGAACAAGCAGTGAAGGAATGGAAGGAGAAATTTGGAGAGGGAATTAAAGTTCAGGGAGAAGAAATAAAAAGTTTGCGGTTTGCCGATGAAATAGTAATTTTGTCAGAGACTGCAAAGGATCTGGAAGAGCAATTGAATGGAATGGACCGTGTCTTGAAAGGAAGATATAAGATGAACATCGAGTAAAACGAAGATGATGGAATGTAATGTCAGAAAATCAGGCGATGCTGAAAGAATTAGATTAGGTAATGAGACAATAAAAGTGGCAGATGAATTTTGTTATTTGGATAGCAAGATAACTTCTGATGGCCGAAGTAAAGAAGATATAAAATGCAGAATGGCTATGGGAAGAAAAGCGTTTCTAAAGAAGCGAAACTTGTTAACATACAATGTTAATTTAAATGTTCTTTCTTAAAGCATTTGTCTGGGTTGTAGCATTGTATGGGAGTGAAACGTGGACGATTACGACTTCAGATAAAAAGATGATAGAAGCTTTTGAAATGTGGTGCTACAGACGAATGATGAAGATTAGATCACGTGACTAATGAGGAGGTACTTGACAGAATTGGGGAGAAAAGGAGTTTCTGGCATATCCTGACTAAGAGAAGGGATAGATTGGTAGGACCCATTCTGACACATCAAGGAATTGTCAGCTTAGCATTAGAAGGAAGTGTATGGGGTAAAAATCGTAGAGGGGCAAATGCAGTAAGCAGATTGAAAAGGATGTAGGTTACCGAACGTAGTCTCAGTTGAAGGGACTTGCACAGGACAGGGTAGCGTGGAGAGCTGCATCAAACCAGTCTTCGGACTGAAGACCACAGCAACAACAACATGAGCACATGTTCCAGAGTGCTCAGAACAAAAGAACGTTCTCTGAGTAAGTTCTCAATTTCGTATGAATAAAAACTTCGAAGCCTATGCTCTGAGCAGGTAGTTCATTCTCGCTACCTCCCCTCCTTCTTGAGTAAGTTCTCCACGTGTCATGTCCAGCCAAGAACTGCTGTTCAATCGTGTATTTCTTTAAACTAGACCAATTAGGCAAGTTATTAAGAAGTTTTCAAATTAAAAAGCCAAGATCGCAAATTGATAATTTATTAAATTACTACCGGTTTCGGTGTACTGTGTCACCATCATCAGGTCTCATGTATGTTATAAGCTGGTCATCTTGTTAAAAAAAAATTGGGTATAAAATAACAAGTGCAACATTGCACTTAGTCACTATGTAAAAATACACAAGTTTTTAACTAGATGACCAGCTTATAACATATATGAGACCGGATGATGGTGACACAGTGCACCTAAACCGGTCGTCTTTTAATAGATTATTAATTAGCGATCTTGGCTTTTTATTTTGAAAACTATAAAACGATCAGATCGCCTCCAAACCCGACTATGTCAGGTAATCTTAAATTATTAAGTGTCCAAATATGGAGTAGACCTCTACGTATTCAGGAAGAACTGTATTATGTTTAGATAATAGTTTGTTGTGAAGGAGTATATTATTAAGACTAAATGTGCACTTTTTACGAAAATGTTTTGTTCTGACGATACAAAATTTTCGTCATGTGAGAAACTTTTTTGTTAATGAAGTTGGGATAGTACAATTTGCGAAATTTTAAGACTGCATCACATATTCATTTGTTTCAACGTGGAATGCTGTCGGAGATAGGCCATTGCTTTGGACAGTCCTACTTGTTGTTAAATATGACACCCAATGGTCTGTTGATAAGCGTTAGGCCATGCAATTTTGTTACAAGAAACACGCAGCTAGGTTTGTAATTATTCAGTTATTAATTTTCCTGTCGTGTCTAGTTACTTCTAACATAGCAGTAGTTACGATTACGAAGTCAGAAAACGCATGTTAAATAGGCCAACTAGTTTGGATAGAAACAATACGTAGGCCTACGTGGTATTGCAGCAATATTTATTTTGTGATAGAAACAGTGAAGTCTTGGGAAGCCCTTTCTTTGGAACTAACAACATAAGGCCTTACTAATAGACCCTATTTAAAAACACAATATTATTTTGCTATGTTGCTGATTACAGCTGTAAATATACGCTCCAAAGAAATGGGTAAAACACACAGCTGAAACCACAAGTGTTTCATTTCTATGTCGTTAATGAAAACATTCCTATATAAAATGCTTGAATTGTCACACCACGAGTTTTTGAAGTAAAAGTGTTCATTTGCATTAACGTTTTAGATTCCCTTGCATGTCTTAAAGACTACCTATAAAGGAACTTGTTTTTGCCATGTAAGTTACACAAACGTTGACGTTTTTATTATACACCACAGTAAAACGTAACATTAAAAGAAGTTACTCAGCACGAAGTATGCTAGAGAGCTCACTTCAGAAATCGCAGCATGTTCTCTGGTTGTGAGAAACTTCTGTAGTTTTATTCATATGAAATTGGAGAATGTTCTCTGCTGTGAACTTCTCCCACCCTGAGAACGTACTTGGCTGCAGTATATTCTCCGACTCCATTTATTTATGCGAACCTGAGTAAGTTCTCTGGAATTCAATGTATAAAGTAGATATTTCGTTTTATTCATACGGCCCATTATCTCGGAGGAGCGGAATTTCTGAGTATTTTACGTACATAGTTGTCTGTGGTGTCTCGTTAAATGTCTACATACTTACTCCGTTCAGTGCCTGGAACAGGATAACTTGAAACTTAATTACCTATAAAGCAACAATTCTGTGCCGCGGCGAAGCGGCCGAGCGCATTGAGGCGCTATGCTCCGATGCGCGAGGCCGTTCCCCGTAGGAGGTTCGAATCTCCCCTCGGGCATGGATGTTTGTGCTATCTTTAGTATAAGGTAGTTTGTAAGTTTAGGGACTGACTAACCCGCAGTTAAGTCCCATAAGCTTGAACAATTCTGTTCTGGTATGTGACATCGTCCCCTTTACGTTAGCTCGTGTTTACTGCGAATCTTTGATCTAGTGTGAAGTTCCAAGCGACTGGAGAAAGGCACAAGTGACTCCCGTGTGTAAGAAAGGCAAAAGAACGGATCCAAATAAGGACAAATATCTTTATCATTAATTCGCTGTAGAATTCTTGATCATATTTCTGGTTACTGGTAGAATCGACCAATGCGAGAGTGTCACAGGAATGCTCCGGGAAGGCAAATGGGAGCCGCTGGAGGAAAGATGACGTTCCTTTCGATAAATTCTGTCGAGGAAATGTAGAGGGCCGTAATCTGAAGCTGACTGCAGAATGATCTTGCTGCCTCATAGTTACATTTCGCGTAATGATCACGTAGACAAGATAAGAGGCATAATTTTTTTCTTTGTTCTATTTGAGAGAGGAGTAGGAAAGGAAATGCTTAGTAATGGTACAGTGAACCCTCCACCACGACGGATTGTGGAATATATATATATATATGTAGATCTGTTCAGCCAGGGTGCGTCAGAGACCTGTCTGAGTCGATTTTAGACGGATCTGGGGTCCCATATCATTCTAACTGCAAACGATGCACACCATTTAGAGCCTCCACCAGCTTGAAAATTCCCCAAAATGTTCAAATGTTTGTAAACCTACTGGACCAAATTGCTATGTCATCAGTCTCTACGTACAAACGAGTTCATCTACATCCATACTCCGCAATCCACCCGACGGTGTGTGGCGGAGGGTACCTTGAGTACCACTATCGGTTCTCTCTCCTATTCCAGTCACGTATTGTTCGCGGAAAGAAAGTATGTCGGTATGCCTCTGTGTGGGCTCTAATATCTCTGATTTTATCCTCATGATCTCTTCGCGAGTTATACATAGGAGGGAGCAATATACTGCTACAGTCTTCAGTAAAGGTATGTTGTCGAAACTTCGACAAAAGCCCGTACCGAGCGACAGAGCGTCTCTCCTGCAGAGTCTTCCATTGGAGTTTATCCCATTATCTCCGTAACGCTTTAACGATTACCAAATGATCCTGTAACGTAGCGCGCTGCTCTCCGTTGGATCTTCTCTACTTCCTCTATCAACCCCACCTGTTACGGATCCTACATCGGTGAGCAGTATTCCAGCGGTGGGCGAATAAGTGTACTGCAACCTAATTCCTTTGTTTTCGGACTGCATTTCGTTACTATTCTTCCAATGAATCTATGTCTGGCTTCTGCTTTACCGACGATTCATTTTACATGGTTGTTCCATTTTAAATCACTGCTAATGACTATCCCAGATAATTTATGGAATTAACTGCTTCCAGTTGCTGACCTGCTATAGTGTAGCTAAATGATACAGGATCTTTCTTTGTATGTATTCGCAGGACATTACTCTTGCCTACATTGAGATTCAGTTGATGGACTCATGAGGTTGTTTGCATATCCGTACTCATCCATCCGCTCGATGCAATTGCAAACGAGACTCGTCAGACCAGCCAACGTGTTTCCAATCATCAATAGACCAATTTCAGTGTTGACGGGTTCAGGAGAGGCGTACGGCTTTCTGCCGTGCAGACAGAAAAGGAACAAGAGTGATCCTTCGGCTCGGAAGGCCCTTATCAGCTTCGTGAATAGTTAGCACGCTGACGTTTGTTGACGGCCCAGCATTGAAATTGGCAGCTATTTGCGAAAGGCTTGCCCTTCTGTCGCACTGAAAGATTGTCTTCAGTCGTCGATGGTCCAGTTCTTATAGGATGTTTTTCGGCCGCCTTGATGTGGGGGATGTTTTACCTGATTCCCGATACTGACGGTGCACTCGAGAAATACTAGCGCGGTGAAATCCTTACCTCATCACGACGTCGGAGATGCAAACAAAAACTGAAGCGTTGCGGCTACAAGCGCAGAACATCAAGATGCTGAAGAACTCTTGGTCTGCCCGACGTTGTGGGAAGTCTGCACTCTGGATATCCTGGTTTCCGCAGATATTCCAGCAATCACGACTACCGAATTTTTGGCATCGGAATCAATCTGACATGTACGAAATCTAGTGCATATATTGTAGGTATGTTTGAACTTATGAATATCACTTTTGTACTCTCCTGAATGTGAAAATAATACAATAAGACTAAATTAATGAAATGTAAATTGATATTCTGCTATTTACAGAATGTTACTACTACATATTACAAAATGTGCACGCCCTGAAAAGAAAGTAGAACCTCCATCCAATCAAAACATTTTTAAAAAGTTCAATTTTTGCATTTTTCTTTAAAAGTAATTGTTTGGAATGGAATGCAATTTTCTATGTTGCTCTGTAAAAACTTAACAATTAAAAATATCTACATAACTATCGTTTTCATTTAGTTGTCATGACTGATTTGAAAGAAAACGGTGGAAAGAAGAAGAAGGTAGAAACTCTCGTTTTCTGCCGGAAATTATGCAAATTGTTTGTAGAAACATTAGTATTAACTACTCTAACGAAGACACCCGACTGGGAATTTACAGTACTTTTCATTAATGAACGTTCGGTTTGCACTGTTGGAAGAGAGGATGTCCTATATTTTCCCCGGGAAAAAGCTTCATCTGCCACAGATCTGCTCCAGCCGCAACAGCCGGAGACGGAGGTTGGGTTTGTGTGAGTATGAGTGCCTGCGTGTGTGTGTGTGTGTGTGTGTGTGTGTGTGTGTGTGTTCTCTGTGGCAGATGAAGATATAATAGCAGACAGCTTCGTTTCTTGTTCATTCTGTTATTTGTGTCTTTCTGCGGATCATCGGGTATCTTTGTGGTGAGTTGCAACCTATCCTTTCCATAATATTGTTGTATCCTTTAAGGTACTTCCATTTTCGATTTTGCCTAAGATATTGTGAAACAGATGACAAATCAAGCTTGAGAGATTATTTCCTTGGACGTGTCTTCCAAAGAATGGTACTGTTGCCATCTCAGTTTCTGTCGCACACCTGCACAACATTTTGCATATCTGTTCATTAGCAAGAAAGCGCCAACTATAGGAAACATACTGATAATGGTGAAATGCTGATAAATATCAGCATACGATGACGTAATTGTTCCTATAATCAAAGCAGGATCGCTGAGGAAAACTATTTATTACCACAGGTTTTTGAATACGCACCTTGTGATAAAGTGGCGTTTACATATAGGAAGCTACTTAAAAGTTCAGAAGTATGTGTATCATGTCTGAAATTAGCACCTCTGATAATAAAACGATCTAGATGATTATTGAAAAAGGAACAGGACAACCAAGAGTACAGATAGACTTTATTACCATCAAACTGAAAGAAAACTGTACTAACAAATATAAAAAATAGTTTAATACGGTCATTATTGTTTTTTAAATGTTGTGGAGAAAATAAGATCTAGACGTTGATTACAAAAGTGAAGGCTGTTATTGGATGCAGCCGTACGTATGTAATTTGGTCCAACGGAAATTCACTGGAAAGTAAAAGATCGCATGCAGTTGGTGGTATTTCCAGTAAACCGCTTGTTCTCAAATTAGGAAACGGAATGTTATTTACGACTTACCAGATAGCGGTTATTAGAGTCATGAAAGAGACGAAGTTGTTGGGAAGGGAGTTAGATAAGGTTGTAGCCTTCCTGCAATGTTATTTAATTTGTACATTGAGCTAGCTGTGAATGGAAGCAGGGGGGAAATTTTGAGAGATAATTAAAGTTGACCGCGGTGGAGTGGCCGTCCCCGTTGAGGTCCTATGCTTCGATGCGCGAGGCCGTTTCCCGTCGGGGGTTGGAATCCCCCTCGGTAATGGTGCTGTCTTTAGTACAAGCCAGTTCATAATTGGTTTGTAAATTTAGGGACTGATGATCCCGCAGTTACGTCCCATAAGCTTAACAAACATTTGAAGTAAAGTTCAGGGCGAAGAAACAAAAAGCAAAACAAGGGTAGTGGAATGCAGTCTATGAAAATGAAGCTACACTGAAGTAATTTGGTTAGGTAACGTAACAATAAAAGTGGTACATGAGTCTTGTTACTTGGGCAGCAAAATGACATTTGATGGTCGCAGATATAAAATGAAAAATGACAATGGAAAGAAGAGCGTTTTTGAAAAAGATAAATTTGCTACCATGGAATATTAACCTAAGAGTAATGAATTCTGTAGGCATTTGTTGCCTTATACGGAAGTGAAACTTGGGCGATAAATAGTTTAGGCAGGAAGAGGATAGAGGCTTTTGAAATGTGGCGTTACAGAAGAATGCTGAAGATTAGATGTGTGGATCACATAACTAATGAGGAAGTACTGAACAGAACTGGGGAGAACAGGAATTTCTGACATACCTTGACTAAAAGAAGGGATCGGTTGGGAGGACACGTTCTTAGACATCAAAGATTCGTAAATTTAACATTGGAGAGAACTGTGCGGGGGAAAAATCGCAGAGGGAGACCAAGAGATGGATACAGTAAGCAGATTCAGATTCAGATGGGTTGCCTTTTTTATGAGGAAGAGGATTGCTCAGCATAGAGTAGGGTGGAAAGCTGCATTAAACCAGTCTCTGGACTCACAACCTGCTTTCAAGACACTTTGCATTCAGTTCAACAGCTAATTCAGGTTCCGACAAAATTACAATGTTATCAGCAAATCGCAAAACTTTTCTTTCTTCTATCTGAAGTTTAATTTCTTCTCGAAATGTCTCATTGAATGTTCTCTTAGCTTTCTTAATATAAAGATTGAGGACTATTGGGGAAAGGCTACAACTCTGTCTTGCTCCCTCTCCAACTACTAAGACCCTTTTATGTCCTTTGACTCTAAAAACTGCTGTCTGGTTTATGTACAACATAGAGGATTAACGTACCATGTTGTATTATTTAGTCTTCGAGCCACCCACATATTTGGGTACCTATTCCATATTCTAGTATCTTTGTTAGCAGATTGTAGTGCGGCCCCGTTTCAAACACCTTCCGAAGTGGAGTATTATGCAGTATTCCTGTTGCCCTTCATCCACAGGCATCGAAAATGCTACATACCGGAGTAGCAGCTCCCGAAAAGGCGGCGCAATTAGAGAAGTAAGGCGATGGCGTCCACGGAAGATGCGAAGTACGTCGTGTCGGTGATCATGTCGAGTCCGGTGCGGAAGTCTAGGACAGGCTGCTCGCAAGGTAATGGGAAGAGCATGTGTCACTAAACGTGAACTCCCAATGTCGATATCTCCAGGAACTGCAACGGAATGGGCTCGGGATCTGCTCTCCAGGCCTGAACTGGTACGGATTCGCAGAACGCGAAAACTCATCTTCTTCCGCCACCACGTGCTACATCGACGATTTGAAATAACGACCGAAAGGAAACTAAACAAGATTTCGCCATCTTGACCATTTTCTGTAATGATTAAATGTGCAGAGCCAAATTATGCTGCTCCCTCCAACCGATGCTCATTTAAGCAGACAACACATCGCTAGTGTCTGTGGGACTGGAAAAATTAGTTTTATGCCTGTAATCGTGCGATGAAATTTTAATGATTATTAATAACTTGTACAAAAACTTGCAACAAGACAACAGTTATCAGAGTTGAGGGGCATGAAAGAGATGCAGAGGTTGGGAAGGGAGTAAGACAGGATTGTAGCCTTTCCTCAGTGTTATGCAATTTGTACATTCAGCAAGCTGTTTCGGAAAGCAAGGAGAAATATGGAGAATAAATTAAAGTTCACGGGCAGAAATAAAAACCTTGCATTTGGCTGATGACATTGTAATTCTGTCACAGACAGCAAAGCACCTGGAGGAGCAATTGAACGGAATGGACAGTGTGTTGAAAGGAGCATATAAGATGAACATGAACAATAGCAAAACAAGGATAATGGAATGCAGTCTTAGGAAGTCAGGCGATGCTGAAGAAATTAAATTAGGTAACGAATCAATGAAGGTGGTGGAAGACTTTTGTCATTTGGGCAGTACATATGATATAAAATGCAGAATGACAATGGGAAGAAAAGCGTTTCTGAAAAAGAGAAAGTTGCTAACATCGAGTATTAATTTAAGCATAAGGAAGTCCTTTCTGAAGGCTTTTGTGTGGAGTGTTGCCTTGTATGGGAGTTAAACATGGACGATAAACAGTGCGGACAGGAAGAGGATAGAGGCTTTTGAAATGTGGTGTTAGAGAAGAATTCTGAAGATTAGGTGGGTGGATCATTTAACTAATGAGGAGGTACTGAACAGAATTGGGGAGAAAAGGAATTACTAGCATACCTTGACTAAAAGAAGGGATCGATTGATAGGTATGTTTAGGTATCAAGGAATAGGGAATTTAGCGTTGGAGTGAAGTGGGTGGGGTAAAAATCGCAGAGGGAAACCAAGAGATTATAGTAAGCATATTCAAATGGGTGTAGGTTGCCGTTGTTATGAGGAGATTAAGAGGCTTGCTCAGGATAGAGTAAGGTGGAGAGCTTCTAAAGCAGTACCGATACTTTGTTCCTTATGCAACAGGAACTTTGGTAGAATCGTGTACAGCCAAAATTTCCTCCGCTCACAACTTAAATTGGGGAGTTTCGTGATGTCAGCAGCTAGAAGTTCCGTTGTGTCGCTGTACATGGTTAACTACTTTTGTTTCGAGGGTGCTTGTAATAAATAACTTTTGAAATAAACGAACTGCTACAAGTTCAACGGCGGCTTATTCTGTATCACTTTTCAAATTAACAACTTCTTAAAAAGTTCAATTCTAGCGACATAATAGCTAGATGGAACAAGTCAATAAAACGCAAGTCTTATCCAAACACAAGCCAGATACCACGTCTTAACGCTAACACCCAATAGTCCAATCACAAGTGAGATTCCCAAAGAGTACATTGGTTCAACTTATCGAACAATATATCGACAATTTATTACACAATAATTAATAGCATTGAAATTTATATATGTAATATGGTAAAAGTGTTGTGAATGTTGTTTTACTGAAATGTTTATCCAAAGTAAAAGGCTTAACTAAAGAAAAGAAGTTAAATTCAACTTGCGCCTTCCATTTGTTGGCAACAGATTTTCTGATCGCAGGATAAGCAAACTATGATTTTTAAAGGCTACGGTACGAAACAATAGACTATAATGCAGTTTAATTGACCTTGCGACTAGCATGTAGAAAGTACATAATCGTTACAAGCTGCATCAAACCAGTCTCCAGAGTGAAGACCACAACAACAATAAATTAACCGGTCTGAGTGTATAATCAATAAACTCTGGATTTCACCTGGATTCAAAATTTGTAATTACATTCGACGTATAGATGACTCTTACTTTTTCTGAGGACTGGCCTGACAGATTCTGTGCCTTTGCCACGTGTCTTTTAGCGTTACCAGAATTCAGTGCGTTACTTTCTTTGCTCTTCAGTGTATAGCTTTGAAAAGCGTCGTGCGTCCTGCTTGGAAGGGCTAGAGAGGGAGCCAGAGGCTTGTGAGGAGGGGAGGCGAGCGCGGCGCTGACGAAGGTGATTAGCCGTCCGGCAGGACGAGGACGAGGACGAGGGCGAGGACGAGGGCCCTCGGAGACCGCGACACACGAGTGGTGGGTGTCGCCGGCCGAGAGGCGGACTTTCTCCGCTAATGAACTGCCCGCCGCTGTTTACCGACGGCAAATACTGCCGGACGGGCCGGCCTCCGAGGAGGGCGGCAGGGGGGGGGGGGGGGGGGGGCGCAAGCAGCCACTCCAAGACGCTGGACGGCCTGACCGCTCCCCACAGTCGAGGGCGTCCGCAGACCGACGACGAAACGGACAAAAGTGAGAGGTAGACAGCCACGAGGTAGACAGCCACTGAGGGAGGGTGGAGAGGCTTCAAGGTTACGTTGATACGACATATTTCTCCGACCTCGTTTGTAAGAAGGGTCGTAGATCCTGTGCAAGAAGGAAAGTGGTAGCAACGAGGGAAGTAACTGCAGTCGCAGGAACACAAAGTATCAGGCATACGAAATTATGCACGGTAAATTCAAATCATAAGGCAGATTTTTTATTCTCGGACAAGGCTACTAATACAAACACTTGATGATGAAAGAGCAAATGTGCAGTATTTTCCGGCCATTTTTGACACTGGTTGGAGCTTTTCTGCAAAACATCTCAGTAGGATGCACTTGTCACCGTTATGCCGTTTCGACTGCAATGAGTAAGGAATACTCCATCGATGTCACACAACGTGGCGACCATCATTTTTTCAGCACTGATACAGTACGTACTCGAAATTTGGTTGGTGGCACTGGTGTCTGTGTACTTTCAGTGATATGACTGGCGCATCGTTTCAGGATCGGAAGACGGCATTCTTGTCACATCGATTGTCACAGTCGATTGAAAGGAAGTCAGATTCATGCCGTCTTCATGATTCAAGACTGCCTGACAGGAAGCCAGATGTGCAACATGTGGTCGTGGCAACATTATGGGAGAAAACTTACTGCCTTTTCACGTCCTCATGCAAGATTCTGAGAACAGATGCTATGAAAACGACAAATTTGGAGATATGTATTCCACAGACCTTCGGCGATCTGCCAAAACTATTTTCTCCACTCGCTCCATCATGTCGTCAGATCGGCTGTATGAAGCCGAGATTGTCTTGGTGTATCGTCACATGCCGTTCTACCTTCTATAAACATTCGCAACTACGAAAGCACGTTGGACACATCCATGAGGACATAACCACGTATCTCAGCCAACTGACAATCAGCGGCACGCTACGCAAACGGAAAAAAATGATTACACGCTGATCTTCTGCTGAGAAGGTTGTCTTTTTAAGCATCTAATTCTCTCCGAACCGCCAGAGTTTTATGTTCATGATGGAATTTAGTAGAAACCACACAAAAATATAAAACGAAAATTGGTTTGTTCTAAATAGAAATTCATACACCATGAGACTGTTTTTCGTCTCGAACATGTCAAAGACATTAAACATAAAGATGAAGCATTGAATTAAAATTTGTGATACAGCCGGGAATCGAACCCGGACCTCCATACGTCTTTTCACTAGGGCACCGCACCGCTAACGATTAAGGCGTCTCGGAATAGTCTAAATACGACTTCCTTCCATTTCACAAACTGTAATTCAGTTTCTGTGTTCCATTAAATATTGCGTCTGTTGCCAAGGAGTGAAGTCGTATTTAGACTATTCCGAGGCACCGTAATCGCTAGTGGTGAGGTGGTCTAGTGGTGTCGGGCGCCGTGGCTCAGCGCGCTCAGTCAGGGGGCTAATCGACCTCTGTAATAATAATAATAATAATAATAATACAAAATAACTGAGCCAAAGATTACACGAACAATCAAGAAAGAACCTAAATAACAACCGGAAACCATAGATCTAATGAGAAAAATAAATAAATAAAATTTAAAAAGTGGTAAGATCTGCCTAGTAATCACAAATTTTAATTCAATGGATCATCTTAAATGTCTTTGACATGTTCGAGACGATAAACAGTCTCAGGGTTTATAAAATTTCTATTGATAATGATATTTATATCACCTTACCCTAAGGTTAAAGGCAGGAATGTTCCAATATGTCCATTGCCGAGCTGCTATTCCGCTGCGTGGAGAGCCTTGGCAGTAGTGACAATATTTAATTGAACACAAAAGCTGAATTAGAGTTTGTGACATGGAGGGAAGTAGTATTTAGAATATTCCGAGGCACCTTAATCGCTAGTGGTGCGGTGGTCTAGTGCTTAGTTAAGCATGGAGGTACGGGTTCGATTTCCGGCCGCATCACAAATTTTAACTCAGTGCTTCATCTTTATCTTTTATGTCTTTGAAAAAATGTTTCCTGTACAGTTGACCACTGAAGATGCTTTGAAATAAAGAGAGACGTGTCTGGTGTGAATTAGACTAATTTACATTTGAAAATGACTGTAAGCTAACCTACACAATCTACAGCCCTATAACTGAAACTGCAACTTCCCTTCAAAAGCAGGTATGGTTCGTATGAGATAGTCTTTGCGTTCTTTGATGAGGAAGGCTCTTGTGTTTACTTTTTCTATGTAGCTGTCGCGTTTCAACCATCCCAATAGATCTGTGAACTTCGGTGGCCAAGACACGTGTGCCAAAATCTACCGATCTATCTTTCAAGGAATGTTAGGTTTAGATGATGAGTCACCTAACGACTACAATGTGCAGGAGCTCCATAATGCTGGAAAAAGGTGCAGGCTCTTGTAGTTAAGGAGATCTTCCAATAATACTGAAAGCTCATTTTTTTGTCCGAGGATTCGGTCGCTCTTCGAAACATAAATCAAGCAGGACTTGTATGCAAATGGCTTGCCTCATTGTAGTTGCCTTTGTAACGGGAGATCCCAACTACACATAATTTAATACGTAGTGTAGACCATACGGTAATAATAATAATAATAATAACGTTCAAAGTAAAATGATGGGTGAAGTATCAGAGTCCTTCGAAATGAAAACTGGAGACCGCCAGGGAGCGGACTATCCCCAGTCCTTTTCAATATTGTTACAGAAAAGGTCTTCAGGGAATAGGAACCTCACGTAAAGGGTTTCCACCGAAGTCAAGTGCCTTGCTTTCGCTGGCGATATTGCAATCATCACCAGTAGCAGATCAGAAGCGTTTCATGCAGTTTAAAAACCACATGAAGTTTCACAAAAACCTGGCTACAGATTTTTACTAAAAAAAAGCAATATATGGAAAGGCATCCAGAAAATAAATACCCTTTAATCACAAAACACCGTAAAATTGCTCAAGTCTGCCATACTAAATAGCTCGTAGAAACTATACAGTCCTCAAGATTAAACCGTATCGCCAGTGAACAAAGAATCTCCAAGCTCCAGAAGGCCTCCAAGCAAACATGGACGCATTACAACATGAAGTGCATATCCATAGCCGCAAAATTAAGACACTATAGAACATTGATTCTTCCAGAAGCAATCTATGCAGCTGAAACAGTGGTGATTGACGGTCATTCAAAAATTAGGCAAATAGAAAAGCAGGAAAGAAAAATTCTCAGGAAGATTTACGGTGTAAACAAAAACGGCATTTGGATGAAGAGATCACAAAACGTACTCTACAGCAAGATCATCATAGTAACATCAAATCAGAAAACGCAGTGCCAAATTTTATACACACATCTACAGAACAGCAAAGACACAGTTCAATATTATAACAAAGAGTAAATGTGGCATAGAATGGCTGAAAGAAGTCCAGAGGAATCCACAACAGATCAACATGAAGAATCTCTAAGAACGCACTGAGTGCCGAAATAAAATCACAAGTGAAAAGTTTGAGAAAAGAACATTTCGCTAGCCTGGTAAGAGATGGACAGAGCAACGGAAGGAGCATTCTGAGAGGATGAAGGTGTTTGGGAAACTGTGGGAAAAAAAAAGAACGAAATAAATAAATGTGAAGATGAAAATATGAACTGAAGTTCAATCGCTCTCCCGAAGGGGAATAATCGTTTAAATAAATAAAGTATGAATAATAGCTTTCTACAAATGTTTGGCGGTTTTCACGGAATATGTCGCGATTCCGAGGGTCAGTGATAGTTATATTGCCTCTTCAACATTGTCACAAATATTTAGCTGCTTCATGAGAGGTGGAGCAAAGTAGCTTTTGTGCATGCGTGCGGTGATGTGCGGTTTTCCAGCTCACTTATTCAATTATTTGGAAAGGTAAATTGTATGATACGGTGAAACTACTGAACCCCCAATCATTTTAGGCACTAGCTACCACCGGTACACAGAGATACCAACTTGCATCAAAATGCAGATTACTGCACAGTCCAAATTATTTTTTCGAAGCCCCGTATACAGGGTATGAATAAGTTGTCAAACCAGAATCCAAAGTTGACTATTTTGAAGGGGAACATCTGAGGGTGCTAAAATTTGTTAGCCACCCCCTGGGGCTGGGGCGGGGGCCAACTTTACAATTTGAAATGGGAGACCCCATTTTTTCATTGAAGCATTATATTCTACATAAAAATCTACGTCCATTTTGTCTTAAACATTTGTTTTGTCCCGCGTCGGAGGTTCGAATCCTCCCTTGGCCGTGGATGTTTGTGACGTTTTCAGTATAAGTAAGTTCTTAAGTAGTTCGTAAGTTCAGATACGGATGAACCCGCAGTTATGTCCCATAACCAAGATTCGAAACAAATGTTTAAGACAAATTATACGTAGTTTATGTAGAATCTGATTCTGCAATAACAAATGGGGGTTCCCATTTGAAATTTTAAAGTTGCCTCCCACCCCACCCCCAGGGGTGACGAACGAATTTTAGCATCAACAGATGCCCCCCTCGAAATTAGTCAACTTTGGATTCTACACATATTTTCGTGGGAAGCTTATTTTTCGAGCTATTCTGGTTTGTCAACTTAAAATTTCCAGAATGAATCTTTGCACTCTGCAGCGGAGTGTGCGCTGATATGAAACTTCCTGGCAGATTAAAATTGTGTGCCGGAACCGGGACTCGAACCTGGGACCTTTGCCTTTCGCGGGCAAGCGCACTACCGACTGTGCTATCCCGACACGACTCACGATGCCGACTCACAACCTATCAGCGCACACTCCGCTGCAAAGTGAAAAGTTTCAATAGGCTGTGTCTAAGCCATGTCTCCACCATATCCTTTCTTCCGGGAGTGCTAGTCTTGCATGGTTCGCAGGATAGCTTCTGTGAAGTTTGGAAAGTAGGAGGCGAGGTACTGGCGGAAGTAAGGTTGTGAGGCGGCATCGTGAGTCGTGTCGGGATAGCACAGTCGGTAGTGCGCTTGCCCGCGAAAGGTAAAGGTCCCATGTTCGAGTCCCGGTTCCGGCACACAATTTTAATCTGCCATTTACATCCTGTATATCGGCCAACAGCGCGCCATCCAACATAGCAAGCTACGCTCAGAACGCTACTTCCGCTCTTCCAGGTCGGACTTTGGAGGTGATTTGGGGTGGAATGTGACGGATGCAGATGCGCCGGAGCCGCTGGCCGTGCCATTGTGGTGCCAGCAGACAGCATCACAAAGGCGCGCCCTGTGTCCAGCGCCAGTCTCATGCAGATGGCCGGCAGAAGAATGGCCGCAACCCCTGCTGGCTCTCCTCTCCCACGCTGCAGGTACCACCGGCCCGCCCGCTAATCGCTCAGCCATTGTGGCGTCGCTGCCTCCCACAGAGACACCAGCGGTCCACTCCCACACACTTGCGGGAGCACCACCGCCTCCTTCTTCCGTGTGCTACTTCCCGGTCTCCCGTGTCTGACGTCATGGCACGGACGTAAGGAACACAGTGTCTGGCAACAGTGGTGACACAGAAGGCTATGGGATAGCGGTATGCAGATACATATGGCGGTATTATCGCATATACAAGATACGATTCGAATCTAGGTAGTGGGTTGCCCTCATAACTTGAAACTTCCGGACTGAGATTCCATGGTCCATGCGTTAAACTTTTCCCTGCCGTTTCGCCTTCGCCTGTGGAAGTCTTCATCGAAGGTAAAGCCGGTTCACTTAAGAGGATATCTTTCGCAATGAAATGTTAGGGGATAGTTTTACGCATGCACCACGGCATCTCAGTCCGGAAGTTTCAAGTTATGACAGCTCCTGCCTTGAAAGCCTTCATAGTAGGTTCCATTTTTTTTTTTTTTTAATTTTTATACATTTTATGAATATCAAGAACTCAGATGGAAAACCAGTACTATGCAAAGATGGGAAAGCTGAACTGTGGAAGGAATATATAGAGGTCCTATACAAACGAAATATACTTGAATGCAGTATTCTTGAAATGGAGGAAGATGAGAGAGGGGCAGGTATAGATTATGGCCGGCCGCGGTGGCCGAAAGGACTGAGGCGCTCCAGTCACGGTCCGCACGGCCACTACAGTCGGGGGTTCGAATACCCCCTCGGGCATGGATATTTGGCCGTTCTTAGTAGCAGCTAGTTCATAAGTAGTTTGTAAGTTTAGGGACTGATGACCCCATAGTTAAGTCCCATAAGCTATACAAACATTTGAACATTTGACATAGACAATGACCATAACTTACTGGTCATAAAGTGTGTGTGGATTAAAACTTGAGAGACTAAAAAAAGGTAGAAAATTAAGGAGATGGAATCTGGACAAACAGACCCGCTCGGTTAGCCATGTGGTCTAACGCACTGCTTTCCGAAACGGGGAGGCGTCTGGCCCCGGTTCGAATCCGCCCGGCAGATTAACGAAAGGGGTCGGAGTGCCGGCTAGCCTGGATGTGGTTTTTAGGCGGGCTGGTCCTCAAGTCCCGCCTCAGTTACACGATTCGCAAACATTTCGTAACACTTTATTCTTTCACACACATATAAAACTTTATGCAGACATTTAGGGTACATATCCTCCTGGGAGGGGGGGGCATGGGGTGGCGGCCAGAATGGCATCTGGTCACCCTGTAAATATTAACACATGCCATATCCGCCTTTAACACAGTGCCGACCCTGTATGTGAGGGGAAAGAACCAGAGAGAGACAATCTGGACAGAAAGAAGGAAGCACAGATGGTTGATAGTTTTAAAGGGAGCATTACGCAAGGATTGACTGAACGAAGGAAAGTAATACAGTAAAAGATGAATGGTTAGCTCAGATACAGTAGTGAAGGCCGCAGAGGATCATATAGGCAGAAGGACAGGGCCTAATGGAAATTCTCGGATAACACAAGAGGTACTGAACTTAATTGACGAAAGGAGAAAATATAAAAATACATCAAGTGAAGCAGGCAAAAGGAGTACAGACTTCAGAAAAATGAGGTTGACAGAAAGTGCACACCAGCTAAGCAGGAGTGGCTTGAGGAGTATTTGCAAGACCGTAGAAGAATGTATAACAAGGGGTAAGATAGATACCGCCTACAGACAAATAACAGAGACATTTGGAGACAAGAAAAGCAGCTGTATCAATATCAAGATCTCAGATGTGAAACCAGTACGAAGCAAAGAAGGGAAGCTGTAAGGTCGAAGGAATATATAGAATGCCTGTACAAAGGAAATACACTTGGAGGCCGTAGTCTAAAAATGGAGAGACGAAGTAGAGGAAGACAGCGATACTGCGAGAAAATATAGGCAGTGAAGAGCTATATTGTCCAAAAACCAGACCGCAATGATTAGAGTAGAAACTCATGGAAGAGCCGCTGTGCTTAGAAAGGAGTAAGACAGAGTTGTAGCCTTTCCCCAATGTTGTTCAATCTGTAAATTTAGCAAGCTGTGAAGGAGTGTAAGTAGATATTTGGAGACGGAATGAAAGTCCAGGGAGAGGGAATAAAAACCTTGAGGTTTGCTGACAACATAGTAATTCTGTCAGAGACAGCAAAGGACCTGAAGAGCAATTAAATGGAATGGATAGTGTCCTGAAAGGAAGATATAAGTTCAACGTTAACAAGAGTAAAACGAGGGTAATTGTATGTAGTATCAGAAAATCAGGCTATGTTGAAGGAATTAGATTAGGTTTTGCGACAATAATAATAGTAGTTGAGTTTTGTTATTTGGGTAGCAAGATAACTTCCACCGGCCGAAGTAAAGAATATATAAAATGCAGAATGGCTACGGGCGTTTCTGAAGAATCGAAATTTGTTGGTATCCAGTATCTGTTTAAATGTTAGGAAGTCCTTTCTGAAAGCATTTGTGTGGAGTGTAGCATTGTATGGGAGTCAAACGTGGACGATAAGGACTTCAGACAAATGATGATAGAAGCTTTCGAAATGTGATGCCATAGACGAATGCTGAAGATTAAATGGGTACATCACGGAACTAATGACGAGGTGCTCGACAGAATTGGAGAGAAAAGGAGTTTCTGGCATATCCTGCCTAAGAGAAAGGATAGGTTGGTGGGACACATTCTGAGACATCAAGTAAACGTCAAGTTAGCATTAGAAGGAAGCGTGTGGGGTAAAAATCGTAGAGGGAGACCGATAGACGAATACAGTAAACTGATTCAAAATGATGTAGGTTGCCGTTCGTATTCTCAAATGAAGAGGCTTGCACACGACCGGGTAGCGTGGAGAGCTGCATGAAACCAGTCTGGACTGAAGACCACAACAACAAAATGTTTACTATGGTTGAAGAGAACCTAAACTTCCTTTTTGGATTGGCTCATATAATAGGGAGTGAGTGTATGCCAGATGTGGTTTAAAAGCAAAGAAATATTGTCAATATCAGATGTAAGAATTGTATCAAATAATAAACAAAATAGGTTAGAACCACTTGCAGAATCAGCGAGAGCAGCAGCCAAAATTCAAGCGAACACCAGTCCCTAGTTTTGCGATCAATTGCAGAAACTGTAAATTTAGGACGGACTTCAATGCAAGAAACTTACAATAATTTCCACAACGAAACTCTGGTTTTCTTCCAAATTACGACACAAAGAAATTCTGGTCATATGTAAAGTACTCTAGCAGCAAAACACAATCAATACCTTCAATACGCGATGACAACAGTGAGCTAATAATGACAATGTTGCTAAATCAGAAAATTCCCGAAATTCTTAAATAAACGGGACATAGTAAATCAGATTTCGAATCAAGAACAGCTATAAGCTTGAGTAACATAGAGGTAGTTATCTTAAGAATACTAAAGCAACTTAAATCATTTAACAAAAGCTCTTGGCTCTAGACTGTATATCAGTTAGGTTTCTTTCAGAGTACGTTGATGCGATAGTTCCATTACTTTCTATCACACACAACTAACTGCTCGCTAAGCGATAGAGGTTATTTGGATGATATCATCCATGTGTTGTGTGTCAACTTCCTCCCAGGTGTAAGGGTGCGTTGTTGGGGTCGGGGTTTGGGTATTGTGTTAGAAGGTGTGATGTGTAGGTAATACTGTCCTCACGTTTTAATTAATGTATGTGACGATAAAATGTGCAAGAACAGACTATTTACAATGTGCCACTTGTGTAAAGCCAACATGCCACCGAAGACTTTTATGTTTTAACTATGCAGGGACTATAATGTAATAATAGTAAAAATACTATTATCTTTGTCATTACCAATGTATAAATATTGTATCACAAAAAGATTGTTCTTCTTGTTCGTTAATATTTCGTTGTGGAAGCACTTATGAGAGAGAGTATAATTTTTGTTCGGGAGTCGCTAAATTGTTATTTGATTCTATCAGTAAAAAGAAAAGTGTGTAAATACAAAAATGTTGCATTAATATGTATTAAAATGTCGATTTTAATTTATTTTTTAACAATTTTAGATATTTTTAGCAAAACTTTAATAGTTGTTGCAGCGAGCATCTGCCGACCTGGATTGCAAAATCCTGCTGCCATGACGTGGCGAACATAAAAATTATAACTACAATAAATCAGCTTCGGGTGGTACTCAGCTGAGTAGTGATTTAATAATTTTATTTCACATCTTCTGGGAAAGTGCAGGTATGGTATAAAGACACGGAGTGTTACAAAATTATAACAGTGACTTTTATTTCATGCCAGTTAGGAAGGATGATAGCATTTCATTTAATAATTTTCAAACAGTGACAAACAAACGGTAACTTAAAACATAGTGAATCAGTTTTTCTGTCAGTGGACTTTCATTTATTTGCAGTTTGGTGTATAGATTTCAACTATGGACAAGAGCTTTAATGCTAACAATTTTCTATAGTATCAATTGAACACAGATTAAGAAATATCTTAACATCATCAAAGAATTTACGTTATAATATGAATAGGTCCCAAAAAAATTTCAAAGAACTACAATGAATTTAAATCTAGTAATATAATTTTTTTTCGCTGTAAACAATGTGGAACTATGTTGTAAAAATAGTCGTACAGTCAAAACCCTATAATGAAATTTAGCCCTAACAGAGCTAGCCATTGAACAAATAATTAATAAAAATTAAAATTAGATATGAGTGGTGCATAGTCTTGGTTGTGTATGGTTTACAGGTTTGTCTATTGTGTTGTGTATTATTGTGTGTGATGCATACAGGCATTTTATTTACACTTTGGTTTCGTTCGAAAGTGTGAAGATGTGCACTAGGTCTCGTCGGGTGGCTTACAGGCGAAGTCCATGTCGACTACAGATTGGTGAGTCTGTTTTGTACTTGGGTGATTTTTGCTTCGTCAAATGGTTCGAGTCTTGGGAGTTGTGGGTCATTTACGAGGTGCGACAATAAAGTAATGAGATTGATTTTCTTTGCAAGATGTGACAACCCTGCAAGTCTGTGTAGACACAATATCTTTGACCTTGGTCTATAAGCTGCTTCTTGTCCAAGTGGCACATCGATGCAACTGCTCAGTCGTGAGTTGTGCTGTAATGAGTTAAACACGTGTTTGTGTCTCTCGTCACGGAAATGAAACCAAATAATAAAGCGAATGGTATGCCATTTCTTTTTGCTTTAAATTTGGTGAAAACTCGATGACAACTTACGGTAAGCTTCATAAGGCTTTTGGAGAGGATGTTACGTCAAGAGCTCAACTTTTTCGTTGTCATAAAATGTTTTGTGAAGGCAGAACGAATGTTAAAGATGAAGACCGCAGTGGATGACCATCAACCTCACAGAAGGATGTCAACTTGGCCAGGGTGCGTGAACTCTTACGTTCTGATTGAAGATTATGCATGAAAATGATTTCAGAAGAAATGAACATCAATCAAGAAACGGTTCGTCTAATAATAAATGAAGACCTTGGTATGAGAAAGATTTGTGTAAAAATAGTCCCCAAAAATTTCGCGCCACAGAAGCGAAATACCCGAAAAAATGCGACACTCGATCTTTTAGAGCAAACGGAAATTAATTCAGCAGCTGCATCGATGTGGGGCTTGGACTAGAAGCAGCTTATAGACCAAGGTCAAAGATACTGTGCCTACGCTATATAACGTTCCAGCCTGGCTTTTAATGTTTGAGGTTAACAAATTTACAGAAGGAAGAGGTTTGAAGTTAGAAGTTATGAAAGCTCCCAATCAGAAAATTACGGAAAAAAATATTGGAAAATTATTACATGCATGTAAATGAAATGGCAAGCTAATTAACGGTGGAGTGTTGTGCAGGCAGAACATTACAAAAAGAATCCACGAGCGGTTACCTTTAACAAGAGTGGTTGAAATTTGGCTGTAAATGAAATTTTCGTAATATGATAACCACTCGCCGAAAAGTGGATGAAAGTTCGTCAATCTCAAACTACGACTCTTGTAGCAGACCGTAAAGTAAGATACGTGACATGATAAAATTCGGATAGGAATATTACGTAAGTCAAAGGCATCGGACTTCCAAAAAGTTTACAAGAAAGACTGCAGATTCTAGTGCCGGTAAATGATAATAGTATGGATAAATTTTGAAAAAAAGAGTTGCAGACTACACGAAATATCACCATTCAATATTAACTAAAAACAGTGTCATTCATTGTTGCGATGATGCAACAAGGCTGAAAGAAAGCAGCGGAGGGAGGAAAAGGCAAAATTAATAATAAAAATTCACAAGTGCGAATTTAAGTTAGAGGCGGGGTTTATTTATAAAAGTAAGACCCGCGTACAACGCATATTTACCTGAATGTACAAAATCCACGTAACAGCGGCCACATAAAAATAATAAAGTACAGCTCTCGTCTGCAAAATGCTATCGCTACGAAGTACAAGGCAAGAAAGGTTACTGTCTTCTGTCTTTAAAAAAATTAATTGATGTTCTTAAATTTTTGGCCAACTTTAGGTTACGGTAGTAACACTGAAAGTCTTTTGACAGCTCGAAATTTAAATGAAAATAACGGATTAACCATGCATCTGATACGAAAATTGAATAACCGAATTTTTAGATGAGAAAATTCTCTACAACTTTGCTCTCTTATGTTTTATTCATGTCTCGTATCGTTTCAGAGATATGTGCAAAAATAACGGCGATTTTGGGATGTCTGGCTGGCTGTAACGTGTTCCCACTTTTTAGGTCGAGCCATTAACCGATCGGCACCAAATTTTACAGACATAATTGTAGGCTACCAGAGATCAGAACCTCGCTTTTTTAAATATTTCGGACAAGAAATACGTTAGTAATTAAAAAAAGCCGTTTGTAATATCATTGTAATTTCAAATAAACCGTTCATCTGCCGCGAAAATTGAATAAACGAATTTGTAGAGGAGAAAATTCTCTACAACTTTGTTCCCTTATGTTTATTTTTCATATCTCGTATCGTTTGAGAGATATTTGCAAAAATAACGGAGTTTTGACACCCTCCATTAAATGAACGAAAACCAGCCGCTCGCAGATGTCACGTAATGTTCTTCGCCCAGAACTGTCTCTGGTATACGTCATATTGCGTTGCGTATTTGATGATTTTCTTATTGTAACTTACACATTGTCATTTCAAAGCAATGGCGCACTGAAGAATTAACAAAAGACGTCGTTCTTCGTCCGATAAATGATAACCTAGTGTCTACAAATGCCATATTAGCATCAGTTAACAACGACCATCGATAGTATGAGATTAAAGAACGCTATTCCTGTTAGCTGTAGCGTAGTGGGCGATGTGTTGGACTGTGCCGGCCGTGGTGGCCGAGGGGACTGAGGCACTCCTGTCACGGTCTGCACGGCCACTACGGTCTGAGGTTCGAATCCCCCCCTCGGGCATGGATATATGTGCCGTCTTTAGTACTAGCTAGTTCTTAAGTAGTTTGTAAGTTTAGGGACTGATGACCCCGTAGTTAAGTCCCATAAGCTATACAAATATTTACTATTTTTGTTGGACTGTGACGCTGAAGGTCAGTCGTTTGGAACCCGCCAGTACCTAAAATTTATTTTCCTACAAGGGTTTCAGACACTCTTATTAATCATTTTTTTATTATTTAGATTATTATTTTGGTCCAAAATGTTTGCAAAAACTTATAAAACTACAAATCTAAAGTGGGCCGTAAAACACGCTAATGCGATTTTTTTTCTCTGAGATTCATAGATAATTATTTTTACATGCCGAAATAATGTGGTTCATGGTGTGGGTTCTTGTAGTCATGTCCTAGTTCATGAACCACGGGCAACATATGAGTGGTCAAGTAAGTGGTCCTGACAGTTGGGATACCAGTTACTTTGGAATAAGGTTGGGCATCTCAGACATATTCTGAGTCATGCCCACCCTTGTTCTCAGACGGCAAAGACTACCAAATCCACCGGTTAGTCCCTCAACCGTTAGGGGTAAAACCCAGTGGGGCCCTGGGCTAGTAAGACTAGCAACCTGCTTCCCAGGTACTTCAATATCATGCTGGCAACAATCGGAGCAAAATGCCTCGGACCTTTGGAGGTGACGGAGTCCCACCTCTAATTGACAGACCAGGGACTCCTCAGATACGACTTGGCAAACGATCTGGAACGAGACAGGGAGCTATTAATATCAATGGGGATTACAATGGGAAGAAGGTAGAACTGGCGGAGGCTTCAAGTAAGATGGGGTTAGATGTTTTATCTGTTAGTGGCGTTAGAGTAAGGGGAGAGAAAGAGGACAAAATCGGAAAATACGAGATCTACCTGTCAGGAGTCAAAGTAGGAAGGGCACAGTGGGGTGTAGAATTTTACATCAGAAAAGCAATTGAACCCAGTATAATTGCAATAAGATACGTAAGTGAACGACTGATGTGGATAGATTTGGCCATCACCAGCAAGAAAATTAGGATTGTGTATTCACCCTGTGAAGGGACAGATCAAAATGAGATGGACAGATTTTACAACGCACTTAGTGAGGTAGTTGTGAAGGATAAGGATAGTGTTTTACTCATGGGTGATTTCAACGCCAGGATAGGAAATCGAACAGAACGTTATGAGAAGTTTGGAGAGGATATGGAGGCCAACAGGAACGGAAAACAGTTCTTGGATTTCTGTTCCAGTATGGGCTTAGTTACCACAAACTCCTTCTTTAAGCATAAGGACATTCACCGCTATACCTGGGAAGGAAGGAGAACCAGATCTATCATTGACTATATAATAACAGACCAGGAATTCAGGAAGACAGTCAAGGACACACGTGTTTTCAGGGGCTTCTTTAATGATACTGATCATTATTTAATCTGCAGTGAAATTGGTTCTGTGAGGCCAAAAGAGCAGAATGTCAGGTCCATGTGTAGAAGGATAAGAGTGGAGAAGCTTCAAGACAAGGAAATTAGGCACGAATACATAACAATGATCTCGGATAGGTACCGGTTAGTTGAAAGTAATGATTTACATTCACTGGGACACACTACTGGAAGCAGCTAGAGAATATCTTGGAACATTACCGTGTAAAGGCAGGAAGAAGCTGACAGCTTGGTGAAATGACACAGTCAAGGCAGCCTGTAAAAAGAAGAAGTAGGCATTTCAAAAATGGCTCCAAATGGATAATTGCAGACTCCAAGCAGAAATCATGGGAATACTTTGGAAACAAGCTAGAAACTCTGGGTCAAACCGCGGGAAAACCGTTTTGGAGCGTAATTAGCTATCTTCGAAAGGGAGGGAAGAAGGAATTAACAAGTGTTTTGGGCAGGTCAGGAAAGCTGCTAGTCAACCCTGTGGATGCCTTGAGCAGATGAAGGGAATATTTTGAAGAATTGCTCAATGTAGGTGAAACGTTCAATGATGTGTCGGATTTTCAGGTAGAATGGGATAGGAACGACGATGGAAACAGGATCTCATTTGAGGAAGTGGAGAAAATGGTAAGTATATTACAGTGCAATAAAGCGGCTGGGGTGGACGAAATTAAGCCGGAACTCGTCAAATACAGTGGAACATCAGGTCTCAAATGGTTACACAGGATAATCGGGACAGGTTGCGTCTGACTGGACGAAAGCGGTAATCACGCCAATTTTTAAACATGGAAACAGAAAAGATTGTAACAAATATCGATGTATCACCTTAATTAGCGTTGTAGGCAAAATATTCTCAGGTATTGTTGAAGAGAGAGTGCGAGTATTAATTGAGGGCAAGTTAGATGAAAATCAGTGTGGGTTTAAGCCTCTTAGAGGCTGTCAGGACCAGATCTTTAGCCTACGGAAGGTAATGGAAAAGTGCTATGAGTGGAACAGGGAATTGTATCTATGTTTTATAGATCTGGAAAAGGCTTATTACAGTGTTCCTAGGAGAAAGCTACTGTCAGTTCTTCAAGAATATGGTATAGGAGGCAAACTTCTGCAGGCAATTAAAGCGCTTTACGCAGACTGTTAGGCAGCAGTTAGAGTAGATGGAAAATTAAGCTCATGGTTCAGGGTAGTTTCAGGGGTAAGACAAGGCTGTAATCTGTCACCACTGTTGTTCATACTATTCATGGATCATATGTTGAAAACAGTAGACTGGCAGGGCGGGATTAAAATAGGTGAAAACAAAATAAGCAGTATCGCATATGTGGATCACTTAGTTGTAATGACAGATTCGATTGAAAGGTTGCAAACTAATATTTCAGAGCTCCATCAGAGATGCAAGGATTATGATATGAAGATCAGCATCTCTAAAACGAAAGTAATGTCTGTGGGAAAGAGATTCAAACAGATTGAGTGCCAGATAAGAGGAACAAAGTTAGAACAGGTAGACAATTTCAAGTACCTGGGATGTATTTCCTCACAAGATGGCAACATAGCGAAAGAACTGGAATCGAGGGGCAGCAAAGGTAATGCAGTGAGTGCTCAGCTAAGATCTACTCTCTTCTGCAAGAAGGAAGTAAGTACCAAGACTAAGTTAGCAGTGCACCGCTCTATCTTTCGACCAACTTTGTTGTATGGGAGTGAAAGTTGGGTGGATACAGGTTACCTTATTCATCTACATCTACATCTACATACATACTCCGCAATTCACCGTAAGGTGCGTGTCGGAGGGTACACTGTACCACTACTAGGCATTTCCTTTCCTATTCCACTCCCAAATTGAACGAGGAAAAAAAGAATGCCTACATGCCTCCGTACGAGCCCTAATTTCTCTTATCTTGTCTTTGTGATCTTTACGCGAAATGTAAGTAGGCGGCAGCAAGATCGTACTACACTCAGGTTCAAATTCCGGCCCTCTAAATTTACTCAACAGAAATTCACGAAAAGAACGTCGTCTTTCTTCCAGCGATCCCCAACTGAGTTGCCGGAGCATTTCCGTGACACTCGCGCATTGGTCGAACCTACCGGTAACAAATCTAGCTGCTCGCCTCTGAACCGCCTCTATGTCTTCCTTCAAACCGATCTGCTGCGAGTCCCAAATACGTGAGCAATACTCAAGACGTGGTCGTACAAGCGTCTTATACGCGGTCTCCTTTACAGGTGAAGTACATCTTCCCAACATTCTCCCAATAAACCTAAGTCGGCTGTCTGCCTTACTCACAACTGTTCTTACATGCTCGTTCCATTTCATATCGCTCTGCAATGTTACGCCTAGATATTTGAACGACGCGACCGTATCAAGAAGCTCACTACTGATGCTGTATTCGAACATTATAGGATTGTTTTTTCTACTCATGCGCATCACCTTACATTTTTCTACATTGAGAGCTAGCTGCCATTCTTCGCACCAACTAGAAATTTTGTCTAAGTCAACCTGTATGCTATTACAGTCAGTTACAGACGACACCCTCCAATACACCACAGCATCATCAGCAAACAGCCGCAAATTACAACTTACTCTGTCCATCAGATCATTTATATACATAGAAAATAATAGCGGTCCTATCACACTCCCTGGGGCACGCCTGACGATACACTCGTCTCTGATGAACACTCGCCGTCGAGAACAACGTACTGCGTTCTATAACTTAGGGAGTCTTCCAGCCAGTCACAAATCTGTGAACCTATTCCATAAGCTCGTATCTTCGTTAGCAGTCTGCAGTGTGGCACCGTGTCGAACGCCTTTTTGAAGTCGAGAAAAACACAATCCGCCTGTTGCCCTTCGTCCATGGCTCGCAAGATGTCATGTGAGAAAAGGGCAAGCTGAGTTTCACATGAACGATGTTTCCTAAACCCGTGCTGATTCATGGAAAGAAGCTTTTCCGTTTCAAGGAAATTTACTATATTCGAACTGAGAATATGCTCCAAAATTCTACATGAAACCGATGTCAACGATATTGGCCTGTAATTGTATGGGTCAGTTCTCTTTCCTTTCTTATACACGGGAGTCACTTGCGCCTTTTTTCCAATCACTAGGAACTTTGCGCTGAATTAAAGATTCGCTATAAATGCAAGCTAAGTAGGGGGCCAATGCCGCAGAATAGTCTTTGTAAAACCGAACTGGTATTCCATCCGGACCAGCAGACTTTTTCGTATTTAGCTCTCTCAGCTGCTTCTCTACACCGGAAATACCTATTGCTATGTCCTCCATTTCGGAATTAGTACGTTGATCAAATGATGGTATATTTGTGCGGTCCTCCTTTGACCCGCTTATCGATTTTACAAAGGACCAGAATTTTTTCGGGTTCTCGGAAAGATCTTTTGCTAAGGTATGGCTGTGATAATTATTGTATGCTTCACGCATCGATCTTTTTATAGACGCACGAATCTCTACTAACTTTTGCCTGTCATCATTTGCGTGTTCTTTTTTGAATCGAGAGTGCAACAGCCTTTGCTTTCTCAGCAGCTTTCTAACATTATTATTATACCACGGTGGATCTTTCCCATCCTTAATCGTCTTTACTGGCACATGTTTCTCTAAACCTTTATTAACAATGCACTTAAATTTAGTCCACAGTTCCTCTACATCCATAGGCCCGGAATTAAACGATGCCCATACATTTTCTAAGTGCGATCGTAACATTTACTTGTCGGCTCTTCCCAACAAAAACACGCTCCTAGCCTTCTTGACTGGTTTATGAACTTTGGTCACCATCGACGCTATGACGATATCCTGATCACTAATTCCTGTCTCTACACAGACATCGTTAATAAGGTCAGGCCTGTTCGTGGCTATAAGATCTAAAATATTTCAATTGCGCGTGGGTTGCCGGTTTAACTGCTCTAGACAGTTTTTGGAGAATGTGTCCAAAAGTAGCTCGCAAGACTGCTTGTCTGTACCGCTTGAAATGTAACTAGCGAGGTCCCAATCAATACTCTTAAGGTTGAAGTCACCTCCGACTAATATTACATGGCCCGGATACCTATGCACTACCTGGTGTAGACTTCCTTGAATGATTCTAAAACTGCTACAGCAGCACTGGGGGCCGGTAAAAACACCCGACTATTAACTTTACTTCTTTTAGACCTGTTATGCGTGCCCAGATAACTTCACAGTTACTTTCAACCTCGATCTTAGTAGAGGTAGAGGTTACAGATATGAATGCAGGAAGAACGATTGCAGGTACTAATAGATGGGAACACTGGCAGGAGGGTGTCCGTAATGAGGAAATCAAAGAAAAACTGGGAATGAACACCATAGATGAAGCAGTTAGAGCGAACAGACTGAGATAGTTGGGTCATGTTACACGCATGGGAGAAGCAAGGTTACCTAAGAGACTCATGAGCTCAGCAGCGGAGGGTAAGAGGAGTCGAGGTAGACCAAGAAGAGAGTACTCAGATTCGGTGCATAATGATTTTGAAGTCAAAGGCATAACATCAGACGAGGCATCAATGTTAGCATTGAATAGGGGATCATGGAGGAATTTTATTAGAGGTACTTTGCTCCAGACTGAACGCTGAAAGGCATAATCAGTCTCTAATGATGATGATGATGATGATGATACCGTAATAATATAAAAATTCAAAATTTTCTTTTAGTAATAGCGGGGAAAGGAAACCGTGTTATTATAGCTTGTCTACACGGTTGCCATGTCTTGAAAAAATAAAAATAAAAAAAGAATATATCAGTCTCATTACTTTATTGTCGCACCTCATAGAATGCTTCTTATTAAGTATCTTTCGCTCTGTAAATCTATTCTGCTTTGGAGTTGGAGCGATACGCTAGGGAGCAGCGACAACTGTGTCCAATGTACCGCACTTTTATACTTTGCAAGCGCCACAGCACCGCCGGCTGTACGTGGCTTGTGCGGCTTACTCGGCGCACAGTAGTGGTGCCTGGGCTGCCAGACGCCGCCGCCGCTAACACCCATCCCCTCCCCTCCCGCCCCGCCCCTCCCACTGGTTCGCCACGCGCGCCCGCCGCCGCCGCCGCCTTTGTCCGCGCCTCGCCGGCGTGGAAACGCGCGTTATACCGGCGCGCCTCTGCCCCGGTGGGCCGCCGAATCCCTCAGGGCGATCCGTCTCGCGGGCAACGCAAATATTGGCGACGCAACCTGCAGCGCGGCCCCTCCTCGTGTGGGAAAGCGGAGGGCGCGCAGCCTCTCAGGAGGACCAGCCACTTTACCCACAGCTGCTGCTGCTGCGGAAAATCTGCGGTAGGTACAGCCCCAGGGTAAGACGTTCGCCTCGTCTCTATCGTTCTTACTCCAATGTAATCAGAAAGCTAACAGGCACAACATGGGAAGCACACCCTCTTCCCTAGCACTAACAAGGAAAGTACATGGGCTCGAACAAACATATATGTATGAACGTTTGGTTACAGGATCTCTACGTACACCTCAATGTGCTGTTGGGTGTCGTTTTTTTTTTTTGCAAAACTCTGCAATTTTGCTGTAGATAGCACTGTAGATGTAATTGTAGACGCCATACGCAATGCAGAAATCTTAACTATAACTTATGTAATAATCATCTTACATGTTCTAAGCGTATTGTCGTCAAAAGCCGTGATGATAGTTGCAACTTTAACCTTCTTCTCGGACGATTGTTGGTATTCACTGCCACTGCTTCCATCGCCTCTTCCCGCACTTACCGTAGCAAAAAATGTTCAAATGTTTGTTAAGCTTAAGGGACTTAACTACGGGGTCATCAGTCCCTAAACTTACAAATTACTTATGAACTACTTACAACTAAGGACGGCACAAATATCCATGCCCGAGAGGGGATTCGAACCCCCGACCTTAGTGGCCGTGCAGACCGCGACTGAAGCGCCTCAGTCCCCTCGGCTTACCGTAGCACTACCGCTTGCAATGAGTTGTTCGTCATTACCATCCCTATTATCATCATTATGTGTTAGCGTTACAACAGTATCAAACTTATGCTCATACTTCTGTACCATAACAGATACGAGAAAGCATGCGAATGATTCATCTTCTACAATAATACCATCTTCACGAAGAAGGGTTCTTCGTAATTTAATCTCAACCAATCGCAATACATTTGCAGGACTGATTACCAATCGCCGCCGCATCTGACGCTTCACCACACAAATAACGTCACAGAACGCAACTTCGGAGGCACACTGCACCGTCCCTACTAGCGAACCGACAGGTCAAAGTGCAATGCGGCATGGCACACGCAGAGGCCTCTAACGGACGACTGCAGAGTTTTGCGGATGCATCACTAGTGCAATAAGGGATCTTTACATTATCTCTCATACGATTTTGGTGTATATGTGTTTGTTCGAGCCCAAGTACTTCCCTTTTAAGTTACTCTGCCGGAGCATATGCAAGTCCAGTGTGGTTCAAATCCAGCCATGCCAAAATAGTAGATGTTTCTCTTAACGATACTTGTCGCATTATCACTGGATGCCTAAAGCTCACTCCACTGAATATACTGTACACTCTTCCGCACATTGCAGCCCCCGACATCCACCGAGACGTAGCAGCAAAATGTGAGAGGCAAAATCAGAAACTTCTGAAGACCATCCCCTATATGGACATCAACCAGCAAACCAACGACTAAAATCCAAGAAGAGCTTCCTTAGGTCTACGGAGGCTCTAGTTGGGACATTGCATCAATGCCGAACCTAACTATGGCGTGCAAGGTATACCGGCATTGAAGGATGGTTTACATCATGTTAAAAACTACCACCCGGCTACACAGAGAAGTGGAGTTCATGGAGATCACTCAATAGACTACGTTCAGGTGTCACAAAATGTTAAAGTCATTTGGCTAAATGGGGCTTTCTAGTGGAGTCACCACTCTGTGAATGTGGAGCAACGCAGGCGACCTCCCACCTGCTCCAGTGTACCCAGAATCCAGCAACATGCACACCAGAAGATCTATTACATGCAACACCAAATGCAATACAGGTCGCTAACTTCTGGGCATCAAAAGTGTAAATAATTGTCTAGTAAATATGATCTATTCACATGACATGTAAATATTCTAGATTAGTTTATACATTGTAAGTGCTTCTGACACGAATAGATAAATAGCGTAATATAATGCAATTGGGCCTGATATTGGAACACAGTGCATTCTTTACTCACTGAACCAAATGAATAATGGTACAGCCAGTGTTTGATTACTTGCTTTCCTTCATACTACCCCAATTCTGCAAACAATCTTCAAACACCATTTTGAAGCAGAAGTCTTAAATCTTTATGATTCTTCTACATCTACATCTGCATCCATATTCCGCAAGCCACCTGACGGTGTGTGGCGGAGGGTACCTAAAGTACCACTATCGGTTCTCCCTCCTATTCTATTCACGTATTGTTCGCGGAAAGAAAGATTGTCGGTATGCCTCAGAGTGGGCTCTAATCTCTCTCAATTTGTCCTCATGGTTTCTTCGCGAGATATACGAAGGAGGGAGCAATATACTGCTAGACTCCTCGGTAAAAGTATGTTCTCGAAACTTCGACAAAAGCCCGTACCGAGCTACAGAGCGTCTCTCTTGCAGAGTCTTCCACTGGAGTTTATCGATCATCTCCGTAACTCTTTCACGATTACTAAATGATCCGTTAACGAAGCGCGCTGCTATCCGCTGGATCTTCTCTACCTCCTCTATCGACCCCACATGGTACGGATCCCACACCAGTGAGCAGTATTCAAGCAGTACGCTAACAAGAGCACTATAAAGTACTGTACTTCCTTTGTTTTTGGACTATTTCCTTAGGATTCTTCCAATGAAACTCAGTCATCTGCTATATATATATATATATATATATATATATATGGTAAAGCAGTCAACAATCTGAAGATTGGTTTGAATACCACAGTGCTTTATTAGGCATGGTCTCGTTTGGAGGTCCGATCTTCGAACTGACGTACCCAGCCTGTTATAGGGGGACCTACAGTTTAATGTGGGTTCCGAACCACGGTGCTTCTCGGTATTTTTCACATGAGCAATACTGCTAAATGGGAAAGAATTGGAAAGTGACAGATAAAAATCCTTGGACCTGGCTGGGATCAAACCCGAGACCTTTGGATTTGTAGTCTGGCACTCTACCAATGTGCAACAAAGGCGTCCTTTGTTTTCAAAATTGTGATTGGAGCTTTCGGTTATTGGAGAAGGGAGTGAGGCTTTCTTTATTGGTGTGTACTTTATTAGCATTGGTGGAAAACGCCAATCCAGGACTCCCTTCCCCACCACAAGCAAGAAATAAAGAAAACACCAATAAAGAAATCTCCATTCTACCATAACCGAAACATCCAAACAATTTGTAGACAGTTACTGCCACCAGTATTTAACTTCGCCTCATTCAAAAGTAAACACGACACCCACCAGTAGCCGAAACTTCGGGGAAATTTGATACACTGACGATGAGGTCCAGCGTCCAGAAAAATTTTATTGATAATCGTTGAAGTAATTGACAGATCATTTGGTACAAGAATGGATAACATTCTATTGAAAACTTTAAAGATACTTAACGAGTCTGGTCTTCGATGAGTTGCAGCTGTTCTCAAAGCCAATGGAGGGACAACTCCCTGGTAATAAATAAATGTTGTGTCATTTTTAGGTAACGCTGTAAGTTGATGAAGCATGAGAGACACTTGGCGAGACCGCAGCATCTGCTCAGAAAGAGAGAACTATGCAAATAACACCTTATTTCTGGTCACAGATTCTAATTCCAAATTGAATTGAAAGTAAAGTGATGGAAAAACTCAGACTGATCCATTAGTCAATTGACAATCCTTCAGCCTTCATTGTGTCATGAACATTAATAAATTAACTTTCCCAAATGCACAGACACAACCAATATATTCATCCCGAAAGTTAGTCTCAGTTGCAAAATTTTCTTTATTTCAATGACGCGTTTCGCCCTTTTCATCACAGATAATGTAAACGATATATGGTGAGCTATCTTCTTTGCAAAATAAACTAACTAGTAGGAACCCTATAGTCCATCCTAGATGGTTCATTTTTTTAATGATCACATAGCTCACCATATATCGTTTACATTATTTGATGATGCCTCACACGCTTAATTGAAAAAAAAAAAAGAAAATTTTGTAACTGAGTCTGAGTTTCCGAATAAATTCATACCCTGTTGCTGTACCAGCCACCCGAATGGAATGGAACCAGTTTTACGACCAATATATTGACTACACAGAGCATTGGCGTAACTAGGACTTGACTTGGGGGGGAATAGATCTGCTTGACGAGCAAAATTTTAGTTTCCAGACAGACTACCATCTAACACTGCTGTTGGAGAAACTAATTCACTCCCATCCAATGAAAGATTAGGGTAAAACACCACAAGTCTTCAATCTTTACCTTTACCAGATTGATGATATAGATTTATTTTCTTTCTTTCTTTTTTTCCTTTTTTCGGGTTCTGGGGGGGGGGGTTCTATCCCCCTCATCCCCCCCCTCATAATTACGCCACTGGCACAGAGGATCAGTAGTTGGAGGAGGCAAGATCATTTTTGGATTCCCTATTTAAGCGCCAAGGTGTCGGAATCTAGTACAGTTTCCTGGACGATGTTGGAAGAACGCGGTGGCGCAGGGAGACGAATTGCCGATGTTTGGGAATTCGTCCCAGTCCAGGACACCCAGTCTGAAATCCGGGAGTCAGCCGCTACCAGCAGCCAGGAACAGCAGTGATGATTACCCTCCCTCTGCCACGTGAGAGTGGCCGTGCGGTCTAAGCCACCATACCGCGGAGTGTGCCTCTGCTCCCCGTCGGAGGTTGGGATCATCTCTCGGTATGGGTGTCAGTGTTGTCCTTAGCATATGTTTGTTTGGAAGTTTAGGAACTGATAATCACTGCAATTTAGTTCCACATCTTCACAAACATTTGAACACCCCCCGTCTCTCTTATAGGTGGGCTACAAGAACGTTTTCACATACTGCAGAAGTGTACATGAATCCGTTCGCCGTGTCTTTAGATAATGTGGAAAGCAGTTTCTAGAGGTGTCAACATCGCGAGGACGCCGTGCTGCAGTTATCGTTAGTAGCACGTGCTTCCCACTACCTTGGGAGAAGCGTGTCTTAGCTAATCACGAATGACTCATGATGTTTGGGGTTTTGATGTATTCCGCTTGCGGCGGTTGCGATACTGCTATCGCTGCATTTGCTCCGTTAGGTCCGGGTGCTGCAAAACGGTATGTAGCGTGGTAGTTACCTTGGTCCGAACCCTGTTTCCGTGATCGTTCGCGTAACCTATGGCTAGTTCTACTTCGTCTATAAGCTCTCTCTGAGGGCTGATCTTCTTCTCAGACTGTGTAAATCATTACCGATTTGTACTACATCAATTTTTTTTCTCGCACAGCAGCTATATTCAGTGAGCAATTGCACATGAAAACTTTTGTCAGGGTTATCTCTAATATAAGTGCCTTATTCTGAACATATGTTTGAACCGCCTCTCCCGACTTTAAATTTTAACTAGGATGTGTGGTAACAGACGTAATATACTTTAAAAAATACACATTTCCAACCATCAGCTGTTTATTATATCGTATAACTTTACTGGTTTCGGTTTTGAAACATCATCAGAAAAGTCTGCTAAATAAAAATGACAAACATCAACATACACAAGTTCAAATAAAATATATTACATACCCAGTGGTTTCATAGAGAAAATACTTGCAAATTCTACATACTGATTAAGTTGGTACATTGTTAATCGATAAGAGATTCGTTAAATGTCACTTGAGAGTAGGCCTTAATAAATAAAACAATGCCAGGCTGCGTTATAGTGAACCAAGGTCTATGAATTCAAAGAGTATCTAACACAAATATTAAGAACTACATAGTCCATGTCATAAAGTTAGTACATTATGAATACTTCGAAATCTGCTAACTTATCACATCAGCTAAGTAGTTCTTAATTTTTTTGTTAGATACTCTTTGAATTCATAGTCCCTTGTTCACTATAATACAGCCTGGCATTGTTTTATTTATCATCAAGGCCTACAGTCAAGTGAAATTTTACGAATCTTTTATTGATTGACATGGATAAGGTGCCAGACAATGTACCAACGTAATCAATCTGTTGAATTTGTATGTATTTTCTGGATGATACTAATGAGTAATGTAATATATTGCAACGGTACTGTTAGTATCCTTTCATTAAGTTTCGTGTTTTATAACGATTAAATATTTGATTTATTTGGGTTCCGGTGCTGTGTTTGAGCTGCACTTGGTCGTGACTGTGTTCATTACTAATATTTATTATCAATTATGCCAATCCGGTGGAAACAGGATGGGTTGTCGGTTGCAGTTTGAATAACAAAAGAAAATTAACGAGCCAGGCTCCACAGATCCCACTTCCTAATCTTTTGGTGAGAGAGAATGTTTATGTGTGTGGATGAATGAATGTTTGAGTTCTTGTTTATGTTTGTGGATGAATGATTGTTGGATTCGGGTGCTAGCTGAGGTGTCAGTGCATGCAGTTGTGGGCCAGTAATACCACCTGTACGTAACTGCACAGTGAAATCTCTGGCAGTTGTTTTTAAGACACTCCACAGTACAGAAACGCACGCTGTAGCTATTCACACATATACATAGTCCGCAAGTCTGGTAAAAACATGGCGTCCTGGGCTCTCGGCCCATCAGCAGCGGTGACACGCATGGCCGATCTCTCCCCTCACAGGCTCTCTACTGGGAGTTATTCCCTGATGTTTGTTTATACCTTGGAGTAAGCAATACACTTGCGCATAATAGTTCGCGATCGGAAGCGCTCACTTTAGTTCGCGGCTCTGCCACAAACTAGTTCGTTCTTTCAGTTCGTCCGCTCCCAGTGACGGCTGAGTGGCGTGGTCTGCGCGTGCAGGTGGAGGGAGAAGTTCCCCCACCTGGCTGCATCATGCGCTTGCTACTTGAGCCGCTAACGACATCACGCAAACCAAAGGAAACAGTTTGTGGATAATTTGTCGCGTTTAAGTTTACAGTTATCTCTATCTCTCGGCATTATGGAATTTATAAGTCAGATATTGTAGTGTGCAGAATACTTCAAAACAGATTTTGTATCACTGATCTATGTGATCTAGCAGGCAAACGCTCACCTAGAAAAGGCTCTCATAAGCAGAAGGCAAACACCTGATTTTTAATTCTGCTGCGCGCCCTCTCTCTATTCCCCATCGGTCTTCGGAAAAGAATTCAACGAACTACGTTTGGCATAATAGTTCCCGACCGGTAACGCATGTTTTAGTTCGCGACCTATCGCGCATATTTTAGTTCGCGACCGATCGCACATATTTTAGTTCGCAGCTCGGCCGCGAAGTAGGTTGCTCTTTTTAGTTCGTCCGCTCTTTTTACTTCGTCCGCTCTTCTTTGTTCGTCCTCTCGTTTTGGCTTTTGCTACCGCTACTAAAACTACAGCTGAGCTGCATCTCAGCTCGAAATGATGGCAACTAGCGGAAAGGAATCACGCGATTCTGCGCGCTCTCGCGTCCTCTCGCTGTTACCCGTCAGTCTTCGGAAAAGGAGCGGACGAACTAAGAGGCGAGAGATCTGCGAACTAGTTCGCGTAGTTCGCCTGAGGGAACGATCTTCTGAACTAGTTCGTTCGCGAACTCCACAGGATTAGTAAGCAATACTATCGCAATCTGTACTTGTGCATATCGCTAACCCATCACTTTTTAGCAGATAAGTGTGTTTTCATTTACATCTACATAGATACTCTGCAAATCACATTAAAGTGCCTGGCAGAGGGTTCATTAATTACTTTCATAGCTTTTCTCTAACGTTCCATTCTGTAATAGCGCGCGGGAAGAAAGAACACCTAAATCGTTCCGTATTAGATCTGATTTATCTTATTTTATTGGGATGGTGATGTCTCCCTAAGTAGGTGGGTGCTAGCAAAATATTTTGACATTCAGAACTAAAAGTTGGTGCTTGAAACTTCGCAAACAGATCACGCCGCAATGAATAACGTGTTTCTTTTAATGATTTCCACCCCAATTCTTGCAACATTTCCGTGACGCTTCCCCCCCTCCCCGTAACGTGATAAAACAAAACGAGCTGCCCTTCTCTGAACCTTCTCAATGTCTTCCGTCAGTCCCACCTGGTGAGGGTCCCACAAGGGGCACCAGTACTCCAGGAGAGGACGCACAAGTGTGATGTAGGCAGTCTCTTTGGTGGAGCTGGTGCATTTTCGAAGCGTTCTGCCGATGAAACGTAACCTTTGGTTCGCCTTCCCCACAATATTTTCTATTTGTTCTCTCCAGTCGAAGTTGCTCGTAATTGTAACTCCTAGGTAATTAAAGTTCAGCGGATTTCTTTTAGTGGTCATGTGTATTACACTTTTCTTTATTTAGTGTCAATTGCCATTTTTCGCACCATGCAGAAATTTTGTCTAAATCGCTTTGCAGTTGCCTTTGATCCTCAATTGACTTTACTAACGGATAAACGACAGCATCATCCGCGAACAGTCTAAGGGAGCTATTCAGATTGTCTCCTAAATCGTTTATAAACACGAGGAAGAGTAATGGACCTATAACGCTTCCCTGTGGAACGCCAGATATCACTTCTGTTTTACTCGGTGACTTACCGTCAATTACAACGAACTGTGTTTTTTCTGATAGGAAATCGTGAATCCAAGCGCACAATTGGGGAGATATTCCATAAGCACGCAATTTCATAAAAAGCCGCTTTTGGGGTACAGTGTTAAAAGCCTTCCTGAAATTCAGAATTATGGAATTGATTTGAGATCCCTTGTCGATGGCACTTAATACTTCATGTAAATAAAGGGCACGGTTTTGTGGCGTTTCAGACGGCGACTGTCGCCAGTAGAAGCGGGGACCGTGTGAGAGAGTGGAGCAGTTGGGGTCCCGCCGTCACGCGCGCCGCCAAGTGCCACACCCTGCTTGCGAGGCGGGCCACGCGGCGCCGGAACGACCGCCGACAAAGCCGGCCACCATTGTCACCACGCCACTGCCGACTGACAGCGACCGCCTCTGGCGCGCTGCAACTACGGCACACCGCCGCTCACGTCCGCTCTCACCATAGGGGTCCCACATTTTAAAATCAGAAAGAGTCATTAACCTTCACAATACCAAGCCATTTTCAGTAACGTGTAATACCAGGGTGGGGGGGGGGGGGAATTCCGTCCACCATGAAAAATATTAACGAATAAATAATGTTCATTAATTTCATTAATTACCGTTGTAGGCAAAATATTCTCAGGTATTGTTGAAAAGAGAGTGCGAGTATTAATTCAGGACAAGTTAGATGAAAATCAGTGTGGGTTTAGGCCTCTCAAGAGGCTGTCAGGACAAGATCAAATGTTCAAATGTTTGTTAAGCTTAAGGGATTTAACTGCGGCGTCATCAGTCCCTAAACTTACAAACTGCTTACGAACTAGGACGGCACAAATATCCATGCCCGAGGGAGGATTCGAACCCCCGACAGTATTGGCCGTGTAGACCGTGACTGGAGCGCCTCAGTCTCCTCAGCCACCGCGGCCGGCTCAGTTCTACAAGAATATGGTATAGAAGGCAAACTTCTGCAGGCAATAAAAGGGCTTTACGTAGTCAGGCAGCAGTTAGAGTAGATGGCAAATTAAGCTCAGGGTTCAGGGTAGTTTTAGGGGTAAGACAAGGCTGTAACCTGTCACCACTGTTATTCATACTATTCATCGATCATATGTTCAAAACTGTGGACTGGCAGGGAGGTATTAAAAAAGGTCAAAACAAATTAAGCAGTCTCGCATATGCAGATGATTTTGTTGTAATGGTCGGTTCGAATGAAAGGTTGCAAACTAATATTTCAGAGCTCGATCAGAGGTGCAAGGATTATGATATGAAGATCAGCATCTCCAGAGCGAAAGTAATGTCTGTGGGAAAGAGATTCAAACAGATTGAGTGCCAAATATGAGGAACAAAGTTAGAACAGGTAGACAGTTTCAAGTACCTGGGTTGTATTTTCTCACAGGATGGCAACATAATCAAAGAACTGGAATCGAGGTGTAGGAAAGCTAATGCAGTGAGTACTCAGTTAAGATCTACTCTCTTCTGCAAGACAGAAGTAAGTACCAAGACTAAGCTAGCAGTGCACCGCTCTATCTTTCGACCAACGTCGTTTTATGGGTGTGACAGTTGGGTGGATACAGGTTACCTTATTCACAAGGTAGAGGTTACAGATATGAAAGTAGCAAGAATGATTGCAGGTACTAATAGATGGGAACAATGACAGGAGGGTGTCCATAATGAGGAAATAAAAAAGAAAAACTGGGAATGAACACCATAGATGAAGCAGTTAGAGCGAACAGAGATGGTGGCGCCATGTAACACGCATGGGAGAAGCAAGGTTACCTAAGAGACTCATGAGCTCGGCAGCGGAGTGTAAGAGGAGTCGAGGTAGACCAAGAAGAAAGTACTTAGATTCGGTGAATAATGATTTTGAAGTAAAAGGCATAACATCAGACGAGGCATCAATGTTAGCATTGAATAGGGGATCATGCAGTAATTTTATTAGAGGTACTATGCTTCAGACTGAACGCTGAAAGGCATAATCAGTCTCTAATGATTATGATGATGATGATGATGAGTAATAATTCTTGAATTACATAAAGAACATATTTTTGAAAGATCCATTAATGCATAATCAAGATCCAGAACCTGAAAATTTCATGTAAAATTGTTTTCAATAACGCATTTCATATCACCTAATTCGGTCTGTAGATTATCACTGTCCCCATTCTCGTGCACAACACATTCCTCTTCAGGTTCACTCACTACTTTGTTTCAACAAATTCTATTTGAGAATTTGTAGATTCTTCCTAAAACTGTGATATTTCTCTGTCAGTAAGTGGCTGTCGATACATTTTCAATCACAGTTGTAGGGCCTGCGCAAGCCCAAGTGCCTCCCCGCGCGAGCTGCTATTTTGTCGCCCACCCCCCGTTTTTTACAAAACTTTTCAGATCTAACTAGGTTCCGACCACTGACTGGCCAGTCTCCAAGCTTTTAATACGTGCTTACATCTAGACCGTCTTGTTGACAGTTACGTTCAGCATGACGGCATAGATGTAAACATAACACAAATATTTGGGAATAGCCACACTGTAAGTTAGATATAGTGCGGATGAGTGAAGTTCGGTGGCAGGATGAACAGGATTTCTGGTCAGGTGAGTACAGGATTATAAATACAAAATCAATTGGGGGTATCACAGGAGTAGGATTGATAATGAATAAGAAAATAGGAATGCGGGTAAACTACTATGACCAGCACAGTGATCGCATTAGCATTGTCAAGATAGATACGAAGCCAACACCGACAACAGTAGTATAGGTTTATATGCCAACTAGCTCTGCCGATGATGAGGAAATCGAAGAAATATATGAGGAGCTAAAGGAAATTATTCATACAATTAAGGGAGAGGAAAACTTAATTGTTATGGGAGACTGGAATTCGGTAGTAGGACAAGGAAGGGAAGGGAAGATAGTAGGTGAATATGGTCTGGGCAAAAGGAATGAAAGAGGAAGCCGCCTGGTAGAATTTTGCACAGAACATAATTTAGTTATAACAAACACCTGGTTTAAGAATCACAAAAGAAGGTTGTATACATGGAAAAAACCAGGCGACACCGGGAGATACCAGATAGATTTTATAATGGTAAGACATAGATTTCGGAACCAGGTTTTAAACTGTAAAACATGCCCAGGGGCAGATATAGACTCTGACCATAACTTTTTGGATATGAACTGTAGGCTGAAACTGAAGAAACTACAGAAAGGTAGGAAAATAAGGAGATGGAACCTGGATAAATTGAAGTAACCTGAAGTTCTCAAGACTTTCAGAGGGAGCTTTAGGCAACAATTGACGGAAACAGGGGAAAATAAAACAGTAGAGGAGGAATGGGTAAAATTGAGAGATGAAACAGTGAAAGTAGCAGAGGACAAAATAGGTAGGAAGGCAAGACCTACAAAAAATTCTTGGATATCACAGGAGATACTATATTTAATCGATGAAAGGAGAAAATATAAAAATGCAGTAAATGAAACAGGCAAAATGGAGTACAGACGACTAAGAAATGAGATTGTCAGGAAGTGCAAAATGGCTAAGCAGGAGTGGCTAGAAGGCAAATGCAAGGATGTAGAAGAATGTATAAATAGGGGAAAAATAGATACAGCCTACAGGAAAATAAAAGAAACATTTGGAGATAAGAAAAACAGCTCTATGAATATCAAGAACTCAGATGGGAAGCCGGTTCTCAGCAAAGAAGGGAAAGTTGAAAGGTGGAAAGAGTATATAGAGAGGCTCTACAAAGGAAATGAACTTAGAGACGATGTTGTAGGAAGGGAAGAGGATGTAAATGAAGATGAAATATGAGATACTGTACTGAGAGAAGTATTTGACAGAGACCTGAAAGACCTAAGTAGAAACAAGGCCCCTGGAGTAGATGATATTCCCTCAGAGCTACTGAAGTCTCTGGGAGAACCAGCTATGACAAACCCGTTTCACCTGGTGTGTAAGATGTATGAGACAGGAGAACTACCCTCAGACTTTAATAAAAATGTTATAATCCCCATTCCAAAGAAAGCAGGTGCAGACAGGTGTGACAACTACAGAACCATCAGTTTAATAAGTCATGCTTGCAAAATATTAACAGGAATTATATACAGGAGGATGGAGAAGCTGGTAGAAGCCGACCTCGGGGAAGATCAGTTTGGGGTTAGGAGAAATGTAGGAACACGGGAGGCAATACTCACTTTACGGCTTATCCTAGAAGATAGATTAAGAAAAGGCAAACCTACTTTTCTAGTTTTTGTAGATTTGGAGAAGGCTTTTGACAATGTTGATTGGAGTAAACTCTTTCAAGTTCTGAAGCAAGTAGGAGTAAAATATAGGGAGCGTAAGGTTATTTACAACTTGTACAAAAACCAGACAGCGGTTGTCAGAGTTGAAGGGCATGAAAGGGATGCAGTGGTTGGAAAGGGAGTAAGACAGGTTTGTAGTCTTTCTCCAATGTTATTCAATTTGTACATTGAGCAAGCTATAAAGGAAAGCAAGGAGAAATTTGGAGAAGGAATTAATATTCAGGGTGAAGAATTAAAAACATTGCGTTTTGCTGACGACATAGTAATTCTGTCAGATACAGCAAAGGACCTGGAAGAGCAATTGAACGGAATGGACAGTGTGCTGAAAAGTGCATATAAGATGAACATTAACAAGAGCAAAACTAGGGTAATGGAGTGCAGTCTAAGACAATCAGGTGATGTTGAAGGAATTAGATTGGGAAACGAAGCAATAAAGGAGGTTGATGAGTTTTGTTATTTGGGCAGTAAAATAACAAATGATGGTCGCAGTACAGAGGATATAAAATGCAGAATGGCAATGGGTAGAAAAGCGTTCTTGAAAAAGAGAAATTTGTTAACATTGAATATTGATTTAAGCCTAAGGAAGTCCTTTCTGAAGGCATTTGTATGGAGTGTTGCCTTGTATGGGAGTGAGACTTGGACGATAAACAGTGCGGACAGGAAGAGGATAGAGGCTTTTGAAATATGGTGCTACAGAAGAATGCTGAAGATTAGGTGGGTGGATCGCGTAACTAATGAGGAGGTACTGAACAGAATTGGGGAGAAAAGAAATTTCTGGCATACCTTGACTAAAAGAAGGAATAGATTGGTAGGACACATTCTTAGACATCAAGGAATTGTGAATTTAGCATTGGAGGGGAGTGTGTGGGGTAAAAACCGCAGAGGAAGACCAAGAGATGGATACAGTAAGCAGATTCAGACAGATGTAGGTTGCCGTTCTTATGTGGAGATGAAGAGGCTTGCTCAGGATAGGGTATTGTGGAGAGCTGCATCAAACCAGTCTCTGGACTGAAGACCACAACAACAACAGCCACACTGTGTCAGAAATCTAGGTAGATCTGGAAAATAAATACGAAAATTGCAGCTGATTGGTGACATTCTCTACAGATTTGTATAAAATAGTCGCTGGGCACCAGCTCAAAAATGGAGTCAAACCTTATTCAAGTGGACTACCTAATTTAATAAGCCTTGTGAACTTACAAAAAAATGTTCATATGTGTGTGAAATCGTATGGCACTTAACTGCTAAGGTTACAGTCCCTAACCTTATACACTACTTAACATAAACTATCCTAAGAACAAACACACACACACACCCATACCCTTGGGAGGACGCGAACCTCCGCCGGGATCAGCCGCAGACTCCATGACTGCAGCGCCTTAGACCGCTCGGCTAATGCCGCGCGACATGAACTTACAGTTAACTTAAATACACATTTTTAATGGTTGTGAAGAGATAATGAATTCAACGAAAAACAAAATATATTTACAATTTGGTTTGAACAATAATATTTTCATCCTAAAATCTCGCACCATTTCTCAATACAATAACAGTTTAATCGTCATGACATGTTTCGAGACCACATTGTCCCATATTCAAGTGCTAAAAACAAGGAATCACATATAAATACTATGTTTTAAAAAACCAGACACAATGAACTGAAAATACACCAAAGACACCCACGTTATAAATTAAATAACGATTCTGCCAATGAGCAACGTCAAACTCTAAAACGTACGTAAGTTCAGTGCATGTCCATCATAAAAATTAATTTAGAATGCATTAGTGAGGGAACGTAACCACAATGTTGTTCGGTAGTAAGCAGCATGACATCTGCATGTATATGTCAAAGATATAAGGAACAGAGAACTGTGACGGCTATCAACGATGATGTTGTGAAGGGATCAAAGATCGTGTCTAGGTAAGGCGAGGTTTAAATAAACAGTGTAAATTAGAAAAACTCGTTCCTATACAATGGTAAACAAACGGATAAGTCATTATTTCGAAAGGAGGACATTACTAAAATGGGACCAAAAATGCTCTTTAGACAATTTTGTCTTTTCATTCAGCACGGTGTCACAACCGTCCTTAACAGCGCAAAGTATCTTAATGTCCTCCGGATATAAGGAACGCGTTTTTCTAATTTACCGTTAAACTAGTGCCCAAGAAGAAGCTAGAAGCTCGCCATAAGTATGTTGAAAGTAGCTTGTTAAATTTTCTATGTAAGATCTCGGGCAGTAAAAATCTGTAAATGCAAGTTAAAACGCTCACTGTTGCTCTAAATTACTTTGAGAGTGGCCACAGTACTTGTGCAACGGAAATTCATCTAACTGCTCTCCTTAAGGGAGTAGCCAACGTTTTAACAAATACAAAATTGATGTTAAAAAGGAATAGATAATTAATCATGGGATGGGGAGCATCAAATAATAAAGCAGAGGTTTGATAATTTAAATCATTATCTATTCAATAAAATGAACAAGCAAATAAATGTGGGGAGACCATATTGAGCACAATGAAGCACACACCTTGTACAAAAGTGGATGAAATCATAAATTTACTGGTCGTAATAACATTGTTTCTGCCCTTTATGAATATGGAGGTAACGTGGGAGGAAATATGCAAATACACAGTGGATAAAGCAAAGCACATTCATTCACCCGCAGACATGAGCATAATGCTTGTGACACAGCAACATTTGATAGCAGCAGCGAAACGAAGCGTCGGCGGCGTTTTGAAGAGATGGCAGGTGTCTTCAACCACAAATTAAAATCATCTATGCACCAAACAAACTCATGTGTGGGGAGTCAGTGGCAAACTATCCTTAAGTCCCATGTGGGGTGCGACCACAGTGAATTACATAGAAGTTACAAAAAGAAATAAATTTAGAATAAGCAAGTAAAGCACATGCGAAAATTCATATAAAAGAAAGCTAGTATCAGTACTGTTTCACAAGCATTATGCGCGTGTCTGTGAGTCAATGAATGTGCATTGTCTAGACCCCATTGCCAGCGAGCTGGAAGGTGAAGCATACTGTTAGCAGAGCTTGTTCTGTTGATGGTGGGAATGGAACGGTGTATTGACTGTTGAATGTCTGGAACATTCTGAAGAGGATGCAACAAAGTGGCTCCTCCATATTCGGAAGGACTTATGTCTGAGGGGAATGGTGGGTGGTACAGTACTTCCCACTCCCATTGACCGAACAGAGCAGCCACAGCTTGCACTGTATGCGCCCCCTCATTGTCGTTCAAAATGATGTGTCACTTGCGCAGAAAATGTCGCTTCTTTAGCAAAGCTGATTGCAGGCGACGCTCCGAAAACGAACAGTAATACTGTTCATTGACAGTCCCCTTTATTTCTGTTACGAAAACATAGTGACGCCGTTACGTTAGCTCGCTCGCTCACAGGTGACCATATTTCCCTATATTGTACACAAGCCAGTGACTTGGAACGGGCGAGTCATTTGCTCAGAGGTAAGGTAGGTATGTCAACAACAGGCGCTATCAGCGACAATAATAGATTCCATTCCATAGTGTCTCCACAACAGTGTTGTCACTTAAGTTCCAACCCTTGCATTCATTATGCACCCATACTGACCTATGCAACTGAGATGTCGACAGTGCCATGTAGGGAGAAGAGCAGAAACCAAGTCAGTGACATGAAATACCTAAGAAGTATGATAGGGAACACAAGGAAAGACAGAGTGAGAAACTAAGATGTTAGAAAGGAATTGGAATAGAAAAGCTAATTGAGAAAATTGAGTGGAAGTGGATGGAGGACGAAAGAATACCAAAACAGATGATCGCACTGCAGTTTTAAGGTATGAGAGTTCAGGGGAGACCTATAACAAGGTGGACTGATTCAAAAAAGAAAACTGCTAGCAAAAAAAAAAAAAAAATCTGGGGTGGCCGCGGGGACTGAGGCGCTCCAGTCACGGTCTGCACGGCCACTACGGTCGGGGGTTCGAATCCCCCCTCGGGCATGGATATTTGTGCCGTCCTTAGTCTTAGCTAGTTGATAAGTAGTTTGTAAGTTTTGGGACTGATGACCCCGTAGTTAAGTCCCATAGACTATATAAACATTTGAACATTTTGGAGAAATGTCAAATGCCCCGATCCGGTAGGAGTTGGATAAGGGGAACGGATGATGATGACTTTTTACTTAAAATACCGAAATAGTTCCTTCCAGCACTCGAAAGGAAATAATCTGTTTGTTTCCCAATGCAACTCCATGTCATTTTCAATGCTATTAACAAAAGGGAATTCACGTATTAAAAATTTGGAAATAGCGCACTTTCAAAAACAACGAACCTGCTCCAAACACTCACAAAGAGACCCATTCCACGTATTGACTTCTTTTCCTTCAACACTAATCAGGTGCTCGTTGCTCGTGTTCGTTGGATCGTTGTTCCAAATGCAAATGTTTCTTGAAGTTATGCGACCAAACCGCAGTGTTCATCAGTCCCTGGACTGACAAACTACTTAAACTAAGCTAAGGACAAAACACGCACCCATGTCCTAGGGAAGACTCGAGCCTCCGACGGCGAGCAGCCGTGCACATCGCAGCAAGGCGCCTTAGAGCTCTCGCCCATTTCCGCGCGGCTGGCCTGATGCAATGGGATGTAGTTAACTGTTGACATCACAGAAAATAGTCGCGATGTCTTGAATGTGCTAATACTGTCAGACTAGGAAACATTGTTGTACCTGTTTCGTTTGAAAAGAGAGAGTAACATAATAAATATTATTGTGGTCCTACGTTTACATTACTCATTTCACATTTATATGCAGCAATTTCTCAAATTCCCACCAGGAAACTAAACTAATTAAGAAATAACGCAAAATAAGAATTTAACAGAAAAGTTACATAAAAAAGGGGTCAATGTAGGTCCCGTGAGACATACAGGCGGGACACGGAGCAGAGGTTTCAAAATAGGTTCTGTTCCGCTGACAGTGGGAGCAGCGATCCATGTCTCTTACCCAGGAACTAAATGAATAAATATATGATTGGTACTATTAATTCATCCAAATAATATAAATCTTATTCATATTGGTATGAAGTTGAAAATATAATTTACTCAAATATTCGTGACCAAGTTTCGAGTAGTCTCGAAAAGAGATGCAACATACTTTGCTTTTTACTGAACCTACAGCACCAAAAGACATCAAAAAATAAAATTGTATGTGTGTTTGCAGGCCTTCGTGGCCGTTTTATTAGTGCTCGGATCGTTGCAAGGATGGACAAAGACGTTGCTCGTGTCCTTTGAAAGTTGTCGTGGCGTGATTTGCATGGAGTGAGAATATCCACGGGATACCAAATTGAGATTAGGGATCAGCAACTTATACGAAAAGATCGATTTTGATGATCATTCAATATCTAAACACTGTACATCGATTCTTGAAAATATCGATACCAAAAAGGTCATTTGGCCGATATCGATCTAACAAAACTTAAATAGCAGTAAGTAATAACATTAATATATGGGGAGTACCACCAAACTAATAAACAAAATCTACCATTTAACCTCCATACAACATACTTTACACATGGTAAATCAAGCTTTACCTACGGGCAAAATCTAGTTTGATTCCGATCTTGATGAAATTCTGTACACTTTACCATAAAAACAAGAAGATGGTTAAAGTCTAGATAAACTTCCGTATGCTACCTGGCAGAGGGTGATTTACATATCGACTTAGATAAAATATGCAGCTGCATTCCGATCTTGATGAAGTTTTGCATAACGTTCAAAACATGAGGAGAGTATACTACAGCAGACTTCGACGCCGCGTGCTCAATCACCACTAAAGTAGGTACCTTTTCACCATTTCACAGCTCACCATACCATAGGTTTGAAAATTGTAGACTGAGGGAGTAGAGAATAGGATAGAGAAAGGAGTCGGAATGGCCCGAGAGAGGGCAGGGGAAGATGAACAGAAAGAGGAGAGAAAGAGATGGACTGAAGAAAGACATGGACTGAATGTATAAATACAAGATACTGCGGAAATGATGTGTTTTCAGCTAGTAAAGTAAAAGATAAACATTAACGAAATCAAACCAATGATAAATGAATTTAGTCTATTGACAAAAGTAATTAGCAAGCAGTTGCACAATAGAAAAATTTATTTATGTTGGGTCCGTCATTAATATTATAGATTGTGGACTATGGCTGGTGAAGATATTTTAAATGAAACTATCAGCCATACATTTTTTTATAAATATTCAGCAACCAGTTTCGGCCTCTCACTGAAGACTTCTTCAGATTCCTAAAACTGAATGGAGTTACCGTATCCTATTAGAAGTTATGAGGAGCCTATTCAACTTATGTCGATTATTACTTCATACACAGTCCCTCCACCTGTCACCAACGGTAGCCGAAAAGGAATCCACGACGCCATTGGGATAGGCTGGTATTACCGTCTAAAAACATGTCATTTAAGGGACAGAATATGTCTTCAGTGTGAGGCCGAAACTGGTGGCAGAAGAAATTATTTATAAAAAATTTACAGGTGTTGGTATCATTTCATATCATCAATTTAATTCTGTCAGGTTTCGCGTATCTGTTGGTTGTGCAGTTGGTTGCTGATGTTTAAAAGAAAGGGGGGGGGGCAACTTTTATAGAATAAATGCTAAGTTTACACATCTCGAGACACGACATTCAGTTTGGTAATGACTGTGTCAGGATTGATGTGGGATGGAGATACAGTACAGCAAGCAGATTCAGAGCATGGAAAGGTGCTACAGACGAGATTTATGACTGAAGAATGCAACAACAAGTATATTCAGCACGAATAGTAATAATAGTATGGTTTTCTGTTCCGTAGAACCTAATTGAGGAGTAAGACTCCATGGTCACGGAACAAGTCAGTACATGAAGTTTAACACAAGATTTCTGATAGATCTACTGAAACTAGTCCTATGCACAAGACAATCTGAAGCCTAAGTAAAAAGAATCGATAACGAATAAAACGAATTAGATCAGTTTTTTAATTTCTCCAGAAATTCCTAGACAGAATAAAAGAAGTAAGCTATGAGGTAACTCTTCAATTTAGATTTGAATGCGCGTGGGTTAGTACTAAGATTTTTGAGTTCTTGTGGCAGCTTATTGAAAATGGATGCTGCAGAATACTGCACATCTTTCTGCACAAGAGCCAAGGAAGTGTGATCTAAATTGATATTCAATTTATGTCTAGTATCCACCGTGTGAAAGTTGCTAAATCATGGGAATAAGCTGTATTGTGAACAACAAACGACACTCAAGAAAGTACGTATTGTGACACCATTGTCAAAATCCCCTTATTACCGAAAAGAGGTCGACACGAAGTTCGCGAACTTACACCACATATTGCTCGAACCACCCGTTTCTGAGCAAAAAATATCCTTTTTGTATCATTCGAGTTACCCCAAAAATAACGTCGTAGTCATAAGTGAATGAAAGCAAGCATAGTAGCACGTTATTTGGATTGTTCTGAGGTCTGCGACTGTATTATAAACTATTTTGGAACAATTAATGCTGCAGCAGTCACTTTTAACTAATATTTTTATTGGCACGACGCGTTTCGGGAGCAGGCTGCCATCATCGGGTGCATTTTTACAGTTACTGGTTCATTATGGTTTTATTATGTTGTGTTGTGGGTGCCAGTGAGGTTATGTTTGGACATTTTAACCTGTTCAGGTAGATATAGATATTTTAGTATTATGTTTATCATTGTTTATCATGTTAAAAAACCCTCACTGGCACCCACATCACAAAACATAATAAAACCATAATGAACCAATAACTGTAAAAATGCACCCGATGATGGCTGCGTGCTGCCGAAACGTGTCGTGCTAATAGAAATATTAGTAAAAAGTGACTGCTGCAGCATTAATTATTCAAAAATAGTAGAATGTTTCTCGTGTTGCAAAGTCACTTATTTCAGATACTGTTGTAATGGTAAAAACCAAGCGGAATTTAGTTTTTGAACGAGATATAGAACGTGGGCTCCGAGGATAACTTACTATCTCGCACAGATTCATAGGGCAGATTAAATTCAGAATCTTGATAGGCAATAATTTACCAACCAATAGCTAACATTAAGTCATTTATTTGAAGAGACAAAAAGTTTCGCAACTTCATTGCGCATATCAGTGTAGCTATTAGCGACAGTGCACATTGCTTTTGATTGTAATCCTACGACAAAAGATATTTTAAATTTAGAATCAGCGACTTTAAACTATGACAACATTAGTGTTCTTAGTAAGTGCTACAATGGTAGCTGTTCCGTGAAACTGTGTAACAAATGTAAGAAAGGTGTTCACTGCCGGCCGCGGTGGCTGAGGCGCTCCAGTCACGGTCTGCACGGCCGCTGTGGTCGGGGGTTCGAATCCCCCCTCGGGCATGGATATTTGTGCCGTGCTTAGTCTTAGCTAGTTGGTAAGTAGTTTGTAAGCTTAAGGACTGATAACCCCGTTGTTAAGTCCCATAAGTTCTACAAACATTTGAACATTTTTTTGGCGTTCACTCCGATTCACAATTAATGTGCTACAGCCTTGGCCACATTTTGGAAATGATTAAACCTGTAACCCCACTTACAACAGCTGACCTTAGTATCCATCCTGCGATGCACTAACTACTTCTGTAAACACTCGGTAGTCAAAAGCGCTATCGAAACAAAACAAACGAGTAAAATACAAATATCCGTATTAGCGTTCCTTATTTCAAAAACTGCAGTAGGCATACGAGGGTAAGGGGGAGAGTGGAGGGGGAGGCATGCAGCCCCACAGCGGCGACTGCAGCAACTGCCCGCTCCTCCTCTCAGGAAATCCGTTTGTCACATTCTTGTGACGTTTGCCCTCCAACCCGAGTTTATCAGTTTGGCCGCTCGGACAGTGGACTGCAATGCTTTGCATATAAATTGCTCATATATCTTCTACGCGGCCAAGATTTCCAGTGGGGTGTCCCTTGTGTTTATCTCATCCGACAACTAAATCCCAGCTTTTGAACCACAACAGAAACAGTTCAAATGGATCGTGAAACCGAGGAAACGATTACTGAAGCAATAGCCCAATCAGCGAGCAACTATATAAATATCCAACCGATGGATGCCATGTGTATATCATGAATACATTAAACATCTAAAAGTCGTGAGGTATTCTGTTAGATTAATGAAAATACACACACACACACACACACACACACACACACACACACACACACACACGCACACGCACACGCACATTTATACACACAAGTGCTGTAATGTTAACTTTATTTTTATGAATTTTTAGCAACTAGTTTTGGTGGCCATTCCATCATCTTCAGGTCCTACATTTAAAAAAACAAAATTGTAGAATTGTGTTAGCCGTATGATTACACAGAAATACAGTAACATATGAGGCGTATACTTGATTGTCAATCTGGATTTCACCAGATGAACAGCAGTCGACATTCAGTCTTCCAGACAGCTCCAAATGAATACAACCAGTGGCCGACACCATAGTTGTTATGGTCTGAAGATGGCCATGTGGCGAGATCCGATGAGCAAAAGAAGAAAAAAGTTATTATCATCATTATTATTGTTGCGACCTAGGCTGACTTTTGTATGAATTAAACAGAAGATAGCTGAGACTTAACACTACTTTCAGAACGAATGAATTAGACACAGAAAATCGGAACTGCAGTGGTGTAAAACAAAATGAAAGTGCTTTTTTTATCTCACTGCTTACCGTCGAAAGTATTACACCAATGTTTGAAGAGGGGGGGGGGGGAGGAGCGGGATAACATGTTGTAAAAAGACCACATGATTGAAAAACAGCTCCATGTGAAATAACGAACATGATGAAATCAGCACCGAGTGACCGCGCTCTAAGGCGCCTTGCTGTGGAGTTTCGCCGGAGGTTCAAGTCCTCCCGTGGGCATGGTTGTATGTGTTAGTTTGTAAGCTCAGGGACCGATGACCACTGCAGTTACGACTCATAGTTTTACAAACATTTGAGTACAGAGCTCTGAGGCTATTCCTGCGTATAAACGCTGCTACATGCCTGAGCATTGAATGAAAGAGGCTCTGGACGTATGGCTGGGGTATAACAGTGCATTCTCCTTTCCACATATTGCCAAATTCGGTGGTGTATCCCTGACGAGTCGTTTCGCAATCGCCGACCAAAGGGGCTATTAGCGACAGTACTGAGAAATCGGGAGAAGAGACGAAAACAACGGTGCTGTCCGATGGGCGGGAGAGATGTCTTCATTACTGCGTGCCACATGTGGTCGTGCATTATTCTGCTGCAACGTGGCCGTTCAGAATATCCAACGGTTTGGGAGAGCAGTAAGTCATGTAACGATGGCTGATTTAAAATGTTCAAAAGCTTGTAAATCTATCGAATCAAACTGCGTGGTCATCTGTCCGTAGCTTACAAATTGCTTAAACTAAGGTAAACTAACCTAAGGACAATACACACATCCATTCCCCAGGGAGGAATCGAACCTCCGACGGCGAGAAACCGTGTGCTCCTTAGCGAGGCGCCTTACACCGCTCGGCTACTCTACCGCGGCCATGGCTGTTTTATGTAGACGCAGTGCGTACTATGGAGGTACGAGAGTGTAATCCAGTGCCATCCCAAACCGTATACGGTGTTCTCAGCCTCTAATCCGAACTTTGCCGAACTTTGTGGCGGTGCAGGCAGAATCGGCACTCGTCCGTAAAAGTCATGTCCTCACATTCCGTTGGCCATGTCTATCGTCCGTCGAACCACTGCCGCCGCAAACGCCTGTGGGCTCTGGCTCAGTGGTAGACGCTGCAATGGGCGCTTTGCGAGCTGCCCACTTTGCGGGAAACTACAAGGATCGGTCTACACGGTCACTGCTCGTTACGAAACAAAACGGATTTGTGGTGTACGGTTCGTGATGTGGGGATCTATCCTTGCTATACGTACAATATGCCTGTCATCGCGTGTAGTGTTGCAGTTAGGTGAGTACATCCGGTTCCGTTGGTCCGTCGTTTCCTCAATTGTTCAATTGTTTGTGTAGCTTATGGGACTTAACTACGGGGTCATCAGTCCCTAAACTTACAAACTACTTATGAACTAGCTAATACTAAGGACGGCACAAATATCCATGCCCGAGGGGGGTTCGAACTCCCGACCGTAGTGGACGTGCAGACCGTGACTGACGCGCCTCAGTCCCCTCGGCCACCGCGGCCGTCCGTCGTTTCCTACTTTTCTGTGAATGATAAGCTGCAATCTTTATAGGCAACTCTGTGGAACTCTGAAACGTGCCCGAAAGAAGCTCGCTGCCTTCTACAAGATATAATAGAGCTTCGTGTAGAACAATTACACGAAAGAACAATTCCATTACGTCCACACGACCGCCTGTTCTCCTTTCACACAGAGCTTGCGATCCTAATGTGCGCCTGCGCCAAACTCTTACGTAATCATGCGCATCTCTTGTTACATGCTTCGTCACCTGATTTACACACATTTCCTTCATGGTATTGCATTTTGGTCTTGAAATGAGATATAATGCAAGACAGACTGATACCACTTCTCATACGAACTGCAAGTATTCCATCGTGGCTCCGTTATTCAGGTCAGGTGCTGAACTTAGCACCCGCCAGTCTCCTATAGTAACGCAAGCTTCTCGCCACGGGAGCTTGACGGGTGGCCGCGAACGCAGGCGCGAACATCGATACAAAGTATTATAAGAAGAGTAATGTCTGTTTTATGGAAAGAGAAAGAAACCAGCGTTCCAAGTAAGGGGGAAACACATATTTCGAATCCGAAATTGGCGATTTATGAGCTAATATAATTCATGTGTACTATAAGAGATAGACTTTTCTTACTCTCACGGACTTGTTCGATAGAACAGACACAACACATTTATATATCTTTTACAATATTCTGATGACAGTGCAATGATCCTTTCTGCAGTGTGAAGGCACTCGAAGGCCCTTACTATTACGTGAATCAGTTTGAAAGAACTGAAAGTGTGAGTAATAGTGGACAGGGAAACGAGAATTCGTACATGGCGGGAGGCGTGCTGGAGTAGTCCGTGTAGGTGTGGTCGCTGCTGTGTCACCCGAGGTGTAGGAGTCGGCGCAAATGCCTAAAAAGCAGTAGAATCTGGTTCGAGTCCCGGCTGGGTACACATTCGCATATGAATAGATAATAAATGCATGATCAAAAGTGGTGTCTGGTCTTTCCGAAATGTCCGAAAGAACAAATATATAAAACAAATGCATGTTACTAACATAAACGCATGATTCTCGAAAAAGTTTAATTCTCTAACCATTTAATGCTGAGAAATGTCTTACTCCTAAAAACAAAGTACTATGAGTCGTTATCGCAAAGAGATGATGTACATAGTTATGACGCTACTGTTGGTAGTAATCTAGATTTGATTTTCAAATCAATAATTTCTTTTAACTTCGCTGCAATGAAGATGTTCAGTAAACTACATTGATACTACAATGATACAGACGCCTACAAAAATATGGGAGCTAGTGTCACAGACCAACCTCTAACAAAAAAGTGTTATGAAATCTTAAGGATTTTTATTTAATAGCATTTAGTAATTTTTATTTGCTTACATTTAGTAATTTATGGGCCTAGTTTAATAATTATATTTGGGATATCTCTTTAAGTGTATTAAAAGTAATACCCAATGTGTCAATAGCGTGTGGTGTGGTACTAATATATTATTTTGCAAAAAAAAAAAAAAAAAAAAAAAAAAAAAAAAAAAAAAAAAAAAAAACCTTCTGACTATTTTTGCAACGGAGTCAATCACTAAACGTATTACCGAAATAGCAGTCCCATCTTTTTTTCCAGGCATCCATTTTATTCGTATTCTATTGACACTAAGGACAACACACATGCACACACACCCATGTCCGAGCAAGAATTCGAACGTCCGTCGCGAGGGGCAGCGCGATTCGCTACCTGACGATTCAGACCACACAGTCATTCCCGCGGAGCAACGAATAAATAAATAAATAAAATAAAAACAATAAAAAATTAAAATCTCTTTATAAAAACGTTGTCATGAGTATAACGAACTTATACACACACACACACACACACACACACACACACACACACACAAGAAAAGAAAGCTCATCCAAACTGATGGAGCCGTTCTGAACATACCTGTGGCAATTCATTTTTATTTATACTGATGAAGGAAATCTGTGGTTTGTACCGTGTTTCTCTGTCTTTTTTCGATCTTGTGGCCAGAAATACATAAAACGATGAAAACATCGCCTCATTGTTGTTTACCCCAATGGATATACCTCCTACACCAACGAAATGAAATGTTGAAATGTTTGTATAGTCTATGGGACTTAACTACGGGGTCATCAGTCCCTAAACTTACAAACTACTTACGAACTAGGACGGCACAAATATCCATGCCCGAGGGGGGATTCGAACCCCCGACCGTCTACACCAACGAACCCTTTCTTGATGTTGCATTAACACGCTTACAAGCCAGGTCTGATTTAATCAGCACGATATATTTCTGGTAGAACAACATATATAGGAAGTTGTTGTTAAATCTTCAGTGATTTGCCTGGCAGTAAGATAACTGTTCCTTTTCGTCACAATGACTAGGTGTAGATCCTCTCGCTGTGTGGGTGTCTGTTGACGACCACCGACATAATTTCGGATTGCATTTTTACTTTCAGCGGTATTTTTTTAATTGTGACGACACACTTTTGGATACACTCAGTAGTGACGTTTTAACTTTCTTCGAACCATCCAACTAGAGAGTGAACGGAAAGCGGGGGCGGCAGCGAGTGTGCTTACTGTAGACACGGGTCCTTGGCAAACGAGAGGATCCGAAGGAACTGTTCACAAAAGTGAACAGAAGGACCGAGGAACTACAAACGAGGAACAGCAGTTCGCCCTTCAGTGTTCCGGGTCCGGAACGCTGGAACGGTTGCTACGACTTCCAGTTCCAGCAGCTGCCGCCTGGCGGTTCCCGTTCCAGTTCTAGGCAAGCTGCGCGGCCAGCCCCGTTACTCTCAGTCTCAGTTACATCTCTCTCTCTCAGTATAAAGGTATCGTCACGTTTGTTCATCGCACTCGCCCACGTTCTCTCCCACTTCCATCTCTAATGACCATGCTGTCGGCGGACGTTAAAAACCCTAAGCTTCCTTCTTTCTTTATTCTCTCTCTCTCTTTCTCTGTGTTGTAGCGTCGCTATTTGACACAACGCCGACGGTCCGCGCAAGTCGGCGCGCAAGTAGAAGACGAGCGATAGCTCTCTCTTTAGTACTTCGGCCGTCGAGTGCGCCCGCAGTCTCGTTACCTGTCTGCCTGCTTGGCACACCGGCGCTCGCGAAGATGTGCCGGTACATCACAGCCATTAAAGTCAGTGTAGCAGTCGGTACAGGATTACGGCAGGGCATAAAGTAGAACTAGAAGTGCTACAGTTCCATGAGATCTGTCTACAGTGAGCCAGCAGTCTACGTTAGCAAAAGCCGTGGAAGGAAGGAAGATTGGTGTTTAATGTCCCGTCGACAGCGTGGTCATTAGGTGCGGGATAAAGTGGGAACACTGCTGTTGACTGTTGTAGAAGAAATCATCATAGAACTGTTTTGTAGCTAGGAAGAAATTACATCTCAAGCACAGCACCAGAGCTGAGTATTCTTTTGATATGTAATAAAAGTACATTGAACTTCTTTGAATTTCAGACCTTGTCAACATCCTAGCTAGCAACGGCACACCTATTACAGCATCCGCAACTCTGTCTCTGTCTCTGTGTCTGTCTCTCTCTTTCTCTCCCTTTTGGTACAGGGTGCGACTGGAAACAATGCTCGCCCACACACAGCCTATATCGGCAAACAGTTCCTGGCGTGGTTGAAGACACAGTCGCTTTTGTCGCTTTACGCTACTCGAGGTCTAAGAATGCAACGAAGTTTAAAATATCATTCACAAAAATGCAACAATGTTATGCCACAGATACAAACTTTTTTTTCACCTGTCGCAAGAGATACGTCGTCAGAGAAACAAACAAAATGCCACCTCCCTTCTAGAATACAAAAATAATGTTTCTAAAAAAATAGTAGGTAAAAACTCAATCTTCAGATTTGAAAATGCCGTAACAATGTATCGCTCAATATTTCCAAAATGTTCAAATGTTCAAATGTTTGTAAATCTATCGGACCAAACTGCGTGGTCATCAGTCCGTAGCTTACAAACTACTTAAATCTAGGTAAACTAACCTAAGGACAACACACACACCCATGCCCCAGGGAGGACTCGAAGCTCCACGGCGAGTAACCGCGCGCTAAGCAGCGAGACGCTTTAGACCGCTCGGCTACTCCACCGCGGCATCAATATTTTCCACCCAATCTGGTCTGGGTGGTTCCCTTATTATTGCAAAATGCAGACTGTGTATATCTGTTCTTTTTATCCAGTAATGGATAAATTTGTTTAAGAAAGAAAATGGAACGAACTCCTAGTTCCATTGAAACTGAAAATGGACCTATAAAGCAAACAAAATGTTATACTAAAATGAGTGTATGGTATCAAATACTTTGTGGAAAAGTGGAAAAACGTTACATAGGTTGTGCGAAGTGCAGTATTCTGCAGTTTGCATTATTTGTGTGAAGAATGTATGTGTAACTTTCAAACTAAATACAAGTAAATCCGTGACCACTTATGGTACTTTATTTTTCTCTTATATTCATGATCCAGGATGTGTAGTAAAACCCGATACATTAAAAAGGCATGAATATGTGATTTGATGTTAATGTAGTACAAAATATGTAAATCAGTAATGACAATTTACTGTAAATGTGATACGGAAGTGTTGGTGTTTACGTATAAAATTTAATTTAAAAGATGATAATAAAATATCATTTGGAAGATAACTGATAACTTCAGTTTAATATACACATATTTCATTCGTTAATATTGTGATTTATAACATTTTCCATTAGCACAATTTTGCACCGACTTTTCTGATTTTGCACAAATGTAAATTTTGATTAGTGCATTTCTGCGACGTTATTTTATTTTCTAACTTCAACACTGATCCAACGGAAGGTGACCTTTTGAACACCATCTCAAAAAGCCGTGCAAAGTTTCCAGGAGATGTATCGCAGAGCTCAGCGGTGCATAGTTACGGGGGTGACTTATTTCGAAAGACAGTTATCTAACTGTAGTTCATATACGTTAATGTTACACGACGATTCACCGAATTTCATTATCCAAGGTTGTATCTCAGAAGTTACCGTTATTCATTAGTAGCTTTTATAAACCAAATACTCAGTTTCCAACTATTTTTATTTTATATTATTGGATAATAATAGGTTACTGGTTGACCTGTGCGAATAATTCCCTCTCTATCCTAATCAGTCACAGATAGGTAAGATAGCAATGGAGAAAAGGAAAATGCAAGTACATATGCATGAAAGATAATAAACTTTTAACTGTAGTAACAAATATTAGTCTGATTTTAAAAAAGTTATATAATTAAATACAATATGATTTTATATATGAAACACAAATAAAATCAGATACTGACTTTTTCATGTTTATTTTATTTTAGAAAACTTGTTATTTTTACAAAACTTCTTTGAAAACAATGTTAGTCATTTAGTTATAATGTGATCATCGTTTACTTTCTGGCTGTATGTGTCTTTAGCACAAACATAAATATCACTGAATGAATGAACTCGTGAAATAGCCACATGTAACTGTCCATGCAAAGAAGCAGGTTGTGGTAAATATAATCCTGCCCTTTGAAGCGTCTGACCTTGAGCTTTATTTATCGTCATAGCGAAGGCTACTTTTATTGAGAATTGTCTTCTTATCATTTGGAAAGACATGGTTGGATCCGGACGTATTAGCACAGTTTTATCGGAGTCTATGAACTTAGCAGCGATGATGTACTCGCCTAAGTGAGTCTTCACTCATCTTGTACCGTTAATTAATCCCTGATTAGCGTTAAAACTTCTAAAAACTTTGAGATAATTCAGTTCATTCGCGCAGTACACAACGCTTGATAAAATTGAACAATTCCAACAGCTGCTGTGCATTGATATGATAAACTACTCTTGCGCAAAGAATCTAAACAAATGGAAAAGCTGTAAGGCCTGTTTATTACATTATTTGTGTATTTTTCGTCGTTATATCGACGTGTATAACCGAAATCGTGTGATAAACTATGCTTGCAGCAAAGAAGATCTTTGGCTTTCATAAAGAATCTAAACTGCAAGAGCTGTCGTTCATGTTAGTTAAATAGAATGTCAATAGACGGCACCTCTACATTGCTTTTATATCGGCCGCGCAAACTAAGTTGATACTCGGCACGGTCGCTGATGCGAACAACCGTAAATATATGTCCCACTTACGATCGTTCACCGGCTATCAACTTTGTAGGAAAGTATTATTTTTTTTTTTTTTCTAAATAAAGTTTTATTATTTATTTATTTATTTTTCTTGTGAAAAAATAAGTTTAAACTATTTGTCTAATTCTCATTAGTGGAGAACGAAACCTTGAAAAATGATACCTCATTAATTTTGGATTAGTAATACGGTAGACTCACCCCCATGATCCACCTATGTTGCCGAGGTGGGGTGGCTTGCGTGCCTCAACGATGCAAATAGCCGTACCGTAGGTGCAACCACAGCGGAGGGGTATCTGTGGAGAGGCCAGACAAACGTGTGGTTCCTAAAGGGGGGCAGCAGCCTTTTCAGTAGTTACAGGGGAAGCAGTCTAGATGATTTGACTGAGCTGGCCTTGTAACATCAGCTAATGTGGCTTTGCCACACAGTTACTGCGAACGGCTGAAAGCAAGGGGAAACTACAGCCGTTATTTTTCCCGAGGACATGCAGCTCTACTGTATGAAAATATGATGATTGCATCCTCTCGGGTAAAATAATCCGGAGTTAAAATAGTCCCCCATTCGGATCTCCGGGCGGGGACTACTCAGGAGGATGTCGTCATCAAGAAAAACAAAATTGCCATTCTACGGATCGGATCGTAGAATGTTCTATTCCTTAATCGGGTACGTAAGTTAGAAAATTTGAAAAGAGAAATGGACAGATTAAAGTTAGATATGGTGGGGACTAGAGAAGTACGGTGGCAGGATGAACAGTATTTTTGGTCAGGTGAGTACAGCGTTTTAATAGAAAATCAGTTGGTGGTAACGCAGTAGTAGGTCTAATAATGAATAAGAAAACTGAAATGTGGCTCAGTTATTATGAACAGCATAGTGAACGCATTATCGTACCAAAGATAGACACGAAGCCAACACCGACCACAGTAGTGCAAGTTTATATGCCAACTAGCTCTGCCGATGACGAGGAGCTCGAAGGAAATAAAAGAAATTATTCCGACCGTAAAAGGAGAAGAAAACTTAATGTGATGGCAGACTGGAACTCGGTAATAGGAAAGTGAAGAGAAGGAAATTTAGTTGATGAATATCGACTGGGGAAAAGGAATGAAAGATATAGTCATGTAGAATTTTGTTTATAGCACAATTTAATCATCACAAGAGGCAATACTCACAATACGACTTATCTTAGAAGATAGGCTAAGGAAAGGGAAATCTATGTTTTTAGTAATTGATGATCTGAAGGAACCTTTTTGACAATGTCGACTGGAATACACTTTCCAACTCTGAAGGTAGCAGGGGTAAAATATAGGGAGCGAACGGTTATTTTCAACCTGTACAAAACCCATACACTAATTATTAGCGATGGGCATGATGCAGTGTTTGGGAAGGTAGTAAGACAGGGTTGCAGACTTTATCCAATGTTGTTAAATCGTACTCTGAGAAAGCTGTGAAGGAGTGCAAGGAGAAATTTGAAGAGAGAATTAAAGTTCAGGTAGAAGGAAAAAAAAAACTTTTCTTTTTGCCGATGACGTAGTAAGTCAGTGATAGCAAAGGACCTAAAAGAGCAATTAAACGGATTGGACAGTGTCTTGAAAGGAAGATATTAGATGAAGATTAGCAAAAGTAAAACGAGGGTATTGGAATGTAGTGTCAGAAATTCAGACAATGCTGAAAGAATTAGATTAGACAATGAGATGATCAAAGTAGTAGAAGAGTTTTGTTATTTAGGGAGCAAAATGGCCGAAGTAAAGAAGATATAAAATGCAAATTGGCTATGAGAATAAAAGCGTTTCTGACGAAGCGAAATTTGTTGACATTCAATATTAGTTTAAATTTTAGGAAGTCCTTTCTGAAAGCATTTGTATTGGAGTGAAACGTGGACTATAAGGAGTTCATACAAAAAGATGATAGAAGCTTTCGAGATGTGGTGCTACCGACGAATAATGAGGAGTAGATGGGTAGATAAGGTAACTAATGAGGAGGCGCTCAACAGAATTGGGGAGAATAGGTGTTTCTGGCATATCGTGGCTAAGAGAAGGGATAGGGTGGCGGAACACATTGTGAGATATCAAGCTGTGGTCAACTTAGGATTAGAAGGAAGTGTGTGGGGTACAAATCGTAGAGGGAGACCGCGGGACGAATGCAGTAAACAGACTGAACACTAGACTTGCGCATAATAGTTCGCGATCGGGAGCACTCACTTTAGTTTGCGGCTCTGCCGCGAACTAGTTCGCTCTTTTAGTTCGTCCGCTCCCAGTCACGGCTGAGCGGCGTGGTTTGCGCGTGCAGGTGGAGGGGGTCGTTCCCCCACCTCGATGATTCATTCGCTTGCTGCTTGAGCCGCTAACGATATCACGCAAACCAAAAGAAACAGTTTGTGGAATTTTTCTAGCGTTTAAGTTTAGCGTCATCTCTATATCTTGGCATTATGGAATTTAGTAGTCAGATATTGCAGAGTGCAGAACACATCAAAACAGAAATTTTGTAGCGCTGAAATATGTAATTTAGCAGGCAGACGCTCACCTCGAAATGACTCATCAGCAGAGGGCAAACACTTGATTTTTAATTCTGCTACGCGCTCGCTATTGCCCGTCGGTCTTCGGAAAAGACTCCAACGAACTATGAAGCGAGATACGTTTGGCATAATCGTCCGCTACTCCTAGTTCGTCCGCTACTCCTAGTTCGTCCGATGCTCCTAGTTCGTCCGATGCTCCTAGTTCGTCCGATGCTCCTAGTTCGTCCGATGCTCCTAGTTCGTCCGATGCTCCTAGTTCGTCCGATGCTCCTAGTTCGTCCGATGCTCCTAGTTCGTCCGCTGCTCCTAGTTCGTCCGCTGCTCCTAGTTCGTCCGCTGCTCCTAGTTCGTCCGCTGCTCCTAGTTCGTCCGCTGCTCCTAGTTCGTCCGCTGCTCCTAGTTCGTCCGCTGCTCCTAGTTCGTCCGCTGCTCCTTGTTCGTCCGCTGCTCCTTGTTCGTCCGCTGCTCCTAGTCGTCCGATGCTCCTAGTCGTCCGCTGCTCCTAGTCGTCTGATGCTCCTAGTCGTCCGATGCTCCTAGTTCGTCCGATGCTCCTAGTTCGTTCGCTGCTCCTAATTCGTTCGCTGCTCCTAGTTCGTCCCCTACTCCTAGTTCGTCCGCTACTCCTAGTTCGTCTGCTACTCCTAGTTCGTCCGCTACTCCTAGTTCGTCCGCTGCTCCTAGTTCGTCTGCTCTTTTTGGATTTTGCTACCGCTAGTGAAAGAGCTCTTTTTTTTATGACAGCTTTCTTATGTAATCAGTGTTGCCAAAGCGTGTGCTATTACCCGTAGTTTTGGGCAATTTGACATCAAATACTTAGGCAAATAAACCAGTTATTTACACGAATGGGTGATACAGTGGTATTCAGCTACTTTGCATACAGTACTCGTAGTACTTTATTTTTAAAATAGATTTCTTATGGCAGTGAACTATGAGACTACAGCTGTGCTGCATCTCAGCTCGAAATGAAGGTAACTGGCAGAAGGGAATCACGCGATACTGCGCGCTCTCGCGACCTCTCCCAGTTCCCCGCCAGTCTTCTGAAAAGGAGCGGACGAACTAAGAAGCGAGGGATCTGCAAACTAGTTCGCCTGTGGGAGCGCTCTTCCGAACTAGTTCGTCCGCGAACTACAGAAGACTATTGAACAGGATATAGGGTTCGTATACCCAGTTGAAGAGGCTTGCACAGTACAGGGTAGCGGGCAGAGCTGCATCAAACCACTCTGCTGACTGAAGATCATAAAACCACAACACGATGAGTGGACAAGTTCCCAAATATCCCACCTCTGGTGCGTTGCGCTCGGGTCGAGTCGTCAGTGGAGGCGGCAGCAGACGCCCCAGCCCAGCCCCAGCCTTGGCGGCCGGTAGTTGGCGGTGCCGGCAGCTGCGGCCACGGCCACGTGATCCGGGGGTCGGATGCGGGGGCAGGCGGGCTTTGTGCGCGCGCAGCTGCACCGCCGCGGATTACCCGCCTGCTCCAGGAGTGTCACAACAGACGGCGTGTTGGCCGCCGTCAATCAGCAGCCGTCTCGTAAAGCGCGCCTCATCCGCCGCTGCGGCCGCCCAGGGGCTTGCCGAGCGACACCCTGCGGCTTCCAGGCCGCACCCCTCTCCCATATCCCATTATGGCCCACACAAAACGGCTCCGGTTACTTAGAGATAACGTGCCAAAAATATAGCTCCACTGTGCACTCGGAATCCCATAAGGCTGCATTCATCACCCATTCTGATGTTTCTATCACGCACTGTGCGGGCCAACCGCTGTCACTAAGCAGCAATGATATTCCAACTGAATAGTTATAAAGTACCAGCTAAAACCCCACCGTTTCATGGATATTTATTTATTCCTCGTTCTATCAGTACATCTCCTCTCCAATCCTCGCTATCTCTCTGCCCGTCTCTTTCGCCCCTCCCTATTTCCTCGTCCTATCTCTCACGCCTTTTCTGTTCATCTCCTTCGTGTATCTATGGGAATTCACATATATATAGTATAAATACCAATGATGATCAATGATTCTTTCTTCAGTGCCGAGGCGTTCCTAAGCCCTTAAGCATACGGATCGTATATCTGAACGAGTGTGGTCAACGTGGCGAGTTTCTGACGTCGCAACGTTGGGGCAGTATCAAGCACGCCAGATATTCTCAACGAGCGTCTGAACGATTACCAATAAGGTGGGAGAACGCCCCCGACGTCACACCAAGTGGGAGCTCTTTTCGGTAGAGAGACGAAGACGCTATGTTGGCCGTCATATTTCGTGGTTTTATGTATATAACTTAGGTCTTATGAATGTATGACATTTCAAAGCAAGTAAGTAACTGATTAAATTGAGAATCTCTCGGAACCCGGCCTTTGGAGGTACTATTTTTTGGAATAAATGAGTGGAAACATCTCATACGTGATTAAAAAATTTCCATATTACAGAAATGAGTGTGGTAAGTACGGCGAGGTTATCGGTTGAGAAAGTGCATCGCAATTTAACGTTAATGTGTAACAGCAACCGACAACTGACCTTGACTTTGGTGTCAGCACGACATCAACTGCAGCGCCTGAGCTTGTGACCACATCTACCGGACCCTATACGGCTGGAAAAACGTGGCTTGGTCTTATCACTCACGATTAAAATTGGTAAAACCAGAAGTAATGGATCGATTGTGACGCAGACCCTTGGAAACCACCTTTCCAGTTGTTAACAAGATGCTGTGAAATATCATGGTGGATCCAAGATGGTTGTGGCTGTTCTCTCATGGAATTATCTGGATTCTGAAGTCCAGCTTCACTCATTGACTGGAAATGGTTACTTCGGCAACTTGCAGACCGCGTACAGCCATTCATCGACGTCACACTCCCAAATGACGAATTTTTTTTATGGATGACAACACGCCATTACACCACGCCACATTTGTTCGTTATTGGAGTAAAGAACATTTTGGAGCATTTGATCGCACAATTTGGACACCCAGACGAACATCCATGAATTCCAACGAACATAAACTCATATATATTTATATACATTCGCAGTTTTGGACGTCTGTAGAGACAGAAGAGTCAAACGACATATTCAGTCCATGCCAGGTCCAATTGCTGCTCTTCACGGGAAAAGGAAGTTTTGACGTGATATGAGGAGGTATCCAGGGTCTTTTCCCCTCATTCACAGCAAAATAATTGCGTACAAACATTTACATTCCGAAAATAATTTGAAGAAGAGAAACATAGATTACGAAAGTTTTGAGGTACTGTGCATTGTGTTACAAATGTAGCACAAGAAACAACTGTGAAACGTGAGTGCTGTGGAGACACCATGCAATGGAATCTACTATTGTTGGTGATAACATTCGTTGTTGACAATACCTACCTTACCATCGAGCAAATAGACCCATCCATCCCACGTCACCGGTGTGTGCACAATCGAGGGAAACACAGTGACTTGTGAGCGAGCGATTTAACGTAACGGTGTCACTATGTTATCTAAACAGGAAAAACGGAGTTGGATCGAGATTGAATGTGCCAGAGGTCGTACAGCACGAAAGTGACATCAAGGTCTTCAAGAGGTGTGCATGGAATCGGCATTGCCGTACAGAACAGTGGAACGTTGGGTAAAAGGTCTGCAAACTGTGGCAGAGATGCATCGGGAAGGTCGTCCTAGCGTCTCTGAATAAGAAGTGCATGCTGTTGCCGCGTTATTGGACAGCAGTGATCGAAAGGGCGTCATAGCCCTATTACGGTCAAAGTTATAGTGATTTTCGTGTAAGACTCTGTGTTATCCTAACGCAGTACGTTCCTCCACGGTAGACCGCCCATGAACACTATTACTGTTCGGTTTTTGGACCATCACCTGCGACCGGCCTTGCGAAAGAGACGGCAACATGTTCTGCGAAACTCACCCATCATTTTGCACGACTATGCGCGGGCGCATACAGCGGAATCTGTTGCTTCTCTGTTCGGTCGATGGGACTGCGAAGTACTGTACCATCCACCATACTTCCCGGACTCAAGTCCTTGTGACACTGATGTGATTCCAAAGATGAAGGAACCACTTCGTGCGTTCACTTCAGAACTGTTCCACAGATTCGACAGGTAGTAGACTGCTCCATTCGCATCATCAAAACTGCAGGCTTTGCTAATGGTACATTACGCCTTCCACATCGCTGGCAACGGGTTGTACACAACGCTGGTGAATACTCTGAAGGAAGGTTACAGGTGCAAACTTGTACGCTTTTGTATGAGTTACGAATAAGTAGTTGACACTATTTAACTTACAGTCCTCGTATAAGGAAGTATACGGTCTTGCACTTTCCAAAGTAATCATCGTACCATTAATATTAAATTGCTTAGGGAACCAGTATCTGGATAGCAAGATGGAGATCTCGGCAGCGGTCCCGCTGTTACGAGTTCGGTGTAAGAAAAAGAAAATTAGTACACCTGGAAAGACGCCGCCGAGTTTGACTCGATGACGGTAGATGCCACCAAGGAAACAGCCGTCCGCCAATAGATTTCGTAGTGACGTAGCTGGCAGAGTGTCATGTCATCTGTGAGGACCATTTAATAAGGAATGACTCCGACCATGTGTCTGGATACGTGTGAACGTGTGAAGCAAAGAGACGCCGTGCATTCATTCGTCCTAGAGCCAATATAGTGCTGTTGAAAGGAGCCTCCCTTCGGAGAATGCCATTGGATGTACCACTTAGGTTGTGCAACGGCGCTGGGTTCAATAATCAAGGAAACATTGTCACTCCCGTAAACTAGGTTCTAGACGTCTAGGGAGCACACATGTATGCTAATACAGTGGTATTGTAAGCACAGCAGAGGTGTGTGGGTTTATGAGTCGTGAAGTGTCAACACGAATTCTTGCCAACCGGTTACTAGCAGTGGCAGGCCTTCTGCGGCCACAGCATGCAGTATCACTTGGAATGGTGAGCCGCGGGCATAAGCGAAGAAGGCAGATTCTGCCTGCATTCAAGCGATAGTCATTTGCGCGTATGACGTACCGATGACTTCAACGGTTTGGTCCCTCAGGCTTACAAACATTTGATTTACATTGTGAATATAGTGTTTTACTTTAGTTGCGAATATTTTAGTAAGTACGAGTAATTTTTAGGCCCATATGTACTTACAGATCTTACATGAAATTAGTGGCAGAGTTTATTTATGGTATTAAATGTGCAATAACATGCTTTGAAACTTGTCATATGCATCAACAAAACGTTTATGTTCTTTCTTTGTTCTTTCGCTGAGATATTACAGTCTAAACATATCTGGGTAATTAGCGCGTCACTTACTTTTTACTGGTGTGGTGTTCATTTCCTTTGTTTTCGGTTTGTTATTGCATGTTATACTGTTGTTATTGTTATTTTTTGGGGGATTTCCAACATTTTCTGTCAAAGCGAACTGTTTGTAACAAATGGACCGACAGAAGGGGCGCTTTGACGGCAAATGGTACAAAATCCAAAAAATAACACGCACAGACGTAATAACACGTCGAAAACATCACAAAAGAACGCCACAGCACTAAAACGTAAGCGGGGCTTCTGTCAGCCGCTCTGGTTGTGGCAATGTGCCGGATACTGGAACAGCTACATACCCATTCTTTTACGCTAAATTATCATCTACATACTAATTTACACTTTGCGTTGCTAATTACTCCAAAATCCACGTACCACTACAATAATTTACTGTAATATCCAGGCTAAAGAACAATACACAGAGGTAAATAAACATTTTGTTACTGCAGTATTTGCTACAAACTATCAAATACATATTTCTGATACGCCATATCGTCCGTATTACTTATCCAAAATTAATGATTGAGGTACCATTTTCAATGTTTCGATCTCTACTAATGATGAAAAAAAATACACAGATAGTTGTTTTGACAAAAAACTTTACTTTGCACAAATTAGTTCTGTTCGTACAATCTAAGTTCATACCCGGTAAACGATCGTAAATGGAACATATATTTGTGGTTCCTCCCATCAGCCACCACGCCGAGTATCAACTTAGTTTTCGCGACCGATATAAAAGCAGTATAGAAGATGCTATCTATTAACAATATGTTTAACTAACACGAACGACAGCTCTTGCAGTTGTTTAGATTCTTTATGCAAGCCAAAGACGTTCTTTGATGCAAGCATAGTTTATCACTCGATTTCGGTTATACACGTCGATGTAACGATGAAAAATACACAATTTAATTTAGCACGACAGCTCTTGCAGTTGTATGGATTCTTTACATAAGAGTAGTTTATAGCGAGATTTCTGTTTCACACGTCGATGCACGACAGCTGTACTAATTGTTCACTTTGTTCGAGCAAGCGTTATGTACTGCGCGAATAAACTGACATACCTCAGTGTTCATCATCACAGGTAAGTAGCGCTTACTAATATAACTTATAATAATTTATTTAACTTTTAATTCCCCGCTACTTTACAGTTCGAGCAATATTATTATATATTTTAAACACATGTACTTCCATCTGCCTTTTCTCCATTACTATTTTACCTATCTGGTTTTTTTTGTGGGGGGGGGGGGAAGGGAGCAAAACTACTTTAGTCATTAGCGCCCAACACTGCCTATAATAAAATCGAACCGGGCTTAGAACTTAAATGGCTTTCGCCATATTTGCACGATGTATAAAAAGTAAAACTCTGTAAGCAGACTGCGTATCATCAGCGAAATATCATACATTTTAAATGGTAAACATAGATCATGACATAGACGATTAAAAAGCGGACATTGTACTAAAAGGTGGTACACAGTAAAAGGTTCATCACAGTGCTCACATAAGGGAGCAGGATCACCACGAAGTAAATACTGGTGGCTATAGCGGCAGTGGCCAATACGAAGCCGGGCCAGAACAATCTCCTCTCGGCGAGAGGGTCGAGATGACGTTGACCAAAGATGAGGCACAGGTTTAATGGATCGCAATTTGTTTCCTGAGAGGGATCGCCAAAGTAAAAACCAACGTGAGATGATACGCCGGGAGACGCCAGTACGAAGATCATCAGAGGTAGTAGAAAAGGTAGACAGCCGAGGGAGGAGAACTGCCTCCTTGGCTGCCGTATCCGCAGACTCATTCCCCAACACTCCCACGTGGCCAGGGACCCACAGAAACGTCGCAGTAGTTCCGCTCGCTGAAAGAGAGGTAAGACAATTGCGGATGCTTTGTACCAGGGGATGGACAGGATACAACGTGCGGAGAATCAAAAGAGCACTCAGAGAGTCCGAGCAAATGACACTCTCATTGAACGAATTTCGCCGGACGTATTGGGTGGCTTGATATAATGCATAGAGCGCAGCTGTAAAATTGGAACTCCTGTCAGGGAGACTATATTTAAACGAGGCGTTGCCGACCACAAAGGCACACCCTACACCCTGGTTTGTCTTTGAGCCATCAGTGTAAATGAACAAATTGTTATCAAATTTGAACGGAAGTGCGAGAAATTCTCTCCGGCAAATGAAACTAGGTTTGGAGTCCTTTGGAAGAGAATGAAGGTCCAAGTTGACACGGACTTCGGGGCTTAGCCACGGTAGAGAGGTGCTCTCTCCAGTCGAGAAAATAGCAGGCATTGTAACGCCCAGCTGGCCAAGTAACGAACGCAAGCGAACTCCCGGTGGTAGCAGAGCAGACTTACCTATCTGTGACTGATCAGGATAGAATGCGAATTATTCGTACGGGTCAACTGGTATAGACATACTGCAAATAAACAGTTCATTGATACACGAAAAAGCTTCGTTACATGAAGAAAATTGATGTAAAAAAACTGCAGCTGCTACTATATTAACAAATTTAAACTATTTAGGCGAAGATTTATAGAAACCACACAAAAATACTGTAACATGGAACAACAATTTTCTGAAATTAAAGGAATAAAACCCAATGAAGGTAGCACACAAGTGCTGAAACACGTCTGGTGGAATCCCCCTCCAGTTTGTCTTAGCGAGCGTGGAAATAACTGCAGCATCCACAAGACGTTTATCTTCCACAGACGTTTTCTCCTTGGCAGTTTCCATGTTGCTCAGAGTTAGGGATGGGTCGAAAATCGCGTATCTTTTAAGAGTCACAGTGATTTGGAAGTAGCAGTATTCACAGTCGCAACTTTACGGATTCTGACTGCGATTTCAGTCGCAGTTTAGAAGCGCAGTAGCACTAAAAGTAGCAAGTCGCAACTAAGAGTAGCAAGAAGCAGTTTGCACTCTGCCATCTGTTGGTCGAAGTTTGTACTAATATCTTTGCATTGGGCAGGCTATAGAGTCTACCTGCGATTTCAGTGACAAATCGCGTTTAAGAGTCACAAGTAGCAACTAAGAGGCGCAGTTTAGACATTGCCGGCTGCCATCTGTTGGCCGAAATTGGTACTTCTAGCTTCCCGCTGTCTGCGTCGTGTATGTGTGGCTTTTTGTGTATGTGTTGGTCGAACGCCATCGGCTCAAACCAGTGAGCTCGAACGTCCTCACTGGTCCAAACTGCGATTTCAGTGAAAAGTCGCGATTAAGAGTCGCAAGTAGCAATTGAGAATAGCATTTAATATTCCGCCTTATGCTACTTGTTGACCATCTGTCGTACTTTCACTCGTGTGTTGTTGAGGGATATTGTCGAATTAATGAGCAAGAAGATAATTTTCTTTGTGAAAATGTTTACACTTTGTGGCACTATTTTACCTGGCGGCAGCATTTACATGTTGTGAAGCAAAGCCTGGCATGTATGTTTTTAGGTTATAGTTGGTAAAGACAACAAATGTGAATGCCAAATAAATATTGTCTTACGGACTTGATCCCTGTTTAAAATAATTTTTCGTCATAGAACCTACAACTATTATGGGAATTCAGAATACTTATGTTACATTGCAAATCTGGTTTCGACGAATATTTTTGCTTGCGTTATACATCGTACATAAAATAAATATTCCAAGGGGGTGGTATCAAGTGGTCAACTAAGTACAGGTAATTTTACGAAATGTTTAACAGTAGGCCAACTCCATTTTCAATGTGGACTGTGTTAAGTACTGCTATATAGGAGTAAACTTGTACCTTCGAGGATTCTATAAAAATATTACACTTGAAAATAAACAAGTTTTCGCGTAATGGAAAGTTTTCTTTTATCAGATTTGTTTTAGGTTTAGGAATATTGTTTTCCGTCCTTTTCTTTTTCGTACATTCCGTCCTGTGATGACATGAGTGAAAGCAGATGGGTGGTATCGGATCCTTCAGTATTATTAACACTTTTGTTTACTGCAGTGGTGGCATAGTGTGCTTATGTTGGCAACAACCGATGAATTATCGTAGAAATTTAAATCATACAGAATGATTGAAATAATATTTTGTTTATCATAAAATAAATAATTAATGTTATTCTTTATCTGTGGTTGTAAGATTTCTTGTGTGTAACCCTGTACAGTCAGTAAGTTAAAAATTCTTATAAAATGAAGCTTTAGTTGCCAACATGAGCACACTAGGTCGGCACGTCGATTAGTAAAATATAACGCAAGCTCTTATCTATAGTTATTTGGCAGAATATGTAGTGATACCGAAAGGTTTTAAAGAGAAAAGGGAATTTTCAGAAGTCACTCACGTTGTATTTCACATTTACTTATCTCTTTCAAATTGGTAAGTGACTTATATAACACAATGTTAAAAAAATCTATTCATTCATTCTACAGGCAAGAACATAGCACTTTCGTTGCACTGTTATAGTTGCTGTGTGCCTAATCTATCAAATGTTTCTGTTAAGGTAGACTATACGCCTACTTGCCGATTTCGGTTACACATTACTTGCGAATAACCTCACTTTTAACTATACATTACACACCAAACACTGAAATAGTTTTTATAAGGCTAATTGACATTTGTCGATGTGTAAATAATCCCAACATTACACGTAAATTGAGCATCAATATTCTTTTTTTTTTTTTTTTTTTTTTTTTTTTTTTTTTTGAATATATTTACAGGTAGGAAGAGGATCTGTTCATTTGCCACACACATCGCATAAGTCACGGAAGTAGCAGATATCACGGAAGTAGCAGAAATCGCAGAAGTAGCAATATCAGTAGCAGAAATCGCAGAAGTAGCATTCAGAGTCACCGAAATCGCAGTTTGAGCGCGGAGGGATACATGTCGAGGATTTGTACAGTGCGATTGTAAACAGTGACAAATCGCAACTAAGAATCACAGATATATAAAAGTAGCAGTCACAGAAATCACTGATATCGAAAAATCGCAGTTAAGCCCATCCTTACTCAGAGTCTCCAGACTGGCGCAGCTGTCTGCAGGCCTATGCCTACAGTGTCTCCTCCGTGCGGTGGGCATTGACCTTGGTTCGTTCTGCCTCTCCTGCCCACCCCCCCTTCCCCCGCCTCACAGCGCCCCACCTACACTTCAAGACCGCGGAACACACAAACAGGCGTGCTTCCGTCCCACGCCAGGTAGCGACCTTTATGTCGAAGGCTTTTAGCCATACCGAACCAGAAAATGGGATTTGATTACTGCTGCCTATTCAGTAACAAGATTACCCGCATCAAAAGCGGATCAGGCGCAAGGGACTATTCGGCACAAGTACGACGGAAATAATGCTACGGTGTCGGCTTCTTTGCACTGTTGGGAACGCAAATTAATGTCGCTTATGGGTCCGGTGGTCTTGCGGAATATCAAACAGCTGGTTCACGGATAGAACATATGCCACTATTTCTTCGTGGCTTCTCTTCCGCTGTTTAATATATCGTTGTCGGAAAGTCAATTTTCAATTAAAGTTCTTACATTACGTATTTCTCTTCTGTTATCATAATGCTGTGCGTCTGATATAGTATAAATCGTGACGTTGACTGCTGTTAAAAGTAATCTATGATCGTAACCGAAGATGTTAACTGCAAATGACATAATAAACTATTTCTTACTGACATTGTTTGGCTGATGTGAAAATATTTATTTTCGTGTGATTTCTGAAACCTGTTCAAACCAAACCAACGTTCTTTCCGGCTTTAGCTACGTGTAGATGCTTATTGACATGTAGAAAGTTCGTAATACAGTAATTAATCAAAGTTAATCTGTGGATAATCACGAATAATTAAATAAGTAACACACTAGACTTCATGAAAGTAGACTGTGGCGCCTCTTCGTCATCGAGACAGCTCCAGAGGTGCAGCGTTGTGGTCAGTATGTTCTCAGGTTTGTCGGAGTTGGATGGTTTCGGCCTCTTAACTGCTGTCAGCACCAAAACCTTAGCTTGCGTCAGATAATGGAGATGTGTCATCGATGGAACAGCTGATTCTATCTAGAAAAGGCTTATGACCGTGTTCCTAGCAGGAGAAAACTGTGGCGGGGTCAATGACCTAGAAAATGGCTCCATACCCACATTCTCCCGTAACTCATATTGGCGGTTATACCCTGCAGTTTGTAGAGAGGAAACATTATTTATGGATATTCGCAGTAGCGTAGTGGATCACGGCGAAAAAGCCCCTTAGTGTCGCCTCAGAGTTGCTGCTGTCAATTTTTTACATTTTTCTTGTAGTTTTTTTTTTTTTTTTTTTTTTTTTTTCTTACCTTTGGTTTCTGGACATTATCAATAATTACATAGAACTATGTCATGCAGTATTTCAAGTTGTGCAAATGTAAGAGCACTCTGTAGCAGAAGTGTATTCGTTCCATTTTGTGAATTTGCCACGAAATTTGTACCACCGATGTGCAATGTTCCGTACCATTTCCGCATAAACTGGTAATGTAAGGTAAAAATGAGTAATATAAATGGCGCACTAGGACTAATCATTTAATAATTCACTAACAATAGAGGAGAAAGCACCAGAGTTATGTTAAATGTAGCATTAACACACTTACATTGTTGTTATTACAGCAATAAAAGAATATTTAGACTTTTGTTTTACCACAGCACGAAATGACGTAAACAATATCAAAACTGAACTACACATAATATAACTGATGTATTCCCACATAATTAGTGCACGTAGAACCCTAAATGTGCATGTTTGGTAATAGCCAATGTAATTCTTCATAGTGACATTCCTCTGAAATAGCAGTACAATAAGAAAATCATCAATCAGAAAATGTAAGATGGCGTCTCCTTTCCCGAAACTACGGCTTCGCCAACAGTTATAAAACTTTCCTTAGCATGCATTCGGTGCCAACGCTCTAGTTACCGGTCAATCACTGGGACGTAATTCGTAAAGGAATTTTCTGCAACGCGCTTCCCCCTCCCTTGAAGTGCTACACGAATAACAGCCTGTAATCACAGCTTCTTATTATGTGATTTATAGCCTTCCATAGTTGTTTCTGGTTTCGTTCAAAACAGAAAATGTATTCATAACACCGTGTTTCTGATATGATTTTTATTAGAGTGAAAGGATGATTTTGACGCGCGGAAACGGCGTGCGGTCTGGGGCGCCTTGTTATGGATCACGGGGCCGCTCCCGCCGGAGGTTCAGATCGTCCCTCGAGCATGGTTGTGTGCACTATCCTTAGCGCAAGTTAAAGGTAGTTTAAATAGTTCGTAGTTTAGTGACCGACACCGAAAGCAGTTTGACCCCTTAGGTTTACAAAAAAATTATGTATTGTTTCTAGTGTGTACCTGTTAAATAACGTGTGATCATTATGCGTAACTACTGTAGCATATTTTCCGCATTTGCAAGTTAGAATGCCTTAGGTACTAAGGCTACAAATCAGTTTCAGAGACAAGAAGCGAAAACATTCAAAGGACAATTACATACTCATTCGGTGGGAAGATATCAGAATACCAATTTTATCTAAACTCGTAAGCCTGAAGTTCACCACTAAATAAGACAAAGTTAGAAAACGGTTACAAAGCCAAATAAAAGAAAAAAAATTACTTACATCGCCTTGTAATCAAGCAGATTACACAGTCATGTGTTCAAGAATAAATGTACATGAGCCCAGAGTATCTTATGTTTTAAACGAAAGTAAGAAAGGAATCATTTACTCCAAACAATATCACGTGTTCATGGAAACAATAATGTAGAGTATGTCAGCCACGCGCAATAGCAAAATAATCTAAGGTGTCATACTACGGACAGAACGGCGGTTCCACCCTGAGATTCGAGTTCTCCATCGGACATGCGCGCGCGCGCGCGCGCGTGTGTGTGTGTGTGTGTGTGTGTGTGTGTTTTGTCCTTCATGTATGTCACTTTAAGTAGTTTGTATGTCTAGAGACTGATGACCATAGCAGTTTGGTCCAATAGGCGTACAAACATTTGAAGAGTATGTCAAGATATTCTCAATGCAATTCAAACAGTGCAATACACACAAGAAATAATATGTATTACAATGTTATAAAAGCAGCTTCTGCAGCCGCAGAGGATTAGCCGTGCGCACTGGGATGCCGTGCTGCGGTGCACGCGGCCTTTCGCCGTCGGGGGTTCGAGTAACCCCTCGGGCATGGGTGTTTGTGTTATCCTTAGGTTAGCCTACCTTAGTTTAAGTAGTTTGTACGCTACGGACTAAAGACCAAGCAGTTGAGTCCTATAGATTGAACATTTCTTTTACCAGCTTCTGCCTCATTAATGTGAGGTGACCTCAAATTATTGTATGGCCTGTGCTAAGGAGCAAGTATGTCCACTTAATATTGCCAACCGCACGAAATCGCAATACTGGACTTAACAAAGAAATAAATTGTGCAAACAAAAGTTACGAGAAATAGTAATAATTGTGATTTCTCGAATAAGTTCAATTACAAGTTATCAACAACCTTTCATTTCGAGATATACTCTATTAGTAAATCGTAGTCCAATATTGTTGTTGTTGTGTGGTCTTCAGTCCAAAGACTTGTTTGAGTCTCTCCACGCAAAACCGTCCTGTGCTACCCTCACCATCTGAATAAAACCACGAACCTACATCCTTTTGAACCTGCTTACTGTATTTGTCTCTCTGTCTCCCTCTGCAATTTTTACCCCACATACTTCCCTTCAGTGCAAAATTAATGTTTCCTTGATGTCTTGGATGTGTGCCTCCAATCGATCCCTTCTCTTAGTCAAGATACTCCAGAAATTTCTTTTCTCCCCAATTCTGTTTAGTATCTTCTCATTAGTTAGCCGATGTACCCATCTAATCTTCGGCATTTGTCTGTAGATACCACATTTCTTTGAGCTCCTTATCATCCGTGTTTCGCTGCCGTCCGTACGATGCTAATTCTCATAAAAATTGTCAATAAATTTCGCTTCTTCAGAAATGCTTTTCTTCCCAAATGCATTTTGCATTTTATGTCTTTACTTCTGCCATCAGATGTTATTTTGCTATCCAAATAATAAAACTCGTCTCCTACTTTTAGTGCCTCCTTACCTGATATAATTCTACATCTACATATCTACATACATACTCCGCAATTAACCTTAAGGTGCGTGGCGGAGGGTACACTGTACCACTACTAGGCATTTCCTTTCCTATTCCACTCCCAAATTGAACGAGGAAAAAAAGAATGCCTATATGCCTCCGTACGAGCCCTAATTCCTCTTATCTTGTCTTTGTGATCTTTACATGAAATGTAAGTAGGCGGCACCAAGATCGTACTACACTCAGCTTCAAATTCCGGCCCTCTAAATTTACTTAACAGAAATTCACGAAAAGAATGTCGTCTATCTTCCAGCGATCCCCAATTGAGTTGCCGGAGCATTTCCGTGACACTAGCGCATTGGTCGAACCTACCGGCAACAAATCTAGCTGCTCGCCTCTGAACCGCCTCTATGTCTTCCTTCAAACCGATATGCTGCGGGTCCCAAACACTTGAGCAATACTCAAGACGTGGTCGTACAAGCGTTTTATACGCGGTCTCCTTTACATGTGAAGTACATCTTCCCAAAATTCTCCCAATAAACCGAAGTCGGCTGTCCGCCCTACTCACAACTGTCCTTAGATGCTCGTTCCATTTCATATCGCTCTGTAATGTTACGCCTAAATATTTGAACGACGCGATAGCATCAAGAAGCTCACTACTAATGCTGTATTCGAAAATTATGGGATTTTTTTCTACTCATGCGCATCACCTTACATTTTTCTACATTGAGAGCTAGCTGCCATTCTTCGCACCAACTAGAAATTTTGTCTAAGTCATCCTGTATGCTACTACAGTCAGTTACAGACGACACCCTTCCATACACCACAGCATCATCAGCAAACAGCCGCAAATTACAACTTACTCTGTCCATCACATCATTTATATAGATAGAAAATAATAGCGGTCCTATCACACTCCCCTGGGACACGCCTGGCGATAAACTCGTCTCTTATGAACACTCGCCGTCGAGAACAACGTACTGCGTTCTATTATTTAGGAAGTCTTCCAGCCAGTCACAAATCTTTGAACCTATTCCATAAGCTCGTATCTTCGTTAGCAGTCTGCAGTCTGGCACCGTGTCGAATGCCTTTTTGAAGTCGAGAAAAATACAATTTGCCTGTTGCCCTTCATCCATGGCTCGCATGATGTCATGTGAGAAAAGGGCAAGCTGAGTTTCACATGAACGATGTTTCCTAAACCCGTGCTGATTCATGGAAAGAAGCTTTTCCGTTTCAAGGAAATTTACTATATTCGAACTGAGAATATGCTCTAAAATTCTACACGAAACTGATGTCAACGATGTTGGCCTGTAATTGTGTGGGTCAGTTCTCTTTCCTTTCTTATAAACGGGAGTCACCTGCCCCTTTTTCCAATCACTAGGGACTTTGCGCTGAATTAAAGATTCGCGATAAATGCAAGCTAAGTAGGGGGCCAATGCCGCAGAATCTTCTTTGTAAAACCGAACTGATATTCCATCCGAACCAGCAGACTTTTTCATATTTAGCTCTCTCAGCTGCTTCTTTACACCGGAAATACCTATTGCTATGGCCCCCATTTCGGAATTAGTTCGCTGATCAAATGATGGTACATTTGTGCGGTCCTCCTGCGTGAAAGATTTCTTAAAGGTTAAATTTAGAACTTCAGCTTTCCGTTTGCTTTCTTCTATTACTGCCCCGGAATGATCAACGAGTGACTGAACAGTGGGCTTTGACCCACTTATCGATTTCACATAGTACCAGAATATTTTCGGGTTCTCGGAAAGATCTTTAGCTAAGGTATGGCTGTGATAATTATTGTATGCTTCGCGTATCGATCTTTTTATGTTGTTGTTGTTATGGTCTTCAGTCCGGAGACTGGTTTGATGCAGCTCTCCACACTACTCTATCCTGAGCAAGCCTTTTCATCTCCTCATAAGAACGACAACCCACATCTATATGAATCTGCTTACTATACGCGTCTCTTGGTCTCCCTCTGCGATTTTCACCCCACACACTTCCCTCCAATGCTAAATTTACGATTCCCCGATGTCTAAGAATGTGTCCTACCAAGCGATCCCTTCTTTTAGCCAGGGTATGCCAAAAATTCATTTTCTCACCAATTCTGTTCAGTACTTCTTCATTGGTTATGCGATCTACCCACCTAATCTTCAGCATTCTTCTGTAACACCACATTTCAAAAGCCTCTATTCTCTTCCTGTCCGCACTGTTTATCGTCCATGTTTCACTCCCGTACAAGGCAACACTCCACACAAATGCCTTCAGAAAAGACTTCCTTTCACTTAAATTAATATTCGATGTTAGCAAATTTCTCTTTTTCAAAAATGCTTTTCTTCCCATTGCCATTCTGCATTTTATATCCTCTGTACTGCGACCATCACATGTTATTTTAATACCCAAGTAACAAAACTCATCTACCACCTTCATTGTTTCGTTACCTAATCTAATTCCTTCAGCATCGCCCGATTTTCTAAGACCGCATTCCATTATTTTTGTTTTGCTCTTGTTAATGTTCATTTTATATGCTCTCTTCAACACACTGTCCATTCCATACAACTGCTCCTCCAGGTCCTTTGCTGTCTCTGACAGAATTACAATGTCATCAGCAAAACGCAATGTTTTTATTTCTTCCCCCTGAACTTTAATCCCTATTCCAAAATTTTCCTTGCTTTCCTTCACCGCCTGCTCGATGTACAAACTGAATAACATCGGAGAAAGGCTACAACCCTCTTTTACTCCCTTCCCAACTGATGCTTCCCTTTCATGCCCTTCGAGTCTAAAAACTGCGGTCTGGCTTTTGTACAAGTTATAAATAACTCTCCTTTCCCTATATTTTACCCCTGATGACTTCAGAATTTGAAAGAGTGTATTCCAGTCAACATTGTCAAATGCTTTCTCCAAATCTACGAAAGCTAAAAATGTAGGTTTGCCTTTCCTTAATCTATCTTCTAAGATGAGACGTAAAGTGAGTATTGCCTCCCGGGTTCCTACGTTCCTCCTGAATCCAAACTGATCTTCCACGATGTCAGCTTCTACCAGCTTTTCCATCCTCCTGTAGATAATTCGTGTTAAAATTTTGCAACCATGACTTATCAAACTGATGGTTCTGTAATTTTCACACCTGTCTGCGCCTGATTTCTTTGGAATGGGGATTATTGCAATTTTCTTAAAGTCTGAGTGTATTTCGCCTGTCTCATAAATCCTACACACCAGTTCAAATAGTCTTGTCATGGCTGGCTCTCCCAGAGACTTTAGTAGCTCTGAGGGTATGTCATCTACTCCTCTGGCCTTGTTCCGACCTGGTCTTTCAAGGCTCTGTCAAATTCGTCTCTCAGTATAGCATCTCCAATTTCATCTTAATCTACGTCCTCTTCCCTTCCTAGCACATTGTCTGTAAGGTCATTTCCTTTGTAGAGCTGCTCTATGTACTCTTTCCACCTTTCAACTTTCCCTTCTTTGCTGAGAACCGGCTTCCCATCTGAGTTCTTGATATTCGTAGAGTTGCTTTTCTTGTCCCCAAATGTCTCTTTTATTTTCCTTTAGGCGGTATCTACTTTTCCCCTTCTTATACATTCTTCTACAGATTTGCATTTGGCTTCTAGCCACTCCTGCTTAGCCATTTTGCATTTCCTGTCAATCTCATTTTTTAATCGTCTGTACTCCATTTTGCCTGTTTCATTTACTGCATTTTTATATTTTCTCCTTTCATCAATTAAATCTAGTATTTCCTGTAATATCCAAGGATTTTTTGTAGGTCTTGCCTTCCTACCTATTTTGTCCTCTGCTGCCTTCACTATTTCATCTCTCAATGCTACCCATTCCTCTTCTACTGTTTTATTTCCCCCTGTTTCTGTCAATTGTTGCCTAAATCTCCCTCTGAAATTCTCCACAACTTCACTTTCCTTCAATTTATCTAAGCCCCATCTCCTTATTTTCCTACCTTTCTGCAATTTTTTCAGTTTCAGCCTACAGTTCATGACTAACAAGTTATGGTCAGAGTCTATATCTGCCCCTGGGTACGTCTTGCAGTTTATAACCTGGTTCCGGAATCTATGTCTTACCATTATAAAATCTCTCTGATACCTTCCGGTGTCTCCTGGTCTCTTCCATGTATACAACATTCTTTTGTGATTCTTAAACCAGGTGTTTGTTACGATTAAATCATGTTCCGTGCAAAATTCTACCAGGCGACTTCCTCTTTCATTCCTCCTGCCCAGTCCATATTCACCTACTATTTTTCCTTCTCTTCCTTTTCCTACTACCGAATTCCAGTCTCCCATCAGAATTAAGTTTTCCTCTCCCTTAACTGTCTGAATAATTTCCTTTAGCTCCTCATATATTTTTTCGATCTCCTCATCATCTTTTTATAGACGCACGAATCTCTAACTTTTGCCTGTCACATTTGCGTGTTCTTTATTTGAATCGAGAGTGCAACAGCCTTTGCTTTCTCAGCAACTTTCTAACATTATTATTATACCACGGTGGATCTTTTCCATCCTCAATCTTCTCTACTGGCACATATTTCTCTAACACTTTATTAACAATGTACTTAAATTTAGTCCACAATTCCTCTACATCCATAGTCCCGGAATTAAACGATGCCCATTCATTTTCTAAGTGCGATCGTAACATTTGCTTATCGGCTCTTCCCAACAAAAACACGCTCCTAGCCTTCTTGATTGGTTTATGAACTTTGGTCACCATCGACGCTATGACGATATCATGATCACTAATTCCTGTCTCTACAAGGACATCGTTGTAAGTTCAGGCCTGTTTGTGGCTATAAGGTCTAGAATATTTCCATTGCGCGTGGGTTGCCAGTTTTATTGCTCAAGACAGATTCCATTACCCTCGTTTTGCTTTTGTTAAAGTTCATATTACAATGTCCTTTCAAGACACAGTCCATTCATTTCAGTTGCTCTCACAAGACCTTTGCTGTCTCTGAACCAATTTCACTATCATAGGCGAACCGCAAAGCTTTTATTACTTCTCTCCTTCTTGCTTTTCTTCAGAGCTTGCTGAATGTATTGAATAACATTATGAAAAGGCTGAGGCCTTGCCCTACTCGCCTCCCAACCAGTACATCCTTTTCATACCCATCGACTATTTTGGTAGAAACTGAATATTACTTTTCCTTCCATATATTTACCCCTCCTACATTCAGAATTTTAAACAGTGTATTCTAGTCAACATTGTCAAAAGCTTTTTCCAGTTCAGCGAAAACTAATGACGTAGGTTTGTCTTAACCTAAAACAGTAATGTCGATGTTGTCTTATATGTTGCTATGTTTCTCCTAAATCTAAACCGATCTTCCCCGAGGTTAGAGTCTACCAGTTTTTCCAATCGTCTCTAAATAATTCGTTAGTATTTTGAAACCATGGCTTATTAACTGACAATTCTTAAATTTTCACACTTGTCTGTACTTGTTTTCTTTGGAATTTGAGTTATTAAATTCTTCTTGAAATACAATGGTATTCCCTTATCGTATGCATAATGTACAGAAGATGGAATACTTTCCTCAAGGCCAGCATTCCGAAATACATCAGTGGTGCATAGGTGATATTATTATCTACTCCAGGGGCTTGTTTCGACTCAAAACTTTCAGTGGTTTTTCATTCTCGCAGTATAATATCTTCTACGTCGTCTTCATGTAGCATACCTAAAAACGTGTATATTTGCCTGACAGTCAATGTGGTATTTGTAGACTCCAGATTCTAATTAATCGCACTAAGAACGGCGTGATGTTACAAATTCTTAATTGCGTCATTTGTTTGAAGTGGCGACGCATAAGTATTAGTAAGAAAACCATCCATTACGAAATGCAAATTGCGTCTTCCAGGGATCGAGTTTCCACCCGATCACGAAGTGTCAGTTTCGCAATAGTTGAGCAGTCTTCCCTAGCATACGAAGCTGTATACTTCGCTCCTGGTAAAAATAAACTTGATGTAAATAACATCAGAGGTATGATCGGTCAGCAGCTGTAGTGCATCTACACTGTTCTGACCTTGGAAGAAGACCCCACTCACGCTTTACGAAACCTATTACTTTGTTATTGTAAATGGAAATTTGATAGAGTGAATAAATAGTCATCAAAATTCGCCTTAAATCATTATCCGTCTAAGTAGTTCACATCCTGACCACGCCTCCTCATCTCCTCATATGAACGGGAACCCACATCCATCTGAATCTGCTTACTGTATTCATGTTTTGGTCTCCCTCTTTATTTTATACTCTACACACTTTCCTCCACTGCTAAATTCCATATTCCTTCATGTCTAAGTACGTGACTTATCAATCGATCCCTCCTTTTAGTTAAGGTATGCCATAAATTTCTTTTCTCACCAGTTCTGTTCAATACCACCGATTTAGTTATGCGATCTACCCACCTAATCTTCAGCATTCTTCTGTACCACAACGTTTCAAAACCCTCTATCCTCTTCCTGTCTGAACTATTAATCGTCCATATTTCACTCCCGTACAAGGCAACTCTCAACACAAATTCCTTTACACTTTGATTAATATTCGATGGTAAAAAATTATCTATTTCTTCCCACCGCCATTCTGCATTTTATGTTATTTTACTGCCCAGTTAACAAAACTCATATACCATCTTTATTGTTTCGTTACGTAATTTAATTTTTTCGCCATCGCCTAATTTTATTAGAGTGCATTCATTAAACTTGGTTTACAGTTGTTAATGTTCATCTTTATGCGCTCATTTCAACACACGGTCCATTCCGTTCAGTTGCTCTTCCAGATTCTTTGTTGTCTGAGACAGAATTACAATGACATCGGCGAAACAGTGTGTTTTTATTGCTTCAACCTGAACTTTAATTCCTCTTCAAATTTCTCCTTGATTCATTTCACAGCTTGCTCAATGTACAATTTGAATAACATTGAGGAAAGGCTACAAAGCTGACTTACTCCCTTCCCTAACAATGTTTCCCTTTCATGCCCTTCAACTGATAACTCCCGTCTGGTTTTTGTTCAAGTTCTAAATATCCTTCCGTTTCCAATATTTTGCCCCTGTTGACTGAAGAATTTAGAAGAGTGTATTCCACTCAACGCTGTCAAAAGCCTTCTCAAAATCTACAAAAGCTAGAAATGTGTTTGCGTTTCCTTAATCTATCTTCTAACATAAGTCTTAAAGTGAGTATTGCCTCCCGTGTTCCTATATTTTTCCTGAATCCAAATTGATTTTCCCCGAGGTCAGCTTCTGTCAGATTTTCCATTCTTCTGTAAATATTTCGTGTTAAAAATTTTAAACCGTGACTTATCAAACTGATGGTTCTTTAATTTTCACACCTATCTCCACCTGCTTCTATTGGAATTAGGATTACTACTTTGTTCTTCCAGTGTGAGGGAATTTTGCCTGTCTCTTACATCTTGCACACCAGCTGAAATAGTTTTGTCATGCTGGTTCTCCCAGAGACTTCAGTAGCTCTGAGTGATGTCGTCTACTCCAGGGCCCTCGTTTCAATTTAGCTTTTTGAGTGCTCTGTCAAATGCATCTCTCAGTGTAGTCTCCTATCTCATCTTCACCTACTGGCTCTTACCGTCCTACTGTATTGTCTCGAAGTTTATCTCCTTATAGATGCCCTCTAATATTCACCTTTCAGCTTTCCCTTCTTTGCTAGTTTTGAATTTGAGTTATTGATATTCATACAGCTGCTTTTCCTTTATCCAAATGTGTCTTATGTAGTTCGTATTTCAGAAAGTGTGTATAGTCGCAGCCTCTATAAAGACCAGTCGTGCTAGGAGTGTTATGCTTGTAATACCTACGTAAAATGGCTAAAGTTGCTTCCTGCTTCGTAGTGAACTACGTACGTGGGACACCGTTAAATTCTGTAGTTGTTCGCCTCATTATCTGTGTAGCAGATTACAGTTCCAGTAGTGGCATGTTTTCTTTGCATTTCGATACGGGAGGTCTTAGAGAAATTACCAGTTGAGAGTGAAAAATAGTTTCACTGGTTCAATATTTAACTATATGATGAAATCAATACAGTATGCTCACGTCACTCATAGCTCATTCAGAAAAAAAGTTCTGCATTTAATTTAGTAATTTTCAAAAATTCAGATTCAAATGTTTGTCAAGCTTATGGGACCAAACTGCGGGCATCAGTTCCCAAACTCATAAACTACTATAAAATAAATTATACTAAAGACAACACAGACATCGAAGCCCGAGGAAGGATTCGAGCCCCCGGCGGGAACAACCTCGAGCATTGGAGCATATCGCCTAAATGCGCTGGCTACTGCATCGCAGCTAGGAATTTTCATTCGTCTGGTTTATTTATAATTATAGTAATTTGACAGCTAAATGCGAGAGCAAAGAAACGTATTGTCGGAGTTTGGAGCCAATTATTTCCTTCTGTTTAAATACGGTACTAACTGACATTCGGAGCTATTTGTTGCTCTGCTCGTCCCTTTATATACTGTAACTGTAATGCACCTTGCTGCGGTTTATTTGGACCAGGTGGGTTAGCAGTGTTGTCATATTTCAATGCGCCTGTGAATCTATTGTCCTGTATTATTGCTGAATTGATGTGCGTCTAACACACAACACGCATTCTTGTTACTATGCATGACTGTAGTCGAGAAGCGAAGACCAATGAGATTCCAGCAGCCGCGGAAGATTCTGTTACTCCAAAAAGTATTCGTCTAATAGATGATTGTATGTTTAAGGGTGTATAAAGAGTGGAAAACTGGCAGATTTAAATAAAGCAGGGTCAAGGACGTCTTTATTGATCAGTGAAAATGAGAATACAATAAAGAAATACAGATTGCTATTTAATGAAACATGGTTAAGCATTCGGAAGTACATATAGGCAATGTAAGACACAAAATAAGTATTCGTCTACAGAACTGAAAATCACACTTTGAACATAGAATGTTACTGTTAGTACTTAGTAGGGCCTCCTGTCCTCTTTATAATCGCTTGAATTCGTCTTTGCATGGATTTCACCAGAGATTCTGTTGTTTGCACTGTAATTTTTCGCCATTCCTCTTGTAGAGCGTTCTGTAGATCATTTCTACTGGATATCTGACGACTCCTGATGTTTTTGTCGAGTAAATGCTACAAATTCTCTATAGGATTAATGTCGGGGGATTGCGGTGTTGCCTCCATCCAGTGGGGCGTGTTATACGACATCCACAGCTTTGTGTCTAAAGCAGTATGTTTTGGATCATTATCTTGTGTGAAAATCTGATCCCCATTAAGATCCATATGATTGACACTACTGGGTAGATGTGTTTTTAGGATATTTACGTATATCTTGTGGTCCATAATGCCATCAATAAAACACAAATCCCCCACACCATTTGCACTCATGCACCCCCACACAATTACTGAACCTTCTCCATGTTTAATTGAGGCTGCCATATTTTTCTCTTCAAGTTCACAATTCTTTTTTCTCCACACTATTACTCGCCCATTAGACTTAAACAGCTCAAATCGACTCTCGTTCGTAAATACAACCTTCTTCCAGAAATCAAATCCATCTGATTTATGTTCTCTTGCAAATGCAAGTCGCTTTCTTCTGTTGCTTTTACTGATGTATGGTTTTCTACGGGCTGTTCGGCCTCCATACCCAGCTTCATGTAGCGTATTTCTTACAGTCTGTGCTGAAACAGACCTACCTGTCCACACATGAAAAACAGCAGCAAGTTGTGGAGCGCTCAGTTTCGGATTTTTTATGACTTCTCGAAAAACCTGTCGTTTCTCCATCTTGGACAGAACTGCAGGACGACCGCTTCGTGATTTGTTTTCGTACTTTTTGCTGTGATTAAACCTGTATATAATGCTCTTCACTGTACTGGTAGGTCTACCGACTGTTTCTCCGATTTCTTGAAAACATTTTCCTTATCGAAACAACCTGACGCAGATTTCTCTCTCTTCCTTTGTAGTTTCGCAACGTTTTCTACCCATATTACGTAAATATCACTCAACGGCTTTCAGACCGGAGAGACAGCTATTCACTGTGCTGGATGGAACACAATTGCATAACGAACGCGATAGGGACGTGTATCAGAGCGGCCCAATACCGCAGATATTGCTTACTAGACGAATACTTGTTTGACGTCCATTGAGGCGTTATTTTAAATATTGTGTATTTGTTAACAAATTCAGCGACATATGAACCACAAATAGCGTTTTATTTCCAAGTGGAGAAATCACCCAATTTAAGGAAATAGTTATTATTCATTTCGCAGCTATGTTTGTATGACTGCGCGCATTATAGTCTACTAGCTTAAACCGCGGCTCTGCTCGCGTGTTGGTTGATTATGATAGATAATGCACGAATCGTCAAAACGATTTTTTAAAGAGATATATTAAAAGAAATTTCATTTTTTACTACTTTATTTACTTATATTTCCTTATTCGTATGCTTATCCTTAAGGAGAAAAAGCTGAAGACATTGTAGCGCGCATAGACCAAAGATATGATCTGTGGCATCACGTTTCGCTGTATGTAATCTCGTTCTATAGCATCGCAAACGTCATCGCTGGCCTTCAGTCCGAACTTTTTTATAATCTGACGACTTTCAACCACCATATCTTCCACCCCCTTATAGCTATCGGTATGGAACTGTTATGGTGTACAACGGGAGGCTTCGGACAACAATTACACACAGACCATTCGTTTGCGCTCTGTAGTTTTCGCTGCAGAGCGAAATATTAACACACACAGACGTAGAATTTTATATACACCGATAATTTTCCATCCCAGTATACTCCACTCTTTTATCATTATCAACCCTCAAGCAACAACGCAACCAATAAAGCCATTTTTAAAGAGTAAATAAAATTTTAAAAGACTAATTGTTCCGCATTTCGCGTTATATTCTTCAAATTACTAAATATCTATCAGATATTATACCTTCCTCAGGTATAAATTAGTAGCTGTACAAATATTTAAGCCTCTGCAACTTGTCGTTCGAACGTGATATGAGTACACCGAACAGACATTCACATTAATATATTTATATAGATAAATAGCTATCCGATCGCCATAAAACCGTGCCTAAAGCCTTCTCCGTGTAGACATTAATAACTGTACAAATTTTTAGCTGTTTACGTCTTGTGGTTCAGACGTGATAAACGTACACCGAACAGATATTCACATTTATGGATATAGATGCGCCACGGTCGGACGAATACTTTGTGGAGTCACTGTACATAGCGTAACGTTTATGTTATTGTTGTTTGAAGAGTTTATGGGACTTAACTACGGGGTCATCAGTCCCTAAACTTACAAACTACTTACAAAGTAGCTAATATTAAGGACGGCACAAATATCCATGTCCGAGGGGGGATTCGAACCCCCGACAGTAGTGGCCCTGCAGACCGTGACTGGAGCGCCTCAGTCCCCTCGGCCACCGCGGCCGGCAGCGTAACGTTTACATCAGGTTTGTGCTTATTGTGAATGATCGGTCAGTAAGGTGGATAAGATAAGAGCACGCCACTTGGTGCAGTGGTAAGTGAGTTGGTTTCGCCCCGTGTACCTTGCGCCTTGCGGCGTGCGTTCCAACAGGTCTGCCGGCAGCAGCGTGGCGGTCTGGGACAGAGGGGTCCCCTCTCCCCCCACCCTTCAGTATTGTGCGCCCGGACCCTCCCTTATTACGGCGACGTTACCTGAGCTGCACCCTGCACCCCCTGGGGCGCGCCCGTTGTCGCTGTCATCGCAGCCGTAACGCCGGGGACGTCTTCATCCGCGCCCAGCTTTTAGCCGCACATTCTGCGCCACATGTTACGCGCTACCTGCTCAGTGCTCAGCCTGGCATCCTCCAGGCGTCCTCAGACAGGCCGCAAATGGAACCAGTAGTCAAGGAACGCCAGCGTACTTTCTAATGACAGTTCGTAAACATCGGCAGCATTGGCGAAGGGGCCACCTTGCTGAAACCGACCATTAATATCAGATAATTATTTTGGATCCCTGACAGTAATTAAACATCTACCATAACGTATAGAAGTAGAAAGTGTGATCTCTCGTCTCCATTAACATGGGCTCAATAAGGTTAGTGCGGTAATGCCCCACTGCGCGGCGCTGCCATCGTTTTGCACGCTGTTGTGTATATTTTTGTAAATGCTACATCGTGTGCTTCGTTGCCGATTTGTGGATACTTCGGGTTTTATATGAGGGATTGTGTAGTGCTACAGTGTTCCACAGTAAACTAAATGACCAGTCGTAAAACTGAGTTAGCATTCATAAATTTGAAAAACAGATAACTGAGTCAGGTCTTCTGTGAAGTTCCCATCGAGCACTGACTCCCAACCTTCTTTCAGACCGACCACTTCGATTCTCTGTTCTGTGCAGGGATCGCAATATTCAAGGAAAAAAAAACTATATGACTCCAAGAACAAATTTTAATTAGAAGATTTTTACCTATTCCTTAAACTCGAAAGTAGTATTTTTTGACAGTACTGTTATAATAGAAACGTCTAACAGAATATGAAATTCGGTTTGGAGAAATGTGATTTTACAGGTTTCATCTTAGTTTCAAGTTCTGTTATCCCATCGCTAATACAGTCGCTCAAACGTACACGCTTATCGTCACTTTAGTAGCTTAGTTGATATGATTCTAATCAGAAAATCCTTGTTTAACTAAATAACTCGTGAAACAATTGTAAGATAAGGAAACGCGATATCCGCAAAGTTATTACATGATTTTCAAATGCCTAAATGTTTGAAAAAACTGCGAGGTCATCGGTCCCTAAACTTACAAACTACTTAAACTAAATTATAATAAGAACAACACACCCATGCTCGAGAGAGAGGACTCGTACCTCCAACGTGGAACGGCCGCGCGCTCCGCAGCAAGGCGCTTTAGTGCGCACGGCTATTCCGCGGCGGCGGCATGGTTTTGCCTTTTTACAAAATCAGAATGATTTCTTATCTACAGGGCCCACACTGTTAGTGATGTCGTACATCGACATTTTAATAATAAGAATTACATAATTTCAACACTATATTCACTGTTCGTTATAGTTAGACTATGAGCTTATTTCGACTTAAAAGTAATCTTCAGGTGTTACGTCTGCAATACGTACCGTAAGTCAAAATGTTCAAATGTTTGTAGAGTCTATGGGACTTAACTACGGGGTCATCAGTCCCTAAACTTACAAACTACTTATGAACTACTTACGAACTAGGACGGCACAAATATCCATGCCCGAGGGGGGATTCGAACCCCCGACCGTAGTGGCCGTGAAGACCGTGACTGAAGCGCCTCAGTCCCCTGGGCCACCGCGGCCGGCGTACCGTAAGTTCTCATAACATTTTGTTCTATGCTGCATACTTGTTTTATACAGATGGAAATGAAATGATACATACCACATTCTGTTAAACTGTACATTTCGGTCTTATTATGAAGTGATTTCTTTTTTTATATATAATATTAATATCACGTAACTTATTATGTTATCATAATAGATGTTTATGAAGTTACGGATCATGACATTTATTTGACAGCTCTCCAGAGATGTAGCATGTTTACATTATTTGCACAGAGAATATATATCTATAAGTTTTAAGAGATAGATTACATGACCGTTTTGTAAGTGTGGTGTCGATTTTGTGCATTTGAGGGAAAGCTTTTATTTGAATTGAACGAATATATTTTATGTTATACGTCTTTGATAAATTTGTTGGCATAAGTTGCAATATGAATTATTGCAGTTGCACTACTAACTGACATTATGTCAAATTATATTGGTGTATATATAGTCTCTGTGCAAATAATGTAAACATACTACATCTGTCAAATAAATGTCAAAATCCGTAACTTCATAAACATCTCGTATGATAACATAATATTATAAGTTACGTGACATTAATATTATATAAAAAAAGAAATCACGTCATAATAACAACGAAATGTACAGCTTAACAGAATGTGGTATGTATAATTTCATTTCTCTCTGTATAAAACAAGTATGCAGCACAGTACAAAATGTTATGAGAACTTATGCATTGCGGGCGTAACACCTGAAGATGACTTTTAAGTCTAAATTAGCTTCTAGTGTATCTATAAAGAACAGTGAATATACAGTGTTGAAATTATACAATTCTTATTATTAAAATCAGAATGAATTCAATTTTCTTACGGTTTCTATAATTCCGGAATTCAATGATTATGTACAACATTAAGAGTGATTTGAATAATTTCAGATGGTACCATTGTTATCCACTTCAGTCATGACCAGTGAAATTGACAAGTTTTCGTGGTCACACATTATGATGGACTGTCCTCGTAACGAGGATTTAATAATTTAAAACGAATAAAAGTTTTAAATGTTATATGTTTCGCGGACCATATTTTAGCTCATGCGGACCACTTGAGGCCATCGGACGGCGAGTTGGAAACCACTCCCTTAGAGCGAGCGGTTGAACAACAAACAAACACATGCGCGAGAGAGAGGACTCGAACCTCCGACGTCGAACAGCCGCGGGCACCGCAGCAAGGCGCTGTAGTGCGCACGGCTATTCCGCCGCGGCTGCATGGTGAATTCAATTTTCTTGCGCTTTCTATAATTCTAGAATTCAATGATCGTCTACAACATTAAGAGTCATTTGAATAATTTCAGACGGTACCATTGTTATCCACTTCAGTCATGACCAGTGAAATTGACAAGTTATCGTGATCAGACAGTGCGATGGACTGTCCTCGTAACGAAGATTCAATAATTTAAAACGAATAAAAGTTTTAAATTTTATTTCTTTCGCGGACCATATTTTAGCTCTTGCGGAACACTCGTGGCCCTCGGACGGCGGGTAGGAAACCACTCTCTTAGAGCGATCGGTTGTGGAAATTGGAGCACAGGGCAAGCACGGCACAGCTTCCGTTAAGCCGTCAGAAAAACGTGAACTGTAAGGCAAAGTTCATCTTTGGTCCTGGGAGGGAGAGGTGTCTCTTTACCCGAGACTCAAAAGGACCACACGAGGAAAATGCGCACAATACGCGAATGCGAGAAGGGGCCCGCGCGGTTTTTCCATCACAATTGAAAGTGGTTTCTCGCTTTCCGCGTTCGCGAAAAAAAAAAGGGGAGGGGGCAGAGGGCGCGCTTACTTAGTTTCGTGTTCCCTAACAGGCCGCCAGGTGCGAAATTTGCTGTCAATAGGCGGATTTGGCCAATGAGATGCACGTGCGCTGGTGGATTGGCGCGATACGGAGCTCTTAACATATTAGGGCGGGAAACATTTATAATAGGCCGCGGCGCGAGCTGCCGTGATTACAGAGGTCGCAGCACAGCGCGCGGAGCTACGGATTGGCTCGATCCACTTAGCGCGCGCCGTGTAAAGGCCGCGCGACAGCCATTTGTTCGCCGGCCCGTGACTCGTGCGCCTCGCCTCGGCGGCGCTTGTCATTGATACATGCAAATTGGCGCGATTGCCGGCGAGTGGGCAGTGGGGCACCCCGGGCGCTCTGTGCACCGGCGCCGCACTCTCGCCGGCCATCATTTATGGATCTGTCGCCTCTGAGCGCAGTCCCGAGTTACCGGCTCTTGTCACCCGGTTACCGTGCTTCCTCAACTGGCCACAAACGTAGGGTGTAATAGGCAGGAGAGGGAGACAGAAAGAACGTAGGCAGTTGCTGTAGACATTTTCTACAAAGCTAAAGGTATTAACAGGTACCTATTTGTAAGGTAATGAAAAGCAAAGCAGTAGAATCTGTGATGATAAAGTTATAGACAAGCTGCACGAAAACCAGATAGATGTTATACGAGAACATTATGGATTAACAGCATCTTAACTATTAATTCAAGTGACAAGGCAGTCTATATCCCACTTCCTTTATTTATTTCCCTGGTAACTGGTTTCGGTCACGTACATGACCATCTTCAGACCACAACTCTAATGATATACAGGATGTTACAAAAAGGTACGCCGCGGTGGAGTAGCCGGGCGGTCTAAAGCGTCTCGCTGCGGACCGCGCAGTTACACGCCGTGGAGGTTCGAGTCCTCCCTGGGGCATGGGTGTGTGTGTTTGTCCCTAGGTTAGTTTACCTAGGTTTAAGTAGTTTGTAAGCTACGGACTGATGACCACGCAGTTTGGTCCGATATAATTACAAACATTTGATTTGAAAAAGGTACGGTCAAACTTTCAGGAAACATTTCTCACACACAAAGAAAGAAAATATGTTATGTGGACATGTGTCCGGAAATGCTTAATTTCCTTGTTAGAGCTCATTTTATTACTTCTCTTCAAATCACATAAATCATGGAATGGAAACACACAGCAACAGAATGTACCAACGTGACTTCTAACACTTTGTTACACCCCACATATGTTGATTGTGAAAATTTACAATTTGATCACGTTGGAATGAAGCCTCATCCGTAAATAGAACATTTGCACTGAAATCAGGAGTGACACATTGTTGGATGAACCATTCGCAGAAGTGTACCCGTGGAGGCCAATCAGCTGCTGGTTCTCCCGTAGCACTCTCCATATAGTGACGTAGTCAACGTTACCTTGTACAGCGGCAACTTCTCTGACGCTGACATTGGGGTTATCGTCAACTGCACGAAGAATTGTCTCGTCAATTGCAGGTGTCCTCGTCGTTCTAGGTCTTCCCCAGTCGCGAGTCATAGGCTGGAATGTTCCGTGCTCCCTAAGACGCCGATCAATTGCTTCGAACGTCTTCCTGACGGGACACCTCAGTTCTGGAAATCTGTCTCGATACAAACGTACCGCGCCACGGCTATTGCCCCGTGCTAATCCATACAACAAATGGGCATCTGCCAACTCCACATTTGTAAACATTGCACTGACTGCAAAACCACGTACTGATGTACTTGATGCTAGTACTGTAGAGCAATGAGTCGCATGTCAACACAAGCACTGAAGTCAACATGACCTTTCTTCAATTGGGCCAGCTGGCGGTGAATCGAGGAAGTACAGTACATACTGACTGCACGGATTATTTCAATTTACATTGAATGATATACAGAGAGAGATACTAAAATCAGCTATTAATTATGCGTTTCCGGACACATGTCCATATAACATATTTTATGTGCTTGTGTGTGATGAATGTTTCCTGAAAGTTTGGCCGTATCTTTTTGTAACACCCTGTATAGAATATTAGAGGAAAGTGCGATTGATATGCGGTTCTCACAGAATGGATTGGTAGTCGAGGACTCGTATTGCTAGCCAATGAACAGATCGTAAAAATACCTAGAAAGTGTACTTTTTATGCAAAAATACAAATTTTTAAATGGAACAATGGTAATTTCTACCATGCACTGGAAGTTTTGACACCAGTTGTGTACAAAGTATTTTGAATGACATTTTTATTACGTTTAGTTTGGCAGCCACAACCATTCAAAGTAGCGGGATCGGAGGCTACGACAGCGTATCTGACTGGCTGGAGGTCATGAGACAGTGGGCCATGACCCAGGGGCTAGCCACTCGGCCAGTCAGCTACGTTATCGCAGCCTCCGACCCCAAAACTTTGAACGGTTATAGCTGACAAACTAAACGCGATAAAATGTCCTTCAAAATTCTTTGTACATAGCTGGTGTCAAAAATTCCAGTGCATGATAGAAACAACCATTATTCCATAAAAAACTATATTTGGATAAAAAATACACTTTCTAAGTAATATTACAATCCGTTTATTGGCTAAAATTCCAGCCACTGACTACCAATCCAATCTGTAAAATCGCACATATACCACACTTCCCGTATCCGCAATATTTGCGGTGCAATTGTTAGGTGATTCACCCTGCATACTCATAATGTTTGTCACAGGTTGTTTTCAGCTGGAGCTGGGGCTGCCTGAAAGGTTGAATGTTGACTGCTGTAGAAGTAGATGCAGTCGCCCTTTAAATACTGGAAGATCCACCCTCTAATTCAAATTTTGGCCAATCGGGTATCACTTTAACGGAAGTTATACAACAATGGATTTCAATGTCGAACAACCAAATTATTATATAGAATGAATAATCAGGTCGTAAAATCAATAAATATTCAAAAGTATATTATTTACGGTCATACAATAAACATATGTAGCATATGGAAACATACAAAGCCACGTGCTGGGTTTTGTTTATTTTAGTTCTGACACAATGACAACAATAGTTTAATTTATAATCTTACAATGGTAAAATAATACCTTCAAGTTCTGGTTTTCAAATTATAACAATATCATCACGTAATTAACAGAAACCGGTTACCAGGGAAATAACTAAGAAATTGTGATCTGGACTGCATTGTTACATGAAATATGTCGCCGCGGCGAAATAGCCGTGCGCACTGAGGCGCCTTGGTACGTTGAGCGCAGCCGTTCGCCGTCGGAGGTTCGAGTCCCCTCTCGGGTATTGGTGTATGTGTTACCCTTAGGTTAGTTTAACTTAGTTTAAGTAGTTTGTTAGCTAGGGACTAATAACCAAGCAGTTAAGTCCCATAGATTTCCAAACATTTTTAATATATTATACGACTCTAAGGATATGAAAGGGACGCAGTGTTTAGCGAGAAAGTGACACAGGGTTGTAGCAATTCCCCATTGTTAATCAATTTCTACGTTGAACGTTGCAGTTTTCAGGTGTCATTGTAATTCTGTCAGACAACAAAGGACATGGAAGAGGAGGGTATAAGATGAACAAGCGTCGCGTACTCTTCGTCTGGAATTATTATCCCATACATGTTCCTCTATTACTAAATTGACTATTACTTGATATCGCTGAACATATACTGTCGACTAATCCCTTATACCATAAATTGTTGTCCTGCGTTCTGCACAGTACTTCCTGATTAGTTAACATGAACTACCCACATTAAGCATTCTTTAGAGAGAGGCCCTTTCAGGAAAGATTTACACATACTTAAATTTTATATGTTAACAAATATCTCTTCTTTGGGAAAGCTTTTATATCTTCTGCGATTTTACATTTTTATCTTCTCTAATAAATTTTTACTTTCTTAATGACAAAACCTGGTACTTTTGTTATCCACTTCCATAATATAATCTTTCAGCATGGCCTGATTTAATTCCATTACATTCCAATCAAGATTTCTTTTACCTGTTTATAGATTTCAACAAAGCACATGAGAGCATAGATAGGAAATGTGGAGGATGATGGCAGAGCATGGGACACCCGACAAGCTGTTAAAGCTAACTAAAATGTGTGTGATGGAATCAAAGAGTAGAGTGAAAGTACGTGTGGAGTTCTTAGAAGTATCTGAAGCAGAAACAGGAGTGAGACAGGGAAATATTATATCACCAACCATGTTCAATTTGGCCCTGAGGAGAATAACAAGTGCAGGAGCCACCATAGTAAAAAGGATATAAGTCCTGGCTTTTGCGGATGATATTGTGGTGATAGGAAAGGACATGGAAAACCCTCAGAAAATGACTGTGCTAATGGAAGGAGCTAAGAAAGTAGGTCTAAGTATAAATGAAAGTAAAGCAAAGTTCATGGTAGTAGGAAAAAGAGCTCATTTAGGACCAAACCAACTAAAAATCAGAAATCTAACAATACAGGAATATTGGGACGTCACAATAAGCCATTCCATTCATGTAAATTAACATATCTGAAGATGCTTCTTTAATGGTGCGAAGCCGGTTGTAACCTAATACAGGCATATAAGACAGCTAAGGCGGATTACGATAAATCATGGAAAGGAATCCTGGCTTAATCGTTTGTATTACTTTCTAGAATTGCTTAACAATGTATTTCAGCTGTGGATGCCCGAAGTATAAAATAGTCTGTGAGCTACAATACTTTGATGTGTGTACTAAGTAGTTGTCATATCGTTTTTCTTGTGTACGATTACACTATGTCGAAACAGAAGGATGCTACTAATGTCTCAAGTAATTGATTATTTGTGAAAGTGTGTCAGGATACTGCACGAGCTACAGAGTCAGAATATAGTCGTATTGGCTGCAGTGGAATGACACGCTCTAAGACGTCTTGCTGAGAAGCGCGTGGTTGCTTCCCGTCGGAGGTTCGAGTCCTCCCTAGGGCATGAGTATGTGTGTTCCTTAGGTTGGTTAAACCCCTTAATGCATGAATTTTTATTTGAAGCTATACAAACTACCACTATTAATGTGTAGTGCGTATATACCGAAAAAAATAGTGACAAAAAATCCTTAAAATTATTATGCTCTACTAGCAACAAAAGTTCATAGATGGTCAGCTATATAGTGCTTCCGTGATGTACCCTATGCAGTAAATACCACTATTGTGTCTCTCATCATTCCAGAAAGTAACTCATAATGCAGCAGTAGTAAGAGATTGACTACTTTTACATCATAAAGGAGGAATACTGAAGTGAACAAACGCACATGTCAGGAGTAACTTAATGCAGCCGTCGAAATGATTTTGTAGCACTGTGCAGTTCACATTTTCTAGGACAAGCTACAAGCATATGTAGCACCATGTATACAAACGGATACAAAAGAATTTGTGGTAAAATGGTGATCAGTTTGAGAGATAATGGAAAAAATATTGTATATAGCTTACCAGCTACACTATGCATTAAAGGGTTGAAGTACTTTGTAAGCCTAAGGACTGATTACCACAAGTACCATAGATTTACAAACATTTCAATATTTGAATACTCAAATTACAATTTCTGGAAAACACACACACACACACACACACACCACACACCACACACACACACACACACACACACATATGACAATTTTTTTTCAAGCATTGTTATTCTACATAACTACACATTGTAAAATAAATCGAGCTGGCCTTCAGTCTCAAAAATTGTGTTTAAATTGCACACAACGTACTCATCATCAAGTGTCTATATGATTCTTTGCACATATTTGACAAGCCCAGGTTTTAAATATGTGTAAAGAATCAAAACACAAAATTTTGTTCACTTTATTTTGCAATGTGTACTTATGTAGAATAACATTGTTTGAAGCACTAAACACAAAAAAAGTTTTGCCATTGAGAACAATTCTTTACAAATATGGCGATAGTGTTTTGTGTGCCGAAGTAAGTCATACTGCAAAAAAAGTCAGAGGATTTTCAGTGGCACCGCCATCGCAAGAATATTACGCCATTTTCCGTTAATTTGTATGCAAATTCTGATTTCTTTACCCTTTCTTTATTCGTTTTGTTATCTAGTCCGTTGACTTGGATTCATTACCCAAGGTATTTAAATTTATCAACTCTTAATTATTCCATACATTATGTTCATAATTTCTTCTCTACTCTGTCTGTCTGCTATATATTCGGTTTTCTCATAAAATATTTTGAGCCCATTTTTTTTTCAACAATCTTATGTAATAGATCAAGGACCACATGTCTGTTCGGATTTCAGTGATATATGATCCGCAAAGGCTAAACATTTTACATCAAATTTTTTCTTTCATTTACCCTTGATTATATATTTTATGCCTCTCTTTTCTAATGCATTTTGCCACGTTTTAACAGTTTTATCTAGAAGCAATTTAAAGAGAAATGCGGGCAGTCTGTCTCCTCGTTGAACTCCTGTTATTATTTTGAACGGTTCAGAAATTCCGCCTTGAGACTTAATCGTTGCTGTATTCGTGCGCGTTTATTCAACAAGTCTCCTGGTATCTTCATTTATCCCTGATTGGTCAAGTGTCTGTTAACTAAGTCATGTGCCTTCTTTATACCTACGAAAGTTAACTACTTTGTGTTGTTATTTTGTGTAGCTCTCACTCTCAAACTGGTTTTTAAAACAAGAATCTGTTGTGGGCATGATCTACCTCTCCTAAATCCTGCTTGGGTACTTGCCTTTATTAGGTCCTGATTGTTACTCGATTCTATTTTGAAATGCTTTAGACATTTTTTTCTGTTACTGATAACAAGGAGATGCCCCTGTAGTTGTTGGTTTCTATTCTATCTTCGTTTTGTGGAGAGGAAGAATCAGTGCTTGTATCTAGCCGCTGGGTATGATTCTTTTTCTCCAAATGTCTTTAATTACAGGGTGAATTTTCTGCCCCCTCTTTTCCACATTTCTGCTACCATTCCATCTTCTCCTGGTGCCTTATTATTCTTGAGCGACTTGATAATCTTTCCTGTTTCTTCGATTGTAGATGCCTCTGATGGAGGTTTTTCATGTTGTAATCTGTCAACAGGCTCTTCGGCTTTCAATAGATTTTCGACGTATTCAGGTAACAGTTGACCGTTCGTTTGTTGCTTAGCATCATGTTTGCAATTTTATCTTCAAAATGCAGACTTGATGATTATAATCGTGTCAATACGTATGTGAAAGTCTTGTAGAAGTTTCTAGTGTAGTTCTTTATAAAGTCTAAATAGCATTATCAATATGGCTGGCTGCTTCTCTCTTCTTTGCAAGAATCAACATGTATTTTGTAAACAGCCAAGGTCTCAAAATTTTAGTTTGCGACGAAGTAGCATAAAGCTAACATCGTTGTGAACTCATACACAGTCAGTCGACTTAAGAGCAATTCACACTGTATGTCACGCCACATCACGTGTCAAAAAAAGAAAAAAGTTCAAATGTTTGTAAATCTATGGGACTTAACTACTGGGTTATTAGTCCCTAGCTTACAAACTGCTTAAACTATGTTAAGCTAACCTAAGGACAACACACACATCCATACCCCAGTGGGGATTCGAACCTCCGACGTGGGAGGCCGCGCGATCAGCAACGTGCCGCTCTAGACCGCGCGGCGTCACGAGATATTCTGTCAGAACATTCCACAATGTATTTTTAATGGTGGAATTGACACTATTCGTCACCGGAGCGTCACGTCACGTCAAGCTTTCTCGAGAAGAAAGTTTGGACTTAACGGTCGTCTGCTAACATCGGAAGTTAACCTATTTTCGTCACGCGATTTTATGGTGTAATAGACGATTACACAGATTGCATGCAGATGAGTCTTATTAATCTTTATTTTATTATTAGACTCTGTTTTAGCGGTAAATTGCTAATGTTCCATAACGAATTAGATATTTGTTTCCAATGAGTGTTTTTTCGAAATCGAAGTTGGCTACCGAAAAATGCTTTAGGTTTACGGTAGAGTAACAGAAAAGTCTGACGCAAAAAAAGTTCATGAATAAGATTGTAAATTGATAATACAGTGTTGTTAATAATCATTTTAAATGGAAAAGGTAACTCTAATGAAGGAGAAAAACAGTTGTTTATGACGTTATTAACAACGTAAGTGGGGAAAATCGTAATGGATAAAGCAAACAGGGTACACACGGTGTACATTAAATCCGGGAACAAGAACCAAACATTGTACAGATATCATACACATTTTTAACAATTTTATATAACAGCCGACCAGTTGCGTAGTTTTAAGGTACTTGACCTTGGTTTCGTTGTCGGTAGGTACAACTTCATCAGAAGAATAAAAAACAGTTGCATGAAACACATGATATCAAAAATATTACGAGCAGAATTGCTCAAGTCTGTTACAATAAAAAAAACTAGAAATAAACCTGGAAATAAAATCAGTGTGGTGTGAAGGTCAAGTACCTTAAAACTACGGAACCGGTTGGCTGTTATATAAAATTCTTAAAAATAATTGGATTACGTTTGCTGTTAACCAGCCATGTTTAGAGTTGTATATCATATAAATGTCATTTTGAAGAGAAACCATGGAAGTTGTTGTTGTTGCTTCTATTTTTATTTTCAAGTGTACTGCCACAGCGTAGTTTCGTAATTTACCGATAGCGCTAGTGGCAAACATGAGGAGTTCAAGTGCTATACCGGCCAAGGAGCAGCCGCTTGCGACAGGCAACACTCACGACACAGTGTTGCGGGAAAAACACTCAAAAGGCTGTATGTCCAGGTAGGAATATTCAGTAACAGAACTCTCGACGAAAAAGAATGGTTCGTACAGTTTTCGATGCGACAAGGCCCAAAGAACATTTAACTTTGGGGAATCACGCTCAAATTCATAGCATACGTGTGGGTGCTTCGTACCCCAGATTCGGCAATTACGCCTGTTCATTTTCCCATTAGTGTGAACATTCGATTCGTCGCTAAAAATTAAGCTATCAACAATACCATCCCTATCCTCATTCAATTGTAAAGACTGCCAACAAAACTCAAAACGCTTGTCTTTGTCATCGTCATTGAGCTTCTGCACTAGCTCCAATCTGAATGGTTTCATAGACGGTTTCTGTCGCAGGACTTTTCACACGGTATGCACGACGTGCCGAGTTCTCTGGACTCCTATGCAGGGCCGCCGGAAGGGGAAAATATCACCCGGGCAAAAAATCCATATGGCGTCCCCTACAACCCATTGCTATTACTGACTTTAAATTTGCTATGCTACCTTACAGATAGCTTCTTTTACAGGATAACTCCTTGAACTCTATAACTAAAAGAATCACTTATCAAACTGAATAAGATCTTTTGTCAGTTAAATACACAGAGTAAGTTTTGGTTAACGATATACGAAAATTATTTACACATGAGCATGCAAAATATTCTACGTCACTGATTAGAAATTTACAGAACGATTCAAGAAACAGCGATTTATATAAAATTAAGATTGATGATGCGATACAGCATTTATTTACACATATATACACAAACAACCTTATTAACTGCGAAAGAGAACACATATGAACAAAAGAATATACAAATATATTTTATAACAGCATTGTACAAAGATTTCATAATACAACTAACACAACCAGTAATATAATTTTATATTTTTATACAGTTTTAATCCAAATTGTCCTTTCAGCTAAGTAAAGTTAACTTTTCGTGCCTTTTTCTCTGCAAAGTCTTTAATTAAAGTTGGTTAATACACATCTAATGAGTAAAAGTCTTATCGCTTTGGTACATGTATCAAGTATAAGTGTTGGTATAGAATGTAATTATTGCTACTTATATCAATGTGGAAAGCACTTTCTCTGAGCCTGAATTTCGACGCCTATCTGAGAGGCCGCCACCCTACACACCCCAGCCTGCTAAGACGCTACGTGTGTAAACACCTCTTCTCTATTAAACGTAATAAAACGAAAATACGTTACGTGGTGACGTTGTGTAAGCCTACTTACCTGTACTGTGTTGTTATCTTCTGGAATATTTGTTGATTTCTTGCTGGTTTCCTCATTCTCTGGTTCTACGTTTTCATTTCCATTATTGTCTGTCTGTTTCAGGAGTTCGAAAGAATTTCTTTAATGCTGCTGCCTGTTTCTCATTTTCAGCCGCTAACTGTGCTCTTTTTCTGTATATATTTCCAGAAGGCTTCTTTTTTCGACATGTTGATAAAGAACACATTAACGCAACGATTCTTCTACTAAGAGTAGAAATTCAGGAGACAAAAGAAGAACACGCACACCATGAAGCCTGCACTACATGTACTGTACATGACTTCTGATTTATAATTTTCTTTCACGAGACGTTTGACAGTACAAACCAAGCCCCCACAGTCCCGTAGGCGGCCGACTGCGAACAGCGGACAAATTGAAGAGCGCCTCGGCGGCCATTGTGGTGGCAAACTTCCGCGCTAATTTCAAATGTGCGTAAGACTCTCTTGATCAGAGAAAGTATTCATTTGAGTTAAGTTGCGAAAACTATGTCTGATTGAAATATATAAGCTCAAAACAGCTTCAGACTCCTTGAATATACAGCAAATATTGGTTGTGTGTAAATTTATTACACACACGGTGTAGAAATTGGCCAAAAGCGTTTCCTCTTTCTAACGAAACCGAACTCTAACATTTAGTTTTTTAGCGTTCTAACTGCAGCATATGAACGGAATTTATCGTCAGACACGATTCTTTGACAGTTTCTCAGTATATTCTACAATGGTGAAAGTTTCGTACAAACATTAATTTCGGAAGAGTTTCACACTTTACATCTTTCCTTTAGTGCTGCATTCTCCAATATTTAGAAATTTCATAGCATCAAAAAATCAGACAGGGCTGCCTGAAATTGTAAAAGTGAAATATGCCATCAGATACATAACTGAAAAATAGCTTCTTACCTTGTGAATACAGCAACCAGCCACTACCAAATTGTTTTAAGAACACGAAGTATGTCATAACTTGTTCTTAACTAATGCATCCAACAATATCATTAGAGTATCCAGCAAGAAAATTAGCATTTTTAGTGCTGTAAGGCAAATACCTTATAGCAGAGTGAACTGCTCAAAAGTCAGCAACTATCGTCACAGGGTTTAACTTCACAATGTGCATCCAGTGTGGCTATGTGTCGTTCATACATGGAACTATACACACTTCTGCAAACGCCTTTCAGTTTTTATACATATATGTAAAGCAGATTACCTTTAAATTCTGCGTTACAAGTTGCTAATATTAATTTCATTAACAAAAATTCGAACTGCAGTGACGGAACTAATTTCGTGACCCCAATGGTTACTTTGCAGAATCATAAAATGAAACTTTTTGAACTTTCTGTGCACCAGTACTGCCTAAAGTAGCTCGATTTTAAGAGCTACCAGTATTGTAAAAGCCTGTTATTTATTTCATTCAATCCTATATTGTCTTGACTGACAGCCTGATAAGCAAGAGTAACTATCTCTGAACACAAGTAATAGGGCTACTTGTATTCCTGAATAATATAAAGGGGAAGACAGTATTCGATCTTTCTTACATTGATTTATGCATTTAAACGCTGAGCAGCTCTTCACCATCGTGCTTCATGCACACTGCAATAGTCAAACAATACAGACGTGACTGTCAATTGTGTATAAATCCCGCAGTAGCTTTTTAATACACGATTTACCTGCTAACAACACTCGTATTTATCTGACGCTTGCCACTACTATGGCGGCCGGGCGAAGGTTCTAATTATCCCGCGACAGCAGCGCCGTCAGGGAGTCTAGTTATTTTTACAAGGTCTTTGGTACAAACAGGACAATATCTTTTTGGTTGCCGATAACACAATATTGTTTGTGAGTATTGTTAGAGCGGCTGACATAGCTTTGTCGCAAAGAGTGCAACTGTCGGCACCGCGGCGGTTATAATTGTCAGAACGTGTTATTGTTGCTCAAAACTCCCAACTCTCAAAATAGCCTTTAACTTTGTCAGCAGAGATTTTTTTATAGACAATAAGGTGTTGCCTATGGCATGAGGTAGGAACCAATGTTGCTACACAATTTATAAAAAAGTTGATTTTTAGTTCACTGTTTACAATAATATAAATTTAGCAAGGATTTTGGCGCCCCCCAAACTCCCCTAAAATTTGGCGCCCCGGGCGGCCGCCCGGCTCGCGCGGCCCTTCCGCCGGTACTGCTCCTATGAATGTCTCTCGTACGCGCTCCACATTCACTTCACTCACACTGGGACGTCCGCTTCTCTTTGCCGGGCACAAGCAACCCGTCGTAAAGAATTTGTTGCGCCAATGCTAAGTGGCTTTCCTTACCTGGTTCTGAACATCCGCTGAACAGCTGTACCACACCTGCACACTTGCCTTTGTCGAACTTCAACACACAGAAATCTCTCTCCGCACCTGAACTCGCCATGTTTGCGACTAGAGTTGACTATCGATAAATTACCAAACTACGCTCTGGCAGTATACATGAAAAAAATCTTCAGAGTTTCAAAATGTCGTATGTATGATATCTGTACAAAGTTTGGTTCTTCTGCAATAAATAATTTAAAGTGTTCCCGGACTTTATGTACAACCTGTATTCATTCTTTGAAAAACATCATTCTTATGTCTACCGGTTTCGGCAATTGCTGTCATCAACAGGAAATCAACAAAATATTTTACAAAATGTTTCAAATGTTCAAATGTTTGTTAAGCTGATAGAACTACGGGGTCATCAGCCCCTAAACTTACAAACTACTTATGAACTACCTTATACTAAAGACGGCACAAATATCCATGCCCGAGGGGGGATTCGAACCCCCGACCGTAGTGGCCGTGCAGACCGTGACTGGAGCGCCTCAGTCTCCTCGGCCACCGCGGCCGGCAAAATATTTTACATGAAAGCCAATAAGTACAGCAGCGTTTGTACGTCTCGTTAGAGTCTTTGACGAAAGAGTTTTCTCATTTGTAATAGTTAAAGATTGATTAAAGGAATACATACCATAAGATATAAAATGGAAGGGCTTTTAGAAACGATCGCAAAATTTCATTGTAAATTAGACGTTGCTATACTCAGTAAAAACGTTATCTTATTGGCTTTGATGTAAAATATTTTGTTGATTTCCTGTTGGTGGGAGCAATTGCCGAAACCGGTGGACATAACAAATAAAAGTATTTCGCAGCCTTGGCCTAAGATTGATTTTCTCAAAGTACATCGTGGCTGTAGATTGGCACGTAGAAACAACATGCATTTATTTTCTTATACGTATCGTTTGATGTGTTTGTATGGATATAATTTAGCTTGCAAATCGATTTAGGTTTTTTGAAAAGTAATTTCACTTCCCAGCATTTTACCACACTACACTCACGAAAACATACAGTATAAAGTTCGTTTCGACCCTCAATAAAATTTAGCGTTATTGTTTCGTTAATTCGACATCTAACTATGACTTTTTAGATAACAGATGGTAACTCAGAACCTCACTTTCACTGTTAGGTATTGGGATAAGCGAACTGACGTGACGGACACTGTGAATAAGGGGAGATGCGGCTACTATGCAAAGCTTAATTGTCGATCGAAGCCAGTCCGCCATCTTGCGTAGCGAAGGAAATGTGTTTTTAAAGTAATGTGTGGTGCTTGCACTGTGCTGCGCGGGAGTATCCGAGCGGTCTGGAGCGCAACATTACGCATCGCGCGGCCTCCCGCATCGGAGGCTCGAATCCTCCCTCGGGCATGGATGTGTGTATTGTTCTTAGGTTAGTTCAAGTAGTTTGTAAGTCTAGGGACTTATGACCAAAGTTGTTAGGTCCCATAGAATTACAAACACTGGACATTTTTTATTCTTGCACTGTTAAATTTCATGCATTTAAATGATTGTCATTGCTGAGAACATCTTTGAAATAATATACTTCTGGACAAATACAGACCTTCCAGATGGCTGAAGTGTGTTTTATTAACGCAAAATTCATTCGATAACTTTTATAACCCTACCCGTCCTACACCACCGGTTAGTAATATGATAATTAGAAAAATGACCCGTGTGCCTAATTATCTTAATTTGGTGGAAAAGTTATCGGTAATGAAGCCGATGATGTAGTGGAGGCTATAACCGGAACATTGCTGCACCTCTTTGGTAAACAACAACGATCGATAAGAATAAAGAAAGTGGAAAGTAAAATTTGGAATAAAATGTTTAAATGAAAAAAATGCGGAACAAACGGAACACAGGGATTAATTTGGAAAAAGTGAATAACTTATTGATTTACGATCGCCAGCTGGATGTACGAGCAAATAATTTGGTGGGATGTCAAAAATAGCAAAGTTAATTAACAAACGTGAAAAACTACTTAAAATTTGGGTGGGCAGAAAATCAGAGTGTGCGCGTCAAATTCGGTACAAAAGACACTGACAATATACTAATTACTGAGAAACAGTTCACTAACACAGGGTTCAACGTAAGACAGCGAAAAAGCAAGCCATAGCCGCGCAAATGCAACATGCAGCAAATCATGCAAAACTCTCACCTTAATACTTTCTATTTACAGTTTCAAATAATTAATTGTTTATATACGTACCAGAAATTATTCTACAGCGAGTATACCATGCGTTTTAGCAATAATCAGTTTGTAACTTAACTATTAACTGTACTAATGGCAATTTCAAAAATTAATGACTTGTCGTGATAACATTGAATATTTAGAAAAGAACCATTTAACCTTCTGATTAACTATTACTATTTCTTTAACCAGGAATTATTAGCATTCAAACACTTGTAAACAATTACTATTCTCACTAGTCAGTACTTGCAAGTTAAAACAAACTTTAACTCAAAATAATATGCAGTGGAAAACAACCTTTTACACTGTTATTGAAATATCTCTTGAAATTGAAAGTTAATCTAGCAGTTTCTTTCAACTTAGCAAACCTATTAATCAGCAACATTGGCATAAGCTACATTTATTAATACTTTTCTGAACACATTTTCTATTAACGACTGTCACATTGTCTTTAAAGACTCCGATATTTAGTTTTCTATAACTTTGTGAATATTCTCGGAAAAATAATGAATGAAGAAGGAACCTGTCTGGACAATGACTATGGGTAATGATTTTTAAACACAGGTTCACAAATAGCAGTGTTCGCTATTGAACAATCATCACTAATACGCTGGTTAGCTGTACATGCTAAGACAAACTGAACAGATCTTACTGAATTTGGTGTGCGACGTGGTGCTGCTGATTGAAGACTGTTGGCACTTAACAATTGGCAAACACAGGCTCTCCTTGGCAACGAATGTTAATTACAATTTAGGGCCCACAGCATTCCTCTTGATGCATTTACTAATTATCTGAGCTGAGGCCGTATGAATAAATTATTGCCTCTTCGCCGTCTCCACCACTAGTGCCAATCCACGTACTTTTTCCGTACTCCACTGAGCGCACCGACTGTCCGCCGCTACCTCTCAACAACGACTCCTTCTCGCTGTGCGCCTCTGCGCTACAAGCGATAAAAAACTCCCTACTCAAAGATGATTCTATACAATACCAAAGCCCTTGCTAACCCAGCCTGTCTACTATATTTACATTATTTTTGACATACATAGAAATTAGCAGGACAATTCAAATATATTACAGAAACAAAATATACAAATACATAATAAATTTAAAAAAATACAAATAATGAGGAAAAATACATAAAGCATCGTTTTATATATCACCCTGTACGCACACATGACTGGAAATCACCGTTGGTCTCTGTGTTGTTGTGTCACACTTTGACTTACATATCGGGATAGTACCTAAATGTTTCACAATAACTGAAATTGCCAGCTGTAGTAGTTAACAGGAAATGCAGAACAAGATATTCCCAATAAGGATAGAACAAAGCTGTATCATTTTCGTAAGTTCAGTACTGAAGAATTTTTTTATGTTGAATACAAACGAAAATTCTTTTTACAAGTTCCACGACAATAAATATCCTGTAACATCATGTCTTTGAAATTACAAGGGAACCTTTATCTTGTAAAAATGAAAATTTGAAGTCAATAAGGGAGAAACACTGAAGCAAATATCAAGTATTAATGTAGCAACAAAATTTTTCTGTGAAAGTAGGAGATGACATGAAACTTCCTGGCAGAGTAAAATTGTGTGCTGAAACCGGGATTCGAACCTGGGACCCTTGCCTTTCGCGGGCAAGCGCTCTACCGACTGAGCTGCCCCGACACGACTCACGATGCCGCCTCACAACTTTACTTCCGCCGGTACCTCGCCTTCTACTTTGCAAACTTCACAGAAGTTCTCCTGCGAAACTTGCAAGACCAGCACTCCTGGAAGAAAAGATATGGTGGAGACATGGCTTGGCCACAGCCTAAGAGATGTTTCCAGAATGAAACTTGTCGTGTCGTGGTAGCTCAGTCGGTAGAGCGCTTGCCCGCGAAAGGCAAAGGTCCCAGGTTCGAGTCCCGGTTTCGGCACACAATTTTAATCTGCCAGGAAGTTTCATATCAGCGCACACTCCGCTGCAGAGTGAAATTTTCATTCAGGAGATGACATTCTTGTTCTTCTTGAACGTCCATAGGTAATTCAGATAACTTAAAAAATAAATAAAGAGGAAGTACCACTTTCAACACAGAATGCAATGAATATACGCTCATCACTACAAATTTTATTTGCTCCACAATATGGCGACAGTGGCTTCACGTATGTGGCCTTAGCGGCATCCTAACCGTGTTACGTCACGCCGATAGGCTGCCGTCGCTAGCTGAGTGGCTAGCCGCTGGGCCACAGCCCACTGCCTCATAGCGCCATCCAGAGAGCTTGCGATGGCTGCCTATCGGTGTGCAGTGACACGGACTTATTGTAAGGCCTCGTTTCTAGACGGTGTTACTCAGGTCCGTCTTTACCAGGGGGTACAAGGAGTGTAATGTATACCCCAGAGCCGGTACCCAAGGGTGGGGGGGGGGGGGCAGGCGGGGGTCGCGTGGGGATGGCCGAGTGGCCTAAGGCGCCATGTCGTCGTGGAAGACGCGGTCGCTCCCGCCGGAGTTGCTAGTACTCCCTCGGACTTGGGTGTTTGTCTTTAGAATAAGTTAGTGTAAGCTAGTGGTGTGTAAGACTGGCACCGATGACCTTAGCCGTTTGATTTCCTAAGTACTCGCACACATTTCGCCGGGCGAGCGCCTTGTACCAAGTGCAGTCTGCCAGATCTCAAAATTACTGAACAAACATTCATTACTCCTGTAAAAATGTAGGCACTGAAACTGTTTACAAAAATGTCTCATAGAGCTTTCGGCACAGCTTCGACTTTCGATGCATACACACAAAAAATGTTCAAATGTTTGTATAGCTTATGGGACTTAACTACGAGGTCATCAGTCCCTGAACTTACAAACTACTTATGAACTAGCTAACACTAAGGACGGCACAAATATCCATGCCCGAGGGGGGATTCGAACCCCCGACCTTAGTGGCCGTGCAAACCGTGACTGGCGCGCCGCAGTCTCCTCGGCCACCGCGACCGGCACACACACACAAATATATATATAACGCCCTTCTTTGGACTCTTTCGATGTCCTGCATCAAACCCACTTCTAATCATAGAGTGTGAAATTTTGCTTAAACATTGAAACGGACTGAAGATTTAGAATGTAAAACTGAATTCGAAGAAACTGTTCGACTACGTACTCGGAAATAACGAGTTGATTACAAAATTCCAGATGAGCCCACATTAGATCCAAAAACCAGATTTAAAGCATTTTTTATTAATTTTTATTACTTCACACAGTGACGTTACAATTAAATAAAAGATTCCATTTGTTGGCAGAACACAACAGGTTTTCCATTTGCAGAACAATGAAACCTTGAACAAAAGGTAACACATTAAAATAGATCGGATATTGATGCGAAGGGCTGTTTAATAAGTTGGAATTGTTTCCTTTAGTTTTTGTTCAAAAAAATGCAATTCCACTTGATGTGTTACATTTTATTTATTCCAATAATTTAATGTCTGTGGTCCCAAATATTTCAACATCTTTTCCCCTATATTTAATACTTCCTGTGACAGTAGAAAGGAAATGTCATTTTACAAACAGAAAATAATGAAAAAAAACTATTTTCGATTAGTCATGGCCCATTGTAGCCTGACAACGAAAAAGGCATGCTATATTGAAACGAACACAAAATGCCCAGGATGGGCGAGCCTACACAGAAGCTCGAAATTTAGCTACGACTTCAATTCGATATGCCTACAGTTCTTTTCACAACGAACTCTTTCTCGAAATTTGACTGAAAACCCAACGACATTATGTTCACATGTTAAATATACAAGGAGCAAAACACAATACCCTCACTGCGCGGTATGAAAGGCGATCCTGTCGAAGATAGCGTTACTAAAGCAGAGTTACTAAACATAGCTTTCACAATCTCATTCACCAAAGAAGACGAAACAAGTATTCCAGATTTAGAATTAGAAGCAGACACCAGAAGGAGTAACGTTGAAGTAGATGTCCTCGGAATAGTGAAGCAACTTATATCACTTACAAGAGCAAGTCTTCCGGTCCGGACTGTATACCCATTAGATTTCTAGTCGAATATGCTGAAGCGATAGCTCCTTACTTAACAGCCATATACAACCGCTCGCTCAAAGAAGTATCTGTATCAAAAGACTGGAAAGTTGCACAGGTCAAACCTATATTCAAGAAAGGCAGTAGGAGTATCTCACTAAACTACAGGCCTATTTCACTGGCGTCAATTTGCAGCAGGGTATTGGAATATATCCTGCATTCAAATACTATGAATTATCTCAAATAGAATGATATATTGACCCAAGATCAACACGAATTTAGAAAATATCGTTCGTGTGAAACCGAAATAGCTGTTTACTCACACGAAGTGATGAGTGCTATCGACAAGGGATTTCAAATTGTTTCTATATTTCTTGATTTCCAGAAGGCTTTTGATACCGAATCTCACAAATGGTTTTAAATGAAATTGCATGGTTATGGCAAATTGCCGCAAATTTGAGACTAGATAAGGGATTTCCTGTCAGAGAGGACACAGTTTGTAGGAATCGATGGTAAGGCATCGACTATATTGGGCTTTCCACAGGGTAGTGTTATTGGTCCTCTGCTGTTCCTTATTTACATAAACGATTTAGGGGAAAATCTGAGCAGCTCTCTTAGGTTGTTTACAGATGACGTCGTCATTTACCGTCTAGTAAAAATCATCTGAAGATCAAAACCAACTGCAGAACGATCTGAATAAGATATCAGTATGGTGTAAAAATTGGCAATTGACTCTAAATAATAAGTGTGTCGTCCACATGAGTGCGAAAAGAAATCAGTTAAACTTTGTTTACTAGTTAAATCAAAGTGAAGGCCACTAGATACTTTAGAATTACTATTACTTCAAACTGAAACGGGATAGAACACGTAGATAATGGCGAGGGAATGGCGAAGCAGAGACTGCGTTTTATTGGCGGAACCCTTAAAAGATGCAACAGAACTACTAAAGAAAGTGCTTACACTACGCTTATCCGTCCTTTCCTCGAGTATTGCTGCCCATTGTGGGATCCTTATGAAGTGGGTTTGACGGAGGACATCGAAAGAGTCCAAAGAAGGGCAGCTCGTTTCGTATTGTCACGATACAGGGGAGACAGCGTTACGGAAATGATACAGTATCTGGGATGGGAATCATTACAACAACGGCGCTAATCGCTGCGGCGTGGGCTACTTACGAAACTCCAATCGCCAACATTCTCCTCCGAATGCGAAAATATATTGTTGACTCCAACTGACGTAGGTAGAAATGATCACCAGAATCCAACCCGAGAAATCAGAGCTCGAACGGCGAGATTCAGATGTTCTTTGTTTCCGCGCGCTTTTCGAGAATGGAATGTGAGATAAATAGTATAATGGTGGTTCGATGCAACCTCTGCCAGGTACTTAAATGAGGACCTCAGAGGTCAAGGGGTCTAAGTGACAAAATCATAGTTTCGAGAAAACTGAAGTCAAAGTTTAACAGTTTTCGTAAGAGGGAAAATGAGAATTTCACCGTTTAAAAAATTTCACACGATTACTCGGGTCCTTAACCTTTTATTTTCAATGATAATAAATAAGTATAACATTCAGTATGTAGTTGATATGTATAAATAATGTAGTATCCGCACTTAGACCCCTTTACCTCTTACTGAAAATAGAATAAAATGATAACGGTCAGAGTACATAATCAACAAAACAAACATTTATGGTTATAACGGGATACAGTTTTGCAGCAATAGTTTACTGACTGATTTACAAAATGAATAGAGTTTAACACTTATCAACATGTATCAAAATCATCATTAGTACTAGGAGAAAGTGGGATAAACTTTTATAAAATTTGTGCTGTATCTTTGGCACAAATTGCAGAAGTTCCATCAGCTCTTCATATTTCTGGTATTTTAGCTTTGGCTTCACAGCAATTGATTAAGGACTGGAAAGTTGTTTAGGCATTCTTCCCGTTCGTTGTTTTTCATTGGCAGTTTCTGATAAGGCAGAATACCTTCAGCTGATGATATCTTATCAATGAGAGTCTTTGGGTTTGCATTCTGAAAATGAAGTACCTGCCTTCCTCTTATCCCTGGCACAGTGTTCCTAACGTATCGGTTTAGTGGTTGAAGATCAATGAAGTTTTTGTGTCCCAGCCTCGTCGTAGGTGTCGGTGGCCGAGTGGAATGAGACCGACACAGGAACAAAAATAGCACGCTGGTGCAGGTACGGAGGGGAGCAGCCAGAAACTATAAACACTAGAGTAAATTAGAAAGAGAAATATATTGCACAGAATGTAACAATACTTAACTTTTACATAGTACTGCAGAATGTTGATACATAGTTGTTAGAGGCCTGCCTAGTGCCTGTACGATAGCAAAGTCTTCACTGGTGCCTATCTGATTACGAAGATCCTAACTGGTTGTTAACTCAGTCCCAAGTCACTGATGTCTTTCAGTGGTGGCCACGAGCGGGGTTCCAGCAGAGGGCGCTCGTGGCTGTCCTGAGAACGCCGCGCCGTGTGTGCATGGCGGCGCGCGGCGAAAGTAGGTGGCGCGTACTTTGTACTTGTGCGACACCACACCCCTCCCCCCCAAACCGCCGCGCCGTCGTGGCGTAGGGCTGAGGGCCACGGCGACGGCACTGGGAGGAGGGCCTGGGCGGGGGCGTTACTGGTGGGACGGGCGTCGTAGCTGAGGCTGGGATCGAGACGCCGTCCGCGCCCCGGCATCCGCCTTGCGATCCTCCAGGGAACCCACCGAAACCTGGGGAAGGGCGCACCCCCCCCCCCCCCCCCCGCCCAGAGGGAGCAGGTCATCTTCTTCTGAGGTGCGTGGTCCAGGCGGCGGCGGCACGCACGGTCCCGGAGTCCCTCTCGGTGACGCTGTTATCTGCGGCGGCGACAGCGGCGGCGTCGCGTCGATCTCCATCGGGACGATCTCGTAGTCCGGGGACGAACGATGTGGTTATGCTCCCTGGCGGTGAACTGGGTCTGGAATCAAGAAACCGCAATTGGTTTGCGTGGCGCCGCAGCTCCGACCCTGTGGAAGCACGTACAACATACATATTGCGACCGAGCACGCGCTGAATGATGCCCGGCATCCATAGTTTCTTCTTGTTTCCAGCAAACACCCTGTACAGCACCGGCGTGGAAACCTGAAAACGCGTAGCGCCATACGAACCGACTCGGTGCGTGGCAGGCTGCAGCAGGTGAAGGAGAGTGCGGTGACGGCGGCCGTGTAGCAGCTCGGCAGGAGACGGGCCGTCACGTAGACAGGAAAATTTGAAGAGCTTGCTGCCTGGAGTGCTGACCTTTCATCTTCTCCATGTGAGACTTGAATGTTCGAACGAAACGTTCTGCTTCACCATTGGACTGAGGGTGAAAAGGTGCAGTGGTAATATGCTGAATGCCATTCACACGACAAAACTGTTGAAATTCCGCACTAACAAACTGAGGTCCATTGTCACTGACGATAGTTTCAGGCAAACCTTCGATGCAAAACACTGATGTTAAGGCACTGATTGTACTAGAAGCTGTCGTTGAGTTCATGGCAATCACAAAAGGAAACTTGCTGAAAGCGTCTACAACAATTAACCAGCGCGTATTCCAGAAAGGTCCGGCAAAGTCAATATGTAAACGTTGCCATGGTCCCTTGGGGCGTGGCCAGTCTGAGAAACGCTGTGGAGGAGCCGCCGGATGCTCCGCACAAACTGTACACTGTGATGTCATGCTCTCTATCTGAGCGTCCATACCAACCCAGGTACAATGACGTCTGGCCAGTTGCTTTGTCCTAACAATGCCCCAATGTCCTTGATGCAGGAGGCGTAACACTTCTCGTTGCAGGGAACGAGGAACAATCACTCTTGCTTGGTCGTTGTCGGTATGCAACAACAGTACACCCTTACTTAAAGATAATGCATGACGTTGTGCAAAATAACGTCGAACCAGAGGCCGATCAATGTCTTTGGCTCTGGCAGGCCAACCAAAGCGAACAAAACGTGCTACCACACTTAGGTCTGCATCCGCAGCTGTTTCCTGTGCAACCCGACGAGAGTTCAAAGGAAAGTCTGCGACAGCGGAAGCATCTCTGGAGTCTATCTGACAACATGCCATTTCTGAAGAATCAAATGATACATCCTGGCCAACCGGAAGTCGGGAAAGTGTGTCCGCGTTGGCGTGTTTAGTGGTAGGTCGGTACAAAATCTCATACTGATAATTAGACAATATCAAGGACCATCTTTGAAGCTTTTGTGCCGTTCGTGGCGGAATGGGCTTTGTGGGTGAGAACAACGACGTGAGAGGCTTGTGGTCTGTCAACAAATAGAATTTTCTGCCATAGAGATAATGATGAAACTTTGTGACGCCGTAAATGATTGCTAAGGCCTCCTTTTCTATCTGACTGTAATTCTGTTGCGTCGGCGTCAGTAGCTTGGATGCAAAGGCAATAGGACGATCGTGACATCCAATACGATGCGACAGAACGGCACCCAGACCGTACGACGAGGCGTCAACTGCTAACACTACAGGCTTCTGTGGGTCAAAGGGAATCAAACATGCATCACTGAGTAGTGCAGACTTTAGTTTGTCAAAGGCAACCTGACAATCTTTAGACCATACAAAAGGAACATTTTTCCTACGTAAGTGATGCAGTGGAGCTGCAATCTGAGAGGCATTGGGAATAAATCTGAAATAATAGTTCAGCTTCCCCATTACTGCTTGCAATTCGTGCACATTCTTAGGAGGAGGCAAGTCTTTGATTGCTCGAAGATGTGACTGTAAGGGATGTATTCCTTGGGCATTAATCACATGACCTAGGTACTCTATTTCAGTTTGAAAAAACGAACACTTTGCTTTATTGCAACGTAGACCTGCTGCAGTCAAAACTTTGAAAAGGCACTCCAGGTTTGCTAAATGTTCTTCAACTGTACGTCCGGATACCACAATGTCATCTAAATAGTTCGAGCAACAAGGTACCGAAACTGTCAGCTGTTCCAAAAAACGCTGAAAAATAGCGGGAGCGGAAGAACTGCCAAAGGGTAGGCGTTGAAATTGAAAAAGGCCCATGTGAGTATTAATGACGAAAAACTTTTTTGACTCGTCATCAAGTGGAATCTGTAAGTATGCCTCTGCTAAATCAATCTTATAAAAGAAGCGAGACTGTCCTAGTTTGTCCATCAGTTCCTCAGGTCTGGGCAGGGGATAAGTGTCGACAATTGTTTGACTGTTCACTGTTGATTTGAAGTCCGCACAGAGACGAAGTTTTCCTGACGGCTTGGGTATAATTACTATAGGCGAGGCCCACTGACTCGCAGAAACAGGAGAAATCACCCCACTATCTTGCCAACGTTTAAGTTCTTCGGCAACTATATCACGCAAGGCGATAGGCACTGGTCTAGCTTTACGAAATTTTGGAACTGCAGATTCTTTTAAAGTTACATGTGCCACGAAGTCTTTTGCACAACCTAGTTCCGGCGAAAACAAGTCACTATATTTGTCACACAATGCAGTGATTTTATCCTGAGGCACTATTGACGAAATTTGAAGCACATCTCTTTGAATTGATAAACCAAACAAGTCAAAAGCATCTAGTCCAAAAATGTTCTGTGTCGATTTGGCCTGAAGAACTACAAAAGCAACTGTTTTTGTTACACCTTGAAAAGAGGCGGGCAGGCTACACGTTCCTAGCACGGGAATATTTTGACCTGTATAAGCTGTTAACACTTGCTGTGACGGCGACAATTTTGGCGAACCCAGAAGTTCATAAGTATCTTTATTTATTAATGTGACAGCGGAACCAGTATCAAGCTGAAATTGCACAGTCTTATTTTCTATGGAGAGATTTACAAAAAGTTTGTGCTTCTGGCGCACGACAGGTGCGCAAATGTGGGCAACGTCTGCTACGGTTTGTTTGCTGCGTATGCGCGGGCCGCGTAGTGAAGTAAGCGGCGCAGACTCGGCACGCAGCGGATTAACAACACTGTCACTAGAGGGCACTACCGCCGGATCGGCGTCCGCGCAATGCGAGGCTACTACAGAGTCACTAACTACTGCACTAAACTTTTGAGTAGCTACTCCAAGTCTACTGTCACCATCTACTCAGTACTGGGAACTAGTACAATGAGCAGTTCCAGAAGGCACTAGTTTCACTACAGGATTGCACTGTACATAATCATTTTGCTTGTCCCGAACCCTTTTCCGTTGCACTGTTTTACGCGCTCGTCGGCGCTTGCTACGTGGTGCACTATATAGTTTTGCCATAGGCGCAGAACTACTTTCTTGCAATTGAGAACCAACGAAAGCACTGTTCAATTCCACAGCGTCTATAACATTTACTGTATGCACTGCTCTCGCACTTTGCGAAGCACTGTTTCTAACGTTACTATTCTTTGAGTTTTTAATTTGCATACACACAGACTGCACATGTCCCGATTTGCCACATTGATAACAGGTTGCGTTGCGACTAGGGCAATGAGCACGCTTGTGGCGAGACAGACACTGGGGGCAAGATTTACGTACATTTTTCTGAAATGAGCGTTGGCGCCCGTTATTCAAATCACTGTTTCTAACACGACGGGGCGACCTTTGTGTCGCACTTTTACACTGGCTACTGTTCACTGTCTGTTCAGCACGGCCTGTAGAAAAATAAGAATCACGAGTGCTATACTGAGAACTACGGCTAGGAAAGCGTCCGTTACGGCGCACTGAATTTACACTGTGGCTTTGCATTTCTACATCTGCTAAGTCAAAAGTGTCATGTGCTTCAATAAGCTGAAGTACACTGTCTAATGAAGGGTCTGACTGTTTCAGAATTGCTGCCCTAATTCTGGGGTCCTGAATGTTCTGCGTAATCGCATCTCGCAACATAACGTCACTATAAGAAAGTCCACAAGAGCAAGTAAATTTACATTGGCGGGTTAAGCCCTTCAATTCCGTAATCCACTCTTGGTGTGACTGCTGCAGTAATTTTTTAAGTCTGAAAAATCGGTATCGTGCAGCGGCTACAAGAACTTTTCTCTCATAATGAGCATTCAGTGCATCTACAATTTGTTCAAAGTCTACATCACGAGGAGATGCGAGAGGGAAAAGTTTTTGCAATAGTACGAAGGTCTGGGGGCCCACAATCGATAAGAAAAGGTTCTTCACTCTCTGACCTGTAATTTGATGAGCCGCGACGAGTTCTTGAAACTGTGCGAAATAGTCGCTCCATTCTTCCGCACGTTCGTTGTACTGGCGAAATGTAGGAAGTGGTGCAGCGGCAGGTGTGGGCTGCTGATGTGACGGCTGTTGTTGTTGGTGAGCAGCCTGTGCCATCAACTGCGACACGGCCTGCAGTAGTTGAGTGATTTGCGCCGTCTGTAACTGAATAATTTCCATTAAGTTTGGGTTCGGGGTAGTGGCCATGCTGACCGATTAGGCGCCGCGCATACAAGTAAATTATAACAAAACACAAATGCAATACGAAAGAGGACGCTCTGCAACAAAAAAGTCCACAAAACACGTAACAAAATATCTTCCCCCAAAATTCTTATATTAAGGGTGGGTGGGCGGGAGCAATTTCTGCGTGCTCCGACTGCTGCTGTCTGGCTGCTGCAAGAGAGCTGGTCCAAGGTTCTATCACTCCTCGTCGCCACTTTTGTGTCCCAGCCTCGTCGTAGAGGTCGGTGGCCGAGTGGAATGAGACCGACACAGGAACAAAAATAGCACGCTGGTGCAGGTACGGAGGGGAGCAGCCAGAAACTATAAACACTAGAGTAAATTAGAAAGAGATATATATTGCACAGAATGTAACAATACTTAACTTTTACATAGTACTGCAGAATGTTGATACATAGTTGTTAGAGGCCTGCCTAGTGCCTGTACGATAGCAAAGTCTTCACTGGTGCCTATCTGATTACGAAGATCCTAACTGGTTGCTAACTCAGTCCCAAGTCACCGATGTCTTTCCGTGGTGGCCACGAGCGGGATTCCAGCAGAGGGCGCTCGTGGCTGTCCTGAGAACGACGCGCCGTGTGTGCATGGCGGCGCGCGGCGAAAGTAGGTGGCGCGCACTTTGTACTTGGGCGACACCACAGAAGTCTTCATGCGTCATTTTAGTGACAACAAATTTTCTACTTGCTGTGGAAGCCATATTCATCCAGTCTTCCGGAATATAAATGTCACGTTGATTCTTCTTTCTTTTAAGTTCAACGATTCCGAAGTCAAGATCACATTCATTGTATGAATGTTCACAGATGAGGAAATAGTGATCAACTAATTCAATTTGGGTGTTCCTAACAATATAACACCAAGATTTTACTATTCGATGGGTCTTATTCTGGCCTCCACCGTTGTCACTGAGATGTGCTTCATAGTGTGAGGAAGACTCTGGATATACCTTAGCAGGCACGATGCTATCTCCTGGCAACCCCTACTTGCCTGTCCTTCATTCCACATAAATATATGGGCAGTAATACTGGTTAAGTTGTGAATATTAAGGTTGTATGTCCACAACTACGGCATATAGAAAGCTTTCGTGTTCGTGACATGTGGTGTCGGCATGATCTTTTGAAGATCAATGCATATTGCAAGATGGTTGTCGTCCTTTAACTGCGGCATTTCCTTTTGCCTTCTTTTGCTACTTCTGGCTTTCTGAGATGAATTCTTTTTCAACTTCAACTGCCTTTTTTTCATCAGACATACTATGTCAAATTTCATCTGCAACCTGTCACACAGATATCGGTATGAGGCCTGTGAAAACGACGGGATATGTCTGTAAAAACTTTCGCTTTGAGGTTTACTTTTTTGTCTTCGTGGAAAAAATATTTCATACGGTTTATACATCATTGCCACACTTGAGTTTGAATGTAAGTACTTTCGATTTGGAGCTTTTGCTCTACTATAATGATTTGAGTACATCGGAAATTTTCTTATACGCTCCTTGATTATTGCATTTCTGTTTGCTGGAATTTTATTTGGAGGTTCCTTTCTTCCCAGTTTGTCACGTGGGGTTTGATTTTTTTGTGAATAATAACATTTCTTATCCTTTTGTTATATATTTCACACGCTTCTACAATAGCACTGATATCTGCTTCCATTCGCGGAATGTATCGCACTGTTTGGTGGTAAAGGGGTCATAGTGATATTGGACCCGTTGTGCGCCAAAGTGCAACTACAAACAACCAAGCAGTCAAGGGGTATCGCGCTGGATAGCACATACTATCAATAAAATCACTAGGCTCTCTTTACCGGGCGCAGGATCCATTCCTCCCGCGGTCAGAAAAATAGAACTGAATCCTCCCGAGGCTGCAAGGGTGTGGAAAAGGACGGGACTGAACCCTCCCAAAACCTGTTTAAGCAGGTAGTTGGTGGCGGCCCGAGACCAGAGTGTGTGGCCAGACCTTTATGAATATTCCAGGCAAGCAAAGCTATCCAGTATATGTTCCAGTGTATGTTCCTACATTGTACAGTAAAGTAAGAGTGAGAATGAAGTCCCAGTTAACGTTAAAGTCAGAGTAAACGTACAGTAATATCACTTTGGTTCTTACAAACTAAAGATTACGTTTTACTCGCAATTGATAAATCTGTGTAACATTTTCAGCAGTTGGTATACAAGTTTATTTGATATAGCATCGAATTATAAACAGAGGTCAACGCAGACTAATTTTTTTCCTAAAAAAGAAGAAATTTTGCTTTCAACGGGAGGGCGAGACATGATTCTTATTGAAATGGATTGACTTAACTTGAATAGAAGCAAGTTATGAACATCTGTAGTTTCTAATAAAACTTGCCTTAATAGGAAATCGGAAGGTAATAAGTAGAAAAAGGTAACACGAGAAAAAATCCATTAATCAACGCCGAAACGTGGAAGAGATATAAGGAAGCATCAGCTGTTATAAACAAAGTACAACGAAAACATTACAACAATGGATAATGACAGTTCTATTCGCGTATTTTTCACAAAAATTTGTTTGTTGCTAGTGGCAAAAAGCTTCAAACGTAAACATTACATAAAACAACAACAACAACTCACCAAATTTGTTAGCACGAATGATGTTGCAACTTTGAAAGAAACGGTAGGAGCAGTAGAGAACTTACATATGGAGACGAGATATACAATGCCAAACTTCTACACTTGTTATGTAATAAACACTAATCATACCGGATCACAGTATGAATCAACGCTGAACACTGGTTGGTATACAAGGATGCGGAGACCTTTTGCCAATCTTGCAATTAGCTATGCTTATTGTTTATACTATTGGAAGATTAATTTTTAGCGTCCCATTGAGATCGTCGTCATTAGAGACGGAGCTCAAGCTCGGATTGGGTAGATCTCATAACTAATGATGAGGTACTGAACGGAACTAGGGCATATGTTGACAAAAAGAAGGGATAGATTGGTGGAGGGAGGGAGGGAGACTTAGGGTTTAACGTCCCATCGACAGTGTGGTCATTAGAGACGGAGAGATTGGTCAGACACATTTTGAGACATGAAGGTATCGTGAAACTAGCATTAGAGGGAAGTGTATGCGGTAAAAATCGCAGAGGTAGGCCGAGAGACGATTACAGTAAGCAAATTCATAAGGATGTAAGCTGTCGTTCTTATTCAGAAATTAAGAGGTTTGCACAGGATAGGGTAGCGTGGAGAGCTGCATGAAACTGAAGACAACAACAACAACAACAACATTTCATACTAAATTTAATCACGTATAATACCATAGAGTAAACAAACTGTTCGATTTGTTAGAAGCGACAAGTAATGCCGGAAAAGGCTTGGGGCGGGGGTGGGGGCTGTGGGCTGGTATCTGCAGGATGCGCCAGTGTGCTAGAGTAGTTCGGGAGGATTCAGACCTGTCCCCTGTTCGCCTACCTGCCGTTGGGAGGATTCCGTCCTGCGCCCTCTTTACCAGTGAATAGATTAATAGTATCACGTCCCATTCCTGTACTTAACTCTTTTTTTTTTTTTTTTCAAAAATGTCACTTAGACCCCTTGACCTCTGGGGTCCTCAAATGTGATTTGCAGAGTATGCCATCTAGGTGTAGAACAGTTGCCTCGCCGTGGCTCTTTACAAAGTGGGCAGACAATACGTATAGTGTGTGGGACAACTTGGGCTTTTGCCGGCAGCGACAGTCGGTGGTCGCTCCGCCTCCTGTTTGTGCCTGTGAGCGCTCCTCTGGGAGCCGCGCTGTGCGGCCGGCCATTTGTCACGAGATTCTCCACGCCGCGCTGTTAGGTGTGCCCGCGGGCCTCCCGGACTTTCTCCCGGCCCACAGCGGCAGAGCCAGCGGCAGCCGCGCTTTCACACGCGCGGCCAGTCCACGCGTGACGCTCGGGCCGGGCCGGGCCGCATTCACGGGCCGCACAAAGGTATCTCGCTGCGACATCGCGCCACCCGCCCTCTGTGCAGGTCGCAGGGGCTTATTACGTTCACAACGGGCGCCGCGCGCAAACTTTCCAGATGGCATCTCTGTGTGCGCGTGAGAGACAGACAGAGTGCTGCGTGCGTGCGCGTGCAAAAAAAAAAAAGTGTCCTTCAAAGTCCATTTCCGAGAGGAGGGGAGGGGGTAGGGAAAAAAAGTGCCCGGTGGCGCATCCCCTACTTAGCGCAATAAAGCCGAACGGCGGGCGCGGAGTTGCGCCACCGCCTAGGGGATGAGGGCCGTGGGCGGGAGGGGGAGGGGGTGCCGCTAAATGTGGGGCGAGCCACGGACGAGCCCCCTGAAACCGCTCGCCAGAGATGGCCCCGGCGATAGCGGCGCGCCCCGCGGCGGGGCGGCAGAACTACCGCGCGGTCAAAGGCGCCGCCTGCGACCGTCAGCTCATCAGGAGACCGGCGTCAATGATGGTCACGTTTGCGCTGACACCGTGGCGTGATGTTCACATGCATAAAAGCGGACCGGAATTTTTTTTATCGGGGCACAAAAGTCGCTGTACCGAAAAAGAACGCTAACATGTCCGAAAATTCGCCATCAGGCGCTGAAGATCACGCGATCGTTAACCGACCGCCGTGTCATCCTCAGATAATGTTTTCTCATCTGGTAGTACCTGAATGGCGTAAAGACAGGACAGGTCACTTTATAATTAGTTGTTGTTGTGGTCTTCAGTCTGGAGACTGGTTTGATGCAGCTCTCCACAATACCCTGTCCTGAGCAAGCCTCTTCATCTCCTCATAAGAACGGCAAACCACATCCATTTGAATCTGCTTACTATATGCGTCTCTTGGTCTCCCTCTACGATTTTTACCCCACAAACTTCCTTCCAATGCTAAATTTACGATTTCCCGATGTCTAAGAATGTGTCCTACCAATCTATCCCTTCTTTTAGTCAAGGTATGCCAGAAATTTCTTTTCTCCCCATTTCTGTTCAGTACCTCCTCATTAGTTACGCGATCCACCCACCTAATCTTCAGCATTCTTCTGTAGGACGAACATTTCAAAAGCCTTAATCCTCTTCCTGTCCGCACTGTTTATCGTCCATGTTTCGCTCCCATACAAGGCAACACTCCATACAAATGCCTTCAGAAAGGACTTCCTTAGGCTTAAATCAATTTTAGATTTTAACAAATTTCTCTTTTTCAACAACGCTTTTCTACCCATTGCCACTCTGCATTTTATATCCTCTGTACTGCGACCATCATTCGTTATTTTACTGCCCAAGTAACAAAATTCATCTACCTCCTTTATTGCTTCGTTACCTAATCTAATTCCTTCAGCATCACCTGATTTTCTTAGACTGCACTCCATTACCCTAGTTTTGCTCTTGTTAATGTTCATCTTATATGTACCTTTCAGCACCCTGTCCATTCCGTTCAATAGCTCTTCCAGATCCTTTGCTGTATCGGACAGAATTACTATGTCGTCGGCAAAACGCAATGTTTTTAATTCTTCCCCCTGAACTTTAATTCCTTCTCCAAATTTCTCCTTGCTTTCCTTTATAGCTTGCTCATTGTACAAATTGAAGAACATTGGAGAAAGGCTACTACCCTGTCTTCCTCCCTTTCCAACCACTGCATCCCTTTCAATTAGCTACTAAATAATATCGTTAATGCTGTGGAATATACAAGATCGCTGTTCATATACCGTATTCCAGATTACCGGTTCTACAAAACTTTATTGTCATCTTCAGATCTGCTACTCTAGATTTTCAAATATAGCACCTATCCATTTATGATTAACAACTTTACAGTTCAATCATACTGTGTCTTGATTTACACAGCACGATTGATCTGTGCCGTTGTTAATGCAAAGATCGCTGATCATTACTTCATTCCCGAGTACCGGTTTCGACAAAACTTTGTTGTAACCTTCAAATCTGTAACCCTACATTTTGAAATATAGCACCTCCGCATACATTATTAATAACTGCACAGATCAATCGTGCTGTGTAAATCAGTTGTTATTTCATTATATTCATAATGGATGTGAGGTCGCGGTTGTATACTTAATTATTTTGTCAAGTAGGCTCAACCACAGAGATCGTGTAAAAATAACTTAAGTATGACGCGTTTCAAGGGTCAAGCCCTCATCATCAGATAAACTATACAAGAATCTTAAAACCCAAGACAAAAATCTAAAACGATTTAAACGCGTCTTACTTTTTACGCGATCTCTGTGGTTGAGCCTACTTGACAAAATAATTCAGTTGTTATTCATCTATGGAGGGGTGCTATATTTCAAAATGTAGAGTTGCAAATCTGAAGATTACAACAATGTTTGATCGAAACCGGTAATTTGGAATAAAGTAATCATCAGCGATCTTGGCATATCCCTTTCAGACCCAAGGTTGTAGGTGATGGGACAATATAGAAAGGGATGTTTAAGATACACAATACGTACAGTAATTCATTACAAAAAAGAAAATAAATTATTTTCAAAAATGTTGTACCCACACAATTGTCTGTTTTGTGCCTTCAATACGAATGTTCATGATCTGCACCATCTTACAGTAACATGCTATTAAAAAAAAATTACATAATAATATTACAGGATGATAAAAAAATCAACTCGCTATCAGATATGATAGTTTCACATGTCAAAACACGGATAGAAAAACATTTTCAACAAGTCTTTCTTGCAGCCATTATAAGTATACTGGAAGTTTACAGACTGCTGGTGGCACAGTGTACAAACGTGCAATTAAAAAACGTTGCTAACGTCACGACAGTCGATCCACGACTGCGTGATGCAAGCAGGAACTTCCTAGCACGAATCACAAAGAAATAAAGCGAACAAAACCAGAAGCGCACAATTGTGCGTGCAGGGCCTGAAAGAGATATAAATGAAAAAACTATAATAATTTAGATCTCCCCCTTGCCTTGTATAACGTCAAGCGTATACAATATCGTTAAATTATAATCATAATTTCGTGTGACTCAATGGTGTGGTGGAAGTTTAAATTGGACCCTTCTTCTCAGTTATGCGGTCGAGGAAAAGCGAATTGAAGCGTAACGCAGAAGGAAAGTTCTTGGGAAAGTTTTGGGAAGATGTTGTAAATCATAACTTGTCGTATTAGAGGAGGAAAATTCAAATTGAAATGTTTGCAAACCTAATAGATAAACTACTATAGTCATCAGTCCCTAGATTACAAACTACTTAAACTAAGGACAACACACACACACACACACACACACACACACACACACACACAAGCACACGCACATCTAGGCCCCAGAAAGGACTCGAACCTCCGACGGCGAAAAACAGTAGGCCCTGTAGCAAGGATTAAAGGAAGAGAGCCGCGGCGAAGCGGCCGAGCGCATTGAGGCGCTATGCTGCGATGCGTGAGACCGCTTCCCGTCCGGGGTTCAAATCCCCCTTCGGGAATGGAATTTTGTGCTGTCTTTGGTATAAAATAGTTCATAAGGAGTTTGTAAGTTTAGGGACTGATGACCCGCAGTTAAGTCCCATAAGCTTTACAAACATTTGAACATTTTAAAGGAAGAGAGAAGTAATTCAGAGACGATCTGCTTCGTTTTCTACCGGTAGATTCGATCAACACGCGGGTATTGCCGAGGACCCCTGGACGAAAGGAGGCTTCACTTTCGAGAAATTCCATTCAGGAAATTTTTAATGTCGGCATTTGAAGATCACTGTAAAACAGTTCTAAGCAGTACGGAGCTATAAGAATAGTCGTTTTCTCTCACTCTGTTTGAGAGTACGATGCAGAAGGAAATGGACTGTTGCGGCATTACCTTCTCTGTGCCACACATCATGAGTGCTATATAGTGTATGGGTAGATCCGGGTGTAGCTGCAGAATGCGAACCACATCATATCCGACGATTTTACATTAAAATACAGGCTGAAAAATACGAGATGCAATTTCGCGATCTCTTGAGTTCCTAATTACGCATTACCAATTACAATTTCATACGCTTCAGCAGACTCAGATGTTTACTGGAGTTAAATGCATTGTCTGTCAAAGTATTTCGCATGCATAAAAAAATCTTGTGAATTTTTACTCTTAAGTGAATCAATGCGGCAAACTCTATGAACCCACGAGTGTACCGATACATTTTAGAGATTTGAAACGTAATTCAAATGTTCAAATGTTTGTATAGTCTATGGGACCTAACTACGGGGTCATCAGTCCCTAAACTTACAAACTACTTATGAACTAGCTAACACTAAGGACGGCACAAATATTCTAACCCCCGACCGTAGTGGCCGTGCAAATTGTGACTGGCGCTCGGCCACCGCGGCCGGCACGTGTGTGTGTGTGTGTGTGTGTGTGTGTGTGTGTGTGTGTGTCTTGTTCTTAAGGTAGTTTAAGCATTTTTTAAGCCTACGAACTGATAACCACAACTACGGTCGGCGGTTCGAATCCCCCCCTCGGGCATGGATATTTGTGCCGTCCTTAGTTGTAAGTAGTTCATAAGTAGTTTGTAAGTTTAGGGACTGATGACCCAGTAGTTAAGTCCGATAGACTCTACAAACATTTGAACATTTTGATAACCACAGTATTTATGTCCCACTAATTTACAAACATTTGAAGATTCCCTGGAACACTCTTTTTCAAGAGCAATTTGTTAACACAGGAAAAGCTTCTAGCATCTGGCTCGACGTCTAGTGGGACGTTTGCTGCAAACAAACATTTTTCTTGTTCTAAAGGCGAGATGTTCCACTTGTATAACTGTACATACCGTGTTTTCTGATTCTTCACTTTTATTTCTTCGGTCACTATGCGTTTTATGGGTGGAGGCGCAACTTTGGCCGAGAGCTGATTCTTTGAGACGATGGTTGGTGCAAGACACCTCGTAGCTCAGCGGACTGACTCGTCTGAGGCTTTGACCACGTTGACAAGTGTGGACCGACTGTCCCAGAAAGACGTTCCACGCAATTGGCGGAGGGGGGCATGTGGAAACAGATAGCAAGCGCCTGGCACATTTCTTATGTGCCTGACACGGTTGGTTAGCTCCCAAAGATATATGAAGTCAAAAATAGGAACGTCGAGTGACGGTGGCAAGTCTTTGCCCTGGTTGGGAAACGTCGAAATCCGGGACTTGTTTGCCCGATGACTTACGGTTACTGCAAACTCCCAGCACGCAGGTTCGAGCTACCACATAGACTGTAGCCAGCGGCCTGTGCACCACCGTGCCCAGTGGCAATTACGTGAGGCGTCACTTGCACTGCAGGATCTACGCCAGGCAGACTTTGTTGTGACATCTCGACACAGTACGCAAATAATAAAAAGTAAACAATAAATTCTACTGTGGAAGTAGTCCTGCTTTAGCATCTCATGAGTGACATTTGCGAACTTGTCCTGCAAATCCTGGAACTCGCGCACACAATTAGTGAATCAAGTAAAAAAAATATATTACAATATGGTAATATGTATCTGGAGTGTAATTCGATTTTTTCCTTGCGGTGCGGCTGTGTCTCACACCCTTCTTGTACTGATAAACCAAGATTTGTCGAAGCAAATATTCTCAAAGAGAATGCCCGCCATATTTCCGCCTAGTTTTCGTAACATGCACCAGTAAATAAGAATTTTTATAAAGAATTTTCCTTTTCTGCAATGCAATGTAATTAACAGTGTAAGTTGTAGTAGTATACTTTGGACCCAGAATGAGGTTGGGGAAGGGGTCTGTGCCGGCCGCGGTGGCCGAGGTGACTGAGGCGCTCCAGTCACGGTCAGCACGGCCACTACGGTCGGGGGTTCGAATCCCCCCTCGGGCATGGATATTTGTGCCGTCCTAGTTCGTAAGTAGTTCGTAAGTAGCTTGTAAGTTTAGGGACTGATGACCCCGTAGTTAAGTCCCATAAGCTTAACAAACATTTGAAGATTTTTTTTTATGTTTTTTTTTTTTTTTTTTTTTGAAGGGGTCTGTAGATGGTAGCTCCACTGAAACTTCCTGACAGATTAAAATTGTGTGCCGGAACCGGAAATCGAACCTGGGACCTTTGCCTTTCTGTGAAGTCTGGAAAGTGGGAGGCGAGGTACTGGCATAATTGAAGTTGTGAGGACGGACCGTGAGTCATGTCGGGATAGCTCAGTGGAAGAACGCTTGCCAGTGAAAGGCAAAGATTCTAGGTTCGAGTCCCGGTTCCGGCACACAATCTTAATCTGCCAGGTAGCTTCTGAGCAGTGAACATTCCGCTGCAGAGTGAAAGTTTCATTCTACATCTACATATACACTGGATACTCTGCAAATCATATTTAAGTGCCTGGCAGAGGGTTCATCGAACCACCGTTAAACTGTATCTCCCATTCCATTCTCGAATAGCGCGCGGGAAGAAAGAACACCTGAATCTCTCAGTTCGAGCTTTGATTTCTCATATTTTATTCTGATGATCATTTCTACCTATGTAAGTGGGAGTCAACAATATGTTTTCGCATTCGGAGGAGAATGTTGGCGATAGTAGTTTCGTAAGTAGCCAACGCCGCAGCGATTAGCTCCGTTGTTGCAATGATTTCCATCCCAGATCCTGTATCATTTCCGTAACGCAGTCTCCCCTGTACCGTGACAATAAAAAACGGGCTGCCCTTCTTGGGACTCTTTCAATGTCCTCCGTCAAACCCACTTCATAAGGATTCCACACTGTGCAACAATACTTTAGAAAAGGACGGACAAGCGTAGTGTATGCAGTTTCTTTAGAAGTTCTCTTCCATTTTTAAGGGTTCTGCCAATAAAACGTAGTCTCTGGTTCGCGTTTCTCACGACATTATCTACGTGTTCTTTCCAGTTTAAATCTGATGTAATAGTAATTCATAGGTATTTTGTGTGTTTTACGGTCTTCACTTTTGATTGATTTATTTTTTTAACGACGTTTAACGGATATCTTTTCGTACTCATGTGGACGACTTCACACTTCTCATTATCTAGAGTCAATTGCCAATTTTTACACCTTACTGATATCTTATTTAGATCGTTCTGCAATTGGTTTGATCTTCAGATGATTTTACTAGACGGTAAATGACGGCGTCATCTGCAAACAACCTAAGAGAGCTACTTAGATTTTCTCCCAAATTGTTACTGTAAATAAGGAACAGCAGAGGACCAATAACACTACCCTGTGGAACGCCCGATATCACCTCTGTTTTAGTCGATGCGTTACCTGTGGTGTCGCACAAGTACAAAGTGCGCGCCACCTACTTTCGCCGCGCGCCGCCATGCACGCACGGCGCGGCGTTCTCACGACGACAGCCACGAGCGCCCTCTGCGACAACTCCGCTCGTGGCCACCACTGAACGACATCGTTCACTTGGGTCTGAGATAGCAACCAGAATCGGAATCAGATAGGCACCAGTGAAGACTTTGCTATCGTACAGGCACTAGGCAGGCCTCTAACAACTATGTATCAACATTCTGCAGTACTATGTAAAAGTTAAGTATTGTTACATTCTGTGCAATATATATCTCTTTCTAATTTACTCTAGTGTTTATAGTTTCTGGCTGCTCCCCTCCGTACCTGCACCAGCGTGCTATCTTTGTTCCTGTGTCGGTCTCATCCACTCGGCCACCGACACCTACGACGAGGCTGGGACACAAAAGCGGCGACGAAGTTGGGACACAAAATTACCATCGATTACTATGAACTGTGTCCTCTCTGACAGGAAATCCCCTATCCAGTCGCTAATTTGGAGCGATATCCATAACCACGCTGTTTGATTAAAAGCCGTTTGTGAGGTACGGTGCCAAAAGCCTTCTGGAAATCAAGAAATACGGAATCCATTTGCGAACCCTTGTCGATAGCAGCCATCACTTCGTGTGAGTAAAGAGCTAGTTGTGTTTCGCATGAACGATATTTTCGAAATCCGTGTTGACCTTGGCAAAATAGATCATTGTGTTCGAGATAATTCGTAATATTTGAATACAGGATATGTTCCAAAACCCTGTTGCAAATTGACGTCAATGAAATAGGCCTGTAGTTTAGTGGGTGAATCCTACTGCCTTTCTTGAATATAGGTGTGACCTGTGCAACTTCCCAATCTTTTGGTACAGATCATTCTTTGAGAGAGCGGTTGTATATGGCTGTTAAGTAAGAAGCTATCGGTTCAGCATAATCAGATGGAAATCTAATGAGCATACAGTCCGGCCCAGAAGACTTGTTCTTGTTCAGTGATTTTAGTTGCTTCACTACTCCGATGATATCTACTTCTACGTTACTCATTTCGGCCTCTGTTCGTAATTCGAAATCTGGAATACGGGTTTCGTCTTCTTTGGTGAATGTGTTTCTAAAAGCTATGTTTAGTAACTCTGCTTTAGTAGCGCTGTCATCGGCAGGATCGTCACTGTTATCACGTAGTGAAGGTATTGTTTTTGTTTTGCCCCTAGTTATTTAACATATGACCAAAATCTCTTTGGGTTTTCAGTCGAATTTCGAGAAAGTCTGACAGGTCAGTGTCATGGTATCTCCAGGTAGCTCATGGGAGAAGGGGAATTGGCTGCAGCAGACAGGAAACACGGGATTTAAAAGTCAATCAGATCCTTAGGTGACCGACTATGGCGAGAGGCGAAGAGGTTGGGGAGGGAGGGAGAGAGTGACCTTCAGCTGTCAGTCAAAAAGGTGTAGTATGAGGGTAAGCCGAAGACTGAACACAATGCTTGGAAGCAAAGGCATTTCTCAACAATCACTTCAGTGTTCAACAGTGTACGCTCTGAAGCAGCAGACGACCTATTCATGTAGAAGGTGACCTTACGACATGGAAGAACTTTTTAAAGTCGCTTTCCCTCACCCATCCACCTACGTTAGTTCAATAACAAAATCATTCTTGAAAAATATTGTTTCAAAATGATACATAAATGAGAATGTTAGCACAATAAATTGCGCATTACAGTAAATATAAAACAAATTATAGAAACTTTCTAAATGACTGATAGCAACAACAAAAATATATGTTCTTAGGTAGATGCCATGCATACTGTTTAGCCTGTCTCCTAATGAATGAAATACAAGCGTACAAAATATTAGACCAAATGTGTGACTATAATGAAGCGTGTGCATATTACAGAAGACATCATGTCATTCACTATGGACAGAAATCATTCATCCTGAACAGAATTTCAGGCGTGAACAGAGGAAGCATTATAAGACCGTCGTTATTATCATACCTAGTAGATTCGTCGCAGTTCTGCGAGTTTCTCGCGGACGATTGAGTACTATACGAAGAAGTAGCAATGTTGGAAAATTTTAGTGAAACATAGGAATATTCATGCTTTGTGCAGAGAGTCGTAATTGACCTTCAAATAAAGAAATGTAGCGTATAGGTAGTTCAAAGTAAGAATGATCCCTTACTGTATTAACTAACTGCAAAACAGTCTCTGGACGCAGATGGGAGTGGTCTGAAGATTCACTAAAACTATCCACAGGAAATAGTTTATAAAACACTCGTTTGAACAATATCTGAATATTACACGTCATTGTGGAATCCACACCAGACAGAACTAATAAAGGCAGGGGTGGGTCGAAGATTCCATTCTGAATGTCACAGGCTACCGTTTGTGTTTTCGGTTCTTGTCTTCACACTCCCACTACATCCCCCATACTGCCTGAGGAACATACTTTACCGACAACTTCACTCTTAATGTATCACATGTGTGTATGATTTTAATAACGGAGAAATATTTAATTATCTAATATAACCTCTCTAAATTGATTTTTCATGATTTACGTGAAATTTTAATGTACTACTCATAGTAATATAATATTTGTTTAGGTCAGTAAATATTAGAATTATTCATTATAATAAACTAATCAATAATTAGCAGTCCCGTAAAATATGTGTCCAAATCTTTGCGAACTACATCTGTCACGGAAGTTAATTTGAGGATAACCTCGTAATTCGCACGTTTTTTTTTTTTTTTTTTTTTTTTTTTTTTTTTTTTTTTTTTTTTTTTTTTGCAATCAACAATCCGAAGATTTATTTGAACACCACAGTGTTTTAGTAGGCATGGTCCTGATTGGAGGTGGTATGACGTTGCCTTCCTCCGACCTTCGAACTGACTTACCCAGCCAGTTATAGGGGGGCCTACAGTTTAACGTGGGTTCCGAACCACGGTGCTACTCGGTATTTTTCACATGAGCAACACTGCCAGAGTTGAAAGAAGTGGAATGTGACAGATAAAAATCCTAGGACCTGGCGGGGATCGAACCCGCGACCTTTGGATTTGTAGTCTGGCACTCTACCACTGTGCAACCGAGTCGCACTATTCGCAAAGTATGAAATCGAAATGTGCACGCAGAAATTTTTCTTAGTCCTGCGATTGTAATTTGTTATGCAGACTGTGGCTATACGAGTGTAAGGAGAGGAATGCTGATTATTATATGTGTGTAGGGTGGAGGGAGGGGAGCGACGGGATTCGTAAAGGCGTAGGAGTAAGTAAATAATATCTAATGAGGTTATCTGAAGTGGTTAATGTGATGTGGGAGTATAAATGAAATTATTTCCAAAAAATAAATATTCCCATAAATTGTTTTGCAGACTTCATATGTTATTTTGAGAGGGCGTCATGACCCCAATGACGCTCCTGTTGGATCCGGCACTAAATACAGGAGAGAGCACGCTTATTATACTTAGTATCACGGTACATCTGGTTACATATGCTGCGATAAATAGATTAACCACTAACATGTAAGTTAAATTTGTAATACGAAGGTAGCTTTGTGTCACATTGGATAACAATTTGTATCAATACATCTACTCAAAATACCTGCCAAAAGGCACATGGGCTTGCACACCATTTACTTCAATGATAAAATATAGTCTAGTCTTCGATAAAGAACGCAACATCTATCTATAGCAACATAGATTTCACAACTCTGTGCCCGCTGACTTATGTACCAATATTGACATATAAACTTACGAATGTTTTGTTATGATTAATATCCAAATATTGGCACAATGCTTGATTGTAGGGATACCTAGTTACACATACCCTGCTGCTTTTTCTTTTTAACCTTGTTAGATGCTGCTGTCATTTTGTGTATAAAAAACACTGTATTTTCTGGTTTGTAAACTGTTGTTAATGAGATGTGTACCTTTGTTTAAAAATTGTATATGAGGATGGATGGTTTGAATATTACAAATTGAATATCAATTACATATCTTGTAATATATAACTTGCTATTCAGAAGTTTGATTAATGAAGCTGTTTTAAGTGAATTCCACAAATCGACATTTAATAACATAAAAATAAGGTTCAATGAAAGTTTTGTAATAATGGGTACATGGTCAGGCGGACTGAGGGAAACCCGGCATAACAGAGTAAAGTACTATATGTATGGGAAGGAAGTTCAAAGGTTTGTAAATCTATGGGACTTAACTACTCCCTGGTCATCAGTCCCTAGGATTACAAACTACTTAAACTAACTCATACTAAGGACAACAAATACACCCATGCCCGAGGGAGGAATCGAACCTCCAACAGTGAGCAAAGCCGCGTTCCGCAGGTAGGCGACTTAGTAAGCTCGGCCACTCCAACAAGAGGAAGTGTTTACTTGTTTAACCATTCATATGAACAACTATTATACGTGGAATTACATTTTTATTGCTGTATTATGTGTGTTACTGTGAACAGATTATTCACCTTTACGTCGGAATATCAAGCAAACAACTGTGAGCCGTGGCATGCGATATTTCGTACCTATAAGACATGTAATTAATTAAAAATGGAAAAGTAACTCTCCTATCCCATGGTATTCATATGTCCATATACATTACAGTAGAAAATAAGGTTATGAAGACATTGTAAATGCTAAACCTGTCACCTGCTAACTAGTTGACTTAATGCAATTAATCATATGCCACAGGATGAACACCAGCTGAATGCAGTATTGAAATTCCTGGCACAGAAGACAGCGACTCAGATCGTCTAAACTGGCTATCAAAATATAAAATCACATGGAATGCAGCGCTGTCTTGGGTTAACAACCTTCAGTCCACAAACGATCGCTGTCCGAACACAACGTCAGATAATTAAAATTACAGTTATCAGTACGTGGGCACAGTGAGCACGGGATCTTTCTGACTGGGCCGTGGATCCAGGTGAACGTGTCGCCTGCTCGGATGAATACATCAACTAAAATACCGTTTTATTGTGGCAGTGATCGGAGGCACCCGTGACAGCTGTAGACTACGAGAAAGCTTTTCACGCTGAATAATCCGCTGCAGTTGTAATTATAGGCATGCTTTATTTTACATAATTGTTCAGCACTAACGTTTTTGGGACATAGGTCCCATCTTCAAGTGCTATGCACAAGAAGGGACGCGGAGTGCGGTACAAAGTAAAATTATGTTACTAAACGGATTAATTTAAGACGTGACATGAAGTCTCTGAGTAGGTATGCGTCCATTTTTCAGTTTTACTTATTAGACAGTGCTATTAGAGTCGCTGTAGAAAGACATAGGCCACAGGAGGTGATTTCTTAAAGCGTATTGAAACAATCATCATCAGAATCTAGGCCTGAGGTAAAGTTTAATACTGACCGTATCTCGTCATGCCCTGCTGAACTATACATGAACTCCCGAGCATTAAAATTGCTACACTACGCAGATGAAGTGCTACAGACGTGGAAATTGACCCACAGGATGAATACGCTGTGATGTTTAGATTTGCAGAGCATTCATACAAGGTTGGTATCGGTGGCGACACCTACAACGTGCTGACATGAGGAAAGTTCCCAACCGATTTCTCATACACAAACAGCAGTTGACCGGCGTTGACCGGTGAAACGTTGTTGTGATGCGCCGTTTAAGGAGGAGAAATGCGTAACATCACGTTTCCGACTTCGATAAAGGCCGGATTGTAGCCTGTCGCCATTGCCGTTTATCGTATCGCGACATTGCTGCTCGCTATCCAATGACTGTTAGCAGAATATGGAATCGATGGATTTCCGGAGGGCAATACGGAACGCCGTGCGGAACGGTGACGTATGACAGATGAGTCCATTTGCTCGGAGGTAAGGTAGGTCAACAACGGGTGCTATCAGCAGTAATAGTAGATTCCAGTGCATAGTGTCTCCACACAAATGTTGCCATCATTAAAGTTCCAACACTCGTATTTTTAACCTGTTATGTATTAAGTAAACGAACTACCGAGAAGAAAATTATGTGTTGTCTTTCGTTTTATACAGTCTCCCTCGGATATGTACTTCTGTAAGAATTATTAAACGAAAGAGAAAGAATAACGTAAAATATGAGATTATTGCAGGCGGGTAGTATTATTATAATAATTAAGTTCTGTAACTTATCACTAAAGAGTGAATGTCTATCGGAAATTTTCAAACGAAGCAGCTGTAACATAGCAGCTCTCCTTGGAAAGAAAAATTGTGAAGATATTGCACACATAGTAAAATCCAATTTAGGAGATTCTGAAGCTAGACTATGGCGTCACAACTTAAGGCATTATGTCAGTGATATCGTAAGTTAACAAACATCATTGATATCTTCTTGATTCCCATATACAACTGCATATAGTGCAACTCGGTGGTCCATGGTTTGCCGCCGCGGTAGCTTACTGGTTTCTCTGTAAGAAAAAGTGAGCCAAGAAATCAGTGACCAAATCAGGGCAAAGACGACCCCATGTCCTCAAAGAACCGAACTATCCTGAGAGGAAATAAGGGGAAAGTGCTAGGTTACAAATTGAAAGGTCCAGTGTTCGATCCACAGTCATTCCTAGGATTTTCGTGAATTAACATCACTACGTTGTTTACGTTCCGAAATTTTTATTTTACTTTATTTTATCTATTTATTTATTTTATTTGGTTAACTGGTTTTTGGCTTACAGGGCCATCTTCAGAGAAGTTACGATTTTTAGATGCAGACTTGGTACATATGTTACTCTCCTGCCCTTAGTCAAAAGCACGTAAGAAAATTTTATTTTTGTCTCTTTTGTGGTAGTAGAATTCAAAATTAAACAATTATAAATAAAATATACAGGGAGGAAACCAGGAATGAACGTTAAGCTGGATAATTTACGTGATAACTTTTTAAACAGTAAATCATTCCGACAAAAATTACTTGACAGAATGCTGAAGAGTATTTTAAATAGCTTTTACATACAACTGTAAGCGTAGAATATTTGGGTTAGTTGGCTAGCAGCAATAACTAAAAATCTATCACATGCAAAATGCAATACAGTTATCAGGCTCAATGATAGAATAGACCTTTCTAGCAAACTTTATAGTCTGCGAAATGTAGGCGACGGTAAATGAATATAATATGAGAATATGGATGGAGTGATATGATCTTATAGTGTGAGAGGTAACGAAAAACTAGGAGCATACTTTATCTACGAACTACAAAACTATAATATGGAACATTTTAAATAAATAAAAAAATACTTGACCATCCTGGTAAGGAATATTTTGAATCTTTGGGAAAGAAAACAGGAATATACTTTAATCTGGACAATGTATCTGGGCAACATTATAATTAACCGTGTCAATTAAAATTTGGATTTCTATGTGACACTTAGCAGTTAATTGCACTCTTGCTGTGAGCAGTTGTTCGGAATCGCCCCTCCTCACGGCTCTCCCACTCGGCCCTATTACTGGATGGGTAAGTTAGTTCGCAGGTCGAAGGAATACGACGACATACTGTCTTCAACAGGACCGTGCCTAATAAAGCACTGCGGTACTCAAAACCAATCTACGGACAGATGGTGGCTTTATCTATTTTTAACATTAAAATCACTTTATGTGACCAATCCAGGAGAACATAGAATTGAGAAAATGGTCAATGAAGAAAGCAATCTACACTGCGCAAAAGTTACGAAATAAATATATGTTTATTAAATCACAACGTTTTACATCGTAAACATTGATCAATTCGTGGATCTTGTGCTTTACGCAACAAAAGAAGCCAAAAAAATGTGTACTATATAGATAACTGTAATATCTAATATTTCTACATTTCTCGTGAAGACCACAAAGATCAGAGAGATTATATGCCGTATATATGCATACAGGTGTTCGTTTTTCCCTCGTTCTTTATGGGAGTGAAAAATGAAAGCAACTAAATAGTAGTGATACCAGGTACCCTCGACCACGAGCCTTTAGATGAATTGCGGAGTATGTATATAGATATAAAACTGAATGTTTGTTTGTATGTGTGGTTGTTTGTCAGTATTTTATGCGCTGCCGTATCTTACATCCAAATGCGATGAAACTTTATGTTCAAATTCAAATATTCAAATGTTTGTTAAGCTTAAGGGACTTAACTGTGGGGTCATCAGTCCCTAAACTCACACAAACTACTTATGAACTACCTTATACTAAAGACGACACAAACATCCATGCCCGAGGGGGGATTCGAACCCCCGACCGTAGGGACCGTGCAGACTGACTGGCGCACCGCAGACCGCTCGGCCACTGCGGCCGGCGAAACTTTATGAACATATTGCTTGTACTTTCGCAAAGGCATAATAATACTGTATCACTGTACGATACAAAGTTCATGCGATACGACGTCATGACACTAATATGTGTGAAAAACTGCCGCATTATCAGTGACATTTAAATTTATTACATCTATGGTACTAAATGTAATAACATATTTTGTAAACAGTACTCATTTATGCCATTAAATGTACCTACAAAATTATTTCATTGTACGACTTATAATTTAGGAGATATTACGTGAAAAACACTGAGACTCATGGGAATCATCCGTATCATGTTTGTTCGTATTTTATGCGCTGCCTTACCGTTCTTCTGATTGTGATGATACTTTGTACAGTTGGTCTTCAAAACTAGAGGAAAGTCACTGTCCATGTAAAGTTTTGTAGGCTGCATTACAAAGACTACATTACCTACGAATTACGACCAAAACTGTGGTTTTATTCCGATCGTGATGAAATTTTTTACACATAATTTTCAAAACAAGAGCAATAATACATTCTAAGAATTCAACGGTTATTGGCAGGGGTTACCATGCAATAAACTTAGACAATACTTCACTGATCAGCATGAACGTTAACAGATTTACACAATGTGTTTCCAAATGGTGGATGAAATGGATTGAAGAGGTCAAAGAGCAGTTCTACAGAGAGGCTAGAACCATTCCTGAAGAAAATCCAAGAAGCAGAACATTCCATTTAATAAACGATGGTTTGTTTCATCGCTAGTAAATTTTACACAATCAGCAACATAAATTCTCTGTAGAAGTTTCACATGCTCACCTTTAGTATTTTGTCTCTCACGTCTGACTCAACAACAAGAAAAAAAGGACTGCAAGTCAGAACCCGCAAAAAGTAGGAAATACCGAAATTTAACACGCACGGGAATATTCCAACATAACGCTGTTTGTCTTGAAGAGAACGATGAAATCCTCCCATGACATTTCAACAAAATGGATATGAAAACACTTCCTTTACATGTGTTACCTCTGCGAGAGTATTTTACATTTCAATCGAGTGGAAACGCAGCGATATTTGTTCCGTCGGATTGCAACAGCAATCGGTTGAAAGTGATTCTCGGGAAAGAACTAATCTTTCATTTAAAAACAATATCTTTCTTACTCGGGGCTCTTTCCGTTTTATTCATAATTTCGCTATACTGACCGATACGTATGGAGCCGTGAAATGATTGTGACGTTCGCGCGGTGGCAATAACCATGGCCTGATCAATACCCTTTTTATACGGCCGCAGCATAGAGCCGAGCCGGCGACGGCAAACGCAAAAAATCACTCCGATAGCTCCCTTTCACAGCCGCACATTTTCCATTCTTCATCTCAGCCCACACGCGTAGCTTGAACCAGACTACGTTGGGCACTTTCCATAAATTTTTCGTTAGCTAGTCAGAATATCTTTCGCCAGCGTTGTACACTGAACTTCAAGAGAAAATTGTCAGCAGTTTGTTTAACCGCTCCTCCTATTAGTGTCTGAGCGTGTAAATGCTGAAATGCACAAGCTGTCCTTAATATTAATTAAAACATGCAATTAAAGACCTAATCATTTTAATAAAGAATGATCGTGCGATGCGCTTAAACTCTATTCCAAATTGTAAACCACAGGATTAGCACAGGAAAAACCTTCTACATATACATAAATACTCTGCAAGTCACATTCACTACGTTTACATGCAACATCTTCCGGAAGACGAAAACAGATTTTCGTAAACCGATTTTCGATGTCGCGTTTACATGACATAGCTTGAATCGGATTTCCTAGTCCGCTTAACATGGCGGCTGAAAAACAGCTGATTCAGTTGCTGATTTAGTCAGCACATTCGCTATTTTCCTTTATTTAAATACACAGATTTATGTTCACTCTAATGTTTATACTTTTATTTCACATTAGAAAATATCAATCTTTCCAAATGTGCCGAAAATTCTTAACTAGAAAAGACAATTTGACAAGCCAAACGCTTCAAAAACGGTTGCGTTTACATAGGCATGAAAATCGATTGTGGAACTGGAAAACCGCTTTAGAGCAGCGGATTTCAATAATCGATTTTGGAGTGTTTACTTGACCAACCAAAAGCGAAATTGGGAAATCGGTTTACGAAATCCGGTTTTAGGAGCTCATGTAAACGGGGGTGATTGAAGTGCATGGCAGAGGGTTCATCGAACCGCTTTTGGGATGTTATTCTACAGTCCCATTTTCTAATAGCTCACGGAAAAAACACCTAAATCTTACCCTTTTCGATTTGATTTCTCTTATTTTATTTTCATGATCATCTCTTCCTATGTAGGTGAATGCAAACAAAATCTGTTCTCATTCGGAAGAGAAGGTTGATGAAAGAAATTTCGCAAATAGATCTCATCGCAACGAGTAAGGCCTTTCATTTAATGATTTCCACCCCAACTCGTCCATCATTCCCGTGACACTCTCTCCACGATATCGAGCTGTTCTCTGTATTTTCTCTAAATCGTCTGTCAATCCCACTTTGTGGGGATCCCACAGTACGCAACAATACTCCAAAATTGGACTCACAAATGTGGTTCAGGCAGTTTCTTTTAGTAGAAATGTTGCATCTTCTAAGTGTTCTGCCAACGAAACGTAGTCTTTGGTTCGCATTCCTTACAACATTTTCTATGTGTTCTTTCCAATTTACGTTGTTTGTAATTGTTACTCCTAGGTATTTAGTTGAATTTACGGCCTGTAGTTTTGACTGATTTATCGTGTAAATGTAATTTAACGGCTTCTTTTAGTGGTTATATGGATGACTTCACACTTATTATTAAGGGTCAATTGCCGTTTTTTGTACCATGCAGATATCTTATCTAAATCAGTTTGCATTTCCTTTTGATCTTCTGGTGACTTTACTAACCAGTAATTGACAGCATCAGCATACAGTCTAAGGGAGCTACTCAGATTATCTCCTAAATCGTTTATCAAATTAAAGAATAATAGATGCCCTATAACACTTCCCCGGGGAACACCAGATATGACTTCTGTTCTACTAGATGACTTCCTTTCTATTACAACGTACTGTGTCCTATCTAACAGGAAGTAACAAATCCAATCGCACAATTGTGCCGATATTCCATAAGCCCGCAGTTTGATTAGAAGACGATTATGAGGTGCAGTGTCGAAAGCCTTAATTAAATCTAGGAAAACTGAATCGATTTGACATCCCTTGACGATAGCACTCATCACATCATGTAGGTAAAGGGCTAGCGGTTTTCCACAAGAATGATACTGTCTGAATCCTGTTTACTATAGGTCAATAACTTGTTCTCTTCGAGGTAGTTCATAATGTTTGAGGAAAGTATATGTTCTAAAATCCTGCTGCAAACTGACGTCAATGATATAGTCATGTAATTATGGGGCTCACTCCTATTGTCTTCCTTGAATTTTGGCGTAACCTGTGAAACTTGCCAATCTTTGGGTACGGAACGTTCATTGATCGAGCGGTTGTATATAATAACTAGGTATTGCATCAGCATACTCGGAAAGAAAACTAATTGGTATACAATCGGGACCGGGACTGTATACCCATTACATTTCTACCTGATTATGCTGTAGCGATAGCTCCTTACTTAACAGCCATACACAACCGCTTTCTCAAAGAAGGATCTGTACCAAAAGATTGGAAAGTTGCACGGGTCATTCCTGTATTCAAGAAATGCAGTAGGGGTAACCCACTAGCCTATTTCATTGACCTCATTTTGCAGCAGGGTTTAGGAACATATCCTGTATTCAAATATTATAGATTATCTCAACCAGAATGATCTATTGACCCAAGGTCAACAAGGATTTAGAAAATATCGTTCATGCGAAACACAACTAGCTCTTCACTCACACGATGTGATGGGTGCTATTGACAAGGGTTCGCAAATCGATTCCGTATTTCTTGATTTCCAGAAGGGTTTTGACACCGTACCTCACAAACGGCTTTTAATCAAATTGCGTGGTTATAGCATATGGCCCCAAATTTGCGATTGGGTAGATGATTTCCTATCAGAGAGGACACAGTTTGTAGTAGTCAATGTAAAGCTTCAACAAAAACGGGGGTGATATCGGGCGTTCCACAGGGTCGTGTTATTGGCCCTCTGCTGTACCTTATTTACATAAACGTTTTGGGAGAAAATCTAAGTAGCTCTCTAAGGTTGGTAGCAGATGACGCCATCATTTACCGTCTAGTAAAATCATCTGAAAATCAAAACCAACTGCAGAACGATCTGAATAGAGTATCACTACGGTGTAAAAACTGGCAATTGACCCTAAACAACGAGAAGTGAGAAGTCGTCCACATGAGTACGAAAAGAAATCCGTTAAACTTTGTTTACAAGATAAATCAATCAAAAGTGAAGGCCGTAAACTCCACAAAATACCTAGGAATTACTATTACTTCAGACTTAAACTGCAAAGAACACGTAGATCATGTCGTGGGAAAGGCGAACCAGAGACTGCGTTTTATTGGCATAACCCTTAAAAGATGCAACAGAACTACTAAAGAGACTGCGTACATTACACTTGTCCGTCCTCATTTGGAGTATTGCTGCCCAGTGTGGGATCCTTATCAGGTGGGTTTTACGGAGGACTAGAAAGCGTTCAAAGAAGGGCAGCTCGTTTTGTATTGTCACTATACAGGGGAGGCAGCGTTACAGAAATGATTCAGGATCTGGGATGGGAATCATTACAACGGCGTGGACTACGTACGAAACTCCAGTCGCTAACATTCTCCTCCGAATGAAAAATATATTGTTGACTCCCGCTTACATAAGTAGAAATGATCATCAGAATAAAATACGAGAAATCAGAGCTCGAACGGAGAGCTTTCTTTCCGCGCGCTATTCGAGAATGGAATGGGAGATAAATAGTATAAAGGTGTTTCGATGGACCCTCTACCAAGCACTTAAATGTGATTTGCAGATTATCCCATGTTGTAGATGTAGCCCATGTAGATGTACTTTTGTTAAGTGATTTAAGTTGCTTTAATACACTTTCTAAATTACGCATGCTGACAGCTGTTCTTGATAAGAATTCTGAAGTATTTGCTTCGTCTTCTTTCGTGAAGGAATTTCGTAAGGCTGTTTTAAGCAATTCTGCTTTAGCAAAATTGTCTTAGTAGCGTCTCCGTTGCTATAAGGTAGTTAAGGTATTGACTGTGTTTTACCGCTAGTATACTTTACATACGACCAGAATTTCTTAGGATTCTCTACCAAATCACGTGACAGATTTCGTTGTGGAATTTATTATAAGCTTTTCGCAATGAAGTTCGAGCTAAAGACTGCCAGTCTTAAGGATTTTGTGTCAGTTTAAATTTGACTTGCTGTTTTCTTTGCTTTTGCAAGAGTGATCAAACCTGTTTTATGTACCACGGTAGGACAGACTCCTCTCCCGTTAATTTGTTTGGTATAAATCTTTCAATTTTTTTATCTTTTATTTTATTTTATTTATTTATTTATTTATTTATTTAAAGTGGAGTGGCTTGAGTGCCTCAACGATACAAATAGCCATACTGTATGTGCAACCATAGCGGAGGAGAGGCCAGATAAACGTGTGGTTCCTGAAGAGGGGCACAGCCTTTTCAGTAGTTACAGGGGCAACAGTCTGGATGACTGACTCAGATTCCCTTGTAATATCAGCTAACGTGGCTTTGCGACACAGCTACTGCAAACGGCTGAAAGCAAGGGGAAACTACAGTTGTTACTTTTCCCGAGGTCATGGAGCTCTACTAAAATGATGGCATCCTCTCGGGTTAAATATTCCGGAGGTAAAATAGTCCCCCATTCGGATCTCCGGGCCGAGACTACTCACTAGGATGTGATCATCAGGAAAGACGACTAGGTCTGAGGTTGATCTGACCGTCGGGGGTTCGAATCCCCCCCTCGGGCTTGGATGTTTGTATTGTCTTTAGTATAAGGTAGTTTAAGTAGTTTGTAAGATTAGGGACTGATGACCCCGCAGTTAAGGCCCATAAGCTTCACAAACATTTGAACATTTTGATGATGTCACCAGATCGAAACCGGTTACCTGAAATAATAGACAGTAATATTTATCTTTTAAGAAATGGAAAAGTGGAAGTTCGATATAGAGGGGATTAGTGAGGTTTGGTGGAAAGAGGAACAGGACTTCTGGTCAGGTGAGTACAGGATTATAAATATAAAATCAGTTGGGGGTATAAAAGGAGCTGGTCTGATAAAGAATAAGAAAATAGGAAAGCGGGTGAACAACTATGAGCAGAGCAGTGATCACTTTATCGTAGTCAAAATAGATACGAAGACAATAACAGCCACAAAAGTCCATGTTTTTATGCCAACTAGCTCTGCCAATGATGAGGAGATCAAAGAAATGTATGAGGAGGTTAAGAAAATTATTCAGAAAATTAAGGGAGCGGAAAACTTCATTGTAATGGAAGACTGGAATTCAGTATTAGGAAAAGGAAGGGAAGGAAAAATAGTAGGTGAATATGGACTGAGGAAAATGAATGAAAGAGGAGATCGCCTGGTAGAAATGAACTTAGAGAAAATATTGTAGGAAGGGCAGAGGAAGTAGGTAAGGATGAAATAGGAGAGACTATACTGCGAAAACAATTTGATAGATAACTGAAAGACCTAAGTCAAATCTAGGCCCCTGGAGTGAATGACATACCCTCAAAACTTCTAAAGTCTCTGCCAACCGTGACGAAAGTATTTCACCTGGTCCGTAAGATGTATGAGACAGGGAAAAACCCACAGACTTTAAGAAAAATATAATAATCCCCATTCCATAGAGATCAGGCGCAGACAGATGTGAAAATTACAGACCCATCAGTTCAATAAGTCATGGTTGGCAAATTTTAACACGAATTATTTACAGAAGGGTGGAAAAGGTGGTAGAAGTCAACCTTGGGGAACACCAGTTTGGATTCAGGAGAAATGTAGGAAGACGCGAGACAATCTTCACTTTACGGCTGATCTTAGATTAAGAAAAGGCAAACCTACATTTGTAGATTTTGTAGAATTGGAAGCAGCTTTTGACAATGTTGACTGGAATACACTTTTTCAAATTTCGAAATCAGCAGGAGTAAAATAAAGGAAACGGAAGGTTATTTACAACTTTTACAAAAACCAGACAGCAGGTATCAGAATTTGAAGGGGATGAAAGGGATGCAGAGTTTGGGAAGGGAGTAAGGTTTCTAGCCTTTCTCCAGTGTTATTCAATTTGTACATTGAGCAAGCTATAAAGGAAAGCAAGGAGAAATACGGAGAAGGAATTAACGGTTAGAGTGAACAAATAAAAACATTGCGTTTTGTCGATGACATTGTAATTCTGTCAGAGACGGCAAAGTACCTGGAAGACCAGTTGAACGGGATGGACAGTGTGTTGAAAGGTGTGTATAAGATGAACAGTGACAAGAGCAAAACAAGGGTAATGCTGTGTGAGAAAATCAGGCGATGCTGAAGGAATTAGGTTAGGTAACGAAAGAGTAAAGGTGGTAGATGAGTTTTGTTACTTGGGCAGTAAAATAAAACACGATGGTCGCAGTACAGAGGATATAAAATGCAGAATGTAAATGGGAAGAAAAGCGATTTTGGAAAAGAGAAATTTGGTAATATTGAACATTAATTTAAGCATAAGGAAGACATTTGTGTGGAGTGTTGCCTTGTATGGGAGTGAAAAATGGACAATAAACAGTGCTGACAAAAAAAAAAAAAAAACGATAATGGCTTTTAAATGCGGTGTAACAGAAGAATGCTGAAGATTAGGTGGGTGGATCGCGTAACTAATGAGGTACTGAACAGAATTGTGGAGAAAAGGAATTTCTGGCATACCTTGACTAAAAGAAGAGTAGGGTGGAGAGCTGCATCAAACCAGTCCCTGGAATGAAGACCACAACAACAACAAATCTTTCAATGGTTGCCTATATTATTTCTTTGAACGTAACCCACATCTGATCTAACATTGTTAGTTTGGAAATTCTCACTCAGGAAAGCGTTAATCGAATTTTTATCTGCTTATTTGATTAGATCTACTTTTCGTTTATTTTTGGTAGGTGTGGGAAATCCGATATTCATTTTAGCTACAACAACTGTGTTCACTAGTCCCTGTGTTTGTTTGGATACTGTTTATTAGCTCCGAATTATTAGTTGCTAAAAGGTCAAGTATATTTTCACAGCCATTTACTATTCTAGTGGGTTCATGAACTAATTGCACGAGATAATTTTCGGAGAACGCGTTCAGTACGGTTTCGGACGATGTTTTATGCTTCGGTTTTATAGATGTATTTTTGTTAATGTATCGATGGTAAGTTAAAGTCGCCACCAATGATGGGCTTTTACAATAGACACGTGAAGGCACAATACAATAAATTTATCAGTTGCAGAAATTTACTTAACTTTAGCAATGTCTGTGATCCAACAGGTTTGGCAACGAACAATAAGACAAGAAGTGCACGCCTCCACAGACAATATGGGGCTCCACACTATGGCCTTGCTATAACTCAAATACACAACACGAAATATTGGTAAGATTAATCATTACTGAACAAGATAAATAACATGTTAATTATGAATTATTAGCAAAATACTCTGAGGATAATTATTAAAACATACACAAATTTAAATTCCAGTCCGAGCCTCAGAATATTAGTAACCGCAAGCTGACCAGGGAAAAGTTCACAACAATACACCAAGTCCATGGGCAAGATATCTGATATTTAGTCAAGTGCCGGCCATCTCGCTCAAAAGGTAAATAGCAACAAATCCCGGCGTCCATACTGCCACCGACCGCATCGGCCCAAGCGCTGCCACTGCCTTCCCACGATCGGTGTTCCTCCTTCCGGCGCCACACGTCAACAACCTCTCACAGCCGCAGAACCGACCCGCGTCCCGACGGGCGCGCCCTCTATCCTAGTTGCACAGCAAAGATGCCCTCTACGTCGGGAAGAAAGTAGCGGTGGGGAGGGGCGGGGATAAAATATATGATATGTATTATTGATCCATCCAAATAATTATTATTATTCATATTGATAATGCAATTGAAAATGTTAATGTTACGTGTCATGCACGCCGTGACTCGGCTCACCGGCATCGGCGCTATAGCATGCTGAGAAACAGCGATTTGGCCCTTCTGGGAAAAGTTCAAAAGGGCCCACTCGCACGCCTACAACTCGAAAAATATACATGTTATCAACGAAACCTCTACACCAGGTGAAAGTACATTAAATTTCCTACAAGGGATGTCTGTAATATTCCATTTTCTCGTAAGTGGGGAAGCAGCAAAACAAAAATTACGAGGAATGCCTTTTTCGCCTTATAGTGAAACTCCCCCTCCCACCTGTGTATCTCTCGTCGGCGCTATATTTTTGATGTGTTGCACTGAAAATTGATGTTTTCAATGGACTGATGAGAAAGTACGTTTGATGAAAACATTATCAAATTATACTTCGATCATATTAGGTGCGTGACACTGAACAAAAAGCTGAATATGAAATCGGCATTTGTTATGAAATGATTGACTGTCGAGCTGAGGATTGGGTCATCATATAACAAAACCTCCTACACCACGTGAAAGTACATTAAATTCGCCTTCCTAAAATGTGTTGGAGCATTAATCCCTAATTGACAAATTTCTGACAGCAGAGTCTGGGTGACCGAACCCTGTTCCTACCACCTAACGGGGCGGTCATTCCATTCCTTTGCTTGTCACATGGGGGTATTCGAACCCCTGACAGGGAACGGCCACGCGCATCGCAGCACGGCGCCCCAATACGCTCGGCCGCTCCACCGCGGCTTCATTTTTTTTTTTTCAGTCGATATTCACCTACTACATTTCCTTCTCTTCCCTCTTCGAACCCCCGACCGTAGCGGCCGTGCAGACTGTGACTGGCGCGCCGCAGACAGCTTGGCCACTCAGCGATAATTTAGACAGGTCAGAATGGCCAACACGTTGTAGTCGAATTTTTAAAGCTACATTTATTTATTTATTATTATTATTTTACTTTTCAGGGTCGTTTCTAATTTGTATTGTATGTGCGAGCACAATGTCTCGACCGGAATGGGTAATTTGTTAAAAAGATGGGACACAGACGAGTGTTGTGAGAGAAAAAGGTTGAAATCTTTCATTGTAGCCAGTAAGAAGAGACAGGATGGTACGTTTGTAGTCGAGTGGTCTAAAGCGCCTCGCTGCGTAGCGCGCGGTTGTTCGCGGTCGGAGGTTCGAGTCCTCCCTGGGGCACGGGTGTTTGTGTTGTCCTTAATTTAGCTTAACTTAGTTTAAGTACTTTGTAAGCCTACGGACTAATAACCAACGCAATTAAGTCCCACAGATTTACAAAAAAAAAATTAACATTATGTAAGTTTGTATATTTAAGTGGAACCCTGAAACTGACAGTAAACCACACGACGCGGCTGGAAGCCTGAGAATCATCAACATAACTCGCCGCGAAACAATGCATTCATATATTGCTGAAAATGAAGTTGATTACAAGTACAGGAAGAATTACGTGACAGAAAAAGTCTATTGCTGCTTATCTGAGGCGGGCTCAAGGCCGCGATGGAGTAGCCGAGCGGTCTAAAGCGTCTAGCTGCGGAGCGCACGGTTGCTCGCCGTGGAGGTTCGAGTCCTCCCTGGGGCATGGGTGTGTGTGTTTGTCCTTAGGTTATTTTACCTAGGTTTAAGTAGTTTGTAAGCTACGGACTGATGACCACGCGGTTTGGTCCGATAGATTTACAAGCATTTGAACATTTGAACAAGCGGGCTCAAGAAAAATTTCAGTTATCTCTGACTTTGGCTTTAAAACTCACTTTTTTCACGTGGAGAGGAGGTGCTTCTGAGCGACTCCAAGATACAAATAAAAAAAGCCTCCTCAAACCAGGAAGAGGTACAACCCCTCAGCTCCTCTACATCCTGGAGCGCTCTAGAGAAGAGTGTTGCCAACCACATGCTCTTCCTCCATGCAATGAATGGATGCGACACTAAATCTGCGATATTTAGTCAAGGCAAGGTTAAATTTCTCAAGAGCCTCTCCAAAAATCCGTGTCTTACATCATAGCTCACTAAATTCAGTGAGGCCAGCCAAAGGAAATAACAGCTGACGGTGAGTTTTTTATAGCCCTTCGTGGTGGTAACAACACAACCACTACACTCAACAAGCTGAGGAGGTAGTGAAAATTAGGAACAAAATTTAAGTATGAACTACAAAACTATATGTCAAATCGGCGTATCAGGCAACAGCAAACATGGCTTTCATACCTCCCACTGAAGCCGCAGCTCAACAAGGGTTTTTCTTCAGGTGCAGGAGTGGATTGGAAACGGATCCGTAGGAGTGGGGCTGGAAGTTGACAAAAAATGGGCTGGCTCCGAGTACGACACTGAAAACCATAGCCCAGAGAGGCTTCTTAAACTTATACCTTGCAAATGCAAGACGGATTGGCATGGTCGGTGTGGGTGTGCGCGAGCACGACTGTCCTGCACGAAACTCGCGCGTTTAAAAGTTACGCGATTGATCGCGTGTATAACATTTTTCTGAGTCAAAGTACAGTTTGTAATATACTTAATATGTCTAAATAAGTATTTCTAGTTGCGTTCATAAGAAAACACAAATATTTGACTATTTAAAATTGATAAAATGCCGATTGTTTGAAAATAACTGAGAGCGAAATGCTCACGCACGAATCCTCGCGGGTTAATAAATTTTTATCATAACATTAAGCAATTACATTTTTTCCAGTTGAAGATCAGCAACAACTCACTGTTAAGCCTGGACCTTGCAGAACTCCTGATAGTTTTCCTGAACCTTCCGTTACTCAAGATCCTTTATCTGGACTTTCACGGGCCCAAGAAAAAAATTGCCTCGGCCAAATGGAGTCGACTAAAATAACTGCGAATATGGCATCACTACAGGTATTTCATTATACAAGGATCACTGATTTGCCTTTTGCAACCATTTTGTAACACTAAAGGCACCATTTTTTTCTAGATGAGTATCTACATGAAGAGATGACCCCATCCTGAGCTCGTCATTGCCTCATCTCATGATAAATGTGCATTACCATATTACTTCAGCTTTTTATTCAGTATCATGTACCTAATATGTTCTATATATAGTGAATAGTTTGTTAAGCTTATGGGACTTAACTACGGGGTCATCAGTCCCTAAACTTACAAACTACTTATGAACTACTTACGAACTAGGACGGCACAAATATCCATGCCCGAGGGGGGATTCGAACCCCCGACCGTAGTGGCCGTGCTGACCGTGACTGGAGCGCCTCAGTCACCTCGGCCACCGCGGCCGGCGTTCTATATATAATTTGTTAATTTTTTCATCAAACATACTTTCTCATTCAAAGCAACCACCTTTTACTGCCACACGTCGAAAATGTAGCGCCGACCAGAGGTAGGCAGGTGCGAGGCAAAGAAGGCATTGCTCGTAATTTTCGTTTTGGTGAGTAAAAGCAGTATTAAAGACGTTCCTTATAGAAAATTTAATGTCACTTTGTGTCGGGGTTTTGTTGATAACACGTATATTTCTCGAGCTGTAGGGCAGTCGGCCGCATTGGCCGAGCGGTCTGAGGCGCGCCAGACACAATCTGCACGGCCGCTACGGTCGGGGTTTCGAATCCCCTCTCGGGCATGGATGTTTGTGTCCTCTTTAGTATAAGGTAGTTCATCAGTAGTTGTAAGTTTAGGCACTGATGACCCCTCAGTTAAGTCCCTTAAGCTTAACAAACATTTGAAACATTTGAACATTTGAGTTGTAGGGTTTGCAATTGGGCGTTTTTGATGTTTTCGCAGAAGGGGCAAAAAATCGCTGTTTTTCAGCAAGCTCTAGCGTCGATACCGCTTGTCAGAAAATCAAACCGGAGTAGTGTATTTTGTCTGCTTTGAATTTCTGCAGAATGTATATCTTTGACAAAAGGATAGTTTTCGAGATATAAGCAAGAACCTTAAAATAGAGTGAAAATTTTGATGGTTTTTGCGTTTTTCGTTGTGAACCCGACCTCCTACAAGGCAGCAAACTTGAAATTCGAATTTAGTGCTCTAAAAGACATACAGCACAGCCGAGAAAAAACTGTCCGAATTTTGTTACGGAAAAACTACCATTTGATTGGGCTGCAATGGAAAATTCAAACAACATCCTTGCCGTATGAAATTTTCTCGCTGCACCTGATTGTGCGCTCATACGAAACATCCCAGTAGATTAAAACTGCGTGCGAGACTGAGAGTGGAACACAGGACGTTCCCTTTTGCGAGCAAGTGCTCTACCGACTGAGCTACCTGTGCACGCTTCAAAGCTCGTCTTCACAGCTTTAGTACCGCCAGTACCTCGCCTCCTATCCACAAATCTTCACTGTTACTCTGTTACGTGGTGGAACCCATAAAATTCGGGGGTAGTCTGCAGAATGACTTGTTAACTCTGACTTCATATTACCAACACTGAAAGGCAGTTTCATGCTACAACAAAGTATTCGTACGTAAATTACACAGCTTAGTTCAACAGTTTTCTGTATGAGAATTCAGCCGCACCAGTTGCTTCTTAATAACTGAACTTCTATCCAGATATCGACTACCACTAAGGGTGTCTTCATCAAAAATAAAACATGAAACGTTTAGACAAAGAGGTAAATGCGCTCATGTTTTATACAGTTAATAATAGAACATCAGCAGTTTAGCTCCTCGTGTATACGTCTCATGTTTAGTTTTATCTCTGATGAAGAGACTCTTACGGTTAGTCGACATCTAGACAAAAGTTCAATTATTTTAAAGCCACTGGTGGGACAGAATTCTTTTAAAGTACATTACGTTAAAACAGTAGCTGTTGCAGACAGGCCATGTTTAAGATCATCTCAACAGCTTTCAGGAATAGAATGACCATAGCGCGTAATAAAACATGGTGGACGCTAACTCAAAAAATACCAACGAATCGGTATACTGTTAGACATACTAACTCTTATATGTGAAGTTTCGTCGCTACTCACAACCCAAGTTATGTTTAAATCGAAAGTTTGTGATATAGCACATACTTCTAAGGTATACTTAAAACTGCCGTGTGGTGTCCTTAGGTTAGTTTACCTTAGTTTAAGTAGTTTGTAAGCTACGGAGTAATGACGACGCAGTTGAGTCCGATAGATTTACAAACATTTGAACATTATTATACTGAAAACTCAAATCATGAAAATTATTTATGTCAGTTAACCCTTTCAGTCCCACATTATGAACTCAGCTTTCGAAAAATTAAAATTCTGTGTATTCTGTATTAATACAGTGCAGTAAACATCAAAATATGTGTTTTAAAATTTTTGGTCGAACTATTGATTTTTAAGTCATTCATTTTTTATCGAGGTATTTTATTACTTGGACGTTATTATATTGATAGTTAACACTGCCAGATCAATAATGCTACCATATTCTTCGCCACAACACCAAAGATAAGATAATTCACTGCTGGAATAAAATAAAAGGAACCACACTCACGCACACACTCTCAGCCACGTACAGACGACAAGGAAACACAACCTCCAAGATGGACAGATTAATGCCTCAGAAGTGGCTACACGGCGTACCAAGCGGCAAAATGGCGTACTAGAAGCATGTTGTTCATCAACAAAAATGCAATTTTAAGGATTGATGCACGAAATACCGATTAAATTAACTTTTAATACGTTGTTGTCCAGTAACAACCTTGGGAATGAAAGGGTTAATATAAAGATTCTCGTGGAAGAGCAAAAAACTCAGACTTAAGTACTCACTATCAACTGACCGGCAGCTCTGCAGAGCGGATTGAAGAATTACAGGCGTTGGCCATCTCTCCTGTATGGCCGTCTATCCTGGAATCACTGTAACATCCTATGAAGCGTGGGTAAATTAAATTTTTGTTCTTTTTACCGAAAATTTCAGATGTAGGACTGATGAATAAGAAAATAGGAATGCGGGTAAACTACTATGAGCAGCACAGTGATCGCATTATCATTGTCAAGATAGATACAAAGCCAACACCGACAACAGTAGTACAGGTTTATATGCCAACTAGCTCTGCTGATGATGAGGAGATCGAAGAAATATATGACGAGCTAAAGGAAATTATTCAGACAGTTAAGGGAGAGGAAAACTTAATTGTGATGGGAGACTGGAATTCGGTTGTAGGAAAAGGAAGAGAAGGAAAAATAGTAGGTGAATATGGACTGGGCAGGAGGAATGAAAGAGGAAGTCGCCTGGTAGAATTTTGCGCGGAACATGATTTAATCGTAACAAACACCTGGTTTAAGAATCACAAAAGAAGGTTGTATACATGGAAGAGACCAGGAGACACCGGAAGGTATCAGATAGATTTTATAATGGTAAAACATAGATTCCGGAACCAGGTTATAAACTGCAAGACGTACCCAGGGGCAGATATAGACTCTGACCATAACTTGTTAGTCATGAACTGTAGGTTGAAACTGAAAAAATTACAGAAACGTAGGAAAATACAGAGATGGGACTTAGATAAATTGAAGGAAAGTGAACTTCTGGAGAATTTCAGAGGGAGATTTAGGCAACAATTGACAGAAACAGGGGGAAATAAAACAGTAGAAGAGGAATGGGTAGCACTGAGAGATGAAATAGTGAAGGCAGCAGAGGACAAAATAGGTAGAAAGGCAAGACCTACAAAAAATCCTTGGATATCACAGGAAATACTAAATTTAATCGATGAAAGGAGAAAATATAAAAATGCAGGAAATGAAACAGGCAAAATGGAGTACAGACGATTAAAAAATGAGATTGACAGGAAGTGCAAAATGGCTAAGCAGGAGTGGCTAGAAGCCAAATGCAAATCTGTAGAAGAATGTATAAGAAGGGGAAAAGTAGATACCGCCTACAGGAAAATAAAAGAGACATTTGGGGACAAGAAAAGCAACTCTACGAATATCAAGAACTCAAATGGAAAGCCGGTTCTCAGCAAAGAAGGGAAAGCTGAAAGGTGGAAAGAGTACATAGAGAAGCTCTACAAAGGAAATGAACTTACAGACAATGTGGTAGGAAGGGAAGAGGACGTAGATCAAGATGAAATAGGAGATGCTATACTGAGAGATGAATTTGATAGAGCCTTGAAAGACCTAGGTCGGAACAAGGCCCCAGGAGTTGATGACATACCCTCAGAGCTACTAAAGTCTCTGGGAGAGCCAGCCACGACAAGACTATTTGAACTGGTGTGTAGGATTTATGAGACAGGCGAAATACCCTCAGACTTTAAGAAAAATGTAATAATCCCCATTCCAAAGAAATCAGGCACAGACAGGTGTGAAAATTACAGAACCATTAGTTTGATAAGTCATGGTTGCAAAATTTTAACACGAATTATCTACAGGAGAATGGAAAAGCTGGTAGAAGCTGACCTTGGGGAAGATCAGTTTGGATTCAGGAGGAACGTAGGAACCAGGGAGGCAATACTCACTTTACGTCTTATCTTAGAAGATAGATTAAGGAAAGGCAAACCTACATTTTTAGCTTTTGTAGATTTGGAGAAAGCATTTGACAATGTTGACTGGAATACACTGTTTCAAATTCTGAAGTCAGCAGGGGTAAAATATAGGGAAAGGAGAGTTATTTATAACTTGTACAAAAGCCAGACCGCAGTTATTAGACTCGAAGGGCATGAAAGGGAAGCATCAGTTGGGAAGGGAGTAAGACAGGGTTGTAGCCTTTCTCCGATGTTATTCAATTTGTACATCGAGCAGGCGGTGAAGGAAAGCAAGGAAAAATTTGGAATAGGGATTATAGTTCAGGGGGAAGAAATAAAAACATTGCGTTTTGCTGATGACATTGTAATTCTGTCAGAGACAGTAAAGGACCTGGAAGAGCAGTTGAATGGAATGGACAGTGTGTTGAAGAGAGCGTATAAAATGAACATTAACAAGAGCAAAACAAAAATAATGGAATGCGGTCTTAGAAAATCAGGCGATGCTGAAGGAATTAGATTAGGTAATGAAACAATGAAGGTGGTAGATGAGTTTTGTTACTTGGGTAGTAAAATAACATGCGATGGTCGCAGTACAGAGGATATAAAATGCAGAATGGCAATGGGAAGAAAAGCATTTTTGAAAAAGAGAAATTTACTAACATCGAACATTAATTTAAGTGTAAGGAAGTCTTTTCTGAAGGCATTTGTGTGGAGTGTTGCCTTGTACGGGAGTGAAACATGGACGATAAGCAGTGCGGACAGGAAGAGAATAGAGGCTTTTGAAATGTGGTGCTACAGAAGAATGCTGAAGATTAGATGGGTAGATCGCATAACCAATGAAGAAGTACTGAACAGAATTGGTGAGAAAAGGAATTTTTGGCATACCCTGGCTAAAAGGAGGGATCGCTTGGTAGGACACATTCTTAGACATCGAGGAATCGTAAATTTAGCATTGGAGGGAAGTGTGTGGGGTAAAAATCGCAGAGGGAGACCAAGAGACGCGTATAGTAAGCAGATTCAAGTGGATGTGGGTTGCCGTTCTTATGAGGAGATGAAAAGGCTTGCTCAGGATAGAGTAGGGTGGAGAGCTGCATCAAACCAGTCTCCGGACTGAAGACCATAACAACAACAACATTGGTTTTTAATTATACGATACTACATGATATAAGATAAGAACGTACACAGTCACGTTACTCGGCGTGTACAACTTTACATCTAAAAATATTTTTAAAAGAAGGAACAGGTTCATCACAATTTAAAGTTTTGAAAAGGAAATAACGAAGCAGCTGGAACTAATTTGCGATCAGAGCTACAACCACCGGAAAATTCCTTTTCTCAGAGCACAAAAACGGACAAATATGATCCTATTTAAAAGACTCTGACGAAGAACCAGGAGCCTCAGAGCTGTCCTGCTTTCTTTTTCCTACTGTCGATCTTCCTGATTATCGTGCCTCCTGTGTCACTGGCTCTCTGGCCCCGTCCCATTGTTTCTCACAGTCTGCCGCGTATCTCTTCAGTCAGCATTCTCTCTTTCCTGCAGCTGTCCTTGTAGATAGTTTGGTAAGACTTGTAAGTCGAAGATTGAGAAACTTGTTGTTGAGGAATGGGGACCGGTGAGGGGGGGGGGGAGGGAGGAGGCCAATTTTTATTCGCCGGTGTGGAGGATCCAGAGGTGTCCGAACACTTGCCACGCCGAACATTTGTTACACTTATTACCTGCTCTGAGGGGTCGGGTGCCCCTGCCTCCTCGGCTCCCCCCCCCCCCCCCCCCGCACCACGTCATATGCACAATGGTCGCTTCCGCATTTAGTAGTGTGACCGTCAGTATGGAAGTTATTACAACGGCCAAGTGCAGGCCTTTTGCCCATTGCAATGGTTACGCGATAATAAGGTGTGGATGTGCTTACGCCGAAAATAGGATCATTGCAAGGGAAAGCTGCTTTCGAAGTTCGAAGAACGGAGACGTATTGAACGTAGAGAACATCTGTGGCGACTACCTAACGTTTGGACCTTTATTAGTTGTAAAAATAAATCAGTGTATCAGTCCTCAGTACCCTTAAATAAATAGCTGGTTGCAGTTCGGTTCACTAGCGTTAATCAATACACAGTGAATACATTAAACATCACTCAAATGATCCTCCTGTAACCAGAATGTATAGTTACATCTACCGCTTTTCAATTTGCAATTGCGTATTTAGGTAAAAGCTCCTATAGTTGGGACGTTAAGAGAACTTTTTCTACCTTCTAGTATTATGGCCATACCGTCAAAGACTGTGAGTTCTAAAATTATTTCCTGTAACTTCAGAGCCGCGACAAACTCCTAAGAAATCTCAAAATGTTCAAATGTTTGTTAAGCTTAAGGTTGTTAACTACGGGGTCATCAGTCCCTAAACACACAAACTACTTATGAACTACCTTATACTAAAGACGACACAAACACCCATGCCCGAGGGGGTATTCGAACCCCCGACCGTAGCGGCCGTGCAGACTGTGATTGGCGCGCCGCAGACCTCTCGGCCACTGCGGCCGGCAATAAATCTCATTTTTGTTAAAATGATAAGGTAGACTTTAGATTTTTAAAAAGAATATGAACTTTTGAATTGCACATAAAAGAGACGCCCTAAAACAGATCTGTTTCTAAGGTTGACAAGTTCGGCAACTATAGGTGTTAAAATAATTCCCATATGTCCAAAATTAGACAAGGATAGAAATAACTTTACAGTAGATGCAGATCTCATGAAGTACATTTAACTATAGTCCTTAAAAATTAAAATTTCTCACCATGTTGTTGATTATCTTAAATCAGGCCAGTAAAAGCTATTGAAACAAGACAAGGAGCTTACTGTTCAAAAATAATTGTTACAAAAGAATATCTTAAGCAAATGTATTAGACTATTTTTCTTACACATTAGAAACTTTCTGAAAAGATATTTGATCATTTCGTTTGCAACATCACTTATTTGGTAGGGTGATTTGTTTTGCATCACCAAGGGTATCTACTTCTGTGATGGGTTTGCAACAGCTCTCATTTCGAATTGTGTAATATTTACTTTGTCTTCTTTGGTGAAAGAATTTCTGAAAACTGAATTTAATAACTCCGCTTTAGTGGCACTGTCATCAGTAACATTACCGTCGCTATTGATCAATAAAGATATTCACTTAGTCTTTCCGGTGGTGTAGATTACATAGCACCAGAATCTCTTTGGATTTTCCGAAATTTCGAGCTTCAGTAAAACTTCGGCTGCATCATGAGAGTGTGGGGGTCGGTAAACGGAGTCAGTTGTTAATTTATTCTGGTTGTCGAGTATAACAGCTGCTCATACCAACTCACAGGAACTATCGACTTCATTTTCGCTTGTAAGCTAGTACACACATTACGATTTCCTTAAGATGTGCTTTTTGTTTCTTTTGAAGTGTAGATCATAGAAATTATGGCTTTTCCCTTTAAAAAAAACTAGGCTGCTTCCTCTGTGCTTAACAAAGTAGAACAACAGTGTACGTTACAGGCATAGCATTCTATATTCCTTAATTTCCTCATTTCAAATATTTTAATAAATTGTATTTCGACTTTAGGTGATCTGTCAAAATAGACGTTTTTATTTCTATTTTGTAGACGTATTTTTGTCATTGTTTTGAACACTGACCCGATACTCTTTATTAACTAATGTTTCGCCGCAAAAGAGTAAATTTATGAAGTGTATCGTTCTTCTTTCCTTCTTTTTCCTGATTTTTTTTTTTTTTTTTTTTTTTTTTTTTTTTTTTTTTTTTTTTTTTTTTTGTCATGCAGTTGTAGCAGTTAATAAATGTACAAATGCAGTGATCAACTTGAATAATCAGCGAACATTCGAATTATCTTTATATCGCTCCTTTAGTCTTCCTTCAATGGCGGTGGAATGTTTCTATCACAATCTGTAAGTGTGGAAGAAAGCTACCACACAGACGGAGGGAGAATGTATCCATATTTGTGGTTGGAATACCTAATTATACACTGACATAAACGGCGGTATTGCTTTCGTTTCCAAAAAGTTATGAATATTTCGATTTCGGGATATTGAAAAAAAGTACATTTCGGCGAGACATCGAAGAAAAAGATCTATTCCGTATTGACTGTATCGAGTAAGATCGGAGACGGAGGTTTGGAAGCAAACAGCAGCAGTACGGGGAAGGGCTTCCCTTGCCTGAGGGACCGCTAATCCAACTACCTGGCGAAGGGTCAGGTGTAGCAAATGTCTGGCAATTCCTGCCTGTGGTAAATGTCTGGCGTGGCAAATGTCCGGCGTGGCAAGTGTCAGGCATTCGATCCAGACGCTCAAAACTAATGCATCGTGTCCACTCATCACTCTTTTTCAAATCTTCTGCCTCCTCTCTCTCTCTCTCTCTCTCTCTCTCTCTCTCTCTCTCTCTCTCTCTCTCTCTCTCTCTCTCTCTTGGTCCCACTGATGCTATATCCATCCATTTACCTTTCTTACTATCAATGTTTTGTACCATAACTGTATGCTGTCACTTTTTCTCACACTGCCTTCTCCATCCCCTTTCTCGGCTATACTCTTTAAGCAAAAAGTGAGCGAATCTGTTCGCAAAGCAAAATGTTTGGTGAATGAGCTCGGATACAGCTGGTTGCTACTTTTGCGCCATAGTCTTTTAAAGTGAAATATATCTGCCTCTCTTGTGATCTGACAGGAGTACTTTACAATTTTTTCTCTTCTTTTCCTTTCTGCGGAATTATGTGACACTCATATACTATACACAATTGATTATGTATGGTCGTTTCATTTCAAATTCCCCCCCCCCCCCCCCCCCACCATCATTATGTCTGCTGCCAGGTATTTTATGGAAGTAACTGCTTCCACTTCCTGCTATTGCCTAGTTATGTAACAAATGACATTTTTTTCTGTGTAAACGTAGCTCCTTACACTTGTTATGTTGAGGTTCAATTACCATCCCTGCTGAACTGTGCGGTCTTACGTTGCTGATCATACTGCATTTCGCTACCCGTTTTTAGTAATGCGACGCCGCGATATAGTACAGCATCATTAGAAACAAAGAAAAATAACCTGATTAAACTTTCGTTGGTATTAATGATGTTATATATATATATATATATATATATATATATATATATATATATATATATATATATATATATATATATAGTGAAAAGAAACGGTTTTATAACACTCCCCTGGTGTACGACAAAAACCCTTTTCACGTCTGAAGAATTTTCTTCGTTGAGAAGGACATGCTGCGTTGTGTTAGCTATTCACTGATATACCATGTGCTTGCACGTTTTTCATCAGGCTAATTCAAAATATTACAAGTGCAATGTCGAATAGTTGGTAATCTCGAAACACTATACTCACTCGTAAAAAAATTCATGTTAATAGCTTCATAAAATGGTGGCAAACAGCTCTTGCCAAACACCGATATTATCGGTTTAAAATACGTCCCGCAATTAAATGTAATAACCCCAATACTTCAGAGCTTACTATAAACAATACGAATAAAATGTAACGTAATACAATTTAGCAAACACATAAAATGACATATAGGATCTGTGTGCTTCTCCGACTGGCTAGGAAAAAGAAACATTGGCAAAAGGTAGACTACGTTGGGTGGCGGCATAGCGTTAAAGAGTGGGCGCACAGCTGCACTAACCAGCATGTGCGTGACTCTGTAAATAATGGCTAAAAGGAAGAAGAATTCTAAAAAAAAAAAAAAAAAAAAAAAAAAAAAAAAAAAAAAAAAAAAAAAAAAACCAAGCACACGAAAAAGAGTGGGGGAATAAAGAAGAAAATTTGAAGATACAATGTGAGCAAAATGGGTTGGCAGTGCATTTCGCTACGAATTCGTACGAAACATGCTGCGAAGACGCGTGTATTAAGTACGAGATCCTCTACAGGAAATGAAACAGAAGCGAATGTACTGCTTAAAACTAATTATGTGCTGTGATCACAGGCAGATTAAAATAAAAGACAGATAACAGGGAGACGTGGTAGAGGGGAAGAAAGGGAAGGTGCCTAAAAATTTCTGGTATTAAAATCAGTGAAAAGATGGGGAGGAGAGATTACAACTGATACTATATGCTATCACTGGAAAGAAATAATCAAAAAATATACAGAATATTGAGGTGTCATCAACTGACCTATACTGACTTCAAAAAACTGTCTGCTAGACATTTAACGGGTCGTTCAAAATTATATTGTCGTCGCTATTCGCAAAGTGTTTGAAAATTTCCTGTTCTTCCTATAATCTGAAGAGGGGACGCCACGACGTGAGAAATACGGGTTTACTTATAACTTTGCGCACCTTTAATAGGCCATTAAAACAACGTAAAGTACAAGAAGTAACTAACACTACTCGGGTAATTCCGAGAAAATCGCAAGGAAAGTTTTACGCGTCAATTATGTAGCTTAGGTATCTGCGCGCAGGTACCGAACGTCACAGCAAACTACTTGACTACAGCTCTTGGGGGCCAAGTGCGTTAGTGATATAGCTTAGCGCGAGAGTACTAGCCGCCATATGCAAAGCTAAGAACCCATGGATCAAAGTGGATAGCACTTAGGTTTCTCCAAGTTAAAGAAATTCAACCACAATGCAACCCTGCGCATCTCAGACAACATTGACCATAGTGTTTCCATCCCAACGCACTATATATACAGGGTGTTTCACTAAGTGTGTTTGCCTCTGTAACTTATAAAATAATAGGTGACGGGAAATTTTAATGCGGTAGGTCAACACAGTAGAGCTAAATGCCCTCAGACTTTTAAAAAAATGTAATAATCCCCATTCCAAAGAAATCAGGCGCAGACAGGTGTGAAAATTACAGAACCATCAGTTTGATAAGTCATGGTTGCAAAATTTTAACACGAATTATCTACAGGAGAATGGAAAAGCTGGTAGAAGCTGACCTCGGGGAAGATCAGTTTGGATTCAGGAGGAACATAGGAACCCGGGAGGGAATACTCACTTTACGTCTTATCTTAGAAGATAGATTAAGGAAAGGCAAACCTACATTCTTAGCTTTTGTAGATTTGGAGAAAGCTTTTGACAATGTTGACTGGAATACACTCATTCAAATTCTGAAGTCAGCAGGGGTAAAATATAGGGAAAGGAGAGTTATTTACAACTTGTACAAAAGTCAGACCGCAGTTATTAGACTCGAAGGGCATGAAAGAGAAGCATCAGTTGGGAAGGGAGTAAGACAGGGTTGTAGCCTTTCTCCGATGTTATTCAATTTGTACATCGAGCAGGCAGTGAAGGAAAGCAAGGAAAAATTTGGAATAGGGATTAAAGTTCAGGGGGAAGAAATAAAAACATTGCGTTTTGCTGATGACATTGTAATTCTATCAGAGACAGCAAAGGACCTGGAAGAGCAGTTGAATGGAATGGACAGTGTGTTGAAGAGGGCGTATAAAATGAACATTAACAAGAGCAAAACAAAAATAATGGAATGCGGTCTTAGAAAATCAGGCGATGCTGAAGGAATTAGATTAGGTAACGAAACAATGAAGGTGGTAGATGAATTTTGTTACTTGGGTAGTAAAATAACATGCGATGGCCGTAGTACAGAGGATACAAAATGCAGAATGCCAATGGGAAGAACAGCATTTTTGAAAAAGAGAAATTTGCTAACATCGAATATTAATGTAAGGGTAAGGAAGTCTTTTCTGAAGGCATTTGTGTGGAGTGTTGCGTTGTACGGGAGTGAATCATGGACGATAAGCAGTACGGACAGGAAGAGAATAGAGGCTTTTGAAATGTGGTGCTACAGAAGAATGATGAAGATTAGGTGGGTAGATCGCATAACTAATGAAGAGGTACTGAACAGAATTGGTGAGAAAAGGAATTTTTGGCATACCCTGACTAAAAGAAGGGATCGCTTGGTAGGACACATTCTTAGACATCGGGGAATCATAAATTTAGCATTGGAGGGATGTGTGTGGGGTAAAAATCGCAGAGGAAGACCAAGAGACGCGTATAGTAAGCAGATTCATATAGATGTGGGTTGTCGTTCTTATGAGGAGATGAGAAGGCTTGCTCAGGATAGAGTAGGGTGGAGAGCTGCATCAAACCAGTCTCCGGACTGAAGACCATAACAATAACAACAGGTCAACACAAGAAATGTTACACTTTCTGCGGAGCCATGAACATAGTTTATTGTATCATTTTCCAAAGAGTTACAGCACAAAGACATATTTTTTTAAATGGAACAATAGTTTTTTTCTATCGTGCATTGGATTCGTTGAAACCAGCTGCGTCCAAATCAGTTTAAACTACATTCCTATCACTGTTAGTTTGGGAGCTACAATCCTCCAAAGTTTAGGGGGCGAAGGCTACGACAGCGTAGTTCATTGGCTGATGGTCATGAGACAGTGGGCCGTGCCCCAGGGGATAGCCACTCGGCCTGTCAGCTACGCTACCCGGGAACTTTGAAGGGTTGTAGTCCCCAAACTAACAGTGATAGGAATGTAGTTTAAATTGATTTGGACGCAGCTGGTTTCAACAAATCCAATGCACGATAGAAAAAACTATTGTTCCATTTAAAAAATTTTATCTTTGTGGTGTAACTCTTTGGAAAATGATACAATAAACTATGTTCATAGCTCCGCAGAAAGTGTAACATTTCTTGTGTTGACCTACCGCATTAAAATTTCCCGTCACCTATTATTTTATAAGTTACAGAGGCAAACACACTTAGTGAAATACACATAATTTCCAGGAGGTTATTATGAAAGTATATTTCATCGCCTGTCACAGTACTCGTCAAACTTCTCAAGTTTGTGATCTTCGATCGACAAACATAAGACTCAACGGGCACACACGTTTCGCCACCGTGAGTTCTCGATGACTTCTATGTCATATTGCATGTTTCATTGCGATTTTATGCACAGTGACAAGCCTCTATCCCAGTTGCGTTTGGTAGACGCTGTGAGTGTACGACAGCTTTCTTGATGCTCGTCTTTCCACTTTGAAATGTTTCTCACGTCTCCTACTACTGCTTGTGCTTATGCGAGCATCTCCATGATCTTTTAAGTCAGAGGTAAATGTCAGCGGCATATTGTTCCTCTTTAATAACGAATTCAATGACAGCACTCTGTCGAGGACAACATTGATGTCCGAAAAAAAAACCACTTTCTTGAATTTTTAGTGAACTTAGTGAGATATTTTACCACTTATTATTTAACATGAAAGTTTTCTGGGTGTTGCACCACGTCTATTACTCTAATAACCGACGTTTCGACCGAAACATTATGACACGGTACTACACCTAGAAAACGTTTATGTCATCTGACTCTGGCCGTGGAAGCCTGCGCAATTATATCACTTACTATCTGTTGTTGTGTTTTTCAGTCCGCAGACTGGTTTGATACAGCTCCTGTGCAAGTCTCTTCATTTGAGAATACGGCAACCTACATCCTTTTAAATTTGCTTACTGTATCCGTACTTCGGTCTCCCTGTACGATTTTTACACCACACACTTCCTTTAATGCTAATTTGATGATTCCTAGACTTCTCCGAATATGTCCCAACAATCTATCCCTTCTCTTAGCGGGATATGTCAGAAACACCTTTTCTTCCCAATTCTGTTAAGCATTTTCTCATTAGTTACGTGATCTACCAACCTATTCTTGATTATTCGTCTGTAGCATCACTTTTCAAAAGCTTCTATCATATTTCTGTCTGAAGTTCTGATCACGTTTCACATCCATATAATGCTACCCTCCAGACAAATGCTTTCAGAAAGGACTTCCCAAATTTTAAATTAATAATGGATGTCGACGAACTCTTCTTCAGCAACGCATGTCTTCCCATAGCCATTCAACATTTTATATCTTCTTTACTTCGACCATCAGAAGTTTTTTTCTGTCCAAATAACACTGATCTACTACTTTTATCATCTCACTACCTAATCTAATTCCTTCACTGTCGCCTGATTTTCTGACGCTACATTCCATTAACCTTGTTTTACTCTCGTTAATGTTCGTCTTATAACCTCCTTTCAACACTGTCCAGTCCTTTGAAATGCTCTTTCACGTCCTTTGCTGTCTCTGACAGAATTAGTATGTCATCGGCAAACAACAAAGTTTTTATTTCTTCTTCCTGAACTTTAACTCCCTCTCCAAATTTCTCCTTGCATTTCTTCACAGCTCGTTCAATGCACAGATTGAACAGCATTGGGTAAGACTACAAACCTGTCTTACGCCTTTCCCAACAACAGCGTCCCTTTCATACCCTTCGACTGTAATAACCGCTGTCTGGTTTTTTGTATATGTTGAATATAACTCTTCGCTTGCTATATTGTACTTTTGGTACTTTCAGAATTTCAAAGTGTGTATTCCGGCCATATTTAATTACTATTTGTAATTACACTCCTGGCCGTTAAATTGATACACAACGAAAATGACGTGCTACAAACAAATAATTTATCCGACAGGAAGAAGATGCTGTGACAGGCAAATGATTAGCTTTTCAGAACAATCACACAAGGTTGGCGCCGACACCCAAAACGTACTGACATGAGGAACGTTTGCAACCGATTTCTCGTAAACAAACAGCAGTTGATCTGCGTTGCCTGCTGAAACGTTGTTGTAATGCCTCGTGTAAGGAGGAGAAATGCGTACCACCATGTTTCCGACTTTGATTAAGGTCGGATTATAGCCTATCGCGATTGCGGTTGATCGTATCGCGACATTGCTGCTCGCGTTGGTCGCGATCCAATGAAGAATATGGAATCGGTGGGTTCAGGAGGGCAATACGGAACGCCGTGCTGAATCTCAACGGCCTCGTATCACTAGCAGTCGAGGTGACTGGCAACTAATACGCATGCCTGTAACGGATCGTGCAGCCACGTCTCGGTCCCAGAGCCCCGTGGCTCTACCCTTCATTCTATCCCTGCGAAACCCTACATTTCAGCAGGATATGCACGGCCGCTTGTTGCAGGTCCTGTACGGGTCCTTCTGGATACCAAAATGTTCGACTGCTGCCTTGGCCAGCACATTCTCCAGATCTCTCATCAATTGAAAACGTCTGGTCAATGGTGGCTGAGCAACTGGCTCGTCACAATACGCCAGTCACTACTCTTGATGAACTGTGGTATCGTGTTGAAGCTGCATGGGCATCTGTACCTATACACGCCATCCAAGCTTTGTTCGACTCAATGCCCACGCGTATCAAGGCCGTTATTACGGACAGAGGGCCGCGATTGAGTAGCCGAGCGGTCTAAGGCGCCTCGCTGCGGAGCTCGCGGTTGCTCGCCGTCGGAGGTTCGAGTCCTCCCTGGGGCATGGGCGTGTGTGTTTGTCCTTAGGTTAGTTGAACTTAGTTTAAGTAGTTTGTAAGCTACGGACTGATGACCACGCAGTTTGGTCTGATAGAGTTAGAAACATTTGAACGGACAGAGGTGGTTGTTTTGGGTACTGGTTTCTCAGGATCTATGCACCCAAATTGCGTGAAAATGTAATCACATGTCAGTTCTAGGACAATATATTTGTCCAATGAATACCCGTTTATCATATGCATTTATTCTTGATGTAATTTTAATGGCCAGTAGTGTAAATCTATTTCTTGGGACAAAGTTTTTTTAATATCTATCGACAAGTAAAGAAACGCGTAGAGTTTTCCTGTAAAGTGTGATTTTGAGGGGCACATCCGACGAGTAGTTGTACATTACTCCTGTGATCCGGCACATTGTGGCTTACTGCAATACTGAGTAATGTCATTCACATAGTTATTTATCGACTTGGGATTTTCAAGAGACTAAGACTATTTTGATGCTAGAAATGCGAAAATTTTGATTTGGGACCATGGTTAGAATTTCAAGAAAAACATTATGTTTCGGAATGAATCGAATTCTGAAATCAATGGTGCAATAGAGAGTGAAAAGTTGTATCAAAATACTTGATTAAGGAAGCATTTTTAAAGCTAAATCTATGAAAATTTATACTTAAAGGTAGAAACAACCAATGAAGACCATCCAGTCTACGCGTGCGAAGCAGCGAGAATTCAGTACTCAATACGTGGTTAAGACAATTGCAATTCGTCTATATTTACATAGGGCTAATAAAATTGGGAGCAAATGAAAGTCTCGTGAAGCAGGGTCAATGTCTGCCGAATGTTAATAGCCACATTTTACGATATTCTGGTATCATCTACAACTGGTAGTTGATGAATAAGTAAAATAGAAGTTAAACTGAAGGAGAGGCATTTCAAATTTTTCTGTCGGATATCCATCGCTGATAATAGTAAACTCTTAACCCTTTATCCTGTCGATCCTATAACTTTTCCTACACTATAAAATAGCAAAACGGTCATTCTGTACATACATTTAGGAACACTGTGCTACAGGAAATCGGAAAAATATTAATAATTTATCTACTGAAATAGCAAAATCTGACTCAAAATCTACATCTGCATCTACATAAATACTCTGCGAGCTATACTCAAATGCTTTTATGATATTTCTCTACAGTTCCATTCTTTAATAGCTTGCGGGAAAAAATAACTCCTAAATATTTCTGTTTTGGATATGATATATTTTATTGCCGCGGAGGAGTGGCCGAGCGTTCTAAGGCGCCTAGCCTCGGAGCTCTCCGCTGCTCCTCGTCGAAGGTTCGAGGCCGCGGCGGAGCGAATTGAGACGCTTTGCTACGATGCGCGAGGCCGTTAGAATCCCCCCTTGGGCATGAATGTTTGTGCCGTCTTTAGTAAAAGCTAGTTCATAAGTAGTTTGTAGAGATTATGACACCGCAGTTAAGTCCCATAAGTTTAACAAACATTTGAAGGTTCCAGTCCTCCCTCGGGCAGAGGTGCGTTTCTTATCCGTAGCGTAGTTTTTAAGCCTAGGGACTGATGACCATCGCAGCTAAGTCCCTTATATTAACAAATATTTGAAAATGTTTCTTATTTTATTATGATGATCATGTCTCCCAATACCGGTGGGTGCTAAAATAATATCTTCGAAGTTGTGAAAGAAATTTCTCAAACAGATCTCACCGCAGCGAATAGCACATTTCTTTTAATAATTTCCACCCCAACTCGTGCATCATTTCCGTGATACTCTCTCCCGTATATCGCGATAATACAAAACGAGCTGCCCTTCTCTATGTTGTTGTTGTGGTCTTCAGTCCGCAGACTGGTTTGATGCAGCTCTCCACTCTACCCTGTTCTATGCAAGTCTCTTCATCTGAGAATACGTTCGGCAACCTACATTCTTTTGAATCTGCTTACTATATTCTTCCTCGGTCCCCCCCCCTCCCCCCCACTATGATTTTTTACCCCACATGCTTCCTTCTAATGCTAAGCTGATAATTCCTTGATGTCTCAGAATGTGTCCAACCAGTCCATCCCTTCTCTTAGTCAGTATATGGCAGAAACTCCTTTTCTCTCCGATTCGGTTAATCACCTCCTCATTAGTTACGCGATCTACCCATCTACCTTCCATCATTCGTCTGTAGCACCACGTTTCAAAAGCTTCTATCATCTTTTTATCCGAAGTTCTTATCGTCCACGTTTCACTCCCATACAATGCTACACTCCAGACAAATGCTTTTAGTAAGGTCTTCCTAACATTCAAATCAATAATGGGTGTTAACAAGTTTCGCTACTGTAGAAACGCCAAATAACAAAACTCATCTACCACCCTTCTCTTAACTTTCTCTAAATCCTCCGTCATTCCCACCTGGTGTGGATCCTACAATGCGAGCAATGCTTCAAAATAGGACGCACAAGTGTAGTGTAGGCAGTTTCTTTAGTGGAATAGGTAATTCAACATCCACAACGAGTCTGTATTCCCACTTTTCAAGTTACATACCATAATAAATTATAGGATAGCCAATAATACACAGCCAAGGACATGCGTTGATAGGGTTCGTAACCACATTAAAACACAACGTGTCAAAAATCTAGGCCATGAAAATATTGGTAAAACGTAGCCATGTTAAAAATATTGTGTAGTATGCCGTGTCAAAAATTAAAATAATGAACTAATAATAAGCTAGAAACTATCGATAAAAACTTCTTGGGGCTTTCCGGATTCTAACTCCACTACCTTCAGGTTGCAGATCTCAGTACGCAACCACTACGCCATGGAAGTATTGCACTGACTTTAATTTCTGAACTTTTGTCAAGACCTTTCTTGCATTTGGGGTGTGGGAAACAGAAAATCCTTCCACAATGAAACTTCCACTCTGCAGCGGAGGGTGCGCTGATATGAAACTCGGAAGCAGATTAAAATTGTGTACCGTAACATGAATTCGAACCAGGGACCTGTGCCTGTCTTTCGCGAGCAAGCGATCTACTGTGTTTTTATTTTTCTTTTCTTACCTTTTTTTCGGAATCGCCTACTGTTATTTCATAGGTTTATTTAGTTTTTACATCCACCCAGACATCTAAAATTTGGAAGTCAATGAATAGAATGTAAACAATGATTGGAATACTCCATTAGTCTCGGGTGGTTCTGCAAGTAAATGAGAACAAAGACTGCTAGAGAATGCTGGAATTTGGTGAATAAAACATAATTTTCCGCCGGCCGCGGTGGTCGAGGAGACTGAGGCGCTCCAGTCACGGTCTGCACGGTCACTACGGTCGGGGGTTCGAATCCCCACTCGGGCATGGATATTTGTGCCGTCCTTAGTATAAGGTCGTTGATAAGTAGTTTGATAGTTTAGGGACTGATGACCCCGTAGTTAAGTCCCATAAGCTGTACAAACATTTGAACATAAATTTCCCTGTAAGAACGAATGATTGAACGTAAAGAAATTGAAACTTGAAAATTAATTAAATTGCGCCGGATGTAGATTTGTAGATAAATAAAAGTTGTTAGAAACATTCGACACTTGAGTCAGTGAAGACGGAAAACTATTAACTATACACATACATCCAACTTTGTAGCATTGAGATTCAGAGAGCGGCCAACGGAAGTGTTCCTGTCATGAGTCGGCTTTATGCGTCGGTAAGAGTACGGCGATGTAGGGTCGAAACACAAGCATCAAAATGTTCAAATGTTTCTAAATCTAAGTACTAAATAACTGAGGTCACCGATCCTAAGACTTACAAACTACTTTAAGTTAAACTAACTTTTGCTAAGTGTAACACACACACACATACATACACACACCCATGACCGTTGGAGGACTCGAACCTTCGACGGGGAGCGGACGTGCATTCCGTAGCGCGGCGCCTAAGACCACACGGCCATTTCCACGCAGCACACAAGAATCACTAAGCGTTAAAATTGCACACAAACAACTGGTGTGGACGACGTGAGCAGACATTTCTCATAAGGCCAGTATTGTAGCTATTGCTCCGGGTATCGACACAATACAGGAATACGAGGATATCATCTTTACGTACCGCGATTGAAGAACGTAGTTCAAATGTTCGGAATAAGTGGCGATTTTGGAACAGCACATAGAAGCAGCCGACGGCCAATTGCGCCAAATAGTTTTGAAGTAAGAACTGTCGCCATGCCTGAGAATGCTACACAGAATGCAAGCAGGGAAAGAAATGCGTCACAATAGCTGAACATTCCGTGGTCCACCGTTAGAAAACCGCTTTGAATAATTAACTGTGAAATGGTATCCGTACAAAGCTTGCTTTCAACAAGGTTCGTAACATGGTCTGCAATTATTACGTTAACTTCTCATGTGGTTATTAAAATGCGTTTCTTTTGTTTATTTATCATTACTCTGCTCCATGTCTTGAGTTTGAGATTTGGATATTATTAGTCTCGTTCCGAATGAACAACTCTGATATATATACACATGTAGTGTCTGTTCCAAAAGAACAGACGTCACTTCTGATCCTGCAGTTGTTATTCTTTCATATTAACAGAATATATGACAACTGAACCTCCCATGTGATCCTCTCATGTCCAACAAAAATTACACACATAAAATATCGTGTGAGTAATATTAATGTCAAATTACTTGTATATTTCTTGATATTTCCCTGTAAAATACGGAAAATACATATTTCATTAAAATCAGAAGATAAGTATCAGTAGAATAAGGTCAAATTCAAAATTTAAATTTTTGCATAAACATATCCCGACAGTGCCTTTATCTAACGTACAATTCATTATGTAGATAGCTGGGTAATAAGAATTCGCCATCAAGTAAACAAAGAAATTTAACTAGGAGAAGACAGCAGGTGAAGAATGAAGCCGCGGTGGAGTACCCGAGCGGTCTAAAGCGTCTCGCTGCAGAGCGCGCGGTTGCTCGCCGTGGAGGTTCGAGTCCTCCCTGTGTGTGTGTGTGTGTGTGTGTGTGTGTGTTGTCCTTAGGTTAGCTTACCTAGGTTTAAGTAGTTTGTAAGCTAGGGACTGATGACCACGCAATTTGGTCCGATAGATTTACAAACATATGAACATTTTGGAGAATGAAGAATGCGCGCAACCGTAACAAATCCTTCTTAACAATTACTTCCTGCAATAATTAATAAATACGTGAATGACTTCTCTACACCTCAGCAGGTTCTAGTTGTTGTTCTGGTTTCATGCAGCTCCCCATCCTACTCTATCCTGAGCAAGCCTCGTCATATCGTCATAAGAATGGCAACCTATATCCATTTGAATCTTCTTACTTTATTCCCGCCATTGCTAAATTTACGATTCATTCACGTCTAAGAATGTGTTCTACCAATAGATCCATTATGCCTAAAATTTATTTTCTCTCCAATTCTGTTCAGTACATCTTCATTAGTTACGCGATCTACCCACCTAATCTTCAGTTTTCTTCTCTTTCTTTTGTTTCTCTCTGGCCATGTTCCCGCACATGCAGGGTCGGCTCATTGTTAAATCCGGTTTTGTTTGATTGTAAATATATCGGGCCAAACTACACGGTCATCAGTCCGCACCTTACAAACTGCTTAAACTAAGGTAAACTAACCTAAGGACAACTCACACACCCGTGCCCTAGGGAGGACTCGAACCTTCGACCGCGAGCAACCGCGCGCTCGCAGCGAGGCGCCTTAGACCACTCGGCTAATCCACATCGGCAAATCCGGGTTAGGCATGTGTTGATAATTACGGGGTGGCCGGATGTCTTTGCTGCCGCTACCTTACGCCCCCCCGGGAGGAAATGTGTACCCCAAATGTCTGCATATAGTGTTATATGTGTGAAAGTGCCAAGTGTTACGAAATGTTTGCGAATCGAGTAACTGAGGCAGGACTTGGATAGCATCCCGGTATTAACCTAGGGAATGTGGAAAACCGCCTAAATACCACACCCAGGCTGGCCGAGAACTCCGACTCCTTTCGTTAATACGCCGGGCGGATTCGAACCGGGGCCGGTACGCCTCCCCATCTCGGAAAGCGGTGCGTTAGACCACACAGCTAACCGAACGAATCATCAGCAGTCTTCTCTAGCACCACATTTCATAAGCCTCTATCCTTTACCTGTCTAAACTATTAATGGTCCACGTTTCACTCCACTACGAGGCAATACTCCACACAAATACCTTCAGAAGGGACTTCCTTACACTTAATTAATATTAGATTTTAGCAAATTTCTCTTTTTCAAAAACGCTTTTCTTCCCATTGCATTTTATATCCTCAGTGCTGAGATCATTATACATTATTTTACCACCCAAGTAACAAAACTCATCTACCACCTATATTGTTTCGTTATCTAATCTAATTCCTTCAGTATAACCTGATTTTCTAAGGTTGCATTCCATTTCCCTTGCTTTGCTCTTTTTAATGATGTTCATCCTATACGCTCCTATTAACACACTGTCCTTTCCGTTTAATCGCTCTTGCAGGTCCTTTGTATATATATATATATATATATAATTTTTTTCACCCTGAACCTTAATTCCTTCTCCAAATTTCTCTTTGCTTTCCTTCACAGCTTGCTCAATGTGCAAGTTGGGTGACACTGGAGAGAGGCCAGAACCAGGTCTCACTCACTTCCCACCCACTACGGCACTTTCATGCCCTTCAACTCTAATAACAGTTGTTTGGTTAATGTACAAGTGCCGGCCGCGGAGGCCGAGGGAACTGAGGCGCTCCAGTCACGGTCTGCACGGCCACTACGGACGGGGGTTCGAATCCCCACTCGGGCATGGATATTTGTGACATTCTTAGTGTTAAGTAGTTTATAAGTACTTTGTAAGTTTAGGAACTGATGACCCCGTAGTTGAACATTTGAACATTTGAATGTACAAGTTGTAAACAACTATCCGTTCTTTATACTTTACCCCTGCTGACTTCAGAATTTGAAAGAGTGTATTCCAATCAACATTGTCAAAAGCTTTCTCCAAATCTACAAAAGCTAGAAATGTAGGTTTGCCTTTCCTTAATCTATCTTCAAGATAAGTCTTAAGGTGAGTATTGCCTCCCGCATTTTTACATTTCTCCTGAATCTGAACTGATCTTCCCTGAGGTCAGCATCTATCACCTTTTCCATGCTTCTGTAAATAATTCGTGTTAAAATTTTGCAACCATGACTTATGAAACTGAGGGTTCTGCAACTTTCACACCTGTCGGCACTTTCTTACTTTGGAATGGGGATTATTACATTTTTCTTAAAGTCTGAGGGTATTTCTCCTGTCTCATATATCTTACTAGGTGAAATAATTTTGTCATGGCTGGTTCTCCCTGAAACATCAGTAACTCTGAGGGAATGTCATCTACTTCAGGGGCCTGGTTTCGACATAGGTCTTTCAGTGCTCTGTCAAATTCATCTCTCGGTATTGTATCGTCTATTTCATCTTCATCTTCTTCTTCCCTTCCTATAATATTGTCTCCCTTCCTGCATTATAGGTTCATAAAGCGTTCGAACATATCTCTATCTCTAAAATATATAAAGTCTGCCAAAATTATATTTCACTATTTCTAAAGTTATAATGAGACTTTAGATTTCATGACCGCTTCACGTTTCTTCGTATAATACTGAGTCAAGTGTTCAGGTTTGATGATAAGTCGGTGATAATCTTATCGTTGGAAAACGAGCGAAATAGCGCACTGGACTCGCATTCGGAGAGACGGCGGTTCAAATCCGCCTCAAGCAATATAGACTAGGTTTTGCGTGATTTTTCCTAACTCGATTCGGGCAAATGCCGGGATAGTTCCTTAGACGGAGCATGCTCGATTTCCTTCCCAAAATTTATTAAATCTAACCGAGGTCGTAATCTGTTTCGAATGACCACACACTGCCGACGGTTCGTTAAACCCTAATCTTCTAATATTCCTTCCTTCCTTGTTTCCTCTTTATATTTTACTTTTGTTAGTCCATAATATTTATGCCAAACTTCATTTAAATATGGTATTATCACCAGATGAATGGTTGTGACTACATACATAGTATTATATAATGATAAAGTATTTCTGTAGGAGCTTCAATTGTTTAACAGTCAGTGCCTCTTAGTCACTGTAATGCCACACAATCTGCGAATTAAAAACTTCAGCACTATATATTTCTGTTCCACAGTATTTATTTACTGCTTATGAACGTACTAGTTTATCCGATTATGGCCCAAGAAGCCAAAAGGCGGTTCATAACCAATTAACAAATACTGTGAAAGAAAAAGTCAAACGTTCAAATGTTTGTATAGCTTATGGGACTTAACTTCTGGGTCATCAGTCCCTAAACTTACAAACTACTTATGAACTAGCTAACACTAAGGACAGCACAAATATCCATGCCCGAGGGGTATTCGAACTCCAGACCGTAGTGGCCGTGCAGACCGTGACTGGCGCACCGCAGTCCCCTCGGCCACCGCGGCCGGCTCTGTGAAACAGAAATGCAAAGTGTCGAAGTTTCTAATATGTCAGTGATCCTCCACGTACCGACGGAACACTATAAATATGAACAAAGTGCAAATGTTTTCCCACTGCCGATTTTAACAATGGACGAAGAACAATACTGATCAAACCAAGACAAAATAGCGAGGGGGGAAAAATGGTGGAGAGAGAGAGAGACAGAAAGACGGGGTGGGGGGAGGGAGAGAAATATTATGTGTAACATATTTTGTTAACAGTTGAGAAAAATGTATATCCGACAATTAAGAACTGAAATAGCATCAACAAACACCAGGCGAATGTATCGGCACTGATTCGTATTAACTGCTAATTGCAATACTGGTTGCTTTGAATCCATGAACATCCACCACTCCTATGAGGGAGACAGTGAGGCGTCCCCTGTCTGTTTCCTGGAACAAAGTAAATAAAGTGTAGAAATGTAATTTTCTTTTAAGATTATTACAAAGTTATTGTTTTAAAAACTTACCTACATTTTCTAGACGATTGAATTCAGTCAATCTTGTCGTCTTCGATTATGTACTGTTGTCCCAGACAAGGAGTAGCGTTTTTAATGTACTAACATCTTTAAATTACTCTAATAATGTCGATATAAACAGACGATTAGATTTAAAGTAAACAGTTAAATGATAACACAAAGTGAGACTGAAGATTATAATAAAACTGACAGTGTCTTAGTCTCATTCGTTACCACAGTCTAACAACCACAGTCGCAACACTCCCTGCTGTGAAAGTTGTACCGACTGACAGTTTAAACGACACTTGCGCTCCTAGCGGTGGGTAAGCCGCCATGAGTGTAGAGCTTGTTTATAATTACTTTTCCAAGTTATTAATGAAAACCTCAGTATAATTTTTGCGTTACGACCTTTAATAAGATATCAAAAGAACAAACCATCGAGAGACGAGATGTAAATGTAGAAACAGCCAAATTTCACTGAGTCATTGATATAAATAACTTATTCGTGAAGAAATACTTAAGAATACATGTATATTTGCAGCTTACGCTGCTAAAAGTAAGAGAATATAAACGTAAGAGAAATTCAAAATCATGTTATGGTATCTTTTTACTATAATAGGCACTTAGTTTGACACATAACAGTTCAGTATGGAGTCTAATGATTCGCACTTTTTTACTATTCACTCATGTTTCTTATACACACACATAACTTAGAGTGGAATTAATTTTGTCTTAAAAAACGGAATGTCTTGAATATTCTTGCCGTTTGTGGAATTTGTGTCTTCTTTCTTTAGAAACAGTTTTATTGCTTTTGACTTTTATTGCTACGTCTGTGGGGCTTTTTATCTTCAACTACAGCTACGGTGTTTGACCTGATACATTAAATAATGTAGGTATTGCATTGCACATACGTTTCCTACGGTCAAAATCCCCTGATTGGACTGGAATTGTAGTTAAGAATCCTTAATGTTCCTCAATAGAAAAGCGACGCCTTTCTGCGAAATGTCAGCCCAACCGGTGTTTTCTAGCCATTTTTTGTTCTTCATAGAGAATTGCAAATAAACTGCCATGTTCTTACCGTTTCATATATTCCCGGTGTACTTAGGAAAGGTGCGAAAGACAAATGTGGGATTATTTTTTTAGTTATTACCGAACTACGAAATACGACCAGCACGGATTTTCGCATTCCGTTGTGCATACATATGCTGCATTTTATAATCCACGGCAGATTAATAAATTACATTATATTTACAAATTAAAACGTTTTCTGAGAGAATGGTTTTGAACTTCATATATATTCAGAAATATTTACCATTACTCGTGTATAGATGCCTGGAAATAAACGTATCCGACAAACGACGTCACCTCTTGTTAATGCTTTTTGTAAACTGAAAACCAATACAGAAATTATCGTGTTAATTGATACATTTATGACATTCTGAATCTGATGTATAACGTTATTCACAGAAATGTATTGCATTCGGAAAATACCCACCTAATAATTAGTTATATAAATCGCATTTTAGGTAACTACGGATTTGCAGCGCGCGCTCAGTTGTATGGACACGCAGAGCTCTGCGCCATCTGTGAGTCAGCTGGAGAAATACGAAAGCTGTTGGGCATCACGCGTTCTGCTTCGCTGCTGCCACCTCCCGGACGTTTCTGGAACTACAACAGCAGCTGGACCGCGTTGGTGGTTCTACAGAACTTCTACAAGTATGTTGTTAAGTCTCCAGCTTCGAAGAAAGTGTAATTCGAGCGTGAATTGCACTTTCAAAATGAAGGATTTATAATTTGGTCTTCGTGTGTGTAAAATCTTGAGAACGACAAGATTCTACCTACAGCAGAGAGAAACTTTCACTAGTGAGTGAATACCGCCTTTTTCCGTAGTAATGTCATTGTTGGGACTAGATACATTTTTGGGAAATAATTGTTTTGAATGTACTACCGAATATTTTGAAGCGATTAAGATTGGTTTGTAATATACGCTTACGCCGCGCTTTTTAAAATCATGGAAAAACTCCTGGAAATCAGTTTTTAATCGAGTGTCTCCGAGTAAAAGGACGGGGCTTTAAGTATCTGCTTAGTTTTGGAAACATGAAAAGTCATTGGAGCAATTTGTGGTGAATATAAAAACTGTAGAATTATTATCCTTTTTTTTTTTTTCTTCAAAATTTCACGAAAAACAGTTATGTTGTTATGAAGCAGGTGCATTTTCATTCTTTAAACACCATGAGATACTTCGTCTCTAATTCGGGTATTTCCTTTCATATCGTATCAAGCAGATGGTGCCGAACCTGAGAATAGTACTCGTTATTGATCACCTCACCTTAAGGCGATCACTTAAGGTAGAATATACCCTAAAGAACCCCAAGAACATAATATTTACACTCGAGCGAATTTGTCGAGGATCCACATGGACGATCGAGTCTTAGTTTCATCCATCACCAATAACACTGCGTTTACAGTAGTTCTATGTTGCTGTTACCGCTGGTTTTGTTCAAAACTCAACACTTTTGGTACAAAGCCTGTTATCACAAGTTTCATAACTAAGACATAAAAATAAACTTATAAGCAACATGATAATCTAACACTGTCATCGAGTTCTTCGTGATTTATTTCTATTTCTGTTTTCGTCGTTTGATGTTATGGAGCGTCCTTGGCGCGTCATTTGACGCGCATAGTTGAGATTTAAAACGCTTCGTTGATGTGCTGCAAAGACTGAAATTCAAAACCGATTCGTTCGTAATTTGGTAAATATCCTGGCTATTGTTTTCAGGAGGGTAACATTGATGTAAAGTATATCTAATTATGTCAGAAGGACATGCTCTAGTGGTCATCAGTCTGGTTTGATTCGGCTCTCCACATTACCCTGTCCTTATCATTTCTGAATAAGAACGGTAACCTACATTCTTTATAGTTACTGTATTAATTTTTTCGGTCTCCCTTTGCAATTTTTACCCCACACGCTTCCTCCGGTGCAAAACAGGCGATTCCTTTATGTCTTATGTCCTATAAATCGATCCCTTCGTTTAGTCCGTTTAGTTAGGGACGCCAGAAATTTCTTTTTTCCCCAATTCAGGTGCCTCCTCATTAGCATACGATCTACCCACATTAGCTCTTGAAGAACCAAGTTTCAGAAACTTCTCTTCTCTTCTTATCCACGTTTCACTCCAGTACAAGCCCCCTCTCCAGGCAAATGCCCACAGAAAAGACTTCTCAATACCCAGATTAATATTCGATCTCAAAAAATTTATCTTCTTCAGAAATGCCAGAATGAAACTTTCACTCTGCAGCTGAGTGTGCGCTGATATGAAACTTCCTGGCAGATTAAAATTGGGTGCCGGAACCAGGACTCGAACCTGGGACCTTTGCCTTTCGCGGGCAAGCGCACTACCGACTGTGCTATCCCGACACGACTCACGATGCCGCCTCACAACTTGCCCGCGAAAGGCGAAGGTCCTAGGTTCGAGTCCCGGTTCCGGCACCCAATTTTAATCTGCCAGGAAGTTTCTTCAGAAATGCTTTCCTTCCTAGAGTCATTCTTCGTTTTTCGGCCGTCATAAGTTATTATTCAAAAAGCAAATCTAACGTACTATATTTTAATTCCATTTCCAAATTTCTCCTTTCTTTCCTTCACAGCTTGCTTGATGTAGAGGTTCCATAACACTGTGGAAAAGCTACTACATTATCTTTTTCTCTTCCTAACCAACGCCTCCCTTTCACGGTATTCGACTCTTTATAAATGGTGTCCGGTTTCTGGCCAACACATTCCTGTTAATTTGTGTAAGCCGCGGTGGAGTAGCCGTGCGGCCTAAGGCGCCTCGCTGCGGAGGGCGCGGTTGCTCGCCGTCGGAGAGTTTCGAGTCCTCCCTGGGTCATAGGCGTGTGTGTGTTATCCATAGATTAGTTAACCTTAGTTTAAGTAGTTTGTAAGCTACGGACTGATGGTGACCACGCAGTTTGGTCCGATAGATTTACAAACATTTGAAAAATTGTTAATTTGTGTAAATATCTTCTATTGCAATCCACTTAACATTTGTATTAAGCTAAGGATTCGCACAAGTGTCGAGGTTTCTCTTCTCTGTGGTCTCTCTTCGTTTCCCATATATCCAACGAAAGTTTACTCTTTGCAGTAACAATGTGATATATGCTTCCCACAGGTAGGTACACAGGTTTAGTGTTGTCCCGACTATTTGTAGCTAATTACATTCATGAACATAACGTCACAAGGAAGAGAGATCCACACTATCCATAAAACCATCTATCAGTCACAGAAATGAGTGAGGTAGCCGTATTATTCGGTGAATAACTACCTTCCTCAACCTGCTATTGTTTTTGCCTTCATTCTGCACACTGCCCTGTGCAAGCCTCTTCATTTCTGAATAAGAACGGCAACCTACATCCTTTTGAATCTGCTTACTGTATTCGTCCCTCGGTCTCCCTCTACGATTTTTACTCCACACACTTCCCTCTAATGTTAAGTTGACGAGTCCTCGACGTCTCGGAATGTGTTCCGCCAATCTATCCCTTCTCTTTGTCAGGATATGCCAGAAACCCCTTTTCTCCCCATTTCTGTTGAGTACCTCCGCATTCGCTACGTGATCAACCCATCTAATCTTCATCATTCGTCTGTAGCACAACGTTTCCAAAGCTTTTATCACATTTTTTGTCTGAACTCCTAATTGTTCACGTTTCACTCCCATGCAATGCTACAATCCAGACAAATGCTTTCAGAAACGACTTCCCATAGTCATTCTGCACATTATATCTTCTTTACTTTCCCCATCAGAATTTATTTTGCTACTCAAATAACAAAAGTCAACTACTACTTTTTCTATCATATTACGCAATCTAATTTCATCAGCATCGACTGATTTTCTTATTCAAACAATAGAGCTGTATGTCCTCAGAAAAAGTAACGTGTAGTTTCCCCATGCTTTCAGCCGTTCGCAGCAACTGTATGGCTAATCCACGTTGGCTGGTGTTACGAGGCAAGCTCAGACAATCATCCAGACTCCTTCCCCTGTAAATATTGAGAAGGCTGCTGCCCCTCTTCAGGAACCACGCGTTTGTCTGGCCTCTCCACAAATACCCCTCCACTGTGATTGCATCTATGGTACGGTTGTCTGTGTCGTAGAGGCATGTAAGCCACCCCACCTCGGCAGTGTCTGTGCTTCATGACGGTGGCTTTTAACAGTCTACACAGTGATAATTTAATGGAAAATAAAAGTAAATTGGCGCGCGCGCGCGCGCGCGCGCGCGCGTGTGTGTGTGTGTGTGTGTGTGTGTGTGTATGTGTGTATCGCGCGCGCATTGGCGAGCCTGTTTATGCGAGCGTTTAGTAGAGGTAGTGAGAGTCGTTGATGTAAGTATTTGGGGCACTCAAAAACAACACGTATCATTTCCTTGCAATGTAATGCTCGGCAGCATATTGCTAGGCTTGTTTCGGATACGCTGCAGCTGCGCAGCGCTTTGGCCTGAACTCTTCGCATGTGATTTGCATACATGTGGAGCCACGGAAACGTGTAGTCTTGACCATCGATTTGGCACGGACGGTGGTGTACACCTAGTTGCAATCACGGTTCCGTAGACAACCGCAAACATCATTTCGTGAAGACATCAACCGTCTAACAGAAGTGTAAGTGTTGTATCAGTTATGGCGATTGTGGTAAAGTAATAAATATGCAGTGAAGGCTTTCACGACCGGCTGAAATAATCGCTGCAGTCGGCAATACTCACCGCTACCAGTAGCACCTCTGAGGATGTCCAGCGCAGTTCTGGACGAAACGTCAGGAGCAAATATGTTTCTTCGACCACGACCACATAACCCGGAAGATTCAACAGCGATTAAAGTAATAAATAGTTTGAACGGTTTTGGCTTTGTTATAAGGATATTTTTGTTTAATTAATTTATTATTATTATTATTTATTTCTTTATTTATTGACTAGGTCGCTTTACATGCCTTCTGATGACTGGTTTCGTCAAAATGTGCCGCCATCTTCGGGTCTACTTACATACATGCTCCGCAATCCACAGTAAAGTGCGTAGCAAAGGGTACACTGTACCACTACTAGGTATTTCCTTTCCTATTCCACTCCCAAATAGAATGAGGAGAAAAAGAATGCAGATATGTCTCCGTAGGAGACCTAATTTCTCTTATCTTGTCACTACACGAAATGTAAGTAGGTGGCACAAGATCGTACTACGCTTATCTTCAAATTCCAGGCTTCTACATTTCCTCAACAGAAATTCACGAAAAGAACGTCGTCTTTCCTCCAGCGATTCCCAATTGAGTTGGCGGAGCATTTTCGTGGCACTCGCGCATGGGTCGAACCTACCAGCGACGAACCTAGCTGTTCGCCTCTCAGTCAATCATCCAGACTGTTGCCCCTGTAACTACTGAAAAGGCTGCTGCCCCTCTTCAGGAACCACACGTTTGTCTGGCCTCTCCACAAATACCCCTCCGCTGTGGTTGCACCTACGGAACGGTTATCTGTATCGTGAGACACGCGAGCCACACCACCTTGGCAATAAGACGCTAAAATCGTAGTAACTCACTTATTGAATCGTTGTCAAAACTAGCTACAGTATAAAATAATCTAAAGATATTTAATAAGAACTTATATAATTCTTGGCAACTATTATCAGAGCTATATATGTAATGTATAAAAACTATTGTAATATCAGTTTTCGTTCTTGTTGGAAGTTGGCCTTTGTATGGCGAGGAAGGATTATAACAATATTATTATTAATATTGGAAGTGGTACTATACTGTTTTTCAACAGATTTACAATTTGAGGTCTGCATCGTACATGTACGTCCAATTTATCATTTCGAACAGAGAAGTGGAATATATAAATGTGTTTCCAGCACCCAAATGATTCCTCTAAGTTCTTTTAGCAACAATTGAGATCCAGCCGTAGGCACTGCCATTGTTGTCGCCGGAATGAAGTATTCGAGCGACATTTCGCGGTCCGTTCAAATAAGTAGATTTCAGTAGCTCAGGGAAGGATGCGAAAAGGGAAAAGTTGCCAATAACTTTCTTTGTCAGCCTTTATTACAATAATACTAAACGTGGTTCAATGTGGTACACGTATGTCGTAAGTAAGTGGATAGACATGATGATATGAAGGCGACTTAATGAATAACTAAAAGCCAGTGAATCTTTTAAATAAAGAAAGTGTTCAAGTTAATATAAGGAGGATTTCTTAAAGTTAATCAAATTGTAGCTGTTTTTCTTGGGGTGTAAGATAAGTTACGAACCTTTAACATTTTATTTCATGTTCATCCATACGTTAACTGAGGCTAGCATGCTGAAGTAATTCAATGTCAGTTGACATAAAAGTTTTCTAGGTGTTGTACCGCGTCATAAAGTAAGATGGCTACTAGTATACCGAAAAGGTCACTGTAAAGTTGGTTATCTAAGTAATAGCAATCTTACATTATGACGCCGTAAAACGCCCATAAAATTGTTATGTTAAGCGGAAGCCTACGCAGTTATAATTTAAAGTCAATTTATTCAAATTTTTAAGCAAATTAATGTGAGAACTGTATCCACCGAAGAGACAGTATATTAATGGGAATAGTATCAGTTATCGTTTTCAGAGTAGTCTTCAGTATATGTGCAAAGTCTTTAACAGTATTTTAAAGTACAACAGATCTTTGTTTGACCATTCAGATTCAGTGACTATTCTCAGAACTTAGATAAAATATTTTGCTCCACTTATGTAAAGTTCATTAGGTATCCAAAGCTTGAAGAAAAATATATTTGCATTATATTTTCATTCAAGGTAATTCTCATCAAACACTGAACCATTTATGTAATATAAACAAAATAGCCGGCCGCCGTGGCCAAGCGGTCTGCGGCTCGCTAGTCACGGTCTGCACGGCCACTACGGTCGGGGGTTCGAATCCCTCCTCGGGCATGGATATTTGTGCCGTCCTTAGTATTAGTTAGTTCATAAGTAGTTTGTAAGTTTAGGGACTGATGACCCCGTAGTTAAGTCCCATAAGCTCTACAAACTTTTAAACAAAATAATAAATATGTGTAAATTTTAATTTATTTGAGGGACGCCATAATCCGGCACTATAAACGTGGTGCTCGAGGGATGTATTTGTGTGTGTGTGTGTGTGTGTGTGTGCGTATGAAAGAGAGAACACATGTGTGTATTGTATGTAGTTTATGTACTATTGCATAACACTAATCCATATGCGTGTGTATTTTGTTGCGTGCTTTAGCAAAAGACACTATAGGGGACTCAGATACAGAGTTGGACAAGATTGTCACACCACGTGAATGGTAGGTTGACCGAACAAGGAAGTGAAATGGACACCATTCCGTCAACCGTGAATTTAGTAGTTACACCCAACAAACAAGACACGCAAGCAAGCACTAGCAGTGGTGATACACTGAACATTTGCTCTCTTATTCCGGATACATTTGCTCAGTTATTACGACAATTCGAGGCACGGAGTACGGAATGTGGAGAACGCATACAGGATTTATTATAAATGTGTGATACAGTTAGAAAAGAGCAACCAGAACACAAATTAGCAGGAAGGAGCAACTTGAGAACAAATTATAAGCCATACTGGAGGAGGAGCAAAACGAGAGAATCGAACAAACTTTACTGAAATAAAAGATTCATTTAAGGAGTTACCTGAGATTGTGTAAAACTTGGCTGCACAGTTACAGGTAATGCAAATTGAGCATAATTTCATGAAAGAAGACGTCCAACAAACCACGGAACGCATGAAATTAGTTGCACATGAAACGAATGAAAAGTTCAGTGAACACTCGAAAAAGATTCAAATAGAAATTGACCAGGCTGGAACATGAAGAATAAAGAACACGTAGAGGTAGAAATATAGAGAGCTATCACGTGTGTCAACAACGAACAAGCGGAAAGGCAGCCACTGTTGCCTACTGCAGTAGGCGGAAACAACACCGCGGGAAGAGAGGTACGGGAAGGCGAAAAACATAATATAAGAAAGCCCAACTAATAATCGGCAGTTTCAGGTATTTACAGATCAGAAAAAGTTCACGCCCAGTAGTTTTCGTCACAAGTTTGGGTACCGTTCTACAATATGGAAAAACATTTATGTATTTCACTTCTCTATTCGAAATCATAAGTTGGACGTACATGTAGGATGCAGATCCCAAATTCTAAATCTGTTGTAAAACAATTTAGTATCTACAGAAGAATGCAACGCGTGAGTACAGTCTGAGCAAATATTTTTGGCTAAATATTGGTCTTCTGACATTCAAGAAAGATTGAGTACACATATGTACAGACCGGGAGTCTATAAGCCAAAACATGAGAGCCTCTGGATGTACTTTGAAAAGTATTTCCATAAGATCCGATACTGGGACTAAACTATTTCAGGAAAGGATATTTATTATCCATTTACTAAAGCCCCGTTTACCAGATAACGTTCAACACAACCTTGTAAACACGACAGAAGAAGATCTGGAAAAAAATTGATCAGTGTTAGATAACATAGACTTGCTACATGAAGACAAAATTAAAAAAATAAAATAAATGGTAACTGTAGGAATGGACACTCATTGTCGCATAAGATTAATAACCAGAATAACTCTCCAAAGCGAAATGGTAATGGCAACAACAAGTACGGCAATGGCCATTACCATGATCGCTCTCTAAATAATAGCAGAGGATATAGGAAGAGAGCATACAATGGCAGATACAGTTAGGAAAACTAGAGCAACCCGAAGTAGTGAAGTACACAAGATAACGGACAAAACGGATGTAGGAGTAGATGAAACCATGAAGGACAACCAACAACAACAGCCTGAGCAACAACATGCAACCAGCACGACAGGAAACTACAAATTCAAACTACGAATTCAAACTCAAAACCCTGGCATGCACAAACAACAGTGTCAGGTAAGTAGAAATCACGGACAAGCCTACACGCGGTCCATCACAAACATTAAACGACAAACAGCCACAATAAGCTCGCCATTGTTGGCCGAAAGGCGGTGGGAGAGCACGCTTACAGACTACAGAGTACAACCAACATCAAATAGAAATGCTCTGAGATGAAAGACAGTAACATGTGACGTAGTCGAAGAACAAACCATACCCATGTCAACGTACAGAAGTCGATCAAATACAATCGATTATCCAGACTAACATACCTAGTGTACCAGTCAACTTAACATCAGACACAGGTGCTACTATAAGCGTAATGAGTGCAGATTTTTATGAAAAGATCAAAAGATACTGGCTCTTCCAGAGAGCAATTGCAGAGTTCAAGGAGCTATCGGTGTTCAGTCACAGGCAATTAATATTCAGCTGCAGGTACCAATTGAATTACAGAAGGAGAAGCCAATGTGCACCTTCGTAATAGTGTTAGGGGTACCACTACCGTCTCTACCACAGGGGCACAAGGGGCACAGGCCCAGGGCCCCCAGCCTGATGGGGGCCCCGAGAAACTCATTCCTGGAACGAAACTAGTCGATTTTAAGGATTTAATAAATCAGCTGATGGTTGAAGATGCATTTTATTAGATAACATTTTTGTTTCGAGTTCATCAGTTCCAGCTTTGAAGAAAGCTGCACACACATAGCACAACATGCTTCTTACATCTCAACCCACTTGGATTCACCAGACAGAAGTGTATGTTAGAAAACATATCTCACGACCCTGGTAAGTACTGTGATGAAATTTTAACGGAAGAAGTCCTGATATTTGGATTCACAAGGGCCCAGAGTCTTTCCCCAAACAAAAATAGCGACTTCTCACAAACCGCTACACATTTTGCGAATGTAAGTGGTAAAACAGAAAGCAGAAAATTAACTAGGACTGTTTTCACTCGCAATTTTACGAATGTTGAATGTGTGGAAAGAAAGTTACTTTTGTATTCACCATCCATGAAATCTGTGTACTGTTATTATTGCCGTCTATTCAGTAACACTGTCGGCACTTACAGGGGTTAAAAAGATTGGAAGCACATAAACAACTTATTAAAGGAGCATGGAACAGTTTACAATACAGGGAATCAATAATGACTTATGTTGCAAGGAGCAGAATTGTTGAACGAGTTGATACTGGGTTGCTTTTCCAGTTTATTGCTGTGGTCATCTATTGGAGAAGCATATTGAAAAGAATTGTTGCAGTTGTGAAATTTTTGGCGTCAAGGAGACCAGGGTTTCGCGGAGAAAATGATATTTTGGGGTCTGAAAACGATGGAAATAATTTGGGATGCTTACAATTAATAAGCAAATTTGATCCTTTTCTTGCTGATCATACACGAATGCATAGCAGTCGTGGCAAAGGAAATAAATCATATTTGTCTTCAAATATTTGCAATGAATTTATTGATGTAATGGGACAGAAAGTGTTAACTACGATTGCCGACGAATAAAAACAGCCAAGTACTATTCAATAAGCGTGGATTCCTAGCCATTTCTCTCCCATGTTGACCAGCTAACTTTCATCGTTCGGTACGTAAAAGATGGCCAGCCTGTTGAGAGAGTTTTGCAGTTTTTGCCTATGGAGGTGCATAGGACTCAAAGTATAGAAGATACTGTTATGAAGTTTTTGGATAGTTTTGACATTGCAATAAAAGATTGCCGCGCACAGAGCTATGATAATGCAGCTAATATGGCTGGAAAGTATTCAGGTTTACAGAGAATAATAAAAGAAAAATGTGAATTTGTTATTTTTGTACCATGTGCCACACATTCACTAAATTTATTAGGTGTACAGGCGGCTGCATGTACGTCTAAAGCAGTAACATACTTCCAGTTTGCCCTAACATTGTCCACCTTTTTTTATGCTTCGAACAATCGATGAAAAGTTTTGAAAGAATGTTTAGGTCTAAATAAAGTTCTGGAGACCCTCTCTGAAACCAGATGGCCTGCTCGTGCTGACGCTCTTAACGCTTTGCATAACACTGGCTAGTTTAAACAATAAATGAAGCTCAAAGCCTTTGCAAGAAAATGAAAAGTCTCGAGACCATTCTCCTAACGGAGGTATGAGATGACCTTTTGAGAACTATCGACAACACAAATGTAACTTTACAAAATAGTACCGTCACTATAGACATTGTAACAAAACTTTTTGCATCTGTTTCTGGTTTCATCAATTCTGCACGCAGTAGATCCGGTCAGTATGAATCTTCAGCCAAAGAGAAAAACCTAGGTGCTGACTATAAGGGTAATCCCCAAAAAATGAGAATTTGCAGCAAGCATACCACTATTTTCGATAATTTGTCAGAGACTGTCCAGTTGAGTGCCAAAGAAATATTTCGTGATGAAGTTTTTCCGCCTATTATTAATACATTGGATTCTGGTTTGAAGGGATGTTCAGAAGCATACGAGAAAGTTAGCAAACATTTTAGTTTGCTTTCTCAGTTAAAACAAATCGGTTCTGAACAGTTGAAAAACAGGTGCAAAGAATTTGAAGAATTTTATCATGCAGGCGTTAATGCTGATCAACTCATATCACAATGTTTTCATTTAAAACAATATTTGAAAAACATTCCAAATGAATCTCCAGGTCTAAGTATGTCATCCTTACATTCTTTAACAAAAGCAGATAAAATAGAAGAAACCTTTCCGAATGTAGAAATTGCTACCCGGATATTTCTTTATGTAATGGTAACCAATTGCAGTGGTGAGTGTTCATTTCCGCAGTTAAAGAGAATCAAAAATGGATTACGAACGACTATGCTACAAGAACGACTTACTAATTTGTCAATCATGTGCGTAGAAAGTGACGTCCTTGAACAGTTTGACTTTTAAGACATTATAGAAGATTTTGCAATTCAGAAATCCCGGAAGAAACCTTCACCAGTAGCGTAATTCCAATTTGCAAAACAGTTATCACTAGTATTTTATTTGTATATTTCTAACCATCATAAGCAATAAATTCACTAAACAAATGAACATCATTCTGATGAGTTCATTCGAAGGAAATTACTGTTTTGTTGTCGGGGCCCCTAATCTGTGTGCCAGTCATCTGCATAAAAAGAGACTTACTCAAAAAACTGTATATTTTGTATTCTAGAAATCTTTAAAGAAATCATTAATCTGAATCAAAGAATAATTTGTTGAACTAATCATTAGTATTTGGTTTGTAATATTTTTCCCAATTAAGTCACTAAGTTACACAAGGTACCCTCCGCCACACACCGTCAGGTGGCTTGCGGAGTATGGTTGTAGATGTAGATGTAGAAATAAATGTACACCATTCTTATGCAGTCATTTAGATTTTTTATGGCCCCAACACCCTGAGTGCCCAGGGGCCCCTGAATGGCTTAAGACGGCCCTGAGGGGTACCCTGCATACTTGGGTGTGATTTTTTTTTTGTGTGAGAGGGAGGCAGGGGTCGACCTTTCAAATGGCACCTTCATTTTGAATGTGACAGAAAGATAAATACCAATGGAAGTAGTTCTAACGCAATGAAGGAAGACACAAATTGTCAAAGGATCAAAATATTATGCCAGGCACCATAGATACAGCACATTAGTAGCAACATATCAGAGCGAGACTTCAACTAAAGCAACATCAAGATTTATATCGACATTTGAAGTAACTTGATAATATAGTTAAAGAAGCCACTTATTTGGAATAGGAACAGCAGGAGCAATAACCTGAACGTCGTAGATCCTTTCTCCCAACGACCTGGTATTATAAAGGGAAACACCTATCATATTGAAGTTACACTCCACAATATTGCAAAAGTTATCATGATCTAAGAAGAAAGCTATTATGAAAGAAATCAGAAAAATGCTTTTATGGGGAATCATTGAACCGTCATTATCGCCGAATGGCAGTCCACTTGTCTCAATTGCAAAACCTGTAGGGAAAATACGCCTAGTATTGGATGCCAGGGGTGTAAATAAAATCATAGTACAGGTCGCACGAGACCTGAAAACTTGGAAGACCAGATCCAAAATTTCAAAATGTCATATAATTTTGATCTTAGATCATCTTAGTGGCAAATACCACTACAGAGGAACCCCGGAAATATAATGCCTTTATTTTTTCGTTTAGGAGTTATCAATTTCGTGTCCTATCATTCGGCCTGAATGTCAGTGCAGGCGTATTTATAACAATATTGGATACGGTAATAGGACATACACTACTAGATCATGTCAGTCTATACGTGGATGATTTCTTAATAGCAACCAACTCATGGGAAGAACATATAGAAATATTAGAAAAGGTACCGCAGAAATTCGCCGACTCAGGTGTGACAGCGAACTTAGAAAAGTCGAAGGTTGGTAGAGAGAAAAACAGATTTCTTGGACATATAGTATCAGTTAGGAATTGTGACAGATCCAAAAAAAATTATAGTAATAGAAGAATTCCCGAGACCAACAAAAAGGAAACAATTAAAGGCCGTACTCGGGATGACATCATTCTTTCGACGGTGTTCGTCACCCAATATTATAAACTCTGAAGCATTATTAAATTTTTTAAACATGAACAAGCAGACGTCGGAATTTCAACAAGCATTCAGTCGGTGGAAGGAAGCATTGTTGTCAGTTATTCTTCTGTACCACCCTAATAATAACAATGAATACTGCATAGCGACAGATATCTCGGTCCATGGGAAAGGAGATACAAGAACAGGCAAGGAAATGAGGATGATCGACTTCACAAGTCGTAAAGTCACCGCTTGTGAAAGAAATTACTCGGTGAGAGAACGGGAAGCATTATCTGTTGTCTGGGCAATGAAGAAGTTCTACTATTGCAGTTAGTACTAGCCAATCAAGGTATATTGCGACCATCAAGCTTTGAGCTTTCTCCTATCATGCGAAATAGTACATGGAAGATTAAGTCGTTGGGCACTCATCTTGAGAAACTGCAGGTTAAACATTTTGTATGTACAGGGAAACGACAATATAGTGGCGGGCTTTTTCTCTCGCTTACCACAAGGTTTGGAAGAACTTTCTGATGTGGTGGAACACTCATCGGAATTCCGAGTGATTTCGATTACAGACAAACCGAGGAGAAACAAATGTATTAAGATGTGCCAAAATTAACAACAACTGCAAGAATCAGACGCCATTTGAGGGAAATTTTACAAAGCTCTGTAACAAAATTGGTCGGAGGACTGCAAGAAACAGTACAAGATGGAGAATAACTTGTTATTCTGGAGAAAAGATGACAGTACGGATTACTGGCGTCTTTGTGTCCCACAAAATAGCATTGTTCACCTGGTTTGGTACACGAATTTAAATTGGGGGCACTGCGGTGTCGGCAATTGTTACAATCCGTAGAAAAAATATGTATGTTTTCCTACTGTTGAAAACAGAATCCAGCGGACTGTAGCTACATGCGGCACTTGTCACATGTAGAAATGCAGTAATCAGCCACATCGAACGGAGTTGCATCCAATCCTAACGAATGGACCACTACGGTTAGTATCCATAGATACAGCAGAATCTTTTCACGAGGCAAGGGGTAGTATCAAATATGTTAGCAGTTTATGATACCTTTTCTAAATATGTGAAATTGTGTGCGCGCTAAAAGCACGTACAGCGAGTCAGATTGTAAGGAAACTCGCAATAGACTACATTCCGAACATCAGTAAGACGAAAGTAGTAATATCTGACAACGCTTCATATTTCGTAAGTAACACGAAGAAGAATTATTTGGAACAACAAGGTACTTAATTCACGGTTTCATCCTGAAGCTAGGATGGTGGAACGCATTTTCAAGGCTTTCAACCAGTTTATTCGGTCTTGTATACCTAAAAGACATACGCAGTGGGTCGAATATGCAAGTAGTCCTTACCTTGCTCTGTAGTTTCTGGTTAGGTCGGATACAGCACATTCACAGTCCTTCAATCGAATATCACCACCTTCATACTACGTATTTATCTCCCATTCCAGTCTCGAATAGCGCGTGGGAAGAAAGAACACCCGAATCTCTCCGTTCGAGCTCTGATTTCTCGTATTTTATTCTGATGATCTAAGTGGCAGTCAACAATATATTTTCGCATTCGGAGAAGAATGTTCGCAATTGTAGTTTCGTCAGTAGGACACGCCGCAGCGATAAACGCCGTTGTTGTAATAATTCCCATCCCAGATCCTGCATCATTTCCGTAACGTCGTCTCCCCTGTATCGTGATTGATTGATTTATCTTGAAAACAAAGTTTAACGGATTTCTTTTCGTACTAATGTGGACGACTGCAGGCAATATGCGCTGACTATTTAACTATTCTTCCACCAATCAGGTTTCCCTCATGTGAGGTGTGGCCTATTGCGGGATTTTAGAGACTCATGTTCCCAAATGTCTGCGTTCACGAGGCCACATCGATATTGGTGTAGTAGTCTTTGGTTGTGGGATACTGCACAGTCACTGGAGGCAAATCAGTGTTCTAGACTCTTCGATACTTAACGCTGAATATATTCTAATATATTCACGCTCAATTTTGAACAGGCAATAGGCTTACAAAACGAGACGCTACATCATCACTGCATATGCTTTACCTACTGGTGTAAGAGTACACCTGTCGCTGTATCTTACAGTTTGATTTAACGTAAGGTATATATTGTCTTAAATTTGTTTATTTCATGTATTTTTCATTTCTTGTATGCTAGATATATTTCTTATGTAACGTCATTTTCTATATTGAATCATTTAGTGTAAACATGTACTATATGTGTAAACCCGCATGAATGCACGGATATTCTTATGCTGTAAGTTAGCAATGCGCCAGAGAAAATGTTGAACCTGTTGTACAGAAGTAGTAGCTGTGAGTGCCGCTATAGTAAACACATAAATGTTTTGTTGATGGTGCAGAGGCACGGTAGGCGCAGTGTGGCACGAGTTTAATGCAACTGCAATAAGCTTGAGAGGCGTACTGTTTAATGTATTGAAGGAAGTGTGAAATAAGTTTATTTATACTCGAAAGTGATCAGAGTAATGTTTTTTCATGTGTGCAAGAAAAGTAATTGTTTGGTTATCAAGTCTATTGTCACCGAGAGTGATCGTTGCTATAATTAATGAGATTTGAAGGTGTATCGAGGTGATATCAATGCATGGAGATTTCAGCCAGATGAGCTGAACAAAGACTTGTCGATAAAAAAATATTTTTGACCCAGCAGTAAGAGTACCTATTGTAATCATATCCGTCTTATATGGACTTCATGACGAAGACGACGAAAGCAGATGAGTACTTTTGTAATATTTCATTTTGTATGCATGTAAATGTGTCAACCCAATCAGAATTTTGGTTCAATTATACTTGACTTATTTTGAAACCAGTCTTAATTTTGTAAGTAGTTGTAGTCACCCCATTATCACCATTATTAGATTATGTTGATTATGCAAGCCTGTACATTGACTAACAAGTTCAATCATTTTCAAAGTAATTACGATCAGTTTTAAAGAAATTGCTAGACGATTTAAAGAATTGCTAAACGTGTAACAACCACAGAGACTAGTAATTAAAGTGGAAGAGAGTGCAAGGGAGTTTGCAAGTAAAGTAAAGTTGGTTTCATTTATGTAGAAAGTAACCAGGCTAACAGTAGTCGAAGTATTATAGTTGATTAGCCAGACTTGACTGAAGTAATTTTTTTATGAAACACGTTAAATGCCAAACTCTGCTCAGCCAGTTACACGCGTACGCTACCCAGGCCCTGGAACCAATTAAAAAAAAAAACAGTTCACGTAAAGTTTTATAAGGAAATTGAATGCTTTAAACAATATTATCAAAATTATTGAGAACTTTGACTGTAGTATTTGTGAAGCTCATTGCACCACGGAGTTTCACTGTACTGAGCTATTATCATTGCAATCAGAGTCTATCTGCTATTACAATTTTGATTATAACACGAACACGCCATCACCACTACATGAATTCTGACACATTTATTAGTGAAGTTGTGCTGTTCGTGAATCGTAAGAGGTGCTAGTTGGAGGCTGTAGTCAATGCTAAGTCAGATAGGGCCAAGCTTAATTACTTACAACAGTGACTGTTTCAAGTTAATTAATATCAATTTTTATTTATTCAAAATTTGAACTTACAATGCGAAAGTGTTGTTGCGACCCATTAGTTGTGATTTGCTGCAACATTCAATAACGAAATTATTAATACAGGATATCATTACGCATTCTGAATTTTGAGATTTTTTGACGACCTCCAACAGGCAATTTTCTTACACTGGGAGGTCAAATTTACAGGCTGCCGCGGAGGAATGGCCGTAAGCTCTAAGGCGTGGCCGGCCGCGGTGGCCGAGGGGACTGAGACACGGTTACGGTCTGCACGGCCACTACGGTCGGGGGTTCGAATCCCCCCTCGGGCATGGATATTTGGGACGTCCTTAGTTGTAGCTATTTCATAAGTAGTTTGTAAGTTTAGGGACTGATGACCCCGTAGTTAAGTCCCATAAGATTTACAAACATTGGATTTTCTAAGGCGTGTACCTGCGGAGCGCGCGGTTGCTCCCATAGTAGGTTTGAGTCCCCCATTGGACATGAGTGTTGTCTTTACGTCAGTGTAAGTAATTTGTAGGCCTAGAGACTAATGCCACTCCCATGAACCACAGACATTGCCGAGGTGGGGTGGCTTGCGTGCCTCAACGATACAGATAGCCGTACCGTAGGTGCAACCACAGCGGAGGGGTATCTGTGGAGAGGCCAGACAAACGTGTGGTTCCTGAAGAGGGGCAGCAGCCTTTTCAGTAGATACAGGGGCAACAGTCTGGATGATTGACTGAGCTGGCCTTGTAACATCAGCTAATGTGGCTTTGCCACACAGCTACTGCGAACGGCTGAAAGCAAGGGGAAACTACAGCCGTTATTTTTCCCGAGGACATGCAGCTCTACTGTATGGAAATATGATGATAGCATCCTCTCGGGTAAAATATTCCGGAGGTAAAATAGTCCCCCATTCGGATCTCCGGGCGGGGACTACTCAGGAGGATGTTGTCATCAGGAAAGACAATACTGGCATTCTACGGGTCGGTGCGTGGAATGTTAGATCCCTTAATCGAGTAGGAAAATTAGAAAATTTAAAAAGGGAAATGGATAGGTTGAAGTTAGATATAGTGGGGATTAGTGAAGTTCGGTGGCAGGATGAACAGGATTTCTGGTCAGGTGAGTACAGGATTATAAATACAAAATCAGTTGGGGGTATCACAGGAGTAGGACTGATAATGAATAAGAAAATAGGAATGCGGGTAAACTAATATGACCAGCACAGCGATCGCATTATCATTGTCAAGATAGATACGAAGCCAACACCGACAACAGTAGTACAGGTTTATATGCCAACTAGCTCTGCCGATGATGAGGAGATAGAAGAAATATATGAGGAGCTAAAGGAAATTATTCAGACAATTAAGGGAGAGGAAAACTTAATTGTTATGGGAGACTGGAATTCGGTAGTAGGACAAGGAAGGGAAGATAGTGGGTGAATATGGTCTGGGCAAAAGGAATGAAAGAGGAAGCCGCCTGGTAGAATTTTGCACGGAACATAATTTAGTTATAACAAACACCTGGTTTAAGAATCACAAAAGAAGGTTGTATACGTGGAAAAGACCAGGAGACACCGGGAGATACCAGATAGATTTTATAATGGTAAGACATAGATTTCGGAACCAGGTTTTGAAGTGTAGGACATATCCAGGGGCAGACATAGACTCTGACCATAACTTGTTGGTTATGAACTGTAGGCTGAAACTGAAGAAACTACAGAAAGGTAGGAAAATAAGGAGATGGGACCTAGATAAATTGAAGGAACCTGAAGTTCTTAAGAATTTCAGAGGGAGCTTCAGGCAACAATTGACAGAAACAGGGGAAAATAAAACAGTTGAGGAGGAATGGGTAAAATTGAGAGATGAAATAGTGAAGGCAGCAGAGGACAAAATAGGTAGTAAGGCAAGACCTACAAAGAATCCTTGGATATCACAGGAGATACTAAATTTAATCGATGAAAGGAGAAAGTATAAAAATGCAGTAAATGAAACAGGCAAAATGGAGTACAGACGACTAAGAAATGAGATTGACAGGAAGTGCAAAATGGCTAAGCAGGAATGGCTAGAAGGCAAATTCAAGGATGTAGAAGAATGTATAAATAGGGGAAAAATAGATACAGCCTACCGGAAAATAAAAGAAACATTTGGCATTAAGAAAAACAGCTCTATGAAGATCAACGACACTGATGGAAAACCAGTTCTCAGCAAAGAAGGGAAAGCTGAAAGTTGGAAAGAGTATATAGAGGGGCTCTACAAAGGAAATGAACTTCAAGACACTATTGTAGGAAGGGAAGAGGGTGTAGATGAAGGTGAAATAGGAGATACTATACTGAGAGATGAATTTGACAGAGCACTGAAAGATCTAAGTCGAAACAAGGCCCCTGGAGTAGATGATATCCCGTCAGAGCTACTGAAGTCTCTGGGAGAACCAGCCATGACAAAATTGTTTCACATTGTGTGTAAGATGTATGAGACAGGTGAAGTACCCTCAGACTTTAAGAAAAATGTTATAATCCCCATTCCAAAGAAAGCGGGTGCAGACAGGTGTGAAAACTACAGAACCATTACTTTAATAGGTCATGGTTGCAAAATATTAACACGAATTATATACAGAAGGATGGAAAAGCTGGTAGAAGCCGACCTCGGGGAAGATCAGTTTGGGTTCAGGAGAAATGTAGGAACACGGGAGGCAATACTCACTTTACGGCTTATCCTAGAAGATAGATTAAGAAAAGGCAAACCAACATTTCTAGCTTTTGTAGATTTGGAGAAGGCTTTTGACAATGTTGATTGGAATAAACTCTTTCAAGTTCTGAAGCAAGCAGGAGTAAAATATAGGGAGCGTAAGGTTATTTACAACTTGTACAAAAACCAGACAGTGGTTGTCAGAGTTGAAGGGCATGAAAGGGATGCAGTGGTTGGAAGGGGAGTAAGACAGGGTTGTAGCCTTTCCCCAATGTTGTTCAATTTGTACATTGAGCAAGCTATAAAGGAAAGCAAGGAGAAATTTGGAGAAGGAATTAAAGTTCAGGGTGAAGAATTAAAAACATTGCGTTTTGCCGACGACATAGTAATTCTGTCAGATACAGCAAAGGACCTGGAAGAGCAATTGAACGGAATGGACAGTGTGCTGGAAGGTGCATATAAGATGAACATTAACAAGAGTAAAGCTAGGGTAATGGAGTGCAGTGTAAGAAAATCAGGTGATGCTGAAGGAATTAGATTAGGTAACGAAGCAACAAAGGAGGTAGATGAGTTTTGTTACTTGGGCAGTAAAATAACAAATGATGGTCGCAGTAAAGATGATATAAAATGCAGAATGGCAATGGGTAGAAAAGCCTTCTTGAAAAAGAGAAATTTGTTAACATCGAATATTGATTTAAGCCTAAGGAAGTCCTTTCTGAAGGCATTTGTATGGAGTGTTGCCTTGTATGGAAGTGAAACATGGACGATAAGCAGTGTGGACAGAAAGAGGATAGATGCTTTTGAAATGTGGTGCTACAGAAGAATGCTGAAGATTAGGTGGGTGGATCGCGTAACTAATGAGGAGGTACTGAACAGAATTGGGGAGAAAAGAAATTTCTGGCATACCTTGACTAAAATAAGGGATAGATTGGTAGGACACATTCTTAGACATCAAGGAATTGTGAATTTAGGATTGGAGGGAAGTGTGGGATAAGAATCGCATAGGGAGACCAAGAGATGAATACAGTAAGCAGATTCAAATGGATGTAGGTTGCCATACTTATGAGGAGATGAAGAGGGTTACTCAGGATAGATTAGCGTGCAGAGCTGCATCAAACCAGTCTCTGGACTGAAGACCACAACAACAACAGAGACTAATGACAACAGTAGTTAAGTCCCATAGATTTACCAACATTTGCACATTTGGTCTTACAGGTTATGCCAGGACATTTTAGGACTTGATCGTAATATTGCGTTAAATGAAATACTTATTTAACCTCGCTAAATATTTTGCGTTGCATCACGTCGGTGTTTTCTACTTCTATCTTTTAAATCGAAGTTAGCCGCGGTGGAGTGTCCGAGCGCTCTAAGGCCCCTTGCTGCGGAGCGCGCGTTTGTTCACCGTCGGAGGTGCGAGTCCTCACTCGGGCATGTGTGTGTGTGTGTGTGTGTGTGTGTGTGTGTGTGATGTCCCTAGCATAATCTAGTTTAAGTTAAAGTAGTTTGCAACCCTAAAGACTAACAACCGCAAAAGTTACGTCCATTAGATTTACAAACATTTGAGCATTAGGAATTGAAGTAACAAATGCAGTGTTTTCTGCTCATTTTCACTGAAATCGTATCGTTTATGTACCCTCGGTTTATTTCAAAGTAAAGAAGGAGCCTTTCAACGTTTTTAGGGTCCTTTTGTAGTTTCATTTCCTGTGATTACAGTAGCTCTAGTCAAAATTGATCTTATAATAAGGTCGATGAAGGACTTGTCGGTCATTCTTGTAGGAGAGATTCACTGTGCGCTAATTATCTACTTGTAAGCGATAAAATTCAGGTATTATTTTTAAAGGACCTTTTTTTGCGGAAAATATTCTTTAACTGTTTAGTTGAACTTACAATTTTCCGCATTTGTGTTGCTAATGAATACTAATTCCCCAGTGTACATGTCAGTAAGAACGTAGAAAATGTACAACCGTTACACGGCCATTTTTTGCGTTTTGTATTGTCAGCTAACGAGCTGGTTTTACGCAACACCACCGAAAGAGAAAGCCGTCGCGCTTTGACGTCATTCACAGTAAACCACAAATAGCGCAGCTGAGAAGCTAGCCATTGGGTGCTACGGGGCTGTGCCCTAACGGCAGTCAGCTACGCGATCTCAGCCTACTGTGAGTGACGTCAGACAAGAGTGTCGTAGGATGCTCTTTCGGTGGTTTCACGTTACGAAGTGCACGCTATACAAGTTAGATAACTAATGTAACTCCATACTCTTTCAGGAGTTTAGTCGCAGTTCGAAAAATCGTTGTGTTGTTAGGAGATAAAAGTATAGGCGTCACAATACACTGAGCGTTTCGATAATTCTGAACATTTCAAGATTAAGAGTAGGGCAGATACAGGGGTAGTGATAAAATATTAATTTTGTTCGTTTTTGGTATGATGGAGCTCTCCACGCTAGATAATCCTGCAAGAGCATCATCATCTGAATAACAATACCAATCTACTTCTATTTGCACCCTCTTACGGTATTCATCTCTCGGTTTCTCTCAGTGATTTTTACTCCCTCTCCCACCGCCGCCCCGTCCTCCACATTTCTGTCCAAACCAAACTAACGATTCATTGATGTCTCAGAGTACTGAGTGTTCGTATCAATCGAACCTTTCTTTTAGTTACGATTTCTCAGAAATTTATTTTCTCCCCGATTCTGTTCAGTACCTCCTCAAAAGCGATCTACCCATCTAATCTTCCGCATTCTCTTATATCACTAAATTTCAAAACCTTCCCTCAATTTTCTGTCTGAACACCTTATCGTCTATGTTTCATACCTGTACAGGATTACACTACACGCAAATGCAATGAAAAAATAATTCCTTACACTTAATAAACTTCTCTTATCAGAAATATTTTTCTCCCCATTGCCATTCTGCATTTTGTATCTTCTTCGACAATCTTAAATTATGTTACTACCGAAATAACAAATCTCAGTTACTACTTGTATTATCCCGAACTCAATCCAAGGCCTTCTGTATTGCCTGACTTTCTTCGGCTATATTCCCTTATCCTCGTCTTACTATTGTTAGTATTTATCTTATACTCTCTTTTCAATACACTGTCCACTCCGTTCCCTCATCTAGGCCCTTTGCGTTACTGACAGAATTATAGCGTCAACGGAAAAATAAAGTTTTTGTTTCTTCTCTCTGAACTTTCATTTCTTCTCCAAATATCTCCATGATTCCCTGAACATCTAACTCCACGTACAGATTGACTAACGTTCAGGAAAGACTACAACAGTCCCCTCCCAGCCACTGCGTTTTTCATGCCTTCGGACTATCTCAGATGATGTCTGGTTTTTATTCGAGTGGTATATAACTTTTTGTTAACTATATTTTACACATGCTGCCTCCAGAATGTGAAAGAGTGTATTACAGTCAACATCGTCAAAAACTCTCTTCAAATATTCAAATTATATAAACGTAGTTTTACTTTTCCTGAAACTATCTGGTAAGATGTATGTATTTCTCCACATGTTTCTGTATTTCTCTTACATCCAAACTGATTTTTCCCGAGGTTAGATTCAACCAGTTTTTCCATTCGTCTGTAAATAATTCGTGTTAGTATGTTGACCCATGATGTATTAAACTGATAGTTCCGTAATTTTCACACTTGTCTGAACGTGATTTATTTTGAATTTGAATTATTGTATTTTTCTTGAAGCCTGAGGGTATTTCCCCTGTCTCACACATCTTGCTGACAAGGTGGAACAGTGCCTTCATGACTGGCTCAGTCAAGGATATCAGCAGTTCAGAGGAAATAATTTTCATCTGCTCCCGGGTCCTTGTATCCGCTAAAATCTTTCAGTGTTCTGTCAAATTCTTCTGGCAGTATCGATTCTCATATCTCAGTTGCATTTACTAATGCCATTTTTACAACACTGCCTTCAAGGTCATTCTCCTTGTATAGGACTTCTATGTAATCCTTCCACTTTTCAGCTTTCTCTTCTTTGCTTAGTACTGGCTTTCCATATGAACTCTTGATATTAATGCAGCAGCTTTATTTTTTGTCTCCAAATTCTCTTTTATTTTCCTGTAGACAGTATCTATCTTTCTTCTCATAATACGTTTTTCTACGAACTTTCATTTGTTCCCTATAGAACAATTTGTAAAAATTATTGCCTTAAAATGACGAGTAAAAATAGTCTTTGTTCAGTTACACTCAATTGAAGATAGAGAACACGACAAAAGACATCCAAAACAAAAACAAAAAAAGTTTATTAAGTAAAAACGATAGCTTCAAAAGAAATGTGTTGAATTAGAAATTCGTACGGCTTAAAACTTTCTATCCTTTGTTTTTGATTTTGAACGATTGCGTTATCTGATTTCGAGATACATGGAAAAAAGCTACAAACCGTTACAACCCGATTATCTATAATTCGGTATCGTTACAATTCCTGTCAGAAGGGCACAGTACGTAGTAACTGACGGATAGTTATCGAGTAAATCAGAAGAGATATCTTGCGTTCCCCGGGGAAGTGCTGTAGGGCCCCTACTGTTTCTTTATAAATGATTTAGGAGACAATCTGGGCAGCTCTCTTAGACTGTTTGCGGATGTTGCTGTCCTTTATCGCTTAGTTAAGTCACCAGAAGACCAACAGCAAAAGATTTAGATATTTGCATGGTGTGGAAATTGGCAATTGACCCTAAATAAACAAAATATAGTTTTCCACATGAACACTAAAAGAAGGCTGTTAGTATGTAACCCAAACTAACCTAAAGCAAAGGCAAATTAAGACATTTTCACTGATTCTTCTGTCGGTTCTTCGTAGAACTATATCGTATTGACTGTAAAGCACAGTTATGCGTATTTTCAAAAAGTTTTTTTTTTTTTTTTTTTTCATATAAATCTACAGGGATGCTCTGAAAATCACATTTAAGTGCCTGGCAGAGGATTCATCGAACCATTTTTATACTATTTACTCCCATTCCATTCTCGAATAGCGCACGGGAAGAAAGAACACCAGAATCTCTTCGTTCCAGCTCTGATTTCTCGTATTTTACTGTGATAATCATTTCTACCTATGTAAGTGAAATCTACAATATATTTTTTGCATTCCGAGGAGAATCTTGGTGATTGGAGTTTCGTAAGTAACCCACGCCGCAGCGATAAGCGCCGTTGTTGTAATGATTCCCATCCCAGATCCTGTATCATTTCCGTAACGCTGTCTCCCCTGTATCGTGACAGTACAAAACTAGCTGCCCTTCTTTGGACTCTTTCGATATCCTCCGTCAAACCCACCTGATAAGGATCCCACACTGGGCAGCAATACACCAAAAAAGGACGGACAAGCGTAGTGTATGCAGTCTCTTTAGTAGTTCTGTTGCATCTTTTAAGGGTTCTACCATTGAAACGCAGTCTCTGGTTCGCCTTTCCCACGACATTATCTACGTGTTCTTTTCAGTTTAAGTCTGAAGTAATAGTAATTCCTAGGTATTTTGTGGAGTATACGGCCTTCACTTTTGATTTATTTATCTTGTAAACAAAGTTTAACGGATTTCTTTTCGAACTCATGTGGATTACTTCGCATTTCTCATTATTTAGAGTCAAATGCCAATTTTACACCATAGTGATATTCAAATGGTTCTGTAGTTGGTTTTGAACTTCAGATGACTTTACTAGACGGTAAATGACGGCGTCATCTGCAAACAACTTAAGAGAGCTACCAAGATTTTCTCCCAAATCGTATGTAAATAAGGAATAGCGGAGGACCCTGTAAAACGCCCGATATCACCTCTGTTTTTTTTTTTTCTTTTTTTTTTTTTTTAATTATATTTAGTTAATCGGTTTCGCCTTACAACGCCATCTTGGAAGTCGAACTGAATGTCGAGCAAAGCAGTGATGCAGTCACAGGACAACAAAGTTTGCCCGTACCAGTTTTTAGATGATTTCCTTTTCGGAATGTGTTTCCTGTGAACAACTCTATTCGTATTTCGGGTGGACTGAATGTACTTGTTTGTGGTTTAGCGGCAGTCTCGTTTAAGCAAAACTGCGGCTGGACTCATTGAAAAAAGCCCCACGGCCAATCGAGGACAAGGAGTTGGCGTGTTCAATGGTGCGCGTCCGTCAGTGATTATTCCCTGCAACATGCGACTGGGTACCGACGCAGCCGCTGTGCTAAGTAAGAGGTTAAGTTCTCACTTGACTACCCACGCGTTTCTTGCCCACACTGAATATTGAGAATGGAGAACCAGGGCCAGGAAAACTTACAGTGGGCGTGGCACTGGCTGCATTGACACAAAGGTGCTCAGTTTCATAGTTGCCGTACAAGTTATGCTGTCTTGAAACTTCCTGGCAGATTAAATTGTGTGCCGGAACCGGGACTCGAACCTGGGACCTTTGCCTTTCGCGGGCAAACGCAAGTTTCATTCTGGAAACGTTCCTTAGGCTGTGGCAAAGCCATGTCTCCACCATATCCTTTCTTCCAGGAGTGCTAGTCTTGCATGATTCGCAGGAGAGCTTCTGTGAAGTCTGGAAAGCGAAAGGCAAAGGTTCCAGGTTCGAGTCACGGTTCCGGCACACAATTTTAATCTGCCAGGAAGTTTCATACCAGCGCACACTCCGCTGCAGAGTGAAAGTTTAAGTACGCTGTCTTACTTTACATTTATTAAACTTTCAAAAAATAAAATCAGTCTACAAAAATCAAATTTCATGAGGTTTAAATTCAAATTTTCAAATGTTTGTGAATATTTGGGACCAAACTACTGTGTTCATCAATCCCTAGGCTTAAAATTATTTAAATGTTTGTATGTTCAAATGTTTGTATAGTTTATGGAACTTAACTACGGGGTCATCAGTCCCTAAGCTTACAAACTACTTATGAACTACTTACGAACTAGGACGGCAAAAATATCCATGCCCGAGGGGGGATTCGAACCCCCGACCGTATGGCCGTGCAGACCGTGACTGGAGCGCCTCAGTCTCCTCGGCCACCGCAATATTACTTAAACTAAGGACGACACACACATACCCATACCCGAGGGAGGACTAGAACCTCCTACGGGAGCAGCCTCGCTGTCCCGATAAGGCGTCTAGAAACGCTTGGCTGTTCCTGTGCGGCCAGGTCAACTTTCCAAAATCATAACATATGTGCGAAAACATAAAAACTATCCAAATCTTTGATCCCATTAGACGTATCTGAAACGTATCTCAGGTAGTCAGTGTGGTTTGCGATGTTTTTGTGCATTTATCGTACAGCTGAGAAAGTTGTTATGTGCCAACTTGATAGAAAATCCTAAGAACTTAGGACTTAATTTTAAATCTGTGAATGGATCGTAACTCTATGTCCAGACACTTTGTGACCATAATGGCGTCGAATCAGTGCAAGACACACAAAAGGTCTAAATACTACATGTATATCACAAAAGAAGATCGCTGAAATTCTTCCTCTAACTCGTCTGACGGATGACAGAATGACAGATAGCGAAATGGATGAAAAAATAATAGAAAATCAACCGAAATCGCTCAACAGAGGAAAGGCAACTAAACCTGATGTGATACCGATTCCATTCAACGAAGAACTTGCCAAATTTCTAGCAGCAATGTACTGTAGGTCTCAGGAGGAACGATACGTTCCTAATTACTGGAAAAAGGCGCATGTCATTTCCGTTTCCAAGAAGGTTCGTCCAACAGAAGCGCTAAATTAGAAGTCTGTATCTCTGACGTCAGCCTGCTGTAAAATGTTAGAATGTGTTTTATTCTTATGTATTATGACGTTTCTGCAGAACTTCGAGACACGTCTCGAATGTGGCCATCTCATTCATATAAAAATAACAACTTAATATATTCCTGACACTGCGCCAGTGACTGGGGTACATCAAATTTTATTCCATAATCTGAAAAATCAGATTATCATACGATTGTTTCTATATACAGGACGTCCATAAAGTACCTTTACAACTTCAATATTTTATTACAACTGCAGTTGTTGAAATATTTTAACAAAACTTCTTTTATTGTAATCAGCGTTTGTAAAAGTTATTTTGACCGTTTAATTAAACTCTATATGGGCGCCTTTAGTTGCACGAAGCGCATCAAGACGGTACTCGACTTTTTGCCATGTTTGCTGTAGCATAGCGCCATCTATAGTGGCAACAGCATTAAGAATACTTTGCTTCAAGTCAGCAATGTTCCGTATCTGTGTTTGATACACGATATCTTTTACATACCCCCACAAAAAAGTCCGAGGGACTGATAACGGATGGCGGTGACCAAGAAATTGGCCATCCCTCCCAATCCATCTGGCGGGAAACGTTACACTGAGAAACCGACGAACATGCTGTTCCCAATTTGGTGGTGCACCATCTTGCTGGAAAATGATAGTTGATTCTAATTCAATCAGTTGTGGTGCCACACATTCGGTCAGAAGTTAGAGATAAACATCTGCAGTAATTGTTGACTCATTGAAGAAATATGGACCAATTAACGGTTGCACATGATTCCATACCACACATTCTATTTGGTCTATCTCGGAGAAGCTCCATAGTTACATGGGGGTGTTCACATCCCAGAATTCTCACATTATGTCTGTTTAATCTCCCACAAACATGAAACGTTGTCATGAAACAATCTCGCTTGAGGAATGCTTCATCCTCCGAAAAGCGTTCCAGCATGTTGAGTGCAAACTCTGTCCGTTTTGGCTTGTTATTTGGCTCAAGTGTCTATAACGGAATTTGTAAGCGTACAAACGTAGGTTCTTGTGGATGACATTACGCACAGTTGAATGTGGTAGTTCCATCTGTCTGGCAGAGTACGGATGGACTTCGTAGGAGAACGACTGAAGACGTTTAAAACGCGATCGATGTTTTCCTCGGATGTTCTTGGTCGGCCGCTCCTCCCTTTATCCAACAACATTCCTGTCTTCATAATTTTTTGTCCCATGCACGGATTGAAGGACGTGATGGTGGATCTCTTCCATACTTCGTTCTGAAGTTTCGTTGAGTCTGAACATCCGATTTTGTCTCAGTAAAACAGGACACACTTTGTGCCTTCTCTTGAGGAGTTACCATTTTACAGAGGTTCAGTTCCTTCCATCAACAGAGGTTCTGAAACACAAAATTTTAGTATGTAAAAAACTTTGGTAAACAGTGTTTACGAAAAAAGAAATTTCGTTAAAAAATTTCACAACTAACGTGATGAAATAATAATGTCGTGTGGCTTATTGGCTTGGTGCAAGTCTTTCAATTGGACGCCACTTCGGCGACTTGCGTGTCCCTAGCCTACCCCGGTTATCAAACCGGGGAAAGGGGACCAACAGCTTAACGTGGAATCCGAACCACGTGTCGTTTCTGGCGACTCCTCACATCGTTGAGAGGTGAAGGATGAGTTAAAGTGCAGACTGAAAAAACCCGAGGTCCGACCGGATTTCGAACCCGCGACCCTTCGGTTTCCAGTCGAGCACTTTACCCCAAAACCACCGGGCCCGACAACTAACGTGATTATGATATTATAGATTCAGGGAGAAGCTGATTGTTTCCATGTGGAAGGCGGGTTTTGCCAGGATGTTGAGTTCCCCAGCCGGCCGACTAACAGTTTGGACCTAGTTAATGGAATTCACAGGTAGTCAGGGTTTCCCTAAGGTGCTCGGAAACAGGAAGCGACTGTCCTGAATGAGCGAGGGCAGCTAACCCAGATTGCAACTGAAATACAATATAGCCACAAACATCATTCTAAAAATTCATATAAAATCAGGGAATGATCATACGGCAAATATAATTATATGAATGGATTTAGGAGACTTGGGAGACTCAAACGCCGTAATTACAATTTCAATATCCCTTACAGATAAAAAGCTGACAAATTTCAGTACTATAATAATAATGTTATAAGACTTATATTTAGGATTATTGATACGTAGTGTTTATCAGTAACAATGTAAGAGTCAAATGGGCAGCATTGCACCACGTTACCTATCTAAAAAGACGCACCACGTTATTTTCGTATTCTTTCAATAAACTTTATTTTACTCTCTTGTTCTGGTTTTCACTGAGGAAATAATATTCTTGTGTCAGAACATAGATTCCACCACAGAAACACAAAACATGAAACCAGCATAGCGCATCACATTTATATATGTATTTTATTATTTTTAACATTATTCATAGTAACGTTCGTTTTTTTATGTAGTAGACTGCCAATTAAATATTTCATAGCCGACTAAAAATAGATGTGCAGCAGATAATTTATATATAAAAATTATTTGTATACAATAACTGAATATATTTGTATAAAAAGCCATCATAAATTAAATGTTAATTGTGTAACTATATTTCGACAGCGGCAGTATATTTGAACAGTGAGACGCCGCGCTTAATGGCTATCTGAGCAAAGAGCTTCTGTCTCAACTGTTTCTTAGTATTGTTAAATACATATTTGTTTGTTAAGTGTAACCAATATTTGTGGGGATATGGTCAAAGCATTTAATTCTATGATATTCAAATGTATAATATTTTGGAAGGGAACTTGTATTTTAAAAATGAGGCGTTAAGGTGCGCGGAAGGATACAATTTTGGGAGCAGGGAGAGCACGCTTTTCGAACGCTTGGGAAGGGACTCGTAACTCAGACGTGGTGGTGAAAGGTTCTGACGCTGGGCGGTCAGAAGCCGCGTTACGAACTTGTGATTTGAAGAGATAGGCATGCGTGGACTTTCACGGGACTGTGGCTGCAGAACTAAAGTCTCTGCTTGAAAAGTGATAAATTATGCACGATAGTAGGGCTGTGGAACTGTGATAATTCGACAATCTTGTACTCGAGTGAAGATAAAATGTGTTTTATAACAAATACTTTTATCGCGGATTAACTTGGAACTGCAAAGTTCGATGGACTACTCTAACTTACGAGTGATAATTTGGAACTTTTACTCTCGAGTGCGTGTGATACTTATTGGACCTCTCATGAACAATAGTTAGGGAAATATTTAGTTATTTACCGATGTATAAAGTAGGACCACCTCCGCGTTTCATGTCTAATAAGAGTAATAAACTCCATTTCTAAAGAATTACTTCGTGAGTGAATCACTTCTTTATCTTAGAATCCATGTTGTTGGTCATTCAGAGGTTTAATTTATGTTTGTTAAATATATTTTCACGCCATCATATGCAGACTGATAAGACTGGCTAAACTACAGATTAATTATTGATCTTCTGTAAAGAGATTGGATAGCTGTTTAGGGCATAGAAGCTGACATACATAACTCACCCCTATGAAGAAAGACGACGTTTCATAAAATTTTACTACCCTGAGTTATGTATTGCCCAAGTCTTATTGGTGAGAACCGATAGGAAGGTCGCAAACAGAGGACCTGAAACACAAAATTTTAGAATGTAAAAAATTTTGGTAAACAGTGATTACGAAAAAAGAAAATTCCTTAAAAAATTTCAACAACTAATGTGATAATAAAATTTTGAACTTGTAACGAGTCTTTATGGACACCCATGTATTTTGATTTATGACCGGTTTCGAAATACTATAATGTGTTGACACATCCGTTGATGATACCATGGGTCTGTCGAAATCGGCCAGAAATAAAAAGATTTAGAAGCGATCCAGGGCTAACCTGATTTCTCAGATTGTTATTGTTATAGTCTTCATAGTTTGTTGCAGCTCTCTACCCTACCGTTTCCTGAGCAAGCCTCTTCATCTCCTCATAAGAACGGCAATCCACATCCATTTGCTTACTGTATTCGTCTCTGGTCCTCCCTCTGCTATTTTTACCCCACACACTTACCTCCAATTGATTATCCTTTAAGTCTCAGAATCTGCCTCGCCGATCGATTCCTTCTTTTCGTCAAGGTATACCTGAAATTTCATTTTTCCCCAGTAATGTCCAGCAACTCCTCATTAGCTAGATGATCTAACCACCTAATCTTCTGCATTCGTCTGTAGGACCACAATTAAAAATCTTCTATCGTCTTTTTGTTTGAAGTGTTTATCGCCTATGTTCCATTCCCGTACAAGGCAACAAACCACAGAAAAGACTTCCTAATGATTTTCGGCCGAAGCCGTAAACTCAAATCAGCGCTCTGTCAAATTCCTCTGGCAGTATCGTATCGCCTATATTATCTTCCTCCACTTCGTCTTCCATTTGTAGAATACTGCCTTCAAGTTTATTTCCTGTGTATAGGCCCTCTATATATTCCTTCCACAGTTTAGCTTTTCCCTCTGCTTGCTACTGGTTTTCCGTCCGAGTTCTTGATATTCATACAGTTGCTTTTCTTGTCTCCAAATATCTGTTTATTTTCCTGTAGGCGGTGTCTATCTTTCCCCTAGATATACATTCTTCTCCGGTTCTGCATTTGTCCTCTAGCCACACCTGCTCAGCGTACGTTTTTCAATTTGTAACGTATTTAAATGCAGTAAAAACAGATAATGACTACAAATAACTCCATATTTGCTTTTTTAGATTCCCTGTGATCCCTGATAAGGTCTGAAACGGTACATTACATTGCAGTTTATTTACGATCATCTTCTAACCAGCAGCTATTTACTGAACAATTTCATTTTCTTTTAACAAAAAAGATAAGAAAAAAGAGAATTGAAGTCATTCGAATGTTCAAATGTTTGTTAAGCTCATGGGACTTAACTGCGGAGTCATCAGTCGCTAAACTTACAAACTACTTATAAACTTATACTAAAGACAGCACAAATATCCATGCGCGAGGGGGGATTCGTACCTCCGACGGGGAACGGCCTCTCGCATCGGAGCATAGCGCCTCAATACGCTCGGCTACTCCGCCGCGGCAAAGTAAACGTTAGAAGAGTTGAATTGAAACAGAAAGGCATCGCTTTTCTACTCTCGAGCGTTAAGGTTTAATCACTACAATGCCAGTTAAATCAGTGAGTGTGGAACGTTGAAAACTTGATGGAATGCAATATGTACATCATTTAATGTACCGAAATCCGCCTCCGTAGCTCAGCGGTAGCGTCGCTGATACAGGAGGCCCGGGTTCGATTCCCGGCAGGGGAATGGGTGTTGTGTGTTGTCATCATCATCATTGGTACGTAAGTCGCCCACGCGGCGTCAAATAAATAAAAAGACTTACACTAAGGCGGCCGAACAATCCCGGAAGGGATCTCCCGGCCAAGAAAGCCATACGCTCATTTCCATTTCAATGTACCGAATCAGCCACCACAATTGTAGATGAAGGAAAAAAATCAGTGATTTGACAATAAAACGTTACAAACAATAAAACCGTTTCTCAACAATCAAGAAAACAATTTCAAAATTGTTTCACATGGAAACGGCAATAATTCTCAAGAAATTCGCTATTTACGAGAAAGTAATTACCCTCAAAAGTACATGCAGGTATGAGAAAAACTAGTGAAGTGTAATACTGTGGGGATCGTTAGACTTCATACCGAATTGTTAGCCTCAATTAAAGTGCCTATTGCCGCGGGGATATGGGCTTGCACTCTTAAAGCGCCTTTCTGCGGAGTGCCCAGTCACTCCCCGTCGGAGGTTCGAGTTCTCCCTCGGGCATGTGTGTGTGTGTGTGTGTGTGTGTGTGTGTGTGTGTGTGTGTGTGTTGTCCTTTAAGTAGTTTGTAAGCCTAGGGCCTGATGACCACTGCAGTTAGGGCCCATAGTTTTTCAAACATTTGATTTGCCAATTATTTTGGTTTGCCTATAATAGTATAAATACAACGTAATAGACATCTATATTTTCCATATGATTATATCCTCTTACTCTCTGCCGAGTATTCCCAAGTATTTCTTCATGATTAAGTTGTTTCTTATATCATTGAATCACTGAATTTCGGCTGTTTTTGCATTTGAATAAACAACGGTAAAAATGGTGGATGTCACATTTTTATCAAAAATCATTTAGGAGTGACAATGCATAGCTGAAGACAAATAGATTGCACATACTGCGTTATAGGACGAGAACACTGACAGTCGCTGTGTAGTAATTATCTGAAAATTACCTGAGAACAGAAAAAACGTTAGATGTCAATTGTGGCACAGCGAAAAATGATGAGTGTCATTCTCGCATGTTTCCGAATCTGTTTATTCTATTCTGTATTACTTGCAAATATTTTTGGCAAACGCTGCTTTTATTGTTCTCAGTCTATTCGTTTCATAATTATTATTCTATGGATGCAGTTCGTACGTTACAGGTTGTTGTAACTGCAGTGGTATTTCTGTGTTGTTTATTTGCAAGACGATAATATGGAACTTGTGGAAAATGACTTTCAAAATGTTTCTAACATGGAGAAGTATTCTAGGAAGAGAAAAAGATACTGCAGAATGTTTGACGTTATGAAGAAATTGCGTTTATCATTTCACGAGGCCGGCCCAGTCGGTAAGTGGAAGAGATTAAAATATTTTGAAATCAATTTGTGCACTTATGAAGAAAATAATGTCCTTTACGCTCTGTTACAGATCTCATTCCACTCTCACTTGAGAAGTTTAGGGACTCCCAGCACTTGATGCGGTTTTATGGCCCATCAACTAGAGATTACAACATGAAATTGCCATTTTGTGGGATGAAAAGACAAAGAAAATGCGACAGGAAAAAGCAAAGCATTCAGTCCGACCGCGAGAACTAAAGACATTAAAGAGATGATGAATGTTGAATCTTTTACACCGAAATTTTCGGTGTAACATATATGGCATTCATCATTGTTTCCAATAACAGTATGTGCCAATAATTGAAAATTGGACATAATGAACATAATATTAAAATAAACATATGATTTGTTAAGAATATGAGACAATAAAACACTCTTAACTACTAGAGCACATAGTTTCACACTACATTCCCAAGCGTTTCAAACTTAATAAATTGCATCTCCTGAAAGACTGAAGCCAAATGACATCCATCATTTTTACCGTTGCCTCTTCATTTACTTAACGAGTATTAATGTCTCTTGATGTTTTTCTTACGCTTGGAACACAAATATTATAGTGAACTATCAGTGCCGGCAGGTGCTTCAGATGCCTGGGGGTTCACTTCGTTCGCGCCGACCCCCGACACCCCTCCCTTCCGCTCGGTGCGTTGGCCAACAAAGCTTCGTTATTTCACAGTTTTCTTCCAAGCTTAAAGCTGAGTAATTTGTTTCTAAAAGATACTGAATGCTGTTCATTTTTCTTTGACAATAAATACCAACAACATATGAATGTGATCATGAACACTAAAATACTGTAACTGGGTACACTGTCTGTTACGATGAAGAGACAAGCTACCTTCAGGTCACGTGACACCGTAAGTAGCACTCCTTCCTAACCTTACGCATACGCAAAGGCTGCGTTTCCCCCAAATCTTTTCAATCAATTAAATATTTGTTGCAACGAAATCTATAAATGACATTTACCCTCTAAATCGCTACATATTTGCATAAACATCCAAAGTATGTGTGGCAAGTAACAATACAAAAGTCATTGTTCTAATATCTGTTAAGAAGAAGATCGGATTTTAAAAGATTTGCTTGCAGTCGTGTGGAACCCACTACCTTCGACAGCGCAGCGCGGTGCCGCTAACCACACGACTGTTCTTGCTAAGGTGGAGAGTAGGACTTCATTATTATTCATAATCATGTCTTCTGAAGGTTTTCACAGTTGATGCGTCTTTAATTTATAGTTATAAGGTATTTTACCAAATGTGAGGTGTTTTTGATGAATGTTCAATGCACCAAAAACAATTATGAAGGGCGGATGTTGCTTTCATGGAGGATTTACGCATGCGCCAGGCGAGATGCGCAGTAGCTTCATTGTCTTGCTTCGGGACCATTCGTGTGTAACCGCCAGGGCTCGAGTAGCCAGAAGCTCTTGTCTCTACCAGCTCCAACACCAATGTTAAAAGCGGCGTTTCCCCTCAGTTCTCGCTGCCGCGAGCGCCCATATGCTGCCTCCTCGAAGTTCAGAAGAGAATTTGAACGCCGCAGTGGAGTAGCCGAGCGGTCTAAAACGTCTCGCTGCGGAGCGTGCGGTTGCTCGCCGTGGAGGTTTGAGTCCTCCCTGGGGCATAGGTGTGTGTGTTTGACCTTAGGGTAGTTTACCTAGGTTTAAGTAGTTTGTAAGCTACGGACTGATCACCACGCAGTTTGGTCCGATAGATTTTTAAACATTATGACAGTTGGAACCTCAGCCGCGGATGCGTATTGCAACGCTGCGGCCACTGCCGCCTATATTAAGCGGCCGCGCTACGACTCGTAGACGTGCTGTCTCCATGACGTAAAACGTTTCTCATGCGATAAAAATACTTTGAATGTACATATAAAACGATCTGATAGAAGAAAGAAACGGAGAATGTTAGTTTAAAAGCACTTTTTTTTTTTATTTATTTACTTTCTTTTCACGATGAGCTTTTTTCTGCGTTTACTGAACCAATGAACACATAGGACGTGCACGCCACTGTTAACTATTTCGTTAATTACGAAGAAAAATAATTATAAATGAAGGCGACTTCTCCGGCGCCATACCCAGCTGCAGTAGCGCTAGTGCCGTTTCATTTGTCAGTTGGTAGAAAATTTTACACCATTTGAGTATCGCGATAGTAGGGCCTATATGTTAGACTATGATGCCGCATCACAGAAACCTTCCACTGTGCGTCCTCAGCACACAACGATCAAAGCAAACGTTCATAAGTACAGACCGGTGGCAGTCATTTAAATCCTCCTCCAGCTGAAAAGCCGATATGCCGGTCCCCCCGCAGTGGACTGCACTCGCCGGGCGCGGCCGGCAGTTTTTAATATTTCGTTTGGGGCGCACAAAGTCGGCCGATGGCGCTAATCGGCTCTGTCCGTCGCGCCGCCACATGAAAGACGGCGGCCGATACGCCACGGAGGCACCAGCGCCGTCTTGCGGCGCGGCGCGGTACTAGCTGCAGCGCCCTAATCGGATGCCGCGTAATCCCGTCAAAGCGGTGCCGCCGCGGCGCGTCCGGACTGCGAACTAATACCCGGCCAGTGGCAGCGGCAGTGGCGAGATATCGGGCCGCTTCATTACGGGGCACGCTGCCCTTAATTAGCACTGTCAGTCGCCGCCGCCGCCGGTTTAAATAGTGCCGCCCCAATAGGCCGCTCCACGCCGTGATGATGACGTCAGGCCGCCTAATGCAGCTAACGAAGGGAGCGCTGGAGCGACGGCCTACTGCTCTTGTACTCAGGGCCCTGCTCCGTCTGTGAGGCGCTCTTCATACTGCCAAGGATACTCGCCAAGACTGTTATGAAGGCTGAAAGCGCTCTGCGACTCGTGTAGAGGAGGTAGTAGATTTATCACTGTACAATGACAGCAGATATCATGCGGTAGGCCCGTAATGTGAGGGGACTCCTGTGATCTTGTGGACTGCAGTCAGAGACCAAAGATAACACAGACTGAGCAGGTCCCACAGACATACATTAACAGGACTGGCAATGCCTGTTACTGGTACGGTCGCCCACTACGGTCGGGGGTTCGAATCCCCTCTCGGGCATGGATATTTGTGCCATCCTAGTTCGGAAGTAGTTCATTAGTAGTTTGTAAGTTTAGGGACTGATGGCCCCGTAGTTAAGTCCCATAGACTATACAAACATTTGAACATTTCGGTACGGTCGCCGTCATGTTACCGCCATAATGGGCTAGTAAACAATGGCGCTGCCAGGATTTGGTTCTGGGGGCCTCAGTTTTTAAAAATAAAGCCTATTGAATTTCTTAATCTATGACCTATTTTTACACTTTTCATAATTTAACCAACTATATTACGAACACAATTGCACAAGAAATAAAATGAGTAGGCTCGCATATAGGCCAATTTGATATTGGAAGAGGAGCAACTTGGTGAAAATGGAGTGTATATACTCAGCTCGTAAAACAGTTAACAGCTTCTTCGTTACTACTCAAAGAGAAAGGTCTTTACAGTTTGATTAACATGAAACTCTGTGTGTAAAAACTGAACTGAAGCACTACTATTGTTCGTAGTTTTTGGCGGCCTTCATAAGATTCATAAGGCGCCGCTGACATGCTAAGCAACGGGTCGCCGCATATGAACAATCGACTGGTAACTTCAGCATGTTGTTTGTTGTTGTTGTAGTCTTCAGTCCGGAGACTGGTTTGATGCAGCTCTACACAATACCCTATCCTGAGCAAGCCTCTTCATCTCCACATAAGAACGACAACTACATCTGTCTGAATCTCCTTACTGTATCCATGTCTTGGTCTTCCTCTGCGATTTTTACCCCACACACTTCCCTACAACGCTAAATTCACAACACCTTGATGTCTAAGAATGTGCCCTACCAATCTATCCCTTCTTTTAGTCAAGGTATGCCAGAAATTTCTTTTCTCCCCAATTCTGTTCAGTACCTCCTCATTAGTTACGCGATCCACCCACCTAATCTTCAGCATTCTTCTGTAGCACCATATTTCAAAAGCCTCTATCCTCTTCCTGTCCGCACTGTTTATCGTCCATGTCTCACTCCCATACAAGGCAACACTCCATACAAATGCCTTCAGAAAGGACATTCTTAGGCTTAAATCAATATTCGATGTTAACAAATTTCTCTTTTTCAAGAACGCTTTTCTACCCATTGCCATTCTGCATTTTATATCCTCTGTACTGTGACCATCATTTGTTATTTTACTGCCCAAGTAACAAAACTCATCTACCTCCTTTGTTGCTTCGTTACCTAATCTAATTCCTTCAGCATCACCTAATTTTCTTAGAATGCACTCGATTACCCTAGTTTTGCTCTTGTTAATGTTCATCTTATATGCACCTTTCAGCACACTGTCCATTCCGTTCAGTTGCTCTTCCAGGTCCTTTGCTGTATCTGACAGAATTACTATGTCGCCGGCAAAACGCAATGTTTTTAATTTCCCCCCCTTTTCCCCCTGAACTTTAATTCCTTCACCAAATTTCTCATTGCTTTCCTTTATAGCTTGCTCACTGTACAAATTGAATAACAATGGAGAAAGACTACAACCCTGTCTTACTCCCTTTCCAACCACTGCATCCCTTTCATGCCCTTCAACTCTGAAACCGCTGTCTGGTTTTTGTACAAGTTGTAAATAACCTTACGCTCCCTATATTTTACTCCTGCTTGCTTCAGAACTTGAAAGAGTTTATTCCAATCAACATTGTCAAAAGCCTTCTTCAAATCTACAAAAGCTAGAAACCCTTGATTTGCTCTTGTCACTGTTCATCTTATACACACCTTTCAACACACTGTCCATCCCGTTCAACTGGTCTTCCAGGTGCTTTGCCGTCTCTGACAGAATTACAATGTCATCGACAAAACGCAATGTTTTTATTTGTTCACTCTAACCGTTAATTCCTTTCCCGTATTTCTCCTTGCTTTCCTTTATAGCTTGCTCAATGTACAAATTGAATAACACTGGAGAAAGGCTAGAAACCTTACTCCCTTCCCAAACTCTGCATCCCTTTCATGCCCTTCAACTCTGAAACCGCTGTCTGGTTTTTGTACAAGTTGTAAATAACCTTACGCTCCCTATATTTTACTCCTGCTTGCTTCAGAACTTGAAAGAGTTTATTCCAATCAACATTGTCAAAAGCCTTCTTCAAATCTACAAAAGCTAGAAATGTAGGTTTGCCTTTTCTTAATCTATCTTCTAGGATAAGCCGTAAAGTGAGTATTGCCTCCCGTGTTCCTACATTTCTCCTGAACCCAAACTGATCTTCCCCCAGGTCTGCTTCTACTAGCTTTTCCATCCTTCTCTAAATAATTCGTGTTAATATTTTGCAACCATGGCTTATTAAACTGATGGTTCTGTAGTTTTCACACCTGTCTGGACTTACTTTCTTTGGAATGGAGATTATAACATTTTTCTTAAAGTCTGAGGGTACTTCACCTGTCTCATACATCTTAGACACCAGGTGAAACAATTTTATCATGGCTGGTTCTCCCAGAGACTTCAGTAGCTCTGAGGGAATATCATCTACTCCAGGGACATTGTTTCGACTTTGGTCTTTCAGTGCTCTGTCAAATTCATCTCTCAGTATAGTATTTCCTATTTCATCCTCATCTATTTCTTCTCCCCCTTCTACAATATTGCCGCTAAGTTCATTTCCTTCATATAGTCTCTATATATACTCTTTCCACCTTTCAGCTTTCCCTTCTTTGCTGAGAACTGGTTTTTCATCAGAGTCCCTGATATTCATAGAGCTGTTTTTCTAATCTCCAAATGTTTCTTTTATTTTCTTGTACGATGTATCTATTTTTCCCCTACTTATACATTCTTCTACATCCTTGCATTTGCCTTCGAACCACTCCTGCTTAGCCATTTTGCACTTCCTGTCAGTCTCATTTCTTAGTCGTCTGTACTCCATTTTGCCTGTTTCATTTACTGAATTTTTATATTTTCTCATTTCCTCGATTAAATTTAGTATCTCCTGCGATATTCAAGGATTTTTTGTATGTCTTGCCTTCCCACCTATTTTATCCTCTGCTGCCTTCACTATTTCATCTCTCAATGCTACCCATTCCTCCTCTACTGTTTTATTTTCCCCTTTTTCTGTCAATAGTTGCCTAAAGCTCCCTCTGAAATTCTTAAGAACGTCAGGTTACTTCAATTTATCCAGGTCCCATCTCCTTATTTTCCTACCTTTTTGTAGTTTCTTCAGTTTCAGCCTACAGTTCATTACCAACAAGTTATGGTCAGAGTCTATATCTGCCCATGGGTATGTTTTACAGTTTAAAACCTGGTTCCGAAATCTATGTCTTACCATTATAAAATCTAACTGGTATCTCCCGGTGTCTCCTGGTCTCTTCCACGTACACAACCTTCTTTTGTGATTCTTAAACCAGGTGTTTGTTATAACTAAATTATATTCTTTGCAAAATTCTACCAGGCGGCTTTCTCTTTCATTCCTTTTGCCCAGACCATATTCACCTACTATCTTCCCTTCCCTTCCTTGACCTACAACCGAATTCCAGTCTCCCATAACAATTAACTTTTCCTCTCCCTTAATTGTCTGAATAATTTTCTTTAGCTCCTCATATATTTCTTCGATTTCTTCATCAACCGCAGAGCTAGTTGGCATATAAACCTGTACTACTGTGGTCGGTGTTGGCTTCTTATCTATCTTGACTACGATAATGCGATCGCTGTGTTGCTCATAGTAGTTTACCCGCATTTCTATTTTCTTATTCATTATCATACCTACTCCTGTAATACCCCCTACTGATTTTGTATTTATATTCCTATACTGGCCTGACCAGAAATCTTGTTCCTCTTTCCACCGAACTTCACTAATCCCCACTATATCTAACTTCAACCTATCCATTCCCCTTTTTAAATTTTTTAGCTTCCCTACCCGGATCTAACATTCCACGGTCCGATTCGTAGAATGCCAGTCTTGTCTTTCCTGATGATGACTTCCTCCTGAGTAGTCCCCGCCCGAAGATCCGAATGGGGGACTATTTTACCTCCGGAATATTTTACCCGAGAGAATGCCATCATCCTATGTTCATACAGTAGAGCTGCATGTCCTCGGGAAAAGTAACGGCTGTAGTTTCCCCTTGCTTTCAGCCGTTCTCAGTAACTGTGTGGCAAAGCCACATTAGCTGATGTTACAAGGCCAGCTCAGTCAGTCATCCAGACTGTTGCCCCTCTAAATACTGAAAAGGCTGCTGCCCCTCTTCAGGAACCACACGTTTGTCTGGCCTCTCCACAGATACTCCTCCGCTGTGGTTGCACCTACGGTATGGCTATCTGTATCATTGAGGCACGCAAGCCACCCCACGTCGGCAACAGGTCTGTGGTTCATGGGAGTGGATCTTTAGCATAGCATAGCATCACGTTGGCGAGGTCTACTGTCACGTGCACTTTTGCTTGTAAAATTATAGTTACATAGCGATTTATTACATGTGTACTATTCATATGTTCGGCGCCGACATGTTTCAAATGGTCATATGTTTGTAAATCTTTCGGACCAAACTGCGTGGTCATTAGTCTGTAGCTTACAAACTACTTAAACTAAGGTAAACTAACCTAAGAACAAAACACACATCTATTCCCCAGGGAGGACTCGAACCTCCGACGGCGAGCAACCGCGCGCTCCACAGCGAGGCGCCCTAGATGGCTCAGCTACTCCACCGCGGCTCGACATGTTTAAAAAAACTAAAAATGAAAACAATAAAAAATTAAAACATTAAAAAATATATCTGGTATTTGCCAGTGTGGGGGGGGGGGTGCTTCAGCCCCTTTAGTCTGCTTCCACCCTCCACCCCTCCCCCCCCCCACCCCTGTCTACGCGACTGCTTGTAAACAATTAATAAGTTAAACTAGTCAAAGAAATAGTACTGGAATCAGATCACTAGTTTCAAATTGCTTTATTTCGAACGGTTTCGGCAATTCTAAGTAGCCATCTTCAGGTCTCTTAACATTTTAAATATTAAATAGTAATATTTACTTACATTTACGTTCTGTTCTGGGATATGACGAAATATTACTATATAATATTTAAATGTTAATGATTTGAAGATGACATCTTAGACTTGCCAAAACCGGTCTAAATAAAGCAATTTGAAACAGTGGTCTGGGCTCCTCCGCTTCTGCAGATCCATTACAAGATATTAGATCACACCCCCAGCTTGAATTATGTCAAGCATATAGATCTGAGAAATAGGACCAAAGTGATAAATGTACGCCACCTTTATATTGTTGGCGTCTACATAACGGTAACGAGTCCGCCTCTGTAGTCTATTGGACATCGTGGTGGGTTTCCACGTAGGATGCCCAGGTTCGATTCCCGCTGAGGGTGGAGATTTTCTCCGCTCGGGGGTTGAACGTTGTGTCGTCCTCATCATCATTGGCACGCAAGTCGCCGAAATGGCGTCAGCTAGTAAAGGCTTCCACGAGGCAGGTCGGACACGACCCCAGTCGGGGTCTAACGGCCACAAATGCCACACGATCATAACACAAACGGCAATGAGAAGTATCTTCGCTGGTCTTACTGTAATTATTAATTTATCTCCAGGTTGAATCAACTTTGTCTATTTCTGGAATATTCTCGCTATAAAAGTACTTCTGTTGATAATTGTTGGGATCAGCGAACAGGCTACAATGGCTGTAGCAATTCGCGGAAGAAGCAAGTATGGCCTATTCCGAAGCGAGTCTTAACATGAATCAACTCTTAAGAAAGAACAAACGGGGACACCACAAAGGTCTGCTGTTTGCAGTGGAAAATTCAAATTGGTAACACTCGTTTTTCCAGCCCTCACGACTTGCCAGAGGCGTCTACTGACAACTTACATTGGTTCTAACAAGTGAAACGGGTCAAGTGGTAGCGCCAGAAGAGCAGGGAACCTGTTTGTAAAAACATTCAAAAACATTGAATCAGAACTTTCCACCAGCGGTGACAACTCAGACGGGTGCCCCTTTTGAATAAGTCCCTGAACCTACCGAGGAAGAAATCAGTGTTGCCCTATAAGCACTCAAGAACAACAAGGCTCCAAGAGGTACTGATATAACAATTATGATTCGCTTGCGCGGTAAAATACTGAAGGATGATTTGAAACGATTAATGTCTACCATCTGGGAAGCAGAAATAATTACCGAAGAATGGAAGGGAGCAATTATGTGTCACATCTTCAAAAAAGGTGATGTTACGCAAGTATCCAACTACCGAGGGTTTTCATTACTTGAAACTGGCTACAAACTCTTTACAACGCTGCTACTAAACCGCGCGACACCACTAGCTGAAGGAATTGTAGGCGCCTATCAATGTGGGTTCGTCTCTGGACGGTCGACAATTGATCACATATTTACTTTGAGGCAGCTGATAGATAAATTCTAAGAGTTCAATAAGGAGCTGCGCCTCATCATCGATTTTCGGCAAGCTTATGATAACATTGACCGTGCCACATTATGGAAAACGTTAGAAGATCCTGATAATATCTTCAAAATACATCCGTCTAATTCCAGCTTGTTACCCCCGCTTAACATCTCACGTGCGATTTGGGAAACAATTATCACCACCATTCATTATCCAAAACGGTTTGAGACGAGGAGATGCATTGGCTGTTGTCACTTGGGGCACACGGCTGCGGCGACCGTATGAGCCAGTGAAGCACCCGGATGGGCTTTGATGTCACGAGAAATTGCCAGCTACATTTCAATTCCCGTGACGAGCACAATTGTTTCTGAAATAGCTATAACTGAGCCTGAACCCTCAGCGATAGTACTATTTCTTTCGTTATTCGAATTAATGTAAAAGCTCTGTGGTGATGAATCTCAATGATGTGGTTTCATGATTGGAATTTAATAAGGCATGTTTATGGTGGAATTATGTTAAAATGTTCAAATGTTTGTTAAGCTTATGGGACTTAACTACGGGGTCATCAGTCCCTAAACTTACAAACTACTTACGATCTACTTTATATTAAGGACGGCACTAGTATCCATGCCCGAGGGGGGATTCGAACCCCCGACCGTAGTGGCCGTGCAGACCGTGACTGGAGCGCCTCTGTCCCCGCGGCCACCGCGGCCGGCGAATTATGTTACATTTTTAAATGCCTGTTTCACGGAACCAACGTAAAGAGTATTTGTTTTCAAGTGTATACTCAATTTCCCACTATTTTTTAATGTAGGAGTCATTGATTTTGGAAGTAGTTGCAATAATATCGAAAGAAGCCAGATTATTACTGATTTATCACGCTGAACCGCATCCCAGTTTCCACCATGTTCATCGTAAATGTGGCAATACGAATTTTAGAATTCATTTCATTACTAAGATGTCGGGCATCGAGAAAAGCAGGCTATGTTTTTATTTTATTTTATTTATTTATTTAAGTTCAAAGAAATGGTACTTTTTCGTTTAGGCGTAGTAGCTTATTTCAGGTAAATGAGTAACACACCACACATAAATAAACTAAAAGTCGCCTGTCTAAAAAGTTTCACAACACGCTAAACAGGAGCAATAATAAGTGGCTTAACGGACGATCCAGCATTTATCGCAAGACATGGCACAAATACTAAGATTTTCAATTTAGAAAGACTGTGCAAGAAAATACGAACCCAATTTACTTCATCATAGAAATTGTAGGGATGGGAGACACACAAGCAAAAATAGGGGATATCAGAATGAAACTTCACTCTGCAGCGGAGTGTGCGCTGATATGAAACTTCCTGGCAGATTAAAATTGTGTGCTGGAACCGGGACTCGAACCTGGGACCTTTGCCTTTCGCGGGCAAGCGCACTACCGACTGTGCTATCCCAACACGACTCACGATGCCGCCTCACAACTTTACTTCTGCCAGTACCTCGCCTCCTACTTTCCAAACTTCACAGAAGCTCTCTTGCAAACACGCAAGACTAGCACTCCTGGAAGAAAGGATATGGTGGAGACATGGCTTAGCCACAGCCTAAGGGATGTTTCCAGAATGAAACTTCACTCTGCAGCGGAGTGTGCGCTGATATGAAACTTCCTGGCAGATTAAAATTGTGTGCCGGAACCGGGACTCGAACCTGGGACCTTTGCCTTTCGCGGGCAAGCGCACTACCGACTGTGCTATCCCAACACGACTCACGATGCCGCCTCACAACTTTACTTTTGCCAGTAAGTTTGGAAAGTAGGAGGCGAGGTACTGGCAGAAGTAAAGTTGTGAGGCGGCATCGTGAGTCGTGTTGGGATAGCACAGTCGGTAGTGCGCTTGACCGCGAAAGGCAAAGGTCCCAGGTTCGAGTCCCGGTTCCGGCACACAATTTTAATCTGCCAGGAAGTTTCATAGGGGATATCCTTTTCTTTTGTAATGACGCTGTAGATTGAATGTTTTGCGCAGTAAGTTTTGTGACACATTAGACATTGTGGACATCTGTCTCTGTTAGTGAAGAGATATAGTTTTTTTTCTATGGAAGCAGGCACTGGACTTTCACTGTTATACATTTTTGCTGTTGTCACAACTACCCATTGACGAGAACTAAGCGAGCGCGTCTGCTGACTTATATGCCCGCCGTGTACTGGCGTGCCTGTCAGCTTGCCCCAACACTAAGGCGGCCAACGTTTTCAAATCTCAATGCGGGACACTTCGAGGATGTGTGAAAGGATTCATTGTGGTTGTTACTCTGAAACTAAGAAAGAAATTTAAGCGAGCAGAGTAGGCCAACTCATTTTCTTTTAAAGTAATACATCTAACAGGAGTGACTTTTCAATCTTTCCTTAAAGTTCATAAATATTTTCTCTTGCTCCTATTTTGAATTTTAGAGTCTGACAATTTTTACATTTTCTTCTCCGATGCGTTTTTCCGATCCGCTTCGTTGTCTGTACTACTTTTATTTGTTCCAGCTCTTAGAGCATCGTGTTCCACACATGTTTATAAGTAACTTACTCCAACCAAAGAATTATGTTTTGGAATAACCTCGAATTAAATTTGATAAAAACTACTTTTTAAATCCATTTATTATAGAAGTTCTTTCGATGAAATTCAGTGTTTAATTGTGCCTTACTACAGGCAATGCTCACTCACTTTCGTTGCCGCACTTTCAGACTTTCACCACATTTTTATCCCTAAAGGAAATAAAATGAATTCTGATAATGTATTTCCTTGTCAGATTGTAAATACATTTATACAGACTGCGATAGTAATTTGCCACCTTGAGCACCGAAAAATATTCCATTACACTTATTGAAACGTGCTTCAGAAGGCACAGAAATGATACTTAAAACAAAAACAACTTAAACTGCTAGGGAATTTGTTATTTTGAAATAGTCAGAAGATGTGAATCTTTTTTTTCTATTTAATGTAAGGAGACTATCGTTTACTCATAAATGGTGCATTGTGAATTTGACTTGCAAGCCGTATGACATAGCGTCGCGTACACAAATAGTTTCGGCTTGTGCTCTTGGATCAACAATTTTACAATTACTGGAGTGCGGGTATGCCCTCATAACTTCTTCCGTATGCCATGGGATCTACACTAGGGTATAGTCATCCATCACGCAATCACCTGGGTCCAAGGTTGATGGTTGACATTGGGTTGCAGCGCTGCAGGTATAGTTTTAACATATCCATTTTCATTTGGTGACCTGGCTACAGAGAGGCACTGCATTGTCTTGCTGAAAACTGTCGCCTGGTGTGTCGTGCAGAAAACGTGTGGCCATGGGTCGCAGGATGTCATTCACGTATGTGAGGCTGGGCATGCGTCAACTCTGTCGTTTGTACCCAATAGCAACCGCCCCTCCCTCCCACCATAAGGCCTTGAGCTGGCACTATATGTGTTGTGCGAATGTAGTCACTGTGGTGTTGCTTTCTCTGTCTGAAGCGAACCAAAATGCTGCCATCATTTTCAAGCAATCAGAATCTGGATTCGTCCGAAAATACTATTTGGTGCCATAACAGTCCCCAGTGAAGTTCCATAGATCATTGCCGTCTATAGTACGCATCACATAGGAAGGCAGTCCAGTTTTCAGCTGTTCTGCACATCCCTCTCCTTCTTCAGGCTCAACTGTTGGCGCCCGGCCGTAGCTCCTCCCCTTCACAATTCCCCTATCGCTATGAGCGGAAGTGCCTTCTTACATGACGCCAACTGTAGTATGTTTATGCACAAGTTGTTGTAGCAGTGGTCGATTTGCATGCAACCCCTACTTAACAAAGTCATTGCCGGCCGCGGTGGCCGAGGAGACTGAGGCGCTCCAGTCACGGTCTGCACGGCCACTACGGTCGGGGGTTCGAATCCCCCCTCGGGCATGGATATTTGTGCCGTCCTAGTTCGTAAGTAGTTCATAAGTAGTTTGTAAGTTTTGGGATTGATGACGCCGTAGTTAAGTCCCATAAGCTTAACAAACATTAAAAATTAATTATTAATAAAGTCATTGAACTGTCACCCGGCTGATACTGTATGATGTGTTCCACAGTTGAGCCAGTGCCAATAAGGACGCAGGATCTGTGCAGCAATGCCTTCCGGATGAGGTGTCGAACTTTTTGGATCGGGGGATGGTATGGGTGTTTCTATCTGACCCATCTGGTTGTGATCCATGACGCTGAACCATTCTACACACACACACATTGCATTGCAAGAAAAAAAACTCACACAAACAACAGTTTCCCGTATGTATACATGTAAGCAATGATTTATTTTAATTTTGAAAGATTGTTAATATAACACGACATACAGTGTGTTTAAGTTCAGGGACTGATACCCCGCAGTTAAATCCAATAAGCTTCACAAACATTTAAACATACAATTTGTTTAAAGTTGTTTTTCTTTTAAATAGACCAACTTACGAGTTATTCTAAGGACTGTTCATTGTATTTTAAGTGATGCATGAATGCAACTGGCTTTACCCAGTTCAGTGCTTAATTTAAATGTGACTTCAACACAGAATCATGTAGACCTAAGTCAAATATTAAACAAAACACCACCTATAACATCTTATTGTATTCTCGGAATCACCTGAAGATCGTCAAAGACCGGAATGAATTCATTCTAAGAACGTAATAAACGTCTCATAGCACGGTTACAAATAATTCAATATATTATTTATTATATAAATTATGATAAGGACAAAAAATACACCCATGCTCGAGAGGGACTCGAATCTCCGACGGCTCCGCAGCAAGGCGCTTCGGAACGCTGGGCCACTCATATATTGGCCAATTTGATTGTTAAATTTCCAATAAATTAAATTCAGGCTTTTACGAAATTAATGTTTGTGACAGTTCATCAAGTGCGATTATTTTCCCTCCTGAAGTTGGGGAATAATGTTTGCAGAGAAACGTCGTTTTCTATTCCAAAAAATCGCACTGACGTGTTTTACGGCCCACTTTAGATTTGTGGTTTTATAAGTTTTTGCAAACATTTTCGACCAAACTAATAATCTAAATAATAAAAAATTAATTAATAAGAGTGTCTGAAACCCTTTTAGGAAAAGAAAATGTTTCGTTAGTGGCGAGTTCCGAACCACCGACCTACAGCGTCAGAGTCCTACGCCTTGCCCACTACACTCTCTCTCTCTCTCTCTCTCTCTCTCTCTCTCTCTCTCTAATATATATATATGGGTAGTTCTGTTCATTGCGGACGCTGATCATATTTGTTCGTTCATTTTCGAAGTGTTCTTGGCTCAGCTTTTTTTTATTACAGAGTGCGTTGAGCCCCTTGACCGGGCGAGCTGAGCCACGGCGCCCGGCACGCTACGGTTATCAATCAAAAGATGAGTCCCTTAATCTCATACTAATGATGGCCGTTGTTAACTGATACTAATATGGCATTTGTAGACACTAGACTGTCATTTATCGTACGAAGAACGATGTGTTTTTGTTAATTGTTCAGTGCGCTATTGCTTTGAAATGACAACGTGTAAGTTACAATAAGAAAATCATCAAATACGCAACGCAAGATGGCGTATGCCACAGAGAGTTCTGGTCGAGGAATGTCACGTGACAGCTGCGAACGGCTGGTTTTCGTTAATTCGATGGAGGGTTTCAAATCTCCGTTATTTTTGCAAATATCTCTCAAACGATACGAGATATGGAACAAAAAAATAATTATGGAGCTAAGTTATAGAGAATTTTCTCCTCTATCAATCAGGTTATTCAATTTTCGTGTCAGATGAACGGTTCGTTTGCAATTACAATTATATTACAAACGGCTTTTTTTGGTATTACAACCGTATTTCTTGTCCGAAACATCTGAAAAATGGGAGGTTCTGGTCTCTGGCGGCCTACAATCATGTCTGTAAAATTTGGTGCAGATAGGTTGAACGGTTCGTCTTAAAACCAGGGAACACGTTACGGACAGACAGACAGACATCCCAAAATCGCCGTTATTTTTGCATCTTTGAAACGCTACGAGATATGAAAAAAATATAAGAGATCAAAGTTGTAGAGAATTTTCTTCTCTACAAATTCGGTTATTCAATTTTCGTGTCAGATGAATAGTTAAGCAGTTATTTTCATTTAAATTTCGAGCTGTCAAAAGACGATCGCAAAGGCCCACTTTTAGTGTTACTACCGTAACCTTAAGTGGGCCAAAATGGCTCAGAGGCACCCGTACAGAGGTTGCCAATGGAAAGGGGGAGGGGGGGGCGGAGCGGGCGGGGGACTGAGGCACTTGGCCCTAGAATTCCTTAACGAGTATGAAAAATAAATCTTAGATTTTTAGCGTGAAAATATCACTATGCTTACATAAAAATCACGCGAATCGTATGCAAATATTTGCAAATTAAAAAAAGAGCTGTTCGTCGCTCGTATTTTGGGCTCTTAAAAAGGGAAGATTCAAATGCTGTTTTAACTATTTAATGCAGCTGAGGCCGCGGTCACGTGACGAAAGACCAGGAATTATTTTTTGAAAATTCCCTTAATCTGATACCTACCGTTACGTTTTTCACAGAATCCAAAAAGATATAGATTGTGACGCATAGCAAATGTGCCTGTAGCTTGTGTGTGAGCGGGAATATAATGTAGTTTCCGCATAAACCAACGTGAAGCTTGTGTCAGTGACTCAAAAACGAGAAGTGTGCGAAAGGTTTCTATTACCGCCACGGATGAACGGCCGAGCGCATTGAGATGCCATGTTCCGATGCGCGAGGCCGTTTCCCGTCGGGGGATTCAAATCCCCCCTCGGGCATGGATGTTTGTGCTGTCTTTAGTATAAGCACAGAGTAACATATTTGTCTGTGTATAAGGTAGTTCATAGGTAGTTTGTAACTTTAGGGACTGATGACCTGGCCAAGGTGACAGGCGCTCCAGTCACGGTCAGCACGGCCACTACGGTCGGGGGTTCGAATCCCCCCTCGGGCATGGATATTTGTGCCGTCCTAGTTCGTAAGTAGTTAATAAGTAGTTTGTAAGTTTAGGGACTGATGACCCCGTAGTTAAGTCCCATAAGCTTAACAAACATTTGAACATTTGACTGATTACCTCGCAGTTAAGTCCCTTAAGCTTAACAAACATTTGTTTCTATGACCTTTTAATTGGCTGGAAGGGAATCGACAGAGAGAACATAGTTAATAATGAAAGTAACAGAAAATAATGATGGTGGGATGAACATATTATCAGGAAATATAATAACAGATTTTACTATAGTAAAACTGTTCCATTTTTATAGATACAAGGTGTTTCAGCAAAATATCACATTTTATTGATAGTATAGGTGAAGTGCAATAACAATCCCGTCGCGGGGGAGTAGCCGAGCGGTCTATAGCATCTCGCTGTGGAGCGCGCGGTTGCTCGCCGTGGAGGTTCGAGTCCTCCGTGCGGCATGGGTGTGTGTGTTTGTCCTTAGGTTAGTTTACCTAGGTTTAAGTAGTTTGTAACCTACGGACTGATGACCACCCAGTTTATTCCGGTAGATTAAAAAAACCGTATAATATGTATCAAACTTTTATTGGGAATAGAAATACATCTATTACAATGTAACCCAAAGAAAACAAATGCAAATGAGAACTTTTCCCGTATTCTGCCGTTGGTACATGGTAGAAACTCATCACGTTAAATTAAAAGTATAATTTTGTGTATTTTGGACACGTTTATTATTATTTAGTTCACCGGTTTCGGCTTTGAGGACCATCTTCATACTTTTAAGAATTTACTCAAAATTGTGCTTTTAATTCAATATGCCGATGTTATATCAAGAATTGACGCAAGAATCAGCGAACAGTTTCCAATTTTTCTTTGATGGGTTACATAGTAACAGCTTTATCTCTGTACTATATTGGTAACATGTTGTACAGCATTTTTATTGCAGTTCGTCTGTAAAACCTCTACCTAAAATATTTTCTATTATTCCTGGCATGAAACGGATGCAGTGGTTGGGAAGGGAGTAAGACAGGGTTGTAGCCTTCCCCCAATGTTATTCAATTTGTACATTGAGCAAGCTATAAAGGAAAACAAGGAGAAATTTGGAGAAGGAATTAAAGTTCAGGGTGAAGAATTAAAAACACTGCGTTTTGCCGACGACATAGTAATTCTGTCAGAGACGGCAAAGGACCTGGAAGAGCAGTTCAAAGAAATGGACAGTGTGTTGAAAGGTGCATATAAGATGAAGATTAACAAAAGCAAAACTAGGGTAATGGAGTGCAGTCTTATAAAATCAGGTGATTAGATTAGGTAACGAAACAATAAAGGAGGTAGTTGAGTTTTGTTACTTGGGCAGTAAAATAAGACATTATGGTCGCAGTACAGAGGCTGTGAAATGCAGAATGGCAATAGATAGAAAAGCATTCTTGAAAAAGACAAATTTGTTAACGTCGAATATTGATTTAAGCCTAAGGAAGTCCTTTCTGGAGGCATTTGTGTGGAGTGTTGCCTTGTATGGGAGTGTAACATGGACGATAAGCAGTACGGACAGGAAGAGGGTAGAGGCTTTTGAAATGTGGTGCTACAAAAGAATGCTGACGTTTGGGTGGGTAGATCGCGTAACTAATGAAGAGGTACTGATCAGAATTGGCGAGAAAAGGAATTTCTGGCACACCTTGACTAAAAGAATGGATCGATTGGTAGGACACATTCTTAGACATCAAGGAATTGTGAATTTAGCGTTGGAGGGAAGTGTGTGGGGTAAAAACCGCAGAGGAATATGAAGGGATGGATACAGTAAGCAGATTCAAAGAGATGTAGGTTGCCGTTCTTATGTGGAGTTGAAGAGGCTTACTCAGGATAGGGTATTGTGGAGAGCTGCATCAAACCAGTCTCCGGACTGAAGACAACAACAATAACTCTTGGAACACCCTGCCCTGGATTCTAGAAGTGCTTTGTGAAAACCGTTAGGAGAATGCCGGCCGCGGTGGGCGAGGGGACTGAGGCGCTCCAGTCACGGTTTGCACGGCCACAACGGTCGTGGGTTCGAATGCTCCCTCGGACATGGATATTTGTACCATCCCAGTTCGTAAGTAGTTCGTAAGTAGTTCATAAGTAGTTTGTAAGTTTAGGGACTGATGACGCCGTAGTTAAGTCCCATAAAAATATCTAAATCACTTGTATGGTTACAATATTTTGCCCACGCCGACATGAAAATCTGCAGGAACCTCCTGAGCAGGAACTGTCGTTGGGTGTATTTTAGGATGCAGCCGCAAGTACGGCATACAAAAAAATACCACAGGCGTTAAAAGTGACCATCGCAGCCGGACATCCGACTAGCCGCATCAAAATCCGGTGCCCGGTATGACAACAGTGTGGCGCGCACTCTTTGAGTGGGGGGTTTAATTTAAACAGGTGGAGCGCGGAGCAGTTCGCGCGCGGCGCGCGGCCGTTTATCTCAGAATTCAACATTTAGCTCGTAATCGGCCGCGTTACTCTCGGCCGACACGCGCGCGCGCTGTTCATTTTGTACTCGTTTCCAATTTTGAACTGCCCAATGAACCATTCAGTCGTTTAAATCTTCCACATTCCGGCGCGCTGCGCGGGTCGACAGCGGTGTGCAATTCATTGGGCCGCCTGCAGCGCGCCGCGCGGCCGACGCGCGAATTACTAATGACGCTGGGCGCGTCGGTTGCAGCGGCATGGCGCATGGCGCGTTGCGCGCGGCAATGTCAGCGCTAGGCCGCCGACGTCACGTCGCCTGGCGACGCGCCGCGCTGCGCCCGCCGATCGTTTCGTTAAATCAGCAATCCTGGCGGGCGCGCTGCAGCTTGTCCGCAGCCGTGAAACTCGCAGCAGTGGACCGGCGAGAGCAGAAATTGCGCCCGCCCGTCCCAGCTCTGGAGGCGAGCGGCAGCGCCAAAGCGCTGTGTACAAAACCTGTAACCGCTAGCTATTAAAAAGTGCTTAACATCCACACCAGTGGCGGCGCGTCCTATGTGTTCACTGGTCCAGTGAACCCCGAATTAAAGCTCGTCGTGAAAAGAAAAGTAAATCTATATACAGTGGCGGCTGGTGATAATGTGCTAATGTGCTGCAGCACACTGTAAATATATTACTAAAATTATGCCATTTCTCTTCGAATGCAAGCGAGAAATCACTGTAAAATTATTCCCTTTCTCTTGGAATACGAACCAGATATCACGATAAAATTATGCCAAGTTCTTTCCAATGTGTATTAGAATGCTAGTAATAAGAATGAATTTGGGTCCCTGGCCACTTGGGGGTCAGTGGCAACGAACATGCCGACAGATTAGCCAGGATGGGGGCAGAGGCTCCATTTATTGGATCGGAACCTGTCCTGACAATCACCAAGGCAATGATTAAATTGGAGCTACGTAACTGGCTCAGAAGACAGCACGTAGAATATTAGACCAAAGCCCATCAACAAAAACATGGCAAGGTAATGATGCCAAAGCCTTGTTTTAAAAGAAGCTCTGCAATCCTGGGTCTGAACAGGAGAGAGATTAGACTCATGGTTGGATTGCTGACAGGCCATGGGAATTTCAAAAAACACCTACATACAATGGGAATAACACAAGAGGACCGTAAATGTAGGCTCTGTGATGACAGTGATGAAACTGCATCAAAAAAAATGTTCAAATGTTTGTAAAGTCTATGGGACTTAACTACGGGGTCATCAGTCCCTAAACTTACAAACTACTTATGAACTACTTACGAACTAGGACGGCACAAATATCCATGCCCGAGGGGGGATTCGAACCCCCGACCGTGGTGGCCGTGCAGACCGTGACTGGAGCGCCTTAGTCTCCTCGGCCACCGCGGCCGGCGAAACTGCATCACATTTGATCTTCGAATGCATTGCATTGGAGAGTAAAAGGCACAGAACATTTGGGACAACCAGACCCGAAGAAATTGTGTCTAATAAAGAACTGGTAAAGGGACTCCTTGCACTGTTCAAGGGCATTGGTTGGCTTTACTAGACATACAGGGAGCGATACCGCACAATAAACTTAGTTTCGGTGCGGGCAGTGGCAGGTTAGACCAAGACTGTTTTGGCTTCCCTCAAAAAATCAAATCAAATCAAATTAATAAGGATGAAAACGCATTTTGGAGCGCTCTCGCCGCGATAGCAGGAAACCAGCTCTGTGTGCTGAAGTGGGATTCAGCCGCGCTGGTATGTGCGCAGAGGGGCGGTGCAGTAGTCTGTTCGCGAGTGCGCATGCGCAGACGTGACGTCAGGCCTGGCGACTCATGCGTGCTGAGGCCGACTGCAGCACCAGATCAATATTTCTCTTCGCGCTGCGTGTAACGGCTGCGGAAGAATAGTGTATGACGAATATTGCGGCTTATAGAGTCAAAATAGCGCGCTGACTCAGACGTCTTGTGCGTTGTCTCTCAATTCCTGTGTGAGGCTCGTATTCAAATACCTCTGAGTCTAAATTTTTAATTTCTGTAAATAAAATTAATATTTTTAAACGTTTACTACCTGCAGTGAATACATGCAGTTGGCACCGCTGTTATAGATTCCCCTGAAGGTCTTACTGTCAATCCAGTATTAATTGATATTTAATTAAAGGCAATCATACAAAGGTTGACTTTATATTTTAGTATATTTTGTTTCCTGTTCATTTTTGTAATATTGTAGGACACTGGTCAAATTTTGTACGAGCCGCCACTGTCTATATATATATAAATGTGAATGTCTGTTCGGTGTACATTTATCACGTCTGAACCACAAAACATATAGATCTAAAAATTTGTACAGTTGCTAATGTGTACCCGGGAAATGCTTTAGACACGGTTTTATGGAGATCGGATAGCTATTTATCTATATATATTAATGTGAATGTCTGTTCGGTGTACGCTTATCACGTCCGAACGACAAGACGCAGAGATCTAAGTATTTGTACAGTTACTAATTTATACCTGAGGAAGGTTTTAGGCACGGTTTTATAGCGATCAGATAGATATTTAGTATTTTGAAGAATATAACGCGAAATGCGGAACAATAATTACTCTTTGAAAATGGTTTTATTGGTTACATTGTTGCTTGAGTTGATAATGATAAAAAGGGTGGAGTATATTGGGATGGAAAGTTATCGGTGTATGTAAAATGCTACGTTTGTGTGTGTGTTAATATTTCGCTCTGCAGGGAAAACTACAGAACGCAAACGAATGGTCTGTGTGTAATTGTTGTCTGAAGTCTCCTGTTGTACACCATAGCAGTTTCATGCCGATAGCTATAAGGGGTGACCGATATGGTGGTTGAAAGTCGTCAGATTATAAAATAATTCGAACTGAAGATCAGCGATGACGTTTGCGACTCTATAGCAAGGATGTTACATACATCGAAACGTGATGCCACAGACCATATCTTTGGTCTATACGTGCTACATGCCCTGGGGCATGGGTATGTGTGTTTGTCCTTAGGTTAGTTTACCTAGGCTTAAGTAGTTTGTAAGCTACGGACTGTTGACCACGCAGTTTGGTCCGATAGATTTAAAAACATATTATTATTTTTTTTTTTTTTTTTTTTTTTTTTTTTTTTTTTTTTTTTTTTCATTTCATTCTTCAAAACCAGTCTCATAGCATGCTACTGAAATATAGCTTCTCTATCATAATCAACCAACACGCGAGCGGAGCCGCGGGTTTAAGCTAGTAAATATATATATATATATATATATATATATATATATATATATATATATATATATATATATATATATATTGCTACAAAATCATCAAATAAACTGCCACTAATAACAAAGTACGGAAAAATTCTGCAAGTCAGTGAGTTTAAATATTTAGGAGAAATGATGCAAAAATCTGGCCTAAACACAAAAGCAAACGAAGAAAGAGTCTCAAAATTACAGAGCGCCTATAAACTCACCTGGTCCTACTACAATAAAAGAAAATGTATTTCCACAGCCGCAAAGCTACATCACAGTAGTCTTTACCAGAAGCTCTCTTCGCATCAGAAACTACGAGCACCAGAGGAATGGCAAAAATCAAGGAGATTGAAAAACAAGAAAGGAAAATTCTGAGAAAAATCCACGGTGCAGTTTTTAGAGAAAATATGTGACAAAAAAAAGAAAAAAAAGAAAGAAAGAAAAGACCTACGGAAGAACTATACAGACACTCTGAAACAATCACGACACATATCAGAAAACGCGGAGCAAACTTTTTCATGCGTATCGCCAGAATGAATGACACCAGACTAACTAAAAGAATATTCAACATAATTTCTACATCGAAATTGGGCACATCTTGGTTCAAAGAAACCATAGAAGACATGAAAATATTAAACATCTCTATAGAAGATATACAAGACCGCAAAACCTGCAGGGAAAAAATCAGAAACGAAAAAGACTTTAAGTAACAACACAAAGACAACAGACGAAAATGGACAGATGATCAAAAGAAGGCACAAAGTGAAAGAATGAAAGGTTTTTGGGAAGAAAAAAAGAAAAAAAGACGGGAATAAAAGCTAGATTTTTATGTTTTAGCGCTCTTCTTAAGGGGAATGTACGCAAATAATAATAATATAAAATAAAAATTATTTTCAAACTACCACTAGTCGTTTCATTGTACTATCAGATCATTTTATAAGCACATTCAAAGTATTTTAGCGCATGGGAAACGTTATACGTCGCGGAGTCGTAGCGCGGCCACATAATATAGGCGGCAGTGGCCGCAGCGTCGCAATGCGCATGCGCGGCTGAGGTTCAAATTCTCTTCTGAACTCCATAGAGCCAACATAAGGGCGCTCCCGCAGGAAGGGGCGAGGGGAAACACCGCTTTTAACATTACATGACATAGTGGGGTTTGGAGATGATCTGATCGTTTTATAGTTTTCAAAATCAAATGCCAAAATCGCACGTTAATAATTTATTCAATGACGACTACTTTCGGTAAACTGTGTCACCATCATCTGGTCACATATATATTATACAAGCTGGTCATCTTGTTAAAAAAATTAGTATAAAATATTAAGTGTCATTGTATAAAAATACATAAGTTAAAAACATGACAGCTTCCAAAATGTAATTTTTTTAAGTTGTGTATTTTTTATATAGTGACTAAGTGCAATGTTGGACTTATTATTTTATGTCCATTTTCTTTTAACAAGATGACCAGCTTGTAATATATATATGTGACCAGATGATGGTGACACAGTTCACCGAAACCGGTCGTCATTGAATAAATTATTAACGTGCGATCCTGGCATTTCATTTTGAAAACTATAAAACCGCTTTTAACATTGGCGTTGAAGCTGCTAGAGACGTCGGCTCCTGGCTACTCGAGCTCTGGCGGTTACGCACGAATGGTCCCGAAGCAAAGACAATGCAGCTACTACGCACCTCTTGTTTCGCATTAACAAATTCTCCATGAAGGTAGCGTCCGCCATTCATATTTGTTTTTGTCGCGTCGAACATTAATTAATTTGTTAAAAAAATTTATAACTAAAAAATAAAGACGCATAAACTATAAAAGCCTTCAAAATTTCCGATCATGAATAATAATGAAATCACTACTCTGCACCTAGCAAGAATAGCGGTATGCTTAGCGGCATCGCTCTGCGCTGACGAACGTAGTAGCTTCGAGACCGACTGCAAACCCAATCTTTTTAATAGATATGGGAACAAAAATTACGTTTGTATTGTTACCCGGTACATATACTTTAGACATTTTTGGAATGTGTCGCGATTTTGAAGGTAAATGACATTTATACATTTCGTAGTCACAAATATTTTTGAAAAGATGTGGGGGAGAGTCGCCTATGCGCATGCGTAAGGTCCTAGCCTTGTCAGTGTCACGTAACTCGAAGGTAGCTTGTCTCTTCATTTTGTTACAGTCTCTTAACAGTGTAATCAGTAACTTATTGTGTTTTAGTGTTCATGTGCATATTCGTATTTATCCTTCCCGGCTCCTATTTCTTCTATTCATCCTATCCTTGGTTTAAATGCTGGCGCAAGTACCATCGATCTCTCTGTGTGTGCGCCGCTCGTGGCACTGTTTGATATATAGCATGTCAATTGTCTTCTGACTGGTGTTTTCCTTCATGTGGCGCGACGGTGGCGTGCCGAGGCAGTTGGAGAGAGGAGTGGGTGAATCACTGCGGAGATAGGGAAAAAGGTATAAGGCAGTCATTTTGATACGGTGCATGGCATCACCAGGGTCGAGTTATTTTGATTAAGGGGCCGTTTATGGCCGGGCCCGGCGTGTGCATCGAAGTTGTTCTGGGTGCACTCTGTCTGTCCGTGGGGAGCCATGCATGCCATGAGCTGAAGAGGTTGGTGCGGGCTGTTTACTTCGTCTCCCGGCTATGTGGTCGCGTTCCTGGCGGCCGTGCGACACCACGTCCGGCCCTCGCCAAGCGTCGGAGCTGTCAGCAACTGCTGGAGTACTCCACACTCAGCCCCGGCTGCGCCTCGCGTCGTTCCAGCCGCTTTCCATCTGAGATATATGAAATGTTTCCGGGCTTTGGTGGACACCCTCCTCGTACACCATCGCGAGGGTGTCTGCTGCACCTGTCGTGCAGTATGAAGTAAACAAGTTAAGTGACTGACACAGTCCTGATCCGAAAATTTGTGTGTGTGAATTTGTCAGGGTCGGTGGTAGTACCCCAGGGGCCGTCGTTGCCTGTGTCTACGTCGTTACTTGTTTATTCACGTTATTTTGTTTTGTTTTGTTTTTTTAATATCTCCTCCTGCAGAAATTTTCACTCCGTGAGGCATCGCCACGGCGCGGTCTTTGGCGTTCTATCCGTTTGTGTAGTCAAAAAAATGTTCAAATGTTTGTTAAAGTTAAGGGACTTAACTACGGGGTCATCAGTCCCTCAACTTACAAACTACTTATAAACTATTTACAACTAAGGACGGCACAAATATCCATGCCCGAGGGGGGATTCGAACTCCCGACCATAGTGGCCGGGCAGACCGTGACTGAAGCGCCTCAGTCTCCTCGGCCACCGCGGCCGGCGTTTGTCTCTGAGCTGTAGTTATTGTTGACCGTTTGGCACCTTATTCCTCTCCTTCCTGTTTTGAGTCAGCTCATCTGTTTTACCTGTGCGGGTGTATTAAATTAACGAGTAGCCAGCTCCCCCACCTCAGTGTGATTTTCCTGTAACTAAGCTGAACTGCTGTCATTTAAATTGCAGGCGTCATTTGTAATTTCTATTGTATTTACAAGGGTTGCTTTCATTTAAACTTCCCATTTTCACTTAAATTGCTGGACCCAATGTTCCAATGTTTGTATAGCTTATGGGACTTAACTACGGGGTCATCAGCCCCTAAACTTACAAACTACTTATGAACTAGCTTATACTAAGGACGGCACAAATATCCATGGCCGAGGGGGGATTCGAACTCCCGGCCGTAGTGGCCGTGCAGACCGTGACTGGAGCGCCTCAGTCCCGTCGGCCACCACGGCCGGCAGCAGTCATTTGCATAGTAATTTTAGATTGTGTGACGATTTTCAAAAAATGTACAAATATTTGTATGTCTATCGGCTCGGTTATCAGTCTGTAGCTTACAAACTACTTAAACTCAGGTAAACTAACCTAAGAACAACACAAACCCCCGAAGGGGAATGGCGTGCACACCGCAGCACAGCGCTACAATGCGCAAGGCTAATCCGCTGCGCCGGCCGCAGTGGCCGAGGGGACTAAGGCGCTCCAGTCACGGTCTGCACGGCCACTACGGTCGGGGGTTCGACCCCCCCTCGGGCATGGATATTTGTGCCGTCCTTAGTTGTAAGTAGTTCATAAGTAGTTTGTAAGTTTAGGGACTGATGACCCCGTAGACTATACAAACATTTGAACATTTTTTTTTTTTTTAATCCGCCACGGCTGACGATTTTCGAATGTGTGTTTACGATAATACTGTCCTGATACCAAACAATCGTAAATGTAATGATCTTTCAAAATGGCAATGTCACCTAGCTAGTCTACTGACAAGGATAAAAATTTCTGTGTTTGAGACCTGAGGGGCGACATTATTCATTGGTGGGAACCAGTGGCGCAGCCAAGATTTGGTTCTGGGGAGGGAGGTCTTTTTTTTTAAAAAAAAAATAAAGCATATTGAATTTGTTAATATATGACTTATTTTTAAAGTTTTTATAATTTAACCAATTATACTACGAAAACAATTGCGCAAGAAATAAAATGAATAGGCTCGCATAAATTTGAAAGTAGAAGAGGAGCAACGTGACTTGAGAATTTAGGTTCATTTTTCGGAATAAGTTTCGAAAATCATGTACGGAAGTGTATTCAATTTAATTTCGGTGATTTTGATTAGATAAAATGGTAAATATGTAACTAATTTGGTTTGATAACGGCTGGGAATCGGTAACCTATGTGAGACTAGCTGGTGGAGTACGAACTCTATTTAATTTCTTTCTAGCTTTGTGGGATGCGACTAATGTGCGTGAATATTTTTATTCTGTGTAGTGCATGTGAAATATTCTTTTCCATTTTCTCCTTCCGCGAGTGATATGTACTCAACGTAGGGTGTTCTTAGAACAAAGCCTTCAGATACCCCTGTGTCTGTTTCTATGCCCTTCAGGCATGAAATTATGCATGTATCTTTCTGATTTCCTTTAGTACCTCGCGATCTCCTCTGTGGAGTGTACATAACCAGCTCGTAAAATAATTAAGCAGCTTCTATGTTACTAGCCAAAGGGAAAGGTATTTAAAGTTTAATTAACATGAGAGTCTGTCTGTAAAAATTGAACTAAAATAACAGTATTGTTGTTCATAAGATTCGACTCGGTGGCGCCGCTGACTTGCTAAGCAGCGGGTCGCCGCATATGAACAATCAGCTCGTAACTTCAGCATAGCAGTAACAATAGCGGCAGCATCAAAGCTGGTCGCGACGGCATTAGAACCGCTCACAGTAACAGCAGCACATGTTCTCAGTGGCGGCATCACGTTGACGACCCATTATCACGTTCACTTGTGCTTGGCAAATTATAGTTACGTTGTCATTTATTACAGGTGCACTATTTCAAATTTCCTGAGACGACCTGTATAAAAAAATAAAAACAATAAAAATTAACATAAACTGCGTATGGGCAAAGATGAACTGTGTGCCCACCCGGGATTCGAACCCGCAGGGTAAAGTTGGAAATTTGTATCTGACGGGAGGCGTGCTTAGGTAGTCCTTACACGTACTGTGTTCACTGTGTCCCCAGTGGTGTAGGGGTCAGCGCAACTGCCTCGAATCGACTGGTGGGATCATTAATAAAGAAAAACGTTTTACCCTATTCTAATTTTGTGTAAGTAATGTGTCCATACGAATACTTTATAAGTAGCTTCTTCTCGAACTGCAGAAAAAGAACCATAAATGAAATAATGAATGACACAGCATTCAGCTGCAGAAAAGGGGTCCTAAATGAAATAACGAATCACACAGTGTGCATTAAAATGTTTCCTCCTGCTAATAGAGGTAATTACAAGATAAATCACTGACGAAGCTATTGGAAATTCGAGAGATTGGGAAATGGAGATGTAAAGATGTGCCAAAAATTCTTCTGTACTGTACATTTGGCGCTTTCATGGCCATTTGTTGACAAGTTGCCCGTTGGAGTCTGTCTTGGCATTTTCTGTCAACGTTTGATGTTTGATCAGACGTTTTCGCCAAGTAACAACAACCTGCAGCAATGGAATGTGAAACTTTTGCAGTGCTACACAATCTGAACCCGATTTCGTGCTAGCGAAATATGATTTATAACATCAAACAAACGTCGGCCGAAAACCTCTAGACAGAAGCCATGTACAAAATAAAATTTCTCTCACCTAGGTACATGATTTGATGAACGCGAATATTTAATATATATTTTTTAAAAGTAGTTGTATATGTGGAAGAACCCAGGAAATACTGGAAGGTATCAGATTTATTTTATAATGGTAAGGCATAGGTTTAGAAACATGGTTTTACACTGTAAGACATATCCAGGGGCTTATATAGATTCTGGCCATAATTTATTGGTTATGAACTGTAGATTAAAACTTAACAGCCCGGTAGAAAACCAAGGATATGGAACCTGGACAAATTGAAGGAACCAGAAGTGGTTGAGAATTCCAAAGAGAGCTTTAGGCAAGGATTCGCTGAAATAGGGAAGTTATACAATAGGAGTAGAATGGGTAGCTCTGAGAGATAGCGTAGTGAAGGCCACAGAGGATCATATAGGCAGAAGGACAAGCACTTATAGAAAAACATGGCTAACACATACGATGTTAAACTTAATTGATGAAAGGAGAAAACATAAAAACGCAGCAAGTGAAGAAGACTTCAGCGAGTACACATGTCTGAGGTTGACAGGAAGGGAAGATTGGCTAAGTAGGATGGCTAGAGGAGAAGTGCAAGACCATGGAAATAATGTGTAACTAAGGGAAAGATAGATACGACCTACAGAAAAATAAAAGAGACATTTGGAGACAAGAATTCATATGGAAAACCAGTTCTAAAGAAAGAAAGGAAAGCTGAAAGGAAATAAACTTGAAGGCAATATTCTAGAAATGGAAGACAAACTAGAGGAAGACAACATAGGAGGCACTGAAAGATTTGAGTTGTAACAGAGCCCCTGGAGTAGATTACATCTCATCTGAACTCCTGATATCATTATGAGAGCCAGTCATGCAGAAATTGTTCTACCTGGTATGCAAGAGGTATAAGACAGGGAAAGTACCTTCTGACTTCAAGAAGAATATAGTAATTCTAATTCGAAAGAAACCGAGTGCATACAAATGTGGAAATTACAGAACTATCAGTTTAATAAGTCACAGTAGTAAAATACTAACAGAAAAAAAAATAAAAAAAAAAATAACTCTGCGACATTGGAGTAGGTTGCAGGAGAAGTTGCGGTGTCTTGCTGTCTACGATAGTTCATGCAAGGGTTTGGTAATGTTACAGTGGGTATGTCTCAGTACCATTGTCATAATGAATCAGTCCGGTTTTGGTGCAAGGTTCCGTTGCAGCTGAGCTGTGATGGGAGTAAGACAGGGTTGTAGTCTTTCCCCGATGTTGTTCAATGCCTACGTTGAGCAAGCTATGAAGGAATGCAAGTAGAAATATGGAGAGGGCATTATAGTTCAGTGAGTAGAAATAAAAACTTTGCCGTTTGCCCATGACATTGCAATTTCATAACAGGCACCAGAGGTCCTGGAAGAACAACTAAACGGAGTGGACAATGATTTTAAAGGAGGGTGTAAGATCAACAAGAGTAAACAAGGGTAATGGAATGTCAGGCGATTCTGAAGGTATTAGATTAAATAATGAGACAATAAAAGTACTGGATGAGTTTTGTTATTTGGGTAGCAAAGTAACTTCTGATGGTCGAAGTTGAAATGTTGAAATGTTTGTTAAGCTTATGGGACTTAACTACGGGGTCATCAGTCCCTAAACTTACAAACTACTTATCAACTACCTTATACTAAGGACGGCACAAATATCCATGCCCGAGGCGGGATTCGAACCCCCGACCGTAGTGGCCATGTAGACCGCGAATGGAGCGCCTCAGTCCCCTCGGCCACCGCGGCTGGCGATGGTCGAAGTAAAGATGATGTAAAATGCAGAATGGCTATGGGAAGAAAATCGTTTCTGAAGAAGAGGAATTTGTTGACCTCCAATATTAATTTAAATGTTAGGAAGTCCTTTCAGAAAGCATTTGCCTGCAGTGTAGCATTATATGTGAGTGCAACGTGGACTATAAGGAGTTGAGACGAATGATAAAAATTGATGGGTAGATCACGTAACTAATAAGAAGGTGCTCAACAGAATTGGGGAGAAAAGGAATTTCTGGCATATCCTGGCTAAGAGAAGGAATACGTTGGTGGGACACATTCTGAGACATCAAGGAATAGTGAACTTAGCATTAGAAGGAAGTGTATGGTGTAAAAATCGTATAGGGAGACCGACGGAGGAATATAGTATGCAGATTCAAAAGGATGTAGGTTGTCGAACGTATTCTCAGATGAAGAGACTTGCACAGGGTAGGGTAGCGTGGAGAGTTGCATCAAACCAGTCTGGTCGCAACAATAACAGTTGAATAAACAGTGAAAGATACATACATACTGTTAGACATTTTCCTTCAGTAAAGAAAATAAGCAATACGCAAATAAAATGTAAGCGATATCGTAAGCAATCAACAAACTGATGTAAACACCAGCGAAGTATATAAGCAAAACTGCACAATCAGCTGCTTTGTTTATATTCCAACTTGTCACTTTGCGTTGGGTAGCCTACTCAAAGATCTTGAATATACAGATAGTATACTTGTGACTGCCATTTTACAGTCACTTCCGGTATGTATTTTCCGCCGCTAACGGTGTGTCATTCCATGCTGACGCCTGGGACAGTAACCGGTTGTGGGAGAGTTGAAATAACGGAGTCACGCTTGCGAAAGTGCTTCTTCAAACTAATCATGACGCGTTACGTCGTTTTGGTGCATCATCAGATGAAGCTGTTAAAACTGTTCATCGGAATCATTGTAAAAATGCAAATAGATTTTTTTTAAAACCTTGCGATAAAAGTTGTTCATCTCGAAGAGGACGAGGGCATAAAGATTTACCCCGCTGCACCATTCCAGGGAGCGGGAGGGGTTGGTGACTTTGATATGTTAAATAGAAATCCCTATCTTTTTATTGCAGATTTAGTTTCTGCAGGAAGAAATATGTAACGTTTATATGAAGCATTTTTACGTTCATGATAGATGGCGCTGTAATTTGAAAAAATAAAAATGAGTTGAAAACTGTGATAACGCTTGATACACATCAGATTGAAGTTCAGTTTTCAACATTTTTTATAATGCTATCATGTGACATTTCCCACAACTGAATGAAGCGGTGACTATTATAATGCTCTTAGTCCGTGGTCATACTTCAGTGATTCGGACTGTATACGCCTCTCAGCACTTGTTTCACTATGTAAACGATATTTGAGAGAGTACATATCATTTCTAAGTATTTGGAGACATAGAAATGTTGAGGAAGCTCGTCAAATGTATGCAAATTTTTTCCCTGATAGGACTATTTCTTCTGCAGTGACTTTTGGCAGTAATGTCTAACCGTTTACTACAACTGGAAGACATATTAAACCCAGAAAAAGAGTACGATTTCAATTTGTTCCATATTGACTGTTTTTCTACAATTACCAATACTGTTTATTATGACGGTGACACCGCCGTCTCTCATGAAAAGAAAAATTGTTTCATACAAAAGTTACATATTTTTTCACTGGAAATCCAAAACTGTAATAAAAGGTACGGCTTCCTATTTAAGATTTCAAAGACATCACCCCCTCCCTCCTTCACCGGAAATGGTGAGGGGTGGCCGAGTTTTATGTTAATGGATGGCCCTCTTCGATGTGAACAACTTTTACTACGACTTCTTTTAATCCGATTTGTATTTTTCCAAATATTCCGCTAAACAGTTTTCAGTTCCCCACCCAGTATAAAATAAATGTCGTGAACCAACACCAGTGCATGCTGCACAGTTACATTTCGACTCTTCGGACCACGGCTAATGTTGGTTCACGCCATCTATTTTATATACCTGCTCCATATATTTTATACAGGGTGGTCCATTGATAGTGTCCGGCCCAAATATCTCACGAAATAAGCATCGAACGGAAAAAGTACAAAGAACAAAACTTTTCTAGCTTGAAGGGGGAAAACAGATGGCGCTATGTTTGGCCCGCTAGATGGCGCTGCCATAGGTCAAACGAATATCAACTGCATTTTTTTAAATAGGTACCCCAATTTTTATTACATATTCATCTAGTAAACAAATATGAATATTTTATTTGGAACACATTTGACGCTTTGTGATAGATGCGCTGTAATAGTCACAAACGTGTAAGTACGTGGTTGGCGCATTTCGCCACTGCGGACGGTATTTGCTTCGTGATACATTACTTGTATTAAAATGGACTGTTTACAATTGCAGAAAAGGTCGATACGGTATTTATGTATGGCTATTCTGATCGAAATGCTATGTATGTTGATCGTTATACTGGAAGACATCTTCCAAGTATCCGGACCTTACTTCGGATAGTTGCGTTATTTAAAGAGACAGGAAGTGTTCAGCCACAAGTGAAACGTCAGCCATGACCTGCAACAAATGATGATGCCCAAGTAAGTGTTTAGCTGCAGTTGCGGCTAATCCGAAAATCAGTAGCAGACAAATTGAGCGAGAATCGGGCTTCTCAAAAACGATGGTGTTGAGAATTTTATTCAACATAAATTTCTCCCGTACCAAATTTTATGCACCAGGATTTGCATGGCGAAGACTTTGGACGTCGTGTACAGTTTTGACATGGGCGCAAAATAAATTACGGGACGATTACAGATGTTTGTCACACGTTCTGTTTAGTGACGAAGCGTCATTCACAAACAGAGGTAACTTAAAACGGCATAATATACACTATTGGGTAACGGAAAATCCACGATGACTGCGACAAGTGGAACATCCCCCGATGTTACCTAGGCAATCTAAATGGGGCGATGTATGCTGATTTATTACATAATGTTCTACCGATTTTTCTACAAGATGTTTCACTGCATGACAGAATGGCGATGTACTTCCAACATGATGGATGTCCGGCACATGGCTCGCGTGCAGTTGAATCGGTCTTAAGTGGAATATTTAAAGACAGATGGATTGATCGTAGAAACACCATACCATGGCCCGCATGTTCACCGGATCTTACATCTCCAGATTTCTTTCTGTGGAGAAAATTTGAGGATATTTGTTATCGTGGTTCACCGACAACGCCTGAAAACATGTGTCAGCGCATTGTCAATGCATTTGAGAACACAACAGACGGCGAACTACTCGCTCTTGAGAGGAATTTCGTTACGCGTATTGCCAAATGCATGCCGAAGTTGAAGGACATCATTCTGAACATTTATTGAAGTCATGAGGTAATTATAGGCAATCACACAGTAACAGCATGCGTTCTCACAATGTATGATAATTTCACAAAAGTACATGTATCACATTGGAACAACCGAAATAAAGTTCAAACGTACCTACGTTCTGTGTTTTAATTTAAAAAACCTTCATGTTACCCATTGTTCTTCTAAAATTGTGATCAATATGTTTGTGAATATTACAACGCCATCATAAAGCGTCCAAATAAAACATTCATCTTTATTTACGTACTGGGCCGTTCTGCTCTTGGGACTATCCTCTTCTAAGGATAGGTGAAGGTGGAGTCTTTGTCTTTTGACATTTACTCCAATAGGGATGTGTGGAATGGGAGTGACTAGGATTATGCTGGTAATAACTGGTACGTGAGCAGTATGATTAAAACTTGGTGCTGCCAACTTACTAGCTGGCGGAGGATGAGATTGATGATAATGATGGAGCGGGTCGGGATCTTCAAGTCTTTGCCTTCGTCACTCTCCGAGTGGCCTTGTGACGTCCTGACTTCTAGGTTTGCCGCTACTTTCGCGGCCGCTGACTAGACCTCTTCTGCGCTTGCTTCTCCAGAAATTTGCGCTTCTTGGCCTCTTCTTTTTGCTTGTTAGCGACGTTTCGGATGATGGCGTCCCATTCATCACGCGTGTGGAGGTCGTACATGGTCGCCAGGTAGACCGAGACGTTTTCTTCTTCCTTCCCTTTCAGTGCCACTTCCAAGACCTTCATCTGCCAGTCTTTGAAGTGGTACGTATGAGGAAGGATTTTCTCGTTGTCTGCTTCTCCAGTCGCGGCTTGTGCGACCGTTGGTTCTTCTTTGGTGACTTCCAGCGGAGAAGTCTCCGTCTCCTTGATCGTCTCTTCGGCATCCTGCATTGCTGCAGGGGCCGGAGACTCGTCCACCTGCGGGTCTCGGACGTCCGCCGCCGTTGCTGCGGAGTCGTCGTCGTCCCACTGTGTGCCCACGTCCGCCCTCAGTTCCCGCCCGCATGGGGCAGAAACGTGAGGAGCGGCCGCCTATTCTCCTGCGGCACGCAGCTCCTCCTTCAGCTCCACCACCTGGCGATGGAGCGCGTCGATTTCGGCGCGGAGGGCCGCCCTCTCTTCCGCCCTCCGCCTTCCGCCCTCTCTTCCGCCATTGCGACCTTGAGTTAGGCCACCGCGTCGTTGATCGTCTCGCGAAACTCTTCTTGTGGTTTGCGGTCGTTGGTCTTCTTCTCTTGTGGCGCCTTCTTCTCAACTGAAGCCACGGGTGCGTTTGCCTTCTCGCCGCCGTTGAAGCTTTTGAGGTAGCTACAACGACGGAAGTTGGCAGCGTGAGGCCCGCCGCAGTTGGCGCACTTCTTCGTAGTTCCAGGCAGCATCTTATTTACGTACTAGACTAATATGTAATAAAAATGGGGGTACCTTTTTTTATGTGGTTGATATCCGTTTGACCTGAGGCAGCGCCATCTAGCGGGCCAACCATAGCGCCATCTGTTTTGCCCCTTCAAGCAAGAAAAGTTTATCAATGTGTATCACTGTGTATATCTGAAGATCCGCCAAAAGGGCAACCGTGACTACATTCTTCCAACAAAGAATATGATTGAAATGCACTTTTGCCATCCTTTGACACTCGCAAAGAAATGGTCCATTTGGTTATTTCGAAACCTGTCCTCTCATTTTATTTATTTATTTATTCTTTCGGCAGAGAAAGCAATTAGCGAGACAGTCCATTCAGACGGACTGCTGGTGTATTTTTAAACATTGAAAATTATTAATAATGTACACCATCAGACTGCTGAAAATCTGGTTGCTCATGGCGTCAAACGTAACATGAGCACAGTCCTATCTAATTTATTTTTTGTTCTCAGACAGCAAGAAGCAATCTAATTAGGGTTTCAATATCCCGTCGACGACGTAATCATTAGAGACGGAGAACAAGCTCGGACTGTGTTCAGTTAAGGATAGGGAAGGAAGTGGGATGTGCCCTCCAACTGATCAGGGTCCAGTCCTTAAAACCTTCTATAAAAATGTCTTAGCCCCTGATCATTTCATGATTGCAACACAATATTGCTGAAACTGGCCATGGTAAGAAAACATAAATAACTTTTTAATAATGGGATCTTGGCTTTGGGGCTTCAAATCTTGAAGTCAGTTGATTTACATAATAATATCGATCATATATTTCCGAAATTGTGTTTGCGGGCGATCTAATTTTTTTCATAAACCTCGGAAAAGCACATCTCTCCAAAAATCTTTATTGACCGGTTTCAGAAATTATATGTTCGCATAATAAGATCTTGCATATCCTTAACAGATCATGGCGCATTGGTCATGATGCAATATAAATGCCGGAACTGGACACCATATATTTTTAATGCGATATTAGGCAACTAGTGTTCTTGAATGTTATTGAATAATATTTTTCAACTTAGATAGCTTGTATATTTCTATAATCTTTTATTTCTTCAATACCAGTAGGGTAATCCTGGACAAGGAAAGATGCGCGAATTTTGTGCTGTTATAAAGGTATTAGAATGCAGATATGTAAATAAATAAACTTATTAGTTTGTTCAATACGTTTAGCAAAATGGTTTTTTTATTATTATTATTATTATTTTTTTTTTTTTTTTTTTTTTTTTTTTTTTTTTTTTGTTCCTGTATGTTGCATAGTGAAATAACTGGAATCGAGGTGCAGCAAAGCTAATGCAGTGAGTGCTCAGGTAAGATCCACTCTCTTCTGCAAGAAGGAAGTAAGTATCAAGAATAAGTTAGCGGTGCACCGCTCTATCTTTCGACCAACTTTGTTGTATGGGAGTGAAAGTTGGGTGGATACATGTTACATTATTCATAAAGTAGAGGTTAGGGATATGAAAGTAGCAAGAATGATTGCAGGCACTAATAGATGGGAACAATGGCAGAAGGGTGTCCATAATGAGGAAATCAAGGAGAAACTGGGAATGAAACCATAGATGAAGCAGTTAGAGCGAACAGACTGAGATGGTGGGGTCATGTTACACGCATGGGAGCAGCAAGGTTACTTAAGAGACTCATGAGCTCGGCAGCGAAGGGAAAGAGGAGTCAAGGTAGACCAAGAAGAAAGTATTTAGATTCGGTGCAGAATGATTTTGAAGTAAAAGGCATAACATCAGACAAGGCATCAGTGTTAGCATTGAATAGGGGATCACGGATGAATTTTACTAGAGGTACTATGCTCCAGACTGAACGCTGAAAGGCATAATCAGTCTTTGATGATGATGATGATGTTCCTGTATACATGAAAAGATCTAAAGTAGTGTAGCAGACATAGTTTTCTTTACATTTTTCCACAGTAAATTTCAATAATCTCACCTAATTGTCATATTTCCGTTCCAAAAAGTTAATTACAGCATATCCCGTAATTATTTACTTTGATTCATGAAATGTAGTCCAAATTTTAATTTGCTTGCAGGAGTAACTTTGCACATCTTTGTTTACATTCTGTGATTTTAGGCCTAATTTTTCAGGTGTTCAGCTTTAGCATTATAAAGGTATTTTACTTACATTTACGTTTCTGTACTAACGTTATATATGTTAGATTGCTATATTTTATCGTTTGCTTTAATCTTTATTTTTAGCTTAACTTCGTAAACAATTATTAAACAACCATGGATCAATAGAAGTGGGAACTGGTTGCAGTGAACAGAAAGGGACAGCGTCCGACAATTTTATTTTTGGCACTGACAATAGAGTTGCTTTGCTACCACAGTTACGTAAGGAAGAGGTTCCAGTAGAAGTAGGTATAGTCAACAGACAAGGGACTTTCATTAGAAAACCAACAGTTTCAAAAAATTAGAAAGTAGGAGGAAAATTCTGTTGCCAGGTAGGAGCCACAGAAGAGGTCTAGGCCAGATTTTGAGGGAAAAATTTTGTGAGAAGTACCGATTCACAAGATATTTCTTACTAGGTGCTGTCTAAGCCAGGTGGTGGAGGATATAGTATTCTTGTGCAAGGGCTTTACAAAGCTGTTGCGATAGTGGATGGAGTGGGAAACAGTACTGATAGGGCTACAATACTGAAAGTGACCTGGTAAAATCAACTTATGCAACTAATCATGTAAATGTTGGGCTTGTTTCTGTAGTATTATCATTACGTAGGGTCATTATGGACATCAGGATAGCTGATGGGTCAGAGATGGGTTTGGTTCCTGTTGATGCTATTTATATGTGGGAATTAAGTAGGCATGCCGTGCTTGGGAAAAGGAAAGATAAACTGGATGGGTTGATAGGAAAGTCCTTAAAGTGAACACTGTAACATAGTATACTTCTTTTTTACGCTACGATCAGTGGCCAGTGAGAATACCAAACAGGTCAGAAAATTGTTAAAATATCATATGATTTTTACAAAAGTAAAGTGCAAAATAATGTAAGAACATTTCTTCAAAATATTCGGGGATTGAGCAGATACGCTTATGGTTTGTTTCGAAGATATACAAACTGAGGATGTAGTAGATGTACTATGCCTATCTGAGAATCATATTCTCGCTGATATCGAAAAAGTAAATGTTGGCAGATACATCCAGTCAGAACATGTAAGTAGGTAAAGTAAGGAGAAGGACGGAGTGAAGAAATACTGTGGATGAGCGGGACAGTGCACAAATGGTTTAATTCTTACACAACTAGAAGAGTGCAGTAAGTTAAAACAAGTAATGCACGAAAATCAGCCGTTTTCTCAAAATGGGGAGCCATGAAGAACGGGATTCCACAGGACTCCGTCTTGGATCCTTTGCTGTTCTTAATACTTATTTATGTCTTGGTATTCTATATACAAGAACATGCTAAGGTAGAGCTCTTTGCTGACTGTACATGTAATCGCTACTGACCAACAAGAATTAACAAATGAAATTGAAAATAAAGTGTTTCATAAAATTATTAAGTGGTTCTTTGCAAATGGACTCTCATTAAGTTTCGCTTAAGACAGTGTATTCAAGTTGTGGACAGTAAGTGGCATGACGCCATTAATACTTATAGACATTGAAAAGGACTCTGTAACTTAGGTAGAATATTCATAATTTTTTAGGACAGTAAATCGATGAGAGATTTAATACATTGCTCATCTGCTGAAACTTTTTAGTGCAGCTACTTATGCTGTTAGCTCATTGCAAATTTTAGTGATACACATCTAATTAAAGTAGCTTACTATGTCTATTTTCATCCACTTCTGTCATATTGCGTCATATTTTGGGGTAATTCATCATTGAGTAAAAAACGTATTTATTGCATAGAAGCATGTAATCACAATAATTACAAGTTGAGGGGGAAGGCATCGGTTCGTGTGGAGTGTTCTGGGTGATTTGGTAAACCAATACCTGGATGTACCTAGATCCGAAACTGAACATGGTTTTCTGTAATGCGCTCAGGCCCCGTGAGGATAATACTGAGTTAATAGTCACTGAGTTTTCTTCCTGCCTGGTTAATAATATAATTAGTACTTGTGCAGGTTATTATAACGCACTGAGAATCTCGCAGTTCAGCATATACTGTAAAATGTTCTATCAAAGTTCTTGAATAGTTTTCCTCATATATATAGCTAATTGTTTGTAAATCTATGGGATTTAACTGCGCTGGTCATCAGTCCCTAGGCTTACAAACTACTTTTAACTAACTGAGGTTAAGGACAACAAATACACCCATGTTAGAAGGACTCGAACCTCCGACGGCGAGTAGCGGCGCGTTTCGCAGCTACGCAACTTGGAACGCTTGGCCACTCCACCGCGGCTCATATATAGCTGATATAATTTGTATTTCTGCAGGTTTGTAGAAATGATATCGAGATGCTGACATTTCGGCATACAATGCTTTTTATTGCTACGGGGCTGGAAAGTAAATACAGAGAGACAAATAACTAAATATATTATTGAATATTACCTGTAATGTTGACACGTAAAATTTCAGAATAGGTAGAAAACTTCTTCCTGCATATTACTTACGCACTATTATTACTTACATCTGACACCTCTATGTTTCCGACAGCGTTGCAAAAAGCTGCAACAGAGCAAATATCAACGCCCGCTTATTGTGCAAGTGGACGCGATAGTAAGTGGAAACTGCAAAGACATAATGCACATTGGTGGCTAAATAGGGATTTCTTATTACTTTTCCTTTCCTGGAAGACTTACTTAATGAGTCTCCAATTTTTGTTTACACAATAGCTCGTCCGTACAGCTATAAGAACTTGGAATCAGCTGACTTAATCTATTCCTTCCAAATATTCCTGAGGCTCATTACACTGCAATATTGGGTATCACCTCCCCCTCCACCCCACCCTTTCTTCACCGACTACATTGTCGAGTTTTGCATTTCACACGCTCAATAGACGGGACATACGCGTGTGTACTTTTCCACAACTTTATTTACGTTAGTCAAAGATATACATATACAGAGATTAAAAACAAATACTTTATTTATCGGTAACATCGAGATACGTTATAACCTCATCTTCCTTCCTGTTTAATCCTCCCCAGCCCAGCCTCTCCCTAACACCATATTTAACATTTGCTCCTAACAAAACTTTTAAATATAAAATTATTTTCTATGAAAAATTTAATTTTTTTAAATGTCGAAAGGGGTAATTCATATTTCGTTATAGTAGGTGAGCAATTTAACATAAAAATTAATCACGAAGTAGATGAAGTTAATGAACTCCCTTTTCCGGTGATGTGATCGATCAGCTAGATAAGTGGCTCCCAAACCGTGGGTCACGACCCAATAGTAGGGTCTGCAAGGTGGGTCGGCGGACTGCCATAAATTATCCCAATAAAATATCTTACTGACTGAAGAAAAGTTGTCCAGAAAGATTGTGGATCTCACAAAAACACTGGGAACCACTGAGTACAGGTATTTGCAAGACGCCTGGGAGAATTTTGCACAGAACGTAATCAGACACTGGGTGTAACAATCATGAAAGAAGGTTGCGTACCTAGAATAGACTAGGAGGCTCCAGAAGGTACCAGATTGATTTTATAATGGTAATACGTAGATCTCGGAATAAGATTTTAAACTGTAAGATATATCCATGGGCATAAATGGACTCTGACTATATTTTATTGCTTATGAATAATAGGCTGAAACTGATGAAGTACAGAAAGGAAGGAAAATAAGATGGGACCTAGATAAAGGAACAGCATAGGTTTGCATACACAACAAGGGAAACCAAACGAGGCTGAACCTGAACTCCTACTACCAAAAATATGGTAGGTAGAGGTATTGAGGAACTTGTCTGTGATGTCAAGTGTAGATACAATCTTGACGAGTGGGTGGGTATCTGTCTGATAATAGTCACATAGGGCGTACAAAGTTTAAAACTCGCGTCAAGATGTGATAATCAACCAGTTCCAGTTGCAGGAATTGGTCTGAATTGTAGTAAACCTTTTGTCTATTTGTTGCATTGGCACGACTCTTACAGAATGTCAAAAGCTCTACAATCTGTTCGTAGATGGCAATACGTGCCACTTGCCTAAAGAGCGCTGAAGAAGAAATACAAACAAAAACAAGACTTGATACAGTGCTTTAAATTAGTGTCACCAGGTCCACGTCAACATAAACAAGAAGCTATTCATGTGCAATACTGTTTCGTACGCTGTAAGAAGCTATTCAAGGGCAATACTGTTTCGTACGTTGTATATTTCTGTAATAAATGCTCAAATAATATTTTCTATGACACCAACAATTCAACCAGAAGATTGTTCTTGCGAGACCTAGGGATTGAGTTAACGCACTTGGCTATTCACAAAACATAACAGGCAGGGGAAATATTCTCAAACTTCAAGAAGAATATAGTGATTCCAATTTCTAAGAAACCAAATGCAGACAAATGTGAAAATTACAGAACTATGAGTTTAATAAGTTGATTGCAAAATACTAACACGAATATTTACAGACGAATGGAAAAACTTGTGGACTCCGACCTTCGGGTAGATCAATTTGGATTTAGGAGAAATGTGGAACACGCGAGGCAATATTCATATAACAACTTACCTTAGAAGATAGATTCATGAAAGGGAAACCTACATTTTTAACATTTGTGGAGCTGGAGAAAGCATTGGACAATGTCGACTGAAATACGCTTTTTCGGATTCTGAAGGTAGCAGGGCTAAAATATAGGGAGCGAAAAGTTATATCCAACCTGTACAAAAACCAGACAGCAATTACTAGAGTCGAAGGTCATGAAACGACGCATTGGTTGGGAAGGGAGTACGACAGGGCTGTAGTCTTTCCGTTTTGTTGTTCAATCTGTACACTGAGCAAGCTGTAAAGGACTGCAAGGAGAAATTTGGAAAGGGTATTTAAGTTTAGGGAGAGGAAATAAAAACTTTTTGGTTTGCCGATGACATAGGAATTCTATCAGAAGCAGCAAAGGCCTTGGAAAGGTCGGCCGCGGTGGCCGAGCTGTCTGCGGCAAGCTAGTCACAGTCTGCACGGCCGCTACGGTCGGGGGTTCGAATCCCCCCTCGGGCATGGGTGTTTGTGTCGTCTTTAGTATAAGGTAGTTCATAAATAGTTTGTAAGTTTAGGGACTGATGACCCCCACAGTTAAGTCCCTTAAGCTTAACAAACATTTGAACATTTTGGTCCTGGAAGAGCAACTGAACAGAACGGTCAATGAGTTGAAAGAAGGGTGTAAGATGAACATTAACTAAAGTAAAACAAGAGAAATGAAATGCATTGTTACAATATCAGGCGACGCTGAAGGAATTAGATAAGGTAATGAGTAATTAAAGTTATTGAATGAGTTTTGTTATTTGGGTAGCAAAATTACTTTTGATGGAAGAAGAAAAGAAGATTTAAAATGAAGATGGGTATGGGAAGAAAAGCGTTTCTGAAGAACAGAAATTTGTTTCCATCCAATATTAATTTAAATGTTGGGAAGTTCTTTCTGATAGAATTTGTATGTAGTGTATTATTATTTGTAAGTGGGACGATACGATGTTCAGGCATAAAAATAAAAGAAGCTTTTGAAATGTGGTACTACAGACGAATGATGAAGATACGATGGGAAAATCACGTAACTAATGAGAAGGAGCTGGCATATCCTAACAAAGAGAAGGGATAGGTTGGTGGGACACATTCTGAGACATCAAGGAATCGTCAACTTAGCATTAGTGAGTGGGGTAAAAACCGTAGTAAGACTCCGAAGGACGAATACAGTAAGCGGATTCAAAAGGATGTATGTTGCCATACGTATTATCAGATGAAGAGACTTGCACAGGACATGGCAGCGTGGAAAGCTGCATCAAAACAGTCTGCGGACTGAAGACTACAACAACAACAGGCGATGGCATTGCTATCCATATCTAGAAAACAGGAAGTTTCCAAGTTGACAATAAGATTCAAGAGAAGGATAAACAGCAGAATTACCAGACATGGACTATGAAATAGCCAAGAAGCGGAGCTGTACAAAGTTCCAATGATAAAGTCATGAAAAAGTTTCCATTTGAAGAGCACTACATATTTTGTCCTATTTACATGCTACGGTCGGGGGTTCGAATCCCCCTCGGGCATGGATATTTGTGCCGTCCTAGTAGTTCATAAGTAGTTTGTAAGTTTAGGGACTGATAACCCCGTAGTTAAGTCCCATAGACTATACAAACATTTGAACATTTGATTTACATGCTTACAATAAATAAAGTGAAAAACAATTCCATAGTTGGAGGTGGATTTATTCCAAATCGGAAATATGTTCCTTATGAAAGTAATCACTATAGATTACAATTTTTTTTTAAAAAATGACAAAAAACCACTCTTGGAAGTGGCATGTGATTTCTTATCCAGACTCAAAACAAAAGTTTTCTAGCGGTTTAAAAAAAGAATACGTGCATATGGAAACATTGTCGAGAGTTCGAACGTCAGAAACTAAAAATGAAATAAAATAATCATGACGTTTCTAACCATAGCTCCATAGTGGATGTCGTGTTGAGTGAAGTACGACGTCCGGTATTGTAGTGCTGGCTGGTATACGTTTCTCTGTGCATCCCAATGTACCGCAAATGTTCAAATGCTTGTAGATATAAGGGACTTCACTTCTTTGGTCGTCACTGCCTAGGCTAACAAACTACTTAAACTAACCTAAGGACAACGCACACACCCATACCCCAGGGAGGACTCGAACTTACGACGGCGATCAATCGCACGCTCCACAGCAAGGCGCCTCAGACCGCTCGGCTACTCCACCGCGGCCCGATGCGCTGCACATGACAGTGTTGCCGACTCCTCTTATTAATACATTTTGCTAGAGAAACTTTTCTCTTGGATCTGGATGAGAAATCACATGTCACATTTTGCCGGCTTTTGGTTTTATCGTAATCTGTAGTGATTACTTTGATAAGGAAGATATTTCCGATTTTGAATAAATCGTAAAATAATGGAAGAAAAGCGTTGAAACTCTACAGAAGTATTAGATATATTTCAATTAAACAAGTAATGACAGAAAAACTACTAATTTTTAAAAATATTTTATGTAGCTTTAGAAGTTTAAATCGATTTTAGTACAATAATATTTATTGAACTGTCGTATTATTTTTTCTCTTAAATCTTGGGGATATTTCAAAATTTCCGTGCCAGTATTAACATTATAATACACTGCGCTACTTCATAAGGGTTAAAATTATTTCTGTTAAAGATGTCACAGCAATAACATGAGCCAATCAACTACCTGAAAGTCAGTGAAACGTCCGAAACTGAACACAAGAATTAAAAGCAAAAAAGCTTCGTACGTGTCAACACCGCAGATGAGGGGAAAATCCACAGACGTAAACGGTACTTACTCAGGTGGGAATTCCCTTCTCTAGAGAGTCACAAGACGTGTCTGATCTGACCGCAACCTTGCTCAACCCTGTTTAATTTATACCGTGTGTGGGTTGTCATGCAACCGTCAGTTTCCTCTTAGAAACCGAGAGTGGACTCGTATTTGAAAGTAGGGGGCTGACACCCACAATAAGGTCACGACGAATTCTTCGCTCTTTAATTTTATGCTTTCGGGAATTCCTCCGAATTATTTATTTTATTTTGCTACACTTTCGACAAAGCCTTCGTCAGGTTGTACTAAATGCCTACTTGCTTTCTGGACTCCAACGAGACTGATGTAATGCTGGTGTCTTCCCGCCGTAGTCATTTGCTACTAATCTGTTGCTTATTTGGGTGCTCGCACTGACATTCCTCGATTCTGTCGGTGTTTTCTAGATCTGGTATGGTAGACGGAATCTTAATAAATTTGCAGTTGTACCCTTAGCCCTGCTTATGTTGAAACCAGTCATCTGACTTATTAACATTTGATATACAACTGTGATGGTTAGGATCTGTGACGGTCTATTATGTTGGCTTCTCCGTACGTGTAGGTCCTTGTGTGTCTCTGAAAATGTTATCAACTATTGATTACTTTACTAAATACATAAAAATGGACTTTGTGTCGCTTATGGTTGTAAGTCAAACGAAAGGATTTAGAGTTCAGATCTATATGCGAGTTGTACTTTTATTCATAACTATTTTTTCTATCACATTTAATTTAATGAATAAATTCTACTGCTGTAGATGGCATTTCTCTTGTTCAGTTTTATATTTGCCTCCTGTATTTGCCTATTATATTTTCTTTTTGAGCTCACATATCGGATATGCACACTCTGTAGAAAATCATGGTTATATCATACTCCTGGGATCTGTGTTTATTACATCTTTATTTATTCATTAAATGCAATGTGGTAGAAATGTTCAAATGTTTGTAGATCTATCGGACCAAACTGCGTGGTCATCAGTTCGTAGCTTACAAACTACTTAAACTAGAGTAAACTAACCTAAGGACAACACACACACACCCATGACCCAGGGAGGACTCGGACCTTCGACGGCGGGCATCCGCGCGCTCCGCAGCGAGGCGCCTTAGCCCGCTCGGCTACTCCACCGCGGCAATAGGGTAGAAAGACTAGTCCTGAATCAAAATATGTATCCGTTTTACTCAGCCGGTGTCTTTTTCTACAGTTTCGTTGCTGGAGTACGGTTAATTACATATTTCGAATATATTATAAATAATATTCAGATTGCCGGCCGCGGTGGCGGATGAGACTGAGGCACTCCACTCACGGTCTGCACGGCCACTACGGTCGGGGGTTCGAATCCCCCCTCGGACATGGATATTTGTGCCGTCCTTAGTCTTAGCTAGTTCATAAGTAGTTTGTAAGCTTAGGGACTGATAACCCCGTAGTTAAGTCCCATAACTTCTACAAACATTTGAACATATATATATATATATATATATATATATATATATATATATATATATATATATTTTTTTTTTTTTTTTTTTTTTTTTTTTTTTTTTTTTTTTTTTTTTTTGAATATTCAGATTTTCAGAACAGGTAGTGCCCTTTGTATATAAGTTCGTTTCTACGAAAGCAACTAGTAGAAACGATTAGAAATTTCAAAACGTTAAATTCTTTGTAAGTGCCTGTTACTGACAACTGGATAGCGTTAGAGTGTGATAGATATGCGATCACCAGTATGCCGTCGAGCGTCACGACATCTTTGAGCTCACTGGTTTCCGACTTATTTATTTCCATGGACTCGTTAGTCGGGCTGTCGCATAAACGCGGCTTCAGCGTTACGGTTCTGAGCTCGTTGCATTACACATCATTAGTATGAAATGCATTACATAGTTGCCATTGAAAGACCTAAATCGAGGGATTGTTTTCACCTTTTTACGTCGTCATGAACAACGATTTTCCTGCTAGCATTCTTCTTCTTCCAGAAACTCTTCAACTTCTCATTGTATTTTTCATAACACTTGGTTTAGTTTTAAATTAATTATTGGATATAAGATACACGAAATGTTTCTTAGTTGAATTTTCTAATGCAGTTCTGTCTTACATAATTTTTTAAAAAATCCCATAACACCTTCAAGTAGCCATTTGTTTTTTACTTTAATGAATAGGGCAAGGCAGAGAATAGTTTTGAAGGGCCACAAAATCCGAAGACGTTTTTCGCGACAGTGTCCAGATTTTCTTCCTCTAATATAGATTTTAGGGATGTGTTTCATCTTGATTAACACAACCTGGACCAAACATTTTCCGTAACATTTTAATTTTTGTTTCTCTCTGCCTCCAATGTTTACAGTCCGTGATTCGCAAAACACTTAATGCTGGACTTCTATGACATGTTTTAATTTTGTATTATGGGACTTTAGTACCTGTAATTCTACAAGCTTTCTGTACTTTTATTATTCTCGCTTTATTTTTCAATTTAGACTGTTACATGATTTCTCCTAGGTATTTGTGTTTGGATACTTGAAATACTTTTCCGTACTTGTAAACATGAGCAGTACATTTACGTACCGAGCAGAACCTTCCGTGTATTTCAGTCCAATTTTAGTTACTATTTCATGGAGGTCTCCAAGGAATTAATCGCCTTTTCTATGTAAGTTGAAAAGATTGCTGACGGTAACAAAGTTTTCTTATTACATTACTTTGTCGTTTTAGCTACTTTAATTCTTGTACTACAGTACATTAAATAGTATCATAAACTTCTTTCAAGTATGCTAAGATGACCACAGCTGAGTTGCCCTTACGGATTTGTAAGACTGTCTTAAGGTTGAGAACTTGTCTCACATACTATCTGTCTTTCCTAAAATCTGAAAATCTGCATTATAATCGCCAAGCAATATCATTGTAAGTATGATTATTAAAATAGTTTTGTAAGCAACTGGGAGCAATGAAATCTCCCTGTAATTATTTATATAAACTTTTGCCTTCACGGCTGCGGTGACCGAGCGGTCTGCGGCGCGCCAGCTACGTTCTGCACGGCCACTACGGTCGGGGGTTCGAATCCCCCCTCGGGCATGGATATTTGTGGCGTCCTTAGTATTAGTTAGTTCAAAGTAGTTTGTAAGTTTAGGGACTGATGACCGGGTAGTTAAGTCCCATAAGCACTACAAACATTTGAAAGTTCAGTCTTTCTAGTGTAACGGCTAGATTATGGCACACTTCTGTTCTTTAGGGATATTATTTTCCTTCAGCCAAATGGACGTAACAATATTTTTTGTTGCCTTCCCATCTTCCCCTGATGCTTTGCCGAGCGAGGTGGCGCAATGGTAAGACACTGTACGCGCTTTCGGAAGGATGGTGTTTTAAATCCACCTCCGGCCATCCAGATATAGGTTTTCCGTGATTTCCTTAAATCACTCCTGGCAAATGCCGGGATGGTTTCTTTCAAAGGGCACGGCTGATTTCCTCCCACAGCCTTCCCCAGAAATCTGAGCTTAAGCTCCGTCTCTAATGACCACGCTGCCGACGGGACGTTAAAGCTTCAGCTTTCTTCCATCCTTTTCCTGAAAGCTTTTTTGCTTTTGACTTCCTATATTGATTTATCAAACTTCTGTTGTTGGGAGTTCTGAATTTGTGTTTGTTTCTGGTTTCCTGCAGAAGAAAAATATACTAAAGATGATTTACAATCGTTCATGAGGTGAGCAACCATTTTTTAATGTATAATTATTTCTTAACTCAATGCTGATTGGTTGCAAATTGGTTTAATTAATAACTTTATTACTGGTTTCGGGCGTTGCCCATCATCAAATACACTTCTTCTTTGTATGCCGAAGTGTATCTGATGATGGGCAACGCCTGAAACTGGTAATAAAGTTATTAATTAAACCAATTTTCAACCAATCAGCATTGAGTTAAGAAATAATTATACATAGAAGAAAAATACGATGTATGACAAGTTTCCATGCGACCCTCCGTATCTTTTCGAACGTAGACATGCCTTCTGTGCCTGAATTTCTTACTCTGGAGTTTCTGATTTTGAGTACGACGCCCGTTCAATTTCTCGATTTGAATATACATATTCCATGAGAGTTAATAGAATATGAATTCTGCGCCGAGGCTCTCCTTACCGTGGCAGTGTTCCAACACTACGGGACTGACAGTTTGGCAACGAATTCATTTGTGTGGTTTCGGGCACGGAGATAGAGGTCAATGGGACTGGTTTTCCTACACATCTGGCCATACAACATGCAACACCAGGAAGGACTGACGGTATCACAGCCAAAATAACTGCACAAACATTAGATGACTGAAAATACAGCTCCCACATGAAGATGATGAAATAAGCACCGAGTGTTGCCGCCGTAGCTGGCAACCGCTATTAAATGCCTCGCCTCTGAATGAAGAAGGCACTGGATATGTTGTTGGGTACATCACTCAGATATTGCGAAAACTGATCTGGTGTAGCAGCGGGGGGATGTATCCGGAATCAGTCGTCCTGCAGGTCATAGACAAGACGTTTTCTATAGGTGAGATGCAGGGAGAACAGGGATGCACAAGGCAGCAATGCAATCCCATTTAGTTCTGCAGTTCTGTCATCCTCTCATTTTTCGTCACAGTATGTTTAAATGACTGTCTCGCACAATCACTCAAAAATGTTCAAATGTTTGTAGAGTCTATGGGACTTAAGTACGGGGTCATCAGTCCCTAAACTTACAAACTACTTATGAACTACTTACAACTAAGGACGGCACAAATATCCATGCCCGAGGGGAGATTCGAACCCCCGACCGTAGTGGCCGTGCGGACCGTGACTGGAGGGCCTCAATCCCCTCGGCCACCGCGGCCGGCGCACAGCCTAACGTACTGAATGATGTTTTTCTGTTTTCCCAGTAAGAGTACATGGTATAAATATTTGATACGGTTCCTCTTGAAACACCGAACACATCAGCTCCCTTGCTTATTCAAGCACCAGCCGCAATGGATGCACGCGCCAGATCGTCAGAGTTAAGCACCATTGTGCGCGGACAGTACTTGGACGGGTACGTCAAGCACTGTTGACTATCTCCCTTTGCCTTACGCCAGAGGGAACAGAAGGAGTGATGGTGCAAAGTCCTGACCACCAGTCTTTGCATCAGTGTCCTGGATTGGATTAAACTCCAAACCTCTCTGCAGCGCCTCGTGAAGAGAGGGTATGGGAAACTGTTAATGGTGATCCGTGCGTCGGATGGAGACGCTAAACTCGCCGGTCCCTTTGGTGCTTTTTGAGAGGAGTAAGCTATGTGCTGACACATGGTTTCACCCTCTCCCTTCTTCCATCATCTAAAACACGAACACAACACTACACTACACAAGCACCCACTACAATCACCTACACTTAACATAGACACTTCAGTACACAGTTGTCACACTTCGCGAAGGAAAGGTGTCTGCGGACGCGAAGGATACGGATAACCTTTCCAATTAGGTGGCTCTGCCCTTCATGGGTCTCCCATCCATTCACTACTACAGTAGCACAGCCAGGACTTGGTTCTGGGGGCAACCCATTTTTTTAATAAAGCCTATTGAATTTATTCATCTACGACTTCTTTTTACACTTTTTATTATTTATACAATTATACTACGAAAAAAAATTGCCCAAAAAATAAAATGAGTATGCTAGCATTAATTTTGAAAGTGGAAGAGGAGCAATGTGGTGGAAATGGAGTGTATATAATCAGCACATAAAATAATTAAGCAGCTTCAGTGTTACGTAAGGGGACAGCTTTGTGAGGACACTTAAAGTCAGCTATTCTGTGATAAAATGCTCACAAGCGCGGGAATCGTGAGAGTATATTAACAAGCAGCCTACTCGTTCTGAGTGATTTGTTCAGGTGTTAGTCAATAGGTAGCGGCACCTCTCATCGGTCAAACGAGCGTCTGGTCGCTGACTTCGTGTATAGACACATGACTGGAAATTCCAAGTGGTTAGGCACTCAATGGCAGTCTGCGGGAGAAGCCCTGTTTGGCCTTGGAGAAATATCCAGTAAACTACTTAAAATTAATTATTGATCCATATATGGTACTAATGAGCGCCTAGGCTCATTTCAAAGCCGACTATTAGATTGTTGCGCTTATATAAACACACCTCTTGTCACGTTAACAGCTTTTGAATTACAGTAAATCAAAAATCATTGTAGAATAAAAATTTTGTAAAAGATTTACCTTCAAAACTCCTTAACAAAATGTTACATTCATGATGTCAGTTGATAGATCTAAGTGAGCACTATATATATATATATATATATATATATATATATATATATATATATATATATATATATATAATTGAAGAAGAGGCCGAAAATGTGGTTCCTGGGTTTTTAAAGAAATAAACAGTAATTACGGTATTAGCATGAACTAGAGTTAAAAATATTTAATATTTTAGTGAATGATCTGTGTTTTAAACATCAAAAATCATAAAGGAAAAGTTTAATTTTTTCAGTTATGTGGAAAATAAGATATGTACAATGTTTTTGATGACATATTCGATTTCAACGGAAAATTTTCGTTACATTCTATCATCACATGTATTGGTTTCATTCATATTATATGTAAAAGAGGTATTTCTTGTGAAGATAAGACACTGATTTTACTTCAGCCTAATCCAGCAAGGGGATTAAAGGCAGCCATTTTTGTTAGTGTAGGCAGTCTGTTAGTGTTGGTCAGATAGACAAGACGTGTGCGTTACTTTGGACGACTGGGTAGTCGCTTGGAGACATACGTTTTGAGCGAAGTGTTCGAGTATGGAGCTTAGAAAATTTGTCCTGTGGTGCTTCGTGCAGGTGTTGAAGGTCACGTGATTCTTCAGGGCCCGTCTATGTTTTGTGGAGCTGTTTTGAGCTTTACCATAACTAACATGCATGGCAACGGACGGAGAACTGTTGCTATACTATGGTACAATTGTAGTACTGTTAAAGCAGTTGCTGGATTGGAGAGTTTTAATAGAGATATTATTGCTTTCCGTACAAATCAAGTAGCTGAGGTGTACAATCGTGACATTATTATACCTATAACATGCCTATTTCATTGAGGACCAGGAATCGTCGCAAAAGTTAATGAACAGGAGGGTGTTTGTGTCTGGGCTTTCGTCTGTGGGACGTAGAATAATCTCCTGTGGTGCTTCGTGAACTTTGTTCTGCAACAGTGGAACTTGGAAGTTTTCAGGACTGTTGCTGGACTTTAATTTTATTCAGCGACTGTGGGAATTAGATACTATTCAGTTAAGTTTCCATTTATTTGAGTTGCAGCCTTAAGGAACTCAGGGCTTACTCTAAAGTCAGGACTGGTGGTTATTAGGTCAAATAAACTCCCGTTTAGTAAAAATGAATGTGTCGTTTGTGTCTTCATTGTTCCTGCCTGCATATATCTAAAGTAAAACATTTCGGGGACATTTCAGCAGATGTGGCTGGAGAGAAAGGTCTTTACAGTTTAATTAACATGACACTCTATGTGTAAAATTGAACTAAAATAACACTATTGTTGTTCATAAGATTCCACTCGTTGGCGCAGCTGACCTGCTAAGCAGTGGGTCGCCGCATATGAACAATAAGCTCGTAAATTCAGCATAGCAGTAACAATAGCGGCAGCATCACAGCTGGTTGCGGCGTAATTAACACCGCTCACAGTAACAGCGGCACACGTTCTCAGAGACGGCATCACATTGGCACGTTCACTTGTGCTTGGCAAATTATAGTTGCGTTCTGATTTATTACATGTGTACTATTTCAAATTTCCGGTACCGACCTGTTTAGAAAAAAAAATCTTTCGGAGGTGGTGGAAGGGGAGGGCTTCAGCCCCATTAGCAGTGCAACCCCCCCCCTCTCCGTGGCTGCACCACAGCACTACTCTTGTTATTTAAAATGTTCAAATGTTTGTAAACTTACTGGACCAAACAGCTATGGCCGGCAATCTCTCTGCTTACAGACTACTTGAACTTACGCTAAGGATAACAGATACACACCCATGGCCGATGGAGAACTCGAACGTCCGGCAGGAACGGCCACTTAATCCGTAGCATGACGCCTTAGAACAAGCGGCCATCCCGCGCGGCATCAACTATTTCGAAACATTCCAGTTAACGGACGCATTGCACACACTAATACACACACACACACACACACACACACACACACACACACACACACAACTTCATGGAACAATTTCCTGCTAACGAATGACATAGGCACGGAGGCACGGTACAGTAGAACCCCTCTAATCCGACCTTGGATGGTCCGTCACTCCGGTTAGTCAGACCATGCTCACGCTCGAGAGCCTGTGTCGACTTCTCACTGACTGGACGCCTGTCGGACTATTGTTGCGGTGTCTATCGCTGTGCCTATTGTTATACTGTACGTTACTGTGCAGTTTGTTTGCTTTATTCCGTGTTCCCTACAGTACGTATTGCATTCATTGTAAGTACAGTTGTCTGTTTTTCAACATATCTGGATTCAAACGTAAACACGTAACTCTTTCACTAAACGAGAAATTAGCAGTGTTACAAAGACTGGACAAAGGAGAATGGCTCCGAAAACATTGATAAAGGAACTGATTGAATTAAGGACAGGAAGAAGAATCGGAAAGACATTGAATCCTATACAGTTACGATTGATGGTGAAAACACTCTGGAGAATTGCAAAACATTGTAAAAACATAAACTTGATTGCTTGATAACGCACTATGGATGTGGTTTTGTCAAGAAAGAAGTAAAGGAACACCAACATTCGGACCAATTCTCAAAGAAAAAGCGATAGTTTTGCACAAGAAACTGGAAGCCAAAATTAAATTTCCTGCCAGTGAAGGCTGGATTGATTGTTGGAAAACTCGTCATGGTGTCCGATTTGTTTCTAAAATACAGTACAGTACTGTAATTTGTTTGTCGTTTTTCCTTTTAAAACCATTACATATTATAGTGTGTGTAGACGTTTTTAGTTAATATATTGTTTAACACGGTGTAAGAAACATCTTTTTTATTACTGTAGACGTCTTTTAATTCTAAAATTGTTTAATATTTTGTACTAAATGTCTTTCCATATTTTTTGCGATAAATATTAGATTTTTTCGGATAATCCGACATTTTTATCGTTCCGACCATGGTCCTAGTCCCGAAGGTGACGGATTACAGTGGTTCTACTGTATTTAAGTTCGAGAATCACACTTCTACAGACCGGAAATCTCCTCTGTAATCAACATAGTTTACCCGGAAGCAACGATAATGTGAAACCCAGCTCCCGCTATTCATCCACGAACTCAGGTAGGTCTGTTTCTAAGTATGGTTCTAAGCCGTCGCCTGATGAACAAAATGCGATCATATGGAGTATAAGACCAATTGTGTGGCTTGATATAGGGCCTTTACTTTTTACGATATATATATAAATGACTTCGTAACATCAGGAGTTCATTGAGGCTTTTCGCGTAAGATGCAGCAGTGTATTGAGAAGCCAGTACATCGGAGAACTAGGGAAATGCAGAATGATGGGCAGCGTATCGACACATGGTGCAGGAAATGCTAAATGAGCCTCCTCACAACCAAATGTAAAGTACTACGTTTACAAAGAAAAACAAATGCTTGAATGTAACGACGCAACAGCTGGACGAACATTGGAATCAGTTACTTCGATAGAACATCGATGCGCCAATGTTCACAGCCGCAGCGAAGCGCGGTGGGGTTAACCTTTAGTAGAGGTATTGGGCTTTGTGCAGATGGTGCTGTCATTTGGGGTCTATTAAAATTATCAGAGGATCAATAGCACTTGCATAATTACCTAGGCATCTTAACCGTCAAACGGTACGGTGCGGGTCGGATCCGACCCAGCGGTTCAGTTTTACAGCACACTGCTCTACTCGCTCCGTGCAGAGACCCTAGGGACTGATAATCAGAGCGGTTAAGTACCATAGATTTACATACATTTGAACATTTTTCTATTCAATAACAAAACTTACTGTGTACATATATCCACACAAACCTCATCGATGAGGGAGCGGGTCGTTACCATCTATTTCGTCTCTTACCACCGTGCCGCCTGAGGCTTATGGTGCTTCAGGTCATATACATGAGTATTTAAATCTTCTTCTTCTTCTTCTTTCTATTTGGTACTTTTCCCGCACATGCGGGATCGGCACTGAGTTAAACGCGGATTTGGCATGGGTTAATATTTACAGGGTGACCGGATGTCCTTCCTGCCGCCACCCCATGCCCCCCTACGCCCCCAGGAGGAAACGTGTACCCCAAATGTCTGCGTAAAGTGTTATATGTGTGCCAAAGTGTTACGAAATGTTTGCGAGTCGTGTTACTGAGGCGGGACCAGAGGACCAGCTCGGTATTCACCTATGGGAATATGTAAAACCGCCTAAAAACCACATCCAGGCTGGCCGGCACTCCGACCCCTTTCGTTAATCCACCGGGCGGATTCGAACGGAGGCCGCTGCCCCCCCCCCCTCCCCCCCCCCCCCTCCGTCTCCCGTCTCGGAAAGCGGTGTGTCAGACCACACGACTATCTCAGCGGGTAAACACGAGTATTTAAATAAACCCGTTAAATTAACCTCTGACAATGAAGTTCGATGGATGGAGTCAGAACATTCGATCAGACAACACAGGCGAATCACACTGCTGTACCTGCGTAGCCGGCCAGTGTTGAAAACAAAAAATTGTTCAAATGTTTGTGTAGTCTATGGGACTTAACTACGGGATCATCAGTCCCTAAGCCCGACCGTAGTGGCCGTGCAGACCGTGACTGGAGCGCCTTAGTCCCTTCGGCCACTGCGGCCGGCAGTGTTGACAACCTACCCTCACCTTAGTTTAGTTGATCATCGTGTTGTGTTCCGTGTTAGACCTGTTGGACGCTGTGCTTATTTTGATCGTTGGTTGTTAACTAAGAACAGGACAGTGAACAAGCGCAATCTTGGGAAGATACCTAAACAAACGTATGCTATTCTGATACGTGTTTATGGTGATCAAGCACTGCCCACGAAATATGTGAACGGGTGGTTCTCCTGTTTCGCTGAGGTCGGTAAAGTGGTACTGACAATCCCCATGGTAGACGATTGGCGACCGCCGTCAGTGAACCGTGAATCCGTGCGACAAGAATCCTTACGCAGAAATTAGGGAAGACGAAGACGTGTTGTTTTCTTGTGCCGCATCACTTTACTGACGATCAGAAGCAGGCAAATTTAGAGGCTTCACAGTATTTTATCTAAACGGCAGATGCTAAACCAAATTTCTTGTATTGTCACGGAGGATGAAACCTGGTGTCCCTGATACGACCCTGAAACGTGTAAGGTCCCTATGGTCCCGACATAGTTGGTTGTCCGTAGTATTTAGGTCGTAATGGTGTTCACACAGTACTTATAAGGTTGTATTATTGATTATTATTAATGCTGTTTCTCATTCTGCGTTGTACATGATGTTCAAATGTTTGTGAAATGTTTGTAAAGTCTATGGGACTTAACTACGGGGTCATCAGTCCCTAAACTTACAAACTATTTATGAACTAACTAAGACTAAGGACGGCACAAATATCCATGCCCGAGAGGGGATTCGAACCCCCGACCGTAATGGCCGTGCAAGACCGCGACTGGAGCGCCACATTCCCCTCGGCCACCGCGGCCGGCGTTGTACGTGAGTTATTATAAAGTGAATTTTGTTAACTGGCCACAGATATATATTGTAAGTGACGCAGTAATCTTTGGAAGTTCGACTGTAGAGAGAGCAGTCAGTTGCCAGTTGCGAGATAGTTATCTGTTGCCTGAGATAGCGAGAGGAAGCTGTTGGAAAAAGCAGTCGTCAAGTATGTATTGCAACACGCCATTATTGTAATGCATGATGTTAATTTCATTTTATGTAATACTTTTTCTACTTCTAATTTTTTAAGAATACATAATTTCTAATCTTCAATTCACTTTCTCCGTTCTCATTTTAGTAGTTAGTTCCCCTTCCTTATATTTCCTTCATTTATGATTAATGTTTAACTTAATTACTACCACCTATCATTTCTGTATTTTTTAAATTCTGAAATCAATCACTTATGAACCTGCATGAGGCTTGATTATTCAAGTTAATCAGTTTCGCTGTACCCTTTGGGAGTACTTTCAACAGGGTAATAAAATTTAATGTTTTTGTTTTCTCCCGTTTCCCGGGCGTGTCCTTTGCGCATATTAATGTTTCCTAAGGCTCACCTCGGTGGTCGGAGTCGCCACATTGTTCGGTTTTCAAAAGTTCATTTTGTACGTATGTAGTACGCAGTATTGGTCAATTTCCATTAAACTTAATATATTCGGGATACCTTGCAAACGAAAGGCAAAAAGATGGAATGGCATTCTTCTGCTTTATCTCGTCAGGAAAAGGTCAGAACTTTGTTCATCACTTTCTTCGATAGTCAAGGCAAACATCCCCTCTCACTCTGACTTTCAGCGACTCACTTAAAAGGGTTTTTAAGAAAGCAGTTTATTCACTTAGTCCACTAAAATTGTTGATGAAAATTGTTTACTTCCCCAAAAAAGAGTATTTGTTTCAAACTCTAACGGTGAGTCATAGTACTAATATTTTGCAAAAATCGTTACATTTTGATGGACCGTACGCTTTGATTCTATATTCATTTAGGGCTGCTACACTAAAACCTATTGAGACTTTCTGGAGTGTATGACGTCAGTCTGCCTGTGGAATGTTATGGATCACGAAATGCAAGGAATAAATTACACGTAAAACGGAGGGGACAATGCTGTGAGAATTAATATTAGAAAAAAGAGATAAGGCATAGAAATTTGAAATGAATCTATTATACGGAATCAAAAGTGTGAAATATTGCGACAGACGACGTCATAAAAAATAGCGGGTACGCTGTAATGAATGACTAAGCTGAAATAGTGATAATATTATTCATGCCACATTCATGAACCACAGACATTGCCGAGGTGGGGTGGCTTGCGTGCCTCAAATGATACAGACAGTGCAACCAAAGCGGAGGGATATTTGTGGAGAGGCGAGACAAACATGTGGCTCTTCAAGAGGGGCAACAGCCTGTTCAGATGTTACAGGGACAAGTCTGTATCATTGACTGAGCTGGCCTTGTAACATCAGCTAATGTGGCTTTGCCATGCAGTTACTGCTAACGGCTGAAAGCAAGGGGAAACTACAGCCGTTACTTTTCCCGAGGACATGCAGCTCTACTGTATGAATATATAATGATGGCATCCTCTCGGGTAAAATATTCCGGAGGAAAAATAGTCCCCCATTCGCACCTCCGGACGAGGAATACTCAGAAAGCTGTCGTCATCAAGGAAAACAAAACAGGAATTCTACGGATCGGAGCTTGGAATGTTCTATCCTTTAATCGAGTAGATAAGTTAGAAATTTTGAAAAGAGAAATGGATAGCTTAAAGTTACATACGGTGGGGATTAGTGAAGTTCGGCGACAGGATGAACATGATTTTTGGTCAAGTGGGTACGAGATTATAAATACAAATCAGTTGCAGTAGGTTTCATAATGAATAAGATTATAGGAATGCGGGTATGTTACTATGAGCAGCAATGTGAACGCATTATCGTAGCAAAGATGGTCACCAAAGCATACACCTACCATAGTAGTATACGTTTATGTGCCAACTAGCTCTGCCAATGACTAGGAGATCGAAGAAATGTACGAGGAGATAAAAGAAATTATTCAGACCGTTATAGGAGAAGAAAACGTAATTATGATGGGGGACTGGAATTTGGTAGTAGGAAAGGGAAGTGAAGGAAATGTAGTAGGTGAATATGGAATGGGGAAAAGAATGAAAGAGGAGATCGCCTGGTAGAATTTTGTGCAGAGTACAATTTGATGATGACAAACACTTGGTTTAATCATCATGAAAGAAGGTTATATACGTGAAAGAGACCAGGAACACTGAGAGATACCAGATTGAGTTCATAATGGTAAGGCAAAAGTTTAGAAACTAGGTTTTAAATTACATATTTAGGGGCAAATATAGACTCTGACGACAAGTTATTTATTATGGACTGTAGATGAAAACAGGTAGAAAATTAAGGAGATGTAATCTGGACAAATTGAAGGACTCAGAGGTGGTTGAGAATTTTAGAGGGAGCATTAGGCAAGGATTGTCTGAAACAGGCGAAAGTAATACAGTAGAAGAAGCATGGTAGTACTAAGAGAGAGCGTGGTGAAGGCCGCTGAGGATCATATAAGCAGAAGGACAAGGTCTAATAGAAATCCTTGGATAACAGGAGATACTGATCTTAATCGATGAAAGGAGAAAATATAAAAATGCAACAAGAGAAACAAGCAAAAGGGAGTACAGTCAACTGAAAAAAGTTCAGAGGAAGTGCAGACTGGCTAAGCAGGAGTGGCTTGAGGAGAAATGCAAGACACTATAAGAATGCATAACCAGGGGAAAGACAGATACTGCTTACATGAAAATAAAAGAGACTTGTGGAGAAAAGGAAAGCAGCAGTATGAATATCAGGAACTCAAATGGAAAACCAGTACTGAGCAAAGAAGGGAATGCTGAAAGGTGGAAGGAATCTATAGAGGGCCTGTACAAAGGAAATGAACTTGAAGGCAGTATTCTAGAAATGGAAGACGAAGTATGTGAAGATGAGATAGGAGATACGATACTTTATGAAGATTTTGACAGAGCGTTAAAGATTTGATTAGAAATAATGCCGTTGGAGTAGATGCTATTCCTTCTGAGCCGGCCGCAATGGCTGAGCGGTCTGCGGCGCGCCAGCCACAGTCTGCAAGGCCGCTACGGTCGGGGGTTCGAATCCCCCTCAGGCATGGATGTTTGTGTCGTCTTTAGTATAAGGTAGTTCATAAGTGGTTTGTAAGTTTAGGGACAGATGACCCCGCAGTTAAGTCCCTTAAGCTTAACAAACATTTGAACATTTTGTTCCGTCTGAACTACTATTATCATTAGGAGAGACAATCATGAAGAAATTGTTGCACCTGGTATGCAAGATGTATGAGTCAGGGGAAATAGACTTCAAGAAGAATATTGTAATTCCAATTCCAAAGAAAGCAAGTGCAGACAAATGTGAAAATTGCAGAACTATCAGTGTAATAACTCATGGTTGCGAATACTAACAAGAATTATTTACGAACGAATGGAAAAACTTGTGGAATCCGACCTTGGGAAATATGAATTTGGATTTATACTCACATTACTACTTATCTTAGGCTAAGGAAAGGGAAACCTACGTTGTTAGCATTTGTGGCTTTAGAGGAAAATGTTGACAGTGTTGACTGGAATACTCTCTTTAAAATTCTGAAGGTAACAAGAGGAAAATATAGGGAGCGAAGAGTTATATTCAACTTGTGCAACAATCAGACAACAATTATTAGAGTCGAAGGGCATGATAGGGTCGCAGTGGTTGGGAATCTGTAGATTGAGCAAGTTGTGAAGGAATGCAAGAAGTCTGGAGAGGAAATTAAAGTCTAGGGAGAGGGAATAAAAACCTTGCAGTTTGCCGATGACGGTAATTCTGTCAGAAAAAAAAAATGTTTGTATAGCTTATGGGACTTAACTACGGGGTCATCAGTCCCTAACACTAAGAACGGCACAAATATCCATGCCCGAGGGGGATTCGAACCCCCGACCGTAGTGGCCGTGCAGACCGTGACTGGAGCGCCTCAGTCCCCTCGGCCACCGCGGCCGGCAATTCTGTCAGAGACAGCATAGGACATGGAAGGGTAATTAAATGGAATGAGAAGTGTCTTGAAAGGCAGATATAAGATGACCATTAACAAGAGTAAAACGAGGGTAATGGAATGCAGTCTCAGAAGATCAGGCGATGCTGAAGGAATTAGTTTAGATAATGACACGATAAAAGTACTGGATGAGTTGGTTATTTGGGTAGCAAGATAACTTCTGATGGCCGAAGTAAGGAAGATATAAAATGCATTATGGCTATGGGAAGAAAAGCATTTCTCAAGAAGTGAAATTTGTTGAAATCCAATATTAGTTTAAATGTTAGGAAGTTGTTTCTGAAAGCATTGGAGTGTAGCACTGTATGGGAGTGAAACGTGGACGATAAGGAATTCAGACCAAAAGATATTAGAAGCTTTCGAAATGTGGCGATACAGACGAATGATGTTGATTAGATGGGTAGATAACGTAACAAATGAGGAGGTGCTCAACAGAATTGGAGAGAAAAGGAATTTCTGGCATATCCTGACTAAGAGAAAGGATTGGTTAGTGGGACACATTCTGAGACATCAAGGAATCGTCAACTTAGCATTAGAAGGAAGTGTGTGGGAAAATCATAGAGAGAGACCGAGGGACGAATACAGTAAGCAGATTCAAAAGGATGTAGATTGCCGAACGTATTCTGAGATGAAGAGACTTGCCCAGCACAGGGTAGCTTAAAGAGCTGCAGCAAACCAGTCTGTGGACTGAAGACTACAACAACAACAACACATTAATCATGCTAGTAACCCCTTGCTCTACGGATAGATTTGGACGTAATAATTATTTATTGATTGTGTGTATCTTACCATGTGAATGTCAGAATTAAAGTTCCACAGATTACAACGGAAAGGTAATTAAATATTCGGACTTCGTAAACATTGAAACTGGTTACAGATTCAATTAAGGAAAAAAATTGATACTCTAGTAGGTAATCAGATGAAAAAGCAATAGCTATTCAATTTATAGAATCGTAGTATGATGACGTCGAAACCTCTCATTATTGGGGATTATTTTACTAAAAACGATTGTAAACATGTTACTGGGAGGAAACTGCGTAGTAGAATGAAAATTGAGACTTAACTTTTAAATGAAAGGGATTTGTTAAATAAAGAGAGGAAAATTTCCCCTCACACTCACATGGATGGACGTATATGATGCGAAAGTCCTGAGAGCAACCGCTATTCAAGAAAGATCAGAATATAAAGAATAATGGCGTCCAGCTTTCTGCTTCCAAATGCAAGGGCAATAAATGAACAGCTAAAAGAGAAGTGCAAATTAGTAGCAGAGCGCTGACATGCGATAGCAATTTCTACCAATCTTTGCCCAAGAAAACGTATCATTATAAGAACATCTTGTGATGCCTGAAGCACTGATTTAGCCTAAGCAATAAATTACAAGCACCTACTTAACTTGGTGGATGTAATTAGCAGGACAGTATGTTGACACATCGAATTACATGAATAATATTATAACATTGGATTATGTTAGGGTACGTTAATAATTATACTTGCAGTAGTATATCAAGATGCGTGCTACAGTACTTAAACGGACCTTTGTAGTTACTTTGAAAACAGATAAATTGATAAAACGTACGAGAGCAGGATATGCGGTACAATATATAACATTTTCCACAGAAAAATAATGAATTGGGGACTAACTACAAACAAAATTTTTTCGTAGATTGTGGAATGTAGCATTGTGCGGGAAAGAAAAATAGACAATAAGGAGTTCAGATAAAAAGACGATAGAAGCTTTTGAAATGCGGTGGCACAGACGAATGCTGACGATTAGATCAGTAGATCGTGTAACTTGTGAGTTACTGCACTAAATTAGAGGAAAAAGAAATTTGTGACATATCTTGACTAAAAGAAGTGGCCGATTGTTGGGACACATTCGGAGACCTCATGAAATCGTTAATTTAGCACTGGGGCGAAGTGTGTGCGATGAAAATCGCAGAAGGATACCGAGAGACGAATACACTAAGCAGCTTTAAATGGAGGAAGGCTGCCGATCTTATTCAGATGATTGTTCAGAGGCTTGAAAAAGAAACACTGTGATTTTATTCCTCGAAATATGATAAAAAAGTAAGAAATTATTAGATCTTAAGGAAACGTTAGTTTTTAGTGAAAATTAACATGTGAAGAAAAATGTGACACAGATTTCACAAGTGTTTTTAGCCAATGGGCAGACAAAATTCAGGTATTAACTGCAAACCTAAGTGCGAGCTAACAGCTCCTACACTTTCCAATTTGTATGTAGTAGTAAGACAAAACTTTCTTCTGATAGTATTTCCTACACAACTGCGTGGTTCCCATCGTGTTTTTACGCTGAGAAAACAAGCGTGTAGCTATCGGGTAACGTACACATATTTTCTGGCCGGAAGCGGACTTAATTGGAACACGGTGCTTCCGGCAGTACACTGGTAGCGCGTCCACTACAGCACGCCGATGGCGCGTAGCGGCGGCCTCCAACATGGGAAGACCGGCCAGGAAGCGGAAAATGGCCCGCGAGCTACTGTGCCACGTAACCTATTGTGCGCTCTTTTTTTTTTTCCCCCGTGAAGTCATTCCGGAAGTTTGCTCGCCGTTGCGAATATTGGATGCGAACGCAGCCAACCGATTAATGACGTTGTTCACTTTTAAAAGTGTTCGCTGTAGTAGACGAACATTGACCACCGTCGTGTGAACCGTAAAGGCAGATTAAATCTGTGTGCGGGACCACGACTCGCCACAAGGACCTAGTGCTCATAGTCCGACTTACATCTGCGCCTACATCCACGTCCATACTGCGGAAGCCACTCCACGGCGTGTGACGGAGGGCACTTTCTGTATCATGGTGACATCCTCCATTTCCTACTCTAGTCGCCGGCTCTAAGCTCCCACATTTTTATAAAATTCTTGAATATCCGTCGAGAGATTACATTTATTTTCGGGACAGCTGCCCATCTTCAGATCAATTTTATGAAGTTACAAGTTACAGAGTAACCTCTCGCGTGATGAACGAGTGTTCACAGTCGTTACTCACTAATTTTATCCTCGTGCTCATGTTTCTAAATCAGAGCTTTCCAAACTGGGTGTCGCGACACCCTGGGCTGTCGCGTAGTAGTATCAAGGGTGTCGCGAGACTAACAAATTTAGACTCTAAAAAAAAAAAAAAAAAAAAAAAAAAAAAAAAAAAAAAAAAAAAAAAAAAAAAAACTTGGCATAAAATAACACAACATATCCTTCTCTTCATACTACCCTGAAGACTGCTTCGGCAAAAGCAGACACTCAGGGTTCGTCCAAGCAGCGGCCGGTTGCCAGTTTCCAGCAAACTGCGCATGCGCAGAGCTGCAGCTGATACTCGATAACAGCTCTTCCCATGCGCAGTTTGCTGGTGTAGTGTGCTTTCCTTCTCAAAAAGCTGCACCTGAGCGTTTTTTAATGAATTTGTCAAAGCCACGTCACCCTCGGTAGCGTTTCTTACAATTAAATGTCAGTCAATGATACAGCGGCTGTAAAAGCTGCCACAGATTGTAAAAGCAGTCACAATTGTAAAAGCCGTCACATTTGTACACTGACTAAAGCTATTTAGTATGGAGTATGGCCGGGTGATGACATTCCTATTCTTACTTGTCACAAATATTTATCCATTTTTTCCGAATATGTCGGCCTTTCCGAGGTCGTGGTGAAGCAAGAAACTCACAATAGAACTTAAAGAGTAATCCATCACTTGTCATAAATACACCCTCTTTATTTCTGAAAATAATGTGATAATATTGCACTGAAAGGGAACAGCCACTGTGCTGCCTAAATCAGAAATTCGAGAATCTAATTTCTAGATGCTGTTTTCAATCGATCCGGCAAAACCGTATCTGGCCCTGACATGTACACACGACAGCGAAAAACGCTTTCCGAAATTAAGTTTTCGTGTTTCGGAAGTTGGGTCGCATGTAGAAGAAGCAAGTATTACAGTGTGACTTAGGCATTGTTGTCTGCGGTATTACTCTGTTGTACATCTCCGTAGTTCCTAATGTTTCCTTTTCTTGCGATGAGTGTACGTAATTGCTGCAGTCAGGATCAACATTAAACATGGCAATGCGTACGAGGATTTCAGTGATTTAAGCGATACTTTATTTCCGTCCTCCCTCCCCCCCCCCTCCCCCGCTAGAACCATCAAAATTATACCATATGTATTAGTGAAAGGGTGTCGCGCAAAACAGCAAGCTATAAAAGGGTGCCGCCACGAGGAAAAGTTTAAAAAGCACTGTTCTAAATGAAACTGACAAATCTCGTGGGGTGGTAGAGGATGACTTGAGGAACAACATGGGGTAGGGAACTCATGTCCGGAAACGTCACCCAACGGCGGTACCAACCGTGAAAAGTATTGGTGTTGGCGACTCCCGCAACACCACCCCTTCCTCCACAATCGATCTGATTAACTACGTTAAACAAATGAGGAAAACAGTCTCGGCTGCACGCGTACATTTAATTTTTGACGTTTTATCACATTTTGTTTATGTTGTACAATGTCATAAGTATCCGGTACCAGTGGAATGAATAGTAATGTACACTCCTCGGCCCCTTTCATCTGCTTCTACATCTACATGCATACTCCACAGGCCACCCGATAGGTGTGTGGCGGAGAGTACCTTGAGTACCACTATCGGTTCTCCCTCTTATTCCAGTCACGTATTGTTCGCGTAAAGAAAGATTGTCGGTATGCCTCTGTGTGGGCTCTAATCTCTCTGATTTTATCTTCGTGATCTCTTCGGGAGATATACGTAGGAGGGAACAATATACTGCTAGACTCCACGGTAAAGGTATGTTCTCTAAACTTCGACAAAAGCCTGTACCGAGCGACAGAGCGTCTCTCCTGCAGTCTTCCACTGGAGTTTATAGATCATCTCCGTAACGCTTTCACGATTACCAAATGATCCTGTAACGAAGCGCGCTGTTCTCCGTTGGATCTTTTCTACTTCCTCCGTCAGTCATCTGATGACTGTCTGTGTCCACGTATTCCTCCTCTTCATTCCCTTGCATTTATGCTATCCATCCGTTAAATACAATAATGGAGACGACATCGCGAAATATCTACCGTTATTCATATAATGTGGCCCATCGCTGTACACTCCAGCAGCGTAGATGGTGATGGCTGCTGCACAAGACAACGTTAGTCAACAAAACTCAACATAGTACCGCTGTCATTCTCTATCAGTTAAATCCATTATACTATGCTATAGCGCAGCGGTTCGCAACCTCCTTTGCTCTGCGTCCCACCCGTTGCATAAAAATATCTGCTTGGCCCAGCAACTAAATAAAAAGTAAAAATCACCAAAATACAAAAATGGGCGTGCGCACCCACGCATACACACACACACACGCACACACACACACACACACACACACACACACACACACACGTAGCAGGAATTACTAGTAAAATATACTAATGTAATGTACAAGAAACAAGGTACTTATATTTCTTGATAGAGAAAGATTTTTATTGTATTGACGTAATTATTACAAATATGTCAAAATTCAAAATCGAGTAGGCAATCTTAAAAACTCATAGGGATGTTTAATACCGTTTACCACTTACAAGACAGTCAACATTTGGATTAAAACTGGGCCAATTTAGTCCCAAGTCACTCTCTACATTCAGTCTATTCCCGTGCATTTTTTTCCAAAACAAGCAAAGTTGAAAAGGCTAGTTCACATAAATAGGTTCTCGAAAAGCCCATCAAGTGTTTCAGAGCAATTTTGGATAGACTTTCGGAACACATCTAGAATGGGGCCAATGGCGTTGTGATGAAAACGATTTTATAGACTGGACACATGATCAGTTAATATCTTTTTCACCTAATTAAATTTCATTTTTTTAAAACGTAATCCACTTCAAAGGGATTTCTAATCCACTGTATTTCATCCTCAATTTTAAGGAAGATACTGCTGTAGCGTCTAGTCAGCAGGGGTTTGCAAACTTTTCGTCACTGTGTATTATTGTCTTTTTTATATTATTTTATTTATTTATTTTTTACGTTTTCGGCGTAGCAGAAGCTCATTTTCTTAGTGCCGCCAACACACGTATGTATCGAGCTTGTCAGTTACTATGTATGGGAGAAATTTGACACAAGCAAGTAGTAAGGATTTGAGCAAGCACCTTTCTTATGGAATTGTTTATAATCATATGTGGTACTTACCTGTGGCAAATATTATTAAGCTGAAAACACAATCAAATAAAATTTCAGGTCACTATTGTTTCTGGAAGAAAGCTTCCTTCGTTATCACAATACCATTTCATGTAACACTTCACAAATTGACAATGTGAAAACCACCGCGATAAAGTTTGAATAATCAGCCACAAGAGCCGATCGAATTATCGCTAACGAAAAAACAAAATATATCACTCTCGCCACGGCAGAAACGTATAATGAACGGAGGGATAGGGAGGGTATAATGAAACCTTCTTGTGTCCAGCGTACAGTTCTAAGAATTTCTTGCGATAAAGCTATGAGTGACGAGTGAAACTCCTGAACCTATAGTTTTTTTGTCTTGTTTTCGACTCTCGTCGAACGTTCGCGGCCCAGTGCTAGAATGCCCGCGGCCCACAAGTGGTCCGCGGCCCATAGGTTGTGAACCGCTGCTATAGCGTACAACATCGGAGATTGTGTTGGAGGTTTTGAGAGGCAATAAACCGTGGGGAGAAGCCCAAGTACGTCACCATCAGCCATCACGGCACGAGAGCACTGCCACAGAATATTTGTCTGTGGCACTGCATTCATAGGAAACAGGGCCTACAGAGTGCCCATACAGCTGCTAGCTCGATCATCTCCACCGGCCCTCGTTGCAATCACTCGCAAACCCCGAATATCGAAAACCACACATTACAGAGCTGACCTGGTCTGTGCGTGCATAGAACGACGCGTTCGTCGCCCGAGGGGGGCGCAGCGGCAGGCGCCAGCACCTCTAAGTTTGACGCTCGGTACCGCCGTTGGGTGACGTTTCCGGACACGGGTTCCCTAACTCGTTTTGTTCCTCAAGACATCCTCTGCCACCCCACGACGTTCGTCGGTATCTTTTAGAAATACTATATACGAGGAAGCAATATATTGGTTGACTCTTCAAAGAACTTTGACAGAAGTCCATGGAGTGATGAAGAATGCATCTACTGCAACGCCTATAACTGGAGTTTGCAGACCGTCACTGTGATGCTTTGGCGCTTAGAAAGTAAACTTGTCACGAAGCGTGCTGCTCTCCTTATCTGATGCTGACCACACATTTCAGTACTCAAGCATCAGCCGAATGAGTGTTTTGAAACCTACTTTCTTTGTTGATGGTCTATACTTTCTAAGGATTCTTCTAATAATTGTCTGGTACCTGCCTTGTCCACGTCTGATTTTGTATGACCTTCCTGTCACCGCTCCTAATGCCTACTCCCAAAAGTTTTATGGAAATGCTGTCTTGTAGCCACCGCAATCATTTCTTTATAGCTTATCAGGTCAGAGCTGTATGCAGCTGACGCAGAGTGGTGTGAGGCACCGATCACAGGTGGTACGGCCGCGGTGGCCGAGGTGACTGAGGCGCTCCAGTCACGGTCAGCACGGCCACTACGGTCGGGGGTTCGAATCCCCCCTCGGGCATGGATACTTGTGCCGTCCTAGTTCGTAAGTAGTTCATAAGTAGTTTGTAAGTTTAGGGACTGATGACCCCGTAGTTAAGTCCCATAAGCTTTACAAACATTTGAACATTTGAACAGGTGGTACAGTAGGTACTATCCCCGTGGGAAAGGCCGCCTAAAGTTTCAGTGCTCTGCTGTGATTGGTCAGTGCATATGGAGACTAGGCGCCAAAACTTATTTCTTCTTTGCTTAAAATTAAATATATTTTTCATTAATATTTCAAACGTTTGTAAATCTATCGGACCAAACTGCGTGGTCATCAGTTACAAACTACTTAAATTAAGGTAAACTAATCTAAGGACAACACACACACACACACCCAAGTTCTACGGAGGACTCGAACCTCCGACGGCGAGCAACCGCGCGCTCCGCACCGAGGCGTCTTACACCGCTCGGCTACTCCACCGCGGCCATTAATATTTACTTAATTTCCTCAATATCTCTCAGTAGCAAACTACCTTTCTGTTGGTTTCATGTAAAGTCATACAGGCCATTAAACAAAGTAAAACGAAAAGGCGGACGAAACGCTTCGGTCAGCGGACCGAGGTGCATCGCGCTGCTAGTCAATCCGGTTTCGGCAGTCGTCACTGACAGACACGCTGTCCGATGCGGTCGGTCATAGAGTGGTAAGAGATCATACAATAGAGAACTTCAGTCTTGTAAAAGTAACGTAAATCGTCATGTTAATCAGATTCAGTTTGTTAAATGTGCAGTTTCTTAGTTTCTCCTTAAATAAACAAGTGGGAAGTCCTTCAAACGTTTTTCGCGAATTAATCTAAAAGCATCATCATCAAGAACCAACGACCTGTGTGCCGTCTTCTGCGATAGGGACACAATCTGTAAAGACAACAGGTTGATGAACATTTTATTTAGAACTTTTGGACTTTCACTGACAAAAGTGAAAGCTACCATGGTACCTCACAAATACTGCACTTTCATTACAAACAAATTCAATTAGCCTAATAGTTATTTATGGTAAGATATAATATGTGGAAGAGACAATGTATCAAACCAAATCTCCCTGCATAATTAACTCACAAATTTTTTCTTCCTCCTGACCTATCTTCACAGTCTTTCTTTGTATTCGCAGTAATTTATATTTGTTTATCTTGAGAGTCAACCACCACACCCTGCACCAAGTGTCGATATTATTTTCCACCGTTGCAACCTTGATGTACTACCGCATCACTTGCGAAGAGACTCACTGAACTTTCGATTTGATCAGCGACGCCATTCATATGTACTGTGAAAAATACAGATCATACAACGCTTCACGACAGTAGACTTCTCCCCGTTGTGGATGACGTGCTGCTGCATTCCGTTAATTAGAAACTCTTCATTCGACTCACACAGTTAAGTGATATTATGAATTCCCTCATTCTGCTGATCGAGCGACGTGGCGAATGCCTTGTAAAAGTCAAGATACGCGGCATCTAGCTAGAACCTTGTATCTACTACCTTCTGTCTCTCGAGGACTCGTAGACGAATAGCGCATCCTGGATTTTACGTGACCGTTGCTTTCGGAACTCATAATACTGACGCACAAAACATTTTCCAAAATTTCACAGTAGACCGATGTCAGAGATGTAGGCCTATAGTTTAGCACATCTCTTCGACGACCCTCCACATAACAGTAATTAAGTGCACTTTTTTCAGTCATTACGAACGCTTCGCTCTATTAAAGTCCTACGGTGCACTGCTGTTCCTTCGCATACTCTGTGGAAAATAAAATTATTATCCCATAATGTCCAGTGGCTTTTCCTCTATTTAGTGATTTCAATTGCATTTCTGTCCATATTCAGATATTTTGAAATCTTCAAATTTGTAATCCGTGTGACATCTAAGACAAGTCGTTAGTACGGCTTCCCTTATTTCTACGCTTCTAATTCCAAACTGATCTTCTCCGAGGTCAGCTTCTACCAACTTTTCCATTCTTGTGGACTGCGGCGCGCCAGCCACAGTCTGCACTGCCACTACGGTCCGGGGTTCAAACCCCCCTCGGGCATGGATATTTGTGTCGTCTTTAGTATAAGGTAGTTCATAATTTGTAAGTTTAGGGACTGATGACCCCGCAGTTGAGTCCCTTAAACTTAACAAACATTTCAACATTTGATTTTTTTTTCCATTCTTCTGTAAATAATTCGTGTTTAAATTTTGCAGCCGGCCGCGGTGGCCGAGGTGACTGAGGCGCTACAGTCACGGTCAGCACGGCCACTACGGTCGGGGGTTCGAATCCCCCCTCGGGCATGGATATTTGTGCCGTCCTAGTTCGTAAGTAGTTCATAAGTAGTTTGTAAGTTTAGGGACTGATGACCCCGTAGTTAAGTCCCATAGACTCTACAAACATTTGAACATTTTAAATTTTGCAACCCTGACTTTTGATGGTTTTGTAATGTTCACACCTGGCTGCACCTCCTTTTTTGGAATTTAGATTATTACATTTTTCTTGAAGTCTGAGGGTATTTCGCCAGTATCACGCATCTTGCACAGCATGTCATATAGCTTTGTCATGGCTGACTCTCCCAGAGACATCATTAGTGCTGAGGGAATTTCGTCTACTTCAGGAGCCTTGACTGAAGTATTTAAGAGCTCTGTCCAGATCTTCTTTCAGTATAGTATCGCCTATCTCATCTTCATCTATTTTCTCTTCCCTTCCAACAATATTATCTCGAAGTTCTGATGAACAGCACCTCTACATATTATTTCCATCTTTGAGCTTTCCATTCTTTGCACAGCCCCGATTTTCCATCTGAGTTCTTGATATTCATACAGGTGCTATTCTTCTCTATAAAGATTTTTTTCCTGTAGGTGGTATCTATTTTCCCCTAGTTATACACTCTTCTACAGACTTCCATTTTCCCTCTAGCTACTCCTGCTTAACCATTTTGCACTTCCTGTAAATGTAATTTTCCGTGCTTCATTCTTATATTTTCTCCTTTCACCAAATAAAGTCAATATTTCCTGTGATAACCAAGCAATTTTGGTAGGTCTTGTCTTTGTACCTGTTTCGTCCTCTGCTACCATTATTATTTAATGTGTCAAAGTTATCCCTTCATCTTCTATTGTATTTTCCCGCTGTTTCTGTCGATTGTTGCCTAAAGCTCCCTCTGAAACTCCAGAACTTCAGGTTCCTTCCAGTTATCCAGATCCCACCTCATTTTCCTACCTTTCTGCCGTTTCTTCAGTTTCAGTCTACAGTTTATAACAAACAACGAAAATTTGAATTTGTAGAGGAAGAATATATCAGCAACTTTGCTCTCTTATGTTTCTGTAGTATCTCACATCGTTTCGTGGAAATCTGCAAAAATTACGGCGATTTAACACAGTCTGCCCGTAAAGTTTTCCCATTCTTTTTGTCGCACCTTTCAATCGATTGGTAACAAATTTTAAATACGTAATTGTTGGCCGCCATCGACCAGACACTCCCTTTTTCAAATACTTCAGACAAAAAATAGGTTAGTAACACTAAAAATAGGCCGTTTGTGATGGCCTTTTGACAATGGAAATTTAATTGCAAATAGCACCTTAACTGTTCATCTGAGACGAAAACTGAACAACGTAGTTTCAGAGAAGAAAATTCTCAAAAACTTTGCTCTCTTGTGTTATTTCCATAAAGCGCACCGTTTCAAAGATATTTGGCAATTTGACGCTGTCACTTGATCATTCATAAACCACTACAGGCAAAGAAAATAAACTTGAAAAAGAGGACAGGACAGGTGATGATATTTTAACGGGAAAAGGTAATGAAAATGTGGGAGAGATATTAAAACAAAAGTTTAAAAAGGTAAAAGTTTAAAAAAATTGCCGATTCTAAACTCAAATAACAAATAATTTTGGCTGTTTCTTGAAATACGGTCAGAGAGAGTATTACGTGTTGACTGCATCACAATAGTAGAGTCGTATACGTGCATAATTTTGAATTGGTAATGTATTTAATATTTTTGGCCTAAATGTTTGCAAAAAATCGCAAAACTACGGGGAAACCTAAGTGGGCCGTAAAACACGCCAGTGCGATATTTTTTCCTTACCTTCCATTTGCGACTAATAAATTCCAGTCCCATCACAATTAATTGTTTCTTTACCTTAAAAGGTTGAATAATTTCCTTTACCTACTCACAGATTTAATCGATCTCTTCATCATCGGATGAGCTAGTTTGCATATAAATTTGTACTTCTGTGTTCGGTGTTGACTATGACAATGCCATCACCACGCTGTTGATAGTAGTTTTCTTATTCATTATTATACCTACTCCTGTAATTCTCCAAAAGTTTTTTATTTATAACCCTGTACTCACTTGACAAGAAATCCTGTTCATCTTTCCACCGATCTTCACCATATCTAACTTCAACTTATCCATTTCCATGATCAATAAAAACACATTTCCGTTTCTTACATTTTCTAACATCCCAACCCGAAAAAGGGTAACATTCCACGCTTCGTTTCTTAGATTGCCAATGTTCTCCTTCTTGACGAAGACGTCCTCCCGAGTATTCCCCTCCGGAAATCCGAATGGGGACTACTACGCCCGTTAGCGTCTCTCTACAAATACGTCAAATGTTCAAATGTTTGTAGAGCTTATGGGACTTAACTACGGGGTCATCAGTCCCTAAACTTACAAACTACTGATGAACTAGCTAATACTAAGGACGGCACAAATATCCATGCCCGAGGGGGGATTCGAACCCCCGACCGTAGTGGCCGTGCATAACATGACTGGAGCGCCGCAGACCGCTCGGTCACTGCGACCGGCGTCTCTTTACATCTACATTTACATAAATACTCCGCTAATCACATTTGAGTACATAGCGGACGGTTCATTACTTTTATGATGTTTCTCTACCGTTTCATTCTCCAATAGCGCGCGAGATTAGATTAGTACTTGTTCCACATATCATGAATACGACTCTTCGTCATGATGTGGAACTTGTCAGTTAATGAAAGGTGTCTTTACAAATTATTACATTGTACTAAATATTACATGGTACAATTTATTTATCTTGTTTTTTATTGATTTTTTTCATATTTGCTAATTTATATCTATAAATTCATCCACAATGTAGAAGGAGTTGCCATTCAGAAATTCTTTAAATTCATTTTTAAATGCTAGTTGGCTATCTGTCAGGCTTTGATGCTGTTTGGTAGGTGAACAAAGTCTTTTGTGGCAGCATAATTCACGCTTTCTGTGCCAAAGCTAGATTTAATCTTGAATAGTGAAGATCATTCTTTCTCCTAGTGTTGTACACTGCTATTGCTTTTGAATTCGGTGGAATTGGTAACAAGAAATTTCACAAGTGAATATATATACTGTGAAGCTACTGTGAAGATCCCTAGCTCTTCAAATGTCCGCTGGATGAACTTGGATGGGCTCCAGCAATTATTCTTATTACACGCTTTTGTGCAACAATACGTTTTTACTCATTGATGAATTCCCCCAGAAAATGATGCCTTACGAAAGCAGAGAATGAAAACAGGCATAGTAAGCTAATTTACTGAGATGTAAATTACCAAAATTTGCAATTACCCTAATAGCATAAGTAGCTGAACTCAAACGTTTTTAGCAGATATTCAATGTGTTTTTTCCACTTCAACCCCACATCAATGCATACACCTAAAAATTTTGAATATTCTACCTTTGCTACAGCAAAGTCTATATTTATTAATGTTTTCATTCCATTTACTGTATGGAATTGTGTGAACTGAGTTTATCAAAATTTAATGATAGTCCATTTGCTGACAACCACTGAATGATTTTCTGAAAGACGTCGCTTACAATTTCTTCAATTAGTTCTTGTCTTTCAGGTGTGATAACTGTACTTGTATCATCAGCAAAAAGAACTAACTCTGCATTTTCATGAATATAGAATAGCAAGTCATTAATATATATTAAGAACAGCAAAGGGCCCAAGACCAAGATCTTGTGGCACCCCATTTTTGATTGTTCCCCAGTTTGAGGAATCAGCTGCTTTTTGCATATTATGTGAACTACATATGTCTACTCTCTGCACTCTTTCTGTTAGGTATGATTTAAACCATTTGTACACTTTCCCATTCATACCACAATACTTTAGTTTATCTAGAAGAATTCCATGATTTACACAATCAAAAGCCTTGGAGAGATCACAAAAAATCCCAACGGGTGATGGCCGGTTATTCAGAGCATTTAATATTTCATTGGTGAAAGTGTATATAGCATTTTCTGTTGAAAAGTCTTTCTGAAAACCAAACTGACATTTTGTTAGGACTTTATTTTTACCTAGTGCCAAGCTACTCTAGAATACTTTATTTTTTCAAGAATTTTGGAGAAGGCTGTCAGAATCTTTCCGTTTTAAGTCTGATTTCTCTTATGTAGGTGGGTGACAATAAATCGTATTCGGAAGAGAAAGTTGGTGACAGAAATTTCGCAAATAAATCTCGCCGCAACGAATAACGACTTTATTTTAATGATTTCCACCTCAACTCGAGCAGCATTTCTGTCGCTCTCTCTCTCCCATATATCGCTCTAATACAAAACGAGTTGCTCTTCTCTGAACTTTCTCTATATCTGTCAGTGCAGTTTGGTGGGGATCACACAATGGGTATTTGCTTCGTCTTTGGTGAGAGAATTGCGGATGCGGAAAGCTGTGTGTAGCAATTCTGCTTTAGCATATCTGACATCTGTAGCATCACCATTGCTATCGCGTAGTGAAGGTATTGATTGTGTTTTGCAGCTAGCAATACTTTCTATACATCAGAATTTCTTCGTATTTTCTACGAAGTTACGTGACAGTGATAGAGTTTCGTCGTGGAAACTAGAATAAGCTTCTCGCATTGAAGGTCGAGATAAATTTCGATATTCAGAAAAAAGATTGCCAGTCTTCGAGACTTTGCATCTTTTTTCAAATTGGCATGATTTTTCCTTTGCTTTTGCAAGAGTGATATAACCTGTTTTGTATACCACGGTGGGTCAACCCCTCTTTTGGTAATTTCTTTGAATGTTAAAGCATTGTTAGATTTGAAAGACTGGATATCTTCATTCAGGAAAGCGTTGATCGAGTTGTTGTATATTAATGACATTTTTCAAGTGAGGGGGCGATCTAAATTATTTGTTAAGAATATTTATGCCAAGATAACTTGTTGAATATTTTAAGTGACCGGTTTCGACAATCTAAGTTGTTATCTTCAGATCACTAATTTTTTTTTCACAAAATAGAACGTCATGTCAAATAATGCTTAATGTCTAAGCTATAAAAGTAACATTTAAAATATGTATATGACTTTTATAACTTACACATCAAGCATAAAGTCACACGAGGTGCTATATTGTAAATATTTAGATCTGAAGATAACTAATATTGTCGAAACCGGTCATCTAAAATAAAAATAATATTTAACTAATAGGCGTTGACGTTTAGGTTGCCACGAAGGAACACTGAATATTAAGTTAGGCAGATCTGTAAGGCAAATTTTGATTTTGCGATACACAACCTAAGTTAACTGACAGGAACAATCAATAACTATCACCATGACGCGCTACCGTCAACATATAGAGCAAGGATTACCTTACGTAATTAAGTTGTGTAATACGGCCTAAGGCCCAAAGGAACACTCAACACAGCTAACCATAGTTGGTTAAAATATAACATCGTACGCCTTTGAGAGATAATACTATCCGTTAGTTATTTAGTAATGATGGGCTTTCAACAAGACACAAGCGAAGCCACAATACTATAATTTTATCAGTTGGAGAAATTTACTTAACTTTAGCAATGTCTGTGATCCAACAGGTTTGCAACGAATAATAAGACAAGCAGTGCATGCCGCCACAGACGATATGAGGCTCCGCACTAAGGCCTTACGAAAACTCAAATACACAACACGATATATTGCGAAGATAAATCACTGCTGAACATGATAAGTAACACATGTAACTTATGAATTATCAACAAAATATTCTGACGATAATTATTAAAATAAACAAAAATTAGTTCCAGTCTGAGCCTCAGAATACCAGTAATCGCAAGCTAAACAGGGAGAACTTCAAAACAGTACAATTGCTTCCATTGGCAAGACATCTCAAAATTTAAATAGCAACAAATCCCGGCGTCCATACTGCCAGCGACCGCATCGGCACAAGCGCTGCCACTGCCTCCCCAGTATCGGTGTTCCGCCGGCCGCGGTGGCCGAGGGGACTGAGGCGCTCCAGTCACGGTCTGCACGGCCACTACGGTCAGGGGTTCGAATCCCCACTCGGGCATGGATATTTGTGCCGTCCTTAGTGTTAGCTAGTTCATAAGTAGTTTGTAAGTTTAGGGACTGATGACCCCGCAGTTAAGTCCCATAGACTCTACAAACATTTTATCGGTGTTCCTCCTTCCGGCACCACACGTCAACTCTCTCTCTCACAGCCGCAGACCCGCCCCGCGTCCCGACCAGTGCCCTGTATCCTAGATGCACAGCAAGGATGCCCTCTAGGGCGGAAGGAAGATAGCGGTGCGGAGGGGCGGGCAAACAAACCACGCAAGCCGTGACACGGGTCAGGGGTAGACTATTTATATGTAGTAATAATTACCACTAATTCTGTACTTTTATAGCGTACTAGCTGAAAACCCGGCGTCGCACGGGTATTTATTCATTTATTCTTGCCTTGAGTTAGTATTTTTCCTATCCCTTCTCTCTCTAAAATTCGTACGATCTCGTATTTTCTGAGTTAAATGTCGTACAGTTATATAATTTTTCAGGTATACATTCATTTGTATAAGTGTTGTATGTCTATAAAATCTGTTGCTAATATAATTAATAGTAAAGAAGTAATAGATTAAAACTTTGTACGTGATGGATCGGTTTTCCACGAACGTTAAGGCTAGTCTACACGACGACGCTTGATTGCGATACTCGTTGCATGAAATGAATTGCGCGCAACTGCTTTCGTGTGTGTTTGTAGTCACGGCGCCAATGCTATACACTTCAGTTTCGTTGTTTTGTGAGTGTCGTAGTCACTGTAGAATGAAAGGTTTGGTAGCCCTAAGAGTTGTGGAGGAGCTATTGCTTCTCTTTGTGAAGTCACTGCCTAAGACTAAACATAAAAAGAAAAAAATGTTTTTGGGTTTGTCACTGGATTAAAAAAAGACGTTAGATTGATTGCTTAGCGACCTTGCCGAAAGAAAGTGTAATAGAAGACCCCAGAAGCTATTTTAATCAACTTAGAATGTCACCAGAGCAGTTTACGTTCCTTTGAAACCGAGTTAGTAATGCAATAAAGAAACAAGATACTGTTATGCGTGAAGCATTGTTACCAGAACTGAAATTACAAATTGCATTACATTTCTTGTCATGTAGATATTCGTCTCTACAGTACCTGTACCGTGTTCCTAAGTCCACAATTGCCATAGTTCGTTTGTGTAGGTATTTGGAAATGAATGTATTTTAGTCTGCAATTCACTAATCGTCAACCCATCAATATTTCATTCACGAATAATTCCTTCAAGAGCACTAACACGCCGCTGCTTGAAATCGCACAAACTCCTATGCATCGCATATATGTTCAAAAACCGTATTATTTCTTCCGTTCCCACCTTCATGTTGTGTTCTGCATTGGTTATAACCTAACCTAAAAACATGCGCAATCAGTTTCGCCGAAGTTGGAAGGTGCCAAAACTGTTTAGTTTCGCCATCGAGTTGCACGAACGCCTGCCGCGCATGCGCAATGGCCAGTAGTAGTTTCATGAAACGTAGTGTCGTCGTGTAAACTAGCCTTTACTGTATATGTGATTATATCTCATGAACTACGTGTCGTACTGTGATACAATTTAGAAGGTACATTCACCATTATGCTTGTATACAGTCTGTAAAATTTCCTGTGGCTACAATTTCGAGTGTAGAAATTAAAAATTGTAACGTAATACCGAATACCGTAGTTTTGGTTCATAAACAGCGGAAAAGTAGTAAGCGAGAAACTTTTTCTCTTTCATCATTTTGTCAGCGAAGAAAAGTTTAATGAAGGTTTGGAATTATCTTTAAAGTTTGTTGCAAGACGCTAAGTACTCTCATTCTCATATAGCGTATTTATAAAGTCTCGCCGCATTATGTGGCTTTTTTGCGATTCCTATTGTTTATGACGTCATATCTTCTGAAAGATGGGTCGTATGTGATTCTTAAGACTACAGAAATAGTTACCTCATGGTAAGGAATGTGTGTACCAAATTTGGTTGAAATCGGTCCAGTGGTTTAGGAGGAAATGAACAGCATTGTCGCTTGATGCACCAGTTTCATGCGCATCTCATTGTTCATGACGTCGTATCTTGTGAACTAAGTATCGTATGTGATTCTTACACTTATGGTGACCGTCCTTATGGATTGAAGCTTACGTGTACAAAATTTCATAAATATTGGAACAAAACTGTAGATTCGTATGCAACACGTACAAACATACGGACACTCTGCTTTATATTTTAGAAGAAGATAAGAACCTCTCCTTGCTTTCTGTATAAATGTTGGTTGTGATAGCAAGTTTACGTTACAGGTATTTTTGTCCAAATTTTCTGCTCTGTCTGGTGCTTTGTAAAGATCACATTGGTGTGACCAGTCGTTTACTTGCTGCTCCCTCTCGGCAATTACCTTATATTAATGATTCGTGTTACACTGTTCGTCATCTTTCCCTCCCTTTCCCTACAATCTTTCCAGCTTCAGTGTCGTCTATCGTAAGTGAAAATGTTGCCCTGTCATTTATCTTCATTTATTTTCAACATTTTGAATCCAAGCACAGTACTGAAATTGACTTTTCAACCATCGTTTCACATTGTTCTCCCTGAAGATGTCATGTTTTAAGCATTATTTTTAAAAGTACAACACAAGCGTTGCGTGTAGTAGCCCAACATGACAGGCGGCAAGGAATCCGCAATATTTCCGAAAAGGGGCAGCAAATTCATGGTGGCGTTGGATTTTGTTGGCTAAGGCAAGGCGCCTTAGAACGCCCGGCCACATAACAGCGTCACATTGCCCCAGCTATGTGTGTGGTAATGCTACTGCTACTGCAACCGCAGAAACGTGTAACGCGGTTACTTTCCACTACTGCTTTTTGTTAGTCGAAGAACGTTACACATTTTCTGACAGGGCAGGTGTGGACTGGACTACGAATAGAAGAATGCACCATGAGTGGAAAATTTTAATAGGCAGGCACGTTGCACGTCGTGCGTTAGCGTGGTCGGTTTTGCAATCGCAAAACCTACGCTTTCCGATGGGTATCGCGGGTGAAATTTAAAAGTCGCTGGATGGAGTGTATAATGGACTATTAATTCCTGAGACAAAAACTATATACAAGAGCCTAGAAAGGCGAACGTTGGAGCTCAAAAACAACACGAGGAATGTCAATAGCCTCTTCGTCGGCATGCGGAAAATGGCAGAACGTTCCCAACGGTTTACTCGCGTTCTTTCACGACCGGCGGAGAGCAGGAGATTGTTTTGTGCACAACTACTAACCCAGTTTTGCTTGCTTCTCGGGGTCGTGCATGGCATACGTACCTCTCAACTAACAAAAGTGTCACAAACTGCGATTTACTCACGGGAAAAAAAACTCTGATCCACACGTAGTTTAGTAATTAAAATATTATTATTATTTACTGCAGTTTCAAGCGCTTGCTAGAAATGAATGGCTGAATTTGTTCACGATATAATAACACTCGGAAGATAACTGCCAATGAATAATCTAATGGAACGCAGTCCTGCTCAGTTCTATTGTCCACGATAGCAGGACATTTAAAATAGGTACACAGGTTAAAAGTCGGCCACTATACGTAATAAAAGCTCAATACTGGGAGGAGGCATCCAGATAACAATTTACTGTTATAAAAAAGCTTAATTTTAACAGTAAAATTAGCGAGAGATCCGTGTGAACTACCGGCTACTCCCTGCTGTGAAACCTTGTTTGCCGGCCGCGGTGGCCGAGGGGACTGAGGCGCTCCAGTCACGGTCTGCGCGGCCACTACGGTCGGGGGTTCGAATCCCCCCTCGGGCATGGATATTTGTGCCGTCCTAGTTCGTAAGTAGTTCATAAGTAGTTTGTAAGTTTAGGGACTGATGACCCCGTAGTTAAGTCCCATAAGCTTAATAAACATTTGAACATTTGAAACCTTGTTTCCTGGCCCTAATTGAGAACTGACTTGGTTCAAATTACTCTAACAACAGGAAGTTAACGACACAGTAGCCAATTTACGTAGCAGATCACACGAAATAACACACAGACATTAATAAACAAATCACCACAATTAAAGTTATTTCATAAAGGTGGCTAAGGAAACATTTATGGCGCAATGGAACTTAGACATAAAAAAGTTACATCTGAGCTTGTTCTCAGTGCTGGTGAAAAACAATGTTAAGTGAAAGGGGGAAAGTGGTCGAAAACTACAATTTATAGTCAAGTCAAAATTATACTGAACTTAACTTGTTTATTCAGATCGAACACAAGCAAAATGGGGAACTAATTATGTTAATACAATAAAAGTGCATCTCCTTACATAAGTTAATACTGACGATGCCCAGCATTGAATTTTACATAAATTACACAAAAAGCTATCGGGGGGAAGTCTTACAAACAATACTTACTCGCTCAGACACACGCAACAGCGAAACTCACCAAAATCAGCGTGCTGAAACGAGGCAGAAATAGGCGCTGCTATCGTAGACATAATTCAGCAATCCAGGAGGTACCATACGGCACAATATACAACAAAACTGCGAAGATGGCTCTGGTCTGTCGTGCCAGGTTTGAGATGGTGCGTGAGTATAGAAAAGTTAAGTTGCATTTAGATTAGACTGCGAGCAAACATGCTAACGACGACACGGCTACGTTACATGATAACACTACATTGATGGTGAAGTGGTTAAAAATCGGATTCATTACACAAAACCACGGCGGACTCTTCAAGTTGCAATTTGAGAGTAAACTATCTAGGCACTGGTTTTAAGAGAAGTGGCGTGAATTCAGGTGACTAGCTACAAACCCTTGGAGTTCGGACCCACGTGGTTCCGAAAACTGATAAAAATGTATAAATTCAATTTCTGGAAAATAAAGAAAATTAATTACGGCATGCCATCACTAGAACTGCGCAGAATTTCACAAGGAAGTTACTGAAATGCAGCAACATGCGATTGGGAGCGTTCACAGAGACGGAAAAAGTCCAGTCTCAAAATCCGGAAAAGTGAGATAATTACAAAGTTGGAAAAATAAAAATAAAAACTACGGCATGCAACCCATAGAAATGTTTAGAATTTCATAAGCCAGCTATTGAAGGAAGTTGTACAAGGCTCGGAGAGAATTAATGACAAAGACTGAGTGCATACTGCAAGTTCGGAAAAGGAACACCAAATTACAATAGACGGGGAGAGAAGATTCTGAAATACCGGCTGCATACCCAAGATGAATATTATCAGTTATTACGCCGGGAAAGTCTACGCAACCACAAGATTCTGAAATGTTAGAGGGAATCAGAAGGATACACACATAGTTACTTGCCTGATGGGCATGGAACAAACAATAGTGGAAGCTGAAGGCTTTGTTCTAAGAACCGACCATTTGGAACACATATCACTCACCGAAGGAAACGATAAGAAAACTTTTACACGAACTGTACAAAAATGAACATATCGGCTGTTAGAATCCGGGCCCCACAAAGCTAGAAAGAATTTACATAGAGTTCGTACACCGCCACATAATCACATAAGGTTTGAATATACCAGGCCGTTATCAAACTGCAACTAGTAACACATACACCGCATTTATCTGTTGGAAATCACTGGATTGAAAACTAGAACACATTTCCGCGCACGATCGGAAGGAATAATCAAAAAATAAAAAAAATAAAAAATAAATAAATAAATAATAATATAAAGCTAAGTTCAAGAGTCTAAGTTAAACATGCTAGACAACGAAACTCTACCATCTCCGCAGACACAAGAGCAGAACCAATCTTACCTCACCGCAGTCCGAGCACAAAGTGAAGATCGAGCTGCCAGGAGCCGCAGGAAAGCTACCGGAAACTGGAAAATCCAAGAAAACAGCGTCGGTGGTGAGAGAAGATCTCGTGACTCGCCCTGGAGAATGCTCATCGACTGGCTTGTAACCAAAGGGTGTAGAAACGTCTTTGGTCACATCAACAGCAGTGTTGGGTAACGACTAACTATCGACTTTGAGCCAGAGAGAACTATGCAAAGCGAGCTATTACCACCCACATTCAGACAGCCATTAGATCCTCGCACATCCACTTAAAAATAAAACAAGTACACATTCTCACAGGGACAGTGGCGTAGCGGAGAAGCCGTATTTATTGCCACATTCATAACCACAATAATAAATTATTAAAATAACAAAATCCTAGCAATATTAATTAACATTTCGGAAACTAATATTTTAAAACATGAAATAAAAATGCTATCCTCATGCCTTGAAAAGAGTGGGGTTCTAGTTTTAACAAAATGCTAATCTAGCGACATCTAATAACTTACAAAAAAATATATGGAAGACGAAAGACGGTCGTCTTTCAAGGTTTCATCTTGAGCTCCGTTGACATGGGTCAGGATTGGGAGGGTTTGGACTACTTGTCCCTCCAGCACCTTCCCCATGTTATCTACGCCCCTGTGTCGTGTCACGTCGAATAAAACTCTTGATCTTTCGATGGTGAACTCCGCCATACCCGTCGGGAGTAAAATGACTGACTGCCAAGAGGAAAGGTAAATATTTTACATAATGATGGTGTAAGTAATTCTGAACAAAAGTCCGAAAATGCTTCTTTACGAAGATATGGGTATTAAAACGAACTTTAATTCTGGAAAATTAATGTGCAGAACTTCAACGTATACGCAATACTTTACAGAGAAGTACAGTAATGTTACATATTTTTACACAATGTTTACTTATTTTGCATTTAGTACATAACGCATTACAACATGTATGTTACATATTACCAGTTGAAAAAGACATGTCACGTCTTTTTTTGCAAACGGTATTTTCACAGTAATCGTACACGAAACATTACATATGATGTAAGTTCACCATGAACGTCAACGCGCTTTTGCGCTAGAGCGATAACGTGTTGCTTGTTCAATTGCCTGTGGTCGGTTCCTAATCAATTCAGCAGCGTCCACCGCCACCAATTCATCTCCCGTATTTGCCTTCACTTTGTATACCTCAGATTTCATGTAACGCCGTAAACATAATTCTAAGCGTGTAAAGTCAGATGATCTTGGAGACCAGTTAATAGCACCACCACGGCCAATCCACCAATCCAGCGATTAGGTAGGTGTGGCTGGGACATCATGTTGAAAGTACATTCCAGTTCACTTGGCTAAAGGAAGTCTTCCAGTAGTTGTACAAATGAATTATCCAAAAAATACAGATACTCTATCCCGTCAATCTCTGATTGATAAGTAATGGACCTATCAAAAGGTTACTGATTATGCCTCACCCAACATTTATCGCAAAACGAACTTGGAAATTGTTATCCAAGCGTGTATATTTTCCTATGACTAAATGATGGCGTGTGTTTTTTATTCTTTGACGTGAAAATTGTGCTTCGTCAATGAATAGTATGTACGGAAGCAAATGACTAGTCTCAAATACCCAGTGACAAAATTGAAGTAGTTGGATACTGTCGCCAACGTGAAGATTTTGGACTCGCTGATGTAAAATGGGTACAGGTTTTCCGCATGTAACGTTTCCCATACACGTGTCTGTAGGACATTCATACTCAAGGAAATTCTTCGTGTACTCGCACTGGGTGAGTAAACATAACCCACACATCACAAAACGAGCTGTGTGCATTAAAGCCTATGCTCAGTAAGATAACTTAAAGTCTAATTAGCAAGTATTATGACATCTCTGAGTAATTTTACCCTTTTCTGTCTCTAACAATAGGCTCTTCAAAGAACATGAACTACTTATTAAGTATATTTCCAGCTAGCTAGAAGTTCGACACCAGAGTCTAACTGTATAGTGCAAACAAATTTCATAGAGTGGCTATACGGCCACTTGTTTGAGGCAAATAGACCCTTTTTTGATAACAGTTATTAATACTATAGAGCATTAAAAGATATGATCACAGAGAAAATCAGTGCAATACTAAATTAAATTGCACACACGATATGGTTGTACCTACTTGCTAATTTAGCTTCTGAATGGTTGGAGGACATCAGGGATCGCTTTGCCTCTCGACATTTGTTTTGTAAATATATTTATCTTTAAAGTGATTTTAGTGGGTGCAGCTGACTGCATTCGTAAATAATTTTTCGTCTTTCATATTTGCTACCATCTATTTGTGTTTCTTATCTTTAAAAGGAAACCAGTAATTATTTAACGTTATTTGCTTTCCTGAATTATTTAAACACTAAAATTGCAAGATGGCGTTAGATTCCTTAAGAGTCGTTCTCACATCTGCCGTAAAATAAGAAATCTTTAGTGTTTTGTCAATTCTTCCAGTTCAAAATTGAACTCGTTTAGGTACGTTCAATTAATGTTTTGGTCAACTCTGGAAAAAAGTGTTTCAGCATATAAAACACCTCTGTTTCGACACTAACAGATCTCTGATTTGGCGGCTGGTTTATGTTGGTCTGCGCAAGTAACGCTGCAACTCGTTTGCTAGCTACTCCATGAAATTTCAGCTCGTTGACTTCAACGAAGTACAAAGTGACAAACGAAAATTAGTAAGAATTGCGTTCGTTGTTTAAAACACCCATCAAGTTTTATATTTAGCTCTGTCACTTCAAGTAATTTCGCACTATTTCCTGACACTGTATGGTATTGAAACCATCGCTAAAGGTAATTCTGAGTGAGAGTTCATTAACTCATTCCCGAAAAGACGAAAATTATTTCTGCGGTCAAACAAATGCGGTCAAACAAGGAAAAACTTTAAAACAGGTACACCGAACATCTCTACTAAAAAGTAGCAGATGTTATTCAGCATTTGCTTAACACTTAATAATACAGAATCATACCCCAACAAACATAATGACCTGCAAATTCCGAAAAACCATCAGCAGCATGTAGCAAAAATTGACAGCAGAACTATCGCAAAAAAGCAATAGCCCATGGGGAGAAAGTACTAAGTGAATATACATCGCTGTGGAACAAAACTGACAGCATAGAAGAACTATATAAATAATGCTCATCTCTAAACCACACTTGATCAACCCACACAGATTTCCCCTTCCCTCCCTCCCTCCCTCCCTCTCTCTCTCTCTCTCTCTCCCAATATAAATACCAGTAAACGCAATAACACGGCACAAACAAGAAAGGACAACACGACAAGCACAAAATTAAGTAAAGTTTCATCATGATATCCAGGCGAAAGAACAATTTGTTCGTTTAGGAAATGAAAATGTTTCGTTGTTGCACATGAGAAGCTTTAAAACGTTTTGTTGCTTAATTAAAGCAACGTGTAAATCCTACCAATAGCTTAATGTAGGTATGTAAATAAATACAGGACTAAAATATTCAACGTAATTCGCAAATGTAAAAACTTTAGTAAAGTTAAAAAGATAATAAAATAAAAACTTGTAATGTGTACGACAATTTCAGAAATTAAAGTTAATAACCCATCAAAGATGGCACAATATATGCCGAAACATGTTTGGGTGATAAAAGCAAAAAAAGATGTCTTGCATAAGGCTGAATTCGTCACCAGTTTAAAATAATGTTTTTTTAACATTGTTTTCTTTCACGATTAGAAATATGAAATCCAACTTGACTTTATCAAGCAACGAACAGTCAATGACAAATCGGAAATCAGCTAACAATAAGTGAGAGCGTACAATGATTCCCTTTGTCTTATAGCGTGTAAAACAAAGTAATTTAGCAAGCCGCAGTTTCTTATACTAAAGTACTTTCATATTCCTTTCCATTTTACTTTTATTTATATTGTTGTTGCTGCTGTGGTCTCCAGTCTGGAGACTGGTTTGATGCACCTCTCCACCCTACTGTATCCAGAGCAAGCCTCTTCATCTCCTCATATGAACGGCAAACTACATCCATTTGAATCTGCTTACTATATTCGTCTCTTGGTCTCCCTCTGCGATTTTTACCCCAGACATGTTCCTCCAATGCTCAATTTACGATTCTTTCATGGGACAGTTGCTTAGACTGATTCCTAACGTCTTGTGGGTCTCTACCCGCTTAGCCCATTGTATGTTTAAATGATCGAATCCTCTAAGATTTAAAATTTTGCTCTTGTGTGTATTAATCTTTGCTCCTGACGCTCTACAGTATATTTCTAGTTCTTGTTGCAGAATAACTACTTCTTCTTCGTTTCTTATCACGATACCAACGTCATCTGCGTACGCCCTTGCGGTCAGGGTTTGCCCGGAAATTGTTACTCCCGTTAGTCTCTGACTGAGTTGTCTTAGTAATGGTTCCAATGACAGAACGTATAAGATCATTGATAACGGGCTCACTTGTGGAACGCCTCTTTGAATGTGAATAAGTTTTGTTGAGTGTCCGTTTACGAAAGCTTTTGCTGTTATTCCTGACATCATGTGGTGAAGAACACTGACTGCAAGATCATTAAATCCCATTTGTTTCACTGCTGATTATACATATCTATAGCTGACATGGTCAAAGGCTTTGCAGAAGTCTATGAAAAGTAATGCGAATTTCATATTTGTTGCAGAGGCAATTGATATCAGATCTCTATATTCGGAGAGAATAGACATGATTGTTCTGTCAGGGAAAGAGGCTTGGTGGCTTTTTATTAAATTTTGTAGGAGGGGGGTGATTCTTTCCTTAAATGCCCGTGCTATTGGCTTGTAGTCGTAGTTCATTAACACGATTGGTCTAAGTTATCGATTTTCTTTTTACCTTTATTTTTAGGAATTAAGACGATATTCCCTTCTTTGAGTTCTGCTGGAGTCACTCCGCCTTGAATGATTTCATTTACTACCTCTGTAAATGTGGGGTCAATTAAGTGCCAAAATTTTTGGTAAAGTTCTTTGGGCAGTCCTTCAGGGCCTGCTGTTTTATGAGGAAGTGTTGTTTTTACAAGGTCAAAAATTTCGTCTTCTCTAAATTCAATAAATATGGAGTTGTTTTCTTGCGTGGTAATCGAATTGGTTAAGGAATTCAGTATTTCAGCACTCGCCTCCTCGTTGATTGTGTCTTCTGTGCCGCGGTGGAGTAGCCGAGCGGTCTAAAGCACCTTGCTGCGGAGCGCGCGGTTGCTCCCTGGGGCATGGGTGTGTGTGTTTGTCCGTAGGTTAGTTTACCTAGGTGTAAGTAGTTTGTAAGCTACGGACTGATGACCACGCAGTTTGGTCCGATAGAATTACAGACATTTGTGTCTTCTGTGTAAAGTTTTGTAAAGTACTGATGGATGGCAAGCACTATTTCAGATTGGTTCCTAATTATCCTCCCGTCTTCTGTTGTTATTTCATCAATAAAGGTACGTCTCCGATTGCCCTGATGTTTCATCAAATAATACTTTGAAGCTGTTTCTTCCTGTATGTATGATTTAGCTTTCGATTTGATTTTTAGACCATCTAACTGTTGTCCTGTAATACGTAATAATTTAGCTTTAATTTTTAATTTTTTAATTTTTTAATCTGTACCGTTCTTTTTCTCATAAAGTTCTCGTAAAACCGTGTAGTAAAATTCTTCGTCCTTTTTTCGTCCCGATATTTTTCAAAACTGTAACTTCTTAACACCTGCCTTAGTTTTAGTTTAGCTAATTTGACCCACCACTAAGTTTTAGACCGGTATTTATTTATTGATTTGAGAGAGGCCGACCACGTTTCTTGGACAATGTGTTCAAGAGCTTCATCGTTTAAATGTGCAACATTTAATGTCCATTGCCTTCGGTGTACTTTCTAGATTGACGGTCACTAAAAGAGTGCAGTGGTCAGAGCAAAACGTTGGGATGACTTCAGAGTCTAGCACCTGGCTTCTAATGTTATCCGATACATAAATCCTATCGATCCGACTACATGACGTAGACGTGAAAAACGTAAATTTGACTAGTGTCGGGAATTTGACTATCCAGGCGTCTTTTTACTTCATGTTCTTAATTAATTCATGTAGATCTTTGCAATAATTAAAGTTTGGTAACTAATCTTTTTTTATTGACAACACAATTAAAATCTCCACCAATAATTACGTTCGCGGGTTTTTTCCTTAATAAGTAAACGATATCTTTCTTGAAGAATTTAGATCTCTCTGATTTGTTGCTGTTACCTGATGGAGCATAAACATTTAAAACAGAGACATCAAATGAAGAGTGGAATTGCTAAAGGTGCTAAGTGCCGAAAATGAACTTGTTGAGGAAAGGGAAAAAACAGCACATCTCTGTGAGAAATGGATATTTATTTCTAACAAAACACAAATTAACTCTTTACATTGTTATACGAAAGTTGACAAAGGTTTTTCTACTTATGTTGAAAAATCAAAAAGTTACGTAGCGTTTTATGCAGAAAGGTGTAGTAAGTGCAATAGGTTTTGTCATAGCTAATACATCTGTGCCACGATAAACATTGGCTTTATGGAGGTAACAGCTGTCGGAAAAGGACCTTGTTGTTTTCGTCCACGTAATCAATAATTTGGTTCCAGTGGAACAGTAGCTGGAAGTTTTATCAATTCCACAGCTGCAGTGTCTTTCATTGTCTTGCCTTTCTTCAGGACATGAAAATTCTCCCAAGCACACTGATCCGAAAAGCTTCTTTTGCAGGACACAATACCAGGCTGTTCTTTGCTGAATTTGATCAAAGAAAGCTGTGTCAATGAAAACTTCAGAACGTGATTTTTTCTTCGCAACAATTGCTTGACTTTTTTAGCAGAAATAAATATTTAAAAATGTAGCTTTTCAAACTCTTTTGAGGTCTCCTGTCCCATCAGGAAGTATGTTGCAGAGAGTTGACTACATTTTACCTCTCTGCGTCCTCCTTATGCGTCCCATGGCGTCGTCTATGAGTAAGAAAAACCTCTATATGTCCCGTCAGGTAATTGCCTTGTTGGTTCAGGTGAAGTTGGTGGTATTCTTCAAAGAGCTGAGAGCTGAGTTTCCATATCAACTGTACTTACTACACCTGCAGAACACCTAAACACAAAACAACGAAAAATATGTACATCGACCTGCTACAACTGGATAATGTAGGCTTGTTTCATATGATAAATTTATATAGAACTAACCTTTAAAAATGACGGTTGTTTTGCAGAAATTTCCCTCCTTGTTATGCTTCTTCTGCGTGAGGTATGACGTTCCGCTTAATCTTGCCTTTCTTCCTGAACGTAACGTTCTCAACGCTTCAATCACCGCTAAAATCACTGGCGTTCAAATTATTATTATTAACAGGTACATCATAATAGATAGCAAGCAACAGGTTCAGCAAGCAAAACAATAGTGTTGTGGCATAACATTGACTACATACTGCTGTTCGGCTAGTGCCAGATGCCTGTGGCACATAGATCCATTAGCAGAGCTGGCCCATCTGGATATAGGTCTAGTACAATCTCTTGGTGTCAGCCGGCCGCGGTGGCCGAGGGCACTGAGGCGCTTCAGTCACGGTCTGCACGGCCACTACGGTCGGGGGTTCGAATCCCCCCTCGGGCATGGATATTTGTGCCGTCCTAGTTCGTAAGTAGTTCATAAGTAGTTTGTAAGTTTAGGTACTGATGACCCCGTAGTTTAGTCCCATAAGATTTACAAACATTTGAACATTTGAATCTTGGGGTCAGTAGCAACTACAAGGAATGACTGGAGCACATAAATCTCTTAGCAGAGTATTGGCGCGAAGACACAGAACGTTTAGCAGTGAAAAACTCCGAAAGTCAAAAAATGGCACTTACATCATTTAGCATTTCCACTCTTCAAATATTTTGCAACTGATGCCTCTTCCAGTTACTAGTTTATCTAGCTCTTCCACCGGTATCCCTTCTCTAGTCAATATTGCTGTCCCTGAACTTTCATCCGGTACTATATTGAGTAAGGTATTAAAGCCTAGTATAGTCTAGTTATGTATTACTACTTCTTGTAATAGGACAATGTCTGCCCCTGTCTCGTAGATAAATGTTTTTAATACTTTTTTTTAGTCCGATGTTACTCTGTTAACATTTAACGTGATCATCTTATATGCTTGCAACGTCATTAATGTCTTGCTCTACTATGTTGTGTTTAAATGTAATGTGTTATTTGTCACTTTAAAGCACTTTTCGGGGATGTGATCCGTTCGAGAGTGCGCACCTATTTTATTGCACCTTGTGGAGAGCAAGATTCGTTCGGTGTACCTTTACAACGATTGAGATCTGCCTTATCTCCTTTTCCTAGACTATCTTCTCCTGTCTCTTCAATTGACGTTTTATCTCCTTTCTCCTTATTGCGCCTTGCTTTGCCTCTACCCACGTTAACGTTTTGTTGGGATTTCTGAGTGCAGCGGCGTTGAGTATCTTGTATTGTTTGGATTAAATGGTCTTGAACCTGATTACCCTCTTCTTGATCAGAGGAGGCACTCTGTGTATCGCTTGAGCCTCGAGCCTGCTCGCTACTGTCAGATGTGTCTGCAGAAAGACACATCGTTATGACTTGCTCTGTGGCGTGTTGAGGATTGCCGTCAGTATGTTGAACAATATCTGGTCTGTGTGCTCGTGCGTCTCTTGGGTGGGAACCTGTGTGGTATGATCTAGTTCCATGTCAGCTACTTCGTTACTGTCTAACAACGGGAGATTGCCGTTGGTCTGATCTACTGCATCTAAATTCATGTCGTCGTCTGGTCCGGATGTTACTTCAGTGTTGTGTTTCTGTTTTTGCACGGGTTGCGCCAGATTAGATGCCTCATCATCTGACGAGGCATCGTCACAGACACGTGGCCGTTTGTTGCTAGTGGCAGAACTGCGGTCACGGTTAGTGGTGACTGAATTCTCTTCCATGGGAGGGGGCATTATTTGTGAATTAACTGCCGGATTAGGTTCTGGTATTTCAGTGATAGTATTTTCAGCAGACTGTTCTGATCTGTTTGATGTTAAAACGGCACTAAATGTTAACCTTTGTCGCTGCTGGAGATTGTTTTTCAAAACCACCATGCGACGTGGACAGTCTTGCCTGACGTGACCACTTTCATTACAAATATGACACGTTGGCTTTTGCCCAGTATAAATAACAAGACCCTTATACCCGCAAACTGTAATGTGGGACGGAATATTAAGTTTCACATGCATCTCCACTGATCGCACACCACTAAAGCATTGTAGCCTGTGCTGATTAGACCACATTTCGTTCCTGATGGACCTGACTTCACCGTATTTCGATAAGACTTCCTGAATGTAACAGTTTTCAACTTCCGGTGGTAGGTTAAAGACTCTAACATTATTTTATTCTACATCAGCAATGGAAAGAATAACAGTATTCACTTTTCCGTTGCGGTGCAGAAATTCGATCTTTCCTCCAGGTTTCAGCAGCAATCTTTCCATGACAACCGGGTTGTGCAGCTTCACGAAGAAACAGTACTGTTCCAGGTCGTAATATGCGGCGTGAATCTGGTCCGAAGTAATTCCAACGATGTCCATTATCCAGTCGTGTATTTCATAAGAACTTGGTTGAACGGAACTGGTTGACTTGCCGAACTCGAATTTCAGCGTGTTTTCCCATGGTATTAACCGTGACATAGCGCTAATTAACCCTACACGGACTAATAGCTTTCAAAGACAATCACAATCAAACACACAACACTAATGCACAGCACAGTTACGCGGCACGCTACGAAGACGGACACCAACTTGTAAACAACACTAGCGATGCGGAGTACGCGGCACTTCCTTGCCTTAGCGCGTCTCAAGCGCGAATTACTACTCAGCTAACATAACAATGTAGCCAAAGCAACTATACGGACTGTCTTAAAGCACGTCTCCCTCCACACCATATACTTTAATTCAATGTCTGTCCTTATGTTTAATACCTTTGGTATAACAAGACAGTGTTGTCTCAAGGAATTGTATTATTTGTTGAAATGAATAACATTGATTGGAGGAAGACTGCAACCCGATCTTACTCTCTTCCCAACCATTGCATCCCTTTCATGCGGTTCAACTCTAATAACAGCTGCTTGGATAATGTACATGGTTTCTTTCTATTATTTTTAATAAAAATGTGGAATACTTAATCTTCGAATCGTCTATCACACAGAAAGAAATGACTACTTCAAATGTTTGTAGAACTTATGGGACTTAACTACGGGGTCATCAGTCCCTAAGCTTACAAACTACTTATGAACTAGCTAAGACTAAGAACGGCACAAATATCCATGCCCGAGGGGGGATTCGAAGCCCCGACCGTAGTGGCCGCGCAGACCGTGACTGAAGCGCCTCAGTCCCCTCGGCCACCGCGGCCGGCAAAATGACTACTCTAAAATTTAATAGAGGAAAGGTGCCTAATATGATACACACTTTTTAAAACCTATTTTAAAGACCTACAAGTAAGTGCAAATATAGTATTTATCATGGTAACTATATCTTGCGTTATTTAATTTTATCATACAATAATCATATTTGAAATGATAAATAATCTTTCAGAGTAATTATCAAATCTTCACAAACAATTCATTTCGTATAAATGAGATCAAGGTTTCCTAAAATGAGACAGTAGTGATATGTTGGTTTAATTATTTTATTACAGAATAATTACATATGTATACACAAATTAAATACATCTTCATCCATTTCTGTTCTCTTGCACTCATTTCACACTACTTACATTTATATTTACGTCACACGGGGCAAAAAAATTGTCTTCTGTGACACCGCAATCTTCGTGAGCCCAGCGATAACATTTCGTACACTGTGCCCATATTTCCCCGTGTTTGTCTCCAGAAAAGCGCCAAGTACAGAACAGACACTCTGTGTCATCGTCATCACTGCTGTCCGAATCCCCACTGTCACCAAGATGGACATCGGATGACGAGTCACTAGACGATTCTTCTAGTTTACATCTCTGATTTGAAGATTTTTCACTCTTAGACCTATTCCCAAATAACTTTCTGGCTGCTGTTTAGATTCTTGTAAAGGTTTCAAGTAAGGAGTTGAAGTTAGCAACGCAGCAGTGCACGAACGCGATTTTTGACCTGTTTCACTATCTCCATGTTGTTTTTCGATGTGTGGAAGAGGTCTGTCTGCAGGGCTGACATTTTGACCAACATCACTATCAGCAGTTTCACTTTTGTTGTCGGCATCTCGTCCTTGAAGAGCGTCAGCATGGCGGTGAATTGAAAGTTCATGTTCCCTAAAGATGTTTCTGTTGCATGGGATGAGACCTGTTTTTCTGAAGGCATTCACAGATGCTTCTATTGTTGCCGCTCGGTTATAAGCTGCCCCAAAATAATCTGGCTATTAATAATGGGGTGATAACACGACCTGGGTTACTTGCCAACCACATTTCTATCTCTTGGGCATAGTTGGTTTTCAAAGGCCCCATAAATCCGACGTCAAGTTGCTGCATTTTATGCGTTGAGTGAGGTGGAAAACATACAATATGAACATTGTTTTCACGTGGTTTATCTAAGACATTGAGATTCTTAGTGTGGGAATAGTGCCCATCGAGAATCAAAATGACAGGGTCATTTGAAGATGGCTTTACATGGCTCACAAAATGACCACTGAGTAAAAATGTGAGTTTGTATCCAGCCATTTGGATGACAAGCTGATACTGATCCTGTAGGTGCACCGTCCAACAATTCCTGCTTCATATTCTTCCGTGGGAAGATGATTAGTGGTGGAACATAAGTGCCAGCAGCGTTCATACACGTCACAATTGTGATGAGAATTCCTCTTTCTGCTGAAGTCAAGGCAGAAACTTGTCTCTTCCCTTTCATAGCAATAACCTTGCTGTGTTTGTGCTGCACAGACGTCACCCCAGTTTCGTCAACATTGAAGACTCGATGTGGGTTATGGTTGACTTTAGAGAGCACAGATCCGTAAACATAAAAAAAAAAAATCTCCCCACATTTTCTGGAGTAAAAGCTTTCACTCTTGCTGTGTGATCGAGTGGTTACATTTTAATAATATTGTGTTTTCCGGTATAAAATCGTGACTTACTTTCCGCATCGCCCTCGTACATACACAGATGGACGCAAAAGCCGAGAATATTGATGATGGAAAAAAAGCGGAGCAGATTTCGAGGTCAGGAATCCGAAACAGGGCGGCGCGAGTGTCGCAAATTCGAGCGAACGGCGAGGTGCGACGCGCGGACCGCCACCTCCCCTCCCCCCGGACACACCCTCTCCCCCTCCCCCTCCCGCCCCCGCTCCCGCCCCCGCCGTCCCATCCGCCCCCGCGCGACGCTGACCAGCCGACCGCAATTTAAACCAGGCGCGCCATGCTGCATTTCCACCCGCCCGGGAAATAATGCAAAACGACTGCTGCGAGTTATCCGAAACCACACGCCTAATGGCATCCGGAATATTAAATGACCCAACAAATGGGCAAAAGTACACGTTTTGTATTTATGTTTTATACTTGTCACAATATTGGCCACGGATACGCGTGTATATAACGAGCGGCGCGCGGCCCCGCCGGCGACAGAATCGCCCCGCTGGCTGGTGGGGCGGTCTGTTCTGGTCGCGCCGGTTTTAACAACAACACTGCTTTCCTACCCTCCAAAAGGATGACAGCCAGAGAGAGAGAGTGACGGAAAGGGACAATTTTTTTCCCTGCAATTTGCTCGTTTTCAAAAAGCTAAAAAATTCCTCGACCAGTTTAAAAATACCGACGCACACTGACGCGTTACAGTCAAAATATTTCTCTATAATTAAAATTTATAAATGAGCTGTGTGGATATCTTTACAGACGGAAAATGAATAGACGCGAGATGCGAGGAAACAATAAAGAGCCCGATCAGAGAGCACGTTAAAGTCTATTATCTAAAAGTTCAAATGTTCAAATGTTTGTTAAGCTTAAGGGACTTAACTACGGGGTCATCAGTCCCTAAACTTACAAACTACTTATGAACTACCTACAACTAAGGACGGCACAAATATCCATGCCCGAGGGGGGTTCGAACCCCCGACCGTAGTGGCCGTGCAGACCGTGACGGAAGCGCCTCAGTTCCCTCGGCCACCGCGGCCGGCTATCTAAAAGTAATTATAATAAGTGGCTTGGCAAGCGAAACTAAAATGTGAAGCCAAAGAAGATCACGGAAAGAATCGGTAGCACAAATTAAAGTATGTAGGAACGATAGGTGCTAATGGGGTAAGAACAAAAAGCTCGTGTACAAAGTAATCCAGACTAGAACATTCAGAAACAACATAAAACCTACGAGGGGTGTTTAAATGAAAAGGTACGAAACGACACTGTGGGTGTAACTGAGATGTTTATTCTACAGAAGTGTTTTGCAACCTGTGGGTCGCGGCCCCCAGGGGGTTCGCAGTCTTGATTGGGGGAGGGAGTGGCCGTCACAGGAGGGAGCGCTTGCACCGTAAGATAACCACGGGTTCAGTAATACAAGAACGTATGCTTAAGTGAAATTTAATTAATGTTAAAATTATGAAGTTCTTGTGTAACATTCATTATAAATTGCTGACAGACACGAAAATAGATAATGACATCCACACAACTTAAATTTTCGGCCACGGCCTTCGTCAGAAAAAGAAACACATACATTCACAGAATCACTCAGACAAGTATACACACACAACTATCATGTCCGGCTATTCCAGCAACACCTGACAGTTGTGTGTGTGTAGTTGCCTGAATGATTGCGTGAATGTATGTGTTTCTTTTTCTGACGAAAGTCATGTGTGGATGTGATTATCTATGTTCGTGCCTCTCAGCAGCACAGCGAGCCTCTTTACGGTTAATTGTTACCTATCCTCTATTATTGATATTCCTATCGGATTTTCCATTGTTGAAATTCATTATGAATTGATAATCATAGATTGTTTTATAATACAGTGTGTTGTTGATCAATACGCAAAAGGTCTGAAAATTGTTTTCAGAAGCCAATCGATATGGAAAAGTGCATGATACAGTAAGTTATTCTGAAAAAAAAAATGAAACAACTACTTCTTTACAAATTATCTATACAGTGAGTGCAGTTTTAATGAGCATAATTCGTTTCCCAATCTTGCCTGAAATGCCAAACACTCATGAAGCAACATACATTTTTCTATCGGAAATTGTGTAAAAATGGGATAATTTTTTATATTCCGAAAAATAAGAACAATAAAAACTTCGCCCAACAATTTAAATGATAGCTGAAGAAAAAACAAAGATCTGTTTCCATTGAGGTAACATAGTTCTGTTACGGTTCGAGAGGACGGGAGGGGGATAGCCACAATATTTTCATTTCGAAGGGAGTAGCCAGACTTTTTTACTTGGAAGAGGGTCGCATATTCGAAAAGGTTGAAAAAACGCTGTTGTACAATAATCACAAGAGTTCTGAGCTCAATTATCCCAATGTTTCACGCGTCGAAGGATTATCTGTTAGCAGAATTCCTGTGGCTGTGACAAGAGCAAGTCCTCTATTGCGTACTTAGGTTCGTCGTCCGGGTTAAGCACTTCCGTTTGAGATTTTATTTTAGCGTTAGAAACAGATGGAAGTCACAGGCCGACATGCCCGGGCTGTGGGACGGATGCTCAAGCTACTCCCACTTGAACGTGGCCAGTACACCTCGGCTGACCCTGGAGACGTGTAGACGTGCGTTATCATGGAGCTGAGTCACTCCCTCCGTAAGCAGTCCAGGCCGTTTTGATGGACTTGAGTGGGCTACGGCGTGTCTCAGAGTACACGTCACTGTTAGTAGTTTCTCCATGCTCCATGAATTCGATGTGTATCGGACCTCGGGCGTTGAAAAAGATGGTGAGCATCACCTTGCCTGTCGAGGGCAAAGCCTTGAATTTTTAGGGGGAGGTAGGACGCATGCTTCGCCTCCCTAAATGTCGCACTACGCTACCCCACAGCGGATACTCACAATTCAACTAGTTTGGTTGTTAAGACGTTTCATAGATTTCCGTTTCGACACAACTCATACAATAATCTGCGCCTATCACATAATGTGACACATTACACAGTCATCAAGCTATAAACATTATACGCTTCAGAATCTAGTTTCCTACAAACATCAAGAAACTCTAGAGAAGAATCATCAGAAAAATCCTAGGCCAAGAGAAGACAGAACAAGGTTGGTTGGTTGGTTGGATTCTTGGGGACAGATGGTGAGAGGAAGGGGGGGGGGGATCATGACGAAAACTGCTTCATTGAAATTTGTTGGGTTGGGGGGGGGGGCGTGAAGAGTTAGTACCTTTGGTCAGCCTGGAGGAGCTTTATAAAACAATTTACAGAACGTGTAATAAGAGATACTTAAACCATATTTATAGGTAATAAACTAAGAATCGAACTATCTCGGGGGTTGTGGGGGAGGGGGTTGGTCATAGCTTGGGACGGGAGCGAGTCGTTGGCCAAAGGGGGGGGGGCACCTCTGGGAAGGAGTAAGGTTAAGAAAGGAGGGGAACGGAAACGAAATGAAGACCAGATACGACAAACGGAAGAAAGACTGCATTACCTCAAGACCCCGTACTAGCGACGCACGTACTCACTAAAGAACCGTAAGCCCCCTGCGGGAATGGGGGTGGGAGGGGACAGAGAACGCCACACCTTTAGAAGTACAAGGACATGGTTAGCAGTGCCCCAGAAAAGTGTTACAAGATTATTGTTATTTTATATCTGTATATATGATCTGACGGACAAAGTGAAAAACAATCTGAGGTTGTTTACTAATGATGCTCAACTGTGTTAAATTCTGTTCGGAAACCTGCTTCATCAATGGGTTGCGCTCGGTCGAGTGTAGTGCTCATTATGATCTACACATCTACATCTACATACATACTCTGCAATCCACCGTAAGGTGCGTGGCGGAGGGTACACTGTACCACTACTAGACATTTCCTTTCCTATTCCACTCCCAAATAGAACGAGGAAACAAAGAAATCCTACATGCCTACATTCGAGCCCTAATTTCTCTTATCTTGTCATTGCGATCACTACGCAAAATGTAAGTAGGTGGCAGCAAGGTCGTACTACACTCAGCTTCAAATTGCGGCCCACTAAATTTCCTCAACAGAAATTCACGAAAAGTACGTCATCTTTCCTCCAGCAGTCCCGAACTGAGTTTCCGGAGCATTTCCGTGACACTCGCGCATTGGTCGAACCTACCAGTAACAAACCTAGCTGCTCGCCTCTTAACTGCTTCTATGTCTTCCTTTAAACTGATCTGTTACGGGTCCCAAATACTTGATCAATACTCAAGACGTGGTCGTACAAGCGTTTTATACGCGGTCACCTTTACAGGTGAAGTACATCTTCCCAAAATTCTCCCAATAAACCGAAGTCGGCTGTCTGCCTTACTCACAACTGTCCTTACATGTTCGTTCCATTTCATATCGCTCTGCAATGTTATGCCTAGATATTTGAAAGACGCGACAACATCAAGAAGCTCACTACTAATGCTGTATTCGAACATTATGGGATTGTTTTTCCTACTCATGCGCATCACTTTACATTTTCCTACATTGAGAGCTAGCTGCCATTCTTCACACCAACTAGAAATTTTGTCTAAGTCGTATGGTATTACAGCCACTTAAAGACGATACCCTCCCATACACCACATCATCAGCAAATAGCCGCAAATTACAACTTACTCTGTCCATCAGATCATTTATATAGATAGAAAATAATAGCGGTCCTATCACACTCCCCTGGGGCACGACTGACGATACACTCGTCTCTGATGAACACTCGCCGTCGAGAACAACGTACTGCGTTCTATTACTTAGGAAGTCTTCCAGCCAGTCACAAATCTGTGAACCTATTCCGTAAACGCGTATCTTCGTTAGCAGCCTGCAGTGTGGCTCCGCGTCGAACGCCTTTTTGAAGTCGAGAAAAACACAATCCGCCTGTTGCTCTTCATCCATGATTCGCAACATGTCATATGAGAAAAGGGTAAGCTGAGTTTCACATGAACGATGTTTCCTAAGCCCATGCTGATTCACAAAAAGAAGCTTTTCCGTTTTAAGGATATTTACTATATCCGAAATGAGAATATGCTCCAAAATTCTACAGGAAACTGATGTCAACGATATTGGCCTGTAATTGTGTGGGTCAGTTCTCTTTCCTTTCTTATACACGGGAGTCACCTGCGCATTTTTTGCAATCACTAGGAACTTTGCGCTGAATTAAAGATTCGCGATAAATTCAAGCTAATTAGGGGGCCAATGCCGCAGAATACTCTTTGTAAAACGGAACTTGTATTCCATCCGGACTAGTAGACTTTTCCATATTTAGCCCTCTCAGCTGCTTCTCTACACCGGAAATACCTATTACTATGTCATCCATTTCGGAATTAGTACGTTGATCAAATGATGGTACATTTGTGCGGTCCTCCTGCGTGAAAGATTTCTTAAAGGTTAAATTTATAACTTCAGCTTTCCGTTTGCTTTCTTCTATTACTGCCCCAGAATGAACAACGAGTGACTGGACAGTGGGCTTTGACCCGCTAACATAGTCAAGATTCTGGTGAAAACTTTGTATACTATGGAAATTAAGCTTCTAGGGCAATAGTTTTTTATATCTTTGGTACTGATTTTCTCATGCATTATAACTATTTTGGATTTATTTTAGTCTCTTGGTAACGTTCCACTATGCAAACAACCTGAAAATATCTTAGTTAAATGCTTTATCGATTCCTCATCCACTCATCCATTAGCTTTAAAACCAATTGAGAGGTCGTCACTTCCTTGAGCAATCCCTTTTTTATATTATCTATTGCATGTTTCACTTCTGATGAGAGTATTTCTGGCATTTGGGAGACAGAAGTATCCAGTTTGTCTAGGATTAATTGCATTTGCTATATAGGTAACTAAAGAAATTTCCAATATATTCGAGTATGTGTTTCTTTTCTGTAATTCGGCCATGATCTGTGTCTAGCGTTACTAGTTGATTCCTTCCAATCATAAATATTCACTTGGCTTTCCTTAAACTAAATATATTCTCAAGAGTGGTTTCTAGCGTGTCTTCTTCATTCTTTTTGATGTCTTCTTTCATGCTCTTTCTCAGAGCTTTGCACAGCTCTGCTATATTCTACCTTAGCTTTTCCTGTAGCAACTTTCATTTTTCTTCTCTTGTCCATCAAACCTATTGTTTTATCTGTCAGCTTCTTGGGTTGGTTTTGAGATTGTGTTGGTTTAGATTGAGCCACCCACTTCTTCAGTTGTTGTGATTAGTACCTTTGCTACTTTTTCTGCTTCACTTTCTTTTAATTTACTCTTGATTCTTTCTTAAAATTCCTATTTCCATTCTTCAAGATTTTTGACATTTAAAATTACTCTTTTTCCTGTAATTAACATTAATCTTTCGTATTTCGATTTAATTGAAATTTAGATCTCACTAATTGATGATCTCTGCTTGTCTTGAACCTGCACTAACGCAGTGACATCTTTTACGTTTTGAGACCTATTTATGAGAATGAAGTCTATCTCGTTCTTCACTTCAAAGTTAGGACTCCTCCAAGTCCACTTGCAACTTGGATGCTTATTGAAAAACCTATTCATAATAGGTGTTTACATGCATTCTGCAAACTGTACCAGTCTATCACCTCTGTCATTTATTTCCTCTATTCCATATTTGTCAACAACTGAATCACCTTTTTTGCATGTAGCAACTTTGGAATTAAAATCTCCAATTATGAATTTATAAAAACAATCCCTGCCTTCTTCACAGGTTTCTTTCAGGCGCTCGTAGAAAGATTCTATCTCCCATCAGAGTGAATAGACGTAGGTGCATATGCTTGAACTATTTGGATCTTATCCCTTACTGATATTTTTAGAACCAGACGTGCAATTCTGCTTGAAGTTCTTTCTAAGACTGTCAACTTGACGACAGTGGTTTTGTTTAATAAAAATCCAACTCCATTTAGTTTTCAATTGGGTTCACCACAGTAATATAACAGTTTCCCTGAATTCAAGCGAAAACAGTTTTCACGTTTACGGCGTACTTCACTTAATACAATGATGCTCCAATTAATTTTCTGTCGTTCCTCTTCCATTTCCATCAACCTGTCGTCTGCCCCTAGAGTACGACAAGTGTATCTATATATTTGAAGGCATTGCTTCTCTTGTGTTGTAGACTTAGGATTTTGTGACACTAAAGTAACTCCCACCTGGAGATCCGAATGTGGGGCTATTTTAACTCCGGAACATGAAGTTAATATTTATTAATCTTTATATTTTATTTTCGCAGTCTTTGAATACTGTCAATATGGCTTACAGCTACATTTAATTTCAACAACCTGGAAATTAGCGTTTTACTTTTAATTTTAATCACATGAAAGCAATACGTAAATTTACATAACCAGAAATACTACCTTAGGATTAAATGATGACTAAACGTCGTGACAGTGTAACATATCATTGCGTAGGCTTCCGCTGCCAGAGTCATTTATCATAAAAGTTTTCTGAAAGTTGTACCGCGTCATAATCTAAGATCGTTATTACTTTAATAACCGACATTTCGGCCAACGTTACAGTGACCTCCTTCTGTGAATACTGATTTGATCTGATTATTACGGGTCACTATATTTTGTCTTTTCTCTCTTTAATTTTGTTATTGCCAAATCCACTATAAAACTATAAAAAGAAGGGGAAAGCATTCAACACAAAAAACAAACCAGGAGTTTCTGGCGTTCCTGATGAAGTGGGATTATGTGCAGCTGGAAAACGTATTCCAACAGGGAGCACAATCGAGGGAAACACAGTCACTTGTGAAAAAAATGTTTGTATAGTCTATGGGACTTAACTACGGGGTCATCAGTCCCTAAACTTACAAACTACTAATCAACTACTTACGAACTAGGACGGCACAAATATCCATGCCCGAGGGGGGATTCGAACCCCCGACCGTAGTGACCGTGCGGACCGTGACTGGAGCGCCTCAGTCCCCTCGGCCACCGCGGCCGGCAGTCACTTGTGAGCGAGCGGTCTTACGTAACGGTGTCACTATGTTTTTGGAACAGGAATAACGGAAATATGTTTGGAAAACATAGTTTCCTTATTGGACGACAGCGAACGGGTGAATAAAACCTTTATCCATTATGGGTCGGAACCTGCGAGTGTAACTTTAGGTTTCAGAAATTACTGCAACCAGTTTATTATTTTTTTTTTTATTTCTTTCTCAATTAAGTTATTTATTTGACCATGAGCGGTTTCAAGCTGCCTAGTAGCTCATCATCAGATGGTACACATACATTTCAGTGTAGTTATATGTCTATTAGGAGTTTCATATTAGCCCATATTATATCCATGTGTGTGTTCTGCTTTTGGTTAACATTTTGTACATTTCACAACACTGCCTAAACATTAGCACTCCCATGTCTTTCAAATTCAACGTGGGAATTGCTGTGCTGTGCTAATGTGTGTGCAGGGTTGTGTAATGTACAAAATGTTAACCAAAAGCGGAACATACATAGATATACTAAACATGAAACTCCTTGTGATGATGATCTGCTAGCCAGCTTGAAACCAGTCATGGTCAAACGCGACTGGTTGCAGTAATTTCTGAAACCTAGAACTGGTAAATGTTTTACAAGATGAAAATAACAGTCAAGTTCGCAATATTTGACAATTTATTAGATAAGTTGACCGCTTTCGATCTCTGGTGAGATCATCCTCACACCTAGTCGTCTCGCTGTTGATTTCCAGGCAATAAGTGAAGCGAGGAAGCGAGGAAGCTCTTAAAGCGCTTAGTGTCTTGAGCTGGCGAGCGGATGAGTGGTCGTTGGGAAAGCGGGGTGATTGGGGCCTCGAGATTTGCACGTGTTCTCATTGAGAACATTCTAAATGGGCCGCGCTTGATAAAGCTTTGATATCTCTGCTTCTGGTCCTCGTTGAAAAGCATGTGACGTAGCTTAAAGGAGTACAAACGAACTTACGTGTATAATAGCCCAGAAGATATTTAAATTTCCTTTAATTTCCACCTTTTACGTTTTTTTTTTCATTTATTTAACGTTCAATTAAAAATAACAGAAGTTGTGAGGAGATGAGGTAAATGTTAAGGATACCAGCAACAAGCTTAACGTAAGTATCGATAATTAAGCAAATAATTTAAATATAATATTGTAAAAATGTTCAAATGTTTGTAATTCTATCGGACCAAACTGCGTGGTCATCAGTCCGTAGCTTACAAACTACTTAAACCTAGATAAACTAACCTAAGGACAAACACACACACACCCATGCCCCAGGGAGGACTCGAACCTCCACGGCGAGCAACCGCGCGCTCCGCAGCGAGACGCTTTAGACCGCTCGGCTACTCCACCGCGGCTAATATTGTAACAATAATGTATTATTGAAAGGGCAGTAAACGTAAAAAGTGGAAGTTAAATGAAAATTAAATATTTCCTGGGCTATTTTGCTCGTAAGTCAGTTTCTACCGCGTTAAGCTACGTCACATGCTTTTGAACGTGAACCAGAGGCGCGCAAATCCCCCCCCCCCCCCAAATCGCTTTCCCCATGGCCGCTCATCCGCTCGTCCACTCCTCTAAAACTCAGGACACTACGCGCTAGCTCGCTTTACTTTACTCTACTTTACTAATATTAGAAACAATGCAACATATCCTAGTATATTTTTCTTAGTAGTATAAGTATTCAGTATTAGGCTCCATGAAGCACATCGCTGTAAAACGTTAATTACATCCCCTAGATTTTTTCTAAGAAAAATATTTATCTCGGCTCCAGAAGGTCGTACAATAACATTGTTTGTTTTAAAATATCTGCAAAAATTTCAGCAATATATATCCTTGAAAAAAAAAGAAGAAAAAAAAAACAGGACCGAAAAAAATGAACGTTTTTCAAAGTCATTCTTCATACTTACAATTAACAAAATCCAATAAATTATTTAATAGCATGATATTACTACTCTTCACGAAGAAAAAAGATTAAAAACCGTTCCTCTAGGTCGAGCCCCTGAGCAAACTCCGGCCATTTTTTGAGAAGGCCTTTTTTCAAAAAATTGATAAATCTCGAAATATACTTCATATTTTAATTTTTTTCGAAAAAATACATTTTTGACTTATCTCGTGCGATAGTTGCGGCAGATAGTAAGTTTGTAAATGTGAATGTTGACGCGTTATAAAGAATCTAGTTTTTATAGGTTTTTTAAGTGTTTTCTCGATATATGCCGAAAAGTAACAATGCAATCGATATGTACAAAAAAGCAATCGGTAGAAAATCTTAAGGCCTATAACTTTCTAATTTAATATTTTCCCATCAGAGTTATCGTATTTTATTTCTTTAAGAAAAACCATTTTTTCTACTTTGTGAATATTTTTTATGAATTTCGCCATCGTGGCTCGAGTTTCATGAAATATAAACTCTGTTTAAAACTTTATTTCGTCTACACTCATATATTTTGTTTTCACTTTTGTTTCTGCACTGACTTCTCGCTAATGTTTGGAATTATTTTATTGATTTATCGTATCCAAGACATCACTTATCTTACAATACAATAATTAACTTAAACAATAGAGGAGAAGCATGTAAACCATTTATAATACATAGTAGTAGGGGAGAGAACGTTAAATGCAATAATATGGAAAATATGTGGAAAGAAAATCAGAAGACAAGAAAATATTTAAAAGAGCTGATTTAATTCTATCAGGGATTTCAAAGTTTATATTCCACATGCAGCCCAATACGTTGCAGCATGAATGGCTTTGTTATTTGCTGCGAGTAAATCCTCCACCGCACACGGTTCGTCCAGCTTCCTGCAGACGAGCAGGTGCTGTGGGTCTTGCAGCTCTCCACACTCGCATGTCTCGTCTCCCCATTTCTTCAGGTTTACTCTTCACCGTTTTACTCCTGTTCGTAGCCTATTCAGTGCTTTGCAGTTCGAAACCAGCTGCAGGTTCTTCTCTGGGGCTCTTCCCTGGTCTTTCTTGTTCCAAGTTTCGCCACAGTTCCTCTCGTCGTGCTTTAGGCGATAGAAGAGTTGATTTGGTTGTTTATAGGAAACTCTTCCTTGATTTAAGCCTAAAAGTTTGGAGGCTATGACGAAACAGTAGATGCCTAGGATCTGTCTCCTGTTTAAGCTTTTCGCTTTCTGAAGCTGTTCTCCTTCTTATGTCTGGAGAGGTTATGGCCATGAGTTGGTACATCAGATTTGTGGGAGCTAGTTGGAGACATCGTCCTGTCTCATTAAGGGCTATATTTACTTGTTACGCATGGTGGATTTTTGCCAGACAAGTGCCGAATACTCCGCGGCAGAGAAACAGCGCTAGAGCTGACGCACGGAGAACTGCGAGCTGTGCTCCCCATCTGCTATTTGTGAGCTTGCGCATGATGGTATTCCTGGCACTCACTATCAGTTCTGTGTCCACACAGTGTTCCTTGTGCGTGAGAGCAAGTTCGAGTTTAACTACAAGGTATTTTGGCGTGTCGCAATGAGAGAGGCACTATCCCCTCCAGATTTTGTTGAGTTTTCTCCTGGCCTCCCTATCTGGAATAATTAGGTACAACCACAAATCACAGATGACACGGGTCCAGGACATTGTGATCAGTAACGCCTTTCTGCACGAAACCCCCAGTCGCCATTTTCCAGTATGTCAATGAATGACCAAATGTTGCTGCGAGAACACGTTCCTTCTTCGTGGCACAGAATACCAGTCTTTCACCCTGCCCGCCAGATCACCAGACGTCACCAACCAGAAATGTGTGGGATATGGCGAAAAGGAGAGGGTAAAGCTGTGACGCAATTGCGAACACCACAACGAGAGGTATCAGGGCCCCTGGTAGACCTTGTGCCAGGGCAAATGCTGACCCGGGGTGACTGAAATGCTAATCATTTCTTCAGAACTTACTAGTCAATATGAACTTCCTATATCCAGTGTTTCATGTGTTCATTTTTATTTCTGGACGTCAGTATGAGTAATTTTAATTGGAACTGTGACATAGATTAAGACTGAAACATTTTCAATAGAAGATACATTCTTTCGTACTACATTTTACAAAACATATAGGCCCATATACGCACATATATTTTCGATTACCTCCCAGTTAAGGAGTAAACGCGTAGTTGCAAATAATCAATGTAACCATATATAAACTGCTAAGAGACTGTTCATATAGACAGATTTGATTATTGAATGTATAAATTTTGATACAGGATACGTAAGAAAAACATGTTAACTACACGCAAAGCCGCGGAGGAAGAACAATGCGAAAAGGACGTACATAAGGAGATGTACAATACTGACCATTAGAATTGCTACACCAAGAAGAAATGCAGATAACAAACGGGTATTCATTGGACAAATAGACTATACTAGAACAGAAATGTGATTACATTTTCACGCAATTTGGATGCATAGATCCTGAGAAATCAGTACCCAGAACAACCACCTCTGGCCGTAATAACTGCCTTGATACGCCTGGGCATTGAGTCAAACAGAGCTTCGATGACGTGTACAGGTACAGATGCGCACGCAGCTTCAACACGATAACACAGTTCATCAAGAGTAGTGACTGGCGCATTGTGACGAGCCAGTTACTCGGCCATTATTGACCAGACGTTTTCAGTTGGTAAGAGATCTGGATTATGTGCTGGCCAGTGCAGCAGTCGAACATATTCCGTATCCAAAAAAGCCCTTACAGGACCTGCAACATGCCGTCGTGCATTATCCTGCTGAAATGTAGGGTTTCTCAGGGATCAAATGAAGGGTAGAGCCAGGGTCGTATCTGAAGTGTAACGGCCACTGTTCAAAGTGGCGTCGATGCGAACAAGAGGTGACAGAGACATGTGACCAATGGCACCGCATACCATGACGTCGGGTGATACGCCAGTATGGCAGTGACGAATACAAGCTTCCAATGTGCGTTCACCGCGATGTCGCCAAACACGGATGCGACCATCATGATGCTGTAAACATAACCTGGATTCATCCGAAAGAATGACGTTTTGCCATTCGTGCACCCAGGTTCGTCGTTGCGTACACCATCGCAGGCGCTCCTGTCTGTGATGCATTATCAAGGGTAACCGCAACCATGGTCTCCGATCTGATAGTCCATGCTCCTGCAAACGTCGTCGAACTGTTCGGGCAGATGGTTGTTGTCTTGCAAACTTCCCCATCTGCTGACTCAGGGATCGAGACGTGGCTGCACGATCCGTTACAGCCATGTGAATAAGATGCCTGTCATCTCGACTGCTAGTGATACGAGGCCATTGGGATCCAGCACGGCGTTCCATATTGCCCTCCTGAACCCACCGATTCCATATTCTGCTAACAGTCATTGGATCGCGACCAATGCGAGCAGCAATGTCGCGATACGATAAACCGCAATCGCAATAGGCTACAATCCGACCTTTATCAATGTCGGAAACGTGATGGTACCCATTTCTCCTTCTTACACGAGGCATCACTACAACGTTTCACCAGGCAACGCTGGTCAACTGTTGTTCGTGTATGAGAAATCGGTTGGAAACTTTCCTCATGTCAGCACGTTGTAGTTGTCGCCACCTGCGCCAAACTTGTGTGAATGCTCTGAAAAGCTAATCATTTGCATATTACAGCATCTTCTTCCTGGCGGTTAAATTTCTCGTCTGTAGCACCTCATCTTCGTGGTGTAACAATTTTAATGGTCCCAACAATGTAAAAATCGCTTATAGATTTTAATATAATAAAATGTCCGAAATCCGCTAAAAATTTAATTGTAATGACTTCGTCGGAGCTTCTGGAGAGCAGGCGCAGGGCTGTGATAAAATGATTTCCGTTGGCGACTGGTGTTTACGGAGAAACAGCTCTCCCCACATCCGCGTTAGAGCTTGGGAACAGATGACCGATCCACTAAGAAACTGCCTACAAACACTTGTCCGCATTGTGTGATCTCTACCAAGTGGGATTGACTGGAGGATACCGAGAAAGTTCAGAGAAGGGCAGCCCGTTGTGTTAAGAGTGTCACGGAAGCGATACAATAGTTGGGATGGAAATCATTAAAAGAAAGGCGGTGTTCGTTGAGGCGAGTTCTATTTACGAAATTTCTATCACCATCTTCCTCCTGCGAATGCGAAAATATTTTGCTGGCACCCACCGACGTAAGGAGACATCGTTGTTATCATCATCATCATAAAATAAGAGAAATCAGATCGAAAATGGAACGATTTAGATGTTCATATTTTCCGTGCACTATTAGCGAATTGAACGATAGAGAAATGTTATGAAATCATTTGCCAGGCACTTAAAAGTGACTAGCAGAGTAAATATGTAGATTTATCGTTGTGCGATTGGATTCGTGTTTTCCTGTCAGATATGACAGAATACATTGTGAGTGACGGTAAGTCGTCGAGTGGCATCTGGCGTTCCCCATGGAAGTGTTTTAGGGCCCTTACTGTCCGCCCCCGTAGCTCAGGCGACAGCGTCACTGATTACCACGCACGGGCCCCGGGTAGGATTCCCGACAGGGGACTGCGTGTTGTCTTCATCATCATTTTCATCATCATGGAAGTGGCGTCAAGAAAAAAGTCTTGCACTAGGCGTCCGAACAACGCCAGACGGAATCTCCCGGCCAATAATGCCAAACCATCATTTCATTCAGGGCCCTGCTGTTCCTTTAGGAGACAATCTGAGTAGCTCCCTTAGAATGTTAGCGGATGCTGCTGCCATTTATCGATTAAAGTCACCATACGATCAAAGGCTACTTCAAAATGATTTAGATATCTGCATGGTGCAAAAATTGGCGTTTTACCGTTAATAATAAGTGTGAAGTCATCTATATGATCACTAATAGAAATCCGTTAAAGTTCAGTTACTCGATAAATCAGTCAAATCTAAAGGCCGTCAATTCAACGAAATACCTGGGAATAACAATTACGAGCAGCTTAAATGGGAAAGAACACACAGAAAATAGTGCAGGGAAGGAGAACCAAAGACTACCTGTCACTGGCAGAAAGAAGATGCAACATTTCTACAAAGAAACTGCCTACACAACACTTGTGTGTTCTATTTTGGATTATTGCTGCGCATTGTAGGATCCATACCAGATGGGACTGACGGGCGATTTAGAGAAAGTTCAGAGAAGGGCACCTCATTTTGTATCATCACGATATAAGAGAGAGAGTCACGGAATTGATGCACGAGTTGGGGTGTAAATCATTAAAAGAAAGGCGGTATTTATTGCAGCGAGATCTATTTGTGAAATGTCTTTCACCAACTTTCTCTTCCGAATTCCTACATATTTTTAGCATCCACCTACATAGGGAGACACCATCATCATAAAATATAATATATAAGAATAAAATAAGGTGTTCATTTTTCCCGCGAGCTATTAGAGAATGGAACTAAAGATATCATAAAACTGGTTCGATGAACTCTGTGCCATGCACTTCATTGTGACTTGCAGAGTATCCACGTAGATCTAGATGTAGATCTTCTTCCAGAATGCGATGCCATTGTGTTACTATTGCGCCATATCGCTTGGTTTCAAATTTAATTTTGGGGCTTTGTCGCGGCCTTTTGCGGATCAGGGTTTTCGCAGCGCTGGTACAGAGAGATAATGAAAGTCTGTGTCTGATTAGTGATCTTCACTCTAACTAAGCTTGGACCAGTCGGTGGGTGGCTGAAGGCTCCGGAGGCGTGCCAGTTCCAGAGACGCGTGCCCTCCTGCCCTCCTGGCCAAGGCGGTGGTCCAGCCACCACCTGTTGGCGTCGCGTTGCGTCGGAAACCGCGGTGCGCGCGCCCCACCACACAGCAGCACACCAGACCACTTCCTTCCTGCCACACGGCTCTCTCCGCGGCTCTCAAATGCTTCACGCCTCTCTCACATGCTAATAGTACCAAGGCCTGTGGCGATTCTTAGTTTTAGTCAGAGACGACCACGGGAAAGGGCCGGTAGAATAAGGGGACACTGGCACTATCCTGGGTATTTACTTTTTATTTATTACAGAAATTACATCGAATTAGCAACAGTTCCTGCTACACTGCAAATTTAGCACCCGCGACGGATAATACAGTAGTTTCATAACCACTATACAGGACTTGCACTACGTTTATTTCGTGAACGGTTCCAGATATCGAAATGGGGTTTTCGACAACTCACAGTACGCTAAGTGGCACCTACTTTGAAATGTGCCAGAGACTTTTTTTCTTCCTTCCGGAGATCCACAACCCTCAATCTTCATTTTAAATAGTAGGATCCAAAACAAAATTTGCAGATGCACCTGATGATGAGACATACGTCTCGAAAGTCTGGTAGAACATAAAATAAAAACTTTAAAATTTAAATTTAAAATAATTCTTTTTTCTTTTTTTCCCCTTTACCATTGAACCACATGTGGAAGATTGGTGAGGCGTGAGTTTGACGTGATTAGTTTAAGACTTGCAATATTTCCTTCCTCTCATCACCCATTGCCCCCGGAAGGATATATCTGTACTCGTAGTGTTTGCGTCAATATTGCATGCGTGTAGAAGTGCATTTATTTTTTCTAAATGCATCAGCTGAATGAAACATACGTAATCAGAAAGCCCGGATTGAAATTGAAAGATTACAAATTTATTTTATGACCAGTTTCAAACTAATGACCAGTTTCGCCAATGCTATGCAGCCATGATCAAACACGGCGGATCTCTGACTTCAGTGATAAAACAGATCTTCAAAATCCAAAGGATCGGACCTGTAGATTATAAACTAATATAACATTGCACAGATTTGCATGTTATTTAACACACAACTATCTATTAGGATAGCTTGATACGTTTATGGTTGTTCAACGACTGTTTCAAATGGGCATGTGATAGTGCCTACATCGAAATATGTGATATGATCTTCCGTAATATTGCTTCTTCGACAATGCTAATTTTATCTTCCTACATCTTTCATCTAAATCCACTTGAAAGTAATTTGGCCAACTGACCATCATTTATAGCTCCATAGCTTCGTCTGTAGGAAAACATATCCTCAGACTAGGATCTAAGTTCTTGCGAAAATATTGCTTTATAACACATATTACCCGAATCAACTTGTTTGCTGAAGACTGTTATTGAAACGTGACTGTGAAACACAGCGTATTGCTGCACTGTATTCTACACTAAACTCAAACCGCGCGGGAGTGCCCGTGCGCTCTAAGACTCATTACTGCGGAGTGCGCATCTGATCGCCGTTGGAGGTTCGAATCCTCCCTTTGGCATGTGTGTGGTTTATTAGTTTAAGTAGTTTGTACGTCTAAGGACTGAGGGCCACTGCAATTTGGCCCAATAGCTTTACAAACATTTGAACTAAATTCACGAAGACGTGTCACCATTAGCCATTTGAGCAACACAGACGAAACTGACTTCACATGCTGCTATCAAAAAGTAATTCGTATCATTACTTGTAGCTGTCGTCACTATAACAAAATTTAATAGTCAATTGTCATGTACATACATAGACGGCCAACGGGTGGCATTTACAACTACAGTAGTCGTACAATGGTTCACAAAGATTTTATACAACGGCACTCCATCGAGCGTTAATTCCATTTTTGTTTACTACTCCTAAATACCACAAAATTAGATACCATGTGGCAAGAAATACAAACTATATTCAATCTTCATCGAAAGGAAAAGTGATCTGTTGGTGCATGCAATCACAATTTCAACAAAAAATAAGCCAGCCCACAAGCATAATTTACATATTAAGAAACACTGTCCAAAAGATACTAGTTATACAAGGTCTCATTTTACATACTACGGACCAAGCAGTTTAATTTTGCAATCTAGATAGGGTACTGTATACTTAAGGTTAACACATGCACCACTACAAATGGTCTGTGTTTAAATTAGCTAAAACAAAAGGGAGCATAGCTCACAACTTGTTAATACATATTATATTAATACAACGGTATTTTAATATCCCATGAAGAGGGATATTACAAAAGATTATCACTCATGAATAGGAAATAAGACAATGGAGCTATTGAGCACCTCGCCTTGCGCATTGGCACATCCTCCATTACGGCAACATCCGTCCTTCATATTTTATTTGGCACATTGAAAATTTATCAAAAACACGTAATATCTCGTAAAAATCTTATTACTATAAATTATAGACGCATCAACTGTAAAAGCCTTCACAAGATCCAATTATGAATAATAGTGAAGTCACTACTGTCCTCCTAACAAGAATAGCTGTGTGGTTACCGGTATCGCGTTGCGCCGTCGAAGGTAGTGGGTTCGAGACCGACTGCAAGTAATTTTTTAAAACCCAATCTTCTTTTCAACGAATATGGGAACAACAATGATTTTTGTTTAATAAAAGGTTTGCAACCAAGGTCGCTTTCTTCGTGTAATTACATTACCGGTTTCGGCGTGCTAGACGCCATCTTCAGACCTGTAGTAATCTTACATGAATTCTTACATAGTATAACGGTAAACTGTTACAATAGTAGTGAATTCATTTAAGATTACTACAGGTCTGAAGATGGCGTCTAGCACGCCGAAACCGGTAATGTAATTAAATGAAGAAAGCATTCTTGGCTGTAAACCTGTTATTAAACAATTCTAGATCGCCCCAATAATTTCGTATTGTTACTTGCCACATACCTTTGCACGTTTTAGTAAATGAATCGCGAATTTGAGAGTAAATAACATGTATACTGTTCGTTGTAACAAATATTTAATTGTTTGAAAAGATGTGGGGGGGAGCAGCCTTTGCGCATGCATAAGGTTAATGTCACGTGACGTAACGTGAGGCGAAGGTAGCTTGTCTCTTTATCGTAACAGATTCGTTTTGTTAGTCACTTAACAGTGTAATCAGTTACTGTGTTTTAGTGTTAATGTGCATCTTCATATGTTCTTGGTGTTTATTATCAAAGAAAAATGAACAACGTTCAGTATCTTAGAAACAAATTACTCAGGTTTAAGCTTGGCTCAAAAGTGTGAAATAAAGAAACTTGGTAGGCCGACGCCTCAACTCGAGCTGAAGCAAGCGCAAACAAGCTGAGATAAAAGACATTCTGCAGATCTTTTAACGAAAATTATGTCTAAAGGGAGGTGGGCAAAGCGGGGTGCTTTCCCATGGCGCCATTCGCAGAGGTGCGTCAATTGTCTCTTTGGACGCCGAACGGGGAAGGAGGGTCTCCGAAATTTCTGACAGAAAAATATATTTGCTTAACCAATTCATAATTAATGGTACACGAGGAATTCCGTAATTATATATTAGGAAACATTTGTGTGGTTATAGTGGATCTCAGCAACGGGCGGACTAATTTACTTGCTGTTTTCGATTCCAGATAAAGTGGCCGCTGGGAACACAGGAAAAAGTACCAAGAAAGGGAAATCGGCACGTTTCGAGGGGTAAATTCAAAATCGAAAATTTAAAAGAAATGAATATGCGGTTTTGAATAGTTTTGCAACGTCATTAGGGCAAACCGAACCCCAAGAATCGGAATCCGAAGTCTGTTTTCCGAAATATCCTAAAACAAACGCAGGAAAACAAAAAAGGTATCATTTTTTGCACATTTCTTTTTTTTCTTTTTTTGTTTTTTAATCGAACCGGCGGATTTTTCTCATTTTGAAATATATTGCAGAGCATTTTCTCCTTTATCGAATAGTGTATGCCACATTCGTAGGAAAAATCGGAAACGGCAGATAGATTTCGGCAAACTTTTACCTGCTAAAAATGTTACCAACTGACATGGAAGTGCTATAAAATTCGTAAAATGTCCATAACTCCTTTTACTGTGTAAATTTAAATTCAGTTAAAAACCTGTAACTCTCGCCTTTCTTAAATTAGACTCCAAAGTAATTTCTTATGGAAATATCTTGCTGTGAATATTTCAATACTTTTGTTTTACGATATCTTTGGTTCTAATTTAAGTAAGCCAGACCGTCGATAGCATTAACATGTGAATAAAAAAATACACTTGGCAGTTGACAAACCTTACAGATGACATTTAAACAATAGATTACCGAGCAGGTGCATCACTGATAACTATACAATTCACAGACTGTTTATGCTTAGGAATCCGGTTGCTTTCAGCTAATAAAGAAACAGCTGATTTTCATCATTATGAATTTTATTAATCATTTTACAGCTGTAATGCCACATATTATCACAAACTTTTAAGTAGTCATCTCATTTTCACAGGATTTGTCGGCACGACTGTCTAAAGTGTTACATGTCGGCCACCAGCAGCACTGTGTTAGCAATTCTCACTGGCGCAGCGCAACGGTCTTTCACTGTTGATTTACGTTACTCGAAAGAAAAATTAGTTACTGAACATTTATAGCTTGATCAATCCGGTCACTTATAACCGTACCAAATTGTGCAGACGGTTTTTTACATGTCAGTGAAAAGTATGAAAAAATCAAAGTTTCGAGACCTTCTATAGAAATCAGAGAAATCCGAAATAAATTATACTGGCAAATACTGACCCGGAGACCACAAGAGATGTATTGCTTCTTTGGTTGTCTATCGTCGGAGTGGGCAGTGCTTGTTATTCTTCATTATTATTATTTATAAGTTCTCTGATTTGCTTCAAGACGCAAACTTCATTTTTAAAACTTAATGTTCTTTTGTCAAAAAGGTGCCTTAGCGGAGAACACTTCCGAACTACAGCGACAAAAGATCGTTCGTCATATTAATGCCAATGAAATAATGCTGACAGCATTTCCTTAATCCTTGCAATCCTTGCAGCCGCTTTGAACGCCAAGGTGCTCGTAGTGGACAATTTATTCCGCGACTCTTTATACGGCACTCTCCAAACGTCTAAGGTAAGTGCTAATGCGATGCTTCTTGGCAACGAATATTGCGATGTTTGGCAGTGTCTTCTGAATCCTGTCATTGTCTTTTCTAATCCCATGCTTACCAACTTTCGAAACCACATTGGTAATTGGATTATTGCAGTTTATATCCCTGAGACTAATAGATTTCATTATTTGGATCCCTTTTGCCCATACCAGTCGCCTTATTTAGCGTAGTCGAATGGTTTAATATCACTGTTTGGCCAGAACCAGAAACGCAACACCCTTACCCACAAAGCTGGCACTATCCAGTAAAAATATTCATTATGATTTGGGGGTTTGTTTCATACTGCTTACAAATAAATAAATAAATAAACAAAAAACCAAAACCCAAAAAAAGGAAAATAAAAAAAATTATCATTCATCCTGTAGACTGAGAACGATGGCGAGGTTAGGAACCTTACACTGAAACAATGTTGTTACCAAAGTAATACTCATCTAATTATAACAATTAGATATTCATCAACAATGTTACCTTTGTAAAAACATTCGCTTAATGCTTCATACCCGAAGGGCTAGTAATAGTAAGTAATCGTCCGCAGGCGATTACCCTTCAAATCGCAATGCCCTGCTGATTGTTTATTGAAAATAGTATACTTTAAAAGCTATAAAAACTATTCACACTTGTTTTTATAGCTTTTTTTTAATTAAATAAAAATGACGAAAATGTATTGCTCTTTTAGTTATCTCTCCTCTGGGTGAAAGTTGGACATGTTTTGTTATTCCTGGACTTTTCCAAATTGTACTTATGCTGTTATTGCACAATACACAAAACTAAATTTTAAAACATAATTTTAGGTTACTGAAGCACATTTCTGATCTCCACTGACGAAATATCGTTCGACATATTAATGCCAACAAAATAAGTTTTCTTTATTGGCAAATAATACTTTGAATGGCGCTCTGATTTCCTCAATACTTTGATTCCTAACAGCTTTGAAGCAATTACGGTTGGCTGGTTTTAACTGTAAATAAATTTCACTTAGACATATTTTATGGTGGTAGTACTTGCTCCTGTGACGGCGACCCCTCGAGCAAGACACTTCGGCACCACTGAGGGTCACGACCCACGACTAAAGTGTTATTTCATTTATACTGATAAAATTTTACAGTAACAGACAGCTACTTAATTTTTTTGGTCCTCACAGTTGTATCGTTTGGTCACTACTATACTGAAATAACCTTAGAAAACATTACGTATTAAACACACAGAGTTAGTATTGAATCAGAACACGATTTCAATGACAGACTTGTCATTAACAGTTTCTTGCATTCACGATATTATTCGTTGCTTGGGAAACAGTCCCACACACACAATTTTACAGAGTTTAATGTCAGGTGTGTTTAATCTATCTGAAAAACATGAACATACTAATTTTCGTAATTTAATTAGTTTACTTCATAGACAAGGCCTTCACTTAATTTTATTGGAAAATTCAGTCAATAACAGTTACATCACGAATGACCAGTGACACATTCCTCTCTCAAGACATGCACAAATTTCACATTTCACCAACGAACAGGTAAGTTTCAACGTATAGTCAGTAGCATGAATTTACTTAGCTAAGCGGATTTCGGCTTATAAGGACATCAGAGTATGTATATCAAAGAAGTCACAGTATTTGTCAGCAAGTATGGAACAGATTATACACTGCTCATTCTTAGTTATGTATAAAGATAACTGAAAAACACGAAGAGATAGTGCGTGTCATCACCTCTGACCTACCGTGGAAATGCTTGGAAAAAAAATGTATCAACATGTAAGTAGAAAAAGAGTACTGAGCGGGGTGGTGAAGTGGAAGGACGGTGTTTCGAACCCACCTCCGGGCATCCTGAGTTAGGTTTTCGTGATTTCCCTAAATCGCTCTAGGCAAATGCCAGGATGATTCCTTCGAAGGGGCACGGCCGATTTCCTTCCCCATCCCCCATCAAAAACTGTCTGAGCATGTCCTTCGTCTCTAAAAACCGCGCTGTCGACGGGGTGTTAAATTCTAATTTTTCTTCTATCCTTTTTCGAAACACAATGTCTGTACAATAACGTGTAAATTTAAGTTAAATTTGTTGTTTCTGTTAACTGGAAACTTTTGTATCTGCACATACGTAGGTTCAACTTCTAAGAAAAGTATTCACAAATCAAAAACTAATGTGTTTTAAATGTGAAATATCAAATGCATATAGTGAAAGATTACACAGCTCTTTGTTGCCGAACTCTGGTGCTTACTAGAGTCAAAATGAATATCAGTCTGGATCGCACCGGTTCCCACCTTTTTACCATGTCATCTCCAGATCACTCTGGAGCAGGCGACGCTGGAAGTGAGATAATCAACTACTCAAATCAATAAAGAACTTTCAGATGACTCAGACACATAACTGAGCGCGCGGACCACACACACACATTCACACACACACACACACACACACACACACAAACCTTTCACATTCTGCACTCATAATGTATTGCTACTAAAGAAAAACTTTCCTGAGAGAATATAAAGGGGGAAAAGCAGTTTATTATGTGATGTCTGAGTAGGAAAGAAGAAGAATTTGTGTTTTCTGAAGCCAGAAATTCTGAATGCAGAATTAAACCTGATTAAAACTATTGCAGTCAATAATGGTTTTGAAACAAATATAGTAGATGATGTCTTCAGACAAAAAACCAGTAACAGAATCACCACCCTTGGATCCACAAATAACGAGCACAACGATTCAAAAAATATACCATACATAGGACCTGTATCTTACAGATTACAACGTCTCCTTAAAAATAAATACGACTGCAACATAGTATTTTCCACCATCGATAGCACAGTGGTAGAGTGCCAGATTAGAAATCCAAAGGTCGCGGCTTCGATCCCCACCAGGTCCTAGGATTTTTATCTGACACTGTACACTTATTTCACCTCTGGCAGTGTTGCTGATGTGAAAAATATGGAGTAGCACCGTGTTTCGGAACCCACGTTAAACTGTATGTCCCCCCATAACTGGCTGGGTAAATCAGTTCTAAGGTCGGAGGAAGGCAACGGCATAGCACCTCCAAACAGGTGTTCAAACCAATCTGCCGATTGTTGACTCCTATACCTTTTTTTTAACCGCCTGAAAGATAAACTTATCCATAACTTAAAACCTACACGTTCGCAGTTGCAAAACTCAGACGTTTATAAAATTTCCTGTGACACCTGCCCAGACTATTACATAGGACAGACTGGACGACCCTTCTCTGTCTGATATAAAGAGCACCTCTAAGGGGGAAAAAAGGGTACAAATATATATAATTCGTCCTCTGCTGAGCACATTCTGACCACAGGCCACAAACCTAAAGAAGTTCATGATGTTGGTATTTTGCACACAGAAAATAAAGGTTTCAGTCTTGACATGCTTGAACAACTAGAAATTTATAAAAAAAAATCTGTAATGACCAATTCATTCTCAATGAACAATTGCTGTTGCATGGTAAAAACTTTTTTGTTGGCGTAAAGCCCTTACTCAGAATCACGTAATGTGAAATATTAACCCAGTTTCCAGTCTGTAGCCTCAAATATTGTTTTCTCTCTTTTCTCTTTTTCTGTACTCACTTTGTGTAATTTTCAAACTACGAGGCGCGTCCAGAAAGTAAGTTCCGTTTCAATTTATCTCCACTACAGCGCTGCGATTGCAGTTCCGCACATGCGCTGTAGACGATGTGTATCAAGGAGAAGAACGTTCGCCATTTGGAGATCGCTGTCAGTTACGTACGCTTTGTTGTGCTTGTTTGAAATGTCGGCGTTGATTGAAAATCCCGCCGCTTGTGAAATCAGGTCGGTGATTCGGTTTCTCAATGCGAGCAAAGTGAAACCAAGTGAAATTTATCGGCAAATTTGCGACATTTACGGACGAAACGCGATGAGTGATTCGATGGTGATGACATTGGTCCGACAGTTCAATGGCAGGCGTAGTGATGTGCACGATGAAGAACGAAGTGGGCGTCCACCTTTGGTTACAGAAGAACTGGTTCACGCGATTGATGACAAGATCCAGGAAGAATTTGGTTTACAATTACTGCTCTCGCTATGGACTTCCCCCAAATTTCACGACACTGATGTTTCCAACTGGTTGAAGGTACAGGCGGCAGATTTCTATGAAGAAGGTATACAAAACCTGGTGCCACGCTATGACAAAAGCCTGTACAATTTCGGCAGTTATATGGAAAAGTAGTTTAAGAATTGTGGAATTTTGTGCAATAAAAATTTCTCCTGTATCTGTGTACAATTTCATTTTATTACCAAACGGAACTTACTTTCTGGACGCGCCTCGTCTTTTGTCGTCTAGTAACATACTTTTTAACATGTCATATGCTTGTCAATTACTAATATGTAACTATATAAGTTCACTTTGCATATAAGGTGCTACTATTGAATAACAGATGGCGCGATACATCGTGGCCACGTGATAGCTTCGACGGCGTGTTCGCCTGTCAGTCTGGTGCCTCTTGCAGTGCTGGCCAAACACGCGACCGTTAGCGGCGCGTTGTCTAATTTGTTTTTTAAAAAAATTTGCAATGTGGAAACTTTTTAATTTTTAACGTGTGCCCTATCGCTCGAGACCTGCTGACTATACATTTATATGGAAGTAATTTGTGAGATCGTATCTTAGGATATGATGTTTCATACTATCTCTGTAATTTGCACTACTTTTAAAATTTTCTGTTCATAGGTAAATAAGGTGCGCCTCGGTTGCACAGTGGTTGTGTGCTAGACTACAACTCCAAAGGTCCCGGGTTCGACCCCCGCCAGGTCCTAGGAGTTTTATCTGTCACTTCCCACTTCTTTCACCTCTGGCAGTATTGCTCATGTGAAAAATACCGAGTAGCACCGTGGTTCGGAACCCACGTTAAACTGTAGGTCCTATAACTGGCTGGGTAAGTCAGTTCGTAGGTCGGAGGAAGGCAACGGCATACCACCTCTAAACAGGACCACGCCTAGTAAAGCACTGTGGTGTTCAAACCAATCTTCGGGTTGTTGACTTTACCTTTTTAGGTAAAATAACTGTTTTACTTCTGATAAAGACTCCCCTACTGAAGCCGAAACCAAAACTTCTGCAACCTAAGAGCTGTTTCTCAAGTGATTATTTTATATTTTGACGAACGTTTGTTGTCTTTAACATGAATATGTCTTCCGCAGCCGAAGATGAAACATTAGGGGAAAGTTTTACAAATCGATCACGGCTTATGAGCTCGGAAGTTTTAAATGATGAGGTAACATCGTAGAAACATTTAAAAAAGCCAAGATCGCTGATCATATTTCTTTTTTTACTTACGACGACCGGTTTCGCTGAACTATGTCAGCATCATCTGGTCAAATAAAATATTTTACAAGGCCATAATCTTGTAATGTCAATCAGTTGTTATATAACAATTTACAGTGCATAGGTGCACTATGTTATTATAATGACATAGTGCACCTATGCACTGTAAATTGTTATATAATAACTGATTGACATTACAAGATTATGGCTTTGACAAAATGATGCTGACATAGTTCAGCGAAACCGGTCGTCGTAAATAAAAAAAATTATGATCAGCGATCTTGGCTTTTTTAAACGTTTCTACAATATCATAATTGGATTCCTCCTAGAACGTAAATCAATTCAACGATGAGGTAACAGTACATTTTATCGGTAGAAATTATGTTTTTAACATTGTCAAATATTTGTTGAATGTTAAAAACTTGAATTTTTGTTTATAGCAGAAGATTTGTCGTTTTATTGAGTCAAAATATTTCGTTACACACATTGACTTGTGTGAAACGTCTCGGACATTAGAGCAATTTCCAAGGACTTCAATGTTTCAGGGAGTTTTCTCCACGACAAAACCTTAGATAACGACGAATATACTTCGTTGTCGGAAGCGATAAGAACTCAAGTTCCATGAATCTTAACGCTCACATCTAACCGCATTTCCGCTAAGTCGGAACTTCCTTAACTGCTGCCAAGAAAACAATCTTGGCTGTAAGATATCTGCGGAGCAAATAAGAAACTGGCCTTATTCCTGCGGCCTTGTAAGTTATATTGTTGTATGAAAATGGTTACCGAGTTGAATGTCTATCTTGTTGTTCACAAGAACAGAATACTGAAAAGTATTTATTTTACCAATTAAGTATGCAACGCAGGAACTAGTTCACTTGAAGTTTTCGAACAAACAGATGAATTGCGTTTGATATCGGCACTTGGTGTATATTAATTTAAAATGAGTCCGTTTGTGTTCTCATAATTTAAAAATAAAGTCACAGATATTTGCAAATTTGAGATCATTTAATAACTGGTATTAAATTTTAAGGACAGTTTTCGTAGATTGATTATTTGCGGAGTAATCTAATAACTAACGAAATATGTCATTACGATTTATATGAAAAGGAAAATTCAAGCCTCCATAAATGTTCTTTATTCTGGTTTTTGACATTGAGATACATATGGTTGTGGCAGATGAGTTTTTCTATTCGTTCTGGTAATGTTCTGTCTGTATTGACAGCAGATTTTGTTCCTTTCACTTGGAGCACTGGCATGCAAGCTAAAGTATTGTAGTGAGAGAATTTTTGTTCTCTTTGTGCTATATCAAATCAGACACAAAATCCTCAGTAAATTCTGTCAACGTCCTCCTTTGCCAGGAAGATTATGATCCGATCAATATTCACTCTCTGCCGGCCGCGGTGGCCGAGGTGACTGAGGCGCTCCAGTCACGGTCAGCACGGCCACTACGGTCGGGGGTTCGAATCCCCCCTCGGGCATGGATATTTGTGCCGTCCTAGTTCGTAAGTAGTTCATAAGTAGTTCGTAAGTTTAGGGACTGATGACCCCGTAGTTAAGTCCCATAAGCTTAACAAACATTTGAACATTTGAATATTCACTCTTACGTACCTTTGATTCACTCGTTATTTGCTCCAGTAAACCACTGACATTTTGCGATTTGACATAACAGGCCTTTAAAGTAGTATTAACTGGTCAAAACTCTCATTTGATGCTTTTTATTCTTTCGACAAACCGTCAGCGGTTGCATACAAACCACAACAAAATAATATTCGCAGATATGTAAAAAAAAAAAAAAAAAAAAAAAAAAAAAAAAAAAAAAAAATCTTTGTGAGTTTAAATCGAAATACCATATAAATGTAGAATAGAATTTTTTATCAATATTTATAGTTCCGACTATTGTACACACTCGTAGTATTTTATTTAGTTACTTGTTTGTTTATTATTACTTAGCGTGTGACTAATACAGGAATATAACTGATTATACATATGCTTATACCTATATCCAAATGAGATATTAAGGTCACTCCAATATTCAAGAACTGCAATAAGAGTGATCCGTAAAATTACATGCCTATATCATAGACGATGGTTAGTAGGAGAATTATAGGACATATACTTTCCTCAAACATAAACTATCTCCATGAGAACGACCTATTGACCTGTACTTAATACGGATTCAGAAAGTATCGTTCTTATGAAACACTGCTAGCTGTTTACTCACATGAAGTGATGAGTGCTATAGACAAGGGAACTCAAATGGATTCGATATTCGTAGATTCACAGTAGGCTTTTGACAATATATCTTACAAGCGGCTTCCATTAAAATTGCATGCTTATGGAATATCTCCACAGTTCTGCGATTGGATTCGTGATTTCCTGCCAGAAAGGACACAGTACGTAGTAATTGACGGAAAGTCATCGTACAGAACAGAAGTGATATCTGGCACTCCGCAGAGAAGTGTTATAGAGCCCATACTGTTCCTTATCTTTACATACGATTTAGGAGAGTATCTTAGTAGTTCTTTTAGACTGTTCGCAGATGATGCTGTCACATATAGGTTAGTAAAGTCAGCTACAAAACGATTCAAGCAAGCTATCTACATGGTGCAAAAGTTGGCAGTTGACCCTATATAATATAGAAAGTGAAATTCATCTACATGAGGTCTAAAAGAAATCACTTACGCGATAAATCAGTCAAATCTACAAACCGTAAATACAAATCAATACCTATGAATTACAATAGTGAACAACTGTAATTCGAGAGAACACAGAAAATATGGCCGGCCACGGTGGCCGAGGCGACTGAAGCGCTCCAGTCACGGTCTGCTCTGCACGGGCACTACGGTCGGGGGTTCGAATCCCCCCTCGGGCATGAATATTTGTGCCGTCCTTAGGATTAGCTAGTTCATAAGTAGTTTGTAAGTTTAGGGACTGATGACCGCGTAGTTAAGTCCCATAAGCTATACAAACATCTGAACATTTTCGAACAGAAAATATCGAAGGGAGGAGTGAACCTAAGGCTACGTTTCATTGGCAGAACACTTGGAAGATGCAACAGTTCTACTAAAGAAACTGCCTACACTATACTTGTGCGTACTAATTTGAAATATTGGTGCTCACTGTCGGATCCACTGTAAGTGGGAATGACGGAGGATACTGAGGTTGTTCAGTGAAGCGCTGCTCGTTTTGTACTATCGCGATATTGGGGAGTGTCATGGAAATGATGCAGGAGTTGTGGTGAAAATCATTAAAAGAAAGACATTATTAAACAAGCAATACACTTCCCAATGTTCTACTTCAAAGTAAGGTTAGAAAAGGTATTTATCAAACTCCGGTGATGGTGCTGGGAAAGTCACTCATGTTTGCGAGAAACCAGACTACACCTTGAAAACACAATAACGTTAATTACTCGAAGGTCAATAATTTTTGACTCCATACAAACTAGAAAAAAATGCTCTGACTATCTTTCGATATATAGCATCAAATGTTCAAATGTTTGTAAATCTATCGGACCAAACTGCGTGGTCATCAGTCCGTAGCCTACAAACTACTTAAACCTAGGTAAACTAACCTAAGGACAACACACACACCAATGCCCAGGGAGGACTCGAAACCCCGACAGCGAGCAACCGCGCGCTCCTCAGCGAGGCGTCTTAGACCGCTCGGCTACTCCACCGCGGCTTGCATCAAAAGCGCGATTTCCAATAATGAAATTTGATCTTGATTTTTTCAAAAACTATTGAGTGTCTAACAAAGTGCCGAAACAAGTATTTCTTTATATTCAACATAGAACGTCCATAAAAATCCGATCGAAATCGGTGACCGCCGCGCGGGAGTAGCCGAGTGGTCTGGAGCGCCAAGTTGCGGATCGGGCGGCCTCCCGCGTCGGAGGTTCGAATCCTCCCTCGGGCATGGATACTTGTGTTGTCTTTAGTTCATAAGTAGTTTGTAAGTTTAGGAAGTGATGACCCGTCAATTAAGTCCCATAAACTTTACAAACATTTGAACATTTGAAATCGGTGACCACGTGTCATACCGCTCCTTGTAAGTACAGGTATTCTATCGTGAATTTATTTTCCCTAGGTATAATTTTAATGGATTATATTCAAACGTTTGAACAAATTTTCCTTCCCAGTCAAATTCGTAATTAATTTAGTTTATACCTGCTCACGCACGTTATCATACAATCACATGATACGAAAATTACTTCTTGCCTTCAATAACTAGTTGAAATTTATGGATTTCTCATTGAAATTAATATTAAGTCAGTCAATTCTGTCACTGCCAATACTATACTTCGCATTTCTGTACATAATCTACCAGAAGAAAAGGTAGGTGACAGATATAAAGCATTTGGCAGAACAGCAGTCGTTCAGTCTTCATAAGGTGTGATTGTTTCATATATTGTGAACTATTATACAGTAATAGACTACGACCTGATGCTGACAGCAATGCGCAGCGCGACAAGCCATGTTGTTATCATATTATTCACCCATGGTGAGGTCTATCTTAAGATTACTCTGGCTCACGTAAATTTAGTGTCATTTTAGTGTTCCCACTGAAAATCATTACAATACGCTGTCCATTCTGAGATCACGCTATTACTTTGATCCATGAATGTAACTGTTGTACATAAGAGGCCATAATTTTTATTTCAGGGGCTACCACGTCTCTCACAGGGACGTAATACAGATTTCGAAGATTTTGTGGCTCGCCACGAGGCTGCATTGTATGTGTAGGATGAACACTTCATCAGCTGATACCATGGGGCCCTACAGCGAAAACGGGTTCCTTTGGTGTGGAGCCGAGTGGAGGGTCTGAACCAGAAGCTTCATCGACTCTGCGACAGTCATGACTGCAGATTTCTAGATCTGTGTTATCGGGTGGGGAATTGCAGGACGCCGCTAGATAGATCAGGGGTGCACTCAGGGCCGGCCCGTCCATATAGGCAAACTAGGCAACTGCCTAGAGCGCTGGAATTTTGGGGGCGGCAAATGTGTCGTCCGCGACGAACCCTCGTATGCTCGCGGTGCGGCTTACTTTGCTGTTACGTAAATAAAGGGTTAGATAAATATGCGCCTCTAAAGTCGATTAAGGATGGGAAAGATCCACCGCGTTCTAAATTTATTCTTTAAGAAATCTTTAACGCAGGAGGACCGCACAAATGTACCATCATTTTATTAACGCACGAACTTCGAAATGGAGGAGATACTAATAAGTATTTCCGGTGTAGAGAAGCAGCTGAGAGAGCTAAATACAAAAAAAAGTCTCCTGGTCCGGATGGAATACCAGTGCGGTTTTACAAAGAGTATTCTGTGGCATTGGCCCCTTACTTAGCTTGCATTTATCTCGAATATTTAATTCAGCGCAAAGTTCCTGGTGATTGGAGGAAAGCGCAGATAACTCCTGTTTATAACCTAGGTAAAAGAATTGACCCACAAAGTTACAGGCCAATATCGTTGACATCAGTTTCCTATAGAATTTTGGAGCACATTCTCAGTTCGAAAAGCTTCTTTCTATGAATCATCACGGGTTTAGGAAACATCGGCCATGTGAAACTGACCTTGCCCTTATCTCACAAGACATCTTGCGAGTCATGGATGAAGGGCAACAGACAGATTGTGCTTTTCTTGTTTCAAAAAGGTGTTCGGTGCGGTGCCACACTGCAGACTGCTAATGAAGATACGAGCACATGGAATAGGTACACAGATTTTTAACTAGCTGGAAGACTTCCTAAGTAATAGAACGCAGTACGTTGTTCTCGACGGCGAGTGTTCGTCAGAGACGAGAGTATCGTCAGGCGTGCCTCAGGGGAGTGTGATAGGACCGGTATTATTATTGATATAAATTTTTAATGGACAGAGTAACTTGTAATTTGTGGCTGTTTGCAGATCATGTTATGGTATATGGGATGATGTCGTCTTCAATTGGATGTAATAGCATACAGAATGACTTAGACAAAATTTCTAGTTGGTGTTACGAATGCCAGCTAGCTCTAAATGTAGAAAAATGTAAGGCGATGCGCATGAGTAGGAAAAGCAATCCCATAATGTTCGAATACAGCAATAGTAGTGAGCTGCTTGATGCAGTCGCGTCGTTAAAATACCTAGGCGTAACATTGCAGAGCGATATGAAATGGAACGAACATGTAATGACAGTTGTGAGTAAGGCGAACAGCCGACTTCGGGTTATTGGTAGAATTTTTGGAAGATGTACTTCCTGTACTTCATCTGTAAAGGAGACCGCGTATAAAACGCTTGTACGACCACATCTTGAGTATTGCTCAAGTGTTTGGAACCCGCAGCAGATCAGTTTAAAGAAGACATAGAAGCAGTTCAAAGGCGAGCAGCTAGGTTCGTTACTGGTAGGTTCGACCTATACCCGAGTGTCACGGAAATGCTCTGGGAACTCAAATGGGAATCGCCAGAGGAAAGACGACGTTCTTTTAGAGAAATTCTGTTGAGGAAATTTAGAAGGCCGCAATTTGAAGCTGAGTGCAGAACGATTTTCCTGCCGCCCAGTTACATTTCGCGTAATAATCACAGAGGCATATAGACATCCTTTTTTTCCTCGTTCTATTTGGGAATGGAATAGGAAACGAAACGCCTAGTAGTGGTACAGTGTACCCTCCGCCACGCACCTTACAGTGGATTTTGGAGTATATATGTAGATGTAGATAATGTGGGAAATGAATGCAGAGATAGTGACAGACAGTGGAGGGGGTTTGGCAAAACATAGATCATTAAGTGAAACTCAACAGAGTGGATTTGTTGAGTTGTGTTTGGTCATTTAATATTAATTCAGGGCTGTGGGCTAGATGCTTATTGATCTGTAGTGCTTCTAACAGGTTGAGTTTTTGACCTTTGTTTTCCATGTGAAGGATATGGGACTGTGGCTGATAGCTGTCTCCCTCACTCAGTACATGCTCAGAAAATGTTGAGTCATTATTCTGCATACTTCTGCTCAGCCAACCTAGTTGTAATATTTCTACCTGACTGACCAATAAAAACAAATCACATGCTGGACAAGTTATTTTGTATACCCCACTACCGGATCATAATTGGAACAAATGATTAGTGTTAGCCTTTGCTACCGTTTTAGTTTTCCAAACGGCTGAGGTCTGCAGCATTTTACCTACAACTAAACCTATAGTTTGACAGTTGATCAAAGTGAAACCATCTGAAAACCTCATCGTCCTAACTGCCTTTTTCCCAAGAAGCCGAGGGACGAAAGTGACTTTGGTGGCACATGATTTAATAGGAGGAGAGGTCTTTGGCTATTTGAACTGTCAGAAAATAATCCATATTAACTCATTTGATTTATGATAGGCAGCCATAATAAACAATTTATCACACTTAGTCGGTACAATTCAATTCAATCCTCTAAACTAGTATGTGGCAGCTATTAAAATTGTTAATTTGTTATGCTGTCTCTAATATAACAGTGGCATAGGAAAAGACATGAAGAGGCTCTAAATTCGCAGCACGATATCGGTATCAGTACGCACAAGCAGCAAAATTGTCAGATTGAAAACTACATCAAAATGGTAAATATTTATACACGAAGAGCGATAACATTTCTACAGTTTCGAATTGTTTATTTTGCTGCTCTGTATGATAACAGAGATTTTTAACTGTGGGCAATGACAGGGATAACGGTGTTGTTCCGTATTCTAAGATCACCACCAATTTGGGCAAATTCATTCACAAAACTTGTATTCAATGCCACTGACACTCGAGTCAACTTTTAGTATGAACACGACGTCGATACACTTACCCATTACAGGAAGACGAATCGGAGGACGATCTATTGAGTGTGCAAAGAAACTGAAGGGGGAGAACACCTGTTGTCAGTGACCAACGAAACGCCCTGAAACTAGAGCGTCTTGTTCGTATGTGGTGTATGTGAGTTTGTCAAATTTTCTCAGTGGATGAGGTTGGTAGAAGCTCTGCCCAACATTGCATATCTGTTATTCATCCACACGTGTCCTGCCCACACCGTCCTCTCACTGTTGCACATTCACACTCATATATACTCAAAAGGAGGAGGGAGAAAGGGCAGTATGACTTGAATAAAGATGCACAAATAATTCCATTATCCTGGCAAGGGGCCGAATATAGAAGCTCCGCATCATGCATAATGTTACATGAAGTACTAAACAGGTGAAATGAACCAATGAACATAACAGCAGTTCACGTCTACATCTCCATATTTCCATTGCAAATCACATTTATCTGCCCGGCTTAGAATCGCTGTCATAATATTACTATACCGTTCCGTTCTCAAATAGCACCCTGCAAAATGGGCACCTGAATCGGTCCTATGTCTCTTGCCGCATGTGAATAGCCGTGTGGCCTGTTGCACCCTTGGTACGGATTGCTCAGCCGCTTCCGCCAGAGGATCGAGTTCTCCATCGGGCATGGATGTGTGTTATCCTTAGCGAAAATTAGTTTACTTAGTTTGTAAGTGTAGGAACTGTTTGATCCCGTAGATTCACAAACATTTTAACATTGTTTGATTTCTCTTCTTTCATTATGATGATCATGACTCCTTATATAGTGGCTCCTAACAAAATTGGTTCAGAAGAGAAAGGTTATGATAGAAATTTCGCAAATCGTCGCAATGAATAACGTTTTTTCCTCCCCACCTCTTGCATCATTTTCGTGAGACTCTCTTCCAAAATGTTCAAATGTTTGTAAACCTAGAGTTAGAAACTACTTTAACTGATTTAACGCTAAGGACAACACATACACTCATGCCCGTGGAAGGGCACGAACCTCCGACAGGAAGGGCTGCTAAGTCCGTAGTATGACGCCTTAGACCATGCGGCCATTTCGCGCGGCTATGCTCTCTTCCTTAAATCGCGATAATACAAGCTAGCTTTCTCTGAATCGTCTCTAAGACCTCCGTCACTCCCACCTACTGGTGATCCAACAATACGCAGCAGTATGCAGATATCTTGTTTCAGTCGTTTTGAAGTTGTTCTTGATCTGGTGACTTTACTAATCGATAAACGACGGCATCATCAGCGTACAGTACAAGAGAGATGTTCCAATTCCTCCTAAGACGTTCATAAAGACAAAGAACAATAGGGGCCGTATAACACTTGTCTGGGGATTGCCAGGTGTGACCTCTGTTTTACTCGATGACTTTCCGTCATTTAGCACGAACTGTGTCCTTTCAGAAAATAAGAATTCAGTCGCATAAAAATTACTATTTTCCGTAAGCATCAAATTTAGGGGGACCTACAGTTTAACGTGAGTTCCTAACCATTGTGCTACTCGGTACTTTTTACATCAGCAACACTACCAAAGGTGAAAGAAGTGGAAGGTGACAAATAAAAACCTGGGACCTGACGGGAATCGAACCTGCGGCCTTTGGATTTGTAGTCTGACACTTTACCACTGTGCTACGGAGCCGCACTGTATATTATTATTATGATCTTCAGTCCGGAGACTGGTTTGATGCAGCTCTCCCCCCTACTCTATCCTGAGCAAGCCTTTTCATCTCCTCATAAGAACGGCAACCCACATCCACTTGAATCTGCTTACTATACGCGTCTCTTGGTCTCCCTCTGCGATTTTTACCCCACACACTTCCCTCCAATGCTAAATTGACGAATCCTCGATGTCTAAGAATATGTCCTACCAAGCGATCCCTTCTTTTAGTCAGGGTATGCCAAAAATTCCTTTTCTCACCAATTCTGTTCAGTACCTCTTCATTAGTTATGTGATCTACCCACTTAATCTTCAGCATTCTTCTGTAACACCACATTTCAAAAGCCTCTATTCTCTTCCTGTCTGCACTGCTTATCGTCCATGTTTCACTCCCGTACAAGGCAACACTCCACACAAATGCCTTCAGAAAAGACTTCCTTACACTTAAATTAATATTCGATGTTAGCAAATTTCTCTTTTTCAAAAATGCTTTTCTTGCCATTGCCATTCTGCATTTTATATCCTCTGTACTGCGACCATCGCGTGTTATTTTACTACCCAAGTAACAAAACTCATCTACCACCTTCATTGTCTCATTACCTAATCTAATTCCTTCGGCATCGCCTGATTTTCTAAGACTACATTCCATTATTTTTGTTTTGCTCTTGTTTATGTTCATTTTATACGCTCTCTTCAACACACTGTCCATTCCATTCAACTGCTCTTCCAGGTCTTTCGCTGTCTCTGACGGAATTACAATGTCATCAGCAAAACGCAATGTTTTTATTTCTTCCCCCTGAACTTTAATGCCTATTCCAAAATTTTCCTTGCTTTCCTTCACCGCCTGCTCAATGTACAAATTGAATAACATCGGAGAAAGGCTACAACCCTGTCTTACTCCCTTCCCAACTGATGCTTCCCTTTCATGCCCTTCAAGTCTAATAACTGCGGTCTGGCTTTTGTACAAATTGTAAATAACTCTCCTTTCCCTGTATTTTACCCCTGCTGACTTCAGAATTTGAAAGAGTGTAGTCCAGTCAACATTGTCAAATGCTTTCTCCAAATCTACAAAAGCTAAAAATGTAGGTTTGCCTTTCCTTAATCTATCTTCTAAGATAAGACGTAAAGTGAGTATTGCCTCCCGGGTTCCTACGTTCCTCCTGAATCCAAACTGATCTTCCCCGAGGTCAGCTTCTACCAGCTTTTCCATTCTCCTGTAGATAATTCGTGTTAAAATTTTGCAACCATGACTTATCAAACTGATGGTTCTGTAATTTTCACACCTGTCTGCGCCTGATTTCTTTGGAATGGGGATTATTACATTTTTCTTAAAGTCTGAGGGTATTTCGCCTGTCTCATACATCCTACACACCAGTTCAAACAGTTTTGTCATGGCTGGCTCTCCCAGAGACTTTAGTAGCTCTGAGGGTATGTCATCTACTCCTGGGGCCTTGTTCCGACCTAGGTCTTTCAGGGCTCTGTCAAATTCATCTCTCAGTATAGTATCTCCTATTTCATCTTGATCTACTTCCTCTTCCCTTCCTACAACATCGTCTCTAAGTTCATTTCCTTTGTAGAGCTGCTCTATGTACTCTTTCCACCTTTCAGCTTTCCCTTCTTTGCTGAGAACTGGTTTCCCAGCTGAGTTCTTGATATTCGTAGAATTACTTTTCTTGTCCCCAAATGTGTCTTTTATTTTTCTGTAGGCGGTATCTATTTTCCCCCTTCTTATACATTCTTCTACAGATTTGCATTTGGCTTCTAGCCACTCCTGCTTAGCCATTTTGCATTTCCTGTCAATCTCATTTTTTAGTCGTCTGTACTCCATTTTGCTTGTTTCATTTACTACATTTTTATATTTTCTCCTTTCATCAATTAAATTTAGTATTTCCTGTGTTATCCAAGGATTTTTTGTTGGTCTTGCCTTTCTACCTATTTTGTCCTCCGCTGCCTTCACTATTTCATCTCTCAATGCTACCCATTCCTCTTCTACTGTTTTATTTCCCCCTGTTTCTGTCAATTGTTGCCTAAAGCTCCCTCTGAAATTCACCAGAACTTCACGTTCCTTCAATTTATCTAGGTCCCATCTCCTTCTTTTCCTACCTTTCTGCAGTTTTTTTCAGTTTCAGCCTACAGTTCATGACTAACAAGTTATGGTCAGAGTCTATATCTGCCCCTGGGTATGTCTTGCAGTTTATAACCTGGTTCCGGAATCTATGTTTTACCATTATAAAATCTATCTGATACCTTCCGGTGTCTCCTGGTCTCTTCCAAGTATACAACCTTCTTTTGTGATTCTTAAACCACGTGTTTGTTACAATTAAATCATGTTCCGTGCAAAATTCTACCAGGCGACTTCCTCTTTCATTCCTTCTGCCCAGTCCATATTCACCTACTATTTTTCCTTCTCTTCCTTTTCCTACTACCGAATTCCAGTCTCCCATTACAATTAAGTTTTCCTCTCCCTTAACTGTCTGAATAATTTCCTTTAGCTCGTCATATATTTCTTCGATCTCCTCATCATCGGCAGAGCTAGTTGGCATATAAACCTGTACTACTGTTGTCGGTGTTGGCTTCGTATCTATCTTGACAATGATAATGCGATCACTGTGCTGCTTATAGTAGTTTACCCGCATTCCTATTTTCTTATTCATTATCAGTCCTACTCCTGTGATACCCCCAACTGCTTTTGTATTTATAATCCTGTACTCACCTGACCAGAAATCCTGTTCATCCTGCCACCGAACTTCACTAATCCCCACTATATCTAAATTCAACCTATCCATTTCCCTTTTTAAATTTTCTAATTTTCCTACTCGATTAAGGGATCTAACATTCCACGCTCCGACTCGTAGAATGCCAGTATTGTCTTTCCTGATGATAACATCCTCCTGAGTAGTCCCCGCCCGGAGATCCGAATGGGGGACTATTTTACCTCCGGAATATTTTACCCGAGAGGATGCCATCATCATATGTTCATACAGTAGAGCTGCATGTCCTCGGGAGAAATAACGGCTGTAGTTTCCCCTTGCTTTCAGCCGTTCGCAGTAACTGTGTGGCAAAGCCACATTAGCTGATGTTACAAGGCCAGCTCAGTCAATCATCCAGACTGTTGCCCCTGTAACTACTGAAAAGGCTGCTGCCCCTCTTCAGGAACCACACGTTTGTCTGGCCTCTCCACAGATACCCCTCCGCTGTGGTTGCACCTACGGTACGGCTATCTGTATCGTTGAGGCACGCAAGCCACCCCACCTCGGCAATGTCTGTGGTTCATATTTTCAAAAATCGTGCTGTAAATCAACGTCAATGTTTAGGGCGTATATTGTTGCGGATCACTCCTACTGGCTTTCATAGATGTTGGAGTGACCTGTGCTACTTTCCAAACTTTGGGTACAGATCTTTCGATGAGCGAGCATTTGTATATGAGGTATGGAGCTACAGAATCAACATTCTCTGAAAGGAACGTAATTGGTATGCAGTCTGCACCGGAAGACTGCAAGGATATCTACTTCTAAATTACGCTTGCTGGCAGCTGTTCCTGATTTGAATTGTGATAAAAAGGGAGGAAGAAGTTTTAGAATTCAACGACCCGTCGACAGCGTGGTAATTAAGAATGGAGCTCACGCTCATTTTTAAGTTCGGTGAAGGAAATCGGTCGTGACCTTTGAAAAGAACAATTCCGGCATTTGCCTGAAGTTATTTAGGGATGGCTGGAGGTGGACTTGAACCACCGTCCTCCTGAATACGAGTCTAGTGTGTTACCGATGCGCCACCTTGCTCGGTACGAATCGGGATTATTTAATTCGTCTTTGTTTAGCGAAAGAATTTCGGGAAGCTGTGTTTAGTAGCGCTGTCATTAGTAGCATTACCTTTGCAGCTCCGTCTCAATATGTAATTATAATTTTTACAATAATTTTTTTCCAGGGAATGGCCGAAAATACTGATAATACAAATAATGCTGCTTTACTTGGTAGATGTTGTATAATGGTTAGAACTACAGCAATAGGCCTATTTCGGCTCTGTGTCCATCATCAGGCTATCTGCGGGTAAAGATTCAGGTTAAAATAAGTAAAATAGAACTACTTACAATATTGGTACATTTTTTCGTAACACATTAGTCCATACTTACGTCCATATTGCATCGTGAAGGTATAATTTTATTTCGATAACTGCATATAATTGCAGTCTAAATATTCTTTTGATTGTATTTATATTGTTGATTGTCAGGCTATTAATAGATTATTACTGTTCTGATATTTGTATTTGGCCGGCCGCAGTGGCCGAGGGGTTCGAATCCCCCCTCGGGCATGGATATTTGTGCCGTCCTAGTTCGTAAGTAGTTCATAAGTAGTTTGTAAGTTTAGGGACTGATGACCCCGTAGTTAAGTCCCATAAGCTGTACAAACATTTGAACATTTGACATTTGTATTTGACAGATTCTTCAGCGATGCTCTGTGGTCGCAATTGGTTTATTGTTGTGTATCTTGGAATCTGTGGTATGGTAGTGTGATCCTCGTTATGTTATGGTACTGAAGCGTATATATCTGTTTATATTTCTAATCTGAAATTTCAGTAAAGTTGTCTAAATAATGCTGAAAATTTTGCGTCTTAATTTCTCGTATGTTGTATGAATCTAATTTCGGAACTTCTGCCCGTTAGTCCCATATAAAATTTCTGACAGTCCTTACAATTAATTTTGGATACGCCTGGAAGTTGGTATAATGGTATTTTTGTCTTACTGGAATGGCTTCAGGGTTTTATTTTGCGTGCAGTTATGGAAGCGAATCTGAGTTTAGTCTTTTTTAGTAAAACATTCAGCTCATCGAATATTCGTCCTATGTAACTTTGTGGTACATATGACGAACATCTGATGAGCTGAGTGCATTACTAAAAACGACTACAGTCAGCTTCGCCTATTGCGGCATTTATAAGCATTAAGTAACATCTACCATGTAAAGCAGCATCTCGGTGTTATTTGTATTACCAATATGTCATTAAAAGATATACACAATGCTGTAGGCAGAAATGAAGTGAAATCACTGAACAAGGTAGCATATACCGGGTGATCAAAAAGTCGGTATAAATTTGAAAATTTAATAAACCACAGTCTAATGTAGATAGAGTGGTAAAAGTTGACACACATGCTTGGAATGGTATGGGGTTTTATTAGGAAAAAAAGTTCTAAATATGTCCGACAGATGGCGCTTCATCTGTTTTTCTGAAATTTTCTAATTTTCCGGTACATTCCCCCCCCCCCCCCCCACCCAAAAAAAAACCTTGTCCTGTCAAGCCGTACTCAAGTGATGCTCTTTCAACCACGTGGCAATTGATTTTTATTCATAGAAAAAATTACTTTCGGTTTTCCTAAATTTTCCTACTTTCCGGGCGATTTTTCCAAAATTTTATTTGATGCGAGCCTTCCTCTTGCTTTCAACATGAAGTGTACAAATTTTTATCGCAATTGGACGAACGGTATTGATAGCTCACTGGAAAAAGCTGTTTCAGTTTTTCCCGATTTTTCTCTTTTCCGGGAAAGGTTTCTATAATATTATCACTGTTTACACCTTCCCTGAACTTGAACGACTACTTCAAGACTAAAATTAGCCAAATCGGTTCAGCCGAGTTTTAGCGAGACTAACGAACAGAAATTCATGTATACACGGACGCGTCCAGAAAGTAAGTTCCGTTTCAATTTATCTCCGCTGCAGCGCTGCGATTGCAGTTCCCTACATGCGCTATAGACGATGTGTATCAAGGAGAAAAACATGCGCCATTTGGAAATCGATGTCAGTTACGTACGCTTTGTTGTGCTTGTTTGAAATGTCGACGTTGATTGAAAATCCCGCCGCTGTGAAATCAGGTCGGTGATTCGGTTTCTGAGTGCGAGGAAACTGAAACCAAGTGAAATTTATCGGCAAATTTGCGATGTTTACGGACCAAATGCGATGGTGAGAAGATGGGTCCGACAGTTGAATGGCGGGCGTAGTGATGTGGACGATGAAGAACGAAGTGGGCGTCCACCCTTGGTTACGGAAGAACTGGTTCACGCGAGTGATGACAAGATCCAGGAAAACCTTTTGGTTTACAATTAGTGCTCTCGCTAGGGACTTCTCCCAAATTGCACGATCACTGATGCATGAAATTGTTACCAAACAACTGAAATTCTGTAAACTTTGCTCACGTTGGGTACCAAAGATTCTCACTGAGCAACACAAAACACAACGGTTGGGTAGTGCACTAGAGGTTTTGACCCGTTATGCTGAAATCGGCGAAGAATTTCTGAGACGGATAGTCACAGGAGATGAAACGTGGGTTTCTTACGAGACCCCTGAGAGTAAGCGGCAGTCAATGGAATGGAGGCACACTTCATCCCCACCAAAGGTAAAGCCGAAGCAAATCATGACACCTCGGAAAATGATGTCCACAGTGTTCTGGGACTGGAAAGGCATCCTACTCATTGACTTCTTACCGCGTGGTCAAACAATCAAAGCAGATGCTTATTGCTAGAAACTTCGGAAATTGCGCCGTGCAATTCAGAATAAGCGCCGGGGACTGCTGTCAAAAGGTGTTGTTTTGCTTCAAGACAACACACGACCACACACTGCAAATGTGACGAAAAACCTCCTACAGGGATTTGGCTGGGACGTGTTTGACCATCCTCCGTACAGCCCTGACCGCGCTCCTAGCGACTTTCATCTGTTCTTACGTCTCAAGTCTTTCCTTGGCGTGACCACTTCACCAATGACGACGAGCTGAAAGAAACTGTTTCCAACTGGTTGAAGACACAGGCGGCAGATTTCTATGAAGAAGGTATACAAAACCTGGTGCCACGCTATGACAAATGCCTGCAAAATTTCGGCAGTTATGTGGAAAAGTAGTTTAAGAGCTGTATAATTTAGTGTAATAAAAAGTTCTTCTGTATCTGTATACAATTTCATTTTATTACCAAACGGAACTTATTTCTGGACGCGCCTCGTATATATGGAAGGTCTGGCCTTGAACTGTTGTAGTACGCTGGTCGGCCGTTACCGTGTTAATTTGTGGCCCCAGCTATCGGCCGCTGAGCGATGGCCGCGTGGCCTCAGCCACGGCGCTGGCAGACAGGTTGGCAGGGTCAGGCCCCCGCCGCCCACGCGCCCCCCGCCGCGCCGCCCCTCCCCCCCCCTCGCCGGCATTTGTCGCGTCGCTCACTTCACATCACTTGGGCCGCGGCGCACAATGCCGCCAGCGCATTAACCTGCCGCCTGTCCTCACCTCTCCAGTGACAGTCACAGACGTCCTAATTTTCTGCTGTCGGGGCGGTGCAGCAGGAGTCCTGATCACTCATTTAGCCCTGTCTGCCCCTTATGCTCCGTCATACCACTATAGACCACCAAACCGGCCCGAGAGCACAGCGCTGGTGTATTCAGTGTAGAATGGACGGTAACCGTACCGCTACAGCAAATGTCATCTTTGTTGCGCCAGTCTAACAAGGAGGCCACAAGGAGATCGGATACTAGAATTTTTTTTTTATACTCTCCAGTTTCAAGTACCTAGGATATATTTTCTCATGAAAGAACTGGAATCGAGGTGCAGCAAAGCTAATGGAAAGAGTGCTCAGCTAAGATCTACTCTCTTCTGCAAGAAGGAAGTCAGTACCAAGACTAAGTTAGCAGTGCACCGCTCTAGCTTTCGACCAACTTTGTTGTGTGGGAGTAAAAGTTGGGTGGATATAGGTTACCTTATTCATAAGGTAGAGGTTACAGATATGAAAGTAGCAAGAATGATTGCAGGTACAAATAGATGGGAAGAATTGCAGGACGGTGTCCATAATGAGGAAAGCAAAGAAAAACTTGAAATGAACACCATAGCTGAAGCAGTTAGAGCGAACAGACTGAGATGGTGGGGTCATGTTACACGCATGGGAGAAGCAAGGTTACCTAAGAGACTCATGAGCTCGCCAGCGGAGGGTAAGAGTCGAGGTAGACCAAGAAGAAATTACTTAGATTCGCTGCAGAATGATTTTGAAGTAAAAGGCATAACATCAGACGAGGCATCAATGTTAGCATTGAACAGGGGATCATGGAGGAATTTCTATAGAGGTACTATGCTCCAGACTAAACGCCGAAAGGCATAATCATTCCCTGATGATGATGATGATGGTGGTGGTGGTGGTGGTGATGATGATGATGATGATGACATTCCTGGGTATTAAAATTGCTACACCACGAAGATGGCGTGCTACAGACGCGAAATTTAACCGGCAGGAAGAAGATGCTGTGATATGTAAATGATTAGCTTTTCAGACCATTCACACAATATTGGCGCCGGTGGAGACATCTACAACGTGCTGACATGAGGAAAGTTTCCAACCGGTTTCTCATACACAAACAGCGGTTGACCGGCGTTGCCTGGTGAGACGTTGTTGTGCTGACTCGTGTAAGAAGGAGAAATGCGTACCATCACTTTTCAGAATTTGATAAAGGTCGGATTGTAGCCTATCGCGATTGCGGTTTATCGTATCGCGACGTTACTGCTCGCTTTGGTCGGGATCCAATGACTGTTAGCAGAATATGGAATCGGTGGGTTCAGGAGGGCAATAAGGAACGCAGAGCTGGATCCCAACGGCCTCGTATCACTAGCAGTCGAGATGACAGGCATCAAATCCGCATGGCTGTAACGGATCATGCAACCACGTCTCGATCTATGACTCAACAGATGTGGACGTTTGCAAGACAACAACCATCTGCACCAACAGTTCGACGACATTTGCAGTAGCATGGACTATCAGCTCGGAGATCATGGCTGCGGTTACCCTTCACGGTGCATCACAGACAGGAGCGCCAGCGATGGTGTACGCAACGACGAACCTGGGTGCACGAATGGCAAAACGTCATTTTTTCGGTTGTATCCAGGTTCTGTTTACAGCATCATGATGGTCGCATCTGTGTTTGGCGACATCGCGATGAACGTACATTGGAAGCGTGTATTCGTCATCGCCATCCTGGCATATCACCCGGCGTGATGGTATGCGGTGCCATTGGTTACATATCTCGGTCACCTCTTGTTCGCAGTGACGGCTCTATCTTTCATTCGATCCCTGCGAAACCCTACATTTCAGCAGGATAATGCACGACTGCATGTTGCAGATCCTGTACGGGCCTTTCTGGATACGGAAAATGTTCGACTGCTGCCCTGGCGCCAGCCGCGGTGGCCGAGGGGACTGAGGCGTTCCAGTCACGGTCTGCACGGCTGCTACGGTCGGGGGTTCGAATTCCCCCTCGGGCTGATATTTGTGCCGTCCTTAGTATTAGCTAGTTGTAATTAATTTGTAAGTTTAAGGACTAACGACCCCGTAGTAAAGTCGCATAAGCTATATAAACATTTGAACATTTGCTGCCCTGGCCAGCACATTCTCCAGGACTCCCACCAACTGAAAACTTCAATGGTAGCGGAGCAACTGGCTCGTCAAAATACGCCAGCCACTACTCTTGATGAACTGTCGTATCGTGTTGAATCTGCATGGGCATCTGTTTTTGTACACGCCATCCAAGCTCTGTTTGACTCAATGCCCAGGCGTATCAAGGCCGTTATTACGGCAAGAGGCGGTTGTTCTGGGTACTGGTTTCTCAGGATCTACGCACCCAAATTGCGTGAAAATGTATTCACATGTCATTTTTAGCAGAATATATCTGTCCAATGAATACCCGTTCATTTCTTCTTGGTGTAGCAATTTTAATGGCCAGTAGTGTATTTATGTTTATGGTACGTGAAGTTCACGACACAAATAACAATCAGCCATGTCATTCGACGCAAGTCTCAAAAATTCTCGAGAAAATCTATTTACGTTTATTGCAAGTACACATTTGTACCAATAATTAAAAGGGAGGTACCACCCGTCGGTGCAGCGCCTTCCAACCATCCGGTGGAAGATGAATGTTTAGTTCATTTTTTCATACGACATGGAGCCCACTGCGGTTAGAGGGAAACTGATACCACTATTCCATGTTCTTTCATTTCCCTCTTCTGCACGAGCAGATGACTTCTTTCTTTCAACTGTAAATTCGGCGTGGGATACGCCCGGATTACAGAACCGACAAAATATATCAGTAAACATCGGGGGACGCAAAAAAAAAAAAAAAATCAAAAAAATTTAAAAATGAGGCCGTTCCATTGCACTTCGGTCGAGATGATCCCTGCGATTACTCTTAAAGTGAGTAACTCGGACGCATAATCTTTGAAGTCGGGACTGTGTACGCGGAGTCTTTAAAAAAGAAAAGATCGATGGCTCCAATCCTGTCATGACAGATTTTTTCTCCTTTTTGTTCAAATACTTGCACAATTTTAATATCTTATGGTAATTTTTACGAAAAAAGCACGTATTTTTGTTTATTAGTATTATTCTATATTTTACAAAACTTAGTAATGATGGTTTCAATCAAAAAACGTAAGTTAAAGTTTTACAGTATTGGTTTCACCATTGGTTGACGACGGTAGTGTTTGTTTGTTTCGTTTGTGAAGTGCTACGATGCTGTATTTGGAAAGTCATCTCCATAGCTACTAATGACTTTTCAAGCAGCTAACCTACTCAATAATCGTTTTGCGTGACGGCAAAGTGTTTAGGTCATATAATACGCATTAACAAAAACTGACGTAACACGTGTAATTAGAAATCCCAAAATACTAAAACTAAATTTGAAAACAAGGAGAAAACATGTCATAGCGGGATTCGATCCTCCGATTCTTTGGTTGTGAGGCCAGAACGCTACCACCTGAGCTGCACCGACAGATGCTGCAAGTGTTTTCATTGTTGGTATTTAAATGTACTTGCAAAACTTCTCGCGAATTTTTGACAGTTGCGTCGAATGGCTTTGGCTGGTTGTTATTAAAGTTCTGAACTTCACGTATCATAAATATAAGGAAATGCTAAAATCCGACACCCATGTGGTCTCCTTGTAAGACATTAAGGGTTTCGTTTTCGACTTTCCGTAATCTGTATCTGACGCCACTGTGGATGTAGTTGCTTCTTCTATGACTGAATGGTACTGCCGTCTGCAGCAGACATCTGGTACTTCAGATTATAATTGTGTGCCAGACCGAGATTAGAACCCATGACTTTTGTCTTTCGCGGGTAAGCGCTCTAGCGACTACGTTACTCGTGTACGCCGCACGACCCGTTCTCACAGCTATGTCGTACTACTGGCAGTACTAAAGTGTGAGGAAGAGCCGTTAGCCGTTCGCAGGTAGCTCATTCGGAAGAACGCTTGTCGGCGAAGGGCACAGATCCTGGCTACAAATCCCGGTCTTCCACATAATTAAAATCTGCCAGGAAGTTTCGAATGAAGTTCCAGAAGTTCGCAGTATCATTCAGTCACAGAAGGATCAACTGCGTCCACAATGGCGTCAAATACAGATTACGGAAAAGCGAAAACAATACCCTTAAGGTCTTACACTGGCGTAACAAAGATGGCCGTTGCTGTACCGGTGCGGTTGCCGTCCACAGAGCGTCTGTACATACTCCGCTGCAGAGTGGAAATTTCATTCTGGACGTATCCCCCAGAAAATAACTAACTCATGTCTCATGACATGAGTGCTAATCATGCAAAGTCAGCAGAACTTCTGTGAATTTTGGAAGGTAGGAGACGACGTACTGTCGATACTAAAATTGCGAGGACACACGGTGAGGTGTGCACATGTAGAATGCTTGCCCGAGAAAGGCAAAGTTCCTCGGTCCGAATCCCTGTCTGGCAAACATGTTTTAATCTCCTACAGCGCAATTTCATTCTAAGAAACTTAATCTTCGAATGGTTAGTAAGTATATGATTATCTTGAACTGCAATAACTATGTAATCATTGCTAAATTTAGTCTTAGACTGTACGTACTAAATGTGCATTACACTGTAATATACGATTTCCTAAATTCTTTCTCTTTATAATACAGTCCAGCTCTTGTACCTTCTGGTGACGGCCGCGGTGGCCGAGGAAACTGAGGCGCTCCAGTCACGGTTTGCACAGACACTACGGCCCGGGGTTCGAATCCCCCCTCGGGCATGAATATTTGTACCGTCCTTAGTATTTGCTAGTTCATAAGTAGTTTCTTAGTTTAGGGACTGATGACCCAGTAGTTAAGTCCCATAGACTCTACAAACATTTGAACTTTTATCTTCGGGCTCTTACCAAATTTGCCTAATACCCTTGTGTTTCTTCAGGAGTGAATTACTGGATATTCATTGTAGAATCTAACCTAATTTTGGTGCTCCTGTCGCTGAACAAGAGGGCAAGTCAATTATTATCCGCAAAGTATTTATAAAATTTTGTTGTTGTGGTCTTCAGTCCGTAGACTGGTTTGTTGCAGCTCTCCACGCTACCCTGTCCTGTGCAAGTCTCTTCATCGGAGAATACGTTCGGCAACCTACATCCTTTTGAATCTGCTTGCTATATTTGTCCCTCGGTCTCCCTCTACGATTTTTACCCCACACGCTTCTTTCTAATGTTGAGTTGACAAGTCCTTGATGTCTCAGAATGTGTCCAAACAGTCTCTTCTCTTAGTCAGGATATGCCAAAAACTCCTTTTCTTCCCGATTCGGTTAAGCACCTTCTCATTAGTTATGTGATATACCCATGTAATTTTCATCATTCGTCTGTAGCGCCACATTTCAAAAGCTTCTAACATCTTTTTATCTGATCTCCTTATCGTCCACGTTTCACTTCCATACAATGCTACACTCCAGACAAATGCATTCAGAAAGGACTTTCTAACATTTAAATTAATATTGGATGTTAACAAAGTTTCGCTTCTTTAGAAACGCTTTTCTTCCCCTAGCCATTCTGCATTTTATTATCTTCTTTACTTCGTCCATCAGAAGTAATCTTGCTACCCAAATAACAAAAATCTACTACTTTTATTGTCTCATTACCTGATCTAATTCCTTCAGCATTGCCTGATTTTCTGACATTGCATTCCATTATTTTCGTTTTACTATTGTTAATGTTCATCTTATATCTTGCTTTCAAGACACTGTCCATTCCATTCAATTGCTCTTCCAGACCTTTTGCGGTCTCTGACAGAATTACTACGTCATCAGCAAACCGCAATGTTTTTCTTTCTTCTCCCTGCACTTTAATGCCCTCTCCAAATTTCCATTCCTTCACTGCCTGCTCAATGTACAGTTTGAACAATATCGGGGAAAAGCTACAAACCTGTCTTACTCCCTTCCCAACCTCTGCGTCCCTTTCTTGCCCTTCGACTCTAATAACCGCTGTCTGGTTTTTGTATAGGTTGAATATAACTCTTCGCTCCCTATATTTTACCCCTGCTACCTTCAGAATTTGGAATAGTGTATTCCAGTCAATGTTATCAAAACTTTCTCCAAATCTACAAACGCTAAAAACGTAGGTTTCCCTTTCCTTAGCCTATCTTTTAAGATAAGTCGTAATGTGAGTATTGCCTCCCGTGTTCCTACGTTTCTCCTAAATCCAAACTGATCTTCCCCGAGGTCAGACTCCACTGTAAATAAGCCGTGTTAGTATTTTGTAACCATGACTTATTAAACTGATAGTTCTGTAATTTTCAGATTTGTCTGCACCTGCTTTCTTTGGAATTGGAATTATGATATTCTTCTTGAAGTCGGCTGGTATTTCCCCTGTCTCATACATCTTGCATACCAGTTGGTACAATTTTTTCACGACTGGCTCTCCTAACGATATCAGCAGTTCAGACGGAATATCATCTACTCCAGGGGCCTTGTTTCGACTCAAGTCCTTCAGCGCTCTGTCAAATTCTTCTCGCAGTGTCATATCTCCTGTCTCATCTTCTTCCATTTCATCTTCCATTTCTAGAATTCTGCCTTCAAGTTTATTTCCTTTGTATAGGACCTCTATATATTCCTTCCACAGTTAAGCTTGCCCCTCTTTGCTTAGTACTGGTTTACCGTCTGAGTTCTTGATATTGAAACAGCTGCTTTTCTTGTCTCCAAATATCTCTTATTTTCCTGTAGGCGGTATCTGTCTTTCCCCTAGTTATGCATTCTTCTACGGTTCTGCATTTGTTCTCTAGCCACTCCTGCTTAGCCAGACTGCAATTCCTGTCAATCTTATTTTTCAGACGTTTGTACTCCCTTTTTCTTGTTTCACTTGCCGAATTTTTATATTTTCTCCTCTCATGAATTAAGTTCAGTATATCCTGCGTTATCCAGAGATTTATATTAGGGCTTGTCCTTCTGCCTTTTGATCCTCTGCTGCCTTCACTACCCTATCTCTCAGAGCTACCCATTCGTCTTCTACTGTATTACTTTCCCCCGTTTCAGCCAATTCTTGCCTAATGCTCCCTCTGAAACTCTCAACCACCTCTGGTTTCTTCAGTTTGTCCAGGTTCCATCTCTTAACCTTTCTGCAGTTTCTTAAGCTTTAATCTGCAGTTCAGAACCAATAAATTATGGTCAGAGTCTATATCTGCCCCTGTATATGTTTTACAGTTTAGAACCTGGTTTATAAATCTATTCCTTACCATTACAAAGTCAATCTGGTACCTTCCAGTGTCGCCTCGTCTCTTCCACATATACAGCCTTCTTTCATGATGATTGAATCAAGTTTTGGTGATCATTAAATTGTGCTCTGCGCAAAATTCTACCAAGTGATCTCCTCTTTCATTCCTTTTTCTCAGTCCATATTCACCTACTACATTTCCTTCTATTTCCTTTTTTACTACCATCTACTTTCCCCCATCACAATCAAGCTATCGTCTCCCTTAACTTTCTGAATGATTTACCTCCTCATACATTTTTTCGATGTCCTCATCATCCGCCATGCTAGTTGGCATATAAACGTGCACTACTGTGGTCGGTGTTGGCTTCGTGTCTATCTTTACTATGATAATGCGTTCACTATGCTGTTCATAGTAACTTAGCCGCATTCCTATTTTCTTATTCATTATCAGACCTACTCCTGCGTTACCACCAACTGATTTTGTATTGATAACCCTGTACTCACCTGACCAGAAATCCTGTTCACCCTGCCCCCGAACTTCACTAATCCCTACCATATCTAACATTAATCTATCCATCTCTCTTTTCAAATTTTCTATCTTACCTACTCGATTAAGGGTTAGAACATTCCACGCTCCGACCCCAAGAATGCCTGTTTTGTTTTTCTTGAAGACGACATCCTCCTGAGTAGTCCTCGCCCGGAATCCGAATGGGGGACTATTTTGCCTCCGGAATATTTTACCCAAGAAGACGCCAACATCATATTTTCATACAGTAGAGCTGCATGTCCTCGGGAGAAGTAACGGCTGTGGTTTCCCATTGCTTTCAGCCGTTCGCAGTAACTGCATGACAAAACCATGTTAGCTCGTGTTACAAGGCCAGCTCAGTCAATCATTCAGACTGTTGCCCCTGTAACTACTGAAAAGGCTGCTGCCCCTCTTCAGGAACCACACATTTGTCTGTCCTCTCCACAGATACCTCTCCACTGTGGATGCGCCTATGTTGCGGCTATCTGTATCGTTGAGGTACGCAAGCCTCCCCACATCGGCAATGTCTGTGGTTCATGGAGGTGGTATAAAATTTTATTGTAATAAAATACGAAACTTGCAAGAACATCATTTTTCTACATAGTCTCCTTGCTTTTCAATGACTTCGTCCATCGCTCTACAAGCTTCCTTATGCCATCATAAAAGAAGGTTTTCGGTTGAGCTGCGAGCCAGGAATACACCGCTTCCTTCACTGCTTCGTCCGAGTCAAATCGACGGGCCCTTAATGCCTGTTTGAGTGGACCAAACAAGTGATAGAAGGGGAAAGATCGGGACTATATGGAGGATGATCCAGTACTTTGAATTTGAGTTTCTGGAGCGTTTCAGCAGTGTGGACAGCAGTATGCGGACGGGCATTGTCGTGCAACAACACAACACCTTCTGGCAGCAATCCCCGGCGTTTGGTTCGAATTGCAGGCTTTAGTCTGTCAGTAAGCATCTCACTGTAACGTTGTTTATTTTTGTGCCCCTTTCACCATAATGTTCCAGTACAGGACCTCGTGCATCCCAAAGAACTGTAAGCATCAGTTTTCCTGCGGACGGTTGGGCCTTGAACTTTTTCTTGCACGGCGAATTGGGATGTTTCCATTCCATACTCTGCCGTTTACTCTCCGGCTCGTAATGATGATCCATGTTTCGTCACCCTTAATGATTCGGTCTAAGAAATTGTCCCCTTCGTTACCACAGCGATCCAAATGTTTTTTGCAGATGTCGAGGCGCGTTTGCTTATGCAACTGTGTGCGTTGTTTTGGGACCCATCTTGCACAAACTTTACGAAACCCAAGTCTGTTGTGAATAATGTCGTAGGCATAATCATGACTAATTGGAAGACGATGAGCCACTTCATCAGTAGTTAATCGTCTGTCTAAGAGAATCATTTCACGTGATCGCTCAATGGTTTCTTCATTTGTGGCGGCAAACGGTCATCCGGCTCCTTCATCGTGCTTAAAGCTCGTGCGACCATTTCGGAATTTTTCAATCCACTCGTACACATTTCGTTGTGGCAAAACACTGCTCTCGTACTGTACTGAGAATCTTCTATGAATTTCGGCCCCTGATACACCTTCCGCCCACAAAAAAACGCATCACTGAACGTTGCTCTTCTTTGGTGCAAATAGACAGCGGAGCAGCCATGATTAACAGCACGGCAGCGACAACGAAACTAACGTAGCAGCTTGAAATGTGCAAAGATATAACAACAAATAAACGAAGCATGCGTCACCAACGTAAAATGACACTACTACCAACATAAACAAATATATAACTAAATTCCGGATAATAATTGACTTACCGTCGTATTCCCCCATAATATGCCTTCTGCGTTTTTCCCTTGGACATCTTTCCAGGCACCCATGATCATTAGATTTTATTTTTGGGATTTATTTCTACAGGCTAGATTATTCATACACTTTCCACTTCTCTGTTTGTGCCATTAGCATGGGTACGTAACTAAAAGTTGCTGATTGCGATGAAAATAGCTACGCTATTCGCAGTCGCTCATTCCTTTCTCTGACAAGTTAAACAAAAAATTCTACTTGTTAGTGTTTGTATTACCTTATATTCGCCTGTATCTGGAAGCTTCGGTATAGGATGACGTTTGTGAATGTGTAACGTTCCACTAATACGGAAACCAAATAACAATCGTGAAATAAAATATCAGTGACGAAGCACAACTTTTCAGGTAAGCATCACATAGAGTTAAAATTAGTACAGCGGAACGTTCGTAATAATTGTGAACATAAATACTAATCTGATTCAGTTGACGAAAATTTACGATTCCGGGATTAAATCTGTTTGCTACCTGGAATAATTGTTTGGATTCTGTATTTGCTAAACAACGCAGCCAGACACGAAATGTCCATTGGTCCACACCAGAATATTTATTATGCACAGCGACAGAGATTACAGTTGAAAAGTTGATAAAAAAAATAATAATAATAAAAAAAAAAAACAAGAAAAAAAAACCTGTCGACTGAGGTAGCCGCCGTCTATTTATATTACATTACATCGACAATGACAGTATTACATTACCTTGCTTGAAGTTATTAAAAATTGAAGTAACTTCCTGTCAGATTATAACTGTAACCCAAGTGGGATTCAATCCCGCGACCTTCGCCTTCCGCGGGCAAGGACTCTACTGACTGAGCTATCTGTGCACGCTCCACGGCTCGTAGAGGTACTTGCGGGACTTAAGCTGTGAAACGTAAACAGATTTCTCAAGTTCAGACTGTTTCGGCAAGCGAGCTTTGTTTATATCCTCACTATGGTCGGTCGCGCGCTTATACGTGTGAGGTGAGTTGGAGGCTCTTGTAGTGTAAATATTAGTTTTAGGTTTAAATATGTATAGAACATAAATATCTCTCAACCCTCAAGAAAATATAATTTGAAGTTCACGTTCATAAAGAATTCGAGGTACAAGCGTTTCTAAGAGATGTAGGATGGCTCGGTTTTAATGTCCCGATTGGGATCAATTTATCGATCCTTAGTAGAACTATGTATGTGAAAATGGTTAATTCTGAATGCTATGATATAGTGTAAAAAGTAGAGGGAAAGTTAATCATTGTAATGGCAAAGTAAGAGAAGATCAAGGTGATTATGCCGGTTTTAGCACTATAATCTTTGAACTTCCCGCTGTGACAACCGTGGAAGAAATTAATTCGGTTCTAAATTAGGGTGATTTAGTAATTTTACTGTAAAGTGCACACCCTTTCTATGTTTACCGGCGCCATAGAACCATATCCCCTCGTATACAGGGTGAATCACCTAACACTTGCACTGCAAATATTGTGCAAACGGAAAGTGCGATTGATGTGCGGTTTTCACAGAATGAATTGTTAGTCTGGGGCTCGTATTTTTAGCAAACGAACAGATTGTAATATTACTTACAAAGTGTATTTTTTATGCAAACATACAGTTTTTTTTAATGGAACAATGGTTGTTTCTGTCATGCACCAGTTGTGTACAAAGAATTTTGAGTGACATTTTCATCACGTTTAGTTTGACAGCTGCAACCGTTCACGGCCCACTGTCTCATGACCACCGGCCAGTCAGCTACGCTGTCGTAGCCTCCACCCCCCAAAACTTTGCATATTTGTAGCTGCCAAACTAAACGTGATAAAAATGTCATTCAAAATTCTTTGTACACAGCTGGTGTCGAAAATTCCAGTGCATGATAGGAACAACCATTGTTCCATTTGAAAAATTATATGTTTGCATAAAAAATACACTTTTTTTAGGTATTTTTACAATCTGTTTATTGGCTAACGAGTCCTTGACTACCAATACATTCTGTGAAAACCGCACATCAATCCACTTTTCGTTTCCGCAACATCTGTCGTGCAAGTGTTAGGTGGCAGTGCCAGACTATGAAGTGGCATGAATCCCGCTCTCTCCTAGGATTTTTGTGTGTCACTTTCCCCTGTTTCACCTCTGGAAATGTTGTTGATGTGAAAAATACCGACTTACACCACGGTTTGGGAATCAAACTGTAGATTCCCTTATAACTGGCTGGATAACTCCAAGTAGGGGAAGACAACAGCATTCAAACAGGATCATACATATTCAAGCACCGTGGTGGTCATACAATGCCTGAAAAAAATGTAATTATGGCGAAAACGACAAGTGTTAGGTGATTCAAATCAAAATGTTTGTATAGCTTATGGGACTTAACTACGGGGTCATCAGTCCCTAGACGTACAAACTACTTATGAACTAACTAACACTAAGGACGGCACAAATATCCACGCCCGAGGGGGGATTCGTACCCCCGACCGTAGTGGCCGTGCAGACCGTGACTGGAGCGCCTCAGTCCACTCGGACACCGCGGCCGGCTGTTAGGTGATTCACCCTGTATATACGTTTGTGGACATATAGCCATCGTCACGTACGGCGACCAATCACGTGCATGCTCAGTTTGTGGACCGACAGATCGTGTTACACCAGATTGTTAAAACGAAGCGTGACGTAGTGACGACACGGTAGCAGGTCGCGCGTGTGAAAATGACGTCGCAGACAGTAACGTACGCCACGAATCTCCGGGTGAATACGGATACCAAAACGAGCGCCCCAATGGACTGTAACTACCAGCATGACGACCTTAACCGATGCTTCTTTATGGACGCTAGGATTATTGAAACACTCACTGGCGCTCCCTCCTCCACGATGGAAACAATCACTGTATAAGAACGTGAAACAAGAAAACTTATGCGGTATTAGGAGACGTATGGTGCTACTCAAGGATCACAGTAAAACTCAGTTTTTACAATTTCTAACACGTAATTTGACGAAAGCTGACATTTTGATTACACATAATGGACATATGATAAGTGAGACTGAACAGTTCAAATTTCTAGGTATTCAGATAGACAGTAGGCTGTCGTGGAAAGCCCATGTTCAGGATATTGTTCCAGAACTAAATTCTGCTATATTTACCATTAGAACAATATCTGAAATAAGTGATTTTTCAACACGAAAAGTAGTCTCTTACGCTTACTTTCAGTCACTTATGACGTACGGTATTATTTTTGGGGTAACTCTCCCGATGCAAGAAGGATATTTCTGGCTCAAAAACGGGCGGTTTCGAGCAATATGTGGTGTAAGTTCACCCGTTTTGAGTAGTCTGGGAATATTGACACTGGCGTCACAATACGTTTCTTCTTTAACGTCGTTTGTTGTTAATAATATCAGCTTATTCCCATGAGTTAGTAACTTTCACTCGGTGAATATTAGACAGAAGTCGAACCTACGTTTGCATCACTCCACCTTGACACTTGTGCAGAAAGTTGTACAGTATTCTCCAGCATCCATTTTCAATAAGCTGCCACAAGAAATAAAGAATCTTAGCACTAACCCACACGCTTTCAAATCTAAATTGAAGAGTTACCTCAGGGCTCACTCCTTTTATTCTGTCGAGGAACTTCTAGAAAAGTTAAACAATTAAGGTAATTCATTTTTTCGTTATTGATTCTTTTCACTTTGTCTTAAGATTTTCGTCTGCATAGGACTACTTAAAATTTTTCTATTACCATTCTTGTGTAAGAATTCATGTATTGACTTGTTCCATGACCATGGAGTCTCACTCCTCAATTGGCTCCTATGGATCAGAAAATAAATAAATAAAAAATAAAAAATAACAGAACTCCAGAGAATGAAAAGAGTCCAAACTCGAGACTATCCACCAAAAGTCACAAGAAACGGCGCATAGCAGCTCCTGGTGGCGAACAGAAGTTACGGACAGTGCGTGAGAATACGCAACAAATTACTAAAACATTAAGTGATTGAACGTCTGGGAACTCACAACGGTGCTAACAGACGACACACATAATGAGCATAGACGATTCGAAAAATATGCAAATTCATACCCAACAGGGCGATGAAAAAATCTTTCTGCGAGGGAAGAACCGCGAAACAAAATCCCACCTCACCATGGTTCCGGGAAAGATGTGTCAGTGCACTGATGAACGAAACTGCGTAGATAAAACCATACAATTCCTCGAAGGCGAGGAAATGAAGGAAGTGACGAATCCAACACAAGACTCATTTTTATCACTGGGGGGGGGGGGGGGGGGGCGGGAAAATGGAGGGCACCTGCGCGTCGGGTACATTAAAAATATTATACGTCATGAGTATCAGTCATCGTATCCATCTACGTCACCAGTCTCAATAGCACAATATCATTACTGTAATGTATAAAACAGAAACGATAAGTATCAACAAGATCAGCAATCATTTACAGAAGTCCATGCAAGATATGTTACGATGCCACCGATATTCATGCTGCTATGTTGCAAGGAGTCGATGAAATAATTGGATATAATGCAGTTGTAAATTCAGGGAACGACCACGAACTCGCCAAGATGATACCAAGAAGGCATTATTGTAAAAGACTTGGAAAAACTGACAAATGCCTGAATTTTAGCTGTCAGTCTCAACGGCACTAAATTCAAGAACATCTACGCCCTTTCTCGCAACAGTAACAGGAAGCGAAGAGCTGATTTTCATAAAGATGATGTAGTTCCTTCTTTCTATGGACAGCCGGCCGCGGTGGCCGAAGAGACTGAGGCGCTCCAGTCACGGTCTGCACGGCCGCTGCGGTCGGGGGTTCGAATCCCCCCTCGGGCATGGATATTTGTGCCGTCTTTAGTATTAACTAGTTCATAAGTAGTTTGTAAGTTTAGGGACTGATGACCCCTTAGTTAAGTCCCATAAGCTCTACAAATATTTGAACATTTGAAATATGATGTTGGATGTATGCGTATCTGCAGAGACCTGTCGCATTTTCCTGCATTGTGATAACTAGTCGAAAGCGTCTCTCGTTGGGGTGCTATAGAAGCGTTTGCGATCATTGCACATCCGCAGTTGTACTGTAACCAAAAAAGCGTAGACATAACATATTTAATGCCTGTTTATCTGTCGATGAGCTGTTGTCCTTCTCGCATTGTGTGCTGTCGTTTGAGGTGCACTACTTTCGTCGTTAAGTTGTTGGCTTAAACGTTTCTGTTTCTGTTTTAGTTAGCACAGATGGCCTCATTGTTGAATGTTTTGGCCTCTAGAGGGTGAACTAAATTTCATTGTGTTTAGGCACTGTCTATTATTATTAATAGGATTGATCATCTGTCATCGTCTGTACTTTGACATACGACTTCCAAATATGTGAGGTATGTTGGTGTTTCGCAGTGATGGCGATAATTTTTTCTTTTGACGATCAGATTTTGCGGTGTGTAGGTTAGCATCCTTAATAATTTAGTGTAGACGGTCGTAAATAGGTAAACTGCTGATCTTATATTATTTCGTGCATATTTTTATTGTTTATTGTGAATCACCAAGGACATACCTTCGTATAATAGGGTTTAGTTTTTTTTAGACGTAGAGAAAGAACAATTTTATCAGTCTGTGGAGTGCTCCATGATCAGTATTTGCAAGTTTGACCTGTGTCAGTTGAATGTTGGAAAGACTTGGAGCATTTCGAAAAGAATCGTTTGCGGGTGTAATATTGTAACAGGGTATGGCTGTTAGAGAGAGAGAGAGAGAGAGAGAGATTCCCTTTGTGATGTTTAGTTTTAGCAAGATGCGAATACGCAAGAAGATGTGAACTGCCTTAGCAATTGCATTATAAAGGAAATAAGAGGTAAAATAAAACTTCCCGAATTCTCTCGTCTAGAAGAATATTTGGAATGCGCAACTTGTTTCTTAAATCCATAAAAGAGGTGGATTACAGGAAGACATGGCAATATGGAGTTCGAAACTTCCCTTCCCTATAACTTGTCGAAATACTAGTTGGGAGGAGGAAATATGAGACAGCGATACATCGATGTAAGGAAATATTGTTGCACAATAGGGTTTCAAAAAAAAAAAAGTTCTAATGTTTGTATAGCTTATGGGACTTAACTACGGGGTCATCAGTCCCTAAACTTACAAACTACTTATGAACTAACTAAGACTAAGGACGGCACAAACATCCATGCCCGAGGGGGAATTCGAACCCCCGACCGTAGTGGCCGTGCAGACCGTGACTGAAGTGCCTCAGTCCCATCGGCCACCGCGGCCGGCACAATAGGGTTTCGTTTAGTTTATACATAGAGAAAGAACGGATTGCTCATTTTCAAAATAAAAAAAAGTAAAAAAAACTGTAAACTCTAAAAACCATACAGATATTTCTTGGAACTGTGGTATAGAAAATCAGGATTGTGTTAATTCGTTCTCTGCCTTCCTGTCTGAGCACAGGAAGACTGTTAACATCGCTTGCAGGTCTATATTTAGACAAATTCCTGACAGATTCGTCACAATGGCATGACACAGGTATAAGGGCGCTTGACTGACAGACTAGACAGGTGAGGTCTCTTCATCGCCTGTTCCGGATGGTCGGTAAAATTCTGTGTAACCTGCAGCGTTCGAAGTCTATAGTTTCTATGCGTAGGTTGTGCTTCAATCATACGATTTTCTTGTCGATTTTCGCTATTTCCGTCAGTAAAAATTTTTTTTATGAACAATATGTCTTCTGCTGTTATTGTGTTTCATATTTGGACATTGAATGAGTGTTTGTTAAGGTGGACACACAATTAGTTCTTTTTAACTTGAGGCTTCCTTACTGTTACATCCCGTTTATTATCTAATGCGTCCTATTTATTTATTTATTTATTTATTATAATACGTATGTCGGCTGTTGCAAACATCTATTTTGCTATTGCAAACATTTTTGCCCAAACACTTTTGGTGGTGAACGACCTCCGAAAACGGTATTTTTTTCGGAAATTGATAATGTAAACTTAGTCCCCTCTAAAATATATCACGCTACAGGTAATTGTTTTTTAAATAATTGTCGATAAATGTTCGTAGGTGTTGTGCGAGAGTAGCCGATAGGTCTGGAGCATGGATGTTTGTGTTGTCTTTAGTATAAGTTAGTTCGTAAGTAATTTGTAAATTTAGGGACTGATGACTCAGCAATTAAGTCCTATAAGCTTGACAAACATTTTAACATTTGATGATTGTTCGTAGGTATTTTTTTCGAACCGTTCAATTGCATTTCAATGTATTGATAATTAATGGTGAAAATCATTAACTTTTCTTCCTGACAAAGAAAATTAGGTGGTTCTGACCAGGTATAACCCAGGACTCCCAATGTCCCTACCTGACCCCCCTCATCATGTTTCCATCCACCCAATCGATCTACCCGCCAGACATTTGTGTGTAAACAATTTTTGTTAAACATTACTTACGAACAGCAAGACATCTACTGTTAGTCGCTGACGATATCCGAGAGAAAATGAAATTTTCTTTTTGGAAAACTGTAAATGCATAAGCATAGTATGTCTCGATTAATATGATATGCAAATTAGGAATAAAAAATGATCGGGTGCCGTGGTGGATGACCTGGGGGCTGGCGGGAGCGGTGGTTACCCATGTGTCCGTTTGTGGAGGCGGTCAAGTCGTCTACAAAACGCTTATGTTAAGTGCAAATACATCTTTGATGTTATCATATATTATTCCAGGTAATTGTATTGTCCAAAGTACGGTTACTTATTGCTTGTCTTTCGTTCTTAAGAGCGTCATTTTCTTACTAAGTGCAAATACATGTTCGATATCAATCATCCTGCCCTTCCGGCAAGTGCGCTGTTGACCGAGTGTGGTGACGTCCAATGATCAGCGGTCGGGCAAGTGGCCTAATGTGGAAGGGGGGGGGGAGGTAACGGTACCCGTCTTTGATGACATCAACGTCGACGGTCGATTTTCATTGGAGCCGAACTCTCGTTACTAAACTACTATCGTTTGCAGTCTGCAGTGCGGTACCGCGTCAAACACCCTTAAAAAATCGAAAAATATGCAGTCTGCCTGTTGCTCTTCATCATTAGCTCGCAAGATGTCATGAGAGAAAAGGACAAGCTTAATTTCTCACGATCGATGTTTCCCAAAGCCGTGCTGATGAATGAACTGTACACGTTATAAGGCTTGAGCTGCATGAAAAAGAAACTGGGGTTGGAGGCGATCGACAGAGAGGAAGGAGTAAACGGACTAAAAACGGACAAACATGAGAAACGAATAACAGCCGGGCAAAGCTTAGAGATAACGTTAGTATATCTACAATTATAGCAGTTCACGCATGACCTTTATTTAAAACTCACCCACCGCAGAATTGTTCTACCTTAAGATCAGTAGCATGCTTTCTGTTCTGCCAAAGAATCTCAAGTCCTTGAGTCTTAAGTTATGAGCAAAGACCTTACTTTTTGTTCCTTTCATGTGTTCTCGTGCGTAACAACAACAACACTGGAAAAGGAACAGGACACTTTTTGTTTCCGCTCTCTTGCTAAGCGATACCACAGATCTTCGTGAAGCCGAAGCGCAGCGGCAGCAGACATTAGCAGCCGTGTTCTGCAGGAGTCGTGAAGAAACGGAGACCGTGTCTCCCGGCCGCAGTTACTGGAGCACGCGAACTGCCCTACTCGTGGCTGCCACGGCAGACGCACTTGCTGAGATAACAGACTTCTGCAGGAATACACCTCTCAAGCATCCGTACTTTAACATTTAAAAATTTAAAAAATTTAAAAAAATTGTATCTCTGTTTAAAACAATTTTTCAATCTAACAGAATTAACTTTTAACAGATTTTTTAAAAAATATCAAAAACATTATGTCAAACAATGTACACTATCCTCCATAAGTTTGGAAACACGTAGTAATAATAGACAATGAAAAGGAAATACAGTATAGAAATGCAATTTATCGTTTTCCAAATTTTTTAAGCCCAAATAATACACAGGAAGATGAAACAATCAAATTTTTGATTCCTCAAAATAACCACCCTTTGCTTTCATCACTGCCTTACACACTCTCGGCATGCGCTGCGTCAGTTTCGCCAAGGTTTCAGTTGGAATTAATCTCCATTCTTCATGCACCACATCCCCCAATTGTGTCCCACTTATGATGTCCCGTTTTTGGGTCCTCCTGGCCATTTCATCCCATGGCAGCTCGATTGGGTTACAATTAGGGGATTGGGGCGGCCAATTTTTTTCGAACCTCTAGAGACTTCACATAGTTCTGACACAAGCGAGACGTTTGTTTCTGCTCGTTCTCTTGTGCAAGACAAACCCTTTCCAAAAAATGTTCAAATGTTTGTAAATCTATCGGACCAAACTGCGTGGTCATCAGTCCGTAGCGTACAAACTACTTAAACCTAGGTAAACTAACCTAAGGACAACACACACACCCATGCTCCAGGGAGGACTCGAACCTCCACGGCGAGCAACCGCGCGCTCCGCAGCGAGACGCTTTAGACCGCTCGGCTACTCCACCGCGGCGAACCCTTTCCCAATCAGACACAAACTAGAAGTCTTACATTGTCGCTGGAGAATGGCATGATAATCCTTTTGGTTCATTTTCCATCTATTTTCACCAAATCTCCGATTGTACTTTCTCCGAAGGATCCCCATGCCATCACAGAACCCCTCCACGCTTTACAGTTGGAATTATGCACTAGGGATTCGAGCGTTCATGGGGTAAACGTCGTAAAAATTGACGGCGTCTACTTCCAAATATTTCGAACTTGGATTCGTCAGTGAATAAAACTCTTTCGCAATCCCCGATGTCCGATATTAGTGTATCTTAGCCCAATGAAGCCTTTTATTCTTGTTAACAGGGTGCAACAATGGTTCCCTTGTTGGTACATAACCTCGAAGGTTGTTGTCTGCCAGGCGTCTTCTCACTGTTGACTCACTCACTGGTGTATCCCTCGATGCGATTAGTTCAGCAGTCAATTCACAGACAGTTTTTGATGTGTTGCGTTTAATCACTGATACCTTCCTAGGTGCTCCTGAGTGAGGACGATCTCCATGACAACTCCGCTGATGGAAATCTTCAGTTTCTTTGCTATTTGTCGGACATTATTGCCTTCTTGGTGCAAAGTGATTATCATTAACCGTGATTCTTAAGGAATCTGGCACTTTGGGGGCATTTTTATTTACTTTCGTGGCATGTTATACCTTTATGCAAACTCAACTACAAATGAACAGAACTGTAAACAACGTGCCTCTGACCTCTATAGTTGGCGTCATGTAGGAAGGGCGCTTCCGTGCATAGAGGCAGATACATAAGGGAAGCCTTGAGGGAAGGAGCTAAAGCCGAGCGCCAACATTGGAGCCTGCGGGAGAAAGATTGCGTAATGCGTGGTCAGCCACGCGCCTACAGAAATAGTATTATTGGCTACCAGTGATATAATGAAGGGGGATGCGCATGACTGTTGAAAACTGGCTGGCGTTCGTACGGTCTACTTGCGCCACCTGCCGTGTTTAGTAGAACTACTTGGGCAGGTAATTTCGGTTTACATGACACGGAACAATGCTAGTATGTTCCAATATGTATGTATATGTTTAATAATTAAGTGTACAAGTGTCATTATTAACCGTTATTTGAGCTTGCTATTCCGTATTCTAACCAATAACTGCCGCGGTGGAGTAGCCAAGCGGTCTAAAGCGTCTCGCTGCGGAGCGCGCGGTTGCTTGCCGTGGAGGTTCGAGTCCTCCTTAGGTTAGTTTATCTACAGTAAGCTACGGACTGATGACCACGCAGTTTGGTCCGATAGATTTACAAACATTTGAACATTCTAACCAATAACTCATACAGATCACGTCCATCTTGCTCCGCTGTAATACGCAGCATGGTGTTTCCAAGTTATGGAGGGCAGTGTAATAAGCAGGTTGTAATATAAACAATCAAAAATGAAAAATGTTCTTTTCATAGCACAACGGAAGGCGGTTATGTCCTGGATAGAGTAAGACATATGAATGAGGACAGCTTTTCGCCTTATCTAGCAACTTCAAAAACATTTGTAGTGGAATTCTGGAGCCGCGGTGGCCGAGGTGACTGAGGCGCTCCAGTCACGGTCAGCACGGCCACTACGGTCGGGGGTTCGAATCCCCCCTCGGGCATGGATATTTGTGCCGTCCTAGTTCGTAAGTAGTTCATAAGTAGTTTGTAAGTTTAGGGACTGATAACCTCGTAGTTAAGTCCCATAAGCTTAACAAACATTTGAACATTTGGAATTCTGGACTTAGTCGGATGGGTAAACTACAGTACTTCGAAAGCATCTAACGAAGTACAGTACTGCGATTGTAATATATCAGAGACTGCTATAATGTTTCGGAGATTACATGATTGTTCTGAGATATTGTAATTTTGTTCTCCGGGGAGAGGTTTTCTGTTTCTGATCGTGAGGGGATTAGGCTAGTTTTCCGTTACTTGGATAGGAATGCTATTATTTGATTGGTATAAGTTGTATTAAAGTAAATGTAATAAAATATATTGTCAAAAATAAACTCGCGTTAAGGGTTTCTCTTCTCTGTAGAATAACAGCATCAAGAAAAAAGACACCCTCGTTGCGACTGTCCATACATAATCACGGAGGGAATTCAGAAAGAAAAGATTTTAACCCATTACTGGCCATTGTCCCTATTTGGGACATAAATATTTAATTCTGTATGAGCTATAAACTTTTAGTTTTGATTGTGGTACCCGAAGGATGTTGAAATGTTTGTAAATCTAAGAGACTTAACTTTGTTGGTTATCAGACCATAAGCTTAAAATCTTCTTACACTAACTTAAAGCAATGAATGCTAAGGACAACACAACCAATCATACCCGAGAGAGGACTCGAACTCCCTACTGCGAACCACCGCGCGCACCGCAGCATGGCGCCTTAGTGAGCACGGCCATTCTGCCGCTGCCTTGAAGGATGAAGTGACTTGTATAACACCTGGAAATAGGAAATAAATAATTTTCTGTACTTAGTTAAGTTTAGGAAAGGACTTAATTTGCCTATTTTCTGTACTAACTCTTAGCTACACTCTTTGTAAGCTGGTGGCTGCTTTACAGCCATGAACTGTTATATAGTGGTTTGGGTGTGTTTATGAGTGTACGGACATCCATGTAAAATTCAATACTTCTCAGATATCCTGAAGTAAATGCGATTTCACTTTATTTAGTATGTCCCAATAATGGGACAATGGCATGTTACATTAACAGTATTTTGTTTCAATGCCTTATAGGGTAAAACAGTCAACAACCCGAAGATTGGTCTGAACACCACAGTGCTTTACTAGGCATGGCCCTGTTTGGAGGTGGTATGCCGTTGCCTTCCTCCGACCTGACTTACCCAGCCAGTTATAGGGGGACCTACAGTTTAACGTGGGTTCCCAACCACGGTGCTACCCCGCATTTTTCACATTAGCAGCACTGCCAGTGGTGAAAAAAGTGGAAAGTGACAGATAAAAACCCAAGGATCTGGCGGGGATCGAACCCGCGATCTTTAGATTTATAGTCTGACACTCTACCACTGTGCTACGCTAGGGTATAAATATATTATGTACGATAATTACTGTATGCATTCTTGATATCTGATTTGTTTATGTTGTATGAGATTTTTCCCTCATCCACATTTTACGATTCCAAGAGGATGAAAAGACACCGCAAGGACTTAAATTTGAAGAAATTCCAGTGGAACTGCATGAGGAGGAATGAGTAAATATATCGTTAATTACTTAAAAGTAGTTTATTCCCTTCAATACAGATAAAACATCAGATGAAAGAGATATTGACAAAAACATCGCAAACCTTTGACACTTTGTAGTTTTTATTCTAGTATACCGAAATTTTCCAACTGTTTCTTTCATAAGTCACCCAGGATATAATATTAATGTTAAATAGTGCTGCAAAAAATAGCAAAACAAGTTTTGGCCGGGAATTGGTTTAGAAGTCCTCATCTAATAATTCAAGACTGTTCCAGAAACATCCTGTGACGTTCTGATCAGAGAGCAACTAGAAGGCAGATCTAACAAGGAACCTGCAGCCATTTCAAACGGCGATTAGGTTTTTTTTTTTTTTTTTTTTTTTTTTTTTTTTTTTTTTTTTTTTTTTTTTTTTGCTAATATTGTGCATTTTCGTACGTGGATCACTTATATATTTCTGGCACATAGCTGGAAGCGTTGTATTTACATACTAAAGAAATATACAGGACTTACTTGCATGACACGTAACAACTAATATGCATTTGTGTCTACACCTAACATTCAGATACACGCACATACGCATAAAGACTTTTAATTATTATAAGCAAAAACAAATAGGTATAACACATTTAAATGAAAGTATCTTGACATAACCGGGCAGATGTAAATTATCAATACATAATGTTCAAAAGTTTGTAAACCTAAGGGGCCAAAGTGCAAAGGTCATCTTTCCCTAGACCTACAAACCACTTTAACTTAACCTATTGACAACACACACACACACACACACCATGCTCGACGAAGGACTTGAACCTCCGGACGGGTGCTGTCGCCCAATACGCAACAAGGTGCCCCATACCACGCGGCCGTACATATTGTGATGTCGTGTTGTATGCTCTCCGCATTACTCACGTTGTGCAATATAACACTACATACCACTGAACTTCAGAATGCATGAAACCCTCACAAAGAGCTACTGCTATTATACATTCAGCTCCCCTTCCACCCCCAAGATCTAATTATGCTGTGTGACTAGGGTTGACTCGTAAGAAAGTACATATCCCTTTTCCCTTTGTTGTACATATCGTTCCCGTATGGGGTACAGGAGGGCTGCCAGAGGTTCCGTATGCCACTCTTCAGACTTCGACAATAACAATTAGATCAAGAGACATGCGAAATTTAATAGAGAAGATATGAATGGACGTGGTTGTATAGAATAATAAATATATTTGTGGACTTTACATAATGTATAAAGAAGGTAGGTGATGTGATAAACGACGACTGTACACTGTAACACTGATGGAAATGATAAACAACATGGAGAGTGAAACAAAACATGTTTAAATGTTTGTATAGCTTATGGGACTTAACTACGGGGTCATCAGTCCCTGAACTTACAAACTACTTATGAATTACCTTATACTAAAGACGGCACAAACATCCATGCCCGAGGGGGGGATTCGAAGCCCCGACGGCGAACTGCCGCGCGCACCGCAACATGGCGCTCCAGTACGCACGGCTAATCCGCTGCGGCAGTGACACACTAGCTGTTAAACTTGGAGGCGCTGTCTGCAGGTTGGACTTTCGAAGTATTTCTTAAAATTTCATGGAAACACTCAACATCAGTCGGTGCACTGAAGAGACATGGACCAAACACTGAGTGGCGATGTGTTAAAACTTACACCGTCAACTTAGCAGTGTATGTGTGGTGTGGGACCTGCGGGAGAGGTTTGTAGTAGTGCAGGGGAAGAGGGTGGGACAGTTGGGATAGTGGGGGGAGGTGACCATCGACAGAACAAGGTCGAGAGGGATAGGGTGATAGGAGGGGAAGCCAGAAAGGATCATATCAAGGGGGTAGGATGGGTGCTATCGACAAGGGTTCGCAAATCGATTCCGTATTTCTTGATTTCCACAAGGCTTTTGACACCGTACCTCACAAACGGCTTTTAATCAAATTGCGTGCTTATGGTATATCGCCCCAAATTTGAGACTGGATAGGGGATTTCCTGTCAGAGAGGACACAGTTCGTAGTAATCGATGGTAAGGCATCGACTAAAACAGAGGTGAAATAGGGCGTTCCACAGGGTAGTGTTATTGGTCCTCTGCTGTTCCTTATTTACATAAACGATTTAGGGGAAAATCTAAGTAGCTCTCTTAGGTTGTTTGCAGATGACGCCGTCATTTACCGTCTAGTAAAATCATCTGAAGATCAAAACCAACTGCAGAACGATCTGAATAAGATATCAGTATGGTGTAAAATTGGCAATTAACTCTAAATAATAAGAAGTGTGAAGTCGCCCACATGAGTACGAAAAGAAATTCGTTAAATTTCGATTACAAGATACATCAATCAAAAGTGAAGGCCGTAAACTCCACAAAATACCTAGGAATTACTATTACTTCAGACTTAAACGGTAAAGAACACGTAGATAACGTCGTGGGAAAGGCGAACCAGAGACTGCGTTTTATTGGCAGAACCCTTAAAACATGCAACAGAACTAGAAAAGAAACTGCATACACAACGCTTGTCCGTCCATTTTTGAAGTATTGCTGCCCACTGTGCAATCATTATCAGGTGGGTTTGACGGAGGACATCGAAAGTGTCCAAAGAAGGGCAGCTCGTTTCGTATTGTCACGGTACAGAGGAGACAGCGTTACGGAAATGACACAGGATCTGGGATGGGAATCGTTACAACAACGGCGCTTATCGCTGCGGCGTGGGCTACTTACGAAACTCAAATCGCCAACATTCTCCTCCGAATGCGAAAATATATTGTTGACTCCCACTTACATAGGTACAAATGATCATCAGAATAAAATACGAGAAATCAGAGCTCGAACGGAGAGATTCAGGTGTTCTTTCTTCCCGCGCCCTATTCGAGAATGGAATGGGAGATATAGTATAATGGTGGTTCGATGAACCTTCTGCCAGGCACTTAAATGTGATTTGCAGAGTATTCCATGTAGATGTAGATGTAGAGGGGGGGAGGTACAAGGAGAGGAGAGATGGATCAATGTTGATAGGAGGAATAAATATCAGAACGTAAGGCATCACGTGGAAGAGGAAATTACCACAAGTCAGGATATGTGCAGGGCAGGGGGGGGGGGGGAGGGTGCAGTGATGGAGGCACATTAGTGGGCCAGATAGAAGGAATTTGAATTTGTGGGAGAAGTATGTTAAAGGAAGAGGAGGATGAGGTCATGTATTTTCCGCGTGGTGGAGGGAAGGCAGATACGAAAGGCGAGATGTCGTACGTGGCATTCTAAGGTTTGGAGGGATTTATGGAAGTGGGGGAGGAGGAGATCCAGGCAGGGTTGGCAGAGTAACAGATTCGATGGATGAGGGATTCATAGGTGCGGCGAATGGTGCAGGGGTACAGTCCTCATGTGTGACTGGAAGGTGCACAAAACATAAAGCTGCAATTTTCGCTGCAATATCGAATATCAGAGGTCGTTAGGGATGGCAAAATTTTAATAGCCTGCTGGCGGCAAATGTGAAAATCCGTCACTGGATGGATGTATCTCCCCAGTCACAGGAAGTGCACCTAATCAAAGTTGGGATTGTCAAGAATGGTGAAGGTGTCAGAGAGGAAGGTTATCATGGAAGTGACGGTCATGGTGAAGGAGAAAGTGTTGGGTACTGTGTTTGTTTCCAGCAAGGCGGTGGAAGACATACCAGTACTTGGAAGGGTGGATGGGAGATTGGCGTTGAGCCATGTAGAAGTCTGTCTCCGCAGGAGAGAATCCTGGTCATGGGTCCGGAGAAAGGAGCAGTAGAGGCAGCGGGATGCTCGGAGATGTTGGGACGAATAAATTGGTGTTAACCCGCCTACCGTGTCACTCTTAGTTTTTGACCTATTTAACGATTAAAGATTTTGTAACGACCATAAATTTAATCATTTATAACTGGAGCACCACTGAACCGATTTTAATATATGCAGAGGTTAATGATAGACCATATAGGATGTATTAAAATAAACGAATTAACGGCACTGCACATGTTCTATAACAGTAGGAACCTCTGTAGACTAGATAAATTAATAGTTTATGTTCATTTAACAAACTCTGAAATGACAGTTGTGAATCTGCAATAAAATGTGCATTTACTATCAAAACCATTTAATGGACAACAAAATTACAGCCATGGAATGCAGACAAAATTACTGATCAAACTTGTATTGAACAAGCCCTATTTGAAGTTTTTGTAAAATTGCCCAGTTCAGAGAAACATATATATGGACCCGACGTTTTGGTTTTGGGGTAGTGAGTGTCCGACTCTTCTACAGGCAGAATCACTGTTGATTTGCGGTGTGACACGCAGTGTAAAGTTCCATTAGGATTCGTTTGGTGGCCTTCGTGTCAGGCAGTTAAGGTACATGACAGAGATTTTCGTGTAAATCTGTTACCATCCCAGATTTAATTATTTTTGTTGTTGAAATGCGCGGGTGGTACCTTTACAGTCTCTTAGAAAACTGCAGAACTTTACCCAGGAATAGTACAGACGTGTGTTTATCGTGGTTTTCGAACACGCAATTTTTGCGTATTTGTTTTGGGAAGGCTGAACTTATGGTACTTGATTCATGCGGACCTGCTATATTGTCGCGAACGGGACTTTTCAAGATACAAAGCACATAAACTGTGAACTTCATTTCGTTTTCTGAAGTGAAAGTTCTCGCTATTTATAATGTATTCATTAAACTGGGTCACTACTCTCGTCAGGAATTGCGACTGAGTAGAGAACTGGATGAATGAGCTCAACTATTTTAAAAAGACTAAAATGTCTGGAGTGTGTGTGTGTGTGTGTAGACTGGAAAAACTATTTTATCCAATGCACACAGTATGCTAGGGGCTTTAGCTACAATTCCAGTATCCACATTTATGTAAAGTAAAATTTTATATTATGAACATGAACTTTCATATTATGAACATGAACTTTTGTGCTTAAGCGAAAAGGAAAGGTTCAAGCAAACACAACCACGTGCATATCTAGCACAGTACAAATGATGTATGAAATAAATAAATAAGCCAGCCTTCATGTGTTGACTGCTCATACTACATATCTTGCACTGAAACGTGGTCCCTGAGCGGAGAATGTTGGGAGCTGAAGCTTGCATTCAGCTCGTAGCGCACTGTCTGTTAGAACAAGCCACGTCTCTTTCTCCCAGTGCTGCCAGCTCATAGCCTATAGCTTACAGGTTTAAAAAAAAACATGTATGGGCTTAAAGCGTCACAAATGGAACACGAAATTATCACTTTAATGTTTGAGTAATAGAAAACTGGAACGTATATCTACAAAATATAAATATTTTTAAGGGACTTATTAAGCGGCTGTAGTAATGCTTTCTATTTGTTTTGTCGCAAATGAATAACAATCGGAATTAACATTCCTGAGACGTCTTTCAAGAACAGCATTCCTTTTTGTAAAAGAAGTCATCGGGATATGTGGACATATTTTAGAAAATAACAAAGTGGAAGACAATAATCAATTCCAAGCACAAATCCACAATACATTGACGAGGTCTACGGTGTACAATGCTGTTACGAGGTAAGGTTGGTAGAGAGCATTAACATTCCGTAGACACACGAACTCAGTCGACTTCTGCCGATCACTGAGGGGCCACGAAAAAGTACGCGACCTGTACATACTATTTACGTAAAGTTACTGAAAAATAGACAAGTATTCATTAAATAGTTACATGAACAATTTCTGAGTAACTGTGTGGAATACGATGATCTGACTACATTTCTATAATAAATAGATATAACAAATGTAATGGATCTTTAAAGAAATAGATACTGTACCGACTGCAGGGTCGTCACGTGTTGCGACGAGCAGAACTCAGCTGCCGCCATCTGTGGATTGCCAACGTCAAGAACGGGAGCGAGCCGCGAACCTGGATTGTATGGAGAGGGACTGAAGCGGATGGAAGACGGGGGCCCCTGGACTGCGGCGTGGTGCTGAACGGAGTTGTCTTGGTGGCGAGCGAACTTGGTCGGTATCAGTGACAGTGTGGACAGTTACTGATCATTAACGCCTTTTTGAGTTCCAGCGGCCTGTTACGGTTGGAAAGGCTCGGACCGTTGCGTGAATGAGCTGCAAGTTTTATGTTGGTCTGTCGAGGTGCATATTAGTCCAGAAAGTTCCAGGGATTGTACACTAGTGTGACCTTATTCGTAATGTAGTGACCTCTTCAGAAGATTGGTTTCGCGTACTTTTTAAGCTGCATTTATTATCATTAGAGTTTGTATTTTTGTAAAGTCAGTGGAATGAGATGTTGTAAAGCTCTTACAGAAAAGAATATAGTAGTTAAGATGATCTTGTTGCAAGCGATTAATGCGAATCACGCGGGTTACTTTCACCTTTTGTGTAAGGATTCCGTGAGTGTCTAATCGAGTTCTAATCTGTCGCTTTACCTTGAAAAGTGTTAATTATAAAATAGTACTATTATTGTTGTCTGCTGAAAGCTATATTTCTGCTTAGTGAAAATTGCTAATAGATAATAAAAATTGAACTTGAGACCTAAGTGGGAGTTGTTACTAAAATAATTGAAACTTGTTTGTGTCACTCAGGTTGCCAGTCTATAAGTACTTTACCTGAATCAAAATTATCTGTATAAAGAAAATAAAGTTGCCCTGTGCGATATTTAGCCTCACAGTAAAACTTGAATGACTGTTGAATGAAAGTTGCTAGGCCTCAAGATAAGTCATTGTAATGATTAAGTAACAATGGCTTATAAAAGATCTAAGAACTTTGCTGTAATTACACGAGCTCATTTAACACTAGTAAAAACACCTGTTCACGCATCTGACTCGTCTTTTAACAACATTTCTAAACAAATTCCAACGGATCATATAACGTGATTGATTCTTGTGCGTATATAGATTGAAACTAAATTTTTTACTCCTCTTTCCACAGCAGAACTACAGTCTGATGAAACCCTTTGTGACATGATTACCAAACAAATTCACACACGACCGTTGAACCAAAATATGTAAATGCTTTAATGACTCCTGAAGTCATTTCCTTTACAATTAACACAAACCTTTGTTATACCTCAGCTGCACATCTGCTCTCAAAATCATTGCAAAAAAATACTAACTACATGATTCGCTATGTACAATGCGAATCCTCAACTAACTACTGATTGTACAATCCATGTTTATACTGATTAAAAAAAGAACATTAAATTACTGGGGCTGTTTTCTGGGGAAATGATTAAGTCGACAATCTAGGTTAAGTTTCAAGTATTTATCTAATTGAGATGTTGTGTCACAAGACATGAAGTTGAGCACAATGGAATTTACAATCCACTCTTCATCATATTACAAAACTGTCCATTAACAAGTTGCAATCAAAAATAACAAAACAAAAAAACAAAAATTACAAGAATACTAATTCGCATTTCGCTTCTCCTTTCAAAATAACAAAATTACAAGAAAACAACATTTATCTTTGGGAGTGTTTCGTAGTTCGTTAACAATATTTCTTTTAATTGTTTGATGGTCAAACATGGGTTATACTGACTGAATTACAACAGCATGGAATTTTAGTTAGCTTACCTCTAGTCATCGCTATATACTATCACGACAGCTTCCTAGAGCGTTTCCTCTGTCCGAAGCACTTCAACTCTGCCGCAACACACCACTGCTCAAACGCGAGCCCCTCCGAGCCAAAGATAGTCCTCGCGGAGCCAGAGATATTGTGTCAGAGGTATACAAAACGATACAGTCACTCTTCAACCTTGAAGTAAACGGTTTCTCAGGCAACCAGTAGAGTTCAGTTTAATAATTTCCGTGCTTTGTTATCTAAAGTTATCTATGTGATTTATGGAATTGAAATCAATTATTCTCATGTGTGTTGTAAAGGCCTCATTGAGCAGTTATTTAATTTAAATCTGCTGTAATCATTTATTGAGAATACTTTCTTTTACTTAATCTCTTACATTACCTTGAGGATAAGGCTTTCTTTTAATATTCATTTTGAACCCTCATATTGAAATATGTGTTTGGAGCATAGAAGCTGTACCTAAAGTTCTGTTACAGATACGAATGTGTTGCTTTCGAGATGATAGCTTGAGGTAATGTGCTAGCTTTTAAGACACAGTTCGTTAAAATCGCATGACGCATTCAGAAGTTGAGAATTTAAAGTTCAATTTTGTTATATAAATATATTGCGAGCATTACAGTCAACCAGGGTAATCTTGTACCAGTCAAAGTTTCAAATGGCTCGTGTTCCACCTATTGGCAATTTTTTTTTCTAAAGGTAATATTTAATACCTGTTATAAATGATTTCACAGGTGGGACATCAGCCTTATAAAAGCCAAATATTAAGTGGTACAAAGATACTCTGACTGGTAAAAAGTTACCGTGACTGTTTGTAGTTCTGAAGATAATAAAATATTGTTAGTTTATGAGATGTAGATGCCTTCAGAATTGATGGGAACATAACACTGACAAGGGAACGGTCCAATAAGACAGGTCAAAACCTATCCTGCAATTTTTTACACAGTCATAAGACAACGAAAGAAATGCACTGTCAAACTTTTAGCTGCTAAGACGCACTTCAAGTATTTTTTAAAAAAATAGCTGAATATTGCCAAGTTCGTAGCGCGCCAGGTGGCGGTAGAAATAAACACTCCTACTGGCACTGTAGCAACAGAGCATGCGCAACTAGAAACACACACACATACAAATACACACAGTCGAGGTCTGCGGTATATTGTAAACAGGAAACACGACACAACCCGATCGTAATTTGTAAAGGACGTTTCAGGTTATCGTTCGTCTATTAACTATTATCATTTGAATTTTGCAGTATTGGTAAGTATTGACAATAAAGATAAAGCTGAATTAATACTTATTGTGATTTCGTCAGGCATGCCTGCTTCCAGTTTCACAGTAATGTGGAATCCAATTAACGTTCTCAACTTAGCAAAGATGAAATACGAAGAATGTGGTTTCCAGCCGAAATCACCTACTTCTCCTGAGGACGTACATATGTGTCATTTGTTGATTGATTTTTTTGACATTCATTCGAATGATATCGACATATCGTTTGAAATTGTGGAAACGTTAGAAGAAATAGGAAATAGCAAAGTTTCCTTTGTGGCTGTAACAGGGTATAGTTGTATGCTGTATGCCAAATATTACCTCCAAAAACTAAAAACCAATAACACACCGTTCGCAGGCAGTGTTTACTATCTCGTGTTCTTCTCCGTTCCCTCTAGTATAAACTATTCAACCCATATACAAGCGAATCGTAGTGAAATTTCTGGAAATGCTCATTCGTTCGTGTTCGCTTCCATTCACTACAGTGTAAACCAGACATTAGGTGCTTAATATTGGTGACTGTGAACTCTGCATAATTCCGCTACGTGGCGCAGCGTGAGTGATTCGCCGAGTTGCTCACTAAGCGGGCAGGGCTGTACAAACCGCTGTTATAAGCTGTTCTTCACGCGGCAAAAATGCATAATTTCAATTATTTTTTTAAATATTTGCAGTGCCTCTTAGCAGCTAAAATTTTGGGAGTGCATTTCTTTCGTTGACTTCTTCCTGTGCTAAAAATTTCAGGGTATGTTGCAGCATCTCTTATTGGACCGTTCCCTTGTGAGACTTATTAGTTATCTAGAGAGTGTGCCTCGGCTCCCCAAGCAGCACGAGTTTACCCATTTCCAGCGGTTCGGCATTCATCATTTTGCACGAGGGTCTATAGCGGTTTGGTGGGCTCAGACCAAAGTACCTGATCTCTCGCCTCCCCCTCCTTAAACGCCTTAGAGGCGGCTTTACAGAACTGTGACGTGCCAGTCACCCGGGAACACCGATTTCAATGCCGTCATGTCTCCGCAGTGCGGGACCTCTGCAGCGACATGGTAGCACTGATAAACGGGACGGTACCGGCAGCTGTACAGACCAACTGGGTCTTGACATGAAACACTCTCCCACAACCGAACTAAACGCAGCGATGTGTATCCTTGGCCACACAGTACATGCCATCATACACCTGGAACTTAAAGATGTGATCCCATACTTCGAGTATTTATAGCAAAAAACCTACAAACACAAAAACTTAGAAAATATGGGGAACTGTTTGGGAATTTACTTGCCATGCCGTTAAACCATGGCTATCAAAGGAAACTTGGCAATTGCAAAGAGGACATCGATAATTTTAAGTACCCTCTGTTTTGATTTTCCTTTACTCATTAACATGTAACCTTCCTTTCCGTATTTTTTATTTTTATTTATTTATTTTTTAAGTATATTCTATATTGTTTCAAGAGCACATGGACCCCTTAGGGAGAACCAAAGTGTGCAGGAGTGTGTGTGTGTGTGTGTGTGTGTGTGTGTGTGTGAACGCTGTGCGTGGACGGCACGCTTTTACTTTCGGATAATGTCAAGGTTGTCGATTGCACTTCATTTTGTTCTCATAAGGCATTGACGTCATTTAGTTACAGAAGGTGTTCTTCCATTTCGTCATAATTGTGCGCAAAGAAAAAAAAAATGTGAGTAACTAATAATAAAAGAAAGTTAGAGGGAAGGAGTCGGGGATAATGATGAGAAAAAATAAAAATAAAATAAAACAGGAGATGCACGCCTCGCCCGTTTGTAGGAATGTGCCCCTGCCTTCAATACTATTCCAAAATTAGAGTTATTATGTAAAATCTGAGAATGTATCCATTATGTCACATCACATATGGGGGAACTGGTAAGTACGCCCAACGAAACACGTCTGCACTCAAATACGCATAGCCTGACTGCTAGAATGAATGTGACTATTTCTACTTTGTCACCGTAAGCAACCCCATTTCTGACAAATGTAATGAAATCGCTTGTATTCAGTTAACACTGTCAAGCTGTGAATATTGGTTCTCTTCAGAAAGTTGTAATTGGGGAATTTTGTTACTTTTGAAAGTAGTTAGTTTACACAACAAAATTCTTTTGTCCTCTGCTGCTTATGTGGACCCCAAGTATGCATTTCCATCACCTGTTTCGACCAGTGTAATATAATGTAATGAGCATCATAACAAAAGAAAATCACACTACTGATGTTTCAAAATAAACAATAACATATCTATAACATGAAAATTGCTTCTACCTTGTACAAACACAATTTTTCTTGTTTATTAATCATCTGTTAATCGACGTATAAAGAATTTTTAAATCGTTTTACTTATAGTTGAGGTTACACTTGTATTAACAGAAAATGTAAGAGGAAAACAGGATTTTAATTAACATAACCAGGTATGAAATCATATAATATGCTACACGTACATTTTCATTTCTTGAATTATCCCTATGAAATGTTATGTACTGAGAATATGTTTGCGAAGAATATACATCTGACACACTGTCAATGATGATCATGTCACACGTTTTTGCATTTTTAGTAATTAAATTAAAAAAAAGTTTTTCACAGATACTAAAATAAATAAACTTGGAAATCGTACCTAAACCGCCATTTAATTTACCCTGAGTGATAATTTCTGTCTTCTGATTACGTAGAAACAATTTTCATCAGTGTTCCTAAAGTGGTCTATTGTAACCAATATCTTACACTCCTTACGCTGCATTTAAGCAGGAAAAAAATGCGCTGCACATTATTACTTGGAATCAACTTTTGCTTTTGCAGTGAAAGGATGGTATGACTTTACTAGGCCTATACTTTCTACATTGTTGAATCGTGCAGAGTGTAATGGTCTTCCGACCGTTTCTTAAGCAAAAGTACGTAACTTTTTAAATCAGCAATAGCGGACGTGGAGATAACTTTTCGTATTTTCTTTTTAATTTTTTTAGTCCGTTTCGGCCTACTAGGGACCACGAGGCTCGTCTTAACTCTTAGCCAGGGTCTTCTGCTTTTTCTTGGCCCAATACGCCTTCATCTTCTGGCTGTGAGCCTGCTTCCTCTCATCCGTCCATTTAGGTCTGGTGGTGCCTGTACACTTCTTGCTTGTGAGAGATAGTGGGAAGACTCCATGTAGAATGGACTGACGGTATTGAGTTCGGTTCTCGGTTATCTGTGATGGGATCTGCAATTAGCTTTGGACGCCTCTAAAAGAGTCACCAAACATCTACACTCCCAACTAGGCGAATATCAAGCTGGTTTCCGGGTGAGTAGGTCCTGCACAGAGCAGATTCAAAACCTTACACGCCTCTAAGTCTGATCTAACAGAGATGAACCACTTAGCTTTGGACGCCTTTCCCCTGCTTGTCACTGTGAGGACCTTCTTGGTTACCCTTGAGTGATTCAGGCGAGTCATGTGCCCATAGGTCAGTCGCCTTTTCCTCATACATGTGACTATGTCTTCCTGGTGTTCATACAGTTCGTTATCGTGCCTTATTCTGTAAGTACCGTCTTCCTCTCTTATGGGTCCTAATATTCTCCTCAGGATCTTCCTCTCTTTAAGTTCTAGTTTCCTGAGTGGGCCCTTTCGATTCATCAAGAGGGACTCGGAGGCATAGAGTGCAGAGGGTCTTACTACTGAGTTGTAGTGCTTCAGTTTTAAGTTCTTGGATAGGTACTTGGAGGTATAGATATTCTTACATGAATGATAGGCTCTCTCTAACGTGGTGCACCTGGCATCTATGGCCAAGGTTTCGCTCTCACTTGCTGAAATCCATTCTCCCAAGTACTTGACTGCAGGAACTTTACAGATATTATTGTTTCCTAGTGGGATTGTAGAAGAAGCCTGCTTGATATTTGTGATGAACTCTGTCTTCTGTATGTTGATTTTCAAACCGGTTTTTACTGCAACATTGTAGGGGCTCTGTAGTTGATGAGTAGCCTCCTCCATGCTGTTGGACAATAGGGTGAGATCATCAGCAAAGGCTAGACATGGTACAATGAGGTTATCTTTCTTGTAGCCAAGCTTCAGTCCAGCTTCTGGTGACAATGTGGAAGTCCATTCTCTGATTTTTTTTCCAGAACACAGTTGAAGAGGATGCACGAGAGGCCATCCCCCCTGTCTGGATGGGAAAGCTCGCTGACAGTTCACCCCTAAACCTGACTTTGGATGTGGTATTATTCATGGTAGCCTGGAGCAGTCTGGTAGTCTTCTCATCTAGGCCTAGTTCCCACAAGGTGGAGAAGAGGGTTTGTCGATCTATTGCGTCGTATGCCTTTTCGAAATTTACCATAATGGCTACCCAGGGATGTCCCCCTCGGCTTATATATGAGAGGATTGTTTTGAGGTCTTGAATCTGCTCTGTGCAGGACCTACTCACCCGGAAACCAGCTTGGTATTCACCTAGTTGGGAGTCTAGCTGTTTGGTGACTCTTTTCGAATAACGTTTAAACATTTTTTAATTATCCATTTCAAATAAAAACCAGATTACCAACACATTTAGTTGTTGAAAACATACTTTTGCATAAAACAACTCAGTAAGAAATAATTGTTATTTTCATATGATTAACAAAACTTTCATTCCGGAAATCAACATCTTCATGTTTTCTCGAATAATTGAAAGAACTGGACTGCAAATACTAACAATACTCATAATACAATTTCTTGCCGAGCGAAAGAGTCTCTTTAACTAAATGCAAAACTCCGTATGTCAAAATTAATGTACAATAAATTACCAAGTATACCAATACATACGAGAATCCGACATTTAGGGCAGCAGACGACTACTTTCTCCAAAGATCCGCCTGTGGCCGAATCTCGTTTACGATAGACAGTCAACTACTGCCTCGAGCACAGATTACCTTTGGAAAATCACCGAGTCTCTTTGGACACATGTACTCACGAAAGATCTTGAAGTATGGCTAAGAGAAGATCGTTACTTCTACGAAATTTTCTCGTTGTTAAGGAACGAGAAAAGTTATGTTGGTGCACTGATTCATAGCGTTTGTCCATAATTTTATAAACATAACAGATATATTCTCTTCCACAGTTTTCAACAATCTGACAGGGTTGTGATATCTTTATGATTCCTCGAGTGTAGCAGTCGTCTGGTTTTGAGGTTCTGAGTGTATTTTAATCCGCAAAAGTAAGTTCTTTGAAACTTGTTTAACACGAGCGGATAAAGTGAATATCTGAGGGAGCAAGATCAAGTGAATAACGATAATCCACAAAAGAAACCTAAATCAACCGGAATACGAACATGCAACACAAAAACATACGAACTTATACAACAACCTAACACATCCAATTCATTATCAAAATGTATTTCTGAAAAATCTTAACTTTTATAACTAAATGTACACCTTTCCGTACATTAAAAAAGGCTGATACAATTCTTCTTAGGTTCTGACCAGGTTATCTCTTTACAAAAATCTCGTGTCGCGGTGTTGTGTTCGCACACCTCCGCAACGGCTCGACCTATTTTTATGATTTTTTAAAGTGTATGTTGTGGATATGATTCATTGTGAAGTAGATTTCATACCGCTAGGTGATTAGAGTGACCCTATCCAGAATTTTTTTACTATTTATATAAAGAGTATCCGTTTGTTTCTATTGCATAAAAATCTACAGTTTTCTTCCGATCTTCATGAAATTTTGCGCACCTAACCTCCAATCTAAGAAATGTTCAAATTTTTAAGGTTAAGGGACTTAACTGCGGGGTCATCAGTCCCTAAACTTACAAACTACTTATGATCTACCTTATACTAAAGAAGACACAAACATCCATGCCCGAGGGGGGATTCGAGCCCTCGACCGTACCGGCCGTGCACAGACCGCTCGGCCACTGCGGCTGGGCAAACTAAGAAGGAGGTCCTGCGTGTGTAAGGATCACTTGCTACACATAGGTCAGGAGATCTGACGTCATAAACAATGAAATGAGAGAAAAACTGCCGCATCACGCGCCAATGTTGCACATTTACTACTAAACTATTGGAACGATATCTACTGAATTCCGTACACACATTCCTCACCGCGAGGTAACAATTACTGTAGAGTAAGAACCGCCTACGACACATAGTTCAAGAGATATGATGTAATAAACAATGAGATGCATCATAAACCTCCCAATCACGCAAAAGGTTCGTTTGCAATGCATCCAAATCTACAGTTGTGATACGACCTTGATGAAATTTTGCTCTTATTCAAAACATTAGAAAGGTTACTGTCAGCTTCTTTTTTTTTTTTTTTTTTTTTTTTTTTTTTTTTTTTTTTTTTTTTTTCTGTGCATGGCGTATGGCACTTTAAAACGGATTTCGACATGAAATATGGCACACTTGATCTTCAAATCAAGAGCACCATCAATGTCAGATTTCGTAAGATCCAGCTACCTTAAACGACGTAGACACAAATCTACGGTTTCATTCCGATTTTTGTGCAATTTTAAACCATATAGCTTGAAAATCAGAGGAACATTACAGAAAATTTCTTAATGTTCATGGCAGAAGCTACCTTCGAATAATTTTCGACGTTTCATCGATTGCCATGAAAATTCGTAGAAACATATAATTTTTCATAGATAGGGAGCGGAGAGATTGAACCATATTTGTTTAAATTAAATTAAAGTAATATCGAAACTATGGGTGAGTGTGTGTATGGCTAACTTCTGTTGGTGTATGGATGCAACAGTGCGTACAGACTGATACAGCACTGTGAATATAAAAATTGTTCTGAATGTCTCTGATTTAAGTAAGAGAAAATATTATGATTAATCAGCCTGGCATCGACGGACTGCAATATATATGGCCCTGTTGGTGCGCTGATTATCTACATCGTCTGGCCAAATGACAACCTTACTGAATGACAAGTCCGGTTGAAGCTCAAAGTACAGTTCGGTAACTTGACAGTCAAGTAGTTCATTTATTAAACAGAGTACCGACCAATATTTAACACGAATGTGACACAATAAAAAAGGTGATCGCGGGTGGAATGACAGACAATATCTAACAGCGACTGATAGCAACAAACTGGCACATGCAGATATAGTACAGAGTAGAAAAGACTAATATAACAATTATGATATACGTTTATTATTTAAAGTCAAAGTTCAGATTAAAAATGTAAAAACGAAGTGAGTATGGATTCTGTTTCGACTTCATCAACGATTGTTGTGTGTGCCGACACGTGCTAAGAACAAGACGTAATTTTATTGACGAACAAATTATTGTGCTGTCATCAAGTGGTGTAATTAATATTAGCGTATCCAAGCACTTTCCATGACTGGTAAGAAATACTAGCAGTTACCTGACCAACTAGTTGGTTACGATTTTTGTAACGGAATGTAAAAACATAACAAACGTGAATTCTAAGTACGTGCAAAATGATTAACAGACACACAAAATATCTACCTCCCTACTCCGAATGGCAATTATAAATAAATGTAATTTCACTCACCTTTGCTGACAACAGCCACACGTTATGTATTGTATTAAAAATCGGGTATTGTATCTAATTATGAATTATACTCAGTAAAGTTCATAATTACATACGATACCCGATTTGTTAATATTCAGTAAAACCAACGCCATGAACCACAGGGTGATTGTGATGGGGAACTGGAAGTGGGTAGTACGAAAGGGAAGAGAAGGAAATGTACTAGGTGAATATGGACTGGGAAAAAGAAAGAGGAAATCGCTTTGTAGAATTTTGCGTAGAGCACAATTTAATGATCACCAACACTTGACTTACACATAATGAAAGAAGGCTGTATACGTGGAAGAGAGCAGGAGACACTGGAGGGTGCCAGATTGACTTTATAATGCTGAGTAATACATTTAGAAACCCGGTTTTGAACTGTAAGACATATCCAGGGACAGATAAAGACTCTGACCATAACTTACTGGTTATGAACTGCAGATTAAAACTTAAGAGACTGGAGAAAGGTAAGAAACTTAGGAAATGGAACCTGAACAAACTGAAGGAAAAAGAGATGGGTAAGAGTTTCAGAGGGAGCATTAGGCAAGGATTGGCTGAAACGGGGGAAAGTAATGCAGTAAAAGGATGGTTAGCTATGGGAGGTAGGGTAGTGAAGGGCGTAGAGGATCAAAAAGGCAGAAGGACCAGGACTAATAGAAATCACTGGATAACACAGGATATACTGAATTTAATTGGTGAGAGGAGAAAATATAAAAATTCAGCAAGTGAAACAGGAAAATGGAAGTACAAACGTCTGAAAAATGAGATTGAAAAATGAGAGGTGCAGACTGACTAAGGAGGAGTGGCTAGAGGACAAATTCAGAACCGTAGAAGAATGTATAACTAGGGGAAAGATAGATACCGCCTACATGAAAATAAAAGAGATATTTGGAGACAAGAGAAGAAGCTGTAATTCAACAACACAAACGGAAAACCAGTACTAAGCAAGGAGGAGAAATTTGAACTGTGGAAGGAATATATATAGAAGGCCTATACAAAGGAAATAAACTTGAAGGCAGTATTCTGGAAATGGAAGACGAAGTGGAGGATGGTGAGATAGGAGATATGAGATACTGCGAGAAGAGCGCTGAAGGGTTTCAGTCGAAACAAGGCCCCTGGAGTAGATGATATTCCGTCTGAACTGCTGATATAGTTAGGAGAGCCATGTAGTTTAATTTTTGATATTCACGGATTTTTAAAATACAGTTCTTCGAAAGTATCTATCAAAGTACAGTGCTGCGATTGTACTGTATCAGCGATTATTATGTCAAAGAGCTTATAGGATTATTCTGAAATTATATGATTATTCTGAATTTGTTTACTCGCTCGGTCTTCATTTTTCCTGTTGGTGACGGAATGAGGCTAGTTTTTCAGATACATGGACAGGAATGTTGATATTTGATTTGTATCAGTTAAAAGAAAGTAAATACAATAAAAGATAATAGTCAAAGACAAATTCGCGTTACGCGTTTCGCTTCTCGTAGAATAATAACAAGAAAGAAATCGTCTTCGCGACTCTGTACAAGGTGAGAATTAACGAAAAAAAGACTTTACAAAACTCTCATCTAAACATTCAAGAGTGTTTCAGATATCCTGAGACGTTGTAATCAGCGAGCAGCTAGAAATCAGATGTGACAAGGAACCTGCAGCCGTCTCACACGGTCGTAAATTCATCAGTAGATGTTGTGAATCTCCGTACGCGGACTCCAGATAGTTTTCTGATGCTTAGCTGCAAACGTCGTATTTACATGTTCTAGGAATTTACAAAACTTACTGGCATGACTCATAAATACGTAACCTATAACATGTAATTACACGCACATAAGCATAAAGACTTTTAACTGGAACTTTAATTAGTAATACAGATTAACCATAACAGCCAGTCATGCAAAAATTGTTCCACCTGGTATGCAAGATGTATGAGACAGGGGAAATACCCTCAGACTTCGAGAAGAATGTTGTAATTCCAGTTCAAAAGAAAGCAAGTGCAGACAAATGTGAAAATTACACAACTCTCAGTTTAATAAGTCGTGGTTGCAAAATACTAACACGCATTATTTACAAACGAATGGAAAAACTCGTGGAATCCGACCTCGGGGATGATCTGTTTGGATTTAGGAGAATTGTAGGAAAATAAGAGGCAATAAATTACATTACGACTTATCTTATGAGATAGGATAAGGAAAGGGAAACCTAAGTTTTTAGAGTTTGTAGATTTGGAGAAAGTTTTGACAACGTCGACTGAAATACACTCCTTTAAATACTGAAGGTATCAGGGGTAAAATATTGGGACCTAAGAGTTATATTCAACTTGTACAAAAACCAGACAGCAATTATTAGAGTCGAAGGGCATGAAAGGCAAGAAAATCAGACGATGCTGATGGAAATAGATTAAGTAGTGATACAATAAAAACAGTACATGTGTTTTGTTATTTGGGTATCAAAATAACTTCTGATGGCCGAAGTAGAGAAGATATAAAATGCAGAATGCCTATGGGACGAAAAGCGTTTCTACAGAAGCGAAACTTGTTAACATCCAATTTTAGTCTAGATGTTGTTAAGTCTTTTCTGAAAGCATTTGTCTGGAGTGTAGCACTGTATGGTAGTGAAACGTGGACGATAAGGAGTTCAGACAAAAAGATGATAGAAGCTTTTGTGGTTCTACAGACGAATGATAAAAATTAGATGGGTAGATCACGTAACTAATGAGGACGTGCTTAACCGAATTGGAAAGAAAAGGAGTTTCTGGCATATCCTAAGAGAACGGGTAGATTGTAAAACACATTCTGAGACATCAAGGTATTGTCAACATAGCATTAGAGGGAAGTTGTTGCGATGAAAGCGCTGTGTTCAGTCGACCGCCAACATACCAGGCACAGATTGCACGATGTTATCTATATAAGTAAATATTATTGTAACTTCATTAAAATTTGTAGATGGGTAGAGATGTAAGCAAGAGCTGTCGTGGTAAAGTTTTGTGACGACGCCCCTGAAATTGTGGCCGTAAATCCAAGATTATCGATGTTTTAAATCCGCGTGATATGAAGGGTACAAACCTGGAAATTTGCATGTAGAGTCTAATAGATATAACAACAATACACTGAGGGCAAGTTAGCGACATCTCTAATAGTTTTCTGATTATTCAACAAAAATGCTTTTAGGTTAAAATCTTCCAGAATGTTCAAGATTAAGTACCGTTAATAATTACCATACAATATTGAGATGTATATACTAAGATCAACATAATAAATAAGGCAGATGTGCAAACTTTGAAAGTGATCTGATAAATAACAAAAAGTACAGAAGCCAGAAACGAAGCAATTCAGAGGCTACACCAGACTAGTGGGTCCAATTTAAAAATTCTAGAAGGAAAAGTTTTAAGAACGTCAACTTCATATCTTTTCTGTGGATACTATTCACCAAGACCTATTTCAAAAAAAAAAAAAAAAAAAAGAAAAAAAAAAATGTCAAACTCGTACGTTGTATGTAAAAGACGCAATACATTTTTAAGTAGTCGAAGCATGGGCCAGCTGAGGGCTGAGTCGAGGATTTTTTGGCGAGGAACTGCGCGGTGACAGCGGCGTGGATATATAAAGCCCACTACTGTGGCAGCTCAGGATCACTGAGCGCCCAAGCTACGCCCAATATACGCCGCTCTGCGGAATGCTTGACTACTTAACAGCGTCGCGCGTTTAGCCTCAGAAGTGATAGTCTTCCTGAACCGACACGACGACTGTTGGAGGACGGAAGCGCGAGTGTACGTACCGTGACTGAAGTATCAGTTTCGTGTGCTGTCCGTATGGATGTTTGAACAAAAAGCAGATTGGGAAGTGGGTTGAAAATTCCTCACTTTAAAGGCGAGCATAACTAAATAATTGTCGTGATTAGTTTACTTGGAACTTGGGGTAAACATTGCCTTTGAACTGGGTCTATGGCTGATCACGTTAGATGAATTCACATGCGGTAACCAGACTTGCAAAGGGCGTGTTTAATGACAATTAAAATAACAAACTTTCATTTGAACTTAAAACTTTTATTTGTAGACGTCGATCCTGCTCCCTTTTGTTAAAGTAGAGCAAGTGACAGTTTCATTACAGGTAGCCGGTAGTAAAGTGGGCACAGAGCATGCGGAATATAGAATAGCAACTTCTCCATCGCTTTCCGTCCGTTCAAGGACATACTGCGCTGACGCGTGTGACCGGCTAAAGGTAGGTGGAATTCACGCACAATTACGGACCTTTTAGAACCAATCTGCCACTCCACATGTGTGGAGTTAAAACAGATTAGCGGAAACAATTACAACAGATTAGCGGAAAAAATACGAAAGTTCCGACCAAAACCCACCCTGCCACCCCACAAAGTGTGTGGGGTAAAAATCGTAGACGGAGACCGAGGGACGAATACAGTAAGCAGATTCAAAAGGATGTAGGTTGCCGAACGTATTGTCAGATGAAGAGACTTGCACAGGACAGGGTAGCGTGGAGAGCTGTATCAAACCAGTCTGCGGACTGAAGACCACAGAAACAACACTAATAATTGTATCCGAGAGGCATTTCACAGACATAATGCACACTTACTGCTAAGAGTATCCCTCCCCCCTCCCAAATTACATCATAGTATGACACACAGATCGGATGATACGACGTGAAAACCAATTAAATGCATAGAAATTCACTCCATCTCTCATGAGATTGTAGTTTATTACATCTTTTCTACCAGATCCATTCGCAATACGTTCCGCTAACAATTCCAAATATTCCACTCTATGAACCTGGAAAATTATATTATTGTAGCACACAGTTCAGGAGATACGTTGAAGATTGTGTAACCGCTCCCGCCGGAGGTCTGAATCCTCCCTGGAGCATCAGGGTGTGTTTTCTCCTTAGTATAAGTTAGTTTAAATAGTTTGTAAGTGTAGGTACCGATGACATTTGCAGTTTGGTCCCTTAGGAATATAAACATTTGATTTGATTTGCTCATGAGATATGTCTCAAGGATTGAGGTGGAGGAAAACGAAACTTTAAGTGGTAGCGCGTAGGATTTTAAGGGGATAGACAAGAAGAAGAAAATGGACTAATATAAGAAAGGAATAAATACACACGTGTTCAACGCCGGGAATTAACACCAGTGATCAGTGATGTAGCCAGGATATTGTCAAAGGGGGGGTCCGAATTGTTAAAGAGAAATTTACAAAGGCTTATGTTTTTCATTTCTTCTAAAAACAAACTTAACATATATTTTATATTTTATGTACATAATTCCATTTGTAAGACCTTTTTACAAATACTGCAATATTTTATATGCAACATTTAGGAAAAATTTTAACAATTGTTTCAATATATGCCAGCAGAACCTAAAGTTGTTATTCCAAACGAAGTCAGATTATCAGAATGGGAACTGTTTCTTTGTATTTGAACACTTTCAACGACACGGTTGCATGTCACCACGCTCGCTGCCTGTCAGACACGTCTGTAGTTTGGTGTTTCGCAAAATCTGAATTAATTTTTGTATCAGTATAAATACCTTGCATGTTGATTTATGGAGCGTAACTCTGTAATTTTATTTCCAAGATTATTGGTTCCTTTACTCTTGTTGGCATTGCAACAAATCCATTCTCTAGATAAAATATTACTCTCAAACTTATCACGTACTGAGTGAGGTGCCTAATGATATATTGAAATATTGCCACTCCAAATAACGACTGCACTGCTAAATTTAACTGCTATAAATAGATAAATAAGCTATTATAGTAGTACGTATTTTAACTGACCATAACGCTAGTGTACGAATGATAGTCGGTTTTTGTCTTTTTTCTTGTTATGAACTTTTTCATAATTGGAAACTATCTTAACACCACAAAAGAAATAAACGGCAGCGGCAGCCGCAGCATTCCACTGTAATGCTTAACACAGCAATAATGGAGCAAGGCCAACAATGGACGACGGCTAAAGGAGGACTGCGTAATAGCCGATGCTGTTATCGATGTATCGATAATTAAAATCTGTAGATGGCTTTGTTGAATGTCGATAGTGTGAATCCCTTTTTCGTCGTATGACTGATAACAACATCATTCAGTTTCACTACGCGGTAGCTAGGTCGTGTCTTATTTCATTTAGTCCCTAGGAGGTTCGAGTCCACCATCTGGCATGAGTGTGCGTTTGTCCTTAGCATCAGTTTGAGTAGTATTTTATCGTTTAGGTGATTTGGAGGGGAGGGGTTCCGGACCCCCAAGACCCCCCTTTGGCTACGTCCTTGCAGTGATACATCAAAATTACTAAAAAAAATTGTAACAAAATAAAAGGCGCAGCTTAAAATTCTGGAGATATAAAATATAAATACTTATCCTTCTCAAAAATATTGTTGAGTCCTTCCTGGAATTTTCAATGTTCGTTTAATATAGAAAAGTGTCTCTCATAGGGGAAAATAAACTTGAACAGGAAAACAAGGAAGTGATAGTGAGACACAAAGGACCCTCAGCCATACACCGGGTACCTTGCGGACTGTAGACGTTGATGTCGATGTAGATATGGACGCAAAAGTGCTGCTAAGGCATCAGAAAACTGATGGCTGCAGGCTGACTTCTGGATGCTTGTACTGAGCAGCTGAGTCTGTGCTCGCGGCGTGGGCAGAGGAGGCGGCGGCGGCGGCAGGTGCGGGCGGTGCCGCGGCCACGTGCTCGCCACGTGGAGGGGGCGGTGCGGCACAGGCCACGCCCACCTCCCGCCCTCCGCCGGCCGCCCCTCACCGCCTCCGCCGCCTCCACCTCCAGCTGCGTCGCAGCTTCGGCGCCACAGGAGCTCGTCTCCGTGCTGTACTCTGCTCCTCGAGGCTCAAACACGTGGCACACAAACGTGGTGTAGACCACTCTGCACCCGGCCACAGTAAACGGCGCCACTGCGCTTTTGTGCAGCTGAGTCATTTACGTCTATTGTCAGTTCAGCGCGATTAATCTGCGCTAATATGTTTGCTGCGGAATGACGTAATGTGTAAGTGCAGGTATGTTTGTATGTAATACAGTAATATTCGTGTTTTTCTTCTCTGCCTCGAAATGTATATGGCACAAACTTTACGACCTTTTCTTTACTGCACCGGTTGTAAGTACATTGCTAAGTGGACAATGCCTGCAAATTATATGATTTGCTCCCACGCCAATGTTCTAGTACATTGACTATGAGACAGCTTTGCTCTCGAACGCTCGGAATCCTACAAAATTATTCTTAGAATAGCAGTCGATCATACAATACAGTGATCATTGTGCAAGATCGTGCATTCTATCACATGTGACGTTTTAATCTAAATATATAATAAAATTGAATGTATGTATTTGTGTTCCTGTGTGTGTGTGTGTGTGTGTGTGTGTGTGTGTGTGTGTCTGTGAGTGGGGGGGTTAGGGTTGGCAGGTTTTCAAACTAAGAATACAACAGATTTTGGGATTGGTGGACAAAAAAGTCCCATCGTGACACCAGCGACATGTTTCGTTTCGTCTACAGAACGACGTTATATCCTTCGTCAATAAAACCTTAGGACTCTGATCTAACTAAAAATAGTATTATTGCGACATTTTACCAATCTGACATTGAAATAAATAAATTATTACTTCACATGTAGTTGACCTCGTCAACCAACAGCCGCTGTTGAGTTAGCCGAGCGGTCTTAGGCGCCTCGTTGCGGAGCGCACGGTTGCTCGCCGTCGGAGGTTCGAGTCCTCCCTAGGGCATGGGGTGTGTCTGTTGTCCTTAGGAAGCTGCGGACTGATGACCACGCAGTTTGGTGCGATAGATTTACAAACACATTTGTCAACCAACATCTTTCAAAAGCGGCTAATAACACTAGCTGCTTTATCCCTTGAGACTTCAATGAATGCTTCCTTCACAGAGTCTTTGTTCCTACGGAGAGGAGAATAGATTTGTAATACAAACTTTGTAGTAAGATAAACGTATTTCCGTTCATAAATTATTTTAACACTTATATTCAGCCTTTCATTTGGAACGCTGTACCTCATCTTCCAGTGTACACTCTGATCAATCATTCCGAATTTTTTGATAATCGAAGTTGAATTATTAAAAATCATAATAATATTGCACTTCAAGCTAAAATATTAGAATGAAATGCGGGATAAATGTTCCTAAATACGTGAGGCAGGAGACAGAAGAAAAAGGAAAAAAATACGTAAAATACGGGAGATCTAAGACTCTAGTCTGCGTGTGTGTCTGTGCGTATGTACGAGTGCGTCTATCCCCTATCTCCTCCTAAACTAGTGGTCCGATTTCAACCAAACCTTGTTCACATGTTCCTTATCAAACAACAATCACTGTGGGATAAGAAACCATGTACGACACATAGAAGTTCGCTAAAAACTGCAAAACCATGCCGTAATGTGCCACATATCCTTCTGACCTAATGGACCGATTTTAATGAAAGCTAGTTCAAATTGTGTTTAACACCAGGAAACAATAGCTTCGTAGTAAAAACCACGTACACACACTGTAAAGGGGATGTGACGTCAGAAACAATTAAAACTGTCGCATCATGTGACGCATGAATAACGAGACTTTATTTCTCCACTATTTCAGAATGATAGCACTTAGCAACTTGCAACAAACTTTACACATCATTTCCTACCTTTAAGAAACTTTTCTTGCTGACAACCCCAACACATAATGAAAGGAAAGAAGTTTATTGCTTATTACTCCATCTTCATGGAGTAAAACTACTGCATTCGGCGTGATGTTTGTTCTGCACAACTAATTGCATAGAAAGACAAAAAAGTCACCCTGATGTAGCAGTCATAGTCGCAATAAGGATTTTTTTTATTTCATCTCCCACGTGACTTGTTTTAATGTACTATGAGATAATTTTCAAATGTGAGTAATGAGTGCCTGACGGACCATTACTGTAGTTGGGACTTCAATAATTACAACTATTTAACTGGATAGTTCTTTAACATACGTTATTTATGGCTCAAAAATAGCTTAAGGGAAAATAAAATATCATTCTTTCGTAACAGATGACTTTCTGGTCAGTCTGGTAATTATGTCTAATATGAAATGTTACCACTACAAATGAAAATCGTCTGTGTCGCAATATGAAAGCTATACAATGTTAATTATTGCAGTACCCTGATGCAGTGATCAATCGACCGCATCGATGTAATAGTCCATGCAAACTTTCATATCAAGCAACATTTGATTTATAAATTCTGAAACTAAAATAACTTATATTATTATAGTATACATATTTAGGTTATCCGTTTATGCAACTGAAATAATAAAATATTTTATTGCCTTATGCAATTCGCCTTTATTTCGAAGGCATCATCAGTGGCCTGTAATATATACATGAGTATGTTTTACAATATTTTATATTTACAAGTCTTAGTATTTTTAGGTTATAAACAGTTCTGGTGTGTTATTTAAGTATAGTTACTGATATTTGAATGTTGTTACTTACAATATTTCGTGGATATGTTCATTTTGCGTTGTTTGTTATTCCAGCACTTCACAGCTAGCACCACTAGGCACATGCCATTTTGTTTGTGTTGTGTTTTTTATTTGGTTGGAGTTGCCAACTGTTGAGTATGTGTTTGTCCTCTCTTTGCTTTATATCAGTGTGTGTGTATGTGTGTGTGTGTGTGTGTGTGTGTGTGTGTGTGTGTGTGTTTGTTTGTTTTCTATGTGATTGGATAGAGAACTGCACCAGATACTGATGTATTAATTAATTTATTTAATGACTTCTGATTGTGAAGAGATAGAGAGATAGAAAAAGAGACAGAGAGAGAAAGAGAGAGACAGAGAGAGACAGACAGAGACAGGGATGGTGGAAAATGGCGAGAGAGAAGTTTTTTTTCTTTTTCTCTCATTTTTATGTGTGTGTGTGTGTGTGTGTGTGAGAGAGAGAGAGAGAGAGAGAGAGAGAGAGAGAGAGAGAGAGAGAGAGAGAGAGAATTCTTTTTCTCTTTAATTACTGTCTCATGTCTTTGACTAGATTTGGCAGTGAGTTTTCATTAATGTTTGTCTGTTCATTTATTACTTGTTTGTTCTCGGCTATGGCTTTCTGGATATGGTAATTTTCTTGTGTTTGTATGAAGTATTACTTACAGCTAAATGTATGATATGAATCACTTATAAATGCTCAAGGACACTTGTAGTGGGACGAATGAATAAACAGCTCCTACTGCCCTTCATCAGCTCTGTTTTTCAGGATTTTTATGACGAATTTCTATATAAATATTTTTCTATATAAATATTGTATCATGACATACTTAAAATATTGTGTTGTTTGATTTCGTTTGTTTCATGTACGATGGAGGTGATGCAATTCGGCAGAGGAGCCGAAGCCCGAACTAAAATTTACTGACCAAAAAGTGCCGAAGGCTACGAGACGACAAAGAATGCTGCGCCTTGCTGATTTCCATCGCTTCATCGTTCCACGGAGCAACTGAAGAGAAGAATATACATTATTGTAAAAAGATTCAATGAGTTAGTTCGTTACTACCTGTTTTAGATAAGACGTGTGTTCATACAGATTATTGATGTTAATAAAACTACGTCTTCAAAGTTATTTGCCTGCGAGTTGCGACCGTATGTCTCTCTCTCTCTCTCTCTCAACATTATTAATTAGTACAAATTGCAGTTTATAATTGTGAATGAGAGATCAGTTTTTTTCGGATAGATCTGATTGAAATTATATAACTGATAAACACGCATTCAAGTTTTAACTGAAGTGTATCTTATACATAATGAGGAGAATGATCGATCATGTGTTTGACAACAAATTTGCTGTGGGTCGCATCAAACAAGCCATAACACTGGTGACTAGCTGTGGTCTTCGGTCTGCAGACTAGTTTGAGGCAGCTCTCCACGCTGCCCTGTCATGCACAGGCAAGCCTCTTCATATCTGAATAAGAATGGCAACCAACATCTTTCTAAACCTGCTTACTGTATTCGTACCTCGGTCTCCCTCTACGATTTTTCTCCACACACTTTCTTCTAATGCGAAATTGACGATTTCATGATGTCTCACAATGTGTCCCACCGTCGTAGACAAAAATGCCAGAAATACCTTTTCTTACCTATTCCGTTAAGCATCAGCATTCCTGCTTTCTCATTCATTATCAGACCTACTCCTGCGCTACCACAAACTGATTATTTATAACCTTGTACCTACGTAACCAGCAATCCTGTACTACCTGCCACCGAACTTCACTGATTCCCACCATATCCAATTTCAACCTATCCATTTCTCTTTACAAATTTTCTAAAATACCTACCCAGTTAAGGGACAGAACATTCCACGCTGCGATTCGTAGAAATGTTTTTCTTGATGATGACATTCTCCTGAGCAGTCCCCGCCCGCAGATCCGAATGAGGGACTATTTTACCTCCGGAATATTTTACCCATCAACATATATTCACTTGTTTTGACATTATAAGACCAACAGAGCTATTTCAAAATTTACTTCTATATTTCTGCAGCATTCGCATTGTAGTTCAAAGTATGTAGTTGTGTTCAAATGCACATGTTGTTGGTTTGGCAGAACACCACACACAATGCCTCCCTAACAGAATTGAATCCCTGCGCAAACAATTTTCTTTCAGTCGACTCTTTAGCTTCCTGAAGGTGAAACTCTGCAGGTGTACCCACGCAAAAGTATCAGGTAAATTATCTTTGTGTCAAGACCACAAGAGATTCTCACTAGCAGATACACAAGTGAAAGTAAATTTTTCTTTTAAATTAAGTTTCATGCAGGTATATTCCTGTAGAGTTCGATGTTGTTATTGTTGTATGTCCTTAGGTTAATGACACTGTCAGTCCTAGTTGTTTTCGCAGGTCATACTTAATGCTGTTTGAAGTCGTCTTCATGTTGTTTCTGTGTTGAATGACGTTCTATTTAAGTTGATTGCTTTATATTTAAAATTATTGTTGGAAACCGAAAGATACCGTAATGCAAGTCTCATCACTGAAGGCCACACTCATTATCAGACGGATGCATATTGCCAATTCTTCCCAGATTTCTTAGATTCAGAACTTTTGAAAATATAATTAGTTTACACTTTATAGCTAGTTTTATACTATTATCTCAAACAGCCGTTTTGTCGGAACTCTCTTAATAAATGCGCACAATAAAAGTACTGTCATATGGTTATTCACACAGAACAAACATTTCAGAAGTCAGTTCAGTCGAGAAAAGTTTCAGACGCAAATACCTGCAAATAGCTTGTAAAGATAATAGCGGAAACTCCGAGGCATTTACATCCGTTTGCCAGGCGACACCGCAAGCAGTGCCATCCATTGGCTCGAGTTGTACGCTGTACCTAGCCGCACGTCTGCTACTCCGAATTTTTAGCGCAAGTTTTATATTGTTGCGCTATTTAAGAAATGTTAGACGCTAATTCATTTAAGATCTATGGTTAAAAAGAAACTAAAGCAATCGGTTCTGTACAGCTCATTTGGGTAGAATTCGAACTGGAAATAATACAAAAGTTTTAATCCTACACATCTACGCACATTTCGTGAAGGCCTATTTGTGAGTTGCTTTCCGTAAGTGCAAAATATATATATATTGCACTTCTTATTAAAGCATTTGGAAATAAGAAAAATTTGTCAGCATCACAAATTAGAAAGAATGTCTCATGTTACGGAAAGCAACTAACAAATAGGCCTTCACGAAATGTGCGTAGATGTGTAGGATTAAAACTTTTGTATTATTTCCAGTTCGAAAAATAACAACTGTTACACACGCCTCCTAATTCGGCAGATACATATATGAGAAAGTAAACCAACTTGCTTCTCACACCGTAAGTGCTTTCAACGACGCACTTATAAAAACTTTATTTAAAAATTTGACATTTTATTGGACATCTCTGAGCACAACAATTGGGAAAAAGCATTTTGTTTGAGTTCTATCTCTTCATTTGTACATGGAAGTTGGCAACTTCATTATCATTATATGAGGCAAGAGCCATTATCATTATATGATGCCAGAGCCATTATCATTACATGATGCCATAGCTATTTTACATGCCTAGCCCATAATATAATTACTCGCATTTGTTTCGATATGTTTACCTTCATTGATACTAAAGCCAACATACAGAGATATATTAACGATGTCTTCAGTAGACATTTCACTCGCTGATGTATTGAATGGAAGGTTTTCCAATTCATTTAATTTTACAAGGAATGCTGCTGCATTTACTTCACAGTTATTGTCTTGAGAGGGAGACAGTAAACTATTGACCACTGATGCCAGTGAAGGTATCGTGTTGTGTTTTACAGCCTCGTCTACTCTTTAAATACTTAAAGTGATTAAAAGAAAACTTGCGGTTAAACTTTGTTGCTGTATAACAATTAACACCTCTTTTAAACACAAGCAAATAACAAGTTACAACACTGGTATGAACTGCAGCAGGGCGACACCTGCTCCTCCGGTGCAGAGGAATGAGGAATAGAAATTTTTAAATTTTTGTAAGTATTTCTTCAGGCTGTATGGCCTGGCCTACCACGGGCCGTGCCACCATGCCGCATCCTGTGGTCGGAACTTTTCGCACGCATGTTCCAGACACGTGGCTGCTGGATCGGCACCTCCTTGGTGGCTCAGTTCTGATGACCAGGGTACGCCATCCTGGGAAAACTGGCTGAACCCAGCCACAAAGCACGAGTCAGACTGGTGGTCACGGGGGCCCGCTGTGCCCAGACCTGAACGACAGACCGATGAACGGAAGCTCTCTTGCGCCTTGGCCTCCACCCTGACTAGACCTGTTCCCTTGAGCCCCAATGACACCAGAACTTTTCCTCTGATTCCTAGATGTACCTGTAGGGTCAGGGGTCGACCTCTCCCAGGTACCACCTGTTGTTGTTATTGTCTTGATGCATCTCTCCACCCTACCATATCCTGAGCAAGCCTTTTCATCACCTCATAAGAACGGCAACCCACATCCATTTTGATCTGCTTACTGTATGGGTCTCTTGGCCTCCCTCTGCAATTTTTACGGCACACGCTTCCCTCCAATGTTAAATTTACGATTCCTCGATTCTAAGAATGTCTCCTACCAAGCGATCCTTCTTTTAGTCAAGGTACGCCAAAAAATACCTTTTCTCGCTAATTCTGTTCAGTACCTCTTCATTAGTTATGCGATCTACCCACCTAATCTTCAGCATTCTTCTGTAGCACCACATTTCAAAAGCTCTATTCTCTGCCTGTCCGCACTGTTTATCGTCCATGTTTCACTCCCGTACAAGGCAACACTCCACACAGATGTCTTCAGAAAAGACTTCGTTACACTTAATATTCGATGTTAGCAAATTTCTCTTTTTCAAAAATGCTTTTCTTCCCATTGCCATTCTGCATTTTATATCCTCTGTACTACGGCCATCGCATGTTATTTTACTACCCAAGTAACAAAATTCATCTACCACCTTCATTGTTTCGTTACCTAATCTAATTCCTTCAGCATCGCCTGATTTTCCAAGACCGCATTCCATTATTTTTGTTTTGCTCTTGTTAATGTTCATTTTATACGCTCTCTTTAACACACTGTCCATTCCATTCAACTGCTCTTCCAGGTCCTTTGCTGTCTCTGACAGAATTACAGTGTCATCAGCAAAACGCAATGTTTTCATTTCTTCACCCTGAACTTTAATCCCTATTCCAAATTTTTCCTTGCTTTCCTTCACCGCCTGCTCGATGTACAAATTGAATAACATCGGAGAAAGGCTACAACCCTTCCCAACTAATGCCTCCCTTTCATTCCCTTCGAGTCTAATAACTGCTGTCAGGCTTTTGTCCCTGTAATTTACCCCTGCTGACTTCAGAATTTGAAAAATAGTGTATTCCAGTCAACATTATTAAAAGCTTTCTTCAAATCTACAAAAGCTAAAAATGTAGGTTTGCCTTTCCTTAATCTATCTTCTAAGATAAGTCGTAAAGTGAGTATTGCCTCCCGGGTTCCTACATTCGTCCTGAATCGAAACTGATCTTCCCCGAGGTCAGCTTCTACCAGCTTTTCCATTATCCTGTGTATAATGCGTGTTAAAATTTGGCAACCATGACTTTTCAAACTGATGGTTCTGTAATTTTGACCCCTGTCTGCGCCTGATTTTTTTGGAATGGGGATTATTACATTTTTCTTAATGTGTGAGGGCATTTCGCCTGTCTCATACATCTTACACACCAGGTGAAATAGATTTGTCATGTCTTGGCTCTCCCAGAGTCTTTAGTAGCTCTGAGGGAATGTCATCTACTCCCGGGGCTAGGTCCCACCTAGCACCATTTAATTGTTTCTATAATGGAACCCAATCTGATTTTCTCCATAACTTCACACCTTTATCATTTAATCGCCAAGTTCAGACATTGGCCCTGACATTCTGTCACAGAACACCAGAGTGCTTTGGTTGGTACAGTTATCTCGGAGTTGCCTTCTTCCCATCTTCGGAATGACTCACAGTTGAGCGTGGATTCCGAACCACAGTGCAGCTCGTCATTTTTTACATCAACAAACGTAGACAGAGGGGAAGAAGTTGCGACTTCCTATCAGTACTCACCAATAAGAATTGGGCAATACATAACTCTGGGTAGTAAAAGTTTATGGCTCGTTGTCTCTGTTCATAGCGGTGAGTTATGTATTTCAGCTTCTATGCCCTAAACAGCTACCCAATCTGTTTAAAAAAGATCAATTTTTAATCTATAGTTTAACCAGTCTATTAATCTGCATATGATGACGTGAAAATATATTTAACAAACATAAATTAAACCACTGAGTGATCAACAAAATGGATTCTAAGATAAAGAAGTGATTCACTCACAAAATAATTTTTTATACGAGGCGCGTCCAGAAAATAAGTTCCGTTTCAATTTATCTCCGTTGCAGCGCTACGATTGCAGTTCCGCACATGCGCTGTAGACGATGTGTATCAAGGAGAAGAACGTGCGCCATTTGGAGATCGCTGTAAGTTACGTACGCTTTGTTGTGCTTGTTTGAAGTGTCGGCGTTGATTGAAAATCCCGCCGCCTGTGAAATCAGGTCGGTGATTCGGTTTCTGAATGCGAAGAAAGTGAAACCAAGTGAAATTTATCGGCAAATTTGCAATGTTTACGGACCAAATGCGATGAGTGATTCGATGGTGACAAGATGGGTCCGACAGTTCAATGGCGGGCGTAGTGATGTGCACCAAGAAGAACGAAGTGGGCGTCCACCTTCGATTACAGAAGAATTGGTTCACGCGATTGATGACAAGATCCAAGAAAACCTTAGATTTATAATTAGTGCTCTCGCTATGGACGACGAGCTGAAAGAAACTGTCTCGAACTGGTTGAAGACACAGGTGGCAGATTTCTATGAAGAAGGTATACAAAACCTGGTGCCACGCTATGACAAATGCCTGCAAAATTTCGGCAGTTATGTGGAAAAAGGTTTAAGAGTTGTAGAATTTTGTGCAATAAAAATTTCTTCTGTGTCTGTGTACAATTTCATTTTATTACCAAACGGAACTTACTTTCTGGACGCGCCTCTTAAATGGAGTTTATTACTGTTATTGGACATGAAAATCCGGAGGTGGTACTACTTTATACATCGGTTAAGAACTGAATATTTCCTCAACTATTGTTCATGTGTGGCACAATAAGTATCACACACACTCGAGAGTAAATGTTCCAAATTATCACTCGTAAATCAGTGTAGTCCATCGAACATTAAAAGTTCCAAATTAATCCGCGATTAAAGTATTTGCTATAAAACAGTTTGTCATCACACGAGTACACGATTACTGAATTATACAGTTCCATAGCCCTATTACCATTCATAGCTTATCACATTTCACCAGAGTCTAAGTTCTTCAGTCACAGTCCCGTAAATTTTCTAAGTCCACACATGCCTATCTCTTCAAATCACAAGTTCATAACGCGGCTTCAGACCGACCAGCGTCACAACCTATCACCACCGCGTTCAAGTTACGAGTCCCTTTCCAAGCGTTCGAAAAGCGTGCTCTCCCTGGTTCCAAAACTGTATCCTTCCGCGCATCCTAACGCATCTTTAAAATACTAAAAAACGGTTGAGACTGAAGCTCTTTGCGCAGATAGCCATTAAGCGTGGCGTCTCACTGTTCAAATATACTGCCGCCGTCGAAATATAGTTACACAATTAATATTTAATTTGTCATGGCTTTTTATACAAAAATATTCAGTTCTTGCCCACAAATACTTATAATCGTTTATATGTAAATTATCTGTTGCATATTAACTATTTTTAGTTGGCCATGAAATATTTAAGTGGAAATCTACAACATAAAACGAACGTTACTAAGAATAATATTAAATATCCAGAATGAAACTTTCACTCTGCAGCGGAGTGTGCGCTTATATGAAACTTCCTGGCAGATTAAAATTGTGTGCCGGAACCGGGACTCGAACCTGGGACCTTTGCATTTCGCAGGCGAGCGCACTACTGACTGTGCTATCCCGACACGACTCACGAGCCGCCTCACAACTTCACTTCCGACAGTACTTCGCCTCCTACTTTCCAAACTTCACAGAAGCTCTCCTGCAAACCATGCAAGACCAGCACTCCTGGAACAAAGGATATGGTGGAGACGGAAATATCATGATAAGTCTTTTAAGATAGATAGCGTGGTGCAATGCTGCCCATTTTCTTCTTAAGCTGTTACTGATAAATCCTATATATCAATAATTGTAAATATAAGTCTTATAATATTATTATTATTATAGTACTGAAAAATATCGGCTTCTTATCTGTAAGGGATATTGAAATTTTAATTACAACGTTTGATTCTCCCAAGTTTCCTGAATCCATTCATATAATTATATTTGCCGTATGATCATGCCCTGATTTTATATGGATTTTTAGAGTAATGTGTGCGGTTATATCCTATTTCAGTTGCAATCTGGGTTAGCCGCTCTCGCTCATCGAAGACAGTCGCTTTCTGTTTCCGAGCACATTAGGGAAACCCTGACTACCTGTCCATTCACTAGGTTCAAACTGTTAATCGGCCGGCTGGGGAACCAACAGCCTGGCAAAACCCGCCTTTCACATTGAAACAATCAGCTTCCCCCTGTATGTATAATATCACGAAGTGACAGATATAAAAACTGGTAGTGACCGGGTAATGAACGCTGGACGTTTGGATTTATAGTCTGGTACTTTCCCAATAAGCCGCAATTGTTCATAATTTTCTTTCTTCGGGTAGATCGGTGTTCTGCGGATGTGCTATCTTTTTTGTTTTACTATTATTAGGAGGAGCATGTACCGTCTCAGCGAGCGCACTGAGCTACCAAGCGATCTACCGAAGTGCTTCGCTGTAATACTACTGAAACGGAGGCACGGACTCCATCTGTTGTAAGCCAAGTGTCTAATATCTTCTGGATTAAGAAAAAATTATTTTTAATAATTAACGAAATACCGACACATTCAATGCAATATGTAATTTTATTTATCGATTACCATGCTAAGACAATTAGAAACTGTCTGTTTATCTTGAATCTGACAACCCTCAGGTATTTCAAGTTTGTTCAGTCATTAGCCATCAGCCATTAGCTAACTTTCAACAAACTTCTCATATAATTTTACTTCAAATAATTAGTATTACCGCTACAGGCATAGTCTCAACATATCACAGATAAGAATTAGAAGCCAAGGCATTGAATTAAAATTTGTGCCACGGCCAGGATGTACGTAGAGTAAAATCGATGCAGCCGCATGCGGCTATTGCTTTAATGCAGTACGGCTATCGTTTTAAAAAGTGAAAAGTGACTCACACTTATATAATACAAATGAGACTTCATTGTTCAGACCTACAACAGTGGAACTTTGTTGTCAATTTTGCAGCGCTGTGTCGCGACAGCCTTGTGACAACACTAAACGAGATGCGACAGTCAATAGTGTCATAACTGTTCACTTGGTTGATTTCTGAAGGTGGTTGCGGGGAGCGGAGGAAGCAAGCCCATACCGCAAAGCATAAAACCCACAAAGATCGCCGCAGGTTGAGCGAAGTAAAAAATGCCCTTAATGTTGTTCGTAAACGAAACAAAGCGTTTCACATGTTTAATGAAGGCCCTGACTGCGTCATCTATGTACACTTAACGCAAAATGAAGGAAACAGTACGAAATGCAGTGAAGTACACTGAAGTAATACAGCAGATAATAATCACTGTGACACATATTCTGGTTAACGCCTGTTGGTAGTGGTCGACACTTAAAGTAGCCAGTCTCATTCGTAGCTATCCGTCTTACCTTTCGTTGTGCTGTAACAGTGTTTAAGTAAACTTGTGGTTGTTGTTGGTGTCCTAACAGCTATCTAAGAATCGTATAAGTGAAAAAGAGAACAGAGTGCTTAATAAAGAGTAGGAGGAAAAATTCGTTTTTGTAGAGAGGAACGGTAAACAAATGTGTCTTTTGTGTCAAATGACATTATGACAGTACAAATCCAGTAACCTCAAACGCCATCACGACGTTGATCATAGTGGTTTCAGGAAAAAATTTCTTGTTGGTTTTCATTCGAGGAAAACTAAATTATCGTCATGAAAGAAAAAAATTTCAAGCACATAGTAGGGGTCATGACCATGTTTACCAGGAAAGAAGAATTAACAACGAAATCTGGCTTTTAATATTGCAAAATCAAAAGACTTTACACAAACGAGGAGTTTGTAATGAACAATATTGCACAAGGTGTTTTTAGATAGATAAAATACGAACTTCAAAAACTGGTTCATCAAATGCCTACGTCAGACATATAATAGAGAGAAGAGTATTTGTTATTAAAGGGTACATAGTAAGTAACTTTCAAAAACATATAAGTGGCTGTTCAGCAATGAGTCTCGCTTTGGACGAGTATACTGATATCCAACATAAACCGCAACTTGCCATGTTTGTGAATGTATCAACTTGGAGTTGGTAGAAGATCTCTTACACCTTGTTACCTAGAACGATACTACTCGAGACTGTGACATTAAATTCTGCAGGAAAAAGGAAAATCTTTTCTTCAGCTTGATGAGCCACAATGTTTGTTAAATTTGGCCTTCTTCACTGATGTTAGTATTTAAAACACTAAACAAATAATTACAAGGAAGAGATAAATTTATTTCTGATTTATCATACTGTAGTTTAAAGTTTCGTATTAAATTAAGACTATTACAGAAAGACCTTAAAACTAAAACATTTGCTCATTTCATATGCCTGAAGAAAATTTCTGAAAGCCCTCCTTTAGTTCAGGTGCAAATACAAGATTATGTACGTAGACTGTCTGCCCTTGATGAAGGTTCGTAAACGTACGATTGTTCGAGTATTGGAAGAAGTTTGCAGAAGAAAAATATCCTGCAACAAGAGAGTGTGCCAAGAAAATTCAAATATTTGTTAATCTTTGGTACTTAACTTCTTTGGTTATTTGTTCCTAGGCTTACAAAATACTTAAACGAAATTAAACGAACCTAAGGGCAACATACACATTCCTGCCCCAGAGAGACCTCGAACGTCCAACGAGGAGCAACCGCACGGTCAGCAGCAAGGCGCCTTAGCTCTTTCAGTCACTCCACCACGGCCCTGTGCCAAGATACCTCCATTTTTGGAACCACTTATATGTAAGAATCAATGTACTCAACTATCGAGTTCATCAAATCTAAATGTCGACTCACTATCTGATGAACATTTATGTGAACTTGTCTGCACTGAACTCACCAGTTATCAGCAGATTTCAAGTAGCTAGGGTTACCATATGTTCATCACCAAAAAAGAGGACAGTTCATATGAAAAAGAGGACACTTTATCTTTTACATAATGTAATCAACAACTTTATTAATGAACCACGTAAAACTACTACAAACTAAAACAGTAACACTGTGTGGTTGTTGGGAAACGAAATATTATGAACCTTGACAGTTTATTCCTCATCACTACTCTCAATTGTCTCATTCTAGTCTTATTTACTTTTGAGCCGGCCGCGGTGGCCGAGGAGACTGAGGCCCTCCAGTCACGGTCTGCACGGCCACTACGGTCGGGGGTTCGAATCCCTCCTCGGGCATGGATATTTGTGCCGTCCTAGTTCGTAAGTAGTTCATAAGTAGTTTGTAAGGGACTGATGACCCCGTAGTTAAGTCCCATAGACTCTACAAACATTTGAACATTTTTTAATTTTGAACCAACTATATTTGGTGGACAACGAAATCTCTCTCAAGAGGGTTTTTTTTTTTTTTTTTTTTTTTTTTTTTTTTTACAAGGCATTTCAAATGTTTGAAATTATACTGTACACAAACAGTATAATTACAGTATATTTTAAATCTATTCCTGTCTTTTGTACACTGTGTGTTCACAAGAGAAAGCACAGGTTCTGTGTCGGCATTATGACTAGTTATAGAAAAAAAAATAATAAAAATAAAAAAAAGGTCTACAATTTTATTACAGAGCTGATCGGAGCACTTTGTATAATTAATTCTTACATTCGTTTTATCATTCTCTTAAATGATTTGTATATCTCCAGGAGCACATATTTAACACTGACTTTCTCTTCGGTATTATGTTATATTTAAGTACGTAATTTATTTTGAAGAAAAAGGCTACCTACTATCTCGAAGACACAATACAGCTTTAACCTAAACCACAAAGTATATCAAAAGCAATGCGATAGAACGTAACGCAGAAGACAGAATGCACTGGTTGAATACAGGATAGACAACCGGATTCCTTCGCAGAGAAGATCCGAATCGTTTTCAACTGTCAGACCCATGCAGAGTGCGAAATTGTGAACGGTAATTTTCCTCTGTGTATGCGCATGATAGTTGCGAACAGTTTGGTAATGCATTGCGAATGAACACGTTGTCGCCAATGAAATAAAAATAAATTTTCTTTCTCGGAACCCAAAAAAGAGGACATTTTGTAGAACTTTATAAATTCCGGCCGGACACATTTTCTTGCCTCAAAAAGAGGACATGTCCGGGAAAAAGAGGACGTATGGTAACCCTACAAGTAGCTCACAGCAAAACTAAAAGTAAACACTCAGAAAAGCACAACACAAATGTAACTCAAATAGTTCAATAATGTCATTTTTCAAGTAGTGTTTCTTTAATGACAGCAGTTAAAGTTTACTTACGGCTGCGGTGTCTTGGTGTGCTAATGTTGGCAACAGCAAGTTCGATTTACAAGAACAATTAATTTACTGAGCGCACAAGAGTACATACAAGTACGTGTCAACAATAGAAAAATAACAGCATTAATTATTTACTTAATCGTCATTCCCACAAAGTAATTCCCCTCATTCTCTGAGGTTGGATTTTCAGACAACATTCAAGGTCGTTGCCAACGTCAGCACGACACCCTACCGAACCGTAAGTAGACATTTACCTTGATGTTAGGCCTACTACCAGTATAAAGCCCCGGCCGATGCCCCTCACGTGGTCTTCCCAGTCGACAAAAACATTGAAAAAAAAATAGACACATAGGCAGCGCAACGTTGTCACGTGCTTTTTTCAGTGCAATGCAACAATCATAATAGCGCTCTAACTCTGTTATTCTTGACGATAATCATATAAGTGAGAAAGGGTCTGGATAATGAAATTATGCTTACAGTTTGTTGGAAATCGCTAAATGCACTCATTATGAAACACTGGATGATACAGTATGGGTAAATTCGCTTTATTTTACGCAGAAGCATGTCTTTGACGCATCTCGTTATTAATAACGACATGTATCCTGAACTATCCGTTGTAAAATAATATAATTTTGCTGGTGCATTCAGTGACATTTGTACATAATATCTACAAAGTGTTGTAGATCGAGAGAGTAGTTAATAAGTCGTGGATGAAAACGTCATGGAAGGTGATGAAGTTTGACCTCACAAAAAGCGAAAAATCTAGTAAGCAATAAACCTTCCTTTCATTATTTTGTAGGGGTGTCTGCGAGAGTAAAATATATTGGAAGTCGCGAAGTGTTATCGTTTTCGAGTAATGGATGCGGAAAATTGAAGTATATGAATGTTGACAGCTCAAAGACAAGCACACAGTTTGTAATTGTAGTACGCCCAACTTTTCTTAAGTTAAACTTAACGTAAGATTTTATAACTTAAGGAGCAGATTGCGATTGCATTTTTAATTCCGTCAATAACTATGAGAAACGTTGATAATTAATTTACTTTGTAACAAAATAATCAGGACATAGATAATAGGATTTTATATTGTATGTTTATAAAAATACTCTGTATTCATCTCTGTTATATGTATATCTTTGTCTAGAGATGTAAGTTAATCAGTACATACAACCTATATGTGGTGTTACGTCAGTTAATGTAAATTGTACGATATACAATAATGTGCCGAAACACCGGAATCTATGACGGAGAAAGGAACCACCTGCAAGGCGATAAAACGAAGTCCGATTGTTTCAAGTCTTCGATTCGAGGTAAGAGCGGAGAAAGCGTATAGGAGCGCAGCTTCTAGTTACGTAACTTTGTCATCAGCAATTGAGTAGCGATTCATTCTTCCATCAGATGCACTGTAATGAACTTATCTAATACTGTTAGTATCTTAATCATAAATGGCCTGAGTACAGACGTTTAATGATATAATATTGCAATACAGGCAGCTCTTTCTATTGTTTGTTTGTGTACTAATATTATCTTTGATAGTTGCCACGCAGCCATAATCTGCGACAGAGCCGCTTTTTAAGTAAATTCTGTTGACAACACAGACTTACATTACTAGACTGGCAAAATTGCCTCTATGACGAAGTTTGATGCCGCCATCTTGCCTCACATAACGTCAAAAAGTTTCCGTACGGTACTACTACGATCGTCTGACACGGTATGACGTTGTAAGCTTTACTAGTTGGTTTGAACATTTGAGTTAACACTTCCGCATTTTCGAATCGTGTTACAAGAAGAACATGTTATGTACGGTTAAACAGTAACATTAACATCTAGGCAAAGACTTTCTACCATTTGGTTGTGTTGCCAACATAATCATGAGAGGTCAGCGGGATGATAGGTAAAATTTTACCGTTACGTGCAGTTAAAGCAGAAGTAGTTATCTGAAAAACACTAACAAGAATAAAGCCATGTGTTAACCACGACAAATAACACATTTATAACGGTCAGACTATTAAAAGAAAAACCGAAGTTGATCAAAACTGGAAACAGATTAACAGAAACAGGAAACGCGACTCCTTAGAGTGTGCGTCAAAGCAGACTATAGATTTCGTAAGAACTCTCAAAAGAATAAGGGTACACTTTTATATGGCCATAGTACTGAAAGAAAATCCGAAGTTGAATGAAATTGGTAACAGATTAATAACAGCAAATCAGTGCAAGTCATTACTGTATGTGTTGAAGCTTACTCAAGCTTAAAAAATTTCAGCCATATACAAAACACGAATTTCCTACGTGTAAAAACTCTAAGGACAGCATAGTTACGTCAGTTCATCCGCATTTTAAGACTTTTCTGTAATAACTCACACGACTGCTCGAACGTTATAGTATAGAAATATGGCGGCGGGACTTCACTGACACCAATGATACAGTATACGGCATAATAATGTATGTCTGTGGTTGCAAGCTACAAAACCAACGCCACCTAGGAACAAAGCCTCATCACGTAAGTTGTGATGTCACGGCTTTGCAGCAGAGTTCAGAAACTACCTTTGGAGCAGCGCAAGGATGCAAACATTCACTGCTTAACTAATTATGAAAGTAACGAAAACAATGAAACCAACAATTAAGCTAGTGCTGCGTTCAAATGTTTGTCTAACTTATGGGAATCAACTGCAGGGTCATAAGTCCCTAAATTTACAAACTACTTATAAACTAATTTATACTAAAGACAGCACAAAAATCTATGTCCGGGGGGGGGGGGGGGGGAGATTCGAACCCCTGACGAGGAACGGGGTAAATGATAAATTGTGGTTTAACAGAATCGACTTAAAAAGATTTATATATTTTGGATCTCGTTTCTTTAAAGGCAGTTTAGCTAATTACATTTTAGGCGACGTAGAATTTTAAGCACTTGTAGCACCGCCTTGCTACAGATTCGACTATACAATTAGTGATCTGTCAATTTGATAGTTTGACTACATAAGTAATAATGATTTTCTTTGAATAAGAAAAAACATTACACAGGCGCCTTCAAATTTCATCCACAAACGATGTAAATCATTTATCGAGCTTCTTTCGTTCACCACTTTCTTCTGCTTAGATCACACAGAATATTGAACACTCATAGCATCTCCTTGCTGCAAATTCGATTTTACAATTAGTTTGACTACATAAGTAACAATGATTTACCTTGAATACTACACACACGCGCGCGCGCTTGCACACACACACACACACACACACACACACACACACACACACAGAAAGAGAGAGAGAGAGAGAGAGAGAGAGAGAGAGAGCGAGAAATCCAGAAAGTATTTCACATTTACTGAGAGAAATAAGAAATTTCCAGAAAAAAAGACACGGGTAAAATTTTACGACGCTTCTCGCCGGACTCCAGTGCTTATGTTGGTAACAGATGAACAATGTGTTATTGCTGCTCGTTTCACTCGCAGCAAATTTAATACTGTATCTGCTCTATAGTCGACCAGGTTCTCGTATGTACTCTTGTCCGTTCAGAAAAAAAAAAATCGTTTTAATTTCAGTTGTCACGAAAAAACATTTATTGGTCATCTGAATTGCCATCATTACCATTGTTGCCAACATAACCACTGCAGCCCGGCGAGAAGCGTTGTACAATTTAACCAAGACACAGATTGTTTGGTATGGATATTGTGACCCAGTCACTTTGCTTTTCACAATCACCTAAGTTAGATTTAAATTCTGCTAAACTAGAAAATGTAATCTACATCATTTCTGAGTCTGATTTCACACTCTGCGCAATGACTTTCTGAGGAGCTTAGTTCTCAAAAAGTTCCCGACGATTTTCTGGATCATCTAGAGATAGTGCTTGTTTAGAAGAAAAATAGTTAGGCCATCCTAGCAAGTTTGATAGTACAGCAACTGGAAATAAAGAGATAAACCAATTTTTAATTATTAACTAATGTGTGTTATGTATCTTACAATATCGTAAGAAAATTAAGGAATCTGTACATTGTTCTAATATTCCGGGGCGGAGCGGCCGAACGCATTGAGGCGCAATGTTCCGCTGCGCGAGGCCGTTCCCAGTCGGCGGTTCGAATCCCCCCCCCCGCCGGCCCTTGGGCATGGATGTTTATGTCGTCTTTAGTATAAGGTAGATACTGTTGAAATGAGATAGAATGGCTGGCCAGTACTTACCATTGTGCTGTACCGCCGATAGTAACACAAAATGAAAAAACAGAAAAAAAGGGACAAAGGGACAAGCTTTCGGAACAGAGTTCCTTCGTCAGGTGGGAGAGAAGGGAAGAATAAAGGATGGGAATAGAAGGGAAAGGTGGTTCACGACCTAGGTCATGAAGGTGGTGTTTCGGAAGTGTGGGCGTCAGAGATACTGCAGAGATACTGCATTAGTATAAGGTAGTTCATAAGTAGGTTATAAGTTTATGGGCTGATGAGCTCGCAGTTAAGTCCCTTAAGCTTAAAAAAACATTTGAAAGCGAACATTTTGTTGCCAACATTAGCACACTACGCCGCCGTAATGGTAAGTAAAATCTAACTGATAAATGAAATCTAATTGAGAACTGCACAAATTGAGCTTAACAGTACGGTACTTCGTTATAGTCAGGCTTTTGATTGGAATTAACAGTTATGTAGCATCACAGTATTAAAAAGAGTAAAGACATAGTAATAATGTTAAATTTCTGATGCGGTATTTACGAGGGACTGTTATAGAGTACCCAGTCTTTCCTATGAACTACAGCCATCCATTTCAGTTTTATGGCTTCTTAAGACGGGAATGAAAAAATGCAACTTTTGAAACATTTTCATAATTTCCCCTACAATTATGTATACAGAACTTCCGTGGCATTTTGTGCAGATGCTCAGTAACACTCCGAATTATGTTTAACAGTAAGAACAAGATTTCCACCACAAATTTTACGAAAACAAAGCTATGCCGTGACAATGCTTTCAAACACCGCTTCAACAACAGCACAGCTCAGCCGCAGAACGCTGTCATCATAGCTCACAGAAAATTGTGTGGGTAGGCTTTGTTTCTAGGTGGCATTGCAAAATTCAAGGTATCATGAGTGGGACGGATACTGAAAGATGTCTTTGAATACTGCAAAGAAAACGACGAATTGAAAGAGCACTGGCTACACAGTTCAGTACGACCATTCAAAATGTTCAAATGTTTGTAGAGCTTATGGGACTTAACTTACAAACTACTTATGAACTAGCTTATATTAAAGACGGCACAAACATCCATGCCCGAGGGGGAACGGCCTCGCGCATCGTAGCATAGCGCCTCAACGCGCTCGGCCGCTTCGCCGCGGCTAGTACGACAATTAATGGAGGAGATGAAGATATAGATTATGAATATTTCCAGACCGATTCCAAGAGTCATTAAATCATTTTGATTTTGAACGTATTTGCTTTCCGACACAAGAGTACGACGCCGACTTTACTAAGCATCTCACCGCAAAGACGGTGGCTGATCCGTAAATAGGCACGTGGAATTGACATTCACATACCTTAAATTTTCAGCCACTGCCTTCATCAGAAAAATATACACATACATTCACATAAATACTTGACTGTGAGTAAAGATGCTTGTTGCACCGAAGCAGTCAAACATGAGTGTCACGTTTGGTTTGAGTTATGCCCGAGTGATTGTGTGAATGTTAGTGGATCTTTTGCTGATGAAGGCTGTGGCGAAAATTTAAGTTGTGTGAATTTTATTCTGTGTTCTACGTGGCTGTCTGCGGCTGAACGATCGTTTTTACGGCGAGTTGCTGCCTGTCTTCTATTATTGACATTCCAGCCTGTATTTTCCATTATTAAAGAGGTATGTATATGGCGTTTCTGCGCGCTCAAATTGTAAGGCGCTCGTAGTTAGTACGACAGTCCGAGAGATGTCAGTGTGGTCGGCTAGCACACTGACAATAAAAATAAAACAAAACGAAACTTTGTTTCAGATCGTGAGTAATAAGGTAATCAGTAGAAAGATAGTGATTTAGCTTACTTCACATAATTTGCCTTAAGCGATTAGAATGTAAACCTCGGGAGTCAAAAGTATAGATTAGCAGGCTCGGGTTTCTAGATGCACCGAAATGTGATTCCAGTATGTTAATGTCTCAACAACTTTTTATTAATATGATCACCTGTGTGTAACATTTTGTCGAAGGTGCAACAAAAATATTATCGTACTTCTTTGTAATGGAAGACGCGACTATGTCGTCAAGAATTGTGACACCAAAGAGAAAGGAAACAGGATAACGTCGAGTGATTTCAATGTTCACGGAGGAAACATTGACACAGACTTACAGGTCGTGCGGAATGCGAAAGTATGGGGTTTAGACATGTAACTTTCCCCGGAAAGGCGATGCTGGGACCACGAACAATCTTCGCGATAACTCTGTTACAAAAACAGGAACGGGCAGAAATCCTTCTCTTTTATTCTTTGAGGAACAATAGGGTCCACTTTCCTGTAATGAGTGATAGGTAGCTACAGCCGCAATCAGGGCTGTTGAAAGGTTTATGCTAAAAATTGTTATTTAAAGTCACACGTAAACTGGTTTGTGCAATTTCAAAGAATTACGAAACATAGTGCAACACAGATAGTAGTGTACTATAAGTTGAGAATTTGGGTTTGAAGGGTTAGCTTAATTGGGTAAGACGACCCGATTAGAATCTTCGCTGAAGAATTTTTTTCAACACCCCGAAACGGTCGTAATGTTTCAATATTTCGAATTCTCATTACATTAGCTTCGCTACACCTCGATTCCAGTTCTTTCACTATGTTTTCATTCTATGAGAAAATACATCCTAAGTACTTGAAACTATTCATCTGTTCTGTGTTCCTTCTATTTGCTACTTAATCTGTATAAACCTCTTTCCATTGTTTGTGAATTTATCGGACTCAACTGCGTGGTTATTAGTCCGTAGCTTACAAACTATTTAAACTAAGATAAACTAACCTAAGGACAACACACACAGTCTAGACAGCCTGACAGTCTTGAATATAGTTTAGTTTGTAGACTTTGAAATAGCGGTGTTATTTTTTTCTTAAAGTAGTGTCCTGCGTTTCTTCTCTTATAGAAGGCGATAAGTGGTAAAAATAGGCGCTAGAGGTGAGTAGCGCTAGTGGGTAGTGGGGACCAAAGGAGGTTAAAAGGGATAAACGATCTGGGTGAATGTTTCGCCGGATAGGTCTGTGGTCCTGGGGATTTTGGTGTTGTCTTTCGGTAGTGTGTGAAATTTTCACTCCTACTGGTATTTAGCTCTGGAGATGCAAAAGTCAGATTCTCCCACCATGAAAAAGAGAGTTTGAAGTAGTTAATCATACAATATTGTAAAGCAGAGATGATTCAAGTTTGTAGAAATGCATATTGATACTTGGTAGTTGTGTGTTAGGTTGGTGTTGCATGTATCTCGTCTGTTAGCTGTGTGTTACAATACGCATGTAACATCTCGAAAATGTACCTGTGATGATTGCAGTGTAAATTTTTCTTGAGAAGAGATGGATCAAGTTCAGTAAGTCCCTATAAATTTGTGACAATGTGGGTACGTTACCGTCATTGGGAGGCGTGTTTAATCGTATGTTTAATCTCTATAGGTTTGCTCTTGGCTTTCGATAAAAATAATATCCGAATGGTGTAGACTATTTTGTGTTAGTGGTTAGAATGATGTGTGTGTGTGTGTGTGTGTGTGTCAAATAATTTTTGCGGTGTTAAGGACTTTTATCGAGTGTTACTACTCGTTAGAAGGGGCAGGGAAACGATTTTTTGTGCACAAGCGATTGTTAACGCAGGAGGTTGGTCTAGTCACTGACAGAAAAGTTTCAGAAATATGGTCTAGTTGACTACGCACAGCATTAAGTTATAAGCTCTTTTGACTGGTTGATACTCAAACAACCATGGATGTTCAGGATGGATCTAACAAATACAGTTGGTGGTGGTGTTGGTAGTGGAGGTGGGGGTGTAGTTCGAAACTTTTATTAAATTTGCTTTGACAGAGTTTCTCTAACCCAGATCGTGGTGGGTTTGACTGTTACCGAGAAGTACCAGATAATTGATTTCATGACCTGTTGCCTCTATAAATGCACGGAATGTCCGAACTGTGCTTCCACAGACACTCACAGAAAGTTCCAACTACCACCCAATACTCGTTTGTTGCAAACAAATCGTTTGCCCAGTTGTGAGTGTTGCTCTGTTGGGGCGGGGAAGGGGGCGTAAGGAAATCAACTTGAAAGTATGGTCATATGGGTGCAAAAGGTTTTTGAAATATTCTACTAAATCGATGCAATGGCTGTTTCCTGTGCTGGATTTTCATCTTTACGATTGGGCTCTAGGAAATTCAGCTTAGAAGTATGGTTATGTGACCTCTACGGCGGACACCACCTTGACTAAGCACTGTTCGAGCGGGTGGAGAGGCTTGCGTATCCGTGTGAAGCTGAGGGCTATACCGAAGGTAGAGAACCTATTGCCGGAAAGGCCTCAGCTGATGGATCTGACCAAGAGTGTCCCACAACGTCCCGTCTTTCTTATCCTCTCCCAGTCCTTTCCCAATTCCTTTCCCAACCCAAGGTGTGATGCGATCCGTGCCGAAGGGTGCGTGGCACATGGGTGGATGTGTCTCGAACGGAGACTCAGAGATACCGGGCTACCTCCCTGAGTAAGTAGCCTTGCACAGCGCGGGGTTATCGTGGTGTGGACCATATAAATCCCCAAATCTCGTGGGACTAAGATGAACACAAAGAAAGAAAATATTTTAAAAGAATCTGAGGGGCAATCTGAGACCTCAGATACTCAGACATAGGGGTCAGGACCGATGGAGTGCACTTCTACTTCTGAATCAGAGTCTAGACCTGAGAAAGAAGTGGGAACTGTAACAGAGAAGTTGGACAAGATTAGGATTAAGGCCTTGTCTGGGGCTCAGAAGAGAAAATTTCTCAAGGAACAGAAGCAAAAGGAAGGAAAAGAATTGCTTCCTAAGCATAAGTGGAGGGAATCAAAAGGGCTTGAGCCCAAGACCCCCAAAAAGAAACTGCCTCGGGTCGAAGGGGATACACAGACCCCCTCGACGTCAAAGACAGGTGGCAAGAAGGTTAGGGAGGAATCTAAGACTCCCTCCTCTCTGGAGAAGCGTGATCCTAAAACGCTGAGGCAGGAAATAGGGAAACAGACCTATAGTACTACAGCCTCGGTCTTTAGAATGGCGGTTGTGCAAGAAGGATACCCACTGGTGAGCATCACCTCACAGCAGGAGAAGCTCGTGCAGATGGCCCTCTTTGAAGAGATTTGGGACGCTGGTCCAGGACCCAATTTCAGGAGGGTCTATCTAGATCACGGTGCCCTCATTTTTGTCTGCGATGGGGAGCACTCAGCAGAATGGCTTAAGGACAAGGTGCCTATGATATCCCCATGGGAGGATGTGAAGTTGCTGGTCAAGACAGCAACCGAATTCCTGAAGGCCGCAAAGGTATCAATATGGCTACCAAAGATTCTTAAGGATATCCCTCCAAAGACTCTGGGTCCAGAACCCAAAAGTCTTGACAGAGGATTGGAGGGTAATTAACCAAAAGGTCATTCCGGAAGGACGAACCGTGGTGGTGGAGGTCGGAGAGAAGTCCCTGAAGGCAATGCGAGAGCAAGGCCTGAAACTGTTTTTAGTGTTCTCGCAGGTCGCCGTCAGGGTAATCAAAGACCTTAAAGGCAATAATGGCAGCAAGATGGGGACTGGAAGTGCTGCAGATAAACCTGCAGCACAGTAAAGGGGTCACTGCTGCCCTGAGCCGTTGCCTGGGGAGACAGGAGGTGGATGTGGCCCTGATACAAGAACCTTATTTATACAAAGGGGGTGTATCGGGCCTCGGTGGTACTGGAGGTAAGCTGATTTATGCTAGAAATCTAAAAAACTCCAGAACATGCATTTATGTTAGAAATGGAATACCTTTCATACCAATGATGGATTTTTGTTCCAGAGACCTGGTGACCATCAGGATGCAGGAACGTGAGGAAGGTATCACGACGGAAATTGTTTTGGCCTCAACATACCTTCCTTACGAAGACAGCTCTCCTCCTTCTTTGGAAGTGAGCTGACTGACGGAAGCCTGGCATCGGCAAGGTGACGAACTGTTGGTGGGATGTGATGCCAATGTCCACAATCTATCGTGGGGCAGCAAGAACACCAAAAGTAGAGGTGAGCACCTTCTTGAATTTCTCCTTTCTAACAACTTGGAGTTCCTGAATAGGTGTGATGAACCTACATTCAAGAATATTAGAAGGGAAGAAGTAATTGACATAACTTTTGGTTCCATGATGATGGGAAGTTACGTCAAACAGTAGCATGTGGTCCTGGAGCCATCCTCATCAGATCCCATGTATATTAAATTCAAGGTTGAAATGGGAACCAGACAGACCATGGCCTATAGGAATCTCAGGAAAACGGACTGGGAGACATATAGGAGAGACCTTGACTTCAGCCTATCGGAAATTAAAACTTCGATAAGGAATCCAGCAGAGTTTGAGTAAGTAGCAGAGGCCGTAACCTCTGCTATAGTGACCTCATACCAGGACAACTGCTCAATCACCAAGAAGTGCACAAATAAGAGTGTGCCTTGGTGGAATAATAACCTGGAAATGCAAAGGAAACAGGTACGAAGACTGTTTAACCTTGCGAGGTGCAAAGGACAATGGGCAAACTATCGTGAGGCCCTTGTCAATTACAACCTTGCCATCAGACGGGCAAAGGAGCCATTCTGGAAGGTATTCTGTGAGGAAGTGGAGGGCACGGCTGCTCAAGCGAGACTTCATAATATCCTCACTAGGGTACCAACTAATCCAGGAGGAACATTGAGGAAGGAGGATGGGGAGTATACAAAGACAGCGCATGAAACGCTGAAACTGCTCAAGACTCACTTTCCTCAATATACTCTGGGGGTAACTCAGACCAGAATGCAATTCATGAGAGACAACGGTTCTCAGGTATTCGCAAAGAGGACTGGGATTTCGTCAAGGGGTGTGTCGATTTCAGTAAGGTCCGATAGGCGGTGGGAACATTTCAACCGTTCAAGTCACCTGGAACCGATAGAATCTTTCCACCTCTCCTGCAACAATTGGGAGAAAATCTTATTAGATTCCTATGCAGGTTATTCAGGGTTATCCTAGCAGAAGGAAACATTCCCAATGCCTGGAGGGCAGTGAAGGTTGTCTTCATTCCAAAATCATGGAGAATTGTTTATACCAAGGCCAAGGATATGAGACCAATCAGCCTGTCCTCCTTCATTCTTATGACATTGGAAAAGCTGGTTAATGTGCATGTTGGAGAAAGGAGGTTAAGCAAGGCTCCTCTACATTCAAACCAACATGAATATCAGCCAGGTAAATCATGTAAGACAGCTCTCCACCAACTTGTTGGGAAGGTGGAGAAAGCACTACACTTTCAGGAAATACCCCTCTGTATCTTCCTGGACATCGAGGGGGCTTTTAGCAACACCATCTTCGATTCCATGGTTAGGGCAGCAGAGGTGTATGACGTAGGGACCACTTTATGTAGGTGGACTAGGGCCATGCTCAGTGGAAGAAAGGTAGAGGCTACCATGATGAATGAAAAAATGGTAATCAACACCACTAGGGGTTGCCCGCAAGGAGGAGTTCTTTCCCCTTTATTGTGGAATCTAGTGGTGAATGATCTCATTGGAGAATTAAAACTCTAGGCAGTACTTTTGCAAAGAATACGCAGATGATCTTGTCATAGTAATACTTGGCAAATTTGCTGACACAGTGAAGAATATGGCACAAGGTGCATTGGACATTGTGCAAGACTGGTGCAGAAAACAGGATCTGTGGGTTAGTCCTAAGAAGTATATCCAACATTCAAGTTGGAATCTAAAGTTTTTCAATGGAGCGCTACCTGTGAAGGGGACAGTGAAGTATCTAGGGGTTACCATAGATGAGAAACTGACTTGGACCCCTCACATTAGGGGTATTTGCTCCAAGGCGAAAGGTACTCGTGTGGTGGAAGAAGGTAGAACAGCAGGTTGCTGCTAAGTAACTTGATAAGGTGCAGAGATTAGCCTGCTTAGCCATAACAGGCGGAATTAGCAGCACACCAACTGCTGGGATGGAAACCATGCTAGCCGGCCGTGGTGGCCGCGGGGACTGAGGCGCTCCAGTCACGGTCTGCATGGCCACTACGGTCGGGGGTTGGAATCCCCCCTCGGGCATGGATATTTGTGCCGTCCTTAGTATAAGATAGTTCGTAAGTAGTTTGTAAGTTTAGGGACTGATGACCCCGAAGTTAAGTCCCATAAGCTTAACAAACGTTTTGAAACCATGCTGGATATGCCCCCATTACACCTTTGGGTCAAGATGGAGGCAGCGGCTGGTGCATACAGACTCAAAACTGGCAACCACTGGAACTCTTAGGGATATCCAGAATCACACACTAAAATAGTGAGTGAGGTAAATATAGGAAAGGTTGGGGATATGTCAGCCGACTATATTATAAACCCATACTGCTTCAGCAAGCCTTTCAATATAACAATTGGAAGTAGGGAGCAGTGGAAGAAAATAGTGCGACACCGTATGGGGGATATTGTCTGGTTCACTGACGGGTCGAAATCAGACCAAGGCGTTGGGGCCAGGGTATACGGGGTGTAGCCAAGACTGGAGGGCGTCATGTCTCTAGGGAAACTGGCCTCAGTATTCTAGGCCGAAATCGCTGCCATCAGAGCGGGTGTGGAGGAGAATTTGCGTTGATGCTACAAAGATCGTAGCATCTATATCTATTCAGACAGCCAGGCAGCCCTGCAACAAGGTCTAAAGTTTTTTGCAGCTCCTGCAACAAGGTCTAAAATTTTTGCAGAATGTCACAGGGTTCTGGTGGAACTAGGGGAAAACAATAGAGTAAACCTATTGTGGGTCCCTGGCCACTCGGGGATCAGTGCCAACGAACATGCCGACAGATTATCCAGGATGGGGGCAGAGACTCCATTTATTGGACCGGAACATGTCCTGACAATCACCAAGGCAAAAACATGGCAAGGTAATGATGCCAAAGCCATGTTTTAAAAGAAGCTCTGCAATCCTGGGCCTGAACAGGAGAGAGATTAGACTCATGATTGGATTGCTGACAGGCCACGGGAATTTCAAAAAACACCTACATACAATGGGAATAACAGAAGAGGACCCTAAATGTAGGATCTGTGATGATGGTGATGAAACTACGTCACATCTAATCTTCGAATGCATTGCATTGGAGAATAAAGGCACAGAACATTTGGGACAACCAGACCCGAAGAAATTGTGTCTAATTAAAGAACTGGTAAAGGGACTCCTTGCACTGTTCAAGAGCATTGGTTGGCTTTACTAGATATACAGGGAGCGATACCGCACGATAAACTTAGTTTCGGTTCGGGCAGTGGCGGGTTGGACCAAGATTGTTTTGGCTTCCCTGAAAAAATCAAATCAAATGAATGGTTTTGTGAAGTAAAGAAGATTAGAATTGTTCTACTGAATCGAAGCATCGGATGTTTTCTGTGTTTGTTGTTGATCTTTGAGTGTTAGTTTAAGAATTTTAACGTTCTTTTTCCCCCATAATCAACACTACAGATAGTAAATTCACTTAATACCTATGAATTCCAATTATGAACAACAACAACTACGAACCCCAATTTTGTAGGGTAGGCAGACCAAGGCTACTTTTCATTGCTATGAACTAGAAGATGCAACAGTTCTACTAAAGAAACTGCTTACACTACAATTGTGAATCCTGTTTTAGAGTGTTACTGAGCATTGTGGGATCCCCACCAAGTGAACTGACAGAAGATTTTTACAGAAAGTTCGGAAAAGAGCAGCTTCTTTTGCGTAGACACCATTAAAATAAAGGTGTTATTAATTGCTGAGAAGTTTATCTGCGAAGTTTGTTTTAACAACCTCCGAATGCGAATCGAAAACGGAAAGATTTAAATGCTATTGGAAGAATTCTCCGCCATGCACTTCAAAGTGATTTGAAGGGTATTTATATAGAGGTTGGTGTCATTTGTTTTGATCGTTAGAGATCTCCACTTTTAAAAGTGTTTGAAGTTGAACAATTAGTTTCGATCGCGTTTCGGTTTGTAGTTCAACTATGGGCTTGCTGTCATGTGAATTCATTTATGGAAAAAAAATATACTTTTGTTGGTACTGTACTGCAGATTTATTTATTTTATTATAGTTGTGAAGTAGGAACGAGAGAGGTTCATCGGTATCACGGTTTTCGTAGAATAATTTTTACTGGACAGTTTTATTAAGTTTCTGAGTTGGTAAAGTATCTTCTGTGTTTTTAAGTACCGCACTTCAGATTGCTCTTGGCCGTCAAGCGGGCGCTTCCAGATTCCTACGGTATTAGTCACCAAATGAAAACATTGGGGTGGACTTTAGAAGCCATTACTCATAACCAGGGACCATAATGACGCATCGCTTGCCGGGTGAGCACACCTGCCTAGGAGGTCGGCGCGCCTGTGGCCCGCCAAATTCTGAGGAGGTGACTTCCTTCGAAATACATAATGTCGCCGCATTCGCACCACACTGCGACGCGGTCGTTTCGCGAATGAGCAAGTATGTGCTTGTTGCGTATATGAATCAATTTAAAACTTGTAGTTTCCATCACTGCATATATGATTCTACAACAGATTTTACGAGTGTTAATACTCGATGGACTAACAAGTAGACCACATGGGTGTCGAATTTTAGAATTTCTCTATATTTCTAGTATGTGAAGTTCAGAACTTAAATAACAGTCAGCCAAAACCATTCGACGCAACTCTCAAAAATTATCGAGATAATCGACTTTGAAGTTTTGCAAGTAACCGTAAATGTCACTGATTAAGCCAGTAGCAGCATCTATCGGTGTAGCTCAGCTGGTTGCCGGGCGCTGTGGCTCAGCGCGCCTCGTCAGGGGACTAAACGCCCTGTGAAATAAAAAAGCTGAGCCAAACAACGACCGCAAAACTTAGATCCACCTGAAGACAAAAAGAAAGGGGGAAAATAGCTTTTTGGTCTAGCAACCATAAGGTCCATGGTTCGAATCCTAACATAAGCTTTTTAATTTTTTTTTGTTGCGTTTGAATAGTAACACAATTTTAATATCTACTAGTAATTTTTATTTAAAATTCACGTTTTTTTATTCTTAATTTTCTATATTTTATAGGGGGGCGAAGTTGTTCGCGTCCGGAAGCAATCCTCAAAGCTCCACGTGCCCCCTGGGTGGTTCTAAACGGACAACAATCTTTGGTAGCTGGTCCTGTCACCACGGTGATCTCCCAGCTATGTCAGCTACCAAGACAATCCAGAATGGCTCTTGTCAGGGCCAACAAAATTGTCAACAAAACGATCTGAACAGAGCAATAGGTCCAGTCCTAAACGTGTGCCATTTGAATATTGAGGGGATAAGTAGGTCAAAATGTGACTTCCTCAGTAACAATCTTCTGAGTAACAATATTGACGTCCTTGCTCTACAAGAAACCCATGCAGAAGATCTTAAAAGTTGTTCAAGAGGCAATATCCATGGCTACAGACTTGTGGAAGAGATAGGCCATAGAACATATGGCGTGGCTACATATGCTAGACAGGACTTGGATGATGTATCTATAATTCATGAAAGCTGTGACGATGACATATTTGTTTTGGCAGTGAAAGTGTCTGGAACTACCATAGTTAATGTCTACAAGCCTCCCAACATCCAGTGGCAAGATACGGTTCTCCCAGTTTTTGAACACCCTTCCCTATATGTCGGCGATTTCAACAGCCACAGTAGCCATTGGGGGTACTCGTCTGATAATGAAAATGGAATAGCCTTAGCTGAATGGGCTGAAAATAATAACCTTTCCTTGGTTTTTGACGCAAAAGACTCCAGCACATTTTTCTCAGCCCGCTGGAAGCGTGGATATTCACCTGACCTGTGTTTTTGTTCCTGTGATCAGACATTAAGATCACTATCAGTTACGAGAAAGGTACTTGGCACATTCCCACGGTCGCAGCACAGGCCAGTGCTGATATCAGTTGGGATTAAGATTCCCCTAATAAGATCTTTTCCGAGACCCAGGTGGAATTTTAATAAAGCAGACTGGGAGGCATTTACTTCCAAATTAGAGGACAACATTAGATTCATTCCTCCTACAATAGAAAATTATGACAGATTCGCTGGACTCCTTAAAGCTATAGCTAAAGCCTGTATACCTCGAGGCTACAGAAAGACATATATCCCGGGATGGAGCCAAGAGTGTGAAGACCTGTATAACGAATTTATCAGCACTGAAGATTCAAACACTGCCGACATCCTACTGAACTCCCTTGATAATGCCAGAAGAGAGAAATGGGTGAAAAAAGTTCAGAGTTTAGACTTCACTCACAGCAGCAGAAAGGCTTGGTCACTTCTGAGGAAATTGTCTACCAGTGTATCCGAGAAAAAACTTCCTCCCACACACCCTGATCCTTCCGACATAGCCAAACGAATCGTAGCACTATCCAAGTCAAAACGGCAACAGTCTGACAGATTAATATCCTATAAACTAAATGAAATTAAGAAATGCCAGCAGGCTCCCCTGGAAGTATCAAAACCTTTTTGCTTAGACGAACTGCATGTGGCTATCTCTGATATGAAGACTGGGAAAGCTGCCGGTATAGATGATATTTTCCCAGAATTTATTAAACATGCTGGACTCAAGACCCGATTGTGGCTTCTAAATTTATTCAATAACATTCTTAAAGACAGCTCTCTACCAAAAGCTTTTAAGAGATCTAAAGTAATAGCTGTTTTGAAGCCTGGTAAAGCAGCCGAACGTGCAGATAGCTACCGCCCAATTGCACTTCTCAGTGTATGTTACAAGCTGCTCGAGAGACTCATCTACAATCGTATTGTTCCCATTCTCACTGCTAGTATCCCTGTTGAACAAGCTGGTTTCAAACAAGGCCGTAATTGCTGTGACCAGGTCCTAGCACTGACATCTTTCATTGAGACTGGTTTCGAAAAGAAGTGTACCACTTCCGTTGCTTTTCTGGATCTCTCGGCAGCTTATGATACCGTGTGGAAGAAGGGCCTCCTAGTGAAGCTTTACAATCTCATTCCTTGTCCTATTTTATTGCGACTTGTGAACTCAATGCTAAGTGGTCGCCTGATCAAGATCTATCTCGGCAACACAGAAAGTGGGTTTAGACAGCTTCACGATGGCCAACCCCAGGGTTCGGTTCTTGCTCCCATTCTTTTTAATGTTTACACCGCTGATATTCCAGCTACGCAATCTAGAAAATTCATTTATGCCGATGACATTGCCATAGCGTCACAACACAGAGACATCCATGTGACGGAAACTACTTTAACATCTGACCTAGCTCTCCTCAGAAATTACTTCGCAATGTGGAAACTAAAGCCAAACCCAAATAAAACGGAAGTATCTTGTTTCCATCTCAATAATAGGATGGCCGGCTATAAACTTAATATCTCGTTTGATGGTGTTCAACTTGAACATAATGAACATCCAAAATACCTGGGAGTTATCTTGGATAGATCTCTTACTTTTAAGTACCACCTTCATAAAACAGCAGACAAAGTTAAAACTAGGAATAACATATTGCAGCACTTAGCAGGATCATCTTGGGGAGCCAGTGCTAAGGTTTTGCGTACAACAGCTTTGTCCCTAGTTTACTCTGCAGCTGAATACTGTTCTCCTGTCTGGCTCAACAGTGCTCATGTGAGAGACATTGATGTACAATTAAATAGAGCAATGAGATTGATCAGTGGCACTCTGATGGCTACACCACTTCAATGGCTCCCAATATTATGCAACATCGTTCCCCCTGATCTAAGACGGAAGGAAGCCTTAATGAGAGAGTATTATAAGATCTTGTCCACTCCTGAGCTTCCTATCCTGCAAGACCTTCCACCACCGGTCAGCCGGTTGAAATCACGTAAACCACCTCTTAAAACAGCTGTGCAACTACATGAGAGTGGCTTCTCACCTAAATCAAACTGGGCAAGAATTTGGGATTCGTTTAATGGAAAAAACAGCATCTGGATAGACGATCCCTCTAAGCAGCTCCAAGGAATGGACCTTCCCAGGAGAGAATGGTCTTTGATCAACCGTTTCCGAACTGGTGTTGGTCGCTGTAACTATTGGAAATTCACATGGGGACAGACAGACGACCAGTCATGTGACTGTGGAGCAGACATTCAAACGATGACCCATATAATTACTAATTGCCCATTACGATCATTCTCAGGAGGGATGACCGAACTCCATATAGTCAGTCAGGAAGCTGTCCAGTGGTTAAAGGAGTTGGACTTGGCTCTGTGACAGAGATATGTTTTATCTTATTAACTAGACACTAGTATATCTTACTAAAGTATTATATGTAGCTGACATTATACCGTACGATATATATATATATATATATATATATATATATATATATATATATATATATATATATATATATATTATAAAAGGTCCTTAATAATTAAAGTTTCAATAAAAAGTTTCAGTTTGTGAACAGCTAGGACCCGGCTTTTAGAAAGTCATCTCCATGCTATTAATGGCTTTCCAAGCAGCTACCCTACTCAATCATCTTTTTAGGTGACGACAAGGTGTTCAGTTCGTCTACATACACATAAACGAAAGCTGACACAACACATGGAATTAGAGATTCCAAAATGTTTTACATAACTGAATTTGAAAACAAACAACAACAAAATCCTGTCCCAGCGGGATTCGAACACCCGACGCTATGGTTGTGAGACATGATTGGTATATACAGTTACTTACCAAACTTAAAAGTCGATTTTATCGAGAATATTTTAGAGTTGTTGAATGGCTTTGGCTGATTGTTGTTGGAGTTCTGAACTTCACGTACCATAAATATTAAAAAATTCTAAATTCCGATACCTATGTGCTCTCTTTGTAAGATTATTTTGCGTTGTGTGATTGCGGATACCATTGTGCTGCGTAATTGTTTAAAGTATAGGAGTCTAAATGAACGGTTGGCTTTCTCGATAATCTTATAGGTCTTATAAAATGTTTGCGATCATTGCGTTGGCCAGACTCGGAAGATGTCCGTCGCAACTCTGGCCGAAACGTCAAGTAAAACTGCAAAGTTTTATGGACCACGGCCTTATAACCCGGAAGACCTACAAGCAGCTATGACATCTGGTAGCGTAAGCCTTCATTGCACGATGAGAAGGGTACCCTTCTAGTTTAGTCTTGGTACTGACTTCCTTTTTTCAGAAGAGATTAGAACGTAGCTGAGCGTTCACTGAGTTAGCTTTGTTAATGCGGTGAGAAAATACATCCTAAGTACTTGAAACTTTCCACCTGTTCTAACTTTGTTCGTCCTATTTGGCGCTCAGTCTGTTTAAATCCCTTTTCCACCGACATTACTTCCGTTGTACCACAATCTTTACACCTCATATCTAAACGAGTAAAATAAAATAATCCGAAAATTGAAGATCTCGGGGGGGGGGGGGGGGTGGAATAATGACAACCATCATTTATGAAGGGTTGAGATATGACGACTTGTCTGTTTGAAAAATGGTTTCTATTACATATTTTAATATTTATATTTGCCATCTCTCTGCAGATTCATGTACTGCATGAAGGAAATGAAACATTCTGTCGGATATGATTGTTTGCATCAAATACATTAAAAATACAAAAGTTGAGGGTTATCATTATTTATCACCGAGGTCTTCAATTTTTAATTTTTAATTATTCGCATAAAATATTATTTGCTATTACTAACGTTCATTCTATTGCTAATCTATAAAAATACCTTACAGTTGGGATTTTTATCTGTTTTTCAGATATAGGTAGATTGATCAAAGAGGGAGATTTGTGTTTATAATTTACAAGTAGTCATATTTCATTAATGTCTCAAGTACGATGACGCCCCTGCCACTATGAAAACGGTTTCTTTGCCATCTACCCTATCACCATGCCACGTAGGCTGATTATAAAAAATTTTCCAACACTCTATCCCTACAAAACAGCTTCTGTATTGTTTCAAAGCAAATTAATGGCTGCAATTAATGAAGAATTTTTGGTACGAGTGTATACCCTTAAAATATCCACTTATTTTTCCATACAACACTGAACAAGAGCCCTAAGACTGTCTGAGCAGTTTTACCTCTGGAAATTTCAGTCGAATTACATCCTCCATCCTACGTATTGTGTTTTTTTCAGCAAGTGTTCCGCTTTCTTCCCACAAAAGATGTCAATTTTAATCTATATTCACGTGTCCTAAATCGATCTCTTTAACTACTATTGTATTTTTAAAACATTACTTTTTGTTACTATTACATTCTCTCGGTTGAAGAGTTGCATGTTGTGCCGCGTCCCGTAAGTGAATGAATAACAAGGGAAAAAAATCCGTGAAATCTTACTAGCAATTTCAGCAAGGACGAGAACAGACGAAGTCAACGATTCCTTAATTATGAATTAGCTTAGCATGTAAATGTTACACCAAAAGATTAAATTTATGAAAAATTATAACAGAAAAATGCAAAATTCTTTAAAAAGTAAACTGAAAATTAAATCGTTCTCTAAAGTCCTGAAATTACTGGGGCCGTTATCTCACTAGTATCGCTGTCTACTACAGGTCCCACTGCCTATAAGAGGCTGAGGGAATGAAAAGACAGTACAAAAAACCTCGATAACAAGCAAACTCAGCAAGATCCCTAATTACTGAGATGAATGAACTAACTATATACTTCTACATAAATACTCTGCAAGTCACATTGAAGTGCATGTCAGAGGGTTCATCGAACCGCTTTTATGATGTTTCTCTACAGATCCATTCTCTAATAGGTCACGGGAGAAAGGAACACCTAAAACTTTTCGTTTTCTATCTGATTTCTCTTATTTTGATGATCATATCTTCCTATGTAGGTGGGTGCTAAGAAAATCTATTCGCATTCGGAAGAGAAAGTTGGTGAAAGAAATTTTGCAAATAGACCTCGTCACAACGAGTAACATCTTTCTTTTAATGATTTCCACCCCAACTCGTGCATCATTTCCGTGAAACTCTCTGGCCTATATCTCAATAATACAAAACGAGCTGCCCTTCTCTGTACTTTCTCTAACACGTCTGTCAATCCCACTTGGTGGGGATCCCACAATGCGCAGCAATTCTCCACAATAGGTCGGACAAGTGTGAGTAGGCAGTTTCTTTAGTAGAGCTGTTGCATCTTCTAACTGTTATGCCAACGAAACGAAGTCTTTGATTCGCTTTCCCTACTATATTTTCTATGTGTTCTTTCCAATTTAAGTTGTGTGTAATTGTTACTCTCTGGTATTTAGTTGAATTGACGACCTGTAGTTTTGATTGATTTAGCGTGTAAATGAAACTGAGAAAGCTTATTTTAGTGGTCATATGGATTACTTCACTCTTCTCATTATTAAGGGTCATTGCCATTTTTTGCACCATGCAGATATCTTATCTAAATCATTTTTCAGTTGTTTTTGATCCTCTGGTGACTTTACTAACCGATAAGTGACAGCATCATCCGCGAACAGTCTAACGGAGCTACTCAGATTGTCCCCTACATCGTTTATTAAAAGAAGGAACAGTAGGGGCCCTATAACACTTCAGTTCTACTCGATAACTTTCCGTCAATGACAACGTACTGTGGCCTGTTTGACAGGAAATCACGAACCAAATAGCACAATTGTGGCGATATTCTATAAGCACGCAGTTTGATTATAAGACGCTTGTGAGTTACAGTGTCGAAAGCCTTTCGGAAATCTAGGAATACTGAATATATTTGACATCCCTTGTCGACGGCACTCATCACATCATGTGAGTAAAGGATTAGCTGTGTTTCACAAGATTGATACTTTCTGAATTCCTGTTGACCATATACATAACAGTTTGTAAGTAGCCCTCGAGACACAAACCTTTTTACACTTGGTTTTTGTGATCCTGTGTTATTTCATCCTGTCCTATAGCATCTCCTCACTATGGATCTACAAAACGAGATATATTTGTAGGTAATCTAATAGTAGAGTCGTGTTCAGCAGTTAACGAGAGAACATGTTGCAAGAAGCTACTGATTGTCAACAAGGTCTTATTTAACAATGCAATCCTAGGCCTGTCTGTCAGGTATTTACTTTCTCACGACTTGGAGGCGCATAATGACTGTCGGTAACGCCTTAACGCCTTCGCAATGCTTTTTACGTGCACCGCGTTTCCCTAGAACTGTTACAAGGAGATTACGTTGAAACGGAGGCGCGTAAATTACGTACAATCGTCAGAAAGCAGCTACTGTTACCTCATGCCCCGTCTTGCGGCTCCTTCGACACCAGCCGTGAACACTGAGATGAGGTGTTAAAAGACGAGCTACGCCCATCAAGCTGCGTAACCAATTATGGCTCGTCCACCTAAAGGGTATGACGGGGATAAGCTAAAATTCTAAGACTTCTCTATTATTAAGAGTAAATAACACAGGCGTCAATCGCTTGATCACCAGCAGAGGTGAAAGAATTCCGGTATCAGCAAGCAGGAGTACGTGATGTGGAAATACAAACTGAGACATTCGATGCTGGTGAAAAAAAATTACTCCTTTAGAAGTGTTAGGTATCAAACGGATTGCCGATATTATCTACGATAATATTGTGGTAGATCACACTAATTGTGGGAGTGGATTAAAGACTTTCTAGGGAACAGAATACAGCGCGCCTTTGTCATTGTACAGAAGTCTTCAGATGTGAAAGTATTTGCTGGCGTAACGATAGGGAGTGCTATGAAATCGTTACTTCTCACAGTAAAAGTAGTTAACTTGGAATTTCCGTGAGGCTTATGTAGATGATGCTACCGTGTATGGAGAAGTCTCAACACTGGAAAATAGCAACGAAATGCAGAAGGATCTGCAGCGTATCAGTGCTTTGAGCAGGGAGTGTCAAATGACCTCTAATATCAACCAAATAACGTAAAGCGATTACATAGAAAGAAAGAGTTTCTATTATATAAGCAGAAAATTTCAGAACAATCTGGAAGCAGTTATTTTCCCATAAAATATCTGGCAGTACGGATAAGGAGTGGTTTAAAGCGGGACAACCACATAAAATTAATCGTGATTCAGGAGAATGCCAGAATGAGATACACTGAAAGAAAACATAGAAAGTATAGTCTACCAATAAGGTAAATAAAGCATCTTAGAAAACAGTCGTTCGTTAATTGATAACATGCTCTTTTTCCCCACTAAAACTCGTGATCAGTAACTAATTTTTGTTTAATACCCGTAAACCTCCGACTCTAGAGTATAAAACAGCTTTAAACGTCTTCAGGAAAGGTCTAAAACTATACTTACGATTTGCTGGAAATCGCTAACTGTTATCATTGTGAAACACTAGAAGAAGGTAATTTGAGTTATATTTTAAACAAAAGCAAGTTTTTACAATTACTTCAAATCTGCTGAAATGTTTGTCGTACAATTTTGTAGGCACATTGAGATATGCAAATACTATATGTAAGTATGCTGGAATGGAGACGTAGTGAAAAAGTAATATTCGAACAATTTTTGGGTATGCAGCCAGATAACAGCATCGACGACCACAGAATTTGCGGCAGAAGATCCTGCCACTATCAAGGCAAAACTGCACAGAGCAAACGCTGTGCACGAAAATTTAATACGTCGCTTTGAAAACGAAAATGGAAAAGAAAGCACACATCAACTAAGTACACAGCAGAGCTATCACATGACCAAAGACGACAAACGTCAGAAACACCAGCAATCGACGGGTAAGGCGGCATCAATTTGTCCATCTGTTTTTTATATTCCATGGGTGGACCTTTGTCGAGGCAATGTTGTGCAGTAGCAAATACGCTAGGTTGTTGTAAATATGTGTGACCCTTGCGTTCAGTACATCGGTCCTCTACAGTCCTGATAGTCTGACCAATATATGAAACGCCAGAAAGGCATGGTATATCTCAGACATCCACCTTTCGGAAACCAAGATCATGCTTAACGGAGCCTACCAACGCTCTAATCTTAGATAGCGGTCGTATAAACAGATGTCATATCAAATTTTTGCAAAATAGCTGGGTTAAGCCGGTGCTCAGTTGCTCTATAGCGCAACGTTCGTTTCATCTGTCTTTCACTATAGCCATTCTAACGACAGGTGAGTTTAAGACTGCTAAAAAGCTAAGTCTGAAAGCAGTAAGTAATGCGTTACTTAGCCCGATGATCAGCGAAGGAGTAGTAATTAATAAACTTTTTTCCTTTTGTAGGTTTCTGAGAGGGTGTCAGTAAGGGAAAAAAAGTGAATTTTAAATTAATTTTAAGTTCATTATAAATCGCTAATTGCTGACATTCTCAAATACCGGTTTAGTGAAATATATATATTTGTGCGCTATCTGTTACAGTGTCTCAAGGCGAACACACTGTTTCTGGCTGCCATTCTGTTACTATACACTATTTTACGTAAGGTCATACCTCTTGAAGAGTGTGACAGCATTAACACTTTTTATTTCATTCAGTTACTAGACGAAATTTTGAGAATCAAATTTTTGTTGGTCCTCGAATTTCTTAAATACGCATAGGGTAAGTACGCTGTTCCCTATTCCGGCTTCCAAATGTTCAAATGTGTGAGGTCTTATGCGAGCAAACTTCGTGGTCATCAGTCGCTAGACTTACACACTAATTACTTAACTAACTTAAACTAACTTACACTAAGGACAACACAAACACCCATGCCTGAGGGAGGATTCGAACCCCCGACCGCAGCGGCCGTGCAGACCGTGACTGGCGCGCCGCAGACTACTCGGCCACTGCGGCCGGTTTCCGGCTTTCGAGACAGTTGCTTCGTGATATAAACAGCACGTGATCGCTACTGTTTTAAATGGTTTGGAACACTACAGAGATTTCCTGTAGTCAATATATATTAGATCGATGAGATTGTCTTGATCCATGGCTTTCTATTTTCTATATGTCAACTGAGAAATTAAATTGGGTTACACTTGGAACGTGTAATATGCACCTCCCATGTCTCCATACCCCCTCTCAAACCCTCTTTTCTCTTCTACCCCGCGCCAATCCCTAATACTATATCCAAAGGAACATGCCTATTGTGTCATCTGGCACAAGTTTCTAATGGCCACAATATCTTAAGCGGTTAATAAATTGAGCTAATTAAAGTCTTGAAAATTTCCATCTAGTATATCTCACGAGAAAAATTATTTGTAGTTGTTAACTGTTATAGCCATTGGCCTCTATATTACCTGAGTCTTGAAAATCATCTGTCTCGGCGTGTTAGCCATTGATGTTCAGATCTGTTTCCTGCCAAATTACAACATAGCTGCAAGAAACACGAAAAGAAAATACGTTTCTATTCCGCTCCGTTACAAGCTGATTACATCGTATATTAACTTGTAGTTAAAAAACAGAATTAAGCAAGTAATTCTTTCCATGTACAAACTGATGGAAATTCGTTTTCCAAATTACAACATGGCGGGCAATGTAAAATTATGTCCAAAACATGTGGAGGCACGCTGCAGTTAAGTGTTCAGAGATCAAGGCTTAGTTTCCAGGATGAATATAAGTAACTTGCTATAGCGTTTATTCACTCTGTCTACCTGACAGTTAAACTCTGTTATATACTGTGAGTAATGAGCAGTGGCGCATTGGAAGTCTTCCAACCACCTGCCCGGCTCCACAACATCAATGGAGTTGCAATCCTAAATATAGTCCAAAATAGGACCGAAACTTATTGATATAAATAAAAATTATTGCACTCTAGACTATATATATATGAGTGCTGTTTATCTCAAAAGTGAAACAAAAATGTTTCAAAAGATATGCAAAACTTCTCTGCATTCTACATACATACTCCGAAATCCAGTCAAATGTGCGTGGCAGAGGCTAGTTACTTGCTTTCCTGTTCCACAGCCTCATAGAACAATGGAAAAACGAATGCTTGTATGCATCTGTACGAGCCCTAATCTCTCTGATCTTATCTTTGTGGTCTTCCCCTAAATGTAGGTTGGCGGCAGTTGAAACGTTCTGCAGTCCGCCTCAAATTCCTCCCCTCTAAATTTCTTCAAGTTTCTCGAAAAGAACGTCGCCTTGCCTCCAGTGACTCCCATTTCAGTTCCCGAAGCATTTCAGTAACACTCGCGCGTTGATCGAATCTACCAGTCACACACCTAGCCGAACGTCTCTGAAGTGCCTCTATGCCCTCCTTTAAACCGATCTGGTGGGGATCCTAAACACTTGAGCAGTACTCAAGACGGGGTCCTGCAGTCGTTTTATATGCGGTCTTCTGTACAGACGAATTACGCCTTTCCAAAATTCTCCCAAGAAACCGAAGTCGATCATTCGCCCTCCCCACCTTACATTTTTCTTCATTTAGCGCTAGTTGCCATTACTAACACCACCCAGAAATTTGCTCCAAGTAATCTTGCATTCTACTAAATGCATTCAATAACGACTCTCTGTTGTACCCCACAGCATCATCAGCAAACGGCCGCAGATTGCAACTCACTCTGACCGTCAGATCATTTATATAGATAGAAAATAGTAACGGTCCTATCACACTTCCCTGGGGCACCTCTCACTATAGCCTAATCTCTGATGAACGCTCGCCATCGAGGACAACCTCTTCGAACCACTCATATATTTGTATACCTAATCCATAAGCCCATACCTTCGATAGCAGTCTGTAGTGCGGTACCGTTTCAAACGCCTTTCAAAACTCCAGAATTATGTAGTCTGCCTGTCGTCCTTCATCCATAGCAAGCATGATGTCATGAGAGAAAAGAGAAAATTGGGTTTCACACGATAGATGCTTCCTGAAGCCGTGCTGATGCATGGACAGAAGCTTTTCAGTCTCGAGGAAATTTACTGTGTTAGAACTGAGAATATGCTCAAGAATTTTACAGCAAAATGATGTTAATGATATATGTAATTTCTTGGGTCCGTTTCTTTGCCTTTCTTATACTCGGGAGTTACCTGTGCCTTCTTCCAGTCGCTTGGAACTTTGTGCTCTGATCTATAAACTGGTAATATTAATAAAATACTTACAAATACTATATTTCACTCTTCCTCAACAAAACTTTGAAAATAAAAAATTGTTAGAAAAATAATGTCAAACTTTTTTATTGAGAAAAATATTTTGCACCCTTTCAAACACGCTCAAAACCACGTACAGTAAATAAGACGCGTCTAATGCTCTCTAATCTATTTAATTTTTTATATATGGTCATGATTTCATGAAAATTTTGAAATTGTTTCTACGACAATGAGAAGTTCCTATACCACAGCAGAATAAAAGATTTTCTCGACTTGTCTGGCGCCTTCAAGACATTTAAATTAAAAAAAAAAAAATCGCGCGTATTTAAAGTAAAACGAATAATAACGTCATGTTTGATAATATAGCACATGACATAATGTTATCCATCTTGACATTTCTCGTGTGGTGAAGTACGACACCACATGCCACTGAAGTTTAGAAGCCGCGGTTGAGTAGCTGAGCGGTCTAAAGCGACACGCTGCGGAGCTCGCGGTTGCTCGCCGTGGAGGTTCGAGTCCTCCCTCGGGCATGGGTGTGTGTGTTTGTCCGTAGGTTAGTTTACCTAGGTTTAAGTAGTTTGTAAGCTACGGACTGATGACCACGCAGTTTGGTCCGATAGATTTACAAACATTTGAACATTTTTTGAAGTTTAGAATGCATTCCATTCTGCTCAGGGATGCTCGCTACCACAGGCGCACCCCCATAGACAGCTCCCTGCGCTGCGGAATTAGGGTTCAGTTAACGCCTTCAGTCCTGAATTATTTTAAAAATAGAATATAACATAATCTTGCACTTTCCATGTCTATAAGAATCTATTGTATAATTGACCAAAATTAAAAGTTTTCATACTTAATTTCCAAAATAGAAATGTCAAATAAACTGGACACCGAGTCTTGAAGGCAGTTAAGGATGTGAAATAAAAAGTCAACTGTTATATATATATCACTCCTTGTTTATTGTAGACCTTATTTCGCAAAGTGGAATTTGTGCAAAATTCGTAAATTAATACATAAAATAATTTCAACTACTGGTATGTCTGACGTACTTCGCAATGAGTCCGCCATATTCACTGTTCCTCATTATAGCACGCCATCCTGATGAGAGATGGCAGAAAGAAGCGCGAAACTGAAGGCGACAGATGTCTAGTAAGCAGGCCACTGAGTCTCGAAGTAAAGCGAAACCGTATAGCGTTCTAAAATCAATAAAAAGTCGGTGTCCAATATCTTGGACGTCAGATCTAAAAGGGTTAAAGGAAAGCGAGAATAAGTCGAGATTTTTTCACTAAAATGTTTTTGAAGCTGTCAAATAAGTGGAGAAGCTAGTTAGTTTCTTTTATATCTTTCAGGCTGGCCATGACATATCCATCTTTGATTGAGCTGTGATAGAGGCATTTTTCATTCTAGTACTCAACTTCTATTCCAACATAGAGCATTATCTGTACATTGTCCTTAAGCTTATTGTTCAGTATTTACTAAACTTTTTCCTGCCAGACGGGACTTAATTTCCAGCTTGATAAAACAAAGAGGAAGCTCGTGCCCCTGACAGGGCGTTAGGGTTCCTTTGGTGTATCATATAAAACTCGCTGGCCGAGCTTGTTCAATACATCTGTTCACAAAAAGCAATAAGCACTAGACTGTCTTATGTCTGTGGGCATGATCTCGTCAGGCGAGTTTAGCGCTTGTTGTCACAGAAAGACGCTATTGTAATCTGTATTGTGTTCTTTTATTGTTTTAGCTAATGCAAACTGATATTATTCAAGGAACAGAGCTCTTTTTATTTATAAGTCATTCAAAACTGTGCTCGGGACTTTTTAGTCCCAACACTCTCTCTAAGACATTATTGTGCATGATACTTTTGTAGTTGTCTTTGTTGCTAGGTTCCAATGATAATAATGATATGATATTTGCATTGTGTACGGATGTATATATATTTTTTCATCATACGACAAGACAATTCACACATATCTCACACCGAAAAGGTTCGTGTAATTATGATACTTATGTAATTTTAGAGTGTGTTTATGTGGAATAACCTCCTTCTGTTTTAATTTTATAACAGTATGTTTAACAAAGTAGTAACTAGTGGCCTTATATGATCTAAAATTAGCGATTTAGTTTAGCCGAAACTATCAGAAGGCACGTAAAAGTGATAAAAGCCAATAAATATTCTTTAAAAAGAAGTAAAATATCCTAAAACTATTAACTTTGAAGGCTACCATTGTGGACTCCCATCGAGACAAAGCCTTGCTAAATTTAGCTTGTCTAAACAATCAAATCTCGATAATGAATCATTATTGACTTCACCTAAAGTGCAAGGTTTGAACTGTTGGTACAAATTTCAACTGTAAAAGAGAAGAACTTCAAAAAACTATCGTGAAAACAGTATTTTCTTTGCGCGTAAAATCCGAACGATACGAATATGTACTGTTAGGCAAATATCCTAATTGTCATACAAATAGGCCCTCGTCCGAGCTAGAGCAAAAACGTTTGTACCCATGATCCTACCTCAAATAGAAACAGATTTCTAAGACTCTCAAAACCGCGATTTGGTGCCCGGTGGTAGCGGTGTATTTAATTTAGTAAGAAATACCTAATTTAAACATTGTTTTTGGATCTAAAAGACGTAAATACTTGCTACTGTTTCCCTCCATCTCGAGGGATTTCCTTTTGAGACAGGATTTCAAATCATATATGTTCTTCTATTATGAAATTACGACCACTTAAATAATATTTTGGTGCGAATGTAGCGAGCAGTGAATAATTATTGTTGCGCAAAAATACGTGCTTTTGTGGTGCGTAAATCATGATTGTACTGTGTTGTTTTCTTTCGATCGGTTTAAAATTTTATAACCTTTGGACAAAGAAGTGTCACGTCGAGAGAGAAAATTTCTGATGGAGCAGGGAAACTGCTGCGGTTTTGCGATAGGGATCCGGCCTGATAAGCTGTACGGCCGACAATTCCTGCTTCCTCTCGAACCGAGCCGCAGCTACATATACAGAAACCGGTACCTCTGTTATATACTGTACATAGGAAACGGGAACGTATCGCAAGTAGTATATCGGTAAGCACCTTACGATGTATCTTGGACATCGTTAAGACTAACGCTCAAACATGGTACTCTCTAACCGCACACAGAGAAGCGAAATAAATGTGAATAAGAGTCAGTAATTCTGAGTTAGAAATCTTGCACATCGACCTCTACAGTTCTCAGTACACGCGGGACTACAATATTAAGAACTTTTATGAATAAGCCAAGATAGACGGATCTCTTCTTTCATCGGAAATCTGTTACCGGGTAAATAGTCTCATTGATACCTTCCAGTGCTGATTACATTGGTGAGGATATAAAGAAAGTCATAGAGTCAATCAGTGAACCTGAGGAGGACATCAGACTATTACACACATCTGGCAGATCAAACGAAGTAAAAAAAACACAGTGAGAATTAAAACATGATTTTCATTTTATCCAGATTTTTAGAAACTTTTAGATGTTTTTCATCTAAGTCCTTGTGAGGAAAATGTGGACAAAAAATTACATTGCTTCCAGTTCACAACTTGTAAAAGGATTATTGCCATAGTGTGTCTAAATTGTGATGACAAGCTTTCTTAAATGCCTTTGATTACACCTTGATGGGAGAAGCATATCATACAACTGAAGCACTTAAAATTACTTCGATACAATTTTCGTCAAGCGTAAGTAAAATGTAAATTAAATATGTAGCATCCGTTCAACCTTTTATACCACACGGAATCATTTTTCGGGGTAGTTCATCAAAAGAAACTGAAGTTCTCTTGAGTCTAAAAGAGTGTATTACGAAATATTTGTCGTACAAACTTAATAACTTCCTGAGAGAAACTAACTAGTGCTTTTGAATATGTTTTTCTTTAACTAAATCTGCCATAAATCGAACCCACTACTGAACGAATAGGATCAATATTAGAAATTAGAATAAATTTTTTTGATCCAGACAGGTGTCTATAACTCAGGCACATGCGTGTCAAATAACTATTCAGTAGCAATAAAAATAGTTTATTCTGCGACTAAAATATTTCTTGGTGGCCCACTTTTGTTCCACTAATCGTTGTAGGAAGTTGATCATAATAATTAATAAATAACAACAATAAATAACGAGAATGTTACTTAAAATATGACTGCTGTACGTATGCACTGCCATAATATGAACACAAGTAACAGTTTTAACTGATTTCTGTTTTATAATTCATGATAACAATAGGTGGATAGTTTTCTAACCCACCTCAGCAAGTGTTTGCGACATAAGTGCTTTTATTTCATAAATTAAAATGTGTATATGTTTCTGGGACATAATTTTCACCCATGAGGACCGTTTCATTTAGAATCAGCGAATTTGATATTAAAACATATCTTTTTGGAAAATATGTTTTGTTTTTATGGCGTGCTTTACAACCTTCACTAAATTGTCTCCTTTGCGGAGGTCACTAGCACACACTGTGAGGATTAGCGCTCAGACGATAGGGAGAAGGTTACAATACTGAAGATGGCAGCAATGTTCATCTAAATATGGCCAGCAGCCACGCGGTCTGAGCGTGACGTTACGAATTGCGCGTCCGCTCCTGCCGAGGTTCGAGTCTTTCCTCCTTATCATAAGTTAGTTTAAGTAGTGCTTAAGTTAAGGAGAGATTACGTAAGTAGTTTGGTCCCTTAGTTAAAGAAATTTTGAACTTTTGAACATGGCCAGCAAAACGAAAATACCGTTTTAACTTCCATATCACCGGACGTATTACCAGCGTTGTGTGTTAAGATTACAAAGTTCTCCGCAATGTATTACGATGTAAAGACGTTATCACTATATCGCAAGGTACAGCTAAAACGAACAACACTCTGAAATGTAGGCTATGTGCCATCACCTGTTCGCATTCCCTCGTCTCCAGATTAACCTCATCAGTGACACAAACATGACACTGTATTCTACACGCCCCTACCACAGGCATCTGCAGTGATTACATATATCATATTTGCACGTCGCCAATAACAGGTAAAATATAGACGACCAGACAAGGCCATTCCATTAATGAATTCCGCTGAGCGCCGCATTCTGCTTTCTACCTGGCAGTAGGTAGCTGCATAAGGTACCTAATACGAGTAACCTATGTTTTGGGGGGTGGCGGGGGTCCGGATTCTTGTGATCACATGGTGTACTAGGAAACTACACTCCAGACAATAACAGATACGCTATCGCCTTTTGACAGGCGGGCTTCGTCGATTCATGTGATCTGCGCCACACACGATGGGTCCTATAAGCATAACGCAGTTAAAATCTTGATTCGTCTGGCAATATCAGTTTCTGCCATTGTTCCAGTAACCATCCCCGTTGATGAAACTTCCTGGCAGATTAAAATTGTGTGCCGGAATCGGGACTCGAACCTGGGACCTTTGCCTTTCGCGGGCAAGCGCTCTACCGACTGAGCTACCCCGACACGACTCACGATGCCGCCTCACAACTTTACTTCCGCCAGTACCTCGCCTCCTACTTTCCAAACTTCACAGAAGCTCTCTTGCAAACACGCAAGACTAGCACTCCTGGAAGAAAGGATATGGTGGAGACATGGCTTAGCCACAGCCTAAGGGATGTTTCCAGAATGAAACTTTCACTCTGCAGCGGAGTGTGCGCTGATATGAAACTTCCTGGCAGATTAAAATTGTGTGCCGGAACCGGGACTCGAACCTTAGACCTTTGCCTTTCGCGGGCAAGCGCTCTACCGACTGAGCTACCCCGACACGACTCACGATGCCGCCTCACAACTTTACTTCCGCCAGTACCTCGCCTCCCACTTTCCAAACTTCACAGAAGCTCTCTTGCAAACACGCAAGACTAGCATTCTGGAAACATCCCTTAGGTTGTGGCTAAGCCATGTCTCCACCATATCCTTTCTTCCAGGAGTGCTGGTCTTGCGTGTTTGCAAGAGAGCTTCTGTGAAGTTTGGAAAGTAGGAGGCGAGGTACTGGCGGAAGTAAAGTTGTGAGGCGGCATCGTGAGTCGTGTCGGGGTAGCTCAGTCGGTAGAGCGCTTGCCCGCGAAAGGCAAAGGTCCCAGGTTCGAGTCCCGGTTCCGGCACACAATTTTAATCTGCCAGGAAGTTTCATATCAGCGCACACTCCGCTGCAGAGTGAAAGTTTCATCCCCGTTGATAGCTGACAAATGCACTGTAACGGTGGAATCCGTGTGTGGCGCCATCTCTCACAATGATTCTTCTTTCTCAGTACTGAGAACACACGACATTTGTTTATTTCAAGAGTCAACTGCCACTCCGTGCACCAGGTGTCAATAGACAAGTCCCGATCACGTCTGTACTTTAGCTATCCCCGAACGAGGTGGAAACTATGGTCTATTTCAAACGAACATCCGGTGCTACGTGTCTGTATAATGTCTCGCGAAGAGAGAATCTAAATCTACATAATTAATTTTCATGGCGGTGGAGGAATCGGTGTCGAAGATTATTGTAATTTATTCTCCATCATGCAACATATGAAATCTTAGGTAGACGGTAATGATTCTCTTATTTTGAAAGTTAATTGTGCCAAAATTTCACTAAGATGGAAATAAAATCGTAGATTTTGTCGAAATTCTTAGGTAAAATACCCTCAGCCATCCACCATACAACATTTTACGTATACACTGAGATTCCTCTTGATTTGAAGATCAAGTGGGCAAAGTTTCATCGCAAACGGATGAACAGTATGGCAACGCATAAAATACAAACAAACATGACGAGAAAGCTTCCCATGCGACTCATTGTTTATAACGTCATATCTTCTAAACTATAAGTGGTACAATAAAATAATTTTGAAAGCACAACCATTGGTATAAAAGCGTATTGTTTCCCAAATATGATGCGAATACTTTTTGTAAGAAATAAATAATAAATTTAAACGTCATTTAAAATGCGGCATTTCAAGAATCTGTATTCATCACTTGATAACTCTATAACTATGTATCAAACAGTGATACAGTTATGCCTATAACCTTCGTGCAAGCAATATGTTGATAAAGATTCATCGCAATCGGATGAACGGTACTGCAGTGCGTAAACTACAGATAAACATAGAAAAAAAAAAAAAAAAAAAACGTTCATTTTTACGTATGTATTAGATTATACGCATTATTAAAGTTTTAATTTCTAAACAGAATGTCGTACTACAGTATTAAGTGACCATTTCAGTAGTTACGCTGTTGACAGCATTTATGTAGCCATTTCAAGATTGCAAAATAAATATTAGAAGTTCAATTGTAAAAAATAATAAATTAAAAAAGTAATTGATGTTTAATAAACGATAAACGAAAAGCATTAAATAACTGGAAAGCTTTACTCAAACAATTAAGCCTCAGTGAAAAACGTGTATATTCTGTAAGGTGACCAACAGTTCCAAAGAAAACCGTTTCAAAACAAAATTCAGTATATAACAATTATAAATATTTATTGCAACTGTTCTTGGGGTTATGGAGATGACTGCAACTGCAGGTGACATTTGATATGAACCATCAGAACTTCTCGATATAGTGGCGTTAGTAATACTGTATTTGAGAACTGTAAGTTGGTCCCTGACAGTAGCACTAATTTGGTCACTGCAGCTTCATGCGCCTATAAGACGTGTTATGCGAATTTGTAAATGTCTCTATGGCAACGCCACAATACAGTTTTGGCCTAATACTGTTTGAGATCCGATGTTGAATCTTTGAAAAAGCGCTATCAGTTGCCAGGGATCAACGTACGATGACACAACTAGAGCTGGATTTGCTTGGCAAATAACTCCTTTGTTGAATGGTCGAGATGAGTGCAAGATTGCGGGGATATCGACGCGACGGATCGCTGTGACTGCTCGTAAAGATTGAACGTAATCGGTCCGAGAACCTGAATGAGACTTAACCCTTTCGTGGTTTTTGCTCATTTTTTAGAATATCTTAAGTTATCTCAGCTGTTACAGAGTCTGATTTGGGTCAGGATTATAAATATGACACTCAAAAAATTTTAGCACATTCCATTTTTCCTAAAAAAAAAAGGTGGGACTCATACGTCCCACTGATCATTTCTGGCACCGATTTACCTAAGACTTTTTAAAATAATTTCTTGAGTTATCCTAACTGTCATAGGATCTAAACAAGTACATGATTCACAAAATTTGTAATGCACACCATATTTTAAAAATAAATAAATAAATAAATAACGAGAGAGAGCTGTCTCGCAGTTTCTATAATAGAAAATGCAGATAATAGTAAACCACATACCATGTTTTATTAGCGCAAAAATTTACAGCAAAACTGTTTTTCTTTGAAATATGAGTACTATAATATTGCAACATAAAGGCATTATAGGGCTACATAATGGTCACTGGGACACATGCGTCCCACTAATTGTAAATTCACTGAAAAAAATTTTGAAGTAAAATGAGTTTAGAGAGCGTAATTGTTGTTTGTAAACTTCTAAGAAACATAAAATAGTAAATATACTTACTTCGGACATTTACGGTAGCGAGAAAATGACGAAAATCGATTCAAGGCACAACAAACAATGGTTACGGCGCGAAAATTCACGCGGCGGCCCATATAAACAGTCACAGCCTTCTACACTAAGAATTTCAGTACCTAGATTTTTTTCCGCGTTCTGAAGGGCCACCAACAGATGACAGCACTATGCAGAATTACGCAACTCGCCACCTTGTGGTACAAATGAAGTCCGAAGTTAGTGGGACGTGTATGTCCCAACAACCACGAAAGGGTTAATTGACGGAATCTTTGATAAGAGGCGAAAGGAGCGTTTCGCTTGTAGCTATTGGCCTTTTTCGACCATTCGAAGGAAAAGAACTTTTTGAATTGGCATCCGCGGTCGTGGTGGAAAATAGTGCCTGCTTGAGCCTATAATGGGTGCCGGAGGTGCAGGCCTGTGCTGGCTGCTAAACCGCTGAACTGACGAGCGACCGCGAAACCGCACGGCCGCGACCGCCGCCGCCGCTGTGAAACTCAGGAAGCAGAAACCACGGCACCGTTTAAGGAGCCAGTTACCCGCCACCTCTCTTACCGACTGTTAATCCCTGCCCTGATGGCCTAATGAAATGGCCCCAACGCAAAAAGCACAAACGTACACATTTCCTCTGACATCAGAAGTGCAATAAAGTGCTCCTAAATGCGTTACCGAATCATATAAAACTAATCAACGTTTTGGGTATTACTCCAATGGCCTTCGTAAGGGCAGCATAGCACTCCACCGTCTTGAAGGCGAATTGCCGGTAGTGTTCGAAACTATAATTCAAATCACAACTCGCTCAGGTACCTAGAAATGTATTGTAACTGAAGACGGTAACAGAAGATTAAGCACATGAATTTTTCTTCTTCTTCGACCGAAAGTAACTTTTGGCTTTTGCTAACACAAAAGGCAATCAATACGTTTAGCAGCATCCATGTTACCATGATTCCACCAACGCAATGTCCTTCACACATGGGTATCTGAAGGACATTGCATTGGTTAAATCATTAAAATGCGAGCAGTCCACGGTAATATTGCAAGCCAAAACAAGGCCTGCGGTATTAAATGTTTCATCCTGTGTGGAATTCCAGATTCTATGCGAACACTATAGAGCGTTTGGAAGTTGGAGTGAGTTTAGGAGGCGTGCACGGATGACAAAATGGTTATGGCTACCGATTACGAAAATTGTGAAACCAGGTTTGAGTTCCGATCCAACTTAGTCTTAACGCTAGCTTAACGCTCACAATATCGAGATGTTTTCTTCGCTCATAGAATAACTACTGGGTGGTTATAGAGGGCTACAGACTGCGATGATCAAAAAATGTTCAAATGTTTGTAGAGCCTATGGGCTTAACTACGGGGTCATCAGTCCCTAAACCTACAAACTACTTACGAACTAGCTTGTACTAAAGACGGCAACAATATCCATGCCCCAGGGGGGATTCGAACCCCCGACCGAAGCGGCAGTGCAGACCGTGACTGGCACGCCGCAGACCGCTCGGCCACCGCGGCCGGCTGCGATGATCAAAAAGTGACAGTAGACCCTCTAGGTACACTCTAGATGCCCATAAAAAATTAATTAAAAAAACTCTGCAACGAATGAAAATTTGTTCTAATGAAATCTTTGCTTTCACTCCCAAGCCCAGTTTCAGGATGAAGTATTCGTGTCAGTGGGATTGAATTCTAGCTAATTAGGACTAAATAAATTTACGGACCTATCACCAGTAGCAATGATTTCTTTTTTCCCTCAGTAAGATTTAAGCAGTTGGTGAAATTTTTCAGAAGTGCTGAATAAAATAAACGAAAGCAATGAGAACCTTTTTCATTTACATTAGTTAAAAACAGTCACCAGTGGAGAATAATACAGTAATAAGTACATAAGATATTCTGAAGCGATAACGTAGCTAAAAATCTAATCTCTAACTATAAAAAAGGCAAAGCCCAAATATTTCAAGATTTTACTAGCTAGATGTAAAAGTTTTACTTGTGTGAGAGTGGACACTTTGCAATAATGAAAATACTATTTATCAGTCTGATGATGTGGTAAATATTATAAATAGTGAAGTATAGCAATTGATTTGTCTTTGTCGTACACTCCTTCTTGAGTTAAAATTATTATTAAAAGAGGTTACTTTGGAATGAAACGTAACTAATCACATTTTAACCATTGTATCGACATTCCGTGCCATATAGTGAGTCTGAATTAGCTGTAAAGTCGATCAGCTGGACAAGAAATAAAATCAAAAGTTTCTGCTCAAAACATCATTTAGTCAACTGGTCATAGCGTTAAGCGTCAAGACATTTTTAAATAATTTGTATAATTTCCCATTTACAGTAACTGTAAGTTCATTATGAGGTGTTAGAAATGAGATCAAAAGTCGTCTCTAAACTGAGTATTGTCAGTCTGTAGAGGCCTATAAAATGAATCTGCTGTTTACATTCACTGTTCAGCCACGAGCTAGACGTAGTCGAATACAGACTAGATCAGATCGAACCGTTTCCGTTGCATCCTCAATTTACTCAGTTGCCGTAGTTCTTTACCAGAATAGCTGAGGAAGAAATTTATTTTTACACACACACATTTTTACTTGTGTTTTTCTATGCTTGTCTATTGAACCCTTTATAGGACAAAATCTTTTTTCTCAAAATCAGCCGGTTATCTTCTTCGTAAATGCAAATCAGAAACAAACGTTCCGAATGTTAGTAAACAGAATGCATTTACAGAGTCATTTCTTGAAGGGTCTGTGTCTTAAATCTGTAAATCTTTAAATACCACATGGGAACATAACCCCATTCCTCTTGATGGAATTTCTGGGAAACTAAATGTAACTTCTCTCCAATTCCGACAGATGCTACAACGGTTTTAATTGTTGGTTCTTACGTCTACTTGCTAAACTTAAAGCTCGATTTTCTGAAGAACTTTTTAGAGTTGCGTCGAATGGCTTTGGCTGATTGTTGTTTGAGTTCTAAACATCACGTACCATAAATATAAAAAATTCTAAAATCCGACACCCATGTGGTCTCCTTCTACTGTCAATCCTACTTCAAAACGTTCACACTGCAGAAACTTTTTTAAGATGTTGAATCAGTTGTATAAAATTATTGATCAACAAAAGTTTAATTAAAATGAATTACTTATCGGAAACAGTACCTCGGTCTTACAATTATTTTACTGGTATGAAGTTGTAAATCTAATTTAAATTTGGTACAGCCACTATTTATTACTTTCTGTGTTAATACTAGTCCATCTTTCCGATATATTCCACCTGTTTTGTATCTTATTAGTACTAATAGTCCAAATTATTCTGTACTCTGTCCTTACAGTAGTTCTTTATTTAATTGTGATCACTATAATTTAAAAAGTTTATTTTCACCATTTTTCAGTTCGAGTGCATATCTCCGATTTGTTAGGCTTCACAATTCTCGAGTGCCCCCACACCTACATCCTCCCATCCCATCCATCGATATTTTGTTTATTTAGTTAAATAGTGTCCCAGGTTTCTAAAACTATTCTATATTTCTTAAGTTTTGTGTCATCTTGTGACTAAAAAACCCTTCAAACTTTAGATTCTTGTTTAATTTTATTCACTGTAGTCACTGTTGCCATGAAACTGTTATGTTTGCACTGTTTCTAGAGGTATCAATGATTCCTTTTTGCAGTACAATTAATTTACAAATTTCATTTTAATATTTATTTACATTGTAACTGCTGCATCAAAGATGATAATTTATTTCTCTGCATATAACATCTCTTCTGGTTTGTTGACAACGCAAGTTCTTTGTCTAAACTTCAGTAAATGGCTAATGATGACCTAAGAAGCCGAGAATCGATTCACATGATAAACAGACGTGTATACAAACACAAATTTGTGTATTTTAATGTTCACAGAAATGTATCACTTGTAATAGAGTCTTTGTTGTATAGTGTCAGTATGTGGGGGAGGAGTTGCTCTGATAAACATGTCGGAGGTCTTTCAAGACCTTCGACTTCTTTGATGTATAATTTGAAAGACCTGCGACATGTTTTCAAAATGTTACGCCCACCGTATACGTACAGTGGCTATCAAAATAATAGAGCCACCTGGCAAAGATTTGGAATGAAGTGCACATTTATTAATAGACATGTTTGTACTATGATGGAAACGAAATTTTACGTTGTACAGGAACCATTATAACAGAGTCACATTCTACCACAGTCAGTTATATAGATAACACGACCAAAATAATCAACAATATTCAAAAGAATACCAGACCACAGAGTAAAAAAAATAGAGCCAATTGACACAAATATTTTGTACTTCATCTCAGTCTTATGAAACTTAAAGGAACAGTCCTTTTTTTGCATAGAAGTGCAGTAATTAGTATTTCGTAGGGTAACCCTTATTTTTGAGGATTGCCCTGCATCTCTTACCCATAGAGTCGCCTGCATTCGTCGCTACTCATCGCATACCAGGTCTCTGGATTTCTTCCCAAAGTTTATCTAAAGATATAGCTTTTGAGAGGTCAATTCTCTTGTCTACGATCTCAATGGGTGATGCGTCAGGGAATTGAAGTGGCCACTCTAATACTTTGATATTGTGATATTGAAAAACTGCCTTATAATCTTTGTAGTATGCTTTGGATCGTTATCTTGCTGAACTTTCCATTTCAGCGGTATTTCCTCTTCAGCATAAGGCAGCATCATATTTGCCAAGATATCTTTGTACATTTCTGCTTTCATTATGCCGTTGATATAGTGTATTGGATCATCCCCATGGTGAAACCCTTCCGCCACCGTATTTCGCAGTTTTTAAAGTATACTTAGGATTAAATTCCTGGTTTGGTGGCCGGCGCACATAGAGGCAAACATATTATACTTGGATTCATCGGACCAAAAGATGTTCCTAGGTTTTTGTTCATGTCTCCGGGCAAAGGTCAACCTTTTCCGAACATTAGCTTTTGAAACATTTGGCTTCTGTCTCGCACTGTGCCCATTCAATTTTGCAGATTTCAGTCGTCTCTGAATCGTTGAGGTTGTGGTTGTTGCTAAACAAATTGGCTTTCAGTAGTGGTGTTGACAAAAATGGGTCTTTCTTTACTGCCCTAGTGATGAGTCTGCCTACGCGAGTAGTAGTGACATGAGGTCGTCTCCTGTTCTCCACATGCGGCTTTGTTTTGACCGTCTAACGGCGTTCTGGACTCGTTCTCGCGAAACGTGTAAATCTTTGGCTATTTGATTCATGGACATCCTACTTTTGAACATCCGGAACATTACTATCCCTTCATTATCACTTGTATGCTTTGCTCTGCCCATATAGAAAAATGTAAACAAAACCAAACGACAATTTACAAACAAAAGAACTGCAAAGAATCAATTTCAACGGAACATCTGTAAAACGTTAATTTGGACTACATTGTCAGAGAAGAGAGTCAGCAATCTATTTGGTATGATTAATATTGAAAAAATTAACAGTTTCTATTTACTGGTTTCGACCTGATGTAGGTCATCTTCGGAATAAAATGTAGCCTGCAAGGATTAATAGAAATAATTACAAAAACGTCTAAGCACGACTTTAGATGTAAAATAAAATATATACGGAGTAATATTATGACGTTTACCCATGTGACCAGTGCCGGACTCGCCTGGGCTGTCGCCATAACATAACTCTGTATGTATTTTATGGTACATCTAAAGTCGTACTTAGACGTTTTTGTAATTATTTCCATTAATCCTTGCAGGCTACATTTTATTCCGAAGATGACCTACATCAGATCGAGACCGGTAAATAGAAACTGTTAATTTTTACGATCAAGACTGTTTTTGTAATAATCTGCAAAACTGCTCTATTATTTTGACCCATAAGATTATTACCCTTATGCATCTTGTCCGCACGTCTAGGTCAAACGCTTCCTTTCGCACGACTACAGATAGCAGCGACGTCTTCCCTGATGTTGACTAAAAGAGGATGACAAAACGGCAGTCGTGGAGATTTCGGGAACTAATACCTAACCTAGTTCTTAATTTCGTCAATAGAGGCGGCTCCATTATTTTGACCGCCACTGTACATCATATATAGGGTGTTTCACCAAGTGCGTTTGCCTCTGTAACTTATAAAATAATAGGTGACGGGAAATTATAATGCGGTAGGTCAACACAAGAAATGTTACACTTTCTGTGGAGCAGTGGCGTAACTAGGACTTGGCTTTGGGGGGAGGGGGTGGGATAGATCTGCTTCGCGAGCAAAATTTTAGTCAGTTTCCAGACAGACTATCTTCTACTACTCTAGCTGAAGAAACTAATTCACTCCCATCCAATGAAAGATTATGTTAAAACACCCCAAGTTATCAATCTTTACCTTTACTAGATTGCTGTTATACGATTTCTTTTCCTTTTTTTCTTTTTTTTCGGGTTCTGGGGGGGTTTCTATCCCCATCATCCCCCCCCCCCCATAGTTACTCCACTGCTGCGGAGCTATGAACTTAGTTTATTGTATCATTTTCCAAAGAGTTACAGCACAAATAGATAATTTTTTAAATGGAACAATAGTTCTTTCTATCGTGCATTGGATTAGTTGAAACCAGCTGCGTCCAAATACATTTAAACTACATTCCTATCACTGTTAGTTTGGGAGCTACAACCCTTCAAAGTTCCGGGGACGGAGGCTGCGATAGCGTAGCTGACTGGCCGAGTGGCTATCTCCTGGGGCACGACCCAGTGTCTCATGACCACCATGACCTATTGGATTCGTTGAAACCAGCTGCGTCCAAATCAATTGAAACTACATTCCTATCACTGTTAGTTTGTGAGCTACAACCCTTCAAAGTTCCGGGGACGGAGGCTGCGATAGCGTAGTTGACTGGCAGAGTGGCTATCTCCTGGGGCACGGCCCAGTGTCTCATGACCACCATGACCTATTGGATTCGTTGAAACCAGCTGCGTCTAAATGAATTTAAACTACGTTCCTATCACTGTTAGTTTGGGGGCTACAACCCTTCAAAGTGTAGGGGGCGGAGGCTACGACAGCATAGTTATGGCTGGTGGTCATGAGACAGTGGGCCGTGCCCCAGAAGATAGCCACTCGGCCAGTGAGCCACGCTATCGCAGCCTCCGCCCCCGGAACTTTGAAGGGTTATAGCTCTCAAACTAACAGTGATAGGAATGTAGTTTATGTTGATTTGGACGCAGCTGGTTTCAACGATTCCAATGCACGATAGAAAAAACTATTGTTCCAAATAAAAAATTATATCTTTCTGTTGTAACTCTGTGGAAAATGATACAATAAACTATGTTCATAGCTCCGCAGAAAGTGTAACATTTCTTGTGTTGACCTACCGCATTAAAATTTCCCGTCACCTATTATTTTATAAGTTACAGAGGCAAACACACATATTAAGTTTTTGGAAGTTGCAGCTACAGATGTGTCTGGTATGAGAGCCAACGGAATGGTACGGACCGGATGCTGCAACAATGCGTGTAAGAGTGGAGAAATAAGAGGAAAGAGAAGGGAGTGGTGGGGGGAGGGAAGATTGCAGCAGTCACAAAACGGCCGCGAGTCGAGATGAGGCGCGGCTTGGATCCCCGGCGGGCGGCGCATGCGCACAAGCTCCACCCGCCGGCCACGCGGTGGGGGGCGGGAGAGGGGGGAGGGAGCGAGGGGGAGGGGCGCTGACTCAATCGCGGGAAAACCGGCGCGGCGGCAGCGGGCGCGCAGGTGGCGGGCATTCGCGCGCCGGACTCCCAGCCATGTGCACGACCGCGCGCCGCGCTGCCCGCCGGCACGCCACGACGCGCTACTGACGCCCAGTAGCTTGTGGGACGCACAGCGCTTCGGGACTGCGCGCGAGACGAGTGATTTTTTTCAGGTTGTGCTCAGTTTTGACCGGCCCGGCCCAGAGATTTTTGATGTTGGGGGCGTGACCGCGTCAACTGTCAGTGGAGAAGTCTTCCACGAGTGTCGAGCAGTGCATTTCTGTGAATGGCAACAGTATTACGTCAAAGAAGAACGCATTTTCTGCCTGATACTGTCGAACCTTCTTCGGGTTTAGGTTGTGGCCAATGATTTTATGCACCTGTCAGTGACATTGCCGTGTGAATAACTATAGTATTACGTCAGAGAAGGACGCATTTTCTGCTGATCCTTTTTCATAATTGGTATGTGGCCAATGATCTTATGTACCTGTCAGTGACATTGCCGTGTGATTTTTTTCCTGTAACTGTTCCTCTGATGAGGGAGTGTCTTTTTCTTGCTCAGAACGGAGAGTGACCGAAACTGTCAGTGATCGAACTAGGGTGACATCAGTTGTATTGGACACTGCGCACAGCATTAACTGGTTGCAGTGGACTACTCGTCGCTGACAGCAACAGTATTACGTCATACACTCCAGCCGTCCCGTCTACGGAGAGCGACCGGTGATCTGGTGTTGGTGAGGACCGCCTCCGAGTGCAGCACCGGCTGGCAGTGAGCCCCTGGGAGCAGGCGACCCGTGGTCCGCCAAATGCATCTGCCGGGCCTGCTGGCGACGGTGACCCCCGCGAGCGGCGACGACGCGGCTGCCGGCGCCGGACTGTGCAGGAAGGCCTCGGCCATGTCGGAGCAGCAGCTGCCCGCGGCGGCCACCGCCGACGACCTGTGGTGGACGGAGCGCGTGCTGGCCGACGCGCAGGCCGAGCACCCGGGCGAGCTGGTGCGCACCGGCAGCCCCAACCTGCTGTGCACCGCGCTGCCCGTCCACTGGCGCTCCAACAAGACGCTGCCCGTCGCCTTCAAGGTGGTCGCGCTCGGCGACGTCGTCGACGGCACCGTCGTCACCGTGCGCGCCGGCAACGACGACAACTTCTGCGCCGAGCTGCGCAACGGCAGCGCCGTCATGAAGAACCAGGTGGCCAAGTTCAACGACCTGCGCTTCGTCGGCCGCAGCGGCAGGGGTGAGTGCCTCGTTTCGGACCCGCCGTTCCCATTCGGCCTTAACCCTAGCTTCTTTTCAGGTGGTTCCGCAACATGCATCATCGTACCAAACACTCGAGAACTAGTAGGTTGGTCTTACAAACAGAATAATTTCTCTTATTGATATAGCATGTCAATAATTGTAAATATATATGTGTGTGTGGTGTCTGTTCTTTCACACATGTCCGAAACTGCGCAGTCTCCGAATATTGGTTTTATTAATCCATTATGGCAGGTGACAAAGGATGAGGGCGACGTACACTTCTGATCTTCCAGTTATTATTTAATCATGTCCACAAGACACAACATATATAATTTGCCGATGATGGGCAACGAGCGGTGGCCGAGGGGACTGAGGCGCGCCAGTTACGGTCTGCACGGCCACTACGGTCGGGGGTTCGAATTCCCCCTCGGGCATGGATATTTGTGCCGTCCTTAGGATTAGCTAGTTCATAAGTAGTTTGTAAGTTTAGGAACTAATGACCCCGTAGTTAAGTCCCATAAGCTTTACAAACATTTGAACATTTTTTAAAATTTTTTATTTATTTATTTATTTTTATGGGCAACGGTCCTTTCTTCAGTGCGGAGGCACTCTTAGGCCCTTCCTCTTACGGGAATCAGTACTAAGTGACTACAAGTTTGAGTTCTAGTGGGCAGGGTAAAGTTGCAAATTTGTATCTGACGGGAGGCGTGCTTGAGTAATTCCGTTCAGGTGTGACGATCGCTGTGTCCCCAGTGGTGTAGGGGTCAGCGCAACTGCCTAGAAAGCAGGAGACCCGGGTTCGGATACCGGCTGTGTACACATTTTCAACTTTGCCCATTCGCAGTTAATGTCGTACATTCCGTGAATATGAATTGTAAATATATCTACAACAGGCAATGGCATTTCAATGCGGACGCATTCAAACGCTCGATCGCTTTGCCGGAATCCAGAAAAGGCTGCGAGCAAGTGGAATAAAATGGGAAAACTGCTAGAAGTTGAGAATTTGGGTTGGAACGGAAACGTGAAGCGTAAAGCAACTGCAAAGCGATTCTACTTGGTGCGAAAATTGTCAACTGACGCTAAATAAAGAAAAGTGTGAAGTAATACACATGAGCACAGGAAGAAATCCGCTAAACTTCAATTACGCGATAAATCAGTCAAACCTTAAGGTCGTAAATTCTACCAAATACCTACGAGTTACAATTACGAACAACTTTGACTGGAGAGAACACCTAGAAAATATTGTGGGGAAGGCGAATCAAAGGTTACGTTTCATTGGCAGAACGCTTCGAAGATGCACCAGCTCCACCAAAGAGACTGCCTACATCACACTTGTGCGTCCTCTCCTGGAGTACTGTTGCCCCTTGTGGGACCCTCACCAGGTGGGACTGACGGAAGATATTGAGAAGGTTCAGAGAAGGGCAGCTCGTTTTGTTTTATCACGTTACGTGGGGGAAAGCGTCACGGAAATGTTGCACGAATTAGGGTGGAAATCATTAAAAGAAAGACGTTATTCATTGCGGCGTGATCTGTTTGCGAAGTTTCAATCACTGACTTTTACTTCTGAATGTGAAAATATTTTGCTAGCACCCACCTACTTAGGGAGACATGACCATCCCAATAAAATAAGAGAAATCAAATCGAAAACGGAACGATTTAGGTGTTCTTTCTTCCCGCGCGCTATTAGAGAATGGAACGGTAGAGAAAAGTTATGAAAGTGGTTAATGAACCCTCTGCCAGGCACTTAAATGTGATTTGCAGAGTATCTATGTAGAATAGCCTAGTTGGTTAAGTGGATACGGAATTGCCTATCCCTGCAATGTTAAAGTATACTACTGGATGGATGGATGGATGGATAGGATGTTATTGGCGCCCGTACAAGATAATTAGGCGACATGTGTGACTTGAATAAAATGAAAAGAACACAAATAGGAAACAGGAAAGTAACCAAACTAGCCAAACATATATACGACTGGAGATAGAGGAATAAAATTTTTTACTGTATGTGCATTGACTTTTTATATCAGTACTGAAACAACAGTTAACTGTCAATTTTTTTCCTTTAAGAGATTTTATTATTATCCTGGTTTTACAATGTCAGCCGCGGTGGAGTAACCGAGCGGTCTAAAGCGTCTCGCTGCGGAGCGCGCGGTTACTCGCCGTGGAGGTTCGAGTCCTCCGTGGAGCATGGGTGGGTGTGTTTGTCCTTAGGTTAGTTAACCTAGGTTTAAGTAGTTTGTAAGCTACGGACTGATGACGACGCAGTTTGGTCCGATAGATTTACAGACATTTGAACATTTTCTGTACAATGTCAGTACATTTTTCCAGCACCTATATTGGATAACATTAAGTCACTAATTATTGTTCTCCACTCTTCTCTGTCCTCCCATACGTCCTCAGGAATGTTGTTCTTCCTCATTGTTGACTGAACTTGCTGCATCCACGTGGTAGGTGGTCGTCCCTTTTTTATTCTTCCGTTCAGAATCCAGTCGAGTATGGATTTTTGAAGCCTTTCTTGTCCCATTCTTCTGTCGTATCCATACCATTTTAGATTTTTGTGCTCGATGAATTCAATAATTAAATTTTTACATTTCCTTTTTCTTTTTCTTTTTTCTTTTTTTCCCTCTGATAACCTCATTTCTTAGTCTTTCTCTTCTTGATATTCTTGCTGAACGTCTCCAAAAATCTATTTCTTAAAAAGCCTATAAGATTATCTTACACAAATATATCACATTTATTTTAAAGTAAATTTTTCTCATCACTTTTTACTAGATTATCACCCCTAAGCTTTGTGTAAATCAAGTAATTAAAAAAACTGTGTTTCAGTATTATAAAAGAAACCCATGTTACTAATTCATAAAAATTTCAGACTTCTAGATTCACCAGTACCTGAGATAATGTTCCTAGAAGAAGTAAAAAGTAAACTTACGAGAAACGGAGAAAGAAGATTAAGACATTCCTGATCCATAGTTAATACCCCTCCACAGTCTTTATAATCATATTCAAAACTTCTTTTGGCACCTCTTTGCACCTTATTACTTAAGTCATTATATTGTCAGCATACCTTTGTTTGTGCTGATCTAAGCTCAACATAACACATACCATGCGGGAACCAACACACAAACCAGACTTTTAAAGGACCTGGCATTTAGTTATATTCCCAAGATTGAAGGTTGCCACAGCATCATACACACCAAAATGTAGTGTGTTAATTCTGACACTGTTTATAGGTGACGACGCCATTTCACACTATTCGAGCACTCGTTGCGGTTCTGAGTTTTCCCATGAAGACATTTCATTAGAAGAGTTCTGTCAGCCATATGTTTTCTTCCATGATGGCTAATGGTAAACTGTGGGGGTGAATGTATTTCTCTCTAATTGTTAATCCCCTACTGTATTTACATCAGCTCTTCTCACATTCGGGGCACAAACCATGTTCTGGATGCTCATCTGTGGATGCAGCGTGGAAATACTACGCCCATATAGCTTTCCTCATTTCTTCAAGATTGCCTGATTGCAAAGCCATAGCTATTCTGACCTTGGTATAGCATGGAATCAGCCGATCTTCCTTTGCCATCCAAGGTTCTTCCATCATCTAGTTTTTCCCTTTCATATGGCATACTATTTACAAACAATCCCAAGTCAAAAAGTCAAAGTGTAACGCGATGAAACCAGAGAGAAACATTTTCGGACAAACAGTTTATAAAGAGTCGCTGGAAAGCGGGATATTTGAATTCATGTCACATAAAGTACTGCCAAAAAGTTTATGGTCATCCGTTACAGACGTGTGTAACTAAAGCGCTCACTAATCTATAAAAATAAAAGAGTTATAAATGTAGTAGAGCTGTGTATGATACGTCATTTTAAAGAGAAACTTTGCGATATATTATAAGGCAATGAAACGAAAATAGATTTTTTTAACCCAAATTCGATTCTGTATCCCCTTAAGGCGATTGAATTTATTTCAACACCCTCAAATTCGAATTCAGAATATTTTCTTATATATCGGTACGTAGGTCACTATACTAGCAAATTCTGGAGCGAAGGACTCTTCCACAGCAACGACATGTTTCCTGTTGGTCAGTCGAAGTCCTCCCATTTCTTTGCAGAAGCTCGTATTGTTTACTTTGCTGCCTCCTCGCTTCTGCTTGCTCATCGGCGGTTGTCTTCAAAGAACCGTGTTCCGTTACGGATTTTTTCCCTCTAGGATGAACGGTCTTGACCCAAGGTCTCCCAGGTGTTGACGTTAGTATCACATAATCAGTAATCAGTAACACATAATTTAAACCGTTTGTTCTGGCCTCCGACGCTTCGTCTGCTATCTGTTGCCATCTGCAACGTACATTAGGTCAGCAAACGACACATTAAATATAATTTAAGAAAAATGCAACCCGTAATTTTGACTTGAAATGATACTGTTTTGTACCATCAACGGGGATTCGAACCTTTACAGGTTCATCTTTAGACGGTGCATGTGTTACATGATCATTTCAAGCGAAATGTGGGATGTTGGTTTTGAATAAATCGACTTAAACGTTGTTTAGGTTGTTTTAAAATGGAAATTAATTATAAAAAGGCGGCCATACAGTCGCAGTAAGTAAAAGAACAAATTTCACGCAATTCCCACAAACAAAAAACAACCTAAATAACGTTTAAGTCGATTTATTAAAGCGTGTTTCCAACTTCCCACCACAGAACCAGCACCCAACAGCACGCTTGAAATGATCCTGTAACATATGCACCGTCTGTAGATGAACCTGAAAAGGATCGAATACCAGTTAATGGTATAAAACAGTATCATTTCAAGTCAAAGTGACTGGTTGCATTTTTTTAAAATTATATTGAAGTTAACAGTTGCGGGTTCTAAAAATATCCGTAATGGAAAATCTAAACACATTAAATATTTATTGAATCATATAATCGGCCGTCTCTATTCCACTTTTTGTGTCCGTCTACCTAGCGGGTAGTGAATCTAATAAAAAAACGTGGAACTTACTTGGATGGAGAGATGGGGCAATTGAAGCGATGGTGGGAGCAGTTTACCAACTTTATGATACTGTCGTTAAGGATCCCTACAAAAGAGGTAACAGTACGAAGTACTGAACGGCTGCTTGAAGAAAAATAAATAACATGATTCCCAGTCCACGATGTACAGCAATCAGTGAGAATAAATATTCCTTTAGTAAAAAACCGTCTTGATTACAAGTTTTTTTTATGGCCTTATCTTGTATCATCAAAAACCAGCGCTTCTGTTAAGGGCTAGAAGGAAATCCAAAATTCAAAAACATAGAAACACCGCAAAACAACTTACGGTGTCACACAACGGAGAGCGCATTATAATCTGAAGATGCCCTGCTAAAGGGCGAAACGCGTCATTAATAAAGAAAAAAGAATTGTAATCAAGACTGTTTATGACTAAAGGAAAAATAAATAAGACCTGGAGAGATACTGTCTGAAGCACCACGTTACGGGTCGCGCTGCCTCCCGCGTCGAAGGTTCGAATCCTCCCTCGGGCATGGATATTTGTGCTGTCCTTAGTATAAGCTAGTTCATAAGTAGTTTGCAAATTTAGGGACTGATAACCCCGCAGTTAAGTTCCATAAGCTTAACAGACATTTGAACGTTTGAACAAAAATTAATAATTTGCCTAGACTGTTGTGTTTAACGGTCGCAGAACTGCTCCGCAGTTGACAACAATACCGAAAGTTGTAAACGTAAATCTATCGCGGCACCGATTATCCCTCTGCTGTGGTTTTTATCATATTGTTGTTGTGGTCATAAGTCCGGAGACTGGTTTGAGGCAGTTTTCCACACAACTCCATCCCGAGAAAGCCATTGCCATTCTGCATTTTATATCCTCTGTACTGCGACCATCATATGTTGTTTCACTTCCCAAATAACAAAACTCATCTACCACCTTTATGGTTTCTGCAACTAATCTGTTTCCTTCAGCATCGCCTGACTGTCCTACACTGCATTCAATTGCCCTTATTTTGCTCATGTTAATGTTCATCTTACATGCTCCATTCAACACACTGTCCATTATGTTAAATTGCTCTTCCAGGTCCTTTGCTGACTTATCGGAAAAACAAAATGTTTTCTTCACCATGGACTTTAATTCCTTTTCCAAATTTCTCCCTACTTTCCTTCACAGCTTGCCGAATGTACAAATTGAATAATATTGGAGAAAGGCCGCAACCCTGTCATACTCCTTTCCCAACCAGTGCTTCACTTTCGACTCTAATAGCTTCTGTCTGGTTTTTGTCCAAGTTGTAAATAACGTCTATTCCCTATATTTTACCGCTGCTGACTTTATAATTTGAAACAGTGCATTCCAATCAATATTGTTAAAAGCTTTCTCCAAATCTACAAAAGCTAGAAATAAAGATTTGCCTTTCCTTTATCTTCCCAGAGGTCAGCTTCTAACAGACTTTCCATTCTTCTGTAAATAATTCGTGTTAAAATTTTGCGACCATGACTTATTCTTCTCTCAGTACAGTATCTCCTATTTCATCTTCATCTACTCCCTCTTCCCATCCTACAATATTGTTTCGAAGTTCATTTCCTTTGTAGAGCCCCTCTATATATTCTTTAAGACTTTCAGCTTTCCGTTCTTTGTTCAGAACTGGTTCTCCATCTAAGTTCTTGATATTCATACAGCTGCCTTTATTGCCTCTAAATGCGTCTTTTATTTTCCTATATGCGGTATCTATTTTTCACCTAGTTATACATTCTTGTACAGAGTTTCATTTGGCTTTTAGCCACTCCTGCTTAGCCATTTTCCACTTACTGTCAATTTCTTTTCTTATTCGTCTCTACTCCATTTTACCTGCTTCATTCACTGCATTTTTATATCTTCTTTTTTCATCAGTTAAATTCAGTATTTCCTGCGATATCCAAGGATTTTTTAGTTCTTGCCATTCCACATATTTTGTCCTATCAAAGTTACCTGTTGAACTTCTACTGTTTTATATACCTCTGTTTCTGTCAATTGTTGCCTATAGCTCCCTCTGAAACTTTCAAGATCTGTTTTATTGAAACAAATAATCAGCAGTCTGTTGAAATTTTTGTGTTTATTTTATCTAAGTACGCGTTTCGCGTAGTTACACATCATCAGACTGGAACAACAAGCAAATGTATCATTTCAAGTCCACGTACCTAGCGGGCAGTTGATTCCAATAAAGCTAAGGTGAGCAAAAAAAAAAAAAAAAAAAAAAAAAAAAAAAAAAAAAAAAAAAAAGTTACTTACTTGGATGAAGAGATGGAGCGTCTGGTGCTTTTGAAGCGGTGGTAGGAGCAGTTTAGCAATTTTATGATACTGCCGTTAAGGACCTTTACAAAAGAGGTAAACGTACAAAGTACACAACGACTGCTTGAAGAAAATGCTACAGTACGAAAATTAATAAACTTCCTGTAGTGCTGTGTTTAATGGTCCCAGAAGTGCTCCACTCCGCAGATGACAACAATAGCGCCAGCTGTAAACCTACCGCGGCACCGACTCTTCCTCTGCTATGGCGACTTTTATCATACGAAAACATTTTATTAATTTTTGTACTGTACCTCTCCAGACTCTACTTATTTTACTTCTAGCAGCCTCTGTGTACTTTGTACGTTTACCTCTTTTGTACAGGTCCCTAAAGACAGTATCATAAAATTGTTAAACTGCTCCTACTAACGATTCAAATGCATCAGACACCTCATCTCTCCATCCAAGTAAGTTCCTTTATATTTTTATTTGTGTGTGTGTGTGTGTGTGTGTGTGTGTGTGTGCGTGCTTACCTTAGTTTTATATTAATTGCTCCTCCATACGTACATCGATTTGCAATAAAACATTTGCCTGTTACCCAATCAGATGATACGCTAATCGCGCGAAACACGTGATAGGATAAAAGAGAAACAAAAATTGCAACAGATACTGCTGATTATATCCGTCATTTACCATTGTTGCAGCGGCAGACACCACTGTTCCGGTTCCTCAGTAATCCGTCGCACATCCTAAAAGGCGCACACAACAATCCATTATCGTGTGCAACATTGTTGTTAGTTAAACAATTCTATACAAACCGTATTCCAAATTGTGGCATTATTTGTTCTGTATCATGTCTTTTAAAAGGAAACGTATCATGATGCTCGCGAATTGTGACATTTCTGGAGATAGAAAATGTAATGTCTAGGAATCAACGTGGGTCATCTTCGTCGTACAGTCAAGAGTTCAACAGAGTTCCGCACTGGCGCCGTAATAGCCAAATGACGAGCATACATAAAATCGAGACGTCAGAGTTGTTATTGGTTAAAAAAAAAAAAAAAAAAAAAAAAAAAAAAAAAAAAAAAAAAAAAAAAAAAAAAAAAAAAACCTTCTCTTCGATATCTTTCTTCAAAACGGAAATGACGTAAATCTGTAAATCTAAGGGAGTTAACTGCTTCAGTTATCAGTTCCTAGGCTTATAAACTAATAAAAAAATTATACTAACTTATATTAAGGGCAACACACACACCCATGCCTGAGGGACGACTCAAATCTCACGCGCACCTTATCACGGTGCCTTAGAGCGCTCGGCCAATCGACCGCGGCTTCACTGTACCATTCATTAAAGGACACTGCTCCTAGAAGGGAACAAGTTCCTTCATATACATTATATACAACGGGTGTTCAAATGAAAATGTACGAAACGTCTTAACAACGAAACCGATTGAAATTTGGAAATGCCGATGTAGAATAACGTAGTGCGACATCTAGGGACGCGAAGCATGCGTCGTGACCTACCCTAAAAAGTACAAGGCTGTGGCCTCAGTAGGCAAGGTGATGCTCACCGTCTTTTTCGACGTCAGAGGTCCGATACACATACAATTCCGCGAGCACGGAGAAACCATTGGCAGTGACGTGTCCTGTGAGATACACCGTAGGAAGTGCATCAAAAGCAAACAACCTGGACCGCTCACGGAGGGAATGTGATTCTGCTCCATGATGACGCGCACCTACACATCTCTACTGTCGCCAAGTTCAAGTGGGAGCAGCTTTAGCATCTGCCCTGCAGGCCGGACATGTCGCCATGTAACTTCCATCTGTTTGGCCCATTAAACATAAGTAAATAAATAAATCTTAAGGGCAACTGCTTCAACTCGGACGACGAACTTAAAGGCATAGTAGTGGAGGGTTCGCTATAGTCAAAGCTACAGGAATTCTGGAAACGGGGAATCCTTCGGATCGTTAAACAGTGGGATTATTGTACTCAGGCCTCTGGTAATTACTTTTGAATAAATAATTCAGTTATACCCACAGTGTCGTTCCGTATCTTTTCATTTGAACACACCCTCGTAGAATAATACGGCACGTCTGCTACTCCGGCTTCTACAAGTGCCAGGAGTGGCCGGATAAGCGAGAGGACAGTATTTTCATTAGGTGTTGTTTAATGACGACAAATCTCGTTTTGGCTTTTCATTTTCAAATTATTTATAATACATATCAGATATGTGAGTTGGTATATCATACAATGCTGTATCGTGTATCGGACTGCTATGAAATTTATGTAGTACTTGTATTTTCTCGAAGGTTATAGGCGTAATTGTATCATTGTACGACTCATAGCTCAAGAGATATGACGTAATGAACACTGAAATGCGTAAAAAAAAAAAAAAAAAAAAAAAAAAAAAAAAGAAATTGCCGCATTATGAATAACGTTTACATGTATTACTTCTTTGCTACTAAATGTATTAGAGACATATTTTGCAAACAATATCAATTTATTCCAATGAATTTCCTCGTGCGACTTACAGTTCATTAGGTATGTCGTCATAAACACAGAGACGCGTGGGGAGTAGCCGCGGAGCGCGCGGTTGCTGACCGTGGAGGTTCGAGTCCTCTCTGGGGTATGGGTGTGTGTGTTTGTCCGTAGGTTAGTTTACCTAGGTTTAAGTAGTTTGTAAACTACGGACTGATGACCACGCAGTTTGGTCCGATAGATTTACAGACATTTGAAAGTTTTTGAAACTGTCTGTTCGTATGCGCTGACGTAACGCTCATCCCATTGCGGTGAAACTTTGGACACTTCAAAATAAAAGGAACACTACTGATTATTTAAGACTTAATACGGTGTATGATGGAAGGTACCTGGGAATAAACTTAGACACCACTTATCGCCTTGACTGTTAACAGAGTCATATATTTTTTTTCAATTCTGGAAGAGGCAATGAACAGAGTTCGACAAAGAGACGAGGAGGTGATTTGCAAAGACCACTATGAATGTGAACAGTGTATTTAATTTTTCATTGATGGAGGGAGCAGTGGACTGAGCAGGTGGAAGGGGCTTTCGTTAAAGAGACGAGGAGGTGAGTGGCAGAGAAAAGGGAAGGTGGAGATGGACAGAGGGATGAATAAACTGAGAGGAAATGGACGAAGAGAGAAGAAAAGAGAAGGTGAACCGAGAGGTAAATGGGAAGGAGAGATGGACTAACTTAAGGCTGGATAAATAATTACCCGCGTTACCGGGTCTCCAGCTAGCGCAATATACAATGGAGGCTTTCCGACCGGATGTCATAATGGCTGATGGATCTTCCCGGTTGTATGACCGTAGCCCACGAAACATTTCTACACCTGATGTTTCGTCCAGAGTTGCGTTGGACATCTTCAGCAGTGCTCTTGGCAGACTCATCACCTCCATGAGCACCTCTGAAGATGTTAAGCGCAGCTCTGGATGAAACGCCAGGAACAAAACTATTTCACCGATCACGTCTGTGTAAACCGAAAAATTCGTCATAAATTACGGCATATATAATATTTATAAAAATAATTATATATATATTTACCAAGGCTTAATTCATTCTAGCAGGCCTATATATTTACGTTTTTCTGTTACAGTATAACGTCTGGAAGTGTTTTCTCCGCCCACAGTTTTTGCGCTGATTATACACATTCTTCACAGATATACGAGTATGTCACTGGAGTGCACCGTACTGTAAAAATAACGTCTAATAAAGTGGGCAAAAACCATCTAACAAAATTATCAGCACAAGAACTGAGAGAGAAAATAAACTCAAGTCATTACACTGTGACAGAAAAACGTAAATATATACGTCTACTCTAGTAAATTAACCCATCATAAATATTTATATAATTATTTGTGTGAATATTGTATATATAATGCAGAAGACTTGAAAATGGCGAAACAAGATTCGTCATTATTAAATAACCACTGATAAAAATAATAGCGCAGCGAAACGTGACGAATACGTGTTTCACATGTCATTACGCTAGTAGTGTACTTCCTGAAAGTGACAAAATTTTCTTGGATTCCCATGAAATGCACGAGCTTCCAGCAGAGACCTCATCAACCATTGTCATGGGGTGACGCTGATCTTGGTCGACAGGTCGTGGATTTCGTGGAAGCCAAAGGGGATTTTATCAGTAAAACTCGTCACAAGAACAGTACATCCTTAATTCAAATGTTCAAATGTTTGTAATTCTATGGGCAAACTACGTTGGTCATCAGTCCCTAGACGTAAAAACTAATTAAACAAAGTTAAACTAACCTAAGGACAGCACACAAATCTATGTCCGAGGGAGGCTTCGAACCTCCGACGCGGGAGGCTGCGCGACTCGTAATGTGGCGCTTCAGACCACTGGGCATCCTTAATTATTTGCTAGATAAACTGCCGGAATATACAGGGTGTTTCCGTAAGAGCGTGCAAAAAATTTAACAGGACACAGAGAATGCTCTGCTGAACAGTTTGATGTATGGAACCTAGAGTCGAAGAAGCTGGCTTAAGGAAATTTGTAAGTGAAGTTGTATACCCATGTATCATATTACCTTATTCCAAGTTATCTACAACGAACATGTGTGCGAGTTTATACGTCCTGTGCTGTTTATTTAAATGTTAATTCTTTGTTTCCTGTCGGGAAACGAGGAGGTCGAGCCGGATTATTTGCAAGTCATGATGAAGGTTTTGTTTACTTTATTTTCCCATGACAGAACGTGTTAATGATCAACTACAGACTCATTCACTACTCAGCAGTATTCAGAGAAGTACAGCACAATACGATGGAGCTGCCTGTTACTCCATTCGAAACACACCAGCGATATTTGTCACGCTGCATCAGAATCTTGTTAGCCGATGTCATGCTTGCATAGAGCTTCATGTCCCATTAGTTTCAGCACAGATACAGTGCTAATGGTACGTTCGTTGTGTCAATAACGCTATTTGTAGTTAACTGTAACTAATGTAAATAAAAAAAAACTACACAGTGGTGTGAATGTATTCCTATTACGTCCTTAAGCTAGTTTAGCTGGTCTCTCAGAACGCAAATTGTTCACCGGAGCAACCTGTATGCCCCGTTAAATGTTTGCACGCTCTTACGCAAACACAATGTAGAACATTTTATGACGAAATAGCACTTTCACTTAATAAACAAGTTTTAAGTCACCTCTGTGTATTTTTTGAATTATAATTGTAGTTAATGCATCCAAAGTTCGAAATAAAAAATCTGCCACGGAAGTTATTCAATGATGACACTTGAATGGTCCGGATGTAAGGATGTAATTTACAGTTTGATTACATGAAGATATTATTTATTTTCTAAAATATACTTTTATTACACGAATTCATTATGTATCAGGATATTCCGTCTCCTTTTTCCGACTTCATCTACATCGCACTTCCAGTATGGACTACAATGTCATCGGCAACCTATCTGCGTCTCCAGTAGGAACTGTTACCGAAATGGTAGTTCTTACCGTAGATGCTTCGCTGAAGATTTGGTAGACTGAATAATCTAGGCATTGTTCACAACTGCTACAGGAGTGTCCGTTTCGGAATCGCTTTCGTTATGGAACTATCACTACCACGAGAGAGCTCTACTAACAACGCTTGTCGTACACCATCTTTTGTTAGTAACCTGCCATTTCTGCACCCTGTTTTCATGTAAATGTGCTTTACTCTCAACGAGAAAACAGTTACACAAAGCGTACTCCACATCGCAGCGATCGTCCAAAAAATTATTTCTGCTGATTTAATTAAACAACAGTGACTCACAAATTCTAACGTCCGTTCTCTACTAGGTACCACTCAATACTGAATTTACGTTGGTGTCAGTGGGCTTTTTATGTAGGGTGGCGCATGTCCAGAAACAAACAACTCTGAAATAAGACTGTCCACGGTGTACACTTGTGGGAGTTAAGGCTCCTATACTGATAGTAAACGTAACTCACGTCAATGAATTTACTGGATAACATTCATGATAAAGGAAGTCTCTCTGTTGGCATTACAAATCTAAATAGGCAAACTTTTTGTCCAGAAGCAAAACAATAACGATAATTTAAAGTCATATTGACTATTAGTCGACGGCGACTGTTTCTAGAAGAACGCTTTTTCAAATACCTCTACCATTTATTTCACTAATTACGTTATTCACATGGCGATATATATTTTCAGGATATACTTCTCATCAGGCGACAGGGGAATTTAAAAACATGCAATAAAAGTGTACGTAAACAAAATCTTGGCTTCTCCAGTGTTCATTCTGGAGAGAAAGTGAAGGTTAATCTACTGCTCTATGAGTCGATGTCTTGTGTATTGATCTGCTGTTAGTTGTTCGTTTGCAGCTGTTGTTTTCCTACGATATCAGAAGTGAACGAAATGAGTCATTATTTACAACTGAACAGCACACCAATAGCCTACACAAAGAGATGTTACCCCATATATGTTACCCTTCTCTTTCTCTCCAGGATGACAACAACAGAAGCCAAGATTTTATTCGGGTCCACTTTTATTAAATGTCTTCTGATAGCACTGTATGATGTATATTGTCATAATATGTAGCTAAATAAATAGTAAAAAATTATGACTGGCAGCGGTATTTCATAAACCTGTTCACTAAATTAATAAGCCGGCCGCAGTGGCCGAGCGGTCTGCGGCGCGCCAATCATAGTCTGCTCGGCCGCTTCGGTCGGGGATTCGAATCCCCCCTCAGGCATGGATGTTTGTGTCGTCTGTAGTATAGGGTAGTTCATAAGTGGTTTGTAAGTTTAGGGCTGATGACCCCGCAGTTAAGTCCCTTAAGCTTAACAAACATTTGAACATTTTAAATTAATGAAGTAACAAGTATATGTTAAAAGTAACCAAGATGATTCCCTGTCTTCGAAACGAACATATGAACAGTAGTACTTCCTTTTGAAATAGCACCTTCATTTTCTTTTAATTTGGTAACATACTTCCTGTCCTGAAGATAAAAAACAATAACAGACTTATTATGGTAACTGACATCGTGTAGGAGGTGACCTCATAACGTTTGTTGAAGTCTTAGTCGAATTTTTATTATATAAAAAAAGTAAGTAATGTGTTACCTTCAGCAGCCTGTTTTCAGGTTAATTTATTTTCTGCGACCAGTTTCGGCGTTAAATTTTTGCCATCCTCAGGCCCCCTTGAGCAATCGTATTAATTGTCAATGCGTGTTACGTTAATATGGGGCAACATTCAGTCACTGGTGTCTCTAAATTTACTCTCTAATAAACGACTCATTTGTCTAGTAGATGTCAACTGATGTTTGGAAAGATAGCAAGAGTCATCAGATACGTCATTCACGATTGCCAGTGAGTGAATGCTGTCCCCTCTGGCTGTCACATGTAGATGATCCATCTCTCCTTCCATGAAAAGTTATTTTCTTGCCCAGATCGCTTTACTATACATTAGTTGATCACTACTTTTGACAAAGTATTTTCACCGCAAGAAAATGGTCTTGCCGCCTGCGGCGGCACATTACGGATCGCAAGGCCACTCACGTAGAAGTTTCGAGTCCTCCGTCGGGCATGTGTGTGTGTGTTGTCCTTAGTATAAGTTAAACAGTTTGTAAGGCTACGGACCGATGACCTCAGCAATTTGGTCCCTTACATTTACAAATATTTGAACATTTCGAGCAATGTATCTTCCATATTCAAATCCACAAAATCGGACACTGAAAGTTATATCTTGCAGTAACAGTCATATCAAATGCGAAGACGAGAGGTACTGTTACATGTAACAGTTCAGATACACAAACATGTTGTCACTATAATCGGCAGCAACCAAACCCAAGTGGCGCAGTGGTTAGTACGATGGGCTCCCTTTCGGGATAAGCGGTTCAAACCCGTCTCGACCATTCACATTTGGGTTTTCCGTGATTTCCCTGAATCACTGCAGGCAAATACCAGGATGGTTCCTTTTCTAAGGGTACGGCCGATTTCCTTCTCTACCTTAATAAGAACAGACCTCTTTAGTGTTCCCTCACTAATGATAGTTAAACCCTGATCTTCCTTTCGCGCGATGGCATGTATGAACAGCACAGCACTTAGTGCACGAGAGTGTCTTGAAGAACACCAGGATGGGTTGGCCTGGGTTGGCCTTAGTCCACTGATCTAAGCTCAACTGAGAATCTGTGGGACCACCTTACTTGAGCTGTACGCGCCATTTGATCCTGAACCGAGAAACTCAGCTCTTCCTGCACATCTGTAAGAGTAAGTTAGTCTAGCCTTTGACAGGTGGTAACATTAATATGGTAGGAGACTGTATACTGCACTTAAGATGGGGCACAACAAAAGCCCACTCCTTAGGTGGATGTAAATGACACTCTGCATCTACACTTCCAATTAGTGAATTATGCGCAACTACATACAATCTCGGAAAATCACAGCATGGTTCCTTTACACCCATAGGAATTACAATGCTGCTAAAATACCAATTACCTAATGTACAGGCTACATGGTTGCATATCTAGAATGTATTTGTAATAGCCTTACTTCTACATATAAAGTCATTTCTAGTCTTCTTAAAGTGATATGTCATCGCATGATTACCGCTACTGAGGTAACACATGCATTCGCGAGGACGATGGTTCAAATCCACCTCCGGCCATCCCCATTTAGATTTTACATTTCTCTAAATCACTATATGCAAGTATCGGAATGTTTTCTTTGAAAGCGCACGGCTGATTTCCTTCCCAATCCTTACTCATAAATCCAAGCATGAGCTTCAATGATCACGCTGTCGACGGAACCTTAAACCCTGAGCATCATCCCTTTCATAACTACACCTACTCGATTTTATGGATCTGAAGCTGCAGAAACTAGTTGGCCACAAATGTATAATACAACGATATATACGGACCTTACCTACTTTGCTTATTAGTCCCTAGGCTTACAAACTACTTAAACTAGGGACTGATGATGACGCAGTTAAGTCCCCTAAGCTTTACAAACATTTGAACACTACTTAAACTAAGTTAAACTAACTTAATGCCCCACGGAGGATTCGAACCTCCGACGACTAGCAACCACTCACCCCGCAGCGAGGCGCCTTAGACCGCTCGGTCACTTCACCGCGGCTACAACGAACGCCAACAAAGAAAAAGTCAAATGTAAATTAGCAGTACAGCAATTGTAATAATGTCGGCTTATTTACACCATAGGCACATGTCGTTCAGGTCAGAAGTAAACTATATCTGATGAATAGTGTTCTTACCTTAGAATTCTATAGTGTCACAGACAATGTTTCAAAATGATTCAAGTCATACGTCGTTAACAGGTAACAAAGGATGTCAGTGCAAGGTACTAATGAATTAAGCCATCAGTCATCTTCAGATTTGGAAGAAATTACATGTGGTGATTCACAAGGATTCATCTTAGGATAGGGCCATTGCTTTATCTTGTGTACATTAATGACCTCTCATCAGTTACACTGCCAGAGGAACAGTTAGTTTTGTTTGCAGATGATAAAATTATTGTAATAAATAGCAGGCCCAGCATAGTTATAGAAAGGTCTGATAATGATATTTTCATGCACATTAATAAATGGTTTAAAGGCAACTCATTGACTTAACCTTTGAAAAGACTTCAAAACATGTAAGAGGTTCCATCCAGCGTATGCATAATATATGAAGAAGACCTGGAATAAGATGTTGACAGCATTAAATTCCTAGGATTACAGCTTGATAATAAATTCAGTTGGGGGAGCACACCGCAGAACTGCAGAAATGCCTTAATAAATAATTAGCAGACGAAGTCGAAACAAAAATAGAAAAAACTTTGCATACTTTGCTTACTTTCATTCCATAATGTCATATGGTGTAATATTTTGGGGTAACTCTTTAGGAAATTCACGCACATCCTGCATTTTCAATATATTTATTCTTTAATGAAATTTGTCGTAAATAATAAATCCCTATCTCCAGCAAACAGCTCAGTTCATAGATGCAACACTAGAAACAAAAAAGATCTACACAAGGACTTGAAAACACTTCCAGAAATGAGTCCACTACTCAGGAATATACATTTTTAATAATCTTCCTGCAACCATAAAAAGTTTAAGTACAAATAAAGATCAGTTTATGAGTGGCAAACTCTTTTTATCCATTGATGAATTTCTGAATAGAATGAAATGATGTATTGTATTTATTCCCAGTATTACTATTATTATTCAGATTTTATATACAATGCTGAAATTCGTGTGATTGAATATCGTGAATTTTCATGTGTCCAGTTATTTGCTGTCAGCTCCAGCAAGTACCTTGTGTCCATGCCGTGTACGTTAACATAAAGAGTGTCAAAGTAAATTTTGTGTTAGATTTTTAACAACGTTAAGTTTTCGTGACTGATACACTGTGAAACGCTTTGAAACCGGTGTTCACGAGTGGCTGTGAATTAACATGTAAAATGTTTTGGGCGCTATATATATATAGTTACAAGAAATAAAAAGGTACCAATTAATCTCCCTTTCAAACCTAAATAACATTTGCGATGGTTTTCTTGATTTTGATTTTGGAGAAAACTTATATTTGTTGAACAAAATAAATGAGACACTCTGTATTCAGAAATACTGAAACGACAACATTTCTGCCATCGATTATAAAGTCAAAAAGTGATGTTCCACAATAGTGAAACAGAAAAAATCGCTGGGAATTTGGGAGTAATGACCGAAGATACACAGTGCAATTACCGGATATATTAAATTGGTCGAAAGCTTTTGGACTGAATAATAGAGGTTTCACTCCTTAAATGTAATTGAAGCAACTTAAAATGATTCTTATTTATTGCCGTCAACATTTGAAAATATATATCACATTATACAACGCAGCAGAGACGGACTGCCAACGCTATTACTCTGAAGGTGATCCATAGAGTTCGAAACATGTTATTGAACAAAAATGTTCACAACGGTTAAGGGACACTGAACGAGTATTGTCTGATGTAGTGAGGTACAGTTGCTGACTCTCTCAAATCTATTACGTCGACTATATATTGTAAATTAAAGCAACATGATTGAAGATGAGGAATTTTATTTCACTGAAATAGTTTTTGCATTAAGAATGACACAAATGTTCCGATATTTTTTAACTAAACGACCAAACTACCGAGGTCTCCGGTCGCTAGACGTCCAAACTAGTGAAACTAACTTAATGTAACCTCTGCTGAAACCGAGACATACAGCCATGCTCGAGGGAGGTCATTACTGTCTCTCATAAACGATACGTATTCTAAGTTACCACTATTTTCTAACGATATTTCTGCTGGACATCCATGGCGAATTATAAGGAAAATATTAGGACAATAAAACACAGTAGAACTCTGAAAATTACGAAGTAATGCTGAAGTACACAAAAGTAGAGAAAAAGACTCATTTTATCGGACATTTATTTATAATGTAGAACAGTACATTAACCAATAAGATTTTCAAATATCTATGAGGTAAAAAGTCCACAACAAGCTGTCAGAAAGAAGTAAAGATGATGTAAAAATGAACAATACAAAAAAACAGACTATAAATGGTGTCCCAGTTATCTTACTCACCCAAAATATCTCTGGAACAACAACAACTATAGTAAAACGAGTTTCACCGGTAGAATGTGAGGCAGGGGCTCATGAATGTGAATATTTTGAAACATTCTAAAACTAAAGCATATTTGTTTTTTAACACAAACTTATGTGTTTTTAAATGGACACGCTATATTATTTCATCAGAAATCTATAGATGACAAATCACATAAACAATGGCGTTGATTGCACCGCAATACGCCAGTTACATCCAGAGATATTACGAAGCGCGGTTGACGCTTGAAATACGGTAAACGCGCGGCTAGGGCACGTCCCGAGCAGCATGGGGTTCTCGCCCGACTCTCAGGACGTGCGCCAGCCGCGCGTTTACCGTATTTCGAGGAGTCAACTTCGCTTCGCAATATCTCTGCATGTAACTGGCGTATTGCGGTGCAGTCAACGCCATTGTTTATGTGATTTGTTATGCTATAGATTTCTGATGAAATAATACAGGGTGCCCATTTAAAACACGTAAGTTTGTGTTAAAAAAACTCATGTTTATTTTCATCAAGAACTTAGAATTATTCGTTTTCTGTTCTTGTAAATAGAAGCGCGGCGCTGTATGTAAATTATTCGTAATTTCGCTAATCAGTTCTAAACTATTTGGTAATGTAAGCTACGCAGCCACTCAAATCCTTGAGGTGCAGGCATTCACCACTGGCAACTGCAGCAAATGCCAAGGTTTCGGTTTGCGGAAGTATACCTGAAACAATTACCATAGCAAAGCTCTAGTCCAGGTCGACCATGGAGTATTGTTATCCAGTGTGACCTAACGGGTATGAAACCTACAATCTATACGGCAGGCCTGCCAATAAATGACACTTAGAAACATTCTGATAACTTTTTCCGATTCCAAACAGTAATTCATGTGGAGTATGCGCTATGCGAAACAACGTTACCAATAAAACACTTCCTCTTTAGAAAATGATTAGAAGCCAAACCAACGTTTGCAAGCGCCGTTTTCCCCTGATTGCTACAGTTCTTCATCGAACTTACCTATTTAAACATCTATTTTTTGCCTGCAGTATACTTAAGAAATTTTGCTTCAGCTGCTTGAGATTTGTGGAACCACACGAATGATTTGTGATAGTATTATTCGCTGCATTGCGATGGAAGAGCCTAGAGGAGGTGGACTTTACTTAAATTATCTGCAGCGACATCGGACATGTTCTCCCACCTATGAGCCTACTACACTGAAAACATTTTTAGTCGTAATAGGTACAGTTAAAACAATCTGATTTTCTATATGCCAATTCCTTTAGTGACATGTGAAATTGCCCCTTGGAATTAAAGATTTTCGACTCCAGCATCATCATTATACAAAGCGATAGATTACACAGAGAACGTCAGTATCATGTTATTTAGCGCTCCCTGCGGTGCCACGTGAAGTATAATCCGCCATATTTTCGGAGGTCAGTCTGTGGCGAGATTGAAAGCGAGATTGCGCGTGTATGAACTTTTATGAAAAGTAACTGCTGAATTTCTTTTCGAAATCATGACTAACGTTTGCGCGGCGAGTAAGAAGCAATGAAACTATGAATATTTTCTTACATTTCAAGTGGTGCTATTTTACTGATCACCTAAGGTCACATATTTACATGGAACCTACTGTCACTGTCGGGAGACTACATAATTGTTAGTGCGCTGTACACAGATGCAGTACTGGTTCTGGCTGTAGCTGTGAAGCGATAATAGCTAATATTTCGTAATTTCCTTAAGCACTTTCATCCACAATACCCCTTTCTTGAATTCCGACAACATGCCGGAAGCTTGTTGAATTTTCTTCATTCTGACCTTGATATGCCTCTATGATAAGCTGCTTGATTACATGACATAATTTACAATCGAGAAAATACAAGAAAGAAAGACTAATAAAAGGAAAAACAATGTCTCCTGTTAAGAGTGACCACAAATCCAGCAGCTATTACAGCAGTAAGATTAGAATATAATTTCGAATCTTATGATATAAATATACAAAGGGTTCATTGTATATCTTACCTTATTAAATTAAAACAAGTTTCAATAGTGTGCCATATGAACATAATAACAAAATAGCTATACAACAATATTGAGGGTCTTATGAACACACATATGATTTTGAGTAAAGATATGAAACACGAAAGTACGAACACTGTACAGCCAACAGTAGTTATAACAGAGCTGTTAAAACATAGGCTAACTGCATGCATCACAATATAACAATGAGAATCTATGGTGGAGAAATTAAATCAAATTGTAGATTAAATTAAAAAAAAATTACTGCTCCGGTTTCAAGCCATGATGGTGCCATATTAAGATGAAGACCACAAATCTTAGATTAGGGGGGGATTCTAGTGAATTTTAAATAGTCCGCGAAAAAATTGTTTTTATACATGTGACAGAACTTAAATAAAGGAAGGAATCGTTTGACAGATCACTTTTAATTCAATAAAGAGGAAGTGTAGAGGATAAAAACCCTTGAGATGGGCCAAGAGACGAGTACATTAAGCCGATTCGAAAGTATGTAGGTTCCAATAGTTATGTAGATATGAATAAGCTTGCACATATTAGAATAGTTTGGAAAGCTGCATCGAATCAGTCTTCGCACTGATGATACGACAATAAATATTATTTTCGTAATTTGTTTATACCAGAATAGTATTAAATATTCGTCATTACTTAAATTTATGGACGAACTTAAAATAGGATATTGTAAGGAAACAGGAACATAATTTTGAAAATAAACACAGTTCTCTTATTTCCTGGTAGCAATCTATAAATTATTTCCAAATGGTAGATTAAATTTATCAGGCAAAAGCAGAAACTTTCTATCATCACAACATAATACATATATATGTGGCGTCTGTTCCGAAAAAACAGACGCCTCTTCTGATCCTGCAGTTGTTATTCTGTCATATTCACAGTATATGACATCAACTTCGAATGGCTTTTAGAAAATCGATGGATTGATAGATAACTTGAAGCTCTAAAACTCACAATTCAGGCTGCCGAGACAGTCTATAAAAACTAACCTTGCATTTTATTCGTTGAAAACCGAACGAGATGGCGCAGTGGTAATAAATTGGAATCGCATTCGGGAGAACGGACGTCCAAACCTGCCTCCGTCCAATTAGGTTTTCCACGATTTCCCAAAATCACTTCAATCAAATGCTGGGATGTTTTCATTTAAAAGGACATGGCCAATTTTCTTCCCCATCTATGACAAAAAGCTACCCAGGGGTGTGCTCCGAAATGATATAATTCCTAATCCTCCTTCCTTCCTTTATTCATTGAATGAAAGAGTTCCTAATTACTTCAACCGGTAGGTATGACAGGTAAAAAAGTTCCTTTGACATGAAGTGTCACTAATGAGTCTGGTGTAGTGTCCCACAGACGGTGTGCAATCAAGCAACGGATAGTTCGTGCTTGCAGTATCGCTTCCTTTATTGACTTCTTTACTTATTAATTTTAGTATTTCTGTATCATTTCCATCGGCTACATAGCAAAGGGTTCCAGACATCCTGTCTTAATGTGACAAAATTATGCACATAGATTCCTTAATCCCCTATGCCATAGTTATTGTGTAAGGATATTACAAGGAAAGACAAGAAATAAGGTGATAAAAAAGCTCAGATACAAGTAAAATATGATGAAAAATTAATTTTAAGTAATCTTTTAGAGATAGCTCAAGAATACAAAATAAGCCACTACATCTCATTTTATTGGATCTAAAATTTATTCTAAGGGAGAAATATACAATAATATGCGTTCCCCACACAGGATCCTATTCCTCCTCATGATATACCTGAAAGACTGCTGCGAGACACTAGTTCCTAAAACCAGACTTCAAAGGTAAATAGATTGAGCTACACTTTATTTAAGTTACTGTAATTTTTCCATTCCCATATATTTAGCAAATACAGACACCATGTTGACGGAAAGTCATATGCACATTTTCCTTGATTAAATAGGGCGGGTGAAATCTTATTGCCCACTATTACAGCTGGGATGTTGTTACTGTTCTCGTACAATATGATTATATGGATTTAGTGATACGATCATGGCAGTTATTAATCTTCTTGGGGTTCGAATATGGGTGTTGACGAAGGCAATAGAGATTTCAGATATTTATTAGTACATTAAAAAGGGTAGTACAAAATTAACCGTGCGTTTGTTCATACCCTTTCCTCTTGCTTTACGAATACTTTTATATATTGCTATAGCATAATGCAGAATACTAGAATTAGCTAAATTAGTGCAGAGTTCTGCATCTGACACATGGGAAATCTAAATTTTGGATACGCTAAACGAAAACCGTTATATTTCCATGAGGTAAATACATATACCAAAATTCGCTGAAAAGGTGCTGAAGTTTTGTTTCTGTTCGAGTGTTCTTAGTCCGACACATTGGGATACGAAGTTTAGTACTCAGTGTCTCTTCGATCTCGAACTCATTAGGGGCGGTATATATGCTCAGTGGAGAACACAGATATCTATGACCTTTCCAAAGGAGCTATTCTGACATCTTCACCGTGTTTGTCCAACTAAATAATAGGGAGGTTTCTTCTTTCCGTAACAGCCTTACGTTGGAAAACCATGTGACACTGTGTCACAATCGTACGTTCACTGATTTGTTTTTGCCACTTCAAAAAGCTGGGGAGCTTTTAATCACGTACCGAAGTCTCGTTGCTACAGGTTTTATATTATTTTTTGCGAACTGATGTAGTTTCGATCATATTCTCGTCCATAAAATCTTCATTAAAGCGGAAAGATCCTTGAAGTCAGGTAAATGGATAGAAGATAATTATAGGATGTCAAGCAGCTGTCGTTAAGCAACTGCTGTACACTGTTGACTCGTTGCTCCTAAAGATCCCAACAAGATGTCAGTAAAAGATACTTTACATGTATCAGCTCTGTGTCACTACAAGGTGCCATTTATTAAATGTGCTAGAGCTGCGAAGAGCTGTCTGCAGAAATTAGGTCGTACATCACACTTATGAATGGTTCTCCGGAACAACGTTGTATGTCGCATTTCGCAACTTTTCAGTATTGACATAAAAAGTATTCCAGGTCGGGGGGGGGGGGGGGGGGTTCGAATCCCCCCTCGGGCATGGATATTTGTGCCGTCCTAGTTCGTAAGTAGTTCATAAGTAGTTTGTAAGTTTAGGGACTGATGACCCCGTAGTTAAGTCCCATAAGCTTAACAAACATTTGAACATTTTTATGCCAGGTCTGTTTTCTGATAAAATTTCTTAGATTTATATAAGAAATAACAAGCATAATGAATCAGATATTGTGAAATAGGTGGATTCATCCACATGTACTTATTGAAGAGGCTGAGGAAAAAACGCTTGCTGTTCGTGGAACAATGTATATAGTTACAAAAAGTTGTTTATCGTTTTTTAACATTGATACTGACATAAATTTCAGTAATACAGTAAAACAAACATTAAGACACAGAAGTATTACTTTAGCAAAAATATTAAGACAATCAACAGAAATTAATAATTTTATCCCATTGTCTTTAAAAATTACTTAGTCTTTAGTCTGTAATTGATATACAACGTTTTCGCCTTATCCGATGGTTATTTTCCATCGATGTTACGGCCTTTTGCATTCGTATAAGGTTTTCCAGTATTCCGCAGCATCTTTCTCACCTTATCTTGGTTTATTTTGCGTTTCCTACCTTTGTTTCTTGTGTTTAAAGCACTAGAAGACACGCTAACACAACCAACGTCGGCCATCTTGTTATACAACGGTATTTCAGGTAGTCTTACTTTTGAAAGTTCGTTAAAACATTCCAGAGAAATCATACTCGTGTCATAAAAGCAGCAATATATCCAAGAGATGAAGTACAACATTTCTGTGCATGTAACTGAAAATGGCCAAGAACTGATATATAACGTTGTTCATGGCGACCACTCATGTATCATCACCTGCAAATTATATGGGCTGTTTCTCCGAGTTTCCTCATAATTGCCATTTCGTACTTTCATCCGCATCCCCCCCTCCCCCGCCCACACACACACAATATATCTCGGTCAGTAATATCAGTTTCACGGCATGGTTAGATTGGTCAACTAATAATAAACACGAAACTGGATGATGGATGAATTGCAGATTCTAGCACGGTATTAAAATTTATATCATAATATGTGATAAAGATTCAATATTTGTCACCAGAAAATCAGTCCTATGTGTGCACACAAATAGTTTTAGAACAACACCCTGATAATTTAAAGTCATATTGGTTATTAATCGACCGTGACTGTTTCTAGAAGTATCCTTTTTCAAACACCGCTGCCAGTATTTTCATAATTTACTTAGCGGTATTTCTCGATGATATACTTTGTCACATTGTGGCATTAAAAAACATGCAACAAAAGTGTGAGTAAAAACAATCTTGTGTTCTCCAGTGGTGGTTCTGGAAAGAAAGAGAAGAGTAATATAGTACTCTTTGAGTTGATGTCTTGTGGGTTGGACTGTTGTTCAGTTGTTCATTTGGAGTCGTTGTATTCTAGCAATGTCAGACGCTTTACTTTTCGGGGATATTTTTATCACACCTTCAAGTCATACCAAAATATGGAAGGAAGGAAGCTTAGGGTTTAACGTCCCGTCGACACCTTTGTCATTAAAGACAGCGCTGACGATCGGAGTTTTGGGTAAGGAAGGGGAAGGAAATCGGCCGTGCTCCTTGAAAGGAACAATCCCAGCATTTGCCTGGAGTGATTTCGGGAAATCATGGAAAACCTAAATGTGGATGGCCGGAGGTGGATTTGAACCACCATCCTCCCGAGTACCAGCATATGAAATAAATATTTCCCTAACATACTAAATCAAAACTTTTACTTTAATTGTTTTATTTCTACTTCATTTGCAGAATTTAATCTTCGGACTAGTTATGAATTTATTATCATCTTTTTATTGGAAATATTCAATTTTCAACTAAATACTACTACGTTTTATGAATTGCACATTGGATCATCTGTTTTGTTCAAATGTTTGTAAATCTGTGACACTACTCTGGTAATCAGTCTCTAGGCTTACAAACTACTTAAACTAACGTATGCCCAAGGGAGGACTCGAACCTCCGACGGCGAGCAGCGGTGCATTCCACAGCAAAGTGCTTTAGAACGCTGTGCCACTCCACCGCGGCTGTTCGGAACGAAGTCCAAGAATTTCTTCTGATAAGAGGAAAAAGTTATTAGACGATTAGGTCTTAATGATGAGTAGCGGAAGGTTTGCGGCAACTGTCATGTTTGAGAAAACGAATAATTCCTTGAATCATGCCCAAGTGGCACCATGTCCGCATTAGGTAACTGATGTAGGCTAATGAAAACTCGAACTCACTGAGCAGTTTGTAAAATATTTCGTAGAATAATGCATATTTTTTTCCTGTACACCTATATTTCAATTTTTAATATGATTTGGTGAACCCTTCAGTTGGCATACATATTACGAACGTGAGTGACCAGTCGTTATCCATAGGCCTCGTATTGTAGCGGAGCAGCAGAGCTTAGTTAAATTTGTTTTCGGGTCGTCTTATTGTCGCTTTCACACTTCCTTGCTCAGCAGCGACATTTTATATTGCATATTGCTCTTGCGCGCTGCATACCGATCTCGAAGAAAACAACCACTTTTTACATGCAAGAAGCAGATACACAATAAAAGGAAAACGCAAGTCAGCTTACTATGAATTAATTCCCCAACTTCAAATACGTCACGAGTGTCGCCACTCCAAAAAACAACCTTTATTCTAATATTTTCGACATGAAAATTGCGAGAGACATAATTTGAGAAAGTAATGCGGATTTTCTGGAGTAAAAATTTTTCTAAAAAAAAAAAAAAAAAAAAAAAAAAAAAAAAAAAAAAAAAAAAAAAATTAAATGTTTGTTAAGCTTATGGGACTTAACTACGGGGTCATCAGTCCCTAAACTTACAAACTACTTATGAACTAACTAAGACTAAGGACGGCACAAATATCCATGCCCGAGGGGGGATTCGAACCCCCGACCGTAGTGGCCGTGCAGACCGTGACTGGAGCGCCACAGTCCCCTCGGCCATCGCGGCCGGCAAGAATTTTTCTGTGCCACTTAAAGACTTACAGGCAGCGTCTGGACGAGAAATCAATTTGTCTTATACGTGGCGTTCTCACTTTAAGAAAATATGTGGCGAATTGTGAAGGTTTTCTTGGAATCTTCTGTAGATTTTTCCGTTAATCTCACTTGTTATTCGGCCGGCTACAGACGTAAACAATACTCGAAAATTGATCAAATTTAGACATTTTTTCGAAGTTTATTACTATATATTAGCATCTAATTTTCTGTCTGATAAATACATTTCCAACATATAGGTTTATATGGTCTGTACATCAGAAATTCATACTCATAGATTTACCAAGATATTTGACGCTCGTTCCTGAATCTAGTGCGCGGTTGTCGGTATTGTAGTCAAACGATGTATTTAGCTTTTTAACTTTAACTGTGGGCATCCGCTGTCAAATGTTGTCATTGTAAAAATTAAGTGCGTTCTGACTGCAACAAGCTTTTATTGAAAAACCACCACCGGTTTCGAGTCCTGCAGACGCATCATCAGGGTTTTGCAAGTGCGTCTTTACAAAATTAACAAAATTCCAGTGATCTGTTAAATGTAAAATTGAATGATTAAAACCATGGCAAGATTACTAATTATAAAATTTAAAAAAAGTCTGCCTTTTAGGCACTCCCCATGTCGGACGATTAAAATATTGAACGCTATCTAACGTTCACGTTCTCGTTAAAAACCATTAAAAAGGTGAACGCTACTGTGGTAGTCATAATTTAAATGTACTATTGGTGGAGAACGGGCAAAACCCATAGATAAAATTTATGTGAGAATTACACCGTAATAGGTGCACGAGGCGAACAAACCGATCATACTTGAACGGAAGATGTAAGGTTCCTTACCGTGCAATGAATATGAAAAATTTATCCCTTTCGATAAATGTACGCCAATTATAGGTCTCGTTAGGGGTAATCGTATCTGGATATACATTTTGACATACACAATTTGTCTTTTTTCTTCTCATTGCTTTTTATCTAAGTTAAAGTGCTCTATAAATAAATTTTATTTGCTGTCAAAAGCGAGATATCGCGAAAGAAAAAAAGAATAAACGCGTAATTAAAGACACTAACAAAGCCATATGATACCGGATGAAAAGATTTTCTGTAACTAGTTCCGCAATTACCTTAATTCAATAACAATAACAAAATTTCCTCTTGGTGTTATAATATAATATACGTAATTAAAACTATTGCATATCCATTACGTTCAATGAATGAACATCATCAGTGCAGAGGCATTAAACGAAATCGATATGCGATATTTCTATATAAATATTTTATATCCCACCACCAAGCTTAAAATTTGTTACTATTATTATAATAATTTGTGGTGGTTGTGCACGCAACCGACTATGGAGTCATAATTTGTTACTGGAGTTTACAATTACAGTCATTCGTAGTCAAGCAGTTTATGCCTGTTGAAGTTACATAAGGCGTACATCGGTCGTTTGACAATATAAACTCTTTGCAAATGAGACAAAAAACATATTTCTATTTATGTAATTAAATATTCAAGAATATGTCATCCCATTTTTGTGGAAAAGGCGACAGACCTTCTATGGACGTTTGACTCGAATGAACCACTGAAGACTCAGAATCTTCACCACAGCAGATAGGGGAAGGCCTCCAAGAATAAATTGATGACAACAGTGAAACCATACTGGGAGCAATGTGAATTTTCCAGTATAAACCATACAGAAGTGGCACAAATTCTGGCAGATTACTACAACATGTATTTCCATTGTCCATTGTCAGCGAAAAGAGCGGAGTAATCTGCAGTTTGAAGTGGAAAGCGGAGGAAAAGTTTCCTTACATCCAGAAAATGAAACTTCCTCCGCATAGTCGAAGAAAGATGACTTTCGTACAGAGTCAAACCAAGCCACGTGGTCTATTGCAGGACTCAGTGAAAAGAGAATATAAGGCTTACAAGTAATGCGTGACTACTGTAGCTTAAGGGAAAAACAGGCGAAAAAACAACCTTTGAAACAGGTATCAACTTGTGCATTTATACAGTTGTTACCTATATCAAAGTCTGATTAATTCTGGTGTAGTTAAATGGGAAACAAATAACGCGCGAGCCTGTGTGTGTGTGTGTGTGTGTGATGCCACATTGACTTCTAAACGTCTGGAGCAATTTCCAGTAAATACATACTACTTAATGTCTGGAAATAATCACTGCGGATGTAATAAGTGCCAAAACACATGGTTGAAGAGATATGACGTCCTGAACTATAATATATGCATAGAATATTTGAGAAAAGAGCAAGTAACGACTTGCTACAAACTTATTCGTGGTTTAAAACCTTTACGAAACTTTTTCTCGACGAGATCCTGACCAAAATGAAGAAAGGAAAAATGTTTATCCATTACTGCTTATCCGCAGTGTATGCAGTTAGCCTACAGCAGTTAGGCACGAGGGGAAATCGCATTCAGTCGGGCGTGGTGCAAAAGTGGGTGCATTTCTGGATCCGCCGACAGGGTTCTATGAAGTATGAACTGATCGTGTCGTCTCACAATGTCTTCGAGTAGAATCATTCCACGGTCCCATAGTGACACGTATAGGGTTTTCATTTCACTGTTATTCACATTAAAACCAAAAGCAAATCATTGTAAGGCTAAGGGACCAAACTGCTGAGGTCGTCGGTCGCTAGACTTAGAAACTTCTTTAACTTAAACTAAGATACGCTGGAATCTTTAAGTTAAAGAAGTTTCTAATAATATATATATATATATATATATATATATATATAAACTTCTTTAACTTAAAGATTCTAGCGTATCTTAGCTTAATAGTTTCTAATAATATATATATATATATATATATATATATATATATATATATATATATAAACTTCTTTAACTTAAAGATTCTAGCGTATCTTAGCTTAATAGTTTCTAATAATATATATATATATATATATATATATATATATATATATATATATATATAAACTTCTTTAACTTAAAGATTCTAGCGTATCTTAGTTTAAGAAGTTTCTAAGTCTCGATCACCTCAGTAGTTTGGTCCCTTAGGCTTCACACACACACACACACACACACACACACACACACACTAAAGGAGGAATAGAACCTCCGCCGGGGAGGCCGCGAAATCCGTTGCAAGGTGCTTAGACCACGCGGCCCCCGGCTCACAGATTCAACTGACTAGCACTGCTTGCTGCGGGGCTTCGATTTCCAGTCCGGGTATGCAGACATAGTTTTGAATTGTTTCGCCATATTGAGATTTTGCAAGAGACGAGGTGTGCATTGATTTCTGTGTCCTTCCCCAATTCGAGCTTGGGCGCCACCTCTAACGATAACGTAGTAGCCGACGCGTTAATCTCTAACATCACTTCCTTCCAATTTATAAGTTTCAGCTGCTGAGCTAATGACTTCACAGAAGCTGCCGCCGTCATACCAGAGGCTGTTCCTCTGTTAAAGACAAAGTTCGTCTAACAAAACTCGCAAACTAAGGGCAGCTCTGAGCGTCCCGGTCCTACCTTTCATTAGGAACGACAAACAATTCCCATTTGCGGTGAGTTCAAAATTTGTTGATCATCTACATACAGAGTGGTCGGTAATTCCCGTTACAAACTTCTAGGACATTTAGAGGGTAGTGAGTACATAACATTTTGAACAAGAACCCATGTTCGGAAACGTATCGTTTCCGTTCTATGGCAGTTTGTTCAAATGTTTGTAAATCTATCAGACCAAAATGCGTGGTCATCAGTCCGTAGCCTAGAAACTACTTAAACCTAGGTAAACTAACCTAAGGACAAACACACACACACACACACACACACACACACACATGCCCCAGGGAGGACTCGAACCTCCACGGCAAGCAACGCGCGCTCCGCAGCGAGACGCTTTAGACCGCTCGGCTACTCCACCGCGGCTACGACAGTTTCAATTCAGACGTGTAACACGTCAACGCTTGCTTAGGGACAGAGAAAATAATCTCCATTACGCTAAAATTGATCCTATGGTTTTTGCCTATTTAAATGGTTTATTGTGTTGTTGTAATAAAATTTATTTGGTGGTCGCCGCATCGAACCGCTGTCGTAATGCATCAGTACGTTGCGTCTGGTGCCGTAAATGCTGGGTTCTTATTGTTGTAGACTAATGCAAATCATAAGGTGTAAACTGTAATGAAAATGCGTTAGTAATAAAGGAACGATTCAGTATTGTTTTCAAATTGATTGCGACACTTGTACTGGGTCACGCCTAACTACATTCCTCAAGTAAGAGTGGATGAGATAATCATCTGAAGTGAAACCGTCGTGGAACGGACACGATACTTTTCCGGACATGGATTCCTATTCAAAGTGTTATGTACTCACTACCCTCATCAAGTCCTAGAAGTTTGTAAAGGGAATTTTCAAAAAATGTTCAAATGCTTGTAGAGGCTATGGGACTTAACTACGGGGTCATCAGTCCCTAAACTTACAAACTACTTAAGAAACTAGCTAATACTAAGGACGGCACAAATATCCATGCCCCAGGGGTTATTCGAACCCCCGAACGTAGTGGCCGTGCCGACCGTGACTGGAGCGCCTCAGTCCCCTCGGCCGCCGCGGCCGCCGCGCTAAGTGCACCGTATCTACTGTAGCATGCCACGGAAGAATAAGCTTTGCCCAATCGCAGTTGATGTCATATATTCTGTGAATATTAAAGAATAAATGTAAGTAATAAAATGAAAGGCGCGAAATGTGAGGTAACGTCACACAGTGCATCAGTGAAGTGAAAACTAGTTCGAAAAGTAGTGATACTGAAAGAAGAATCTGCGGTGCGTCATGAAACAAATCGGCACAGCATGATTTAAGGTGAAAACCAAGATTAAAATTTCCGTAACAAAAGAGTACTTTACATGTTTTGCTAACGAACTGTTTTCGAAAAAAAAAAAAAAAAAAAAAAAAATTGAAGATATCTGTGATTACAGATCAATGAAGATGTTTTATTATTACTAAAACGAAACGCATCTGGTGAGAAAAGTCGTATCTTATTTGTAGTAGCCTAGACGGACAAACATTACCTAACACAATTATACAATTATGGACGTCATGGGTACACAAATGAAGAACCTCTCTGATGTACGGAAAGGGGTCCGCCTTTCGCTCGTAATGCACGCTACATTACTCTTCCGCTTCACCCATGATGGCCCATCCCGTAGCGACTTGGAAGAGATAGTAGCCGGTTGCCGCGTCGACCTCTGGAGCGCCTGGTGGGAACGCGCGTGTTAAGAGAGTGCTCAGCTGTGCCGGCGGTCGCGCCTTCATGCTCCAGCGCGGCAGACGCCTCCCGCGGACAGGAAACCAAAATTGCTCTCTCCAGGGCGGCAAGGCGTCCTCTGGCGTCGTTTGACGGCCAGTGTTTGGCCGTCTCTGCTGCCAGAAGAAGCTGCGTGTCCGAGCTCTTATTTGTCGACCGCGGACAGCATGAAGGCCGACGAGTAATATGGGGTATTGCTTTAGTTTGGCAAACTGCTTGCCAATTCTTGTTCTTTACTGTACGTTAGGTACGTCTTACTTTCACAGAAAGGTTCTTGTGGCACTCCGGCCAAAGGCAGAATACCGAGAGACGAATAGCCTCAGCGTCCTTAAGACGCGGAATATGCGATGTTTGAGGGACTTACTTTTTACGAAAAATAATAAAATAAAATAATGAATAAATAAATTCTGCTCAGTGCGGTGGCCGAGGGGACTGAGGCGCTCCAGTCACGGTCTGCACGGCCACTACGGTCGGGGGTTCGAATCCCCCCTCGGGCATGGATATTTGTGCCGTCCTAGTTCGTAAGTAGTTCATAAGTAGTTTGTAAGTTTAGGGACTGATGACCCCGTAGTTAAGTCCCATAAGCTTAACACAGATTTGAACATTTTGCTCACGATTATAGCAGGTTGCGATCTCGCAGCTACTCCATAGTTGCTTTTGCATTATTTTAATTCCATGTCTTTTTCACTGTATTTACAGGGTGTCCATAAAAGAGCTCCCTGATTTCAAAATTAAATATCTCGAAAACAAAGATCGATAGAGGAATGCAGTAAACGGTATGTTTATTGTGAAAGCTGTAAGAAGTTTATACAGCAGTTTAAAATAATAGTTACAAAAGCTGCTAACAGATGGCGCTGTACGCAGTACAGCTCATATCAGCATACATAAGTGAAATAATCGTATGAAAACACTCTTTGCAAACAATCACATCACAATGTTTTCAAAATGTTCACCAATGGCACTACAGAGGTGGCGCAAACGAATAATGAAATTCGCCGTCACATTCCGTAGTGTCTCAACCGAAATGGATTCACATGCCACAGAGATCGCCGATTCAAGCTCGTCCAGCGTGGCGGTATGCTTCGGGTAGACTATGTCTTTCACTGTGCCCTCCAAAAAAAGAAAAAAAAAAAAAAAAAAAGGTCACAGCTTGATCGCCGATTCAAGCTCGTCCAGCGTGGCGGTATGCTTCGGGCAGACTATGTCTTTCACTGTGCCCTCCAAAAAAAGAAAAAAAAAAAAAAAAAAAGGTCACAGGGAGTCAAATCCGGCGAATATGGAGGCCAATCCAAGCCTGCGCCAGTAAATTTAGGATATTCCAAAGTAATGACTTAATTCCCGAAGTATTCCTCAAGAAAGCGAAACACTTGTTCGGTCGGTGGTCGATCCTCTAACGCTTGCTGTGTGGCGGCAAATTGTTCCAAAATTGCAACGTAACGAGCACCAGTGACCGTTTCTCGAATGAAAAAAGGGCCAGTAATGCCTCTGATGCATACTGCAGCCCACACAGTAACTTTAGGAGAATACAGGGGTTTCGCTTCACACCAATATGGCTTTTCGGAAGCCAAAATCGCCAGTTCTATTTATTCACGTATCCATACAGGTGAAAGTGTGCTTCCTCTGTAAACCAGATGCAGCCAACATCAAATCCTTCACTATAAATCATTCTGAGCATCTTATTAACAAAGGCAACCCTTTGTTGCACAGCTCGTACGGGTATGGCCTAATGCGTCTGAATTTTGAATGGAAACATGTGTAGGCTCTCTCTCAGAATTTTCTGCGTGCTGGAACGCTTCAAACCAGTCTCAGATGCAATTCTACGGACGGATGACATTGGATTTCGCTGAATAATTCCAGGAACTGTGGGGATATTTTCAGGCATAACTGCGGTTTGCTTGCGGCCAACATGCCTTACTAGATCATCAGTTACGCTGCGTATTCGTTGAAATTTTGCGAAGAGCGTACGAGAATGGTTTTCGCATCGGGTCCTTTTGGAACATTAAATCGTGCTTGAAAACTTCGCCTTGTTGCCGTAGGACTCTCTTCTAACTTGTAGTACTCTAGTACCAGAAAAACGCGATGTTCAATGGAGTACATGGTTTTAATCTCTTCCTTCGATACGCTAACCTCCTTTCACGTTTCAATAGTGGAACTGATCACTCTGGGCTTCGGATCACTATTTACATTACGCATGACGTATGTCGATTACAGCGCCATCTGTTAGCAGCTTTTGTAACTATAATTTCAAACTGCTGTATAAACTTCTTACAGCTTTCACAATAAACATCCCGTTTACTGCATTCCTCTATCGATCTTTGTTTGCGAGATATTTAATTTTGAAATCAGGGAGACCTTTTATGGACACCCTATATAATCTTACAATTATGTCACTGGTGCTCTTAACTACACCGGTGAACAACGCCATCTACCCACCATGATGGTCACTGAAACATTTGCGCGAACGGCTTAAAGTCTGTTTTGGCGTGCAACGAGGACGGAAGCTTTCGCCGGCCACATTCCATCTGGCCACTCTGTGCTGTGAGCAACTTGACGTGTTTGGTTTTCGCCTAACGCAAGTTACTTCATTTTTGTCATGATGTCGCGCACTCTTATTTAGCAGTTTGGGATATCACTTCACATGTGCCTGCATTCTCCAATTTCAAGCCTAAATTTTAAACGACTATGACGATAGGTTTCCATCCTAAATATTTTATTTTGCAATTCATGACAGATAGCTCACCATATATCGTTTACGTAAGTTTATTCTCTTTTACTTTCTATAAATTTCAGTTATGATTCGTACAGCATAGAACTAGGCCATATATGCTAATACCTATCCCCACCTCCTGATTTATTGTTACTTCTTTATAACTGTCAAATTTTTTGTACATATATGTAGTATGCACCACGCAAGTGTTTTTTACCTACAGATTATTTGATGGTGCTTAAAAGGACGAAACGCGTCATTGAAATAAACAAAATTTTGCAACAGTGACTAACTTTCGGGATAAAAAATATATACCATCGAATCCTGAAACTACATCACCTTCCACTATTTTTTGGCATAGTCGATACCGACATTGATACATCTGTCACAGCGTGCAATCTTATACGATGAATGGCACAGAAATGTTTGGACACGGGGGGAGGGAGGGGGTGTCCTGGGGAATACGTCCAACGAATCAATTTTATGCAACAACTTCGTTTGAGGGTTTTTGATCTGACGTTTAGGAGCCATGAGTCCTTGGTCAGAATACTTGAGCATATAATCACTTGGTAAATAATTTCACAAATAAGCATCAAACGAATTATGTAAAATTTTCCAAAAAAAAAAAAAAAAAAAAAAAAAAACAAACAAACGCGTAAACCTATAAGGGAATACACTCACCTTAAGCACCTTAAGGATATTGCCATCTGGAGACGACGACAGCAGTATGTTACTGAGTTATACCTGTGATTGTATCAATGAAATACTGATAAAGGCTGTGGCCGAAACTAATGAGTTATGTGTGTGTGTGTGTGTGTGTGTGTGTGTGTGTGTGCTGCCACGGAATGGCCACTCAATGTGGGGGCCATTTGTGGATTGCGCGGCCACTCCCGCCGGAGTTTCAAGTCATCTCTCGGGTATGGGTGCGTGTGTTATTCTTAGCATAGGTTAGTTTAAGTAGTTTGTAAGCTCAGGGGCCGATTAACTTAGCAGTTCGGTCCCATAAAAATATCTGAACATTTGGACTGTAACTTGAACTTCCTCTTGTTGAATTACAACTCAACTTACTATATTCAAACAAAATAAGTCAGATGCCATAATCTTTTCATGAATGCTCAGATTTCAACTAGATTACGAAAATTCTTGAAAAACCTTTCTAGAAATGAATGATTTGACATTTCATATAACTGCAATGGCCTTTAAGCTTTAAAATTTTATAATTAATTAAAATTTTCGTTTCAGAAAAAAAATTCACTGAACGGCCACAACCACTGATTTTTAATGCACGAAAGAAAGGTTACAAGAGATTGCTACCAGCATTAAACTTTTAATTTTAAGATTACTTGTAACTGTTTCATACCTGTTTCCTAAAGTAAAGCTTCTATTCAACTGGTTATAATCTCACTAGTCGTATGAATATCTCATCAGCCTAGACAACAAAATGTTTATTATTACTAATAAATTACTAACGAAATACAGGCCACATCCCGAAATAATAATGCGGTCGCAAAGAGTCAAAACGGTTGAGTCCTTCTTTGTCCAGCATCAGATCTGAAAATAGTAGACATCTACAAATGACACCTAAATCACCATGCCTGAACGTAACTTAACCGTTATGGGGAGTAGAGTGTAGGGACCAAGTTCTCAACTCGAATATCGTTTAAGTATTTGGCGTACGTTTTGGTACAATAATGGAGAACATGCAGTTGGAAACTAAGACACTTTTCGATTACTTTCATATGTTCTCTAATTTAATGGCGAACCAACCCCTTATTAAAATAAGTGATAAGCTGGGGTTTCACAGCTGCTAGATGATTTTGAGAATTTATTGTGGTTGACCATAAGCTGTTTATTGATGGTAAAACACAATGATTTTTCAACTCTCCTTATTGATAGATAAATGTTTATGTCAGGTGTTCATATTATTTTTCCTATCCCCTGTACATCTATACTAGGGAATCTGGCCCACCCCTTCATGCAGTTTGGCTTTTCTAGGTATGATGGACCGAGTGAGGTGGCGTCCGTGAGTACGGCGACTCAAATCCGCCTCCGGCCATTGATCGCGCCAAGCAAATGAAAGTATCGTTCCTGTGAGAGCCTACGGACTATTTCCTTCCCTATCCTTAACAGAAAGAAAAAAATCATTTCGCGTTTGTTCTCCGTCTCTAATGAACGAGCTGTCGACAGGGCATTTCTCCTTCTTCCTTTCGGTACGATAACGCATATCAGCAACAAAGTGTAACATATCACAACTCGGAGTGTAAGAGAGTGGTTTTAAGAGCACCAGGGTGAGTTTAGCGTGCTCCCCTTGGCACCGAAGTCCACGGATTTAAGCCCAGTCGAGACTCAGTGGGACCACATCACTTGGGATGTTCGCACCAGTGGATACTGAACCGAGAAACCCATCGCAGCTGCACCCGGCACTGACGTCGACATGGCTGCACAACCTCACTGACACTCTTACTGCATTTATTCAAGCACTTGATTGGTGGTCACACTTAAGTGATTAGACAGTGTATATTCCACTTAGCAAGACGAACGAAACAAAGGCCCAATCCTTAGGTTGACGTAAATGGCACTCTGAACCCTACTTCCAGTTAGTGAGAACTATACAGCAGTAGAGCGCTTGCCCGTAAAAGGCAAAGGTCCTAGGTTCGAATCCCGGTTCCAGCACACAATTTTAATCTACCAGAAAGTTTCATATCAGCGCAGACATCGCTGCAGAGTGAAAATAACATCCTGAAAATATACGTACATCAGTGTATGGTTCACGAAAGAGGTCAGCTTGCAGACTACTAGTCATTTCAAGGCACAATGTTCATAGTTTTACAAAATTAATAAAATAGTATAAAACATTTGTTTGTAAAAAATATTTTTATTCCACGTTGAATGAGAGACAAGAAGAAAGGAGAAGTAGGAAAAAAATGTCTTTGGCTGCTATAGGGAATTGAAATAAACCTATGGTCACAAGTGAAAATTCGTGCCGAGCTGGGATTTGAATCCGTGTCTCCCACTTCGGGCCAACGGTCGCCTTAACCATCTCGGCTTCCCGTCCGCCACAAATTACCATAAGTCGCACACTGCGGAACTAGCGCCAGGTCCTCTTATGCTGGCCATCCTGTTTTCGGCCCGAGGTGCAACGATATTACTACATCTGTGGTGAAGTAATGATCGAGACACCGCCTCATGTATATGGTGTCCCTATTAAACTTTTCATCCCTAATATCTCTGGAACAACAACAGATATTGAAAAACGACTTTCACGGGCATGAATGTGTGGCAGTACTATGAGACATTCTAAAACTTACAGTTTTCAACACAAACCCTTTTTTAATGAACAACCCATATACTTTTTATGGAATTAATAGCATGAAAAATATTGGTAGCATCGCAATAAACCAACATTATATTCCGGGAAAGTGCTTGAAATAAATTAAGCGTGCAAATAGCGTACGATTATGGGTAGCGCTTGAGGTTGGCGCTTGAGTTTCGGTACGTTCGCTAGCTGCGCGTTGCGTTTGTTTCAAGAGTGAATTTCGCCTTCCAATTTATCAGAATGCAATTGACGAATTGGGATGCTACCAAAATAATTATCTTTGTGATTTTTCATGCTATCGATTTTATAATAAAGAATATGGGATGTCCGTTACAAGAAACATAATTTTGTGTTGAAAGTGATATTTGTTTACATTTTGGAATGTTTCAGTAGTCGCTTTCATAATCCATTGGCGTACGTACACTTTCCCGCAAAAGTCGTTTTTCAATGTCTATTTTTGTCCCAGAGATATTTGATGTGAAAAGTTGTAAGTCGGACATCCTTAATATAGTTCAATGGTGTCGGAAAGAACATACACCACAACATCTATACAAATATTTTTATTGAATCCCAAAACATCTCCTTTAAAATGTATACACTTTTAGATGTACTTGAGCCATTTCTAGTGACATTAATTTTATTTTTATTATTACTTTTTTGCAAATTGATATTGGTACTTCAAAATCGGAGTTGGTAAACTATTCAATTACTCCCTTAGGTGCTCGAAAACGCTCTCCAAGAATTTTTTCATTCACAGAAAGGGGAAAAAAAGGCGTCTTTAGTCGACAAATCAGAGGAATGTAGCCAATGAGACATTAATTCCACATTTTTCATTGTGAAAAATTTGTTTTATTTCTGTATAATTTCCCTAATGATCAAAGATACAAATTTTATGACATTCTTAAAAAACGATTGTTTTTCTCTGATACAATGGTCGCTATAAATAATTTTTCGTTTTGGAATTTTTCTGGTGTAGTGTTGACATAAATGGAAGTTTGACTGTTCAAACTGGAGCTAAGTTGATACTATCAGTTAAAATCTTTACTCATAAATTGTGTACTGTCAAATGGCAACAAGTTAGCTGAAAGTACTTACGTTAGTTATTGCCTGACAATAGACCTCAGTATGTTGATACACAGAACTAAGTTCACCAGTATTTTTGTCACAATGCTTTGTTCCTCTCTCTCCCTCCCCCCCCCCTCTCTCTCTCTCTCTCTCTCTCTCTCTACGTAGTTCTCTTGCGAATCTATAGACTGAATCTTTTACCGAAACATTTACACGCTCTTTCTGAATTCGTTTCTGATAGTAAAATAATTATTTTACTCTGTAACAGTGTCGCTTCACGTAATGCATCATCTTGTAATTACATCACTGCGAAGGAAACAAATTTCTTTATCTGAATTTCTGAAATTCTGGCATCTTAACATTACATTTTTCTTTACTTTTTTAACGAAGTAACTGAAATAACACTGTTAATTGGACAATACTTTATTCTGTACAACTAAAAATGTCACATTCTTTTTGTTAGTAATAATTCAGTCCATATGTATTATTTTTCTTTTTATGGAAATTCATAAATTAACATTGTCATTAATCTTTTCTTCAAAAACTTATTCACATTCACGTCACTCAGACAATAACAATACTTCCACGCAATTACGAGTACAGCAACCTTATTCCCACAAAATTACTCTCAAGAAAAATCTTGTAGTTCCTCTTTTTCGTTCATTATCTTGACTCGCGAAGTAGACTATTACTTGGCGTCTGAATATGAGAATGTGCAGAGCATGACGAATCAGGTCCACACGGGTTATCTGCAGTAAACGGACTATTTGTAGCGAGCACCCCGTATGCAGGCTATACAGGTCACTGCGTCGTAAAAGGTGGGGCGTATTTCGTACCTGTACAATTAGCGTCACCTCATACACCATATACGAATGCTGCGCGTTTTTTATGAGGCCTATTTTCTCCAATTTTATCACTGCTGTCCTCCCACGATACCTATCCAGTGTGTATATTGCGCTCTGAAGATGGATATTTCATTATCCTAAAATTAGCTTTTGTCGTGCGCACGTCACTTTTATCCTGGTGTGTATGATTTGCATACTAATATTTTAAAAGACATTGCAAGGTATTGTTTACTTTTATTACTGTACGAACTCAGGTTACAGTATCAGATGGACATTACACATAAGAATCTTCCAGTTGCCGAGGTGAGCAATAATATTTGAAACTTATATTAAATTTGTCAGCTAACAATCAAAATAACACTGCCAATCTCTTCCGTATTCATTCAAGATTATCGTAAAATCACATAGTAACTCAAATAACAAACATGGTGTCTCCTCTAAATAATAATAACAAAAAGATTGTAACACCAACAGCTGAGTACAAAATGCCTCAATCATCTAGCCTTAATGACCTAACATGCTTAAAAAATCATTAATATGAACCCCTAAATACTATGTATCAGAATAAAAGTATCATAAAGCCTTTATTATAAAGTATGTCAACGTGTGTCTCATCATATGCTAAATTCGAAGGCAAATTATCCCGTAGACCATCTTTTGTGAATTTAAAATACACTTAATTCGTGAATCACACGCACCACGTGCTTGCGCATTTTCTAGACGAGAAAGGAAGTCAGTATGACGGAATTCTACTTTCTACGGGGTGCACATTAATAAAACCGACAAACTTCGAGGGATGTAACGCGGACTTAATATGCATTTAATCAACTTCGCTATCAGGAAAGAAATCTCTTCTATTGCGAACTCTTTGCTTCCACACTTTGGGAGAAGGTACTATGAACCAAAATAGCCAAAAAAGTCTAGTAAACGAGGTCTCTAAAAGCCGTATCTTAAGAGCTTTGACAGCTGTAGCAAAGATAAAGAACTGTTAATAACTTTTAAGGATGCATTTTAGAGCAATATATATATATATATATATATATATATATATATATATATATATATATATATATATATATATATATATAATTTGTGCGTAGTACCTCCTCCCAAAATAAGGAGAGCAAGGAACTTGCAGCAGAACCATCTCCGGGCTAAGGCTACTAGGTAAAACTTGATCTACTAAGTCTCCTCTCCACCCCTTCGTAGTTTTCTCTGTTTCATTAATGTTCACCCTGTATGTAGATGAGCAAATATCCGAGAGAAAGTACCATACGTCATGTACCTTTTCTATAAATTGCATCATCACCTGTATGTATTTTACAAAGCATTTGCACATGTATGAAGGACAATAGAGCATATTTTCAAGGATTACGCCAAGAATAAACTGTATGTTTTCAGAAATGCCTGAAATCACTTTTGTGATGGTTCAGTTTTTATTAAAACATCAATCAAATCGAATTTATCGTGTAAATAGTTCTTCATACATTGCTATATTCAGTGCTTATTTGCCGCGGCAGAGTAGACGTGCGCCCTAAGGCGCCCTGCTGCGGTATGCGCGGCCGTTCGCCGTCGGGGGTTCGAGTCCTCCCTCCGGCATGGGTGTTTGTGTTGTCTTTAGCATGAGTTACTTTAAGTTACTGTAAGTAGTTTGTATGCCTAGCGACTAATAACCAACGTAGTTAAGTCCCTTAGATTCACAAACATTTGAACATATTCAGTGCTTATTTGTTTCGTATTGCTCTTCTTGCTGCAGGTACACTACGACCTCTACAATGATACATTAACAAAACTGTTTACTGTATGAGACGAGTCGTTGGTTGACTTGAAACCAGCCTTGCACAATAGAAATTGGGCTATAACATAAGGCAGCTGGCTGCAGTCATTTCTTAGAACCTTTATTCATCACAATCACAGCGGTCCAAATCTGTAATGGAATTTTTTTTTCCTTTTATTATATCCTGGATACGAAATTCCGTAACAGTGTTGTTGTATTTTTTTCAGCTGCTCTCATAAGATAATGAAGTGCCATATCTATCTAATTTTCTTTGTTTGCAAGTCTTCTCTCTTCGTAAATAAAGTGATTACACATTATTGACATTTATAAGATCCTGATTTATTTTCGCAGAAGTGCCTCTTATTCCAAAGAAATATCTTATGATTCCACAAAAAGTATTCCACGACTGCTTAACAAATTGTCAAATGTTTTGCGGAAATTCCTTACAACTTTATTGATGTTTCGTCCAATTGTGTGAAACGTGCATAAGATTCTCGAACCGTTAGCTGGATTTCTATCGGTACCTGTTTGATGCTGCACCTGTACGTCTACTTCATTGTATGGAGTATATATCTAGAAGCAAATAACCAAAGATCGTTACTGATTTTTTTTCTCGTAGCTTCGTTGCACTTTTTGATGAACTGACAAAACATAAATTTCTTTGTCATAAATGACTAAGACTACCTGTTCCAACTGCCAATCAATTTGTAGACGTAAAACTAAACGTTATATCAAAACGCTTTTGAGCTTCCTTCTGAATTAGTTTCGCAGGCAATCAGGAGTTAAGCGGAACCACAAACCGCTGTACCCGACACCATTTCCTGTTCCGTTTTTTGAATTAAGAGTTTGAAGGTCTGTACCCGTTGTTATAAGGACCCAATAAGAGATCTTCACAGACTTTCATGAGAGCCGTTCCTTGTTCAAAATGATGTGACACTAGTGACGATATTGTTTATATTAGGCCAGTAACAAATTCCTGCTGGAACCTTCTGTTACTTGAATCATATTACTACACAACGGCTTCACATACAGGGTCTATGAAATAGGATTTCGCACACTTACGCGGTTGAAAGTACACGATAATAGAAGCAAAAATGTCCCAGCAAATAAGACGTTTGCTAGATAATTACGAATGTGTGGTTCCAAGCCGCCACCAACAGCATTGTCAACATCGTCCTATTTAGTACACATTGATTTGAAATTTAGACTTTACAGCTAAGTTTTACATAGCAATTAGTTTACATTTCACAGCCTTTATTGTAAAATTCGTTCTAGTTAGTACAAATAGACTTTAATATTAGGTTATACACCGCATTTAGTTCACATTTCGCGTAAGGGTTACCTGTTAAAGGAGATGTTAGAAGTCTCTTCTCTGCATCTGGACGAAATACTGTTCTAGTCTCTGGAATGAATTTCGAATTCTTTCGGAAACCCCTTAATTATGTCGGAATTCTTGATATGCGTGTACAACTCTCCGCTCCAGTTCTTCAACCGTGTTAACGGGTGAGTTGTACACTTCGCTTCTGAGGTGACCCCAGACTTAAAAATCCAAAGGATTTAGAACAGGTGATCTCGGAGGCCAAGGTACAGGTCCGCTTCGACCTATCTATGACCGTATCTGCGCGTTAGATGCCGTCTCACAGCAGTAGCAAAATGTGCCGAACTAGAACATGTTTACAAAAAGTCAGTGAAATGTGAACTAACTACGATGTAAATCTTAATAGTAAGGTTTAAAGTTTGAAACTAATGTGTACCAACTAGGACGATGTTTACAATGATGTCGGTGGCGACTTGGAACCATACATTCGTAATTATCTCGCTAACGACTCGTTTGCGCACCCATGTTTACATTTTTGCTTCTATCATCGTGTATTTCAACGTGTAAGTTTGCGCCATCCTTTTTAATAGACCTTGTATATTATATAATTATAAATGTACTCAAGAACTCAAAAGAAAACCAGGGAATCAATGTAACCTTCGTAAGGCGTTAATCACATACTTCTTATTTGTATAGTCTGAATGTGACAGTCTATCATTAATGTAGGAGAACTTTAGTAATTGACATTTTACGATACTGATAGTTACAGAATTGGACGGCTTTTCGATGTTATGTCATATTATATACGTAAGTAAGTATCAGAATACTTTATAGTTAGGGAAAATTAAATTTTACATACACATTTATTAACTGAAATTTTTATATATGTATGAAAATCTTTTCATGTCATCGGAGAAATACCCATTGTACATACTGTGAAACGTAAGCAGAGACCACTGGATCTATTGAATTTTGTCGCCACGATTCACACTGTTGATATCTCATCACAGTAAAAATCTTTTTTTGGGGGGGGGGAGGGGGGGGCTGTGTGTGTGCGTATGGTCGTCGTCGTGGTACCGTCACTTTGCGAATAGGCGAACAGGTGAGTGGTTGGGTTGTTTGCTCGTTATTTACATGAAGCTTTCTTTTGCAGGGACATGAGCTTCTGGGGCCCTTAGCCGACCTGCTGTGGTGGCTCAGCGTCTCGGGGTTACTTGTTTGCCCCTCTTCAAGTAAACATAGGAGGTCCTAAGTCGGTCAGTAGGTCGTGGTGTGTTGCGCCTATATCTCGGAGGGAGAGTGTTCCGGAGAGCTTCACATACCGTGAACAGTTTGGATGCCTTCTTACGAATGGCTGTTTGGAGTGGGTCGCTAAATCCGTGATTTTGTGGAGAATATTAACCTTCCCAAAGATATAGAAAACTGCGATTGAGATTGAATAAGAGACTTCAATACGCAGCCATCAGTGATGGGAAACAATAATTGGCACGATACGGATTTCCAGTATCAGGTATGCAAGTATATAGGTATTTATACTGTCGTAATAAAGGATATTAAGTTCCCAGATAGCTACTGCTTTTAGTAGGATGTTATCAATGGATCAAATCATCCTTACAGTCATTTGGTACGTCGATGATCTTGTGTACTACGTCATGACAGCTGTCAACGTTTTAGGGCCAGAAACAGTTTTATCCACATAAAATTTCCCGTACATTAAGTGCGTTAAATACAAAACACACACTAAAGAAATATATCCTTGATCAGGATTCGAAAGTCGCACCTCACATGCAAGACCTCGCAATGTTCGATTTGTCCTTAGCAAATATGCTACAGTTCAGTACAGTACAATTTGTGCAGATTGCAGGTACGTATATAATGTAGTGAACACCGGGCAGAGTACGTAATCTCTAATTTGTTCATAATATAGGCATGATCTCAGATAGCATGGAGCATTGCGTGGTTGCATCATACGGACCTGGTAGGGGCTGCCAAATCACACACTACCTAATATCTACCTATTGGCAAGAATCACAAACCTCTTTGGGTAAAAACAGATGTATAACCAGTCTCTGCTATGCCCGTAACACATACTGAACACATGAAATTTTGAAGATGTAAGAATAAACTCCAAAACGGTGTCACAGAACAGTAGCTAGGACACACGCAGCAGAAAATGGGCAACTGACTTTTCTGTTCATTTAAATTGTCCTCAATATTACATAAAAAGTAAAACAAGTTCTGTGTCATTATTTATTGTTCTGAATTTTTATCATTTTCTTGTAAAGAAAGAAAGTACTGAGTATTCAATCAGTCGTCATGTTATTACGGCATAAAGACTACAACTAATGAGTCTGTATTGCGCGAAGTTTCATGAGTTCCTTACTAAACGGATGTCTAATCATATATCGTGCTGAAAGAAATTACACTCGCGAAATTAGTATGTTTCATTATGTAAATATTATTATTTATAATCATCATCATCATAAGTTTTCTGATATATCAGCACGTCCTTTGCGTCTTCATATCTTACGATTCATTGCTTCCTTGTTTGTTTTGTCGTATGTACAGATCATCCAGGGTCTGAAATTTCTTTCTCCTTTACCTTCTCTCTCGTTCATAGCTCTCCAGGACTGATTTTACAAGCCTGTCCTTCTTTCTTAACGTATGCGAATCAAGTTTCGTTTCCTACTTTTTACTGCTCTCCCGCTCTTCTTAGTAACTCTGCATTTTTCCTCCGAATACATAGCTTATTGTGTCCATCTTAAGCCACGTCCACTTTTGGAAGGACTCAAGCCTTGTCCTGTTTTCCTTCCTCAACGCAAATGTTTTAGCACCTGTTATTCTTCTTCTGAAATCTTTGTTTATTCTGCTGCAGAAAATTTTTATTTATCTATAAAATGCCTCTTTCAACATAGCTATTCTGGTTTTAATTTCTGTGCTGCTCTTCCAGTCCGTTTCTATTCTGCTTCAGAGGTATTTAAAGATTTGCACTTGTTCAAAAACTATTTCTTTCAGTATCACCTTTACTTCATTTATTTCCCCCCAAAAACATTACTTTTGTTGTTTTTTTATTATTGATTTTAATTTCACAATTTTTTCTTATGTTTTCAGTGGAACCCAATATGTCTTGTGAGCTGTAATTCTTTTTCATCTTTTGCTGGAAGTACCAAGTCATCTGCAAATCTCAAATACCATATTCTTCTTTCTCCAGTTTTCATCTCCTTGTCATCTAATATGCATATCTTCTAAGTATTGACTGAAAATGGTAGGAGGCAAACAGCAGCCTTGTCTTGCACCCTTACCTAGTTCAATCCTCTAACTTTAACAGATACTTTTTCATTTAAATGTAATGAATTTATCTGTCTTCTTGTTTTTTAAAGGACTCTCTTTTTCATTATAGATGCAAGCCTATCCCAATTTATACTGTCAAAGTTCTTTTACAGATCCATGACTCGTTTGTAGCTCCCTTATTATTATTATTATTATTATTATTATTATTGCACACGGGGGTTCGAATCCCCCCCCCCTCGGGCATGGATGTTTCTGATGTCTTTAGTATAAGTTAATTCATAAGTAGTTTGTAAGTTTAGGAACTGATGACCACGTAATTAAGTCCCACAAGCTTTACAAACATTTGAACAATTTTCTACCGTACCACACATTAAGCTAAAACTGATGTTTGAACTTGATTGAACGGATGACTGTCCAAAGTATCCAATCTATCAGATAAACAAGACAGGTTATTTTCTGAAATATTTGGAGCTTGGATCATACAGAGCTCTAGGGATCCATACGAAATAATATTATTGAGCGAACGTTTGTTGAAGTGAGTTTTTTTCCCGGTCGTCCGTAATATTCCAGAAAAAACGGATTAGCTCTTCTGATACAATATCAGTATAGTAGCACGCGTAAACCAAACTGATAGCCAAACTTGTTGAGGAAGAACTTGTTTAACTCACACTTAAGAGAATAGGGTAGGAGTGATCGTTTTTCTTTCTCGGGCCCAGGGAATCTTCCCGGGAATTCAAAACAATAATCCAACATTCCCTTCTGCATATGTCAGTATCTCAATATATTTTTGACTCCCACTTACATAGGTAGAAATGATCATCAGAATAAAATACGAGAAATCAGAACTGGAACGGAGAGATTCTTTCTTCCCGCGCGCTATTCGAGAATGGAATAACGGTGGTTCGATGAACCCTCTGCCAGGCACTTAAATGTGATTTGCAGTGTATGCCATGTAGATGTAAATGTAGATTTTTGTCCGAAATGTTTGCAAAAAATCATGAAACTACAGGAAAAGCTTAAATGGGCCGTAAAACAAGCCAGTGCGATTTTTCTCCTTGTTGTAACTTGGGGTGGGTATTACGAGGCGCCACCAGAAACTAAGTTCCTTTCAGTTTATCTCCGCTGCAGCGCTGCGATTGCAGTTCCGCATGTGCGCTGTAGACGATGTGTATCAAGGAGAAGATCGTGCGTCATTTGAAGATCGCTGTCAGTTACGTACGCATTGTTGTGCTTGTTTGAAATGTCGGCGTTGATTGGAAATCCCGCCGCCGCCGCCTGTGAAATGGCGTCGGTGATTCGGTTTCTGAATGCGAAGAAAGTGAAACCAAGTGAAATTTATCGGCATGTTTACGGACCAAATGCGGTGAGTGATTCGATGGTGAGAACATGGGTCCGACAGTTCAAAGGCCGGCGTTGTGATGTGCACGATGAAGAACGAAGTGGCCGTCCACCTTTGGTTACAGAAGGACTGGTTCACGCAATTGATGACAAGATCCAGGAAAACCGTAGGTTTACAATTAGTGCTCTTGCTATGGACTTCCCCCGAATTTCAGTATTTCGAACTGGTTGAAGACACTGGCGGCAGATTTCTATGAAGAAGGTATAGAAAACCTGGTGCCACGCTATGACAAATGCCTGCAAAATTTCGGCAGTTATGTGTAAAAGTAGTTTGAGAGTTGTAGAATTTTGTGCAATAAAAATCTCTTCTGTATCTGTGTGCAATTTCATTTTATTAACAAACGGAACTTACTGCCTCTCCCCCATATGAGGGGAATGCTATGTACCATAACAAGGTCTGATGATAAACAGATGCCGAAAGGTGGTAATAAATAAAGACATTTTGTGAGACCCAAACGATTTTATTCACGTTGAGAAAAGCCGGGGCAGCTGTCGGAGGAAAGCCGCCGGCACCTAGGCCGCTCTATCAGCGGTGTAATTAAGCGTTCCCACGGCGGGGGCCAATAGGAGTGCCGGTATCAGGCGGCGGTGGGCCGTGCCCGCCCGTGGGCCGGCCGGCTTCCTGCCGATAGCCGCCGCGGCTCCTTAATCTACAGCGGCCAACACGTGTTGCTGCGGCGCGCAGGCTGCGGCGGCCGCGGCCGTGGACAGCATTGTAGGGTCACACGGAGCGTGCCTCTCGACGTGTTCCGTCAACGTGCCGAGTCCAGCGTGCGGCTTGTGTATACCAGGCGTGTGGCTCAACGAGCGACAGTGTTCCGGAAACATATTGTACAAATGCTCAAATGTTTGTAGAGCGCCGGCCGCGGTGGCCGAGGGGACTGAGGCGCTCCAGTCACTGCCTGCATGGCCACTACGGTCGGGGGTTCGAATCCCCCCTCGGGCCTGGATATTTGTGCCGTCCTTGGTGTAAGCTAGATCTTAAGTAGTTTGTAAGCTTAGGGACTGATGACCCCGTAGTTAAGTCCCATAAGTTCTACAAACATTTGAACATTTTTTTTTTTTTTTTTTTTTTTTTTTTTTTTTTTGTGGATCTCATGGGACTTAACTACGGGGTAATCAGTCCCTAAACGTAGAAGCTACTTATGAACTAGCTAATACTAAAGACGGCACAAAAATCCATGCCTTATGGGGGATTCGAACCCCCGACCGTAGTGGCCGTGCAGACCGTGACTGGCACGCCGCAGACCGCTCGGCTACCGCGACCGGCCCACATTGTTCTACGTCTACATCCATACCCCGAAAGCCACCTGGCGGTGTGTGGTGGAGGGTACCTTGAGTACCTCTATCGGTTCTCCCTCCTATTCCAGTCTCGTATTGTTCGCGGAAAGAAAGATTGTCGGTATGCCTCTGTGTGGGCTCTAAGATTCCTGCATGGTGAAAAATTTGGCAATTGACCCTAAACAATGAAAACTGTCAAGTCGTCCATATGAGCACTAAAAGAAATCCGCTGAAGTTCATTTACACGATAAATCACTCAAATCTAAAGGCCGTAAATGTAACTACTCGGTATAGGTATGTTCTCGAAACTTCGACAAAAGCCCCTCTCTTGCCGAGTCTTCCACTGGAGTTTATCGATAATTTCTGTAACGCTTTAACGATTACTAAATGATCCTGTTACGAAGCGCGCTGTTCTCTGTTGGATCTTTTCTGCCTCCTCTGTAAACTCCACCTAGTACGAATCACGCCGGTGAGCAGTATTCAAACTCTGGGCGAACAGATGTACTGTAACCTACTTCCTTTGTTTTCGGAATATATTTCCTTAGGATCCTTCCAATGAATCTCAGTCTGGTATCTGCTTGACCGACGATTAATTTTATATGGTCGTTCCATTTCAAATCATTCCTAATGCTTACTCCCAGATAATTTATGGAATTAACTGCTTCCAGTTGCTGACCTCCTATAGTGTAGCTAATACAGGATCTTTCTTTCTATGCATTCGTAGCATATTGAGATTCAATTGTCATTCCCTGCACCATGCGTCATTTCGATACACATCCTCCTGCATTTCAATACAATTTTCCATTGTTACCACCTCTCGATATACTACAGCATTATTCGCAAAAAGCCTCAGTGAACATCCGACGCTATCCACAAGGTCATTTATATATATTGTGAACAGCAACAGTCCTACGACATTTCCCTGTGGCTAATCTGACATTACTCTTACTTCTGAAGACTTCTCTCCATTGAGAATGACATGCTGTGTTCTGTTATCTTCCAGTCACACAATTGCTCCGATAGACCATATGCTCTTACTTTGTTCATTAAACGACTGTGGGGAACTGTATCAAACACCTTGTCAAGAAACGCGGCGTTTACCTGAGAAACCGCGTCTATGGCCCTCTGAAACTCGTGAATTGAATGAATATTGCGAGCTGGGTTTCACACGATCGCCTTTTCCGAAACCTGAGCTGATGCCTGCTGAGCAGATTTCTAGTCTCCAGAAAAGTCATTATACTCCAACATAATACGTGTTCCAAAATTCTACAACCAATATAGGCCTATAGTTCTGCACATCTGTTCCACGTCCCTTCTTGAAAACGGGGATGACCTGCACCATTTTCCAATATTTTGGAACGCTACGCTCTTGTAGAGACCTACGATACACCTCTGCAAGAAGGGGGGCAAGTTCCTTTGTGTACTCTGTGTTAAATCGAACTGTTATCCCTATCCCTCTGGCATTTATTTCGATATCTGCCATTTTGTCATCCGTGCGGCAATCTAGAAAAGGAACTGCAGTGCAGTCTTCCTCTGTGAAATAGCGCTGGAAAAAGACATTTAGTATTTCAGTCTTTAGAGTGACATCCTCTGTTTCAGTACAATTTTCGTCACGGAGTTTCTGGACATTTTGTTTTGTTTTGCTTTGACATAAGACCAAAATTTTTTAGGATTTTCAGCCAAGTCAGTACATAGAACTTCACTTTCTAATTCGTTGAATGCCTCTCGCATAGCCCTCTACATTTCGTTTCGTGTAATTTTTGTTTGTCTGCAAGGCTTTGGCTATGTTTATGTTCGCAGTGAAATTCCCTTTGCTTCCGTATCAGTTTTATAACTCGGTTGTTGTACCTCGGTGGTTCCTTTCTATCTCTTAGATCTTGCTTGGTTCATACTCATCTAATGCATATTGTAGAACGGTTTTGAACTTTGTCCACTATTCCTCAACACTGTCTATATTTGAGATAAAACTTCAGTGTTGAGCAGTCAAGTACTGGGAAATCTGCTTTTTGTCGCTTTTGCTAAACAGAAAATTCTTCCTACGTTTTAATAATTCTTTTACGTCTGAAATCATCGATTCTGTAACCGCTTTACGATCGCTGATTTCCTGTTCTTTGTTAACTGTTTCGAATAGTTCGGGTCTGTTTGTCACCAGAACGTCTAATACGTTATCGCCACGAATCGGTTCTCTGTTTAACTGCTCAATATAGTTTTCAGATATTACACTTAAAACAATTTCACTGGATTCTTTGTTCCTGCCACCCGTTATAAACGTCTGAGGCTCCCACTCAATATCCGGTAAATTAAAACTCCTCCCAAAACTAAAATGTGATTGGAACATCTACTTGAAATATTTTCCAAATTTCCCTTCAGGTGTTCTGCCACAATACCTGCTGAGCCTGGGGACATATGTTCACGAAATGAACGGAGTGAAATACTTGCCTTAGATATATTTAAACTCACATTTCCGTTCTCTTGCATATGATAGTCGTTATGTTCTGACTGTGGTATACATGAATAGCGACATCAGTATCTATGGAGATAAGATGGCCACGGTGGAGTGGTCAAGCGCTCTAAGGCGCCACTCTCTGAACTTTCTCTATATCACCCGTCAGTCACACTTGGTGGGGATCCCACAGTGGGCAGCAATATTCCAAAATAGGACGCACAAGTGTAGTGTAGGCAGTTACTTTAATAGAACCCTTGCAACTTCTAAATGTTCTGCCAATGAAACGCAGTCTTATGTTGACGTTCCCTGCAATATTTTCTATGTGTTCTTTCCACTTTAAGTTGTTCGTAATTGTAATTACTAGGTATTTAGTTGTATTTACGGTCTTTAGATTTGAGTGAGTTATCGTGTAAATGAACGGATTTCCTTTAGCGCTCATATGGATGACTTGACAGGTTTCATTGCTTAGGGTCAATTGCCAATTTTTTCACCATGCAGGAATCTTATGTAATATATTTTTCAGCTGCTTTTGTTCTTATGGTGACTTTACTAACCGAAACGACTGTGTTATTCGCGAACAGTCTAAGGATCTGTCCACATTGTCTCCTAAATCGTTCATAAAAATCAGAAACACTTCCCTGGCGAACGCCAGGTATCAAATCACTTCTGTTTTACTCCATGACATTCCTTCAATTACTACATACTGTGTCCTTTAACCATTGTTAATTTGAAGGGCTAAAACAGATGTGAATCAGTGAAAACAAAACGATCCGTCTTTTGCCAGTCACGAGACTGGCTTTTTGACCACGATAATACCCCTCATGCAGTTTTCGGCCATAATCCAAATGACAATGGTCTCTCACCACCCTAGTCATCCGAAGAGGACCGTCTAAGAAATAAATAAGATAAAAAAATATGGTCATGAAGAATCCCCAACTGTTTGCACGTATTGAAGAAGAACCATTGCAACTAGTATATGAAGAACTCTGTTTTTCAAGTGTTTTAAGTTTCAAAAGATTTTCATCAAAGATAAGATTTTTTTTTTTTTTTTTTTTTTTTTTTTTTTTTTTTTTTTTTTTTTTTTTTTTTTTTAGTAATTTTCGTTGGTATTGGGATCCGCTGGTATATTTGCTGACGGCCTCCCAAATCCAGTTGTTGCCAGTTGGATACTGGCAGCACCTCGGAATAAATTGGCGAGTAAAATGTAGCCAGCTGTGGTCTGCAGTTAAGTCGCCACTGCTGTAGCACGCCTGAAGTGGCACACCGTTTGCAAACAAATCAAAGAAAATGACGGAGCAGCAGCGCCTCAGCAGCAGCTATCCGCGGGCTCATCCGGGCCCAGCGGGCGTGACGTGCCACATGGGCCCCAACTCCATCTCGACACTCATCAGGCCACAAAGCGCGGGTCAGCCGCCCTTTCATTAAAGGAGGGAACCTCGTTCGCAGTAAGTGACACGAATCAGGTACGCAGATGCACTCGCTTAAACGAGAGATATTGCCTTCCGCGTTCCACACTTAACAAGAATTTAAAGCCCAGTTTGCCGCGCGTGAGCCTCTTCCGGGTCGAGCTGTTAACGGTAGAGTAGGCTGTCACCACTGTGCGTCTCATGATGCCCAATCTTTCCTGACGTAAAACTTCCTGGCAGATTAAAATTGTGGGCCGGAACCGGCGCTCGAACCTGGGACCTTTGCCTTTCACGGGCAAGCGCTCTACCTACTGAGCTATCCCGAAACGACTCACGATCCCGCCTCGCAACTTTACTTCCGCCAATACCTCGCCTCCTACTTTACTGACGTAATTTAACCACCCGTCTGTGGTGAGGTTATCAGTGCCAAACAAAAAGATGTTAGCTCTCCAGCGATTATATACATGGTGACCCAAACGTCCGTTAACATTTTAAAAGTCAATATTTACAGAATAGAGAAATAAAGATTGACACACATGCTAGTGACTCCCGTTTATAAGAAAGGTAAAATAACTATTACAGTTCAATATCGTTGACACCAGTTTCCTGTAGAATTTTGGAGCATATTCTCAGTTCGAATATAGTAAATTTCCTTGAGACAGATAAGCTTCTTTCTATGAATCAGCGCGGGTTTAGGAAACACCTTTCGTGTGAAACTCAGCTTGTCCTTTTTTTCACATGACATCTTGCGAGTCATGGATGAAGGGCAACAGGCAGATTGTGTTTTCCTCGATTACAAAAATGTTCAAATGTTTGTAAATCTATTGGACCAAACTGCGTGGTCATCAGTCCGTAGCTTACAAACTACTTAAACCTAGGTAAACTAACCTAAGGACAAACACACACACCCATTCCCCAGGAAGGACTCGAACCTCCACGGCGAGCAACCGCGCGCTCCGCAGCGAGATGCTTTAGACCACTCGGCTACTCCACCGCGGCCCTCGATTACAAAAAGGCATTTAACGCTGTGCTACACTGTAGACTGTGAATGATACGAGCATATGGAATAGGTTAACAGATTTGTGACTGGCTGTAAGACTTCCTAAGTAATAAACGCAGTACGTTGTTCTCGACGGCGAGTGTTCATCAGAGACGAGTGTATCGTCAGGCGTGCTCCAAGGGAGAGTGATAGGACCGCTACGATTCTCTCTCTCTCTCTCTCTCTCTCTATATATATATATATATATATATATATATATATATATATATATATATATATATGGACAGAGTAACTTGTAATTTTCCGGCTGTTTGCTGATGATACTGTGGTGTATGGTAGGGTGTCAATTGACTGTAATGGCATACAGGATAACTTAGAGAAAATTTCTAGTTGGTGTGACGAATGGCAGCTAGCTCGAAATGTAGAAAAATGTAGGGTGATGCGCATGAGTAGGAAAAACAATCTCATAATGTTCGAATACAAGCATGAGTAGTGAGCTTCTTGATTCTGTCGCGTCGTTCAAGTATCTGGGCGTAACATTGCAGAGCAATATGAAATGAATCGAACATGTAAGGACAGTCGTGATAAAGGCGGGCAGCCGACTTCGCTTTATTGGGAGAATTTTGGGAAGATGTACTTCATCTGTAAAGGAGACCACGTATAAAACGCTTATATGATCACGTCTTGAGTACTGCTCAAGTGTTTGAGACCCGTAGCAGATCAGTTGAAAGGAAGACATGGGCCGGCCGCGGCGGCCTAGCGGTCTGCGCCACGCCAGTCACATTCTGCACGGCCACTACGGTCGGGGGTTCCAATCCCCCCTCGGGCATGGATATTTGTGCCGTCCTTAGTATTAGCTAGATCGTAAGTAGTTTGTAAGTTTAGGGACTGACGACCCCGTAGTTAAGTCCCATAAGCTCTACAAATATTTGAGCATTTTGGGGAAGTCATGGAAGCAGTTCAGTTGCGAGCAGCTAGGTTCGTTAGTGGTAGGTTCGGCCACTACGCGAGTGTCACAGAAATGCTCCGGCAACTCAGATGGGGTTCGCAGGAGGAAAGACGTTCTTTTCGAGAAATTCTGCTGAGGAAATTTAGAGGCTCGGATTTTGAAGCTGAGTATAGAACGATCTTTCTGCCACCTACTTACATTTCGCGTAATGATAACAAAGATAAGAGAAATAAGTGCTTGTAAAGAGGCATATAGACATTTTTTCCCTCGTTCTATTTGGAAGTGGAGTATGAGGGGGGAATGCCTAGTGGTGGTGCGGTGTGCCCTCCGCCGCGCACTTTACGGTGAATTGCGGGAGTATCTGTGTGGGTTGGTATAGAATGAAATGGGGTTTTAGTGAGGGAAAAAGTGTACAAAATAACTAATAAATAGCACTTAATACAGTAACCCAGAAATTAGGTTAATTTTTTAATTTTTTCAGGAATTCCGCGACAGCATAGTTGAAGTGAGCCATGGGGAAACTTTTCAGTTTAGCCTTGAAAGAGCGTGTACTACTACTAAGCTTTTTGAATTCCTGTGGTAGTTTATTAAAAATGGATGCAGCAGAATACTGCACACCTTACTGCACTAGGGTCAAGGAGGTGTGATCCAAATGTACCGGGCGATTCTAAAAGTTAGTATAAATTTGAAAAATTAATAAATCACAGAATAATGTAGATAGAGAGGTAAAAATTGACACACATGCTTGGAATGACATGGGATTTATTAGAAGAAAAAAAAGTATTGCTAGACGCGTTCAAGATCTCTTGCGCGCGTCGTTTGGTGATGGTCGTGTGCTCAGCCGCCACTTTCGTCATGCTTGGTCTCACAGGTCCCCAGACCTCAGTCTGTGCGATTATTGGCTTTGGGGTTACCTGAAGTCGCATGTGTATCGTGATCGACAGACATCTCTAGGGATGCTGAAAGACAACATCCGACGCCAATGCCTCACCAAACCTCCGGACAAACCAAATATTATTTACAAAGAACAACATTAATGAAAATATATATTGACAGGCCAATGTCAGAATTCCGGAGCTACTAAACGGGTCGACTAGAGGTACGCGAGCGTACGCCACATGTTGCACCAAACGACCGATTCTCGGCAATAAATAACATTTTGAATCATTGACGTTACCTCATAAAATAGCACTATGTTTCAAAATCGAATGATGCGCAAATTAGATTATTTTTCGAGTTGAACTATTTTTTTTTCAGAAACGCTTCTAACGGTAAGCAACGCAGCATGTAGTTTGAATTGTCTAGTCTCACTTATCAAGTGCCAATTTTGTGTAATCAAAATATCAGTCTTTTACAGTGCGCAAGAAACTGTAAAAATCGAGTCTTGCTGTGATTTAGCATCAATTTATTTTCTACAGGCCACGTTTTTCTTCAAATGCCTTATTTGACACTGCATATGTATTGCCAACATCATCCTCCTCTACCAAGCTAGTGTCATCAGCAAAAAGAAATATCTTAGAACTACCTGTTACACTTGAAGCGAGGGGGGGGGGCAACGAAGTCAGTGGTTAAATGAGGGTTTTAGGATTGACATCCTTGCTCTCCATTCTTGAGAAACAGTTACCACATCCGTTGTATAGGTTCTATTTTATTGAATTTAATATTTTGTCGCTCTGCTACCTCAATGATATGTAATTTTATTCGTTAAACTATACTCTGTAGCAGTATTTATTAGTTAAATCTTCATTTCCCGCACGCCAAAACGTGAATGTGGTCATGTGACCTGCAGTTTTACCAGTTTACACCTCCGTATTTCTAATATTTCTTGCTTAGGAAAGATTTTTACATATTTTTAGTTAACTCCAGTAGGCGAAATGCGTCAGGTATAAATAAATGAAACACCACTTTTGTGCAACCAAGACTGTTTTTTTTTACCAAAACATTAATTACGATTGCCGTCGCAGCGCCACAAAAATATGGAGTGGAGTGATTTTAGTTATGTATATTTTGTATGATATTGCACTTGATCCACGAATTGTTTCCAGCAATATACTTAAACTAACGTACACTAAGAACAACACACACACACACACACACACACACACACACACACACACACACACGCACACACACACACACACACACCCATGCCCGATGGAGGACTCGTACCTCCGTCGGGAACGGCCGTCCAGTCCATGGGATGACGCCTTAAGCCGTCGGCATACGGAGCGTGTGTCTGAACGTGTGTGGTCAACGTGCCGAGTCCACCATGTGGCTGAACGCTCGGAGACGGCGCGACTTGTGCATACGAGACGTGTGCTTCAACGAGCTACACGCGGCCACAGCGCGTTCCATTGACAGTTGTCGGCGGTATCAGTTGCTGGAATCACACTGTTTACCAAAAAAAAAAAAAAAAAAAAAAAAAAAAGTTCAAATGTTCGTAGAGTCTATGGGACTTAAGTACGGGGTCGTCAGTCCCTAAACTTACAAACTACTTACACTAAGTACGGCACAAATATCCATGCCCGAGAGGGGATTCGAACCCCCGACCGTAGTGGCCGTGCAGACCGTGACTGAAGCGCCTCAGTCCCCGCGGCCACCGCGGCCGGCCCAAATCAAAAGAGTGGAATTCCTACTTTGCCTCTATTGAACCGCTTATTTCTGCGCTTGTGCTTATGTTTGTTATGTTCTGTGATAGTCCTTAATAAATAACAGCAAAATACCTATGAACGTACGACTTATAAAAGTTGCATTTCATGTCAATAAGTGCAGCGAATAATAAAAGTTTCATGACTAACTGTGCGATATAAAATTAGAATGGGCCTTCACAACACAAATATTATTGCAAGAGTCTCGCTTTTTAGTAAATCTTAAAAGATCATGCTTCCACGGTCTATGTTACTATTCAGCAGAAGAATGTTAAGAACGTGTAAAATGCAATACCTGAAACAATAAGTGCGTATTTTACTCTAAGTGAGGTGCAAACTGTCTTGTTCATAAAACGAATCCAACAAACTCACTCCTAAGAGCGCACTTAGCATCGAATATTATGCAGTATACTTCTAAGAAATTTATAGGAAAGTCTATAAGAAAACCGAATAAAAGAAGAAGAAAATAATTGGTTATATGGAGCCTTGAACCAACACCGCAACCTTTTTTAACTTCGCAGTTCACGACTTACCCCCTATACTTCAGCCAGTTACGTTGCTAATTTATTCTCAACTACGGTATTAGACGTGTCGTATATGCTACTGGGTGATATGTCGGTTGTTGACATATAATTACAAAAATGATACAAAGAATTATTCGTGTTGAGAGATCTTCAGTCCGCCTTGCCATGAAACGGCAGATTACTGTAATACGGAAATTTTTTAACCACGTATAAGACGTTTCCAGTCATTTATTCCAACAAATAGTACCTTAATGGCCGGTTTCCGAGAGATTCTCAATTTACTCAGTTACTGTTACTTGCTTTTAAATGTCATATATACATGAGAATTAAGTTATATACAGTGGCGGCTCGTACAAAATTTGACCAGTGTGCTACAATATTACAAAAATAAACAGGAAACAAAATATACTAAAATAAAATGTAGTACTCAGTGTCGAAAAATGAAGACCATACTTCGTTGTTTTCTGCTGCAGAATTTGTCGATAACTTTCGTGTTGAAGCCCTCAATGTCGCTTACCATGTTCTTCTCAATGGAGAGCATTGCAAGGCCATTAAGTCGTTGTTCTGACTTGGTATTCCGAATAAAAGTCTCGATCCTCTTCAGAGAAGAAAATGTTCAAATGTTTGTTAAGCTTATGGGACTTAACTACGGGGTCATCAGTCCCTAAACTTACAAACTACTTATCAACTACCTTATCCTAAGGACGGCACAAATATCCATGCCCGAGGGGGGATTCGAACCCCCGACCGCAGTGGCCGTTCAGACCGTGACTGAAGCGCCTCAGTCCCCTCGGCCACCGCGGCCGGCCTTCAGAGAAGAAAAACATCTTTCAGCCTCAGCAGTTGTCATCGGTGTGGTTACTATCATTTTCAGAAGTTTTGATATCTGATAGAAGGTGTCATGCAGAATGTTGTTAGAAATGAACTGTAGTAATGGTACAACTCCTGCAATATTTCTGAAGTCTGGTCGTTCGTACAACTTAGAGCTCCGTCATTAACCTGGGTTTCTCCAACATGGTACAAGCTTGGACCGCAACATTAAGTTCTCTGCCTGGGAAGCGTATGGAGTATCCTTCAAACTTTGAAGTGTCTAGCAGCTTTGCTGCATCTACGTGATCTAGGGCTATAACAGCGTTGCCAACTGCATGTATTCACTGCAGGTAGTAAATATAACACTCAAAATATTATTTTTGTTTTAGAAATTAAAATTTTAGACTCAGAGGTATTTCAATACGAGCCTCAAACAAGTAGATTTGAGAGACAACGCGCAAGACGCCTGAGCCAGCGCACTATTTGACTCAGTATGCCGCAATATTCGTCATATACTATTCTTCCGCGAAGAGAAATATTGATCTGGCGCTGCAGTCGGTCTCAGCACACATGAGTCGCCAGGCCTGATGTCACGTTTGCGCATGCGCACTAGCGAACAGACGACTGCGCCGCCTTTCTGCGCACGTACCAGTGCGGCTGAATCCCACTTCAGCACACGGATCTGGTTTCCAGCTATCGCGGCGAGAGCGCTCCAAAATGCGTTTTCATCTTTATTAGCAGCATTCTAATACGCATTGGAAGGGAATTGGCATAATTTTATTGTGATATCTAGCGCGCATTCCAAGAGAAAGGATGTGATTTTACAGCGATTTCTCGCTTGCATTCGAAGAGAAATGGCACAATTTTAGAAATATATTTACAGTGTGCGGCAGCACATCAGCACATTATCCCCAGCCGCCACTGTATATAGATAAAAACCACGAAATACGACGGCCAACATGGCGTCTTCGTGTCTCTGCCGAAAAGAGCTGCTCCCTCCCCGGATAGCCACGTGGTGTGACGTCGGGGGCGTTCTTCCACCTTATTGGTGATCGTTCAGACGCTCGTTGAGAATATCTGGCATGCTTGATTGATACTGCCCACACGTTGTGAAAGCCTCGCCAACGTGCGGTCAGTAGCGCAACTAGGGGGGTGCGGTCCGCACCGGGTACCAACTCCAAGGGGGGTGACAAAACTTGCCAGAGGTTTCTTTTATTCTTTTTTTTTTTTTTCCACGCTGATGAACCATTGTTAATGGTCTCATCCAACGTTCATTATCGTCTATTATCGTGAGTGACCGGACGCCAGAGTTTTCTTCCCCAATATTGAGAAGATCGAATGAAATATTTATTCATTTGCACGTAAGTAAATGGAATTATTTATAATTTTTTTAATACAACTTTTTCTTGCCATAGTTGTAAAAAAGATAACAAGGGGTTTCTTTACTGCTGATGCCAAATGCCCGAATTTTTTTTCTTTTTAATGATTTTTTGAGAATCAGATGTTTCTCCCAGCTTTAAAAGTGATTACGATACTTATTCAGCTGTTGCTGCCTCTTTTAGAGTATAAACGGTCACTGTGTTCCTTTTTCGTGATTTGAACATTAAAATAAACGGCCATTTAGCCCAACCAGCCGTATTAATTATATATCACGAATTTACTTTGAACTAGTTTGTTCAAGTGGTCAAACGTGCATCAACTAGTCTAGCATAAAACCAGAACTGATTTCCGCCGTGGCTATCAATGTGGTACGTTATAATGTACAGTGCAGAGCTTTCCAAACTGTATGTCACGACACCCAGTGGTGTCGCGTAGTGCCACTAAGGGTGTCGCAACAACAGCAAAATCTTAAGATAAAATAAGACAGAACGTTGTGGAAAAAATACGAAACGTCCTTCAGTTCGTTCAGTGTGCATTGTAAGTACAAATGAATCATTACAATTACTATTTCTTCAAAGTATCATTTATATAGGTAAAAAATGTTCAAATGTTTGTATAGTCTATGGGACTTAACTACGGGGTCATCAGTCCCTAAACTTACAAACCACTTATGAAGTACTTACGAACTAGGACGGCACAAATATCCATGTCCGAGGGGGGGATTCGAACCCCCGACCGTAGTGGCCGTGCAGACCGTGACTGGAGCGCCTTATTCCCCTCGGCCACCGCGGCCGGCTATATAGGTAAATCTTTCTAATTAAATCGATGTACTTCTTGTAAAACTTTATATATTCGAAATGGTGTCGCGACTAGGAAGAGTTTGGAAAGCTCTGGTATAGTGTGAATGTAATTTCAAAATTTTCTGCAGAGAAAGTTAGACGGGTGAGATTGTAAACTGCATGTGAAAGTCACCAGTCATTGAGACAGTCTGTAGCTATTTGTTCTGCTTTATTAATAATCGATTAAACTATGTTATTTATATAAATTAGTTTTATTTATTTCCTTTCATGCAGGCTGTTTACAAACTAATTAACTTTCTATTTTGCTCATTTCATTACGTGTATCAAAAATTTATTCCTCTCTCCTTGTATTTTTTTTTTTTTTTTTTTTTTTTTTTTTTTTTTTTTTTTACATTCTTTCTAAGTTTGGCGAGATTGGGAATGGTGTTGGAGGGGTGGGGTGGGTGACAAGTTGGATCACCGCACCGGATGCCAAACTACTTAGCTACGCCACTGCGTGCGGTTCGCTCGTTGTGACGTCAGAAACTCGCCACGTTGGCCCCACTCGTTCAGATACACGCTCCGTGCGCCGATGGCTTTAGACCACTGGGCAACTGGGCACTGCACGCGGCGTCAGAGAGGTATCCAGGGTTCGCAGTCCTCCACGGCTCCCCTTTCTCCGCTCGCGCCGGTTTTGCGCGGCCGCAAATGAGCGAGTGGCGTAATGCGGCGCCAGATGTTTATTGCCATCGGCACGCGGGCTGCAAGTGGGCCGCGGCACTTTGCGCCAACAATGGCCGACCCGCTGCACGCGCCCTTCCGCCGCCGCCGATTATTTCCGGAGGAATTTCCGCCGTCAAATGCGTTTGCCCGGGTGTCCCCTGGTATCGAACGATGGCCTCCGGCCGGCCGATCCAATTTCTGGGTCATTACGATCTAATAAACAGCCGACGGGTGTCACCGCACGTGCATTCATTTTCATTTGTACTTCTCGCTACTGATGGGTGCGGTCGTTGATCGCACAGCGGATATCCAGCTGTTACGCCCCAGTTGTGACAGTATTGTCACTGTCCTTTATAAATAGTACTTGCTTCAGTATCCGGCGTTGCTGGGATAAGTACAAGCCATTATTATTAAACTAACAACCGATTTTTAATGGAGTAGAGAAACTTTATTTCTTTTACCCGCTGGGTTAGCCGTGTTGCCTAACGCCACAGAAAAATATATACAGGCGGGAAACCTCTGTAAGGGCCTGGTTCTACGCTCAGGGGTGCGGTGAGGGAGGATTTCCAGCAGTTCCAAAAGATCTCCCATGATGGTGCTGCGGTCAGAAGCAGCTCTTTAAACTGGCCAGAGCAGGCGGCAGGTAGCGGCTGTCCCCACCACCACCTCCCCTCAAACGCCAGCCGTGGCCTCGTAGCAGGCGGCACGAGCTCTCCCCTCACCCTCCCCTCCACGCTACCCTCTGAAGTGCGAGAGGCACCCTAAGCCAGCGATCCGCCTGACACCTGCTAGCATCTTACGGAACTATGAGGGGAGCGTAGGACAGTAGTTTAGGGGGGGGGGGTGCTCCTCTGTATATGTTACTCTGTGCTAATGCACCGCTTTGCGAGACGGGGAGGCGTACCGGACGCACTTCGAATCCGCCCGGCAGATTAACGAGGGTGTTGAAGTGCCGGCACAGACAAATATATACAGACGGGAAACCTCCATAAGGGCCCGGTCCTACACACAAAGGTGCGGGGAGGGAGGACTTCCAGCAGTTTCGTAAGATGTCCCATGATGGCACTGCGGTCAGAAGCAGCCCTTTAAACTGGCCAGAGCAGGCGGCAGGTAGCGGCTGTCCCACCACCACCTCCCCTCAAACGCCGGCATGCCGGACACAGCCGTGGCATCGTGGCAGGCGGCACAAGCTCTCCCCTCAGCCTCCCCTCCACACTACCCTCTGACGTGCGAGAGGCACCCTAAGCCAGCGATCCGCCTGACACCTGCTAGCATCTTACGGAACTACGAGGGGAGCACAGGACAGTGGTTAAGGGGGGTTGCTCCACTGTATATGTTACTCTGTGGTGCCGGCCAGGCTGGGTGTGGTTTTTGGGCGGTTTCCCACATTCTCCCACGTGAATACTGGGCAGGTCCCCAAGTCCCGCATCAGTTACATGATTCACAGGCATTTCGCAACATCTTACACTTCAATACATATAACACTATACACATACATTTTGGGGTTCACATTTCTCTTAATGTGTTCTCAGCTATGTTTTTCCGTTTTATGATCTAATTTTCAGCACACACACCGCCTGCAAAATAACACAGGAATACAATTGGTAGTGTAGATGTAATAAATTGCCGCCCGCGGTGGCCGAGGGGACTGCGGCGCGTCATTCACGGTCTGCACGGCCACTACGGTCGGAGGTTCGAATCCCCCCTCGGGCATGGATATTTGTGCCATCCTTAGTCTTAGCTAGTTCATAAGTAGTTTGTAAACTTAGGGACAGATGACCCCGTAGTTAAGTCCCATAAGCTATACAAACATTTGAAAATTTTTTGTAATAAATTATAATACCCGCTAGCTTAGCCGTGGTGGTGTGGTCTAATGCATCGCTTTCCGAGATGGGGTTCGAATCTGCCCGACAGATTAACGAAAAGGGTCGGAGTGCCGGCCAGCCTGGATGTGATTTTTAGGCGGTTTTCCATATCCCCCTATGTGAATACCGGGCTGGTCTCCGAGTCACGCCACAGTTACATGATTCGCAAACATTTCGTAACACTTTACACTTCCATACATATAACACTATACACTGACATTTGGAGTACACATTTCCTTCCATGGGGCATCGGGTGGCGACAGGAAGGACATCCGGACATCCCGTAAATATTAACACGCCAAATCTGATTAACAAAGCCGACCCTGCATGTGTGGGAAAATGGTTCAAGAGAAAGAAAAACAAGAAGAGAAACTTTGTTTCTTCATTCAAAGAAATAATATCGATAGCTGTTGACAGCCGGCCGCGGTGGCCGAGGGGACTGCGGCGCGCCAGTCACGATCTGCACGGCCACTACAGTCGGGGATTCGAATCCACCCTCGGGCATGGATATTTGTGCCGTCCTTAGTAGTAGCTACTTTATAAGCAGTTTGTAAGTTTAGGGACTGATGACCCCATAGTTAAGTCCCATAAGCTCTACAAGCATTTGAACATTTGAGCCGTTGACAGATTTGTACCAAACTAACTTAAACCCGCGGCTCCGCTCGCGTGTTGGTTGATTGTGATAATGCGCGAAACATCAAATCGATTTTTTAAAAAGATATGTATTAAAAGAAATTTCTTTTACTGCTTTATTTATTTATACTTATATTTCATTATTCGTATGCTTATCCTTAACGAGAATGAGCTGAAGACATTGTAGCACGCATAGGCCAAAGATATGGTCTCTGGCATCACGTTTCGCTGTATGTAACCTTATTGCTATAGACTGGCAAATGTCATCGCTGGCATTCAGTCCGATTTTTTTAAATAATTTGACGGCTTTCAACCACGATATCTTCCACTGCTATGGTAAACAACGGGATACTTCGGACTACAATTACACACAGACCATTCGTTTGCGTTCTGTAGTTTTAGCTGCAGAGCGAAATATTAACACACACACACACACACACACACGTAGAATTTTGTTTACACCGATAAATTTCCATCCCAACATCCCTTTTATTATTATCAACCCTCAAGCAACAATGCAAGCAATAAAACCATTTTCAAAGAGTAATTATTGTTCCGCATTTCGCGTTATATTCTTCAAATTATCGCTATAAAACCTTCCTCAGTTAGAAATTAGTAACTGTACAAATATTTAAGTCTCTGCGTCTTGTCACTGTGACATCATAAGCGTACACCGAATATTCCGATCACCGTAAAACCGCGCCAAAAGCCTTCCCCGGATACACATTAGTAACTGTACAAATTTTTAGCTCTTTATGTCTTGTGGTTCAGACGTGATAAACATACACCGAAGAGACATTCACATTTATAGATATAGATAATAGATACCAACAGAGGCGGCTGACCTGCCGTGGATAACAAAACATGTTAGTTAACTTTTGCAAAAGCAGAGAAAAAGCATGCCAAATTTAAATACACAGAAAATCACTAAGACCGGAAATGTTTTAAGGAAAGTAGAAATTTATATCGAATTTGAGTGGGGAAGCTTACACTAGTTTCCACTAGGAAACCCTGCCACTTCATTTGGTAGAAAATCCGAAGAAATTCTGCTCGTATGTAAAGTATACTAGCGACGAAACACAACCGATAAAGCAGAATTGATAAACGCAGCTTTGGCACATTCTTTCACCAAAGAGGACGATGCAAATACTTCAGGATTTGGGTCAAGTAGAGCTACCAGAAAGAAGTAGATAACCCCGTAATATTAAACTAACTTATATCACTTTAAAAAAGTAAGTCTCCCGGTCCCGACTGTGTACCAATTAGGTTCCTTTCGAGGTATGCTGATGCAATAGCCCCATACCTGAAACTTCCTGACAGATTGAAATTGTGTGCCGAAACCGGGACTCGAACCTGGGACAAAGCAAGACTGTCCCGTGTTTTTCGTCGTGGGGGGCCTCTAAATCTCAAAAGTTCGCTTTTTAATAGTAATACTTATTGTATTGGTGTGGTGTCTGTTCTTTCGAACGTCCGAAAGAAAAGACACCACACCAATACAATAAGTATTAAAAGCGACGACGGCGTTAGCTTCAGTTATTTCACCGCAGATGCGGTCATACGTTCGACATCGCACGGGAATCCGTAATGGCGAATGTAAGAGGGCATGGGCGATGGGGTCGCTACAAACATAGCGTGCGACTTGTGAGAATTTGAGACGGACGGGAGGCGAGCACGGGTGGCCAAGTGGTGCCGGCCGCGTTGGCCAAGCGGTCTGCGGCGCGCCAGTCACAGTCTGCACGGACACTACGGTCGGGGGTTCAAATCCCCCCTCGGGCATGGATATTTGTGTCGTCCGTAGTATTAGCTAGTTCATAAGTAGTTTGTAAAGTTACAGCCGGGCGCCGTGGCTCAGCGCGCCCGGTCAGAGGGCTGAACACCCTCTGTAATAAAAAAGCTGAGCCAACAACGAACGATTAAGATCAGCGACCGCAATGAGCAGAACTACCCAGAGAACCCCCCCCCCCCCAAAAAAAAAAGTGGTTAAGGCGACCGCTGGCCCGAAGCGGGGGACCGGGTTCGATTCCCGGTCCGGCTCACATTTTCACTTGTCGCCATTGCTTAATATCAATGCCCAAATGCGGCCACTGTCAATCCTTTCTTTCCTATCCTTCTTCCTTCCCTTCCTTTAACAAATTGCAAAAGTAATACATCTATTTCCTTGTGGATGGAGGTCGTCATCCTGTTTTGTCGGGCCTCCGACAGCCTCAGTCCACCACTGCGTGACACAGCAGGTAGGGGATCCCATCGGCGAAGCTCCTGCCCTACCGGCGCGACGGCCGGGCAGCTGTGCATTATCCCGGTCCGGCGCCAGGGAGCGCGCAGTGTCGCGAGAAGGCAGGCAGAGCGGGCGCGTACGAGTCGGCGTGAAAGATGCATACGGCGTCGGCCTCCTGGGGGTGCCGGCAAGTGGCGCTGGCACGCCGCCGCCGCCGGCTGATGTTTTAATGAGACCACAGCCGCTGCGCTCTGATTACCGCATTACCTTGCATTAGCCGCCCTCTGCCGCGCCGCCACCACCGCCGTCGCCATCGGCGACGCCGCCGCGCTGACCGCTGCCTACGAGTGCCGCTGCCGACTCGCCCGCCGCTAGTCCACTCTCCACTACCCCCGGCCGTCACGTATCAAACGGCCGAGCCGTGCTCTTTCCTTCACCCTAACTGGTAAACCGAATGCCAACGTGAAACGGTACCATCCCAACTGATGAACAACGCGTCTCTTTCTAATATAAAAAGCAGAGTGTCCGTATGTTTGTGTGTTCGTGTTGCATAAAAATCTACAGTTTTGTTCCAGTCTTTATGAAATTTTGCACACCTAAGCTTCGATAGATGAGGACGGTTGCCGTAAGTGTAAGAACCACGTACGATACATAGTTCACGAGATATGACGTCATAAACAATGACGTGCGCGAAAAACTGCTGCATCTAGCGACAATGCTGCTTATTTTCTCCTAAGCCACTGGACCGATTTCAACCAAATTTGGTACACACTTTTCTTACCGTGAGGTAACAATTGCTGCAGCGTTAAGAATCACATACGACACGTGGTTCAGAAGACATGACGTCATAAACAATACGCTGTATGAGAATGAGAGTAGACCCTACTTAGCGACTTGCAACAAACTTTAAACATAATTTCAAACCTTTATTAAATTTTTTCTCGCTGACAACCATAGAAAAATGATGAAAGGGAAAAAGTTTCTCGCTTACCACTTTTCCGCTGCTTATGGAGTAAAACTACGGCATTCGGTATGACGTACCAGTTTATAATTTCTGCACTGTGTACCGTTCATGGAAAACCGCCCCATCACGCACCAAGTTTTAATCTTTTACTTCTTTACTATTAATTGTATTCCGAAGAGAATTTACAGACATACAGCCTTTATACAAATGAATATATATCTGAAAAATGGCAGGAATAAATAAATAAATACCTGGGCAACGCCTAGTTTTAGCTAGTTTAATTATAAAGGAGCATTGAAAAAGAAACGGACGGGAGACATAATAAGAGAATCCAGTAGGGGGTCCGGGGCAAGTTAACGAGCGGGGAAAGATAAATAATGATATAGTTTAAATTCTCGCTTCTAGGCAGCAGAATTGTATGCATACTACTATAGTGGCGGCGCGTCCTATATGTTCACTGGTTCAATGAACTCCCGGAGAAAAGGTTGTCGGAAAAAACTAAATATATAAATAAAATAAAAATTGTTATTAAACTAGCATTATTCGTTTCGTACTTCTATCTTATCATTTCGGCAGTGAGAGGCGATGGGAAACATCGCTTTTAATGTTGGCGTTGGACCTGGTAAAGACACCAGCTCCTGGCTACTCGAGCTCTGGCGGTTACACATGATGGTCCCGAACCAAAGGCAATGGAGTTACTGTGCACCTCGTGCATGCACAACCGCAAATTCTTCATGAAGCAACACCGTGCTTCATATTTGTTTTAGGTGTATTGAAAATTCATCAAAAACACGTCATGATTGGTAAAATTAAAGACGCATCAACTCAAAAAGCCTTCAGAAGATCCGATCGTGAATAATAAATGCAGTCCTCTCCACCTAGTTAGCAGCATCCCTCTGAGCTTTTCAAGGTAGTGGGTTCGAGACCGACGGCAAACATTTTTTTAAACCTAATCTTCTTTTTGACAGTTACGGGAACAACAATGTATTGTCACCTGCCACATATACTTACGACGTTTTTGCAAATGTGTCGCGATTTTGATGGTAAACACCATTTATTCTCTTCGTTGTAACAAATATTTAACTGTATATACACGTATATACCGAAAGAACAGACGTCACTTCTGATTCTTCAGTTCTTTTTCTTTCATATTCACATATTATATAACATCAACTGCGAATAGGCAATAACCCGGGTCTCCCGCTTTCTAGGCAGTTGCGCTGGCCACTACACCACTGGAGACACAGTGATCACCGCACCTGCAAGACCTAAGCTCGCCTCCCGTCGCATACAAATTCCCAGCTTCACCCTGTCCACAGTACTCAAACTCGAGGTTTTGAAACTAATTCTCGTAAGAGTAAGGACCACAAACTTGCCCACCCCTCCCCACTAACGAAAGGATCATTTCTCGTCATCCGCATATTATATATATATATATATACAAGTGACGTCTTTACAGAATTTCTTTTGTGTGTAGCAGACCACAGTCCAAAAGTTAATAATGTGTCATACTTCGAACTTTGTATGGGCACCCCTAAACTTCACTAATGCGACGAAAGTCGTACTATCAGCTCTGACATTCATTTCACCATCAAGTGCAGCATCTCGGTGTGGCATCAACGCGTCGTTGGAGGTCCCCAGCAGGAATATTGGGCCATGCTACCTCTACGGTAGTCCATAATATTACAGAAGTGTTACTGGTACAGGACTGTCTGCACATACTGACCAGTTTTCCTCAAATGCTCGATGCGATTCGTGTCGGGCGATCTGTGTGGGCAAATAATTCGTTGCTATTATCCACGATGGTCTTCAGACCAATCGCAAGCAATTGTGTCCCAATGACAATATTGTTCTGGAACATGAAATCCAATAAATGCTGCAGATAAAGGAGCTGAGTACAAATATCTTCAGTCGGTGATCAGTTCAGCCTGACAGTTTAAAACTGCCCATGCCATTATTGAACGCCACCAGCTTACACAGTCCCTTGTTACCAGTTTTTGGTCAAAGCTTCCAGGGGTCTGACGAAACAATTTTCCAATCGCCTACGTCCAAACGATATTGTCACGAGCCCAGGGGAGGTGCTACAAACGATTTTCTGCTATTAGCAAAGGTACTCGAATTCGTCACCTGCATCCATAGCAATTACATCCAAATTTCGCAACATTGGCCTAACGGATACGAAAGTTCAAAGTTTTTACAACTAAGGGATCAAACTTGAACGATCATCGCTCCATGGACTTACACCCTACATAAACTAACTTAAAGTAAGGACAACACAAACGGCCATACCCGAGGGAGGATTCCAACCTCCAGCGGGAGTGGCCGTGTAATCTGTAACATGGAGCCTCAGACCACGCGGCCGTCTCCATGGGTCTAACGGATACGTACCACACTGATTTCAAGCGGTGTTGCTTGTCTGTTAGTACTGGTAACAAAAAAGATGATTACAACAGCCTCCTTGCGTTAACAAGCTGTGCCCCAGTCTCTGGTTGTGACAGAGCAACTGCACACGTGCGGCTGCGGTTGTAGGGCTGCAAATTCATCACATCTCGCAATTGTTTTCGTAGGCCACTAACGTTACGTCTACAGAAGTGTGTCCCAACAGCTGCTATGGATGCGTTAGTAGCTGACGTGTTCAGAATTGGTGGATGTTGCTGTAACGGCAATTACTACTCCTACACTCTCATCCAATGTAATACAGATACACTTATCGCCTATTAAATACTCTACCTACTTTATTTGCCTCTTGCTTTTGGAGAGTCAACTAACATGACTGCCTCCCGTGACTCACCTCACCCTAACTGTCCATGCGTGGTGTTACCTGGTCTGCCTCGTCCCTAAATGTTTTCTCCAATCAGACGGCTGGCTTTTCATTAGCCATTATTTGGGCGTCTTACCAGAAGTATGGCATTTCTCGTGTCTGTGTTAGCTGACTGTATCATTCCAAATGCGATTATGTTTTCTTTTTATAACAGTCTAGCGCGCGAACGTTTGATGTATTAGCAACTACCTTCGATCCACAGGTGGACTATCTTCAGACTTCTCCAAAGTCCATTACCTAACATTTCAGGAAGGAGGTAACCTAGTTGAGTTAATCGAATTTTCCAATAACGGAATGTAGCCAAGATCGTTTTTTCGCAGTCCTTTATTTTTTTGACTACGGTTTCAATGAACTAAGCCATCATCTTCAATTCAAAGTATAGGTAATTACTTCAATCACGTGCATGTGATTGCAAATGAAGGATTTTAAAAAGCGGTTTGATCTACATCCCGTTATTAAAGTTGTTCATTAACTCCAAAGTTGTCGTGGAGTAGAGGAGGCGCTAAGGATGCCTCCATATGCCGACACTGCTCTAACAGTCAAAACCGACCAACATTAAGAAATTTGATGGTGGGTCATAAAAAATAAAGGCTGAAAGTGGAAAAAAATATTTCCAGCAAAGTATTTTACCAGTGAAGATAGGAGATGAAAAGTAAGACATTGTAAACATCATGCCCGATGCTGTATTTCGATCACATGAACAGCGAAAATATATAGTAAGCTATGAACTTTTCTTCTATTTATCTTTTTGTACGAAGAAGGAAGGGTGACGAGAAATTTCTTTGGAAAGTTTTGAACTTACATGTAAAGATTATGATAGCATTTTAAATTTTTAACTTCGGTCAGTAAATGCAAGAAATATTGAAAATGAAGTTTTTGTTACCTCTGGAATACGACAGATCAACTAAAGTTCAGGACGGACGGACGGACGAACCTCAAAAACCGTTTTGTTATCTCATTATATAAAAATGTGTTACCTTGCGTTAGTCTCGTAAAAATATAATGGTGAAATTGGTAAAGCCATTTTTCAGTTTTAGCGAGACTAACGCACAGCAACTGAGTGAAATTGGTGAAGCCAAATTGTTTGCTTTAATACATGATTGGTTTAAATAAAAAATATTGGGACAACCCAAAGAGACAGTTGAAAAATCGAAATTGGAAATTTTGTATGGGCATCAATATTTTATACGCTTCCATCCGATTTCGATAAAAATTTTAACACTTGAACTTTAAAACAAGATGAACAGTATTGTATATCTCGTAATTTATTCAGTGCTTGGCAGAGGGTATTTTACAGCGAATCAGACACAAATCTACAGTTTTATTCCAATCTTGATGAAATTTTCCACACTTGCCTATCACAACAACAGAAATGTCACTGACTACCTAAGATTTCGAACGGTGCATGACGGGAGTTACTCTAGAAGATGTTTGACGAATCACCAAGACATGTGAGAGAGGAGATGAACAGAGGGGCGAAATAGAAGGACATTGATAAAGGGCATGGGAGGCAATGACAGAGGCAGGTTGGAGTAGGCGAAGGAGGAGGCCACAGAGGAAGGTAGACACAGCCAGGAGAAGATGAACAGAGGGAGTAGGAAGGAATACATTGACTAACTGAAGAAGTACCTGGCAGAGGGTTCATCGAACCACCGTTATACTATTTATCTCCCATTCCATTCTCGAATAGCGCGCGGGAAGAAAGAGCTCCTGAATCTCCGTTTTAGCTATGATTTCTCGTATTTTATTCTGATGATCATTTTTACCTATGTAAGTGGGAGTGAACAACATATTTTCGCATTCGGAGGAGAATCTTGGCGATTGGAGTTTAAGTAGCACACGCTGCAGCGATAAGCGCCGTTGTTGCAATGATTCCCATCCCAGATCCTGCATCATTTCCGAAACGCTGTCTCCCCTGTATCGTGACGATACGAAACAAACTGCCCTTCTTTGGACTCTTTCGATGTCCTCCGTCAAACCCACCTGATAAGAATCCCACACTGGGCTGCAATACTCCAAAAATGGACGGACAAGCGCAGTGTATGCAGTTTCTTTAGTATTTCTGTTGCATATTTTAAGAGTTCTGCCAACAAAACGCAGTCTCTGGTTCGCCTTTCCGACGACATTATCTGCGTGTTTTTTTTTTCAGTTTAAGTCTGAATTAATAGTAATTCGTGGGTATTTTGTGGAGTTTACGGCCTTCAGTTTTGATTGATTTATCTTGTATCTTTTCGTACTCATGTGGACAACTTCACACTTCTCATTATTTAGAGTCAATTGCCAATTTTTACACCATAGCGGTATCTTATTCGGATCGTTCTGCAGTTGGTTTTGATCTTCAGATGATTTTACTAGACGGTAAATGACGGCGTCATCTGCAAACAACCTAAGAGAGCTACTTAGATTTTCCCCTAAATCGTTTATTTAAATAAGGAACAGCAGAGGACCAATAACACTACCGTGTGGAACGCCCGAAATCACCTCTGTTTTAGTCGATGCCTTACCATCGATTACTACGAACTGTGTCCTCTCTGACAGAAAATTCCTATCCAGTCCCAAATTTTGGGCGATATACCATAACCACGCAATTTGATTAAAAGCTGTTTGTGAGATACGGTGTCAAAAGCCTTCTGGAAATCAAGAAATACAGAATCAAAAAATGTTCAAATGTTTGTATAGCTTACGGGACTTAACTACGGGGTCATCAGTCCCTAAACTCACAAACTACTTATGAACTAGCTAACACTAATGACGGCACAAATATCCATGCCCGAGGGGGGATTCGAACCCCCGACCGTAGTGGCCGTGTAGACTGTGACTGGCACGCCGCAGTCCCCTCGGCCACCGCGGCCGGCAATACAGAATCAGTTGCTCGACGTTGCGGCCACTATCGCAACTAGCCCTCCACAGCTCGATTTCATAAGGGTTATAGTGACGCCACACACTGCTTAGAATGTTAGTGACATCTGCCGCAGAAGCCCACGATTAGATCTGGTGTAGGAAGAGCGCATCAGTGCAGTGGGGCAGTGGTTGACGGGACGCGCCAGAGCATCAAAGCGACGGCGCCAGAGATGACGACTCGGCGCTCATTTGTCTGTAATTGCAGGAGCGGCCGGCGCGCGGCGCTGGCGGCGACACCGGCCCGCCAGCGGACGGCTCCAAATTAATTTTGTTGTCGAATTTGTAGTGGGATCCGGGGGCGGCGCGGCGCGGCGCGGCGGCAGCTCGGCGAGCGGCTATGTTTTATAACACGGCTGCGAGCGACCGCAGCGGGCGGTTATAATGAGTGCAGCGGCTGCAGCCACGTCATAATTTACTGGCCCGCCCTCTGGTCGCTGCAGCGTCCGCGCTCCCCCACTGCACGCCACCACCTGCTGTGTCGCTCGCAACCACTGCGCCGCTCGAACCTACCTGATTTCACTTGCATGGATGGTGAAATCTTCTCCCTGATACCACTTCACATTCCATTTCAGTCTCCTAAAATACTCTACGTTTCGAATCCTTTATAGCAGTGTTTTTCAACCCTTTTCAATCAGCGACCCTCATTTCTGACAAGGAACGTACTTGGGCTCGAACAAACACATACATCAAAATCGTATGTGAGATATTGTAAAGATCCCTTATTGCACTAGTGATACTCCCGCGTCTGCAAAATTCTGCAGTCGTCCGTTAGAAGGCCGCAGTGGAGTAGCCGAGCGGTCTAAAGCGCCTCGTTGCGGTGCGCGCGGTTAGATTAGATTAGATTATATTAATACTTGTTCCATAGATCATGAATACGACACTTCGTAATGATGTGGAACGTGTCAGTTAAATTAATGTGTCAATACATAATATTACATGACACTCAATATTTGAATATTTTATTTTATATATTTTTTATTTTTCTTTATTTTTATTTTTTTTTCTTTATTTTTTTTTTCCCTCGCCGTGGAGGTTCGAGTCCTGCCTGGGGCATGTGTGTGTGTGTGTGTGTGTGTGTGTGTGTGTGTGTGTGTGTGTGTGTTTGTCCTTAGGTTAGTTTAACTAGGTTTCATTAGTTTGTAAGCTACGGACTGATGACCACGCAGTATGGTCCGATAGATTTACAAACATTTGAACATTTCGTCCGTTAGAGGCCTCTGAGTGTACCATGCCACATTGCACTTTGACCTGTCGGTTCGCCAGTAGGGACGGTGCAGTGTGCCTCCGAAGTTGCGTTTTGTGACGTTATTTGTGTGGTGAAGCGTCAGATGGGGCCGCGATTGCTAATCAATGCTGTTAATGTATTGCGATTAGTTGAGATGAAGTTACAAAGAACCCTTCTTCGTGAAGATGGTATTAGTGTAGAAGATGAATCATTCGCATGCTTTCTCGTATCTGTTATGGTGCAGAAATATTAGCATAAGTGAGATACTGTTGTAATACTAACACATAATTATGATAATAGGGATGATAATGACTAACAACTCATTGCAAGCGGTAGTGCTACGGTAAGTGCGGGAAGAGGCGATGGAAGCAGAGGCAGTGAATACCAATAGTCTTCCCAGAAGAAGGTTAAAGTTGCAACTATCATCACGGCTTTTGATGACAATACGCGAGAGAACATGTACGATCATTATTACATATGTTATAGTTAAGATAACTGCACTGCGTATGGCGTCTACAATTACATCTACACTACTATCTAGAGCATGATTGCAAAGTTTTGCATAAAAACGACACCTACCAGCACATTGAGTTGTACGTAGAGATCCTGTAAGCAAACGTTCATACAGATATGTTTGTTCGAGCCCATGTACTTTCCTTGTGAGTAAAAGTGTTCGGTTACCCACCAACGCCCCAATAAATCTATGTCACTGATCCAAAGGTAAAGGATTTTATTTTCTTTCTTAGATGTACCTAAGATTTTCGAAGCCATTCACACAGCGGAAAGGAATCAAATCAGAAAAAAAGTAAAACCTTTATGACTACGATTAATTCAGGTATTATTTTACTATCATAAATAATAAATTTCAATGTGAAATACGTGGCAATGTGTTGGTACGTGCGAGTTTGAAACGATCAAAGCTGACGCATCATTTCTTAATACAGGGTGCCTCACGAAAGACGCCTGCCAGGCGTCCGCGGATCGCGAGGTACGGCTCCCAGCTGCCGCCACCGCATCCGCCAGCCACGTCAGCGCCCGATTCTCGGACTCTATTGTGCCGCGGGCGCATACACTGAGTTAAAGTCTGAAAAACATTGCAATCTGTGTAATCTAAGCTTACATTTATATGCAGTAGGTGTTCAAAATGATGTCCCTCTATGGAAATACCGGCCTGACATCTCTTGAAAACGTTTGCGAACACTCGACGAATTTCGGCTACCGAAACCTGCGAAATGACTAGTCGAATCCTGTCTTCCAGCTCTTCGAGTGTATGGGGATTGCTTGCATACACCTTGTCCTTCAACATTCCCCAGAGATAAAAGTCACAGGCATTTAGATCTGGAGAACGAAGAGGCCAGTCAACTATCCTATCATCAAAAACACTTCGTTTTGCTGCCATAGCAGCAACGTCAGTGTGTGGTCTTGCATTGTCCTCCATTAAATAACCGTATAGCTTTTAGTTGGGTGAAAGTTCTTGAAAAAATGGATGCAGGATATTGTTCACATACCTGTCAGAATTTGTTTCGTGAAAAAAATTCGACTAGTCATTCCCCAGATTTCGGCAGCCGAAATTCGTCGAGTGTTCGCAAATGTGTTGAAGAGATGTCAGGCCGCTCTTTCCATAGAGGGACACCATTTTGAACATCTACTGTAAATAATGGTAAGCTTAGGTTACTCAGATGACAATGTTTTTTTAGACTTTAACTCAGTGTATGCGCCGCGGCACAATAGAGTCCGAGAATCGGGCGCTGCCGTGGACGCCGGGTGTGGTGGTGGCGGCCGGGAGCCGTACCGCGCGATCTGCGGACGCCTGGCAGGCGTCTTTCGTGAGACACCCTGTATTTCAAGGATGCTCATAAACTTTCGATTTCTTCGAAAGGATACCGAAAAGCCTTAACCAACAGCTAACTGCTATGATCCAGTAATAAAGTGCTATTGTTATTAGTTGACTAAAAATAACACTGAATTGAAAACTCGTTACCAGCTGCAAACTTCAATGATCCAGTAGTAAAAAGGTATTGTTGTGTATTGATTAAAATAATATTAAAAGTTAGTGATTTTTCGTTTTTCTGACATATCAGTATTTGAACATGTGGAAGTCACACAAGAGGATTGCGACCATTGTAAATAACTTCAGTGGTACTGGACAAATGCTGTTGAGTTGCTTAATTAACAGATCATCATGAGTTGGAAAAATAGCTTCATTGTTTCGCGTTTCGCCCTTCCTCAGAAATCAAAAGTGCCATAGGTACATCTTACACATGTGACACTTTTGGTGTCTAAATAAGGGCCACTCGAAACGTGTCACAACACAGCCAATTTTTCACCTGTAGAAGACTTGTTAATCAAGCGACTTTCATGAAACCCAGTCACTTCCGTGCAGCACTCCTGCCATAGTAGCTGAACGTCACGAAACATAGATTTGCTATCGAACATGTTGCTACTGCATCCCCCTGCGACCGCTCCCTCCCCCCCTCTCCCCCCTTTCCGAGCAAGATTTTGCGACCCCCAGAGAGCTCGCGACCCACAGGTTGAAAAACACTGCTTCATAGCGATCAGGAAAGCTTCTATTTACAATTCAGCACGGATTTAGGGTGCATAGTTCGTGTAGGGTAGCAATGGGTATGCGGCAGTGGATACTCCAATTCCCGCTAGAAGTTGAGCACAAGAGATGCATTCGCAACTGCCAGTATTATTCAACATCAGCTTTCTGATTTAATGGTGACGTATGAAAATTTGTGCCGTACAAAGATTCAGACCCGAATTACCCGCTTTTCGCGCGTCGTAGGCTTAACCTTTACGCTATCTAAGCACGCCTCTCGCACTGGTCCAAACTTCCATATGACACTCATTGCCTACTGCCGATATTTGGAAGTTCGGTTCGATCCTGGAAGCGTGCACCGATAGTGTGATGTTAACGCGAGCGCTCGCAAATAGCGAGAAAACCGGGTTTCAGTTCCATTCATATTTCCAATCACGAATGGAGAAGATTGTTTTAAATTCCGCAGGACACCGTACGGTGCCTGGCGAAGGTAGCTTGAAATAAACTTCGACACCGTTTCACCGGCAACCTTTTTTTTTTCCTTTTATTATTGCGTTTTTAAGTCCTTGGTAGGGCAGGCTGGTAGCGGCTTCGGCGCCGTTCTTCAGCTAACGGCAATATAAATTGAGAAACAGACGACAACGGAACACAATCCTCAAGATGGACAGATTAATGCCTCAGAAGTGGCTATACGCCGTACCAAGCGACAAAAATATCGTACTAGAAGCATGTTGTTCATCAGTAGCAATGTGACTTCAAGGACTGATACACAAAATACGGTCTAAATCAGCTCTTAATACGTTGTTGTCGAGGAACAACACTGCGAATGAAAGGGCTAAGGATGTGAAATAAGAAGTCAACAGTAGTATTTGTCAAACAATATTTATTGTGGAACTTATATAGCAAAGTGGAATTTGTACAAAATCCATAAATTAATACCTTTTATAACTTTAACTACTGATATCATGTCTGATGCACTCAATAGTGGGTCTGCGATGTTCAGTTATTCATTGCAGCACGCCATTCTGGTGACAGATGGCAGCAGGAAGCACGAAACTAAAAGCGATAGGTGTCCAGTAAACAGACCACTTGGTCTCAAGGTAAAGCGAAATCGTATAGTGTTCTAAAATTAATAATAATTCGGTGTTAAGCTCTCTATCACTTCTACCATCCTCTCTGTCCTCTCTCCGTATTAGCCAACTGAAACCCCGACGATGCTCCAGTCTTTATTCATTCCAAGACTGCTGTACGGGGATGGCCACGCGGTCTGAGGCGCTTCTGTCGGAGGGTCGAGTCCTCACTTGGACATGGAAGTGTATTGTTCTTAGCATAAGTTAAGGTAAGTATTCAAATATTTGTAAACCTATTGGACGAACTACTGTGGTTTTCAGTCTCTAAACTTATACACTAGTTTAACTTACACTAAGGACGACACACACATGCCCGAGGGAGGAGTCGAATCTCCGGCGGGAACGCCCTCCCAGTCCGTAGCTTGACGCTTTACACCACGCGGCCACTCTGCGAGATAAGTTACAATTATTGATATTGTGTTGGTTCTTTTCGGATACGTCCGAAAGAACAGAAACCATTAGTTGACAGTAACGGTGGTAAATGCACGAAATAGAAATATTTCAATATTACGTTGAAATAGATGCACGACAAAGAAGAATTTGAAATAAAAGAAGGTGAAATGATGGTGAATAAAATGTCAGTAACAAGAGGTTGTAACGAATACACATTCGGAGTCAAAATTTGCCACAATGGCTAAAAACACACTGATAACACTTCACAGACGACGAAAAGGGATCATTTAGTTCTTCCGATATGGCAGTTGCTGAAGTTGTAAAAGACGACGAGACATCACGAAACACTTAACGAAAAATGCACTGGCACACGATCTAAAATTCTGAACCAAAACCCCGAGGGGAAAGAGGAGGGATGGAAAGACCGACCACCATGAAAGTTATCAGATAAATGTGACTTCATCGATATAGGAAGGAAATGAAAAGAGAGAGGCTGCGAAGGAGATGTCCACAGAGGAGGTAAGCCGAGAGACGAGGAAGAGGCAGACTGTCAAGGGACACCTTCGATCTCTAACGCTCGGAACCGCACGAAGCCGTGCTTAGAATAACAAGCAGTCATAAAGGAAACAGTGGTGTGCATCATTTCCGTACAAACCGCCGCACATGTCTGCTTTTTGAATTGAGAATTTGTATCTGGCTGATAATGTGCCAGAGTATTTACTGCAGCTACGGTATCCACCTTGCCCCAGGTGGCTTACTCGATGGAACGTCTGCCTTGTAAACATAAGATCCAGTTTGGATCCCAGGTATGGACACGCATTTTCAACAGCTTCACTGAATTTAATTCCGTGTCCACAATAAGCATCGGAAACGTCTTTGACAAACTTTATTGTATTTCATTTAGCTTCCAAGAATCATGGTGTCTGTCCTTTCGGACGTGTCCAAAAGAACAGGTATCAAATTTATATTAACTAGTGGCCTTCTTGAAAGTCGCGTTTCCTACTTCGGGAAACATTAACATGAACAGAAGGAGTGGTGGTGGGAATATGCTCGTTTAAGAAATTCATAACTGTGGAAAGGTGCCTTATTCCACTGCAATGACATTTCATTACGATTAGCTGATACTAACAGGAGATGTAATATTACTGTAATTAGTTTTTCCTATTCGTATTCCAATATCCACCACTATATTTAGCGTCTGAGAAATATGGAAATAACAGCATTAAAAACAGCGAGTTCTCCGTTTGTATCATGCAGGACAGCCACTTGGAGCGCTAGTGTCGCTTCCGTGACTGTTCGTGTTAGACTGTGCATTAATAGTACAGCTACCGTTGGCTCTTTCTATGGTAGGGGCGCTATTGTCATTTCAAGTCCCAGACGTAAACTTTTAAAATGTAAATATGAATTAACTCAGATAGGGCTGACGTCCTTCCATAAGGACGCGAACGGCAGCTAACTTTTTCATTCTTGTATTTAAGAATTTGTGTATAGTATCGTATTTTATTTATTTGAGTAACCTGCTCCCATTGCAGACCAATTTTAGCTTGTTGATTGCAAAGTGGTTGGATACGGCTTCGAAGTTGAGATTCATACAGAAGATATTGAAGACTATCTCGTGGTTTGGTTTGTATTTCTTTAACACTCTTTAATTTTTGCGACGTTTGTAAGTATATATTTCATTTAAAACGATATTTTAATAATAATGATTCACCAGATTAAAATTCTAAATTTTTCATTTTGACGTCCTTGCAGAAAGAGGGACAGTATGGCAAAATTAATGGCGTGAATGTGAAAAAAATCACTTATAACGATATTAATAGCTTCTGAAAAAAAAAAAAAAAAAATAATTCCGCTCAGTCTGGGTTAAACACACTGAAGATTGTATGAGCATGGTATTCACTGTATTGAATCATATTACGTAGAAGATCTGACCAATAAAAGAATTTTCTGGAATATGTAAAGCTGAAAAGTCAAAGATTGAATATCTTTTTTAAAGAGTAATTATTGTTCCATATTTCACGTTACATTCTTCAAATCAATAAATATCTTGATCCGGGTGTACCAAACATCATAGGATTACCCACTGGGCTAATCCGAAGATTTACTGAAGATTCCATCAGAAATGTTCCAGCTGACTTGTAGGCCGCAGATATCATGTAGGGTAAGGTTGTACAATTTCGATCATTTCGGACAAATGTAATTATAACTGGAAATAAATTGAGAAAAGGAATAATTTTAACTATGGCACTTGTTGTTGGATGTTTAATGAATATGTAGCAAAAAATATTACACAGTTAAAAATGTTGGTATAAAGATAAAAAAGGTTACGGAATTGAGAAAAATCGATCGAAAATGTACCACACTAGGTACAATTATGATCACTTCCTCGAACAATTTTGATTACGGGCATCTTCCACATAAAAAGCACTTTTTCTGTCACGCACCAACGCATACTTCGTGGTACCAAACATTGCATTTTTGCCAGCGAATCCAGTCACCCTTAACTAGATGATTTATAAGAGCGCGTTAGACTAAGTAGCCTCACTTACCTCTTTAAAGGGAAAAACTTTATATCTGCTTACCGCAAAGCGATGTATTCTTGGAAAAGACAGGAGGAGCTTTAGAGACCTGCTATTCTACAACGCGACACAACGAGACACTACGAGACAGACAAATAGCGCGAAAACTTTTGTTGATCGGAATTGTACCTATATCGACTTTATACCACCTTACCCTATAAATACTTAGTCACACATCGATTCTTATAGACATAGTTTTGCTCACGAAAGAGTTAAAGACAAGGAGGCTGCTAAGGAATAGCCAAACATGGAACAGGTATAATGAGCATATGGGCCAAGAGAGGATGTGTGTACCAAACATCATAGGATTACCCAGTGGGCTAATGTGAAGATTTACTGAAGATTTCATCAGAAATGTTCTAGATGACTTGTAGGCCGCATATATCATGTATAAATACATACTCACGCATCGATTCTTATAAACAGTTTTGTTCACGAAAGGGTTAAAGACCAGGAGATTACTAACGAATAGCCAAACATGGAACAGGTATAATGAGTATATAGGCCAAGAGAGGATGTGTGTACCAAACATCATAGGATTACCCAGTGGGTTAATCTGAAGATTTACTGAAGATTTCATCAGAAATGTTCTAGATGACTTGTAGGCCACAGATATCATGTATAAATACATACACATCGATTCTTAGAGACATAGTTTTGCTCACGAAAGGGTTAAAGACCAGGAGGTTACTAACGAATAGCGAAACATGGAATAGGTAAAGCAGTCAACAATCCGAAGATTGGTTTGAACACCACAGTGCTTTACTAGGCTTTGTCTTGGTTGGAGGTGGTATGCCATTGCCTTCCTCCGACCTTGGAACTGACTTACCCAGCCAGTTAGAGGGGGACATACAGTTTAACGTGGGTTCCGAACCAGAGTGCTACTCGGTATTTTTCACACGAGCAATACTGCCAGAGGTGAAAGAAGTGACAGATAAAAATCCTAGGACCTAGCGGGGATCGAACCCGCGACCTTTGCATTTGTAGTCTGGCACTCTACCACTGTGCAACTGAGGCACATAAAGAGCATATGAGCCAAGAGAGGATGTTTGTGTTGACGTGAGGCTGTGACAAGGAGTGCATTAGCGGTGGCGCAGGTCAGGAACGACTGGCGGCCCTGGGGAGCGGTCCCTGGGGGTCGCCACTCTGGGGGTTTTCGCGGCGCGGCGTGGCGGTCCCAGCGCGGAGCCGGCACTCGCTGCAGGTGTCGGCCGACCGCAGCCGCAGCGTCCGTCCCGCCGGAGTGCAGCAGGAGGCGGAGGCTAGCACGCGCGGGATCTCCTGGGCGCTGCGGCCGGCCTACGCGCCAGGGGACCGCGCCGCGGGATGCCTGCGCTAGGCGCATCTTCCTTCAGACCGCCGTTTACACCAGCTCCCGAAACCGGATTTCGTAAACAGATTTCCCAATTCCGCTTTTGGTTGGTCATGTAAACACTCCAAAATCGATTGCGGAAATCCACTTCTCTAAAGTGGTTTTCCAATTTCAAAAATGTTCAAATGTTTGTAAAGCTTATGGGACTTAACTACGGGGTCATCAGTCCCTAAACTTACAAACTACTTATGAACTACTTACGAACTAGGACGGCACAAATATCCATGCCCGAGGGGGGATTCGAACCCCCGACCGTAATGGCCGCGCTGACCGTGACTGGAGTGCCTTAGTCACCTCGGCCACCGCCGCCGGCTTTTCCAATTTCACAATCGATTTTTATACCCATGTAAACGCAAGAGATTTTGAACTGTTCTTCGCTTATCAGACTGTGTTTTTTTGTTTAGAATTTTCGGCACATATGAACAGAGTGATATTTTCTACTGCGTAAGAAAAGTATGAATATTAGAGTGATCATGAATCTGTGTATTTAAGTAAAGAAAAATAGCAACTGTGTTGACTAAATCAGGAACTGAATCAGCTGTTTTTCAACCGCCATACTGAGTGGGTTAGACACGGTGGAGTAGCCGAGCGGTCTAAAGCGTCTCGCTGCGGAGCGCGCGGTTGCTCGCCGTGGAGGTTCGAGTCCTCTCTGGGGCATGGGTGTGTGTGTTTGTCCTTAGGTTAGTCTACCTAGGTTTAAGTAGTTTGTAAGCTACGGACTGATGACCACGCAGTTTATCCGATAGAATTAAAACATTTGAACATTTGATTTTTGAGTGGGTTAAGAAATCCGATTCAGGCTGTGCCATGTAAACACGACAGCGAAAAACGGTTTACGAAAAACGGTTTTCATCTTCCGTAAGATGTGTTACATTTAAACGTAGTGATGTAAACACTCCAAAATCGATACCGCAAATCCACTTCTGTAAAGGCGTTTTCCAGTTCCACTATCGATTTCCGTGCCCACGCAACCGTGTTTGAAACGTTCTTGGCTTGTCAGATTGTGTTTTCTCTTAAAGAATTTTCGGCTCATATGGACAAAACGACATTTTCTGCACTCAAAGAGAAGTATAAATATTAGGGTGCGCAATGATTCTGTATATTTAAGTAAAGAAAAATAACGATTATGCTGACTTAAATCAGGAACTGAATCAGCTGTTTTTCAAAAAACTGTTCAAATGTTTGTATAGCTTATGGGACTTAACTACGGGGTCATCAGTCCCTAAACTTACAAACTACTTACTGACTAGCTAATACTGAGGACGGCAGAAATATCCATGCCCGAGGGAGGATTCGAACCCCCGACCGTGGTGGCCGTGCAGACCGTGTCTGGAGCGCCTCAGTCTCCTCGGCCACCGCGGCCGGCAGCTGTTTTTCAGCCGCCATGTTGAGTGGGTTAGGAATTCCGCTGCAGGCTGTATCATGTAAACACGGCAGCGAAAAACGATATACGGAATTCGGTTTTCGTCTTCCGGAAGACGTGTTGCGTGTAAACGTAGTGACAGTGGCTTCCATATCAGTCCATTTTATAGGCAACCAACATCAATTGAAGGCGACCGAACTTCTCACATTACTACTCTACTATGTGCCCGATCGCTGGCCGCGGTGGCCGAGGGGACTGCGGCGCGCCAGTCACGGTCTGCACGGACACTACGGTCGGGGGTTCGAATAATCCCCCCCTCCCCCTCGGGCATGGATATTTGTGCCGTCCTTAGTTTGGGAATATTGCCGGCAATATTTTCTGGGCATATTTCCTCCATTGTAAATTCCTGTGAATTTCACAACAGTAGCTAGCACCCACCTACATAGAGAGCAGTGACGTAATTACGGGGGTGGGGGATGAGGGGGATAGAACCCCCCCCCCCAGAACCCCCCCCCCCCCCCCAAAAAAAAGAAATTGTATAACAGCAATCTGGTAAAGGTAAAGATTGGAAACTCGGAGTGTTTTACCATAAGCTTTCATTGGATGGGAGTAAATTAATCTTCAACGGGAGTGGTAGATGGTAGTCTGTCTGGAAACTGACTAAAACTTTGCTCGTCAAGCAGATCTATCGCCCCCCTCCCCCCAAAGCCAAGTCCTAGTTACGCCACTGATAGGGAGACATGACCATCCCAATAAAAAAGAAAAGGAGAAATCAGATCGTAAACGGGATCATGTAGGTGTTCTTTCTTCCCGCGCACTATTAGAGAATGGAACGGTAGAGAAAGGTTATGCAAGTGGTTGATGAACCCTCTGCCAGGCACTTAAATGCGATCTGCAGAGTATCTTATGTAGATGTAGATGTAGAAACCTTTTGTGTCCCAGCCGTGTCGCCGCTTTTGTGTCTCGTTTCCGTCGTAGGTGTCGGTGGCCGAGTGGAATGAGACCGACACAGGAATAAAGATAGCACGCTGGTGCAGGTACGGAGGGGAGCAGCCAGAAACTAGAAACACTAGAGTAAATTAGATCGAGATATATATTGCACAGAATTTATACAATACTTAACTTTTACATAGTACTGCAGAATGCTGATACATAGTTGGGCTAGAGGTCTGCCTAGTGCCTAACGGATAGCAAAGTCTTCACTGGTGCCTATCTGATTCCGAAGTGCTAACTGGTTCCTATCTCAGTCCCAGGTGAAAGAAGTCGTTCAGTGGTTGCCACGAGCGGAGTTGCAGCAGAGGGCGCTCGTGGCTGTCGTCGTAAGAACGCCGCGCCGTGCGTGCATGGCGGCGCGCGGCGAAAGTAGGTGGCGCGCACTTTGGACTTGTGCGACACCACAAAACCAATAAATTCGCAGAATATCTCAGTTATGTTGAGTGTTTCATTCATACTTTAGTAAATTCGTAACCGTTTGCTGCAACAGTGGTCAGCAAGGAATGGATGTGACCCCTGGCCCCGGTACATAAAAGAGTAGCGAGGCCGCCAGCATAGACGCCGGCCTGCCTTGTCCGCGACCGGCGACTCCGCGAGCGACGGCTGTCAGTCAGGGCACAGTCGCGGTGAGGGCAGAACCCACGACGCACCAACGTCGGACGCCGCCGCCGCCGCCGTCGCCGCCGCCAAAGCGTCGCATCGCGCAGCGCCCTGCATTATTAAGCGGCCTCCGCAGGCTCCCAAAACCAACACACACACCCCTCCCTCACTGTGCCACATCGCCCACCACTTCTCCACCCCCTCTCTTTCCTCCCCAACCCCCGTCCCACCCGACTGCCATTCGCCACGAGCGCCGGTATTTTCATTCCATATGAAATTAATAGCAACTTGCTGCGCTGACCCAAAAATCAATTCCGGGGTGTATTACACGCAGTGACACAAGCAAGTCCCGCGCGGCGCAGAGATCATAAAAATGGAATTAGCCGTGTGTGCGTGACCGCCGCGTGTATGTGGCCGCCTACCCGCCTGCCCGCCTGTTTTCGCCGCTCCCCCGCCCCGCCTCGCCTCGCCTCGCGTGCCTTTTTCCGTCCCCACCACCCACCCTTCTGTTTTTTGTTTTGCGCCGGCGGCGTGTCACACACAGTAGTCTGGTCTTGCAGTGACCTCCAACATGTCAGGCCCCAAACGGCTAACCGGTCGGCCGTAATCAACTGATATCCGCGCGCTCTTCATCGGGGCTGTTGTGTCGCTTTTATACCGGCGCGGCGAGCGGCCCGACCGCTGCCAGACAAACAAAACGCCGCTCCTTTCGTTTGTTCCCTTTTTTCATCATTTTCCCCCTCGTCTCTGCTATGGCTACCAGACGGAGATGTTAACAATTTATCTACCGCAGGAACTGCATGAAACGATGTACACAGTAGGGACATCTACATCTACAGGGATACTCTGCAAATCACTGAGGGTTCATCGAACCACTTTTATGTTATAAATAGCAATATAAAGTCCCTGAGACGGTTTTTCGTCTCGAATATGTCAAAGACATTTAACGATAATTCTCAAGCATTAAATTAAAATTTGTGATGCGACTGTGAATCGAACCCGGGCCTCCATGCTTACTAGTCTGACGTCTGCCTAGTAAGCACGGAGGCCCGGGTTCGATTCCCGGTCCCATCACAATTTTTAATTCAATGCTACAGATTTATCTTTAAATGACTTTTCTCCAAATCGAAAGTAATGTCTGTGGGAAAGAGATTCAAACAGGTTGAGTGCCAAATAGGAGGAACAAATTTAGAACAGGTAGACAGTTTCAAGTACCTGGGATGTATTTTCTCACAGAATGGCGAAAGAACTGGAATCGAGGCGCAGCAAAGCTAATGCAGTGAGTGCTCAGCTAAGATCTACTCTCTTATGCAAGAAGGAAGTAAGTACCAAGACTAAGTTAGCAGTGCACCGCTCTATCTTTCGACCAACTTTGTTGTATGGGAGTGAAAGTTGGGTGGATACAGGTTACCTTATTCATAAGATAGAGGTTACAGATATGAAAGTAGCAAGAATGATTGCAGGTACCAATAGATGGGAACAATGGCAGGAGGGTGTCCATAATGAGGAAATCAAACAAAAGCTGGGAATGAACACCATAGATGAAGCAGTTAGAGCGAAGAGACTGAGATGATGGGGTCATGTTACACGCATGAGAGAAGCAAGGTTACCTAAGAGACTCATGAGCTGGTCAGTGGAGGGTAAGAGGAGTAGAGGTAGACCAAGAAGAAAGTACTTAGATTCGGTACAGAATGATTTCGAAGTAAAAGGAATAACATCAGACGAGGCATTAATGTTAGCATTGAATAGGAGATTATGGAGGAGTTTTATCAGAGGTACTAGGCTCCAGACTGAACGCTGAAAGGCATAATCAGTCTCTAATGATGATGATGACTTTTATGTTATTTCTCTATACTTTCACTATGTAATAGCTCGCAGGAAAAATGAATACGTAAATCTTTCTATTTTCGATCTGATTTATTTTATTGTGATGGTCATGTCTCCCTATGTAGGTCGATGCTAACAATATATGTTCGCATTCTGAAGAGAAAGTTCGTGAAAGGTATTTCGCAAATAGATATCACCGCAACAAATAATGCCTTTCTTTTAATGATTTCCAACGCAACTCGTGCATCATCTCCGTGATACTCTCTCCCCTATATCCCGATAATACAAAACTAGCTGCCCTTCTGTGACCTTCATCTAAATCATCAGTCAGCCCCACTTGGTAGGGATCCCACAATGCGTAACAGTACTCCAAAATACAACGCACAAGTGTGGTGTAGGCAGTTTTTTCAATAGAGCAGTTGCATCTTCTAATTGTCCTGCCAATGAACCGTAGTCTTTGGTTCGCCTTCCCTACAATATTTTCTGTGTGTTCATTCCACTTTAAGTTGTTCGTAATTGTTACTCCTAGGTATTTAGTTGAATTTACGGCTTCAAGGTTTGACCGATTTATCGAGTAACTGAAATTTCTTTCTAGTGGTCATATGGATGACCTCACACTTCACATTATTAAGGGTCAATTTCCAGTTCTTGCACCATGCAGATATCTTATCTAAATCGTTTTGCAGTTGCTTTTGATCCTCTGGTGACTTTGCTGACCGATAAATGACACCATCATCCGCAAACAATTTAAGAGAGCTACTCCGCTTGTCTCTTAAATCATTTATAAAAATAAGGAAGAGTAGGAGCCCTATAACAGTTCCCTGGGGAACGATAATATCAATTCTATAACGTACTGTGTCCTTTCTGACAGGAAGGATGCAGAAGTTACTTAGTAAATGAGGCAGATTCTAGAAGAAAGGCTCAGAAGACGAAATGAATATTTGAGAGGGGACAGTTTACTTACTTTTAGTGTATCTGAATAACAACCTGATTATAATAAAGTATGTATGGTCATTCAGGAGGATCCGTCTTTTGAAGGGCGATACTTCTGGTTATACCGAACAAAAAACTTATAAGAAAGCTATACGTTGTACTTAATCGTTTTGCCGGCCGCGGTGGTCGAGGGGACTGAGGCACTACAGTCACGGCCTGCACGGCCACTACGGTCGGGGGTTCGAATCCCCCCTCGGGCATGGATATTTGTGCCGTCCTTAGTTGTAGCTAGTTCATAAGTAGTTTCTAAGCTTAGGGACTGATGACCCCGTAGTTAAGTCCCATAAGTTCTACAAATATGTGAACATGTGAACTTAATCGTTTCCGGGTAAACTAATGAAATAAACTAGAAACGGGAAAAGTGCAGGTGACAGTAAATTAAGATAGTGTTAGGTTATGGTTTGTTTAATTGTGTATGTATCCTCACAGAAGATGTTGAAACAGAACACCGTCAACTTCAGTGCATTTTGTTGCTCTTGTAGAGAGGTTGCCTTTACTTGAGCACAAGCAGAACTCACTGGCAACGCCTGTCTACAATAGCAACTAAATGCACTGAACTTGACGTGAACAGTTTCAATATCTTCTGTGAGGAATAAAATAAAATACAGATTAGTACACGATGTCTGCTATGATCTTCAGTCCCGAAACTGGTTTGATGCATCTCTCCACGCTACTCTACTATGTTCAAGGGTTGTCATCTCTCAATAAGAACGACAAACTACATTCATTTGAACATGGCACTGTATTCGTAGAGCTCGATTTCTTTTGGAATCTTTGTCTCGACTAGAATTGGGAGTCTCCTAGAATAAGATAAGACCGGCGAGATTGTGATCGGGCACATAAAAAAAAATGTCCAAATGTTTGTAAAACTTATGGGACTTAACTACGGAGTCATCAGTCCCTAATCTTACAAACTACTTATGAAATAACCTATACTAAAGACAGCGCAAACATAAATGTCCGAGGGGTGGATTCAAACCCCCGACGGGGAACGGTCTCGCGCATGGTAACATAGCTCCTCATTGCGCTCTGCCGCTTCGTCTCGGCCAGTATGAAGAAATGAAATTTTTAAACGTAGTGGCAAGCTGCTAAGGGGCTGCCGATGTGCCAGCAGATCAAGGCGGCATCAGTCTGATGCCCCTTAGTGGCTTGCCACTAAGTTTAAAATTTCATTTCTTCATACTTTCCGAAGCGAAGCGGCAGATTGCAATGAGGCGCAATGTTACGATGCGCGAGGCCGTTCCCCGTCGGGGGTTCGAATCCCCCCCCTCGGACATGGATGTTTGTGCTGTCTTTAGTATAAGTTAGTTACTTTCTAAAGTTTAGGGACTGATGACCCCGAAGTTAAGTCTCATAAGCTTTTGAATGTTCAGAGTGCTACCCTTAAACTAGCATTAATTTTTTTTTTTCATTCTTGAAACATGAGCATTCCTTACTGTTGTAAAAGACTCATGTGATGATATTACTTTCTGATGATGGCTACCTTTAGTGTAGTCGAAACCTAGATAAAAATATTTGTAATTATTTTAAGCAATTTGTCAATTATTTTACATCATACAAGGCCATGTACACAACGGTCAAAATTGAAAGCTGCAAGGAATATAAACCGAGAGGCAAAAGATCTATAGCAAGATCAATGAAGGGCTGGCTTTAACAGTTTTGAAGCAGACGGAATGAACCAAAGGGCCCAATCCTCGATCCGTATGATGATGATATTTTTTCCTACCACCATTCTCTTGATGGACGTCTTGCTGTCGAGCGGCATCCCCATGATGTCAGTGACTTTATCTTGGTTTCCCTTCTTCACCCAGTACCAGGCCGCTTGTTCCCTCATTTTGGCGTCCAGCGGATGGAGCCTCATCAGGACAAGAAGCGCCCCTTCAGGAGATGTCCTATAAGACCCTGCCGAGTGCAACAGGATGTTTCGTTGTATCTTTCTCACCGCCATGGCAGGCGCTACCCGTGTGAGCCTGTGCGCCTAGCTGTCAGAACCATAGCCCACAAAAGATACAAGTATACTGTTGTGGTAGAGCTTGATGAGTCTGAGCGGTAGGTGGAACCTTCGATGCCCAATCCTAGTGAGCCTGTGTAGTGCGACTGACGCTCTCTCAGTTACTACATCTATGTGGGCCATGAAGTTTCAGCGCTCGTCAATGATCACCCCAAGATATCTTGCCTGTGTTTTCGCCGAATCACTGGTACTCCTGATATCCTCACTGTCGGGTTCCGTACAAGGTTGCCCTTCAAGAGGAGGTAGTTGGACTTGTTAGGTGCAACTGAGAGTATAGTGGCTTGGCACCAAGCCGTCAGGATTTACAAAGCTCTTTCTACTCGTGGTTCCAGGTCCTCGCGGCTGCGACAACCTACCAGTAGGAGGACGTCGTCGGCATAGGCTATATCCTCTAGAATATCCACGCTGTTTTTCATATCCCTCAAGAGAGGCTCCATATTCAAATCCAAAGGAGTGGCCCCAGGACTGAACCGTGAGGGCACCTTAAGGGATGATAGCCAGACCACCATGTTTACATAGTAGCTCCTCAGACAACCATATAGGGGCCCTGGACTTAACTGCCATGGTGTAGCTTCTCCACTGTCCCCCCTCCCCCTGGAACAATTTGAGTAAAAAGGAGAGGCACTGGAACTGAGCCCCGGGGGTCGCGGGGGAACAGCGGAGCGTGTAGCGACGCGTAGAGCACGCTTCACGGAGCGCCGGCCAATAGCGCGTGGAGAATGTCGCCCCAGCCGTGACGGCAGCAGGAAGCTGCGAACACCCAGCCGGCCGGAACACGCCGGAATATTTGGAGAAATCTTGCACCGCGCAAGAACGACGCTGTCCGGAAGCAAAAACGCAGCGGGGCCCGCGAAAGAGCAGCGGCGATAGTGGGCTACTGTTGGCCCTCTCCATCGATATTCTGCGTGAGGCAGTTACGATGACCGTCCCCCGTCGTTGGAGCTGGCTACTCGTAAAGTTTGGAACATCTCGCGCACGGAAGGCATAGAGCGAAGTTTTGATCCTGCTATACACCACGTTTATTCGGAGTCTGGCCTGTGAGCGTGGACAGTTGAAGATTGTGGGACCTCTCAATCTGCCACCTAAAAGGACGATGATTTCTTGTTGCATTTTTGGCCGTTAGACCCCAGTTGGGATTCGGCTTGCCTGGTGCAAGTCTATAATGTGACGACACTGGGGCGACTAGAGCGTCGATAATGATGAAATGATGATAACACTCAGTCCTCCGATGGAGACATAAATCTTCCATAGGGTACCTTTTAAAACACGAAACACACTTTGGTTACGAAATCACCCACCGAACGAGGACCAATATTTGCCCATGTTCTGATTTACTAAGGTAGGACGTGTTGCAGTCACAACTACACAAAACGCAGTTATGAACCCGACCGCAACTAGCAAACTATTGAGGACATCACACACATGTCCATAGTCAAATGCTGCAGCGCCACCTACAGACATGGCTGTTTCCATAGTGTTGTCTAACCCTTTGTAGATGTAGTCTACCTAATCTAAAGGTCTCGCATTCCGCAAAAGTGCAAAACAGGCCAGATCATTTCATACTGGGGAAGGCTGTGACACTTATCGAACAGAACTAATGTAGACCCAAGGCTACGCCATGTTATGGTTTGTCGCTACAACCAATACACATCCGTCTGCCACCAAAACCAGGTTTTCAGAAAAACGGCGAGTGGGAGGGGTATTATCACACACACTATGAAAGTTTACCTACTGTATAAACACCGAAAGCTGACTATAACACAGAATCTGTATGTAATACATTTGCCGCGCTGGAGTAGCCGAGCGGTCTACAGCGTCTCGCTGCGGAGCGCGCGGTTGCTCGCCGTGGAGGTTCGAGTTCTCCCTGGGGCATGTGTGTGTGTGTTTGTCATTAGGTTAGTTTACCTAGGTTTAACCTAGGTTAAGACTGATGACCACGCAGTTTGGTCCGATAGATTTACAGATATTTGAACATTTGTAATACATTTTTTCAATATAATCACATTTAACGACCCTTTACGACGACAAATCAAACTCAAATGCATATTGTAGCAATATTTAAATGCAGTGTATGTTAGCTTCGTTGCATGCTTATGCCTAACCTGACACGTTTTATGTTTTGTGCACGTTTAATCCTTTAAGTTCGTGAGATCGCGCTACGGAACAGTGTTCCTTCCATAACATATATGACCATGTGCTGTGATTTTTCGGATGTATAACTAAAGCTGAATTGCGATCTAATCAAGCGGTCACTCCGAAAATAATATTGATTGGTACACACACACACACACACACACATACACACACACACACACACACACACACACACACACATATATATATATATATATATATATATATATATATATATATATATATATATTGTATATTGTAGTGGAGGATAGTTTGTTTTCGGACGTGAGTTCGTGTGTGCTCGAATTTGTTCGATAATTTCTTGGTTTTGTTTTATTATTGAGTTACCATGTCGGAATCCACTTCACTATTGCCTGTAGGAACTCTTTTGCTACATTACCATCAGTGCTTTAGTTGGGCCGGTACTGGTCGGTACGACGTACCGCCCAAAATTCAAACTCACTATTAGCTTACTGGCTAAAATCTGCAAAAAATAGACCAATTGTAAATTGTCGAAAGGATTTCGGAAAGAAAGATTGGAAGGTTTTGGGTTCGTTCGAATTGCGATCGTAACCGTCGAAGCGTTCAATTAGCACTTTTGCACAATTCCAATGGAATCTGACTGGCGGTCAAATGTTCGAATTAGCCAATGGAGAGTTCCGACTAGCCTGAAGAGAGACAGAGGAAACGCTTCTTACCGACTCCAAAGCATTTAAGAACTTTGCTCCAAAGAGATAAGCGACTACATACGCAAAGTCTTTTGTTTACAATATCGTTGCCTATTCGTTGAAGAAAGCAAGTGGTAAATTCCGGCAATTCTTTTAAACAATTAAGGGACAGTACATCGCAACATTTTGACTTAATTTCCATTGACTTAATCGCAGAACACTGCACGAGTTACGTATGTTTTCATGCTTAGCACGACACGTTTTGAGAACTACTCGCTGTTAAGATAAAATATTTACCGTAAATATTATATTTACTTAAACGTCTTTTTCGCACTGCAGTCAGTTTAAGATTATAAAATAGTGTGTCGTAGCACTAGTAGGAACTAAAATAGAACCGAATTTTAATCTCTTTGATCAATGCTTCTTCAGCTGGCTGGTTGTGTACGTGTTCAACTGTCGGTAACGCTGCCAGTTTTGCTTCTTACGGCGGTAAACGCTTGGTTCCAAGTTCCACGCGGTTCCATTCTCCGAATTTCGTAATGGTTTTCGTGCGATATAAGTCTGCTTTTAATTCCCGGCAGCAACACACACTCTTATTGTCTTCTGAAACGCCACTCCTGATTAGTTACGATAACATGTCGTTGTCCGAATCTGATGGGTAGTATCCTCATCTACACTAAACCCTTGAATACAATAAAAATTACTGGCGGAAGTAAAGTTGTGAGGCGGCATCGTGAGTCGTGTCGGGGTAGCTCAGTCGGTAGAGCGCTTGCCCGCGAAAGGCAAAGGTCCCAGGTTCGAGTCGTGGTTCCGGCACACAATTTTAATCTGCCAGGAAGTTTCAATAAAAATTAGTTAAAATCTGTAAATTATAGTTATATTTTGTTAATGTATTTACATGCCTAAATCTTCTTTTTCTCGATTTTCTAAAAAATGTCCATTTGACTCATTTCATGTGTAACGAGCAAAGTACCGTCTAAATTTTTTTCCGCCGAGCAGAGTACTGCCTAAATTATTTTTCCAACTAAGGCATCATCCCTAGTTTATGAATAATCCCCTAATCGCAGATATCAAAAATGTTCTAATGTTTGTAAATCTATAGGACCAAATTGCGTGGTCATCAGTCCGTAGCTTACAAACTACTTAAACGAAGGTAAACTAACCTAAGAACAACACACACACGCGCACACACACACACACACACACACACACACACACACATGCCCCAGGGAGGACTCGATCCTCCGACGCGCTCCACAGCGAGGCGCCTTAGACCGATCGGTTATTCCACCGCGGTTCTCCGATATCCTATTAACTTCTACCATTTAGAACAAATTGTACCAATAATGGAGCGTTTTAGAGAATCCTTTATGTGGCAGTGCTTTGGTACAGTATTTGCCGTAATATGGGCTTCATTGTCACGCAGTATGGCGTTTCCTCAAGTTCTGCTTGTGACGTAGAATGGCGTAGCAGTGACTTACTACTGTTAGGTTGAAGTAACTGAGGCTTTGGAAGATACATAAGTGCTATACGATTAGAAGCACCGAGCGACGTGGCGTAGTGTTAATACAATGTACTCGCATTTGGTAGGATTGGTAGGATGGCACTTCAAACCCACCGCTGGCTATATAGGTCTATGTTTTCTTTGTTTTCCCTAAATCACTATAGGAATATGTCGTGATGGTTCCACTGACGGGGCACGACCGATTTCGTTCCGCATCCTTCCCCTCCTCCCCCCCCCCTCTCTCTCCACAATAGAAACGCACTGGCATGATCTATGGCCCGCTTTAGGTATTTCTGTAGTTTTATGACTTTTTTAAAAATATTTTCCTGTAGAATTGTTTTGCAAATATCACTAGCTTCCTTGCCGTGGTAGTTTCTCCTCTTAATCAAGTTTATTATCTTCGTCTGTACTGATTTACGTGAATCAAGTGACTGTATCAAACCGCCATTATTTTGACAAATATCTCATAAGTGGTACGAGTTACGGAAAAAAAACCATGAGGGAGCAAATTTGTAGAGCATTTTGTCCCATAGGAACACTATTATTCGATTTTCGACTCAGAGGGACGCTCTTTTCTTGAAATTCTGTTGAGGAAATTTAGAGGACCGTAATTTGAAGCTGAGTGTAGTACGATCTTGCTGCCACCTACTTATATTTTGCTTAGTGATCACAAAGACAAGATAAGAGAAATTAGGGCTCGTACGGAGGCATATAGGCATTCTTTTTTTCCTCGTTCTATTTGGGAGTGTAAAATGAAAGGAAATGTCTAGTAGTGGTACAGTGTACCCTCCACCACTCACCTTACGGTTGATAGCGGAGTATGTATGTAGATGTAGAAAGTAGTGTTTACATGGGAAGAGTCAGAATGTGAATGAGTCCTTCAATAGTGTCGTGTTGTTGGCCTTATGACTCTAAAGTTAGCAGTGTCCGATGACGTAATAACATTTAATGGTGGAAACTATGAACGACTGAAAGTTCTGGAGAAGTTAGGTGTAAGATTTGTACAGAACACATGTAAAGGACTGCAGGGGCGGAGGAGTTTCGTTTATGCACAGCAGAACTGACTGCCCAGCAATGTAACAAAAGAAACAAGAAAGAAAGAAAAGAAAGCAGGGGTGGCTGTCATACTGAAGAGGACACAGACAATGGACCAGGGCATATCTAGTGCATAAGAGACTAAGAAATGAAAGTCTGTAAAAGAATTTGTAATAAAAAATATTAAAACCTCAATGTCTCAGAACTACATTTTTGTCCTAAATGGCCCTTTTTCTCCAAACGTACTGAGAGTAGAGAGATGAAATTTTCACAGCATGTCAAGTTTAAGATTATGCACATACGGAACTAGAATAATAAAAAATTTTTTTTTGTTAATTTTTATGTTCATTTGATTAGACTATTGAGCCAAAAAAATTATTTGGCAAGAAAAAACATAATGTAATTCACAATAGAATTTTTTAAAATAATTCTAGTTTAGTATATCTACTAAAGTGCATTAGATAAATGTAGAAAATTGGAAGCTGGTGTCTTAAAAAATTTCCAAGATAATGGGTCGCAAAGTTCGATAAATTAGGCCATTATTTTCATTTAAATTTTGAGCTGTCAAAAGGCGATATCAAAGGTCCACTTTTAGAGTTACTACCGTAATTGAAAATGGGCAAAAATCCGAGCGTAAGATCCATCTCTAATGACCACGCTATCGACTGCTAAAACCTGATCTTAGTGTAAAAGTCACGCCCCTCTGCCTCTTTGAAAAGCATCCGTCGATTCCTACAGTTCCGAAAACACTGACCGTCATTACGCAAATCCGTGTGAGAAATATCGGAAATAATAATTTAAATTTTGTAACTGATTATTGAAAAATTTATTTCAATGAATGTTCTGGGACGGCTCAGCCTGAATAGTCTCCAATGGAGAAAACCGAATGGGAAGACCGATTACGCGACCAATGAGATGCTCTGTGAACGCACGCGTTGGGACGTAGATGATGGCTGGCCGGTGATAGAAGGGGATCAGAGCAGTCTGTAAATCACTCGACGCTGCTACGTGCAACGGTAGCGGCCGCGAGGAGGCAGAAAAAAAGACACCCGACTCATCCCGCGGGGTGCTGCAGGAGGCAGGTAAGGTACTCGACGAATAAAAAAAAAGGAGCAGAGGAAAGGAAGAACAAGCGGCCGAAGGCTATTGCCAGAAAACGTGATTTCCTCCCGGCCGGTGTAATTGGCCGGCGGGCGGCATATAAACTGCCACCGAACAAGCGATCGCGCCGGGCCCGGCACAGCTGGCCTTTGTTGCTGGGCGCTTTTTACGGGCTTCTCACGGCCGCGGAAACGACGCGTCTGGGGCTCGTCCGGGACACGCTTCGTTTGCGCCGCCAGCGACACCTCGGGAATGGGCAGCGCGGCGTGGGCTACGCGTCGGCCGAATTTGGCGATGAAGTGTGTACTTACGACGACGGGGAAAAAACACACACACAATACCGTCCCTAATAAGGTGTAGCAAAACCATCGACGTACACAACAGCTTGCACTAGTCTCGGAAAATCTGTATAAGTGCATGAGTCAAGACAACTTTTAAAAACATTATTTTATCAGTTTTTTTCGGTTAGAGAACGCCGCAGCTATTTTCGTAATAATACTGTAATAAATAAATACTGTAACCAGCCACAAGATTTTTGTAAATCAGTTTACTTCGCGATTATTAATTTCGCGCCTGAGCCCATCATCAGATGGTAGTGTTGATTTCGGGTCTACATTGATGCAGCGGCGGACTAATGGGTGGGGGGGGGGGGTGGCTGACCGCCCCGGGCCTTGGGTCTTGGGGGGCCTCCAAATACCCTGGAGAGGACATTTTATTATTATTATTATTATTATTATTACTATTATTATTTGGAGCGCGCTTGGCATCTCGTTCTGCTGGGCCTCGAAATCTGGAAAGCTATTTTTCAGACTGTCCTGCGCCTCTCGTCCTCGAAGGGGCCTCAAATTCTTTTTAAAGTAATACATGTATTTCCAAGTGGACCGGGGGGGGGGGGGAGACTCCGTTCGTTTCGCCGCCGCCCCGGGTCACTAACAGCCTCAGTCCGTCACTGCATTGATGTCCTAAAATAACAAACTGAATCCACAGGTTACAAATTTTACCTATGGATTAAGCGAAGGAAAAACTACATTTCTAGCTTTCGGAGATTTGGAGAAAGCTTTTGGCGGTGTTTGCCGGCCGCGGTGGCCGAGGGGACTGAGGCGCTCCAGTCACGGTCTGCACGGCCAATACGGTCGGGGGTTCGAATCCCCCCTCGGGCATGGATATTTGTGCCGTCATTAGTCTTAGTTAGTTCATAAGTAGTTTGTAAATTTAGAGACTGATGACCCCGTAGTTAAGTCCCTTAAGCCACTCCAAAAAATATAAACTGTTCTAATCGAAGGTGCAGAGTTACCATAATGTTTCTGAAGCTTCTCTTCAGTCTCCTGAGGCGTTTTGCCTTTCATAAAGTAATGTTTGATCACCACACGAAATTCTTTTCCGTCCATTATTTGACAATCACACGACTTCCTTGATTCACACGAATGCCAAACACAAAGAAATAGATCAATATGGTATCAAATTGTCAGGGCTCTCCTACATTGGAATAGCACCCCAGCAAAGAACGCAAATAGGAACTATCCTTCCTTGTTCCTCAGGCCGAGGTGATCAACAAGTAATACAATATTTCTTGAGACAACATTGTCTCGTTATACGAAAGGTATTAAACATAAGGAGAGGCATTCAATTAAAATTTATGCTGTGGGCGGGATTCGAACCCAGGACCACCTACTTACTAGGTAGGTGCTTTAGACCACCCAGCCAACACAGCGTTGTACCCAAAGCAACTACACGAACTGTTTTAAATCATGTCTCCCTCCACACCACATTCTTTAATTCTGCCTCATGTTCCTTGTGAAATGCGTATGAATATGGATGATACTTGGTTTGCGATCTTCCCGAAGATGCAACTAACTAAACATGTACTCGATACGCGCCTTCGGTGCCATCTCTCGGACTTTGCACTGACTTTTCAAACACTACTCGTAGTGTTTTGAAGGAGCAGGAGCTAATCTTCATTTAATTAAAGAGAGTAGCTTGCCCACAGACTAGAGGAATGTTCTAGACTTGCGCATAATAGTTCGCGATCGGGAGCGCTCACTTTAGTTCGCGACTCTGCCACAAACTTGTTTGCTCTTTTAGTTCGTCTGCTCCCAGTGACGGCTGAGCGGCGTGGTCTGCGCGTACAGGTGGAGGGGGAAGTTCCCCCACCTAGCTGCTTCATGCGCTTGCTGCTTGAGCCGCTAACGATATCACGCAAACCAACAAACAGTTTGTGGATAATTTCTCGCGTTTAAGTTTAGATTTATCTCTATATCTTGGCATTATGGAATTTATTAGTCAGATATTACAGAGTGCAGAACACATCAAAATAGAAATTTTGTAGCTCTGAACTATGTAATCTAGCAGGCAGACGCTCACCTCAAAATGACTCATCAGCACAAGGCAAACACATGATTTTTAATTCTGCTGCGTGCCCTCTCGCTATTGCCCGTCGGTCTTCGGAAAAGAATCCAACGAACTATGAAGCGAGATACATTTGGCATAATCGTCCGCTGCTCCTATTTCGTCCGCTCCTTCTAGTTTGTCCGCTCTTTTTGGCTTTTGCTACCGCTGCTAAAAGAGCTCTTTTTTATATAATGAATTAGTGTTGCCAAAGCATGTATTTTTGGGCAATTTGACATCAAATACTTAGGCAAATAAACCAGTTATTTACACGAATGGGAGATACAATGGTATTCAGCTACTTTGCATACAGAGTACTCGTAGTACTTTATTTTTAAAATAGATTTCTTGTGACAGTGAACTACGAAACTACAGCTGAGCTTATAACGTTGCCATTGCTTTGTATGATGCCATAATTGTTAAAGTAGATTCCGCGATTATATTTTTTTGGACAAGGAATTGATGGTACCGAATGTTTGAATTTGAAATAAGTTAGTTAAAGTACAGCACAAAATGAATATTAAAGCAAATAAACCGCGGGTTACATATTAAATTAGGGCACCATACAAGCAACAGCACGTTATAAGACTTACGGAAAGCATCTAGCTGGATCCTGCGCTTCGTATTGTAGAAGCTGGAAATGATAACTTTTGCTTATTTAATATGTAAATGTTCAGAATACTTTCCGTAGGAGATCAATGTTCGGACTGTTCACTTCGCTTTTCATTGTGTGTGACCGCGGGTGGAACATGAAGTTACTTACTGGTAATGATAGAATAATAATTAAAAAAATGATCGGACTTCGTGAAATTACAAAAGAAATGACTGCAAGTTCTAAAATCAAGCAAAGTATAGTATTAGGATGATTGATTGATTGAAATTTGGCAGACAATGCGAAGCGATTGTAATGGCGTCTGAACATTAAACTATTACGGAGCCGAAGGAGCTGAAAACGTTAAGAAATTAAATATTTGATGTGGAGGAGTTTGATTTAAATGAAAACCAAGGAGAGGGAATTGCTTTTAAATTTAAATAATATATTTTCAGCAACAGCTTGCATTATTCTTACTTACATGAATGGATACAGGTATGAAAGACGTGTTGTCACATCAGATACAGACCAGAGCGAGAGTAAAACTACTATCACGGTTCCGTCTTCTCGCTTGTTCGTATGTAAAAAATGACGAACGAAATTAAATTAGTTGCACTGCGAGTCAGAGGGAACCAGAGGCGATAAGCATCGCTGATCAAAGATAAACAAAAACAAAAAACAAAACAAAAACTGGCAGAAGAGAATCACACGATTCTGCACGCTCTCGCGTCCTCTCGCTGTTCCCCGTCAGTCTTCGCAAAAGGGGCGGACGAACTAAGAGGCGAGGGATCTGCGAACTACTTTGCGTAGTTCGCCTGTGGGAGCGCTCTTCCGAACTAGTTCGTTAGCGAACTACACAAGACTAGAATGTTCCCACATCAATTAGCGCCTTCATTTGCGTTTTATATTTTAAAAAAAATTGGTGGAAGACCTTTAATTTACAAACTAATGCAAATTATGGTGTAAACTGCTGTGAATGGTTGCTGATGACGATCCCAACGGTCGAAACACGTAGCGAATTGAAGAGGCGCGTGCCGAAGTTCATAATTTAAAGTGAGTGGCGGCGCTTTAATGTGAATGTTTCACGACTGACACGAACTCTACATCAACATAAGCGTCAACATTGGAATTATTCAGCGGGGTAGCTGGCCAAGAAACTAGGGGAATGTTCAAAATGTTCAAATGTTTGTATAGTCTATGGGACTTAACTACGGGGTCATCAGTCCCTAAACTTACAAACTACTTATGAACTACTTACGAACTAGGACGGCACAAATATCCATGCCCAAGGGGGGATTCGAACCCCCGACCGTAGTGACCGTGAAGACCGTGACTGGAGCGCCTTAGTCCCCTCAGCCACCGCGGCCGGCACTAGGGGAATGTTCCTACATCAACTGGCTCCTTCATTTGCGTTTTATATTGAAAAAAAATTGTCGGAAGACCTTTAATTTGCAAATTATGGTATAAACTGCTGTGAACAGTTGCTGATGACGATCCCACCGGTCGAAACACGTAGCGAATTGAAGACGCGCGCGCCGAAGTTCATAATTTAAAGTGAGTGGCGGCGCTTTAATGTGAATGTTTCACGACTGACACGAACTCTACATCAACATAAGCGTCAACATTGTAATTATTCAGCGGGGCACTCCGGCGTGACGGGTAACACGCCGGAGCACAAAAAGGCGGCTGCCAGAGACGGCGCCGGTGACGAGACCGCCGACTCGGCCATATCCGCTCCGCGCGATGGCGGCTGACACGCGGACTTAACACGGCGGGCGAGCGCAACTTGCGCCCGCTGTCCGCCTGAATAATTCGCCAGCCGGAGGGCGGCGGCGGCGGCGGCGGCAGCGGCGGGTCGCCGATTCGACCCCCGGCGCGGCGCGGCTGCGCTCGTCTGCCTCGCCTCGCCCCGCCGCCGCCGTCATTCCATTACCGGATGGCGCGGCGCCGCGGTACAGTCGGTGTCACTGCACTCTGCGCCTAATTGGGAACACGCGGGCTGTTTGATAAGTCAGGGACTTTGACACGGCATCGCGCGCGCATCGCATGTTTCATTACCTCTCTGACGCCGCGCCGCCTCTTTGGACGTGCGCCCTGCTCGGGATTTGTTTCGCCTCGTTCGTCAGAAATTGGCATTCAGCTTAAAATCTGTTCGCTTGTTTGACCGTTTAAATTTTGTTTTCTTTTTTTCCGCCTGGAAAACCCGACGTCTGAAACCCAGATCGTAAATCATCTTCAGAAGATATCGAGAGTATTTGAACTGCTAAAAATCCCTAAACAATGGAATTTTCAAGGAGGTTAGAATCTCTGGAGTTGCCCTAACAGTGAGAAGTGAAGCCAGCAGACTGCGCACTCCGGCATTTATTTTTGCTCAAAACATTTGTCGTATTTCTTGTCGTTGAAATGCACGTCATATCTACATCTACATGGGATACTCTGCAAATCACATTTAAGTGCGTGGCAGAGCGTTCATCGAACCACCATTATCCTACTTATGTCCCATTCCATTCTCGAATAGCGCGCGGAAAGAAAGAACACCTGAATCTCTGTGTTCGAGTTCTGATTTCTCGTATTTTATTCTGATGATCATTTCTACCTATGTAAGTGGGAGTCAACAATATATTTTCGCATTCGGAGGAGAATGTTGGCGAATGGAGTTTCGCAAGTAGCCCACGCCGCAGCGATAAGCGCCGTTGTTGTAATAATTCCCATCCGAGATCCTGTATCATTTCCGTGACGCTGTATCCTCTGTATCGTGACAATACGAAACGAGCTGCCCTGCACTCTTTCGATGTCCTCCGTCAAACCCACCTGATAAGGATCCCACACTGGGCAGCAATACTAAAAAAATGGACGGACAAGTGTAGTGTATACAGTTTCTTTTGTAGTTCTTTTGCATATTTTATGGGTCCTGGCAATAAAACGCAGTCTCTGGTTCCCTTTTTTTACGACATTATCTGTGTGTTCTTTCCAGTTTAAGTTTGAAGTAATACTAATTTCTAGGTATCTTCAGAACTCAGCAATTGAGAGTATTGGAACTGCTAAAAATACCTCAACAGTGGAATTTTCAAGGATCTCTGGATATGCCCTAACAGTGAAAAGTGAAGCCAACAAACTGCGTACTCCGGCATTTGTTTTTGCCCAAAACATGTGTCTTAGTTCTAGTCGTTGAAATGCACGTCATATCTACATCTACATTGGATACGCTGCAAATCACATTTAAGTGTCTGACAGAAGTTTCATCGAACCACCATTATCCTATTTATCTCTCACTCCATTCTCGAATAGCGCGCGGGAAGAAAGAACACCTGAATCTCTCCGTTCGACCTCTAATTTCTCGTATTTTATTCTGATGATGATTTCTACCTATGTAGGTGCGAGTCAACAATATATTTTCACATTCGGAGGAGAATGTTGGCGATTGGAGTTTCGTAAGTAGGCCACGCCGCAGCGATAAGCGCCGTTGTTGTAATGATTCCAATCCCAGATCCTGTATCATTTCCGTAACGCTGTCTCCCCTGTAGCGTGACAATACGAGACGAGCTGCCCTTCTTTGGACTTTCGATGTTCTCCGTCAAACGCACCTGATAAGGATCCCACACTGGCCAGCAATACTCCAAAAATGGGCGGACAAATGTAGTGTATGCAGTTTCTTTTGTAGTTCCGTTGCATCTTTTAAGGGTTCTGCCAATAAAACGCAGTCTCTGGTGCTTTTTTCCCAGGACATTATTTACATGTTCTTTCCAGTTTATGTCTGAAGTAATAGTAATTCCTAGGTATCTTCAGAACTCAGCAATTGAGAGTATAGGAACTGCTTTAAAAAAAACCAATAATGAAATTTTCAGGGAGGTTAGAATCTCTGGAGATGCCCTATCAATAAAAAGTGACGCCAGCAAACTGCGCACTCCGGAATTTGTTTGTGCCCAAAACATTTGTCGTATTTTATTGTCGTTGAAATGTACGTCATATCTAAGTAAATACACCTATGTGGGTGTCCATTTAGTGGCTATATGTAAAGAGGGCAATATTCACACAGGGTTCTAAGCCAGAAATCTTCGTTTTGGGCACAAAAGCATGGCCTCTCTGTCTTCAATCAATGCTTGCTCTCAGCAGATGCAATGCCGTTTCCCTTTATTCTAACCTCGTTGGGAATATTCACTGTGACAGGTTAAGGGTGGCGATTATCTCTGGAACAACCGGTTTTCGGATTCGCAGATTCTCCAATTTAACCCAACAGTTGAAATGGCACAAAATAACCGATTTTCGAATGAACCTAATTTCGTATTTTATTTATATATTTCCTGTTATAGACGCACACCTCTAACAAAGATTGAAAAACTGTACTGGATTTTCGGAAGTAAAAAGGCCATTTTCTTGCTGCAAAGTACTTATTTTTCCCTGGCGCGTTTCGCCTTCTTACATTAACGAATCCTCAGTGGGTTATGTTGACAGCATATGACTGGTGTGTCTTTATATAATTTAGTTACAAGATCATCTTCTGGATTTCCGATATAGACCACATGGAAAAGCATTGCATGGTGTGAATAAGAATATTGTTTCTGTGGCTCGGAAGCACAGTGGTAGAGCGTCAAATTAGGGATCCAAAGGTTGCGGGTTCGGTCGCTGCTCACTCCTAGAATTTTTATCTGTCACTTTCACTTCTACCGTCTCTGACAATATTGTTCATGTGATAAAAGGCAGATCTGCACCATGGTTTGGAATCCATGTTAAATTGTAGGTCCCCCATATAACTGGTTACAGAAATCAGGTCGAAGGTCGGGGGAAGTCGAAGGTTGGACCATCCCTAATTACGTAGTATGGTGTTCAAACCAATCTTCAGATTGTTGACTGCTTTACCTTTTTTGTGGCCATCTTCTGCAGCAAACGCCATTTTTCGTAAGTAAAAGTGCCGTTTTCTTTCTGCAAAGTATTTATTTTTCTCAAATACGTTTCGCCTATTTAATTTCAAGAATCCTCAGTGAGTTATGTTGACTATATACGTCTGGAATCTGTGTATACTACTTAGGAAGTTCCGTTTGTTATTAACGCCATGGCAGGCATTGAACATTTTTTTGATTCCCGAGCGACGTCGAACATATGACGGCATCTGCGATGAAGTATATGAACCAAACGCTGTCTTATCAATGTAATAAGTATAATTATTATTTTGTTGTGTAAACCACCAACAACACATTTTAGTCCTTTGTTCTAGTTTTACTAAATTGCCTTGTAAGCATATCAATTCCTCGTTCTATTCGTTCTGCTTTTTCTTCTCCACATGGAGTGAAACATCTTGTAGTAAAATCGGTAGAACATTACGTACGAAATCAGCATACATTGTACCATTTAGATTGCCATCGATAAAATAGGGACCAATTACCCTTCCTCCCATAATGCCGCACCATATATTAACCCGCCAAGGTCACCGATGTTCCACTCGTCGTGGGTTTTCCGTTGCCCAATAGTGCATATTAAGCCGGTTTTCGTTACCTCTGATTGTGAATGACGCTTCGTCGCTAAACAGTTCGCCTAAAAAAAAAAAAAAAAAAAAAAAAAAAAAAAAAAAAAAAAAAAAAAAAAAAAAAAAAAAAAAATAAAAAAAATAAAAAAAAACTGTTATCGTTCCGTAATCTATTTTGTGCCCAGTGGCAAAATGTACACGGCGTTCAAAGTCTTCGCCATGCGAATCCTGGTGCATAGAAATATGGTACGGGTGAAATTTATGTTGATGTAGAATTCTCAACACCGACGTTTATGAGATTCACGATTCTCGCTCAATTTGTCTGCTACTGATGTGCGGATTAGCCGCAACTGCAGCTAAAACACTTACTTGGGAATCATCGTTTGTTGGAGGTCGTGGTTGACGTACCTCTTGTGGCTGAACAGATCCTGTCTCTTTAAATAACGTAACTATCCGATGAAAGGCCGCGGTGGAGTAGCCGAGCGGTCTAAAGCGTCTCGCTGCGGAGCGCGCGGTTGCTCGCTGTGGAGGTTCGAGTCCTCCCTGGGGCATGGGTGTGTGTGTTTGTCCGTAGGTTAGTTTACCTAGGTTTAAGTAGTTTGTAAGCTACGGACTGATGACCACGCAGTTTGGTCAGATAAGATTTACAAACATTTGAACATTTTCGATGAAAGGTCGATACATTTGGATGATGTCTTCAAGGATAACGATCAACATACATAGCACTGGTCCGTTGGGCATTTTGATCACAATAACCATACATAAATACCATATCGACCTTTTCTGCAACTGGTAAACTGTCCATTTTAACACGAGTAATGTATCACGAAGCAAATACAGTCCGCACTGGCGATATGTTACGCGATTCAAATCAAATGGTTGTATAGCTTATGGGACTTAACTACGGGGTCATCAGTCCCTAAACGTACAAACTACTTACGAACTAGCTAACACTAAGGACGGCACAAATATCCATGCCCGAGGGGTGATTCGAACCCCGACCGTAGTGGCTGTGCAGACCGTGACTGGAGCGCCTCAGTCGCCTCGGTCACCGCGGCCGGCTGTTACGCGATAACACGAACTTATATGTTTGTGACTATTACAGCGCCATTGATCACAAAGCGAAAAAAGTGTTCCAAATCAAACATTCATATTTATTTGCGTACTAGACAAATATGTAATAAAATATGGGGTACCTATTTTTAAAAAAATGCAGTTGATATCCGTTTGACCCATGAAAGCGCCATCTAGCAGGGCAACCATAACGCCATCAGTTTTCCCCCTGCAAGCTAAAAAAGTTTTGTTCTTTGTAGTTTTTTCGTTTAACGCTTAATTCGTGAGAAATTTGGCCCGGTCACTATCAAAATTATTTACGGCATGTATGACATTAACTGCGAATGAATAAATGTTTACCCAGCCGGGATAAGAACCCAGATCTCCTGCTTTCTGGACAGTTGCGTTGACCCCTACACCACTGGGGACACAGCTATCACCACCCCTGCACGGATTACTCGAGCATGCCTTGTGTCAGATACAAATTCTCAACTTTACGCTGCCCAGTATTACTCAAGCTCGTAGTTGTTGTAAGCTGTGTGTGTGTGTGTGTATGTGTGTGAACTCTGCAAACATTAATAATTAAAAACTTGAATGCTCACTGCGCGAATCGTACCTGTCCGGAATAGTTTTAGTCATGCTAATTACGCATGGACAAATCTTCATTACGAACTGTCATGTGACGTTATTAACATCATTAATACCAAAAAAATGTCTATGTCAGTATTGATTCACCTCTACATAAACCCTCAACTGCAGAAACTAGTATCCACCGTCCTAGTGGACACTCGTCATAATCCAGAATGAAAATTTCACTCTGCAGTGGAGTGTGCGCTGATATGAAACTTCCTAGCCGTCCGCATTGGCCAAGCGGTCTGGGGCGCGCCAGTCTGCACAGCCGGTACGATCGGAGGTTCGAATCCTCTCTCGGGCATGGGTATTTGTGTTGTCCTTAGCGTAAGTTAGTTTAAGTTAGTCAAGTAATTAGTGTGTAAGTCTAGCGACAACCACGCAGTTTGGTCGCATAAGACCTCACACACATTTTGATCAAACTTCCTAGCAGATTAAAATTGTGTTCCGGAACCGGAATTAGAACCTGGGACCCTTCCTTTCGTGGGCAAGCGCTCTACCGTCTGAGCTATCCCGACACGCTTCACGGTCCGTCCTCACAACTCTACTTCTGCCAGTGCCTCGTTTCCTGCTCTCCTAACTTCACAGATGTTCTCCTGCGAAACATGCAGGAATAGCAAGGATATGGTGGAGACATGGCTTCTGTGAAGTTAGGAAAGCCGGAGGCGAGGTACTGGCAGAAGTAGAGCTTGAAAGTTTCTTGCTTGTCCTCTGTTACAAAATTTACGTCTGCTGCGAAAGTTATGTGTTTTACCATATTATCTAAGAAATGTAACTGACTGACGCTACTTGAATGAAATGTAACTGAATGTGTTTGAACTTGTTCTACCTAAATGCCTTTGCACAACGTTATGTTAATCTGACTGCGTATTGTTTTAACTGTATTCTATGTGAATGTAAAGGTACTGCAAAACCTATCTGAGTGCGTAATGTTTATTATAATGAGCCACAAACTGCTAATTGTTTCTGCATGAAAATGTCGTAACAAAGTTAACTGTCTGAAAATTACTGATACTAAAAATCACTGTGTTATTAATTCTGGCCCTACAAACTTGTTTCTGACCGAACTAACAATATTTAACGGAATGTAACGAACACAATATTTATCAATGCAACTGTCTGAAAATTACTGATACTAAAAATCACTGTGTTATTAATTCTGGCCCTACAAACTTGTTTCTGACCGAACTAACAATATTTAACGGAATGTAACGAACACAATATTTATCAATGCAATCTGACTCAGTGCAAACACTTGTTAACCTGAATACTGTATGAATTGTCCTACCCTGAAATCTGTAAATCATACTGAACTATAAGCTTGATAAAAACTGATTATGTCTCACTTTCACTTTTCGATTACTTTTACTTGCTAACCTGGATTGTTTATTTATTTATTTTTATTTTAGCCACACTGCATAAATTTGCGCAACACCAAACTGCTTCCTGCTGTACTAACTACTGGAAAACATCTGTGGCACTTTTAATAAAAACGTGAGGAGGGATAAACTGGTAATCTGTTTAAGAAACTCGAACTAATTATTAAAAATGAAATATCTGGTTTATTTTCTAACTGATGTGACTTTATGAAAATTACTAACAATATCATGTTTTGGATTTTAAAATCCTTCAGAGAAAAATATAAAATTATTTTTAAACAAAGATAAACATTTATTTACTGTTAATAAATTTAACTCGATTTACACAAATAATGTTACAACAATACCATATTTCAAGAACACTATCCATGAAATTCCTATTTCATAAAAAACGCAATCTCAAAACTAAACTGTTATAATAAATACTTTTCCTAACACAGAAAGGGGTCCCTAGCATGAATCGTGAGACCACAAGCTAAGAGCAAGATCTATCCCGACCGTTATTGTTACCATCAGTTCAGCCTAACAATGCGAAGTTATATCATAGAAACATACCATAGAAAGTATTTCATGAAAAACTTTACCTTATGAAAACTTCAAAAGATCGTTTCTGCAACGTCATCTATTCCTTTCGTCTCCATATCTTAAACAAACTGCTTGGTTCAGCGTTCAAGTCTCAAAATCTCATCTCCTCGCCTATCCCGCCTTAACGACAACTGCACACAACCACTGTCTCTACGCTTCTGTAATCTCATCTGCGCACAGTCTACACTCTCAATTATCACAACCTTACTTCCCGGCAACGATACTATCACCGTCTCCAATATCGATAGCACTGCCATCGAAATATAAGCCTGCAACCAAAGATAAACGACCCATGCCTGACTAGCTTGACACTGGACTCAAATTCGCAGTACATTTGACCTTCCCATAGCAGGTATCTTACAAGGTGTGTGGACCGACCGTGAAGCGTGACGGGATAGCTCACACGGTAGAGTGCTTGCCCGCGAAAGGCAAAGGTCCAAGGTTCGAATCCCGGTTCCGGAACATATTCTTAATCTGCCGGGAAGTTTCACTTGTCATAATGCTGTGACTCATGCACGAAAGATATCGGAATTAAGTAGTATGCAATACGTCAGCGGCAAGAGACAAAAGAAGAGATAACAAAAAAAAAACCTTAAATGACAGAGTCTGTCAATTTATTTCGTGGCGTGGTAATCTAAGAGAGCAAATTACCATTTTTGTTGACACGTGGCGCGTCCCTTTGATCTGTCACGTTTAACGGGAAGCGCAGTCGCTTCGGCAGAGAGTGGGGTACGGGAGGGAGGGAGCCAGGCAGATTTCAGGAAGGGTGGAGGGGGTAGGGGGGGGTAGGTTTGAGGGGCGCCAGTTTGCAGCGCGCACAGAGGTTACCGATAGCTCCCCGATGTGAAAAGCGATATTCGGGCAGGCGAGGCGCGGGTCGGCGCGGTGTCCATTAATAATGATGCGCAATTGCCGGCCTCCCTCTGCCCTCTGCGCGCTTCTGTGCGGGGCAGCGCGCGACCGCACGGGGACTCATTCCCATCATTTGCCGGCCTGGGGCGCGGGGGAGGGGCGCGAGCAATCACGGCCCACTGTGCCACGCGCCACCGAGAGGGGGCCGCGGCCGGCGGCCGGCCACGGCGACGCCAATGTCGACGAGGTCGCCTGCTGTAGCGTCCGTGGGCTGCCGCTGGCCGGCCGCGGTGGCCGAGGAGACTGAGGCGCTTCAGTCACGGTCTGCACGGCCACTACGGTCGGGGGTTCGAATCCCCCCTCGCGCATGGATATTTGTGCCGTCCTTGTTCGTAAGTAGTTCATAAGTATCATACAATGTAAGCTTTCACGGCCGGCGTCAACTTCATTTAAAACTTCCGGGCTCATAAGCCGTGGTCGATTTATAAAACTTTCCCCTAACGTTTCATCTTCGGCTGCGGAAGACATCTTCAGAGGTAGAATGGCGAACTGCGATGAGAACTTGAGGGAGCGCCGTATATATAGGCAATGTAGAGGGCACCACAAGAAATCACGTGACGTCTGCTACGACACTATCTCTGGTATTGCCAACATTCTTGACAGAGAAGAATCGATTGTCATTTCGCTGGTGTAAAGCAGAAGTCCAAATTCTGTCTAATTTAACAGCTTCCTTTTTCCTGTTAAAGTTATTACGATGTTTATAGATCTCGATTGCTTCTCTATAAGTGCGCGCATGATAGTGCAAAGTTTTTGAGATGACACTAGTCTCACTAAATTTAATTTCATGATTGCCATCTTGGTATACATGTTCCGCTACGGCCGATTTCTCCGTGTGCCCCAAGCGGCAATTACTTTTATTTACGGTTGAAATCAAAACAAACTGTTTTTATTCTACTAAATTTTGTTTATTAACTAACTAGTTTTCGGCTTATTAGGCCATCGTCAGGTAAACTGTTGACATGCGTCGACAAAGACGCTATTGCTTGGTTCTCAAAGATGTTAAGACAAAGAAAATGTCAAATCCAAAGACCAAGTAATCTGTGTAGTGTATCTTTGTCTTAACATCTTTGAGAACCAAGCAATAGCGTCTTTGTCGACGCATGTCAACAGTTTACCTGACGATGGCCTAATAAGCCGAAAACTAGTTAGTTAATAAACAAAATTTAGTAGAACAAAAACAGTTTGTTTTGATTTCAACCGTAAATATGGAAGCGTTCTACCAAGAAGCGACGGAAGAATCCATTTATATAATTACTTTTATGTTCGACCAGACGAGTATTGACGCTCCTTTTTGTAGTTCCAATGTAGACTGAACCACAGCTGCAGGGAATTTTATATACACCTGGTGTATTCAACGGATGTCGTACATCTTTCGCAGATCTTAAATACTCTTTTATCTTCCTTGTAGGTCTGAAAATGGTTTCTACCCCATACTTGTCCAGCACTTTTCCAATACGGTCTGTAACCTTATTTATGAACGGAAGAAAAACTTTCCCCTTAGGCGGTTGTTGTTCCTTGTTAACATTAACTTTTTCCCTATGACGAAGGGCTCTGTCTATTTCTTTGTTAGAATAACCGTTCTTCTGGAAGGTGGATCGTAAATGCTCCAACTCATCTTTTAAATAAGTAGGTTCACAAATTTTATGCGCCCTGTCAACCAATGCTTTAACCACACCTCTTTTTTTTCATAAGTATTTTGTAAGTTTAGCTTTACAAACATTTGAACATTTAAGCTGCCGCTGACTGCCTGTCTTGAGTCGTGCCAGGTGGAACGTCTCTTGGCATCTACAGCGAATTCCTAGAATTCCTATCGGCCCGTACAGGTGTAATTTTCTAACCTCGGGTCGCGACCCACTAGAGGCTTGTGGGATTTATACATGTTCAAATTTTTATTGAGATGAGGTTCAACAGCCGTAAGATATTTGAGGAAATGCATACTGTAAACCATCAGCTGTTTATTATTTTTCCAAACTTCTATCGGTTTCGGATATAAATCATCTTCACGGAAGAGAACTAGACAGACTGATTAAACAGGTGCATTATATGCCTCCTTATGCATAGTGGCATGCATTTCAAATGTTTGTAGAACTTATGGGACTTAACTACGGGGTCATCAGTCCGTAAGCTTACAAACTACTTATGAACTAGCTAAGACTAAGAACGGCACAAATATCCATGCCCGAGGAGGGATTCGAACCCCCGACCGTAGCGGCCGTGCAGACCGTGACTGGAGCGCCTCAGTCCCCTCGGCCACCGCAGCCGGCCATGCATTTCACACAATAAAAATAAATAAGACGTCACTAGGCATCAAGTCTCTGTTAAAAACATAAAAGCAATGCCAGGCTGTGTGATGGTGAACCAAGGTCTATTACCTTGGTTCACCATCACACAGCCTGGCATTGCTTCTATGTTTTTAATCAAGACTTGATGCCTAGTGACGTCTTATTTATTTTTATTGTGATATGCATGCCACTATGCATAAGGAGGCACATAATGCACCTGTTTAATCAGTCTGTCTAGTTCTCTTCCGTGAAGATGGTTTATAACCGAAACCGGTAGAAGTTTGGAAAAATAATAAACAGCTGATGGTTTACAGTATGCATTTCCTCATTTATACATGTGGCTCGCCAGGCGACTTTAAAATATCAAAGTAAAACTCCATCCAGTAACTTTCGGGTGTGAAGCCGGATCCCGTCGTCACTCTGTCACAATATTTCGGCCTCCAAACGTCCGGCCATTTTCAGGTGAGTAGCAAGTACTGAAGAGCCCAGGTGCAGTCGAGGTATTTATAGTGGTTCTTGCGCATGCCAAAAGTGCTGGTATCGTTTTGAGCATCTAATGGCATGGATATTTGTGCCGTCCTTAGTAGTAGCTAGTTCATAAGTAGTTTGTAAGTTTGGGGACTGATGACCCCGTAGTTAAGTCCCATAAGCTCTACAAACATTTGAACATTTTTTCTAACGGGGTACTTCCCCAAGCTATGAAAGTGGGTTAAAATAACACCAATAGTTAAGCGTGGAAAGGAACAGAGCACATAAATAAACAAATTTCGTGCAATAAGTTTTTTGTACAATGAAGGGAAGGTAATGCCAAAACTTTAATAAATCGAATAACGCATTTCGTCTACTCAAGAGATCTTCTCCTAAAGAATCAGTACGTTTCACCCTACAAACGGGTACGATTGACGTATTAATGGAGGTGAAATAATTTGCAGAGAAAAGTCTCTCGGCTAAAATGTGTGTGATCATGGTTAGTCTGGATGTGCAGCGAGCCTTCGACGCGACTCGGTGAGCCTAGTATTTTAAAAACGTTGCGTGAATTTAACTGTCCTAGCAATCTTTATAACCTTACAGACAACTTTTTCCATCACAGAACTGCAACGTTAAATGTCATCATCCTTCGCATAGAGATCTGCTACCAAAGGATGACCATAAAGTATCTGATATTGGAAGACATTGCAATGAAAGTTCCGGATTGCTGCTGCTTATATTTTATTCAATAGTGCTACAGCTGTTTCAACAGTTTGTCATTATCAAGCGTCTGCGTATATGAGAGTTACATTAATTACAAATAAAACAATAGGAAAATATACATAAATTTTTTTTGTTATAAATTTTCCTTATAACTTGCGTCTACTATTTTTGGGCGTTATATGCTGACTTCTGGCGTAACTGTTGCATAAACTGTATGGAAATATTCACGTATTTAGTTGTTGTATACGGTTTTTAGATGTCAGGTATTATGCAGCTTTTTACGCTAAATCGTAAAATTAAAGAAAACTTTTATATTTTGCGTAATTAACAACAGCTGTGCCAAAGATGTTTACATATATAGTAATCGACTAAGTTACCAGAGACGTTTTTAGCGTTAACATTGGTCAGATAGGTTTATTTCGTATTTTCCACTGGTCATTTAGCATATCTTTGCTTCTCAACCTTTTTCATCGATAAAGTCAATATAATTAAGCAGATAATTTTTATGTTTGAAATCAGTGTGTTCATTAAATATTTCGTTCGGATAATTTTTAGTGTGAATATATATTTCAAATTCCTCCAATGTCATACGGTATAATATTTTGGGGTGACTCTTCAAGTCAGTCAAAAGTCTTCAGAGTCCTAAAACGTGTAATACGTATTATTTATGGAGTAAATTCCCGGATGTCCTGTAGAAGTCTCTTCAAAGAACTGGGTATATTAACTACTGCCTCTCAGTATATTTATTCCTTAATGAAATTTGTCATAAATAATATATCCCTTTTCCCAACAAACAGTTCAGTTCATGCATACAATACTAGCAATAAAAATGATCTACACAATGACTTAAAAGCACTTACTTTAGTTCAAAAAGGGGTCCACTACTCAGGAACACACATTTTCAATAATTTACCATCAAGTATACAAAATTTAGCTACAAATAAATATCAGTATAAGAGGAACCTAGAAGACTTTCTAGTGGCCAACTCTTCTACTCCATTAGTGAATTTCTAAATTGTACCAAATGATGCATGTACTCGTACTATATTTGTATTGTTATATTATCAGCTATTAAAAAAAAACCTTAAAAATGTATATCTGTATTTAAATTGTTAGTATTATCAATTACTCAACTTGTAAATTTTGTTTCTTGACATGTTCCACATCCACGAGGACCTCCTCAACATAGATCTAAGGAACGAAAGACTAATCTAATCTACTCCAAAATATTCATTTCTATTCCCTTTGGTATTTTATTCAATATCGTAAGTGCGTTTTCGATGTTAACTGCTGAATGGTTTTCGTTTCTGAGATGTAAATAGAAACTAGATTCCAGAATGAAACTTTCACTCTGCAGCGGAGTGTGCGCTGATATGAACCTTCCTGGCAGATTAAAATTGTGTGCCGGAACCGGGACTCTAACCTGAGAAGTTTGGAAAGTAGGAGGCGAGGTACTGGCGGAAGTAAAGTTGTGAGGAGGCATCGTGAGTCGTGTCGGGATAGCACAGTCGGTAGTGCGCTTGCGCGCGGAGGCAAAGGTCCCAGGTTCGAGTCCCGGTTCCGACACACAATTTTAATCTGCCAGGAAGTTTCATATCAGCGCACACTCCGCTGCAGAGTGAAAGTTTCATTGTGGAAACATCCCTTAGTCTGTGGCTAAGCCACGTCTCCACCATATCCTTTCTTCCAGGAGTGCTAGTCTTGCATGGTTCGCAGGAGATCTTCGGTGAAATTTGGAAAGTAGGAGGCGAGGTACTGGCGGAAGTAAAGTTGTGAGGCGACACCGTGAGTCGTGTCGGGATAGCACAGTCGGTAGTGCGCTTGCCCGCGATAGGCAAAGGTCCCAGATTCGAGTCCCGGTTCCGGGACACAATTTTAATCTGCCAGGAAGTTTCAGAAACTATATTGGTTGTTTTCACTTATTCTTACGTGTTCACGATATCTTGTGAGGAAATATATGATGCTGCAGGCCGAACAATCAGGAAATGATACTGGAGGCCTCAAGTAGGACTGCTGCCGGCCAGTACTGGCGATCTTGGATGTCCACTTCCGCTGCCCCCTGCAGAGCTTAATGGGGACTAAGCATTTTTCAGCGCCGCGACGGTTTCTGGCGAGGTCTGCGGACCGGGGATTAGGGCGGGAGCGCCGGCCAGCGCCGGCCAGCGGTCGAGAGGAGCGCGCGCGCCCGCGGGCGCCCGGCCTAATTAGTTGCGGCTCTAAACCTGGATTTATCGCGCCGCCCGTTCCGCCGGATCTGCCGCCTCCGGACCGCCCCCGCTTAACGACCGACTTCCTAGAAGGCCGCCTCGCCTTCTGCCCCACACTGTTCTAAAATGTAGCCATATGCCCGGCCCGGAAGGCGCTCCGACACCAGCAATTACGCTCGCTATCCAAACTGTACGTCCTATCCGCTGGTCCTTTCTTTTAGTTAAGTTGTGCCCTAAATTTCCTAACTTCCCAGTTCGATTCACAACCACGTCCCCATTCAAGTCAAGATATAGGGGAGAGTTGCCGAAGATGGACCGTTGCCTAAGTTGGACCACCACGTATTTGTTACTATCTTAAAGTTGGCTCCACTGCTAAGAAATTTCGTCATGGTCACGTGGCTCAGTCGGCAGTCAACGATAGTCATTGGAGTGAGAACAGTTTCCATTATTGCGTTTTCTTCGTTGTTGCTCTGTTTTCTGCGACAAATCATAAGCTACTCTCAGCTGTAAAAGTAAGTAAAAAATCATCAGCACTATAGTTCATAAGTGCCATTCATTGGGTAATAACTGACAAGGAAAGTACTTGGGCTCGAACAAACAGCCGGCCGCGGTGGCCGAGGGGACTGAGGCGCTTCAGTCACGGTCTGAACGGCCACTACAGTCGGGGGTTCGAATCCCCCCTCGGATATTTGTGCCGTCCTTAGTTGAAGTTCGTTCATAAGTTTTGTGTCCCAGCCTCGTCGCCGCTTTTGTGTCTCGTTTCCGTCGTAGGTGTCGGTGGCCGAGTGGAATGAGACCGACACAGGAATAAAGATAGCACGCTGGTGCAGGTACAGAGGGGAGCAGCCAGAAACTAGAAACACTAGAGTAAATTAGAACGAGATATATATTGCACAGAATTTATACAATACTTAACTTTTAAATAGTTCAGTACGGCAGAAGGCTGATACATAGTTGAAGCCTGCCTAGTGACTATTCGATAGCCAAGTCTTCACTGGTGCCTATCTGATTCCGAAGTGTTAACTGGTTCCTATCTCAGTCCCAAGTGAACGATGTCGTTCAGCGGTGGCCAAAGTTGCGTTTTGTGATGTTATTTGTGTAGTGAAGCGTCAGATGGGGCGGCGATTGCTAATCAATCCTGCTAAAGTATTGCGATTAGCTGAGATGAAGTCACGAAGAACCCTTCTTCGTGAACATGGAATTAGTGTAAAAGATGAATCATTTGCATGCTATCTCGTATCTGTTATGGTACATAAATATGAGCATAAGTTAGATACTGTTGTTACAAACTCATAATAATGATAATGACGAACAACTCATTGCAAGCGGTAGTGCTACGGTAAGTGCGGGAAGAGGCGATGGAAGCAGTGGCAGTGAATACCAACAGTGCAACAGTTGCAACTATCATCACGGCTTTTGATGACAATTCGCTAGAGAACATGTACGATCATTGTTACATAAGTTATAGTTAAGATATCTGCATTACGTATGGCGTCTACAATTACATCTACATTGCTATCTAGAGCATGGTTGCAGAGCTTTGCAGAAAAACGACACCCACCAGCACATTGAGGTGTACGTAGAGATCCTGTAACCAAACGTTCATACAGATATTTTTGTTCGAGCCCATGTACTTTCCTTGTCAGTTGTCAGTCGACGATAGTCATTGTAGTGAGAACATTTTCCATTATTGCCTTTTTCTATGTTGTCACTGTAAGTTTTCTGCCACAAATCATAAGCTACTCTCAGGTGTAAAAGTAAGTAAAAAAATCATCAGCACTATAGTTCATAAGTGCCATTCATTAGGTAATAACCGAGTAGCACAAAACTAGAGTTTAGTATTGTATGTTCCTGCAACGTTATCTTTACTTATATGGCGTCGAGTTGCCGAAGTTGGACCAATGCTTGTTTTCTAATTTGAACGGGTCCAATTTAGGGAACACTCATAACAAATAATACTTAAGTTCACTTTAACAATAAGTAATAGGTCTATTTTTCAAGGTGACAAAACAATTAAAAAATAATTGATAGGTACGGCAGTATTTTTAGGTTTGCAAGAAAGCAAAAAGAGGAATGTCCGGGAAATGGACAGAAGATGAACTGAAAGTCGCTGTGGCAGCATACAGAAACGGTGACCATTGTCTTCACGAGTATGCTACATGTACTACTCCAACTTTTAAAGTATATATTTTATTTATCAAATCGCTATTTTCAGGTAATGCAGTTTTTTAACCGTCGTAAATCTAGATTCGTCGACATTAAATATACTGTTGGCGATAATCCCATTCTCATCGACTATTTCCTCAAGGAGGTCGAAGAACTGATTCACAGTCTCCTTATTAAACCCCTCTGCTACGTCCGTTGATGTTCGTTCTGGAAAGCTGTGGATTTCGTCTCATAAATGAATAAAATCACTTTTCACCCGCCATTTTCTTTTCTCTGTTAAAAGAATGAGGTAGTTTATATTTCTGTGCTATGTCGGATGCAAGTTTACGAGCATCTTTGATTGCGAATCCAAAAGACCTCTCTTCAAATAAAAGAAAGTGATAGGTGACAAAATGCCGGCCGCCGTGGCCGAGGGGACTGAGGCGCTTCAGTCACGGTCTGCACGGCCACTACGGTCGGGGGTTCGAATCCCCCCTCGGGCATGGATATTTGTGCCGTCTTTAGTATAAGGTAGTTCATAAGTAGTTTGTAAGTTTAGGGACTGATGACCCGTAGTTAAGTCCCATACGCTTAACAAACATTCGAACATTTTTGATAGGTGACAATTTTCCCCATCTCAGTCGTAAAGGTTGATTGACTTCCGAATAACATAACTTCATTCGAGAACTTGTTTTTACCATCAGCATCTCTCTTTATTGTAGTCCTTAATACTCGTTAATTCCATGGTCACTTTACTGTTCAGACTTCAGTAAAGTCACACTAACACCATAATTATGTAGTTTCATACACTTCAAAAAATGTTCAAATGTTTGTAGAGTCTATGGGACTGAACTACGGGGTCATCAGTCCCTAAACTTACAAACTACTTATGAACTACTTACAACTAAGGACGGCACAAATATCCATGCCCGAGAGGGGATTCGAACCCCCGACCGTAGTGGCCTCATACACTTCGAATCTCTCTTTCTGGGCGTATCACTTCTTTGTCACACACTCTAAATAAATAGGAGCTAAAATTCTGACAGTTGTGGATACAGCTTACGACTATATCGCAAAGGTCTCGCTCGCTCGCTCTGAGTATTTTGTCGCATTGGATCCAAACGGTGACCGTGACTTCTGGTCCTTGGCGACTGGTTTACACCGACACCCCATGAGAAAGAATGCGCGAGGCAGCGTTCGGGGCCACTCGAAGGTGTAATGGCAGGCCGGGCGAATCTCAGCATGATTTTCATAAGCCACAGGCGAGCTGCCGTTTCAGACAGCACCCGGCCATGTAGCTGGCCTCTAATGGCGCCTGATGCTATACGCCAGGCCGTTATGCGGTCTTTCACAGGCACGTCGCCGCGCAGGAACATTATCATTTCCAGCAATTTCTGCCAAATGTGTCGTAAATTCCCGTAGGTACAAGACTGGAAGCAGCCGATCGTGTACTTTTCGGCATTAAAAGGATATATAAACAGTAAACATACTCCCACCACCCCAAAGCGCCTCTGAATACTCGTTTTAACGTTGTTGTTATCATCCATTCTGTGGAAAGTACTCTAATAGTATTCATAAAGAAAATCGGGCGATGGTTGTTGATTGAAAGTAAAGAAACTCGATGAAACGGAGAGAAATGCGAAAAAACCTACATGTAATAGGTAAATTACGTCACCAGAAAGGTAAAGGTTTCATCATTTAATTGTCTGTTCAAAAAATGTTTGTAAATCTATGGGACAAAACTGCGTGGTCCTCAGTCCGTAGCTTACAAACTACTTAAAGCTAGATAAATTAAACTAAGGACAAAACACACACACACACACACACACACACACACACACACACACACACACATGCCCCAGAGTGGACCCGAACCTCCGACGGCGAGCAGCTGCGCGCTCCGCAGTGAGGCGCCTTAGACTACTCGGCTACTCCACCGCGGCAAAAAGCATTCAGAAGTTCATTTCCCCATATCCCTCGATGTGCCTTAACCAGCCAGTTGTGTGTCTGCAAACTTGTGATTTTACATCGTATTTCTTCAATCAAGAACTTGTGGTTCTTTCGTAACCAGTGCAAAGTAATCCTGCTGTCGGTGTGAATTACTGCAGAGCATTGAGAATTGTTCCGCTTGATTGTTTGAGCATTCATTAGACAGTATAAGCTGTATCTGGAAAATATGCTTCTTATTGACGAATATTGCTATTCCCGATCCCACTCCGTCGTCTGACTTGCTTCCATCTGTGTATATTTCATCAGGGTAGCTTTTGCTTGCGTCCTTCTCAGTTATCCTCGTAAATTCTGCCGCTCTAGGGCGGCATCGATTGTCTGTCTGGCGTCTTTAGTTTTGATCAGGTTGTAATATTTGGCTACTTCCTGTACCTTGGGTTATGGGCAAGAGACCTGATAAAACACAGAGTGTACAAGCTTCCTAGGGTTTTTATTTGTGGACGGAGAAGTTAGTACTGCTTCCTCCCACAAGTCCCCTAAAACCTCCACATCCTTGCGGATACTGTTGCGTAGCAGTGTGCGTTTATACCGCTCTACAGTACGCACGAGGTGCCGTAGTTGCTGTCCATGTCTTTATGGAAAGCATATAGTTCTGACTAACCTGTTGTCTTCTATAGTTGTGTCCCCAGCGCAGAAGACGGCACACAGGTCGTAAGATGGAAGCATAAGAAGCGACTCGCGAGATTTTTAACTGTCAGGGATGCCATTTATTAAATAAATAATAAAATATGAACAACTATTGTTAATACGACACGGCCTATGCTGCCCGTAGTTCATGTTGAGACCTCGACTGTTATCACAACCATACAAAACTTTACTCATTACCGGCGCGGTCCGGCGCGTATAGTGGTCAGCTCAAGACGAACTGCGGCGCGGTGCGAGAGGGCACCTGACGCTCTATTTCGCGCCAAAACAGGGCCGTCGCGCGCCTTCTGCAGAATCGCTCTTCTCTTGTTAGAATAATAGAAGACACCTTAAACTTTTTAAACTGTCAAACCCTAGCCTGTCCTTGAGAGATATTTCACAAATTCTCAGCTCCGAGTAATTAATATTTAGTATTTAATAAACAAAAGAAATCACGTGACATGAAATGCAGCAGCCAATGCGAGGAGAGTACCACTAACATAGGCGGGCTTTCCCACGGGAACCAGCACCTACTGTGCCATATGCTACTGCTACCCCACATTTCAACATATGCTGCACTTCTGTCTTTCTTCCGCGTTTAAGACACGTACGATGATAGCAAAGAAACGGCCAGCGGCCAGAAATATGAAGTGGCCATAGGCCAGGAATATCACAAGCCTTTCATTGTATGTCGTTCTGAAAGCTTTGACCGTTTTTAAATCGATCCTATATACAATTATCGTGTGCGCCTCGGTTGCACGGTGGTACAGTGCCAGACTACAAATTCGAAGGTCGAGGGTTCGATCCCCGCCAGGTGCTAGGATTTTTATCTGTCACTTTCCACTTCTTTCCCCTCTGGCAGTATTTCTCATGTGAAAAATACCGAGTAGCACCGTGGTTCGGAACCCACGTTAAACTGTAGGTCCCCCTATTACTGTCTGGGTAAGTCAGTTCAAAGGTCGGAGGACCATGCCAAGTAAAGCACTGCGGTGTTCAAACCTGTGGTGTCGCACAAGTCTAAAGTGCGCGCCACCTACTTTCGCCGCTCGCCGCCATGCACGCACGGCGCGGCGTTCTTACGACGAGCGCCCTCTGCTGCTATCCCGCTCGTGGCCACCACTGAACGACATGGTTCACTTGGGACTGAGATAGGAACCAGCTAACAGTTCGGAATCATATAGGCACCAGCGAAGCCTTGGCTATCGGATAGGCACTAGGCAGGCCTCTAGCTCAACTATGTATCAGCATTCTGCAGTACTGAGCTATGTAAAAGTTAAGTATTACTAAGTCTCTAACAAATATACATCTCGTTCTAATTTACTCTAGTGTTTCTAGTTTCAGCTGTCCCACTGGCTGGTCACCTCCACCCTGCACAAGCGTGCATCCTTTATTCCTGTGTCGGTCTCGTTCTACTCGGCCACCGATACCTACGACGGAAACGAGACACACAATCGGCGACGAGGCTGGGACACAAAAAAACCAATCTTCGGATTGTTGACTGCTTTACCTTTATACAATTATCGATATTGTACCTTTTCTTTCGGTGATGTCCACGTGTGTGGGACACTCCTACGTATTACGAGCGTGGCAAATAAAGTGAGAGACCGTATTCAAACACTGCTGACTTACACTGACAGCACGAGTGAAATATCTACAATTTTCACGAGCGAATTGCGACGTACTTGCCGACACTGGTTCGCGACTCGCCAAAAATTTCCGCTAATTGTCTCCTGACGGCACCGCAGATGGAAAACTGTCCTTTTGTGCCGCGGTAAATTCACGCGGGTGCGTCAGAGAGTTACTCAATATCTGGCTGTAAACATCGCCAATAATATGAACCCGGCGGCCGGCGGCCGGCGGCGGGCGCAATAAATTATTCGCCATAGGCTTTTAATTAAAACGGCCGGCGAGGTGGCGGAGCGGCGCGGCCGTCTCTCGCATCTGCGGCCGGATTAGCCTCCCGACGAGGGCGCGCGGCCATCACGCCGAAACGTCACGTGGCATTAAAACTGCGCCACCTGCCGCCTAATTGTGACGCATGTGTGTTTACACGAGGCTTATTAGCGCATTCATAACACCTGCTGCAAAATATGGCAGCGATTGTGTTTTAAAGTTCATTTTCATATCGCGGCGGTGCCACGCGGCGCCAAATCCGCTGCGCGGCCAGAGTCGTTGTGCGGCGCCGGCTGGCGGCTGGCGGGGCGATAACGCGGTCCTGGCGTCGAGCCCCGGCGACACAACGGCGCTCTAATCCTCTGGCGCGTGACCGCCCCACTTGCCGCTTATCGGCCCTGCCCCGGAAAGCGCAGTTCGCACCCGGCGCGGCCTCCGTGTAATGGCGCTTCCAGCAGAGTCTGATTACTCCAGCAAAAATACACAGTGGGCCAAAAGTCACAGTATACCTTTTTATTTCAGAATTTTATCCGGCGTTGGGAACGCTGATTGTTTTAGTTAGGATGGGTGAGGTGGTCTATTTTGTGTCCCAGCCTCGTCGCCGCTTTTGTGTCTCGTTTCCGTCGTAGGTGTCGGTGGCCGAGTGGAATGAGACCGACACAGGAATAAAGATAGCACGCTGGTGCAGGTACGGAGGGGAGCAGCCAGAAACTAGAAACACTAGAGTAAATTAGAACGAGATATATATTGCACAGAATTTATACAATACTTAACTTTTACATAGTTCAGTACGGCAGAATGCTGATACATAGTTGAACTAGAGGCCTACCTAGTGCCTATTCGATTGTCAAGTCTTCACTGGTGCCTATCTGATTCCGAAGTGTTAACTGGTTCCTATCTCAGTCCCAACTGAACGATGTCGTTCAGTTGTGGCCACGAGCGGAGTTGTAACAGAGGGCGCTCGTGGCTGACGTCGTAAGAACGCCGCGCCGTGCGTGCATGGCGGCGCGCGGCGACAGTAGGTGGCGCGCACTTTGGTCTTGTGCGACACCACAGTCTAACTTCTACGTTATGCGCCGAATAGAGGTTTGCATATTGGCGATGATGCTCGCTCGTAATATGGCTGTTGATAAAATATCGATATATCCCGGCCGGCCGCGGTGGCCGAGGGGACTTATGCGCTTCATTCACGGTCTGCACGGCCACTACGGTCGGGGGTTCGATTCCCCCTCGGGCATGAATACTTGTGCCGTCCTAGTTCGCAAGTATTTCATAAGTAGTTTGTAAGTTTAGGGACTGATGACCCCGTAGTTAAGTCCCATAAGCTTTACAAACATTTGAACTTTTTTTTATATCCCGACGCGTCCTGCGTGTAATGACGCTTCCAACCGAGTCCGATTACTCCAGCAAAAATACAGAGTGAGTCAAAATTCACGGTATACCCTTTTATTTCAGAAATTTTTCCGGCGTTGGAAACGCTGATTGTTTTAGTAAGGATGGATGCGGTGGTCTACCATCTACGTTATGCACCGAATACAGGTCTGCATATTGGCGATGATGCTCGCTCGTAATATGGCTGTTGATAAAATATCGATATATCCCGACGCGTCCTCCGTGTAACGACACTTCCAGCCGAGTCTGATTACTTCAGCAAAAATACACAGTGGGTCAAAAGTCACACTATACCCTTTTATTACAGAAATTTTTCCGGAGTTTGGAACGCTGATTGTTTTTTAAGGGTGGATGAGGTGGTCTACCTTCTACGTTATGCATCGAATAGAGATCTGCATATTGGCGATGATGCGCGCTCGTAATATGGCTATTGATAAAATATTGATATTTTATAATAAAAGATATCGATAAATATCGAAAGTAATTTTTCCTCGCAACAGCGATATCAAAATGCGAATATCGGGTGTCGATATTTTTATTTTACATTATATTTTTCTGCACAATTAAGTATTGCTGGATGGCTGTTATGGAGAGGAGTCCACTCAGTTAATGTTAAACACACGTCAAATAAAACCTTGTACTTATCTTTTATCTTGGCCGGTTGCGTTGCTTGCTGTGACGATCTTGCGTTGTGTACCATAAGCTGTCTTGTTATTTCGCTGTAAATATTTTCCAGGTAATATTTGTTGAAATGAAAACGCGTAGTAGAGTTTATACTTTTTTATTAACTATTACTGCACTTCTTCTCTTGCGCAAACTTTCACAAATATAAATAACACAATATCAGATACATGGCCTCAGAGCAAGAGTGAGTGTGTCACTGCCAGTGTCCTGCGAGAGTGAGAGTGCCCCAGCGTCTGCGAATTAGATGCTTCTTTCCCACTCTGAGGTTCACAAGTATGTCTTTATCCACTTAAAATTTTAAACCAAGGTAAATGTTATATACATATTACGTAAAGGTAGTAAACAGTATACATATTTCATTTCTTTAATTTGATGGTGTTTGTGTTTTGCTAGTTATTTGTAAAATAGTTTTAAAATGTACGTCTAACAAAGTAGTTGTCATAACTTCGAAAAATGTCGTCTGTATATTTACTTCGAGTATATTAAATGTTTTGACAGATCTGTTACGAGTTTAATGTTGTTTGTGCGTGTTATTAAATGATTTATTATTTTCGTGGATATATTTTGGTGTATATGTTTCGTTCATCAGTGACCAATGTTTACACGAATTTGGAAAGTCCCGTTATAGTTATTAAATCGGCAATTAATGGCAAGATTCAGTGTTATTGAGTTTATAAACATAATATTCGTTATCAGTGAGTGTTAAAGTTTCATGTGTGCTAATAGGTTTCGCTGTTCTAATTTTATTTATACTTTCAAATTATTGCAAAATGTGTCACCCAGCACTATTTGCTTCTACTTCTATTTATTAACAGAAAAATAGTGTGTCACCTTTTTTTATTATACACGAAAATATATTTTGGCCTACTATTATGTACTTTTTGCTGTATTACAGCTAATCAATTTTTCGAGTTAGGGTAAAATTATGGATGGTCCACTTATGTATTGTTATTCTGGCATTTAGGTGTAATTACAACCAATTAGAATGCATTATACAGTTTTTTAACTAATGCTGTCTCCCAAAGGTAACAGTTATTTGGATAATTTCATAAAGATATTGGGTCTGACACTAATGGGTAGTAATATAGGGTGTGCATATATATAAATGTTACAATGTCATAGTTGCTGGTAGAACTTCCGGGTTAATAAGGCCGTGGTCCATAAAACTTTTCAGTTTATCCTAACGTTTCGTCCAGAGCTGCGCCAGACATCTTCAGAGTTCTTCTTACTTCCGCTGCCTGATGAGTCACTGATGAGTCGGGTGTCTGAGAGCGACATATATACTGTGGAAAGTGGGCGTGGCAAGGATGTCACATTATCAGCAGAGATAGACGTTTCGTCCAGAGCTGCGCCAGACATCTTAAGAGGTCTTCTTACTTCCGCTGACTGATGAGTCACTGATGAGTCGGGTGTCTGAGAGCGACATATATACTGTGGAAAGCGGGCGTGGCCAAGCTGTCACATTATCAGCAGAGATAGTCCTTGTCAGAGATTGCAATCGATAGTGATGTTTTGTCTCTGACAAGGACTATCTCTGCAGATAATGTGACAGCTGGGGCACGCCCACTTTCCTCAGACAACCGACTCATCAGTCGGAAAGACTCAACGGAAGTAAGAAGACCTCTGAAGATGTCCGGCGCAGCTCTGGACGAAACGTTAGGAAAAACTGAAAAGTTTTATGGACCACACACAACCTTATAACCCGGAAGTTCTACCAGCAACTAATATAGCTTTCGTTGTGTGAAGGAGTCGTACTACTTTATCCCCTCCATTCTTTCTCTTTGATTGTGTGGATGAAGTAAAGAGGGCGCTGATGACGTAATTGGCGCTCAGCGCTACCAACCGAAACTGCAACAACGCTGGCATTGGCAGCAATGTGAAAAGATGACAGCAGCGAACACAGAATAACATAGAGAGGCCTTACAATGACAGTGAAATGAATCTGGCTGGCCGCGGTGGAGTAGCCAAGCGGTCTAAAGCGTCCCGCTGCGGAGCGCGCGGTTGCTCGCCGTGGAGGTTCGAGTTCTCCCTGGGGCATGGGTGTGTGTGTGTGTGTGTGTGTGTGTTGTCCTTAGGTTAGTTCACCTAGTTTTAAGTAGTTTGTAAGCTACGGACTGATGACCACGCAGTTTGGTCCGATAGATTTCCAAACATTTGAACATTTTTTGAAGCCGGCTGAGAGCGCGACACCCAACCAACATGGCGGCCGAGCGCCAGCCGGCCAACGTTGCGCGCCCAGGGTAGTTCATTGAGATATTTAATGTCAATACGAATATATGAAAAAGAATAAGAATCGTAACGCAGAATCGTTTACCGCTTCTGCACTTCAGTCAGCTCTGGATACTAAACTATAAGAGCTAAGCCAGTGTACATAGTATAAACTTGCAGAACTCACAAACATCTACATAAAAATCACACATTTATTATTTTTATTTTCGAAAGCGCTGGCGCCAGATGGCTTCAGACTACAACTATAGTGAGGTCATGAAAGTGCGGAAGTGGTAAACCATTCTGCGTTATTATTCTTATTTCAATTATTTCTCAATTTCGTATTGGCATTTAATATAGCCTACGTTGAACACAGGATTATACCGAGGAAATCGGAAGAAACCGCATCACGATACGTTCTGCAGTTCTCGAGTTAAAGTAGTTTAAATATTACCCGCACAGCCGGTGCAGTTCAGCTAGTTAGTAACAAAGTAAATAAAAAGTGTTAAGTCATAATTATTTAATACTGAAAATGTATCCCAAATTACAAATGTTTATCAATATTGGTTTCAAAGTACAAGGTGAGTGGACAATAGAATCTGTGCTCGCTGGTGGGCAAGCTCGCTGAAAGTAACGAGTAGTATTTGAAAAGTTCCACCGCTGTATTGTATCCAAATTTGTGAGAATACCAAGGAAGCTATAAAAAAGTTTTTTAAATAAAAAAGAAAAGTTTCATTATCTTAAACTTTCTCGCTGACAAAAATTTCCTGACCACAAAACAAAAATAGTGGCAGGCGACTAATTTATTCATATCACAATCTTTATGTCTTATAAAATTTATAGTTTCAATTATTATTTTTATACAAACACAATACATATTGTACTTGCAAAGAACACTTTTGCTTTCCTTCAGTATTCACCTGTCTGTGAGAAAAATTTGTTAACTTTTTCCTGTCCTAAGGGGTTCAAATGACGATGTAAGCCGCGGCTAGTGGCCGAGCGCATTGGGGCGCTATGCTACGATGCGCGAAGCCGTTCCCCGTCGGGGATTCGAATCCCCCCCTTGGTCATTGATGTTTGTTCTGTCTTTAGTATAAGTTCATTCATAAGTAGTTTGTAAGGTTAGGGACTGATGACCCCGCAGTTAAGTCCCATAAGCTTAACAAACATTTGAAAATTTTTTGAAATGTTTTCCTTAGTCATGTTATGAGTGGAATATCTAATTCTTAATCAGTATTTAAATATACAGCTCTAAAACCAGTAGTATATTTATAATGTTCAGACGATATTTTTGTAGGCCATCTTTTTCAATATTTTACCTCCTATATATCGATATTTTTCTTGGATATATATCGGTCCGAAGTTAATATATTTTTAATGTCGATATATCGGATTCCAGATTTTTTTTTTTAAATATCAACAGCCCTATATTGTACTGGGTCGAGTGCGCCGCGCTATTTGGGGTGTAAATGGAGCCCAGTCTGGCACCGATTAAGAGCAGGTGTTGGCAAAACTAAGGATAACCTTGCTAAACGGGAATAATTGCAAGAATCACCACTTTGTGAATGGGAAGAGGTACACACCACAGAACACCTGTGTCAGTGCTCATGCTGCCCTGTCTCTTGCAGTGAGGAGGAGCTGTTTAAGGCACAAGAAAATGCAGTAGCTGTGGCCCGTTTCGGGGCAAAGAGAGTTTGATCTTATTATGTTTGTATATAAATTCTGGGTATTTCTTTTGCAATACAACTTATTATGTTTATGAATAAATTCCTTGTATTTCATTGCTTTTTATATTATACAATCTCATTTATCTACCTCTGATTCGAGTAAATAAATAAATAAATGACGCAAGAACTGCCGAAACCGGCAATAAAGATTTTTTTGAAGCGATCTTAGGGAACCTCTGGTTTCTTGCCACGAATTTGAAAATGCCACCATACTATCCGGCGTAGTATACTTACTACTAGGATGTATTGAATTTTACATTTTATACGACTCCCAAGAGTTTGTGAGGGGCGGACGGGTGAGCTGAGACACCCTGCTTATAATTGTGGTTTCCAGAGCACGGAACTCTAGCGTACTGCCTGCCCATTCATGTATTTATCATTGTCCTCGATGTTGTATTTGACAAACAAATTTTTATCACTCTATATGCGACAAAGAACTGCTTGTTTACTTCTTGTTTCGAACTTAGGTATAATGGGTGAGGTAATAGTCTTATAAGGGTGCGGAATCTAATCTTATTTTCTTTTCTTGTTTTATTATCATTCCGTAGCAGCGCAAGAAACAAAGTATGGTAAGGTCATAGAGCTCAACTTAAATATCCAGACAGTATAGAGATCACTGATAAATATTTAACTACATAATATCTACACCCTTGTATTTCACGACAAGAAACGCACAAAAATGAAAAATCTGCAAACTACTTGTACTCTATCTGTCTAATCGAGCCATTGATAGGTGCTTTTATTTCCTTTCTTGCTAAATTACAGTACGGCTGTTGTAAATGATATTAGATCATGAAAGATACGTTTCGACTCTACGCCAGCATGTTAGATGGCATATAAGACATAAACTTCAAAACAAGAAGTAAGAAAGAAATTCTTTGTCACAGTCTGACAGAAACTTGTTTGTCTAGCACAACTTGGCAAAAAATGCAAATACACGTATGTGGGGGCACACTGCAGTTCTATGCTCAGAGACCAGAGATATACATACATGTTCTATACCAAAGAGCTTAAATTTCATAGAGTGGTGTTAGGTCCACCATGTTTGAGGCAAATTGAACTGCCGTCCGCCATGTTATTTGGGATACCGGCTGACAGCTGGTATGACACACCCACAAGAGAATTTTACCTATTTACAGTTCCACGTTTTAAATAAAGATTAACTAATGAATACGGATATGCATCAAGTTCCGTCAGACATTATAGAAGCCTGGAATTGACAAGCATGGTAGTATATTTCCCAAAAATGCGGTAATGAAATCTCACGAACCTAGCCGGCAGCGGTGGCCGAGGGGACTGAGGCGCTCCAGTCACAGTCTGCACGGCCACTACGGTCGGGGGTTCGAGTCCCCCGTCGGGCAAGGATATTTGTGCCGTCCTTAGTCTTAGTTAGTTCATAATAGTTTGTAAGTTTAGGGACTGATGACCCCGTAGTTAAGTCCCATAGACTATACAAACATTTGAACATTTTTTGAATACACTTCTAGTTAGAAATATAACAGTCGGTTGAGGTTTGCAATAACAATGAAGGGGCCGCTGTGAAAATATGTGATGATTATAATGCAAGTATGTGATCTAAACATACAGTAAACAGTAATTATTATAACGAACAGTTATGATCATTATTTGCATTTGTTGTTAATGTGTTGTAACAACTGCTTTCATAAAGTCCAGTTTACATTTCTCTGCTGTTAACTAAACGTATTAAGTCAGCAGACTTGTAAAATTGTTTCAAAGGGTTTGCTTGTGAACTTTGATGGACGAATTTTGAGCATTAAAAAAACTGCAGTTAAAAATGCGCCTGGGTCAGCTGCCACAAAAGCATCCCACTTGAAATTAATAACTTTCCTTGTTACCACGTTGAAACAAGTAACATTTGGTACATGAAATATGAGTACGAAGAAGAAAGTGACAACAGAATACTGCAATAAAATGCGCCTGTGTCAGGTGTCACAAAAGCATTCTACATTAAATAAAGTATTATTAATAACGAAAGTTGTTGCCACGCTGAAATAAATTAATATTTGTTGACAAGAACACCGACATACACAAGTGCAACAATTTTGGCTGTTACTACTGATTCCACACTTTGCACTGGTTACATGTCAACCATGCTCGGTCAAGTATTATCAACAACACATGACACAATTTTAAAGAAGGTATAGACACACAAAAGTGTCTTGGCTTCATCAACCAAGGGAGCAACAGATAAAGAAAAATATCATTTGTAATGGTGTGTACTTCTAGGGGATTGCAGTATAGGTTAGCTGAAGCTTCACTCTTAGGGCAGCTAAGCACCATTGGTCAAGAATTTTGTTAGAGTGTAGACCATCAGATCATACAAGGCAAAACATTTGGTGTTCTTGCACAAAGTACTTGTCGTTTTATCACTTCGATTTCTGCATTTAAATGCAGAACACACTTTGGGTATATTTCAGCAGTCAAAATTGTACAGGCAATACACTCTAAATACAAAATTATTCTAAATATAACATTTCAAGATTGACAGACTTCTCTCAAAAGTACTGGCCACAGTAAATATGACGGCCCAGTTACACAGGTTGCCACAAGGAGCGCTGTAACTCGTGTGATAGCCACTCTATGAAATTTAAGCTCGTTGTTCTATAAAGACCACTGGTAAACAAAAAGCATCTAAGCTTTCCAAAGATAAATAACCGTCACAAACTATCACAAAAAATTCCTGTTATAAAATCTCTGGTCCAGTGCAAATTGTGTCCGGCTGGCAAACATTCTTGCTTCATAAGAGCAGGATACTGGGCACATACTCTTGACGCGCTGATGTTCCCAGTGTCTTGCTATTATGACGCAGGACCAATGATTGTCATGTGACTCACAAACAACGATATGCAAGATCTGATTATGACAGACTAGATCTATCGAAACGATAGTAACATCTCAACAAATAATACAACTCCTTGAGACAACATTGTCTCTTTATACCAAAGGAATTAAACATAAGGAGAGACATTGAATTAAAATGCATGCTGTAGCCGGTATTCAAACCTGGGACCACTCAGTTTTTTTTCCTTTTGTTTTTTTTTCTGGTAGATCTATTCATTGCGGTCGTTGTTTCAGTTCGTTCTTGTTTGTTCATTGAATATTTGTCTCAGCTTTTTTTATTACAGGGAGCGCAAAGCCCCCTGACCGGGCGCGCTGAGCCCCGGCGCCCGGCTGTTAAAACAGTGTTGTAGCCAAGGCAACTACACGGACTGTCTTAAATCACGTCTCCCTCCACACTACGTACTTTAATTCTGCCTCGTGTTCCCTGTGAAATGCGTATCAAATTGCCAGGGCTCTCCTACATTGGAATAGCACCTCAGCAAAGAACGCGAATAGGAACTATCCCACCTTGTTCCTCAGCCCGAGGTGATATAAATATCAACAAATAATACAGTTCCTTTAGACACCATTGTCACGTTATACCAAAGGTATTAAACATAAGGTCCCGGGTTCGAATCCCGACCACAGCATAAATTTTAATTCAATGCCTCTGCTTATGTTTAATACTTTTGATAATAAAATCTTTTAATGCGATTTTCGGCAACCTCTTTCCTGTAGTTTGAAGACAGTGTGTTTAGGATCGTTCCCACAATTCTAAAATCAGTTTGTTCCCTGCAATATTTTTGTCTAATGTTTCTCCTAGCTCAGCAGTGAGTGAAATAATCGAAAAGTGAATGTTGCCTGTAAACTAGAAATTTTTGTAGCACACCTTGCGATTTCAGAACATGTTACTTTTTTATGCGAACTACCAACCAGGTTACGACCAATGGCGTATCAATGGGCGCACCGCGACAGTACACGTCACTGCGGTCGCGTCATCTGCTACCTCCAATTAACAGTCGTTCATCTCGCCACTGGGAAGGTACGTATGCTAACGGCGGCGAGGTCGCGTCTTTTTAATAAAAGTTATTTAGTCCGGATACAGATGCGGCGTTGGCTTTTATTTGCAGAACTCACGTGCCGGCCTCACGGCCTAACGATTTGTAATTGTGGTTTCTGTACCAAACCGCACAAGAGGAATACAGTCCAAAGGGATTCAATTACTTCAGGACAAAAACGCGCCGACTCGTTCTGCTGACGTCCGCCACTTGTTAGTGAAGGGAAGGGGGGAGGGAATGAGAGAGAGCGAGCGAGAGAGAGAGAAAGATAAACAGAGAGAGATATATCAAGAGAGACATACATGCCACTGCGCATTTTTTTCGTTATTTTGACGCAAGGAAATATCCAATCTGCTGCCATTCCTGGCGGTTTATTATCATCACAAAAGTAATTAAAACATGGCAATACCGCTGACGATCACAAAGGTATGAGTCGGCTGTTCATTAGATAGTGATTCCGTTAGCCGGCGTCCCCGCAGTCGTGACATGACAATAAATTGGGTCCAAGTTACGCCTCGCACAAACTCATTTGTCCCCATGTGCGACTCTGCAAAGCAATTAAATGATGTTGTAATTATTGGAAATTCCGCTGCGGCTGTCATTTTGATTTCCATTTCATAAATACCAAAGTCAGTGGCATATTTCGCCGCTTCCTCGAAATGTTTGCGACCGCAGGCACAAGAGTGGGACAAGTACGGTGACGCTCGCTTACATTATTATTATTATTTTTCATATCTGTTCGCGAAAAAAAAGTCCCTGCTTCATTAACCTCCGCTCAGCTCTGTAATTTCAGCGGGCATGATGCTATTTGCTGTATTTTGTTCGATGTTTTGTACCATCTCTACTCTTTTTTAGCAAGTTTCTGGTCATCATACAGCTACAGTGTTTACTAATGTTATTACTGAAGCTGTTACGGCGGTTTGACTTCTTTAGATGAATTTTTCGCTATTGTGTTAGCCAGGTAATTGTTTTCCCGTGCCATTTAATGTCCCATTGGCACTGAGGTCAGTAGAGGAGAAAAACTGAATACGTAGAACAGGGCATTCTGCTGTCCGTAGAGTGAAGTACTGGAAAACGTGCTGTGCCCACCAACTAACACAGTAGAACTAGCGAAGCGGTACGCTCAATCACAATTTCCTGCCTTAATTTTAAAGATTTTGTTGTAGCCAGTCAGGGGATCTGATGTGGAATTTTATTGTTGTCAGGATGTCACTATTCACAGTTTCCAAATGGCACCGGCAGAACCGATTCTGTAGTACAATAGAGCGCCTAGTGAATGCGAGTAAAGTACACTTACTCGACAAAGTGTAATTTACTTCGACAAGATCACTAACAGGAGCATTCTTGCTCCACTTCTAGCAGTACTTTATCGTTGACTGTTGTGGCGGCGAAGTATTTCCGAGAAAAGAAAAAGCGCCTTTACTGTCCTCTTTCAAGAAAGGAAGCAAGGTCCTCGAAGAAAAGCGCATAGATTCACTTCTGTCGTCAGTGTGTTTCAAGAATAGGAGAGCACTCTTTTTATGATCGCATATTATCACTTCTGCACGATTCAAGCGGCAGTCGTGCTGAACAGGCCTTCTCAAAGAAACCTTCGAAAAACTGCGGCTTTCTTCCCTGTTCTATGCACAACGTCCTGAATGAAATTTCATGTTAATGTAATATTCTTCGCGTTCCCGCTGCATCTAGTGGATACTCAAGTCTTCGCCTGAGCACTTCTAGTAAATTGTCTAGAATGCTATGGATTTGGGAAAGTTATAATTTCCTTTCAGTGAACGCATACCGACGTCCTAAGTAATGTAAATTATTTGTATAAGGTTTCGCGGTGAACGTATTTCAGAGTAGAACAGAATTAGACGTTATTTCCTTTGACCACCATACGCGCCTGTATACACAAACTCATTATGCGGCATCTGAACAGCAATACCTACGCCACAATGCCGCGGATCACATTGACAGTTTGGTAAAGAACCGCAACTCCGACAGCCAGGAAAATTCATCGTCATTTCTTTGCTCGAATCTGCCTAGGAGTAAATTCATTAGTAACTTTTTCATTCGTTTTAGTGCGAGTGGGAGTTGGAAAATAAGTTTTACCGTGACGACTGTGGGCAGAGTTTTATATGAAAGGAAAAAAATAGAACCAGACTTTAAGGATCATACATATCCTTATTTTTCTCATTAATTTGCAAGTACATTGAGATTTTATAAGCTTTAAAAAAGCTTATAAGCTTTAAAAAAGAAAAAAAATCAGGGCTTTGCACACGAAAGAAGCGTTGAACGGCTATGGGCGAAAGATGACACAGCAGGTGAACGCGGACGTGCAAGACACCGATACACCATTCGGTAGAGGTCAACCTCGAACAAGCAAATGATTCTCTGTCTCGTATTGTGACAGGGGATGAAACGCGGGTGCAGCATTACACGTCCGAATAGAAGGCCGCATCCATGGAGTGGAAACATCCGTCATCACCTGTCCGAAAGACGTTCAAAAGCACTCCTTCTGCAGGTAAAGTGCTACTCATGGTTTTCTGGGACGCCCAAGGAGTTTTGTTGCTGAACTTTTTGGAGGGTGCAATCATCAATGCTGCGCGGCACTGTCCCAATTGAAAGAGATGCTCCACTTCATGCAATGAATTATCCGATGATGACTGTTTAAAGACTTACATGTATTAATTAATATTTTATTATATAGTTGACTTTCAATATTGAGTTTTATTATTTGGATGGGGCGACGTGAAGAATAAACAAACTCTTAATTCTTAAATCATTTATTTATGTATGAAGATGTATGAAGAATAAATAAACTCTTCATTCTTAAATCATTAATTTATTTTTGTTTGATCCATAATTTGTGATTATAAGATTAAGTTACCTTAGGGATAATAGCTTAATCATTTTTAAGAGTTCTTATAAAATGGATTGCGACATCTGTCGAAACCGATCATCTGAATAAAGATTATAAGTGATCTTGGCTATTTCCCATAATAAATTAATTGAACAGAGTTCCCCCCTCCCCCCATGTATGACAAACTTTTAAGAGTTATACAATTTTCCACAGATGGCGGTCGCAGTGGACTGAGGATAAAGTTCTGTATAGAGGAAGTATTGTATTGCCAGCCTATCTGTGGCGGCCATACTGGTATCTCGCTGCTTCTTTTACATTGACTGCTGTAGCGTTGCGGTTGCAACTAAATACTTGCAACGTGTTGTGGCAAAGCTGTTCAGTGAGACAAGTTGTTTTCTGTATATCTTGTAGTGTGATATATTTGCTCGACAATGATCTCGTTTTCCTTTCGATTGTTCATAGTTACTATACTACATCTAATTAAATAAACTGCTGTGCAAAGTTTTAAATACTTTTCAGACTTAAAAACGCCATGCGCAGACTTTGGGTGTGGTTGACTTCAGCACATACAAAGCTGCGGATGAAATGTAGGTAAGATATAGAAATTTAATTACAATAGAGAGCACAACGATATCTCTTTTCATTCTCGAGATAAAAGATATAAAGGTACGTTTAAACTGGGATTTGTATCGGCACATGCAAGCGCGACAAGTATACCCGACTTCGAGACATGAATCGCTACTCGTATGAGCTGACAAGTAGCGACCTCATACATGTATGATCGCTCGTTTACCCCTTTTGATTTGTATAAGTTGGCGATCGCGTTCTAGGATAATGTCGAAGATTTTACATTTTTATGTGTCTGTGCGCTTGCTCTTTTGGATGATGAAAGGAAAGAAAGGCGGAGGAAGGGCTGGTCGTTGCAACGAACGCTCCTTAGCAAAAATGTTTCTCAAGCTTATGGGACTTAACTACGGGGTCATCAGTCCCTAAACTTACAAACTACTTATGAACTAGGACGGCACAAATATCCATGCCCGAGGGTGGATTCGAACCCCCGACCGTAGTGGCCGTGTTGACCGTGACTGGAGCGCCTCAGTCACCTCGGCCACCGCGGCCGGCACTCCTTAGCAAACATGTTACTCACAGAGCTTACGCAATGCTTGTACAATAATTAACTCTTGAAGACGACGCGTATTTCAAAACTTGTGTTAGAATGAGTATGGAAGACTTCTGTAGTTTGCTCAGATGATCAATTACCAGTGACACTGATTTGTGACCAGTGTGGATTCATTTTCCTTGTTAATATATTTGGAAAGAATAGCAAATGCTGAATATTTTTCTTCAGGTTTGAGAGGCCATTGCGCATCATTTATCCCAAGAAGTGAAGGATGGATGTTATTAAATTTTTAATAAGAATATATAATACACTATATAATTATCTTTCTTATTCATTATTAGGTATCTGGCACATATGCCTTGCACTATGAATTTCTCAAATGTTGCTAAAATGGGATAATTTTTATTGCTTTGGCAAGATTGGATGCAGTGGCACAGATTCACGAGTTGCATTGTATTTTGTTTCAACCATGAACTCATTTTTATTTAATGAATAAGAAATAATCTCTGAAAGCACAACACACACAGTGCACTGATCAACATAGCAATACACGCCCTGAGAGACTGGTACCGCGGCTTGTACTACTTGTCAGAACAAGCGGCAGACGGCGAAAAACACTGGTACTGCGCATGCGCAAGTTCGGCGCCATGTCGCGTATATTCCCAGAAACCTATATAGAAAATGTAAGCGCAGGGCGCTTCTCATGAAACTTCGGTGAAGTTTTGTAAGAGATGATGTAAAGCGACATGTCTAATTGACATGTCGCTCATACTAGTTGCGATAATGTAACCCAGTGTAAACGTGCGTCCTGTTCTGTCCGTGCGGACTTGGCGGTTCTACGAAATACTTATCATCAGATTTTGAGAAAACTAGTCGGTTTGTGGCTCCACATCGAATAAATTCATCTATTAATTTAAACTGACTTGAAGCGTCGTCTAATATTCGAACACACTGTCTTATTTACTGAAATTTCGGCTTGGAGGCTAACAGTAAATTAAACAATTTAGATGACGGACAAGTCTTTGATGAGAATATTGTTACGTATTATATAAGGGGTACCCACCAAATAACTTTTACCAGAAAGAGATAAGTTACAAAATTGCTGACAGGATTCCTATTGTCTCTGTATATCTTTTTCTTCATTGTTCTTTTTTTTTCCTCTCTGTCTCTCTCCCCTTTTTTTTTAATCCTTGTTTCAATTATTTGTTTTCTGTGATGAGCGACTAAATATTTATAAATGGATGAAAAATCATGCTTCATGAACTCTATATTAATTACAGATCCAGGCGAGAATCTGTTTAATTTGCTCATTTATATGCCAATTTTTTTTTCTGTGTTTCCAGCAACTACCCACAAATAAAACCAACACTGCATCAATAATTTAACCTAGCGACCTTATTTATGAATTTTTATCACAAAATTATTCGAGTTAATAAAGCTTTAAGTATTTCTTGCGAGATATAATCATTGATTAATTATGTAGTTCATTACCTTGTGACTTAAAATGGTATTCAGAACAAACAATAGAGAGTCACTGGTGGGCTCCCACGTTTCTCCACTGACTTTTCTTCTTGATGTATTTCTGAACTCAAAAGGAAATGTATAAAGTCTACCTCACTTCTTGGCTTGAAAAGAACACCTGATAGCACAACAATGTAGAATTATTCAAACCGGAACATACGAATATTGACAACATTTCATATGACACACAAGCAACGGGAAAAAAATCGTGTTACTCGATTTCAGCCAATCCGAGCTCCAGACGGCGCCAAGCGACGCTGATAAGGATGGCCATACTTTCCCTGTTGTTGTTGTGGTCTTCAGTCCGCAGATTGGTTTGATGCAGCTCACCATGCTAGCCTGTCCTGTGCAAGCCTTTTATTCTGAGAATAACAACAGCAACTTACACCTTTTTGTATTTGCTTACTGTATCTGTCCCTCGGACTCCCCCTACGGTTTTTACCTCATATTCTTCCTTCTAAAGCTAAGATGACGATTCCTTGATGTCTCATAATGTGACCCACAAACCTAGCCTTTCTCTGAGTCAGGATATGCATGAAACTCCTTTTCTCCCCAGTTCTGTTGAGCTCCTCCTCTTTAGTCACGTGACCTACCCATCTCATCTTCATCATTCGACTGTAGCACCACATTTCAAAAGCTTCTTATCACCATGTCTGAATTCCTTATCGTCCACGTTTCACTCCCATATAATGCAACACTGCAAGACAAATGCTTTCAGAAAGACTTCCTAAAATATACATTAATTTTTGATGTCAACAAATTTCGCTCCTCCAGAAACGTTTTTCTTCCCGTAACCATTCTGCATTTTATATCTTCTTTTTTCGGCCATCAGAAGTTGTTTTGGTACCCAAATAACAAAACTCATCGCCTGATTTTCTGACACTACATTCCATTACACTTGTTAATGTCCCTCTCATACTCTCCTTTCAGTACACTGTCCATTCCATTCAATTGCTCTTCCAGATCCTTTGACGTCTCTGGCAGAATTACTATGTCATAGGCAAACCGCAAAGTTTTTATATCTTTTCATTAAAACGCTTATACGACCACTTCTTGAGTATTGCTTAAGTGTTTGAGACCCGCAGCAGATCCGTTTAAAGGAAGACATAGAAGCAGTTCAGAGGCGAACAGATAGGTTTGTTACTGGTAGGCTCGACCAACAGTCATTGGATCGCGACCAACGCGAGCAACAATATCGCGATACGATCAACCAAAATCGCGATAGGCTACAATCCGATCTTTATCAAAGTCGGAAACATTTCTCCTCCTTACACGAGGCATCACAACAACGTTTCACGAGGCAACACCACTCAACTGCTGTTTGTTTATGAGAAATCGGTTGGAAACTTTCCTCATGTCAGCACGTTGTAGGTGTCGTCACCGGCGGCAACCTTGTGTGGATGCTCTGAAAAACAATCCTGTCAGTTAAATTTCGTGTCTGTAGCACATCGTCTTCGTGGCGTAGCAATTTTAATGGCCAGGTGTGTATATTACCCCTGCTTCCTTCAAAATTTGAAAGTGTATATTCCTTTCCCTGTACAGAACTTTAACTGTGAAGATAAAGGGGGAGTCCGACAGAGAGATGAGGTGATTGACATAGAAAGGGGAAGTTGCAGATGGGCAGAGATAAGAGTAGGAGGAAATGAACAGAGACAGCAGAGATATGGAGATGAACAGAGAGAGGGAGGATAGTAGGACAGAGAGAGAAGGAAGGAGAAAACGGAAAGAGAGATGGACTAACTTACGACTGGAATAAATAATTAAACCGATGACACCGTTTTTTCAGCTTTTAAATAATTAACCCTTTAATGCATAGTGTATCTACACACCTTATTTTTCTCATTATCCCTCAAAATGATGATAATTTTACCACAAATTCATTTGTGGCTGCTATATACATAGTGTTACATACGCTAGTTGCTCTTTCCAGAAACTATAAATAGCAAAGCGCTACTGCATCAGTTGGACAGTTAGCTGCATTGAGTTAAAATGTTCAAATGTTTGTAATTCTATGGGCCCAAACACTTTGGGCATAAGTACCTAGACTTACAAACTGCCAGGCAACATACACATCCATCTCCGAGGGAGGATTCGAACCTCCGATGCGGGATACCTCGCGATTCGTAATGTGGCGCTCCAGACCGCTCGGCTACTCCCAAGCGGCAGCTGCGTTGAGTTACTCCTAGCATGTGCGTTTGTTAGTATTCCTTCTTTGCCATAGTCAATCACATACTATTGTTGTATTATGAGTTACTTTCTGGAAATATGAGAGGCACAGTAGCGACATTTACTGCATCGGGTACATCATGGAAGCCCTCTGCAGCTGACCAGCTATGGACGGTTTGTTGCGTAATAATTTTAATGATTTTTTTTCAATATTTTTCTCGTATTGTAAACTGTAAACTTTCACGACCGAAAAGGTCAAAATTACTTAAATGTTCAAATGTTTGTATAGCTTATGGGACTTAACTACGGGGGCATCAGTCCCTAAACTTACAAACTTGAAATGAACTATCTAACACTAAGGACGGCAATAAATATCCATGCCCGAGGGGGGATTCGAACCCCCGAATATAGTGGCCGTGCAGACCGTGACTGGAGAGCCTCAGTCTCTCGGCGACCGCGGCCGGCGTCAGAATTACTAAAAATTTCCGGGCTATTATTCCGTGGTCTTATGGATTTATAATGGAAACGCAACGTTTCGTCCCCGACTGCGGAGGACATTTTCAAGGGGGATCGTGGCATTTCTGAATGTCCGATGCACACCCTGGCTCGCTCCTGACTGAAGCCAAACTCCGTTTATGAGGGCTCGCGCGCAGAGGTGTGATGTCAATATAACAGTCTTCCAGCATGGGACGATATTAACGGGCCGGTCGCGGGGGCCGAGGGGACTGAGGCGCTTCCGGTCACGGTCTGCACGGCCACTACGGTCGGGGGTTCGAATCCCCCCTCGGACATGGATAGGCCTATTTGTGCCATCCTTAGTGTTAGCTAGTTCATAAGTAGTTTGTAAGTTTAGGGACTGATGACCCCGTAGTTAAGTCCCATAAGCTATACAAACATTTGAACATTTGATATTAACGGACGACGGCAATCGGCAGTGTCGAATTGCGCGCGCATATCAGAAACATCTGACGTCACACCTCTGCGCGCGAGCCCTCGTAAGCGGAGTTTGGCTACAGTCAGTAGCGAGCCAGAGTATGCACTGGACATTCAAAAGTGCCACGATCCCCCTTGAAAATGTCCTCCACAGTCGGGGACGAAACGTTGGGTTTCCATAATAAATCCATAAGACCACGGCATAATAGCCCGGAAATGTTTGGTATTTTTGAATATTCTTCTCGGTATAAACGCAGTATACATTAATAGTGGTATTTTTTATAGCTTCAAGTAAAAAGTCGCGCATTGAAGGGATAAATTCGTATCAAATGTTTTGTTTGTAAATCTATCGGACCAAACTGCGTGGTCATCGGTCCGTAGCTTACAAACTACTTAAACCTAGGTAAACTAACCTAAGGACAAACACGCACAGCCATGCCCCAGGGGGGACTCGAACCTCCACGGCGAGCAGCCGCGCGTTCCGCACCGAGACGGTTTAGACCGCTCGGCTACTCCACCACGGCTGCGAGCCCTCGTAAACGGAGTTTGGCTTCAGTCAGTAGCGAGCCAGGCTGTGCATGGGACATTCAAAAATGCCACGATGCCCCTTGAAAATGTCCTCCGCAGTCGGGGACGAAACGTTGGGTTTCCATAATAAATCCATAAGACCACGGCATAACAGCCCGGAAATTTTTAGTAATTTTGATTATCTTTCTCGGTACAAACGCACTATACATTAATCGTGGGTTTTCTATAGCTTCGCCGGCCGCGGTGGCCGAGGGGACTGTGGCGCTCCAGTCACGGTCTGCACGGCCACTGCGGTCGGGGGTTCGAATACCCCCTCGGGCATGGATATTTGTGCCGTCCTTAGTTGTAAGTAGTTCATAAGTAGTTTGTAAGTTTAGGGACTGATGACCCCGTAGTTTAGTCCCATAGACTCTACAAACATTTTAACATTCTATAGCTTCAAATAAGAAGTGATGCACTGAAGGGATAAATTTCTTATCATCTGTGTCTGCGGCGTACACTAGAGATGCAACGCTTAGCTGATGTGTGCACTGAGTGCTGGTTCACCTGCGCCGGCGGCCGTGTGTTTGGCCTGCGCCCCTGCTCCCTCGGCGTCTCGGCGGCCACGTGGGCGAGCGTGGCGCGGGGCGGCGTGGCGGCAGGTGAGGGACTTTAACGGCCGCGCCGTGCGCCGCCGCGCGCTTTACGAGTGGTCCCGCATTAGCCCGCCCCTGCTAAATTTGTCACCCGTCACGCCGCTAATAAAACGGGGACAGCCGCGCAGCAGACCCATCAGGCGCGCCTTTTGTTTTTCAATTTGTGCGCCGCGCCGCGCCGCTCTGTCCCCGCCCGTGCGGTCGCCAGGGCTCGGCCGGCCGGCGCGGCGTGTCACTCTCCGGGGCGGCCGGCAGCTGTGGCTCGAGAATACGGCGAAGGCACCGGTTCAAAAATGTTTGTTAACCTTATGGGACTTAACTGCGGGGTCATCAGTGCCTAAACTTACAAACCAACTTATACTAAAGACAGCACAAACATCAATGCCCGACGGGGATTCGAACCCCCGACAGGGAGCGGCCGTGCAGGCGGTGACTGAAGCGCCTGTCCCCTCGGCCACCTCGGCCGGCCCGAAAGCCGCTATAAGTGATGTTTCGTTGAATAGCTCTTACGATGACATTTGTTGATGGCTCAGTATTGAAATGCGCAGCAATTTGCGGAAGGGTTGCACTTCTGTCTTCAGACGTCGTTGGTCCCGTTCTTGCAGGATCTTTTTCCGGCCGCAGAGATGTCGGAGATTTGAATTATTTTTTTTTTCGGATACCCGATATTCACGGTGCACTCGTGAAATGGTCGTACTGGAAAATCCGCAGATGATCGCTACGTCGGACATGCTATGTCCCATCGTGCGCTGGCTACAACACCACGTTCACATTAACTTAAATCGCAATAACCGATCTATTGATTCCGCTACTCAGGTGTTTTCTTTTATAGTCGTTGCCGACCGCAGCGCCGTCCTCTGAATGCTTAAATCTCTCTGTGTTTACGTACGCAAGCCTATAACAGATATTTCGCTCTTCAGTGTATAGTCCCATTAAAGTTTACTTTGTGCCTGACAGACAGCAGTGAAAGAATAACGCCAAGAAACAAACACGGCTACACCAATACTTGACAGGAGCCATAGAGTGTTGCGAAGGGTCACTAAAAAAAAGCGCATCAAATCAGCGGAGGGAATCTCCCGCGGATTCCAAAAATACTGCCAATAGTCCACCTAGGACAATCACTTTGCGTAGGAAGCTGATACACCAGTCCAGTGTGAACAGGTGATAGTAAAGTACACACAGTGTAAAGAATACAGAACGGAAACAAGGGTGTCATGCATTACGGCAGACAACAATGATTTCTTCGTTTTAAGCAACTTAATGGATTTACACACACATTTCGACTACTGGTTATGTTGGTCAATACAGGGAGTGACTGCCTCTGGCGACGGGTGCGCTGCGAATGAAGTCATCGTTGTCTTGCTGATGCAATAACGCCCATTCTTCCTGCGGAGCTAGTCGCAAGTCCTGGAGCAAAGTCTGAAAGACAACATGATGCAACCCACGTCCCTAGGAGAAGTACCAGGCTGCCTAAGTCAGCATTGCCCTTTTAAAGGATGAGTCCGCACACCTTTCATGTCCTGCTCTGACTCGGATGGGGGTTAACCATATCCTGCGGGGCTCATCAAATCTGCCTCTCCGCGGCGGAGTGGCCAAGCGCATTGAGGCGCTGTGCTGCGATGAGCGAGACCGCTCCACGTCGGGGGTTCCAATTCCCCCTCGGGCATGGATGTTTGTCCTGTCTTTAGTATAAGATAGTTCATAAGTATTTTGTGAGTTTAGGCACTGATGATCCCGCAGTTTGAACATTTTGAAATCTGCCTCAGTGATACAAGGCATTGGTTGGCACGTTGATAGGGTATTGTGAGCCATTCTCTCCTCCAGGAGTCGATAATAGTCCGGGTGAGACTGTTTGTATGTGCAAGAGGAAGGTGTCTTTATCGAAGTATATCAATTGTGAGATATGGTATGCCAGAATGTGACGATATATCAGGGTTTGCTTCAATCAAGCCTGCTTCACGTCTCAGTTTTGGGCGTGCAGTGTTACTCTGGCAGCCACATTGTAGGTGCACAGCTAATTGTTTTAGAGATAACAATAATACTGATAATAATAATCCGACACGAATCGGCACTGCGCCAGAGTCGAACAACATTCACCCATAATGTTCCCTAAAATGTTCAAATGTTTGTAAATCTATCGGACTCAGCTGTGTGGTTATTAGTCCGTAGCTTACAAACTACTTAAACTAAGTTAAAGTAACCTAAGGGCAACACCCAAATCCATTTCCGAGGGAGGATTCGAATGTCCGACGCGGGAGGCCTTGCGATCCGCAACGTGGCGCTCCACACCGCTCGGCTACTCCCATGCGGCAATGTTCCCGTGTGCTGCAGTAATCACACTATGAATTTCTGCTTTTCACATTTGTTTAGACTACGGAAATGATATCACTTCCCGTACTTGATGACATCTTCTATTGCTGCATACGCGTTAAATATCTGTTTTATAAGAGAACTGGCCGAATAGAACTTCACAGCTGTACTTCGGGAAGCGTACTGAACAAGGCTACACAATGGAACATATTTGGCGATGCTAACGCCATTCAGTCGCACAATGTAGTAACACGAAACTTACTTTCCGGATCACACTAGAACGTTTCTACAGGCTCAAGTAGAATCAACAGCTATGATGCAGTATTGTTGTTGCCAGGCATACAAAGAGTGTCATGTGAAAGGAGAATGAAATACTCATCGTAAGTATGTATACCAAATGTCTGATTGTAGTTGTTCTATAATTGATATAATATCTAGGTAGGATCAGTTTTTTTGTTCATGTGTTTCCGAAATAAGTGCAGATTATTTTTTTTTTCGAAAGTGTGTTTGAGTAAGCTGCCAGTATACATATTCCTGCCAGGTGCATTTGCAGATGAAATTCATACATGAAAGTCTGGTTTCCTCCAATCTGTCGACATTCTCAAATCCTCGTGAGTACCTAACGTTTCCGTTACAGGTTTTCTACATTGTGATTTTTGTTCTCCAGGTTTCCGAAGGGTGAACAAATATACAATACTTTATGAAGGTGATTCGGGTGTGAGTCAATTACTTACGAAAATCGTAAACGTTCATTTTGTATCTCCGGGATGCGGCAGTAGAAGGACGTGGGCCGTAACGAGCAAGAATGTGGACATGGTTCTGTAACTAAAAGAACTGATTAGTCCACATGAATTATTTATTAAATGAAACAAGTACTGGACTTTGATGTGCCTGTGGTGCTACAACTTGTCCTAGCTGTTATACAGTTCTGCTACGTTGTACTACGACGACATCAGGCATTCGTACTGTAGACTGTTGGCACTAGTAATGGAGATCTTCTGTTGAACTTCCTGGAATTGTCCAACTCGTGGATCTCTTCGTAATGACTGGAACTCCTGTACTGTTCGTCGTTTCTGTGGTGCGGCGGCATATCTATGCGAGCCCCTTTCTTCCCATTGGCCAGCGAGCGGAGCAGGGGAGCAGGTAAAGAGGTACCAAGACCGCGGGCGCCCCCGGCGATCGAAGTACTATGAAGCGACTTATATCTCCTTCGTCTACTGGCGCTGCGTCTGGCGTGGGTCGCCGCGTTGTGGCGAATAGCGACGCTACAATAGTTGATCCTTCGAAAGCCTTGTCGTGAAATTCTCACTTTTATCACTGTTTATACAAACGCTCACTGTGTTTGTGACTTGCCATTGTTTCAAGGATACCCAAGGATAAATCTAAAAACTTCTACATCTACATAGATACTCTGCAAATCACATTTAAGTGTCTGGTTCATTAACCACTTTCATAACTTTTCTCTACTGTTCCATTCTCTAATAGCGCGCGGGAAGAATGAACACCTAAATCGTTCCATTTTCGATCTGATATCTCTTACTTTATTGGGATGGTCATGTCTCCCTAAGTAGGTGGGTGCCAGCATAATATTTTCACATTCAGAAGTAAAAGTCGGCGATTGAAACTTCGCAAACAGATCACGCCGCAATGAATAACGTCTTTCTTTTAATGATTTCCACCCCAATTCGTGCAACATTTCCGTGACACTCTCCCCCCCCCCCCCCGTAACGTGATAAAATAAAACGAGCTGCCCTTCCCTGAACCTTCTCAACATCTTCCGTCAGTCCCACTTGGTGAGGGTCCTACAATGGCAACAGTACTCCAGCAGAGGACGCACAAGTGTGATGTAGGCAGTCTCTTTGGTGGAGCTGGTGCATCTTCGAAGCGTTCTGCCAATGAAACGTAATCTTTGGTTGGCCTTCCCCACAATATTTTCTATGTGTTCTCTCCAGTGAAAGTTGTTCGTAATTGTAACTCCTAGGTATTTGGTAGAATTTACGACCTTAAGTTTTGACTGATTTATCGCGTAACTGAAGTTCAGGGGATTTCTTTTAGTGGTCATGTCTATTACTTCACACTTTTCTTTATTTAGTGTCAATTGCCAATTTTCGCACCATGTAGAAATTTAGTCTAAATCGCTTTGCAGATGCTTTTGATCCTCTGTTGACTTCACTAACCGATAAACGACAGCATCATCCGCGAAAAGTCTAAAGGAGCTATTCATATTGTCTCCTAAATCGTTTATAAACACAAGGAAGAGTAGGGGACCTATAATGTTTCCATGTTAATGCCAGATATCACTTCTGTTTTACTCGATGAATTACCGTCAATCACAACTAACTGTGTCCTTTCTGATAGGAAATCATGAATCCAATCGCACAATTGGGGAGATATTCCATAAGAACGCAATTTCATTAGAAGCCGTTTGTGGGGTACAGTGTCAAAAGTCTCCGGAAATTCAGAAACATGGAATGGATTTCAGATCCCTTGTCGATGGCACTTATCACTTTATGTGAATAAAGGGCAAGCTGTGTATATTTGGATAGTACAAGCTATCGGTCATTTATAAATTCCAAAATCCTAAAACGCTATCCTAATGTTTTCCTATAGAGAAAACTCCTATGTACCTATGTACGCACAGTCGGAACTTAGTTCTCAGGCGACTCTCGTACGTAAATCGTGATTACATCCTGCGCTCCTCTTCTACAGACGTGATCACAAACAGCCGAGAAGAAATGGATTACCGCCGGTCACCTGTTCAGGGGAAGTCGAGAAAAACTCTCCATGTCCGTGATTGGAGGCCCCTGGAGCAAGTACCTGAGAGAATCGTAACGCCAGTGGAACCGCATCAGAGCGCGGACGTAAGAGGACGGGAAAAAGAAGATCGGGAGCAGTGTTGACTCTGCGGCTCAAGGTCGCTTCCCATTACGCCGGAGCCGTATCACGCAGTGCGTCAGATGAATTACGTCGCTGACTGCCCCGGCAGCAGCGATGAACACAGTCATTTGGCGGCTAATGCCGTGCGCGGACGCGGCCCCACGGAATTGGACCCTCACTGGGCGTTAGCGCTGTGCTACCACGTACCTAGGTACCTCGCTCCCCTCGTTACAAAACTGCCGCCTCCCCTGCCCACCAAACCGAATTAAAGCGTGGCGTTTACGACTAGTGGAGTATTCGTCTTTCCACCCTGTAAGGGGACAGCGCCCCTTACGGCAGAACCATTCACTTGCTATAGTGCGGATGCAGTGTATCGACCAGGCGCTGAGCGCGCCACTTGAGAATGACGCGACCCTTACGGCAGAACCGTTCACTTTCGGTGAGCGGGAGTAGTATATCGACTGTTTAGGCGCCGAGCTCGCCATTTGAATTTGACGAGAGTGTGGTTTATGGGTGTATGGTGGTTGGCGTGCTACCGACTGGAGCGTGTGTCCCCAATCGTCGTGGAGGACCCCCCCAGTACAGATTTATACAGTGGAAGGTTCATTCAAGGTGCAACAGTGTCTCATTAGTACGACGACCGTGTCGGTGTCATGTGTTTACGTACTTGGATTACGTAGACAAAGCATCAAGATTCAGTATAATAGCGACCAGTGACTTCAATGTTTGTAACAAGAGCAGTAACCACAATTAGAACTGTAAGACAAAAGCCGTGAACAACTCACATTTGTGTTATTTACTCAACAACCTTGAACTGTAAACTGTATGTACAATTACTGTGTAGCCTCAGTCATTATCTATATGGTAGAAACAGCTTCCGCAAAATCATAACCGATAGCTTTATCCTGTAGGCACGGTCAGCATTGATTCTGGCTTAGCTGTAACGGTAACCATATTGCGTACCGGAGAAAGAGGCGGGAGTGTTTCAACCCGGAGCGGGAGTGTTTCAACCCGGAGCGGGAGTGTTTCAACCCGGAGAGCACAACATCGAACTCTAAATTCGCAAGTGGTACAACCGGCGTAAGGCAGAAAATGCAGTCGATTGCTTTATAGCGCCGCTTTCGACAACGTATCGGCTATAACAGCGAAATCTAACGGTCCATTCCAAGTCTTCTGTAAACTCTGTAAGTTTAACATCGGTTGGTGCGGCACCGCTTATTATTTTTTTTAGCCCGTTCCGATTAGGGCCATCAGACCATGTGTTACATCGGACCAGGGTTTTATACGTAAAATACTTTTTACATCTGAGTTACCGAAAATGTAACAATGGTTTTAATAGATAAATGATTACTAAGGTATTAATAATATAATTTTGACTGATTAGTTGTAAAAGGATGTAAATAAATAGTATTGACTCCACTCTAATAAGATTCATATAGCAGTATCATTGAGCCAGTACTGTAATAATACAAACAGCCGGCTTTTAATAATTAATTTCATATTCACGAGTTTCCTTATAATTATGACAGTCCCACATCACTCGATTTTTCACTGTTGGTCTCTATAATACACTGTCGACACGACTTCACCGGCGTCCACAATGTGCTTTTACAACTGATGTTACGGGGCGCGTCCAGAAAGTAAGTTCCGTTTGGTTATATAAAAACGAACGGGTACGGATGCAGAAAAAATATTGATTGTACAAAAATCTACAACTGTTAAACCACTTTTCTATATAGCTTCCGAAATTTTGTAGGCAATTGTATAGCATGGCACAAGGTTTTGTGTGCCTTTTTCATAGAATGTTGCCGCCTGTGCATTCAACCATGTGGTAACATGTTCTTTCAGCTCATCATCATCGTTGAAGTGTTGTCCACCAAGGACAGATTTTAGGTATAAGAAGAGGATTGTCGGTCGCGGTGGCCGCGGGGACTGAGGCGCTAAAGTCACGGTCTGCACGGTCACTTCGGTCGGGGGTTCGAATCCCCCCTCGGGCATGGATATTTGTGCCGTCCTTAGTATTAAGTAGTTCATATGTAGTTTGTAAGTTTAGGGACTGATGACCCCGTAGTTAAGTCCCATAAGCTTTACAAACATTTGAAGAAGAGGATTACTGTCAAAAGATTTTTTTTTTTTTCACGATAATGCCTGACCTCACTCACCGAATGTGACCAAACAACTCTTACGGAAATTTCAATGGGATCAGTTTGATCATCCTCCATACAGCTCGGACCTCTCTCCTAGCGACTTTCATCTCTTCTTACACCTAAAATCTGTCCTTGGTGGTCAACACTTCAACGATGATAAAGAGCTGTTACCACGTGGTTGAATACACAGGTGGCAACCTTCTGTGAAGGATGCATGCAAAAACTTGTCGCACGCTATGACAAGTGCCTACAAAATTTCGGCAGTTATGTGGAAAAGTAGTTTAAGAGTTGTAGATTTTTGTGCAATAAAGCTTTCTTCTGTATCTGTGTACAATTTCATTTTATTACCAAACGGAACTTACTTTCTGGACGCGCCTCGTATTTACTAGTCTTTACTAACATTCTTGTCTATGAATAAATATTAGCATTAGCATGAAATTTATTCTTGTCCTTTTAACTGATAATATACATGCATATTAAGGCTAAACACCTATACAAACGATATAGACATAATTTATTATTCACTTTTGCACTTTAATATTAACGAAATTAGTTGCTAACTGGTCGATTGTATCACACACAAACAAAACAAACGTACCTGTACAAAGACTGTTATATCTTCGAATGAAGACGTTTGTAAATAACATCAGTTGTAGAAGTACATGTTAGACGCTCGTGGAGTTGACATTGTATTATAGAGGCCAACAGTGAAAAATCGAGTGAAGTCGTACTGTCATGTAATCACAAGGAAACCCGTAAAATGGAAATTAAGTATAAAACGTCGGTCATACAGTAAATAAATGAACAAATTTCACATAAATTTCCAATACACAACACGACCTGAGCAACATGCAAGCCGGTTTATTAAGGCATGTTTCCCTCTACCCACCACAGAGCGAACATTATGCTTGAAATGAACCTGTAACACATGCACTGCCTTAAGATGAACCTGAAAAAGTTCGGAAACCGGTTAATGAAATAAAACAGTATCATTTAAAGTCAAAGTAACTGGTTATATTTTCTTAAATCATATTGAAATTGACGGTCACGTAATGGAAAATCTAAACCGGCCGCGGTGGCCGAAGGGACTGAGGCGCTCCAGTCACGCTCTGCACGGCCACTACGGGCGGGGGTTCGAATTCCCCCTCGGGCATGGATATTTGTGCCGTCCTTAGTATTAGCTAGTTCATAAGTCGTTTGTAAGTTTAGGGACTGATGACCCGGTAGTTAAGTCCCATAAGCCATACAAACATTTGAACATTTGGAAAATCTAAATACTATACCCATTTTTTTACGTCTTTGGAGATTCCTAATAAAAATGTAATGTCTATTTTGAAACTCTGTTCGACTGATAGTATGTTTCAAACCAGTACTATTTGGAAACTGTTGCCGCGGTGGGGTAGCCGAGCGGTCTAATGCATCTCGCTGCGGAGCGCGCGGTTGCTCGCCGTGGAGATTCGAGTTCTCCCTGGGGCATGGGTGTGTGTGTGTGTGTGTTGTCCTTAGGTTAGTTTAGCTAGGTTTAAGCAGTTTGTAAGCTACGGACTGATGACCACGCAGTTTGGTCCGATAGATTTACAAACATTTGAATATTTTGGGGTATTCTATTCTCTGTGATGTATTCTGTATTCTAATCTCTTACACGCCGCAACTCCCACAGTTAGGATATTATTTTCTAAGGTTTTAAAACACATTTCTTCTAGTTATTTTTTCCCGTCTCTCCTGTCTCTCTCATAAATATATATATTATTTCTTTTAATCAAAACAAGACGTATAAATCTTTGAGTAGTTTCCATGATTCTGATTTTAATGAAAATATCCAACTTTACTCTTGAGATCGATTTAATTTTGTATATATAATATACAGTAACTAATATACAAAATAAAAGCTATCTAAGGAATGGCATTGTAAATTTTCATTAACTTCCTTTTCTCATCCGTTCGTCTAAGTCTCCACCTCAAATGATGTCTGTATGAAGCAAACGCTCGATTCTTTTCTTTCTTACAACGTGTGACTTTCATTCAATACTATGCTACAAATGTACATTCTACGACATGTCAAAAGTTCAGTGTATTGTACTAACAGATATTTTTTGGACAGGATTGCGTTCTGAGATTTTGCTGAATTTGGTTCTTGCTTCACTGGTTAGGCGTTTGCTTATAGAGAAGAATTTCTTCATTTCCTCTTCTTCACGCTCACCAATTTTGATACTGAACGTCTCACTTGTCCTATTCCTAGCTATTCCGTCTTTCTATAAATCCGAAATATGTGTTAATTACTCTCTTAATTTTATTCAGCACGTCCTGTAGTTCTTCCTCCCGTTCACAGAGGATAGCGGCACCATTAACGAACCTTATCATAGACTCCCTTTCTCTCTAAAATTAATCTCCTGCAGTCCCTGACTTCAACCATTTCCAGTGCGACAACTTATTACTTTCTCTTCCAGTCTTTTTCCCTCCTAGCTCTTGCGGATTTTGAATATTTTATAGGAAGAATTAATAAATTGTCTCTCCTAAACCAGTACATTTCCGATTCAAGTGTGCGTAAGGAATTCATATAACCATGAATAAGAAATGAATAGGAATTAAATTCAGTTGTGGAAAGGTACACTGCAGCAAAGCTCCGGTGACATACAACATTAGTTTCAAATGCTGAAATGTACAAATGGAAAGGAACAAAATGTTGAGTGATTGTCTGATGCACAAAATGAGGCAATATTAAAAGTAAATACAAACAAAAGTAAAATACTAGCAATTGAGGAAATAGCCTGTCTTGAAGACATATGTCGGCTTATAAATAGAAATCGGTCCAAAAGCCAGCCGAAGGCAGTAAATTCTGTATCTAATAAAAGAAAAAAATTATCAGGATATGCTACTATGCTACTTAGTCCAGTTGTAAGCATTATGGTTTACAGGTAAACATATGCCGATTCCTTATCACAACTATCTAGATGGAGAAAAAACAATCTAAAAATTTTACGGGAGGTAAACAAGGTTAGAACCAAATAAGAGAAAGAGCGGAAGGAAAATTAAATCTGTCGGACATATTCTTAAACACACTACCCTTCACCAAATATATTTGAAAGGAACATTTCAGATGAGAAATCAAGAGAACACAACAAAGAGGATTGATGACGTAGCTGTTTAGTCCCCTTTAAAATGCCAAAAACACCCAACAAAAGTCTAATAGCAACTGTGTCGACGGAACCTTAAACCTTCCTTTTCACTGGAGAGAATGAAAACACTCATAATTTACCAATCGTTTAAGATATGCAGATGATTTTTTTCTCCTTTGACGGAACGCGAAAAGATAGATTATTAAAATAATGTATTACCACAATGTTTGATAATTTTGATGCGAAAAGTACTGAAATTAACATACTTCCGCACTAGTGCCGTTATATAACAAAATCGTTAATCCGTTTAGTATCTCCCTACATGCTTTCTCGACAAGATGTAAGTGATTTCATAACCACATTACATCTATGAGAAGAACCGAAGTCTTGAAGACGAACCAGTAATTGCGGGTAGTATCTAATGTCGTTAATTCTCTCTTGCGAAGGTCCGAGTGTTATTCATTACAGCTGTCAGCGATATTGGCTGGTCCCTTTACGAAATCGCGCACGTAAACTTATTTCAGCTATTAGGATTTATAGCGCTAAGCGAGTAATGCTATATCATTTTCATCGACCAGTAATTCTCTACTACGCGTCGCTTAAACGGATATCTTGATAAATGAAGTCTTTGAAGAGAGCCGATATTTAATTGAGAGCACGGGAGATTGCCGTCAGAACCAGTGGTTAACGGAAATTGTTCCGGCGTAATGTTGCGCACGTTGTGCGATCCTATATAGCGGACAGTCGTTCCCTGTCGGTAGTGTAACTTAATACTTAAGTATTATCCGATCACCTATTAAAAGTTGAGACCAGTGAAGGCCATACTCTTGTGCAGAGGGATTTTGAAGCTGTTTAGGCTGCAGTTTCATTTATAGCGTATGGCTCGACGTCGGTAGTTCCCTTTGCGGCGATAGCAAAGCTCTGCCGCCTATTAATCTAAAAACTATATCTCGACGTAGATTAAAGCCTGTTCGGACCAGGTGGGTGCCAGCATCGAAATCCACTTTCAGACGAGTGCTGCACTCAACGTCTTCTATCGAAGAGCCGCGGTGGAGTGGCCGAGCGTTCTAAGGTGCCTTGCTGCGGAGAGCGCGGTTGCTCGCGTCGGAGGTTCGAGTCCTTCCTCTAGCACGGGTGTGTGTGTTTGTCCTTAGGTTAGTTTAACTTAGTTTACGTAGTTTTAAAGCCTAGGGACTGATAACCAGAGTAGTTACGTCCCATAGATTTACAAACATTTCAATTTTCCTAGCGAAATGCCCGCTAGAAACTCGAGAAATTTACCAGCAGCACTGTACACATGGAAAGTCTACAAACTTGATTTTCTGTTTCTATATTCCACTAGCTATACGCTCGTGCTTCGTAACGCAAACGGAAGAGAAGTCCTCACATACCATTGTTTTGTAGTTTTCTTTTTCTTTCGTTTTCTTCGTTTCATTATCTAAATCAATAAACGGAATTCTTATAGGATGCCTTAGTCAATGAATTGGATTCCCCAACTTAGTCAAACAGAAATAAAATATAGCGAAAGAACTTGTTCATATAAGTAACAAAGGACGATGTGCGGTAGTCAGCTTGAAATAGCAAAGGAAAACATAGAAAATATTGTGGGGAAAGCGAACCAAAGAATACGTTTCGTTGGCAGAACACTTAGAAGATACAACAGTTCTACTAACGAAACTGCATACACTACACACTTGTGCGTCCTATTTTGGAGTATTACTGCGCATTGTGGGATCCCACCAAATGGGACTCACAACGATTTAGAGAAAGTTCAGAGAAGGGCAGCCCGTTTTCTATTATCGCTATATAGGGGAGAGAGTGTCACGGAAATGATGCTCGAGATGGGGTGGAATCATTAAAACAAAGGCGTTATCGTTGCGACGAGATCTATTTGCGAATTTCTTTCACCAACTTTCTGTTACGCAAATGAACATATATTGTTAGTACCCACCTACGGAAGGAGACATTATCATCATAATAAAATAAGAGAAATCAAATCGAAAACAGAAAGATTAGGGTGTTCCTTTTTTCCACGAACTATTAGAAAAATATCATAAAAGTGGTTCGATGTACCCACTGTCATGCACTTAAATGTGACTTGCAGAGTATCCATGTAGATGTAGATGTTCATATGAGTAACAAAGGACGATAGTCAGTTTTAAAGAAGGTAATATTACATCTTATGATGACTGGTCTCGATTAAACAAAACATCATCATTTGATCTGCAAGTATTAGGCGTAATCTATACACTAATTACAGGTCAGATGATGACAACTCTGTTTTACTGAAATGGGCTGTCGAAAGAGACAAACTAATATCGTTACGTTCTTGATACACAAAACGAAATAAGTAAATCCGATTATTGAAACGTAATAAATTCCCTTTGCTGGTATAATCTTCCGAAAGTACTATTGTCTCTTACTGTGCGCTAAAACAAACCAACAGCGCTATTGATTCTTTGAAGTATTACGAAATTAAGATAATCACTTATTGCTTCTCTGAAGTACTACGTCATACTACGAAACAGGCCAGACTTCTAAAACAATAAATTACGATATCTGTTCTGTACCTTATTCGATTTCAAGGTAATAAAATGTACGTGTTGCCATAAGACATGCCCAAGTTACCTATAAAAACTACATGAAACCTGTTCTAGTAGTTTTAGAGATTAGCGTCTTCAGTACAAAAAATTTTTAACTTTGAGACTATCTGGGATTTTATCTGTATGTCTATGTTGTTTGTTCGTAAAATGTGACTGACAACAACGCCCTGAGAAATTCAAAACTTATGTTCCTGATATTACACGTCAGTATTGAAGTCCGAATAACGAAAACAGGCAAGCTATAACCGGATTTGTACACGGCACAGGGCAATTGCGTAAAGCCACAGATAATATAGCTTTTCTGGAGAGTATTTATTGTTCTATATTTCGTACAGTTGTGCTCACGACAGTTTCCCACTGCCACGCACCGCGACCTAACTCCCTTACTAACAACTTGAGGCCAACGGCTATCACCACCGCAACGACGACTTGGAGGCAGTGAGTGGACATGGAGAAAAGTGTGTCAGTACAAACACACAAGTCTTTTATTTATAAACATAGATTTAACTAAACTTTCTCATTTTGATAAAAATATATTGCTTTCATCGTTGTTATTGTTATTATTTATTGACCCACCTATCTTTAAGCGTCATCGACATGGTGATGATGGTTAAAAAAACAATAAGTTACCACCATATAAAACACACTTACTTCGGCCAAGATCGCTAGTGGGAAAAAAAAAAAAAAAAAAAAAAAAAAAAAAAAAAAAAAAAAACAACTACCGACAATAAACTAGCGATCTTGGCTGAAGTAAGTGTGTTTTATATAAATTTTGATCGCTCTCCATAGACATAATATGCCACTTAACTATAAGTTACCACCACGTTTGCTAAGAATCTGACACGATACATCCGCATTTTGTTGGAAGACCATTAATCGCTGTCAGGTTACCTTATTAATCAAGTTGAGATTACAGATATAAAAGTAAAGGGCTTAATATCAGAGGAGGCATCAATATTAACACTGACTTCGGGTTCACGAAGGAATTTTATTAGGGGTACTATGCTCCAGACTGAACGCTGAAAGGCATAATCAGTCTCTAATTATGCTGATGATGAAGATGATGATGATGAAGATGATGATGATGATGATAAGTATACTCTGGTATTTAATTGATATTAATGATCAGTTTATTCTAATGATTGCTACTATTACTTTAAATATTTTTGGAAAATAAAGATTTCAAACAAATATAAAGTCATTCTAGAAGCTTGTCGTTTCGAAGTTTGCGTCGTTAAGAGTACTGTCTGCACCAAGTGTGTAATTTTATTGCTAACTGTTCTATATTATCACATGTTGAAGGTCGAAGTTAACACACCTGGGGATGTTTTCAATACCTTTTTTGGGAATTTGGTTAAGGGTACAGGTATGTGCCGAGTGGTCAGTTCTATTGCTCTTTTGTTTCAAATCAAGAGTTTAATTTCATTGGTAACTGTTTTAATTTTTTATGTCACCTCAAGACATTTACTTTTCATTTCTGTTTTTCACGTACTTTCTAATTAAAATTATTAATGTGAATTGAAATTATGAAGGGTGATTACTGGAAGAAATCATTTATTTAATTGTCGTGGCTGTTTCTACGGGCATATACCCTTTAAATGGGAGACGGTTTTCCTGGATGTGCCTTTAATTTAATAAATGTATTTCATACAAAACTGTATTTTTCCTCTCAAACCAGCATCACGCAAACCCACTGGAGATGTGTACTCGCTACAATATTAACACTCCGAGTGCCAATCACGTCAATTGACGGGATACGGAAATTTCTGAAGAATGCCAAGCACGTCATTTGACGTGATCTTTGTTTCCGTGCTTTTAAAAACAGAATCAAGTTTATTGACGAGCTAGATCTACCTTAAATACCTTACTTGGTAAACCTAGTGTCTAAACCAGCCTACAGATCTTTTATTTAGTTTCTAAATCGTCCGACTGGTCGCATTCACTGTATGAAACGGGGCAGGTAGAAAGTGGTGTCCGCTCACTCAGTAGGTAAATCAACGGACATGGCTTCGTGCAAATTATTCTCCCCGAAAGTACTGAGAGGTGACCATGACAGAGGGGTGACACAGCAACATATCGTAATGATTCTACAGACTGTTTGCGAAGTAGAGAAGTTTTTAGTGGGGCCCTTGGCGTCGGAGTTGTATGTGATTTAGATGCTCTGTGTTCAGTTCTGGATTTATTTCAAACATCAGACAATTCTTTACGCCAGACTGAAGATAAATAAACTAAGTGCAGCTGGAGTTACTCCTGCAAGCAGAATGTCTGGCACTCTAAGGGATGGAATGGCGTACATGGCCGGCAGTCAAAGTGTTAACTAATAAGGTACGGGTTCCAAATAATGCCACCTCAATTCATATGATGTTGTAGTTACGACAGTAACTGATATTTAACCACAAAATTTATAACAATATCTCTTTAACATCCTTTAAACATAAAAATATTGGTAATATTAATTTCTGGAATTCAATTCAGAACAGATATTTTAAACACAAAATAAGTAGTTATTTTCACTCACAATTATCATCAGTTACCTAAAATGTCACGGTGTCAACCTATTTTGAGCTTACATGGCCAGTGAGTATTTTACACATTAAAGTCATCATTCTGCACTATCTGGGCAATCGTCCATTTCAAGGCTTGTGTTTTTTTGTAATACCGCCCAGATTCAGCGTGCAAATACTTGACACAAAACTTACACTGTCACATGTTCTCCACGCGTTATTCTTCGTACAGAAAAACTACCCAGCATGTGCCTGAGCTTGTGCTTCTTTGGGGATCACTTGAGGCAGGGTGTACATTGTAACTGGCATTCTTATGTTACGTCCCCACGTCATTAAACAGTGAAGTCTTTAACTACAGTTCAACGATTTAGTATGAATCTCTCAGGGCGTTTTTGTTTTGTCGTGGAAAAGATACAGCAAAATGTAGTTGGGGTGTGGTTGTTCTTAATATTCGTGATTCTTATTCGTTCCATTTTGCATAGACCAATCAAAATTATGATTTTCCACTGTGCGAGAACATTGTGAAGCTATTTACAATGAATGAGACACTTGGTAGGACGTCCTGAATACTAGTGGGATGTAAGCCTTATTCCGTAGTGCTTTATATGGCTTATAACATGATAACATGTAGTTGATAAGAAGATACATTCGTTACTCTAATTATACAAAGTATTATGAATTAAGTTACATGTCAAAGAAGCTTTGAAGGATCATGAAAATGTATAGCTTTGTATAGTTGTTCATTAACACGGCGACAAAAACAACCAACAATGCTTTCCTTAAAGTAACAGCAAACATTCAGCTGAGTGACACTAAACACAATTATATGTCTAACGTTGAAATGAAGGGTGGCGTGGATCTTGTAATACCGTTCTCTGTCACTGATCTGCATCACTACGCTAGTGCTTTCAGATACAATTACACCAAATTAACCGCGGTGGAGTAGCCGAGCGGTCTAAGGCGCCTTGCTGCGGAGTGCGCGGTTGCTCGCTGTTGGAGGTTCGAGTCCTCCCTGGGGCATGAGTGTGTGTGTTTGTCCTTAGGTTAGTTTAACTTACTTTAAGTAGTTTGTAAGCTACGGACCACGCAGTTTGGTCCGACAGATATACAAATATTTATTTATTTTTTAAAGAAAAAAAAAAGTGTACTTGGCTTTATTTGGTCGAGGTACCTTATGACCACTGTTCCAAAATGTAAACTGATCGAAGTTGAACGATAGCTGCAATGGACAGGTACGTGGATGATGAGAAAAACGTCTTTTTGCCTGAGTAGTACGAAGAGCCAAAGAAAGTGGTACAGCCGAGCATATGCGAACACAGAGATATGTAAACACTCAGAGGACGGCACTGTGGTCGGCAACGCTTGTTTAAGAGAAGAGGTGTTGACGCAGGCCTAGATCTGTAAGTACTGCTGTAATAGCCGGTTATCACGATTTCATTACACAATGAATGTCGGAACTCCGGGAAAACATAAAATCTCCAACATCCCTATAGCCGGAAAAGATCCTGTGAGAACGGGAAAAACGACGAAGAGCGTCCCTCCCGCAAAACATGCCGCGCATTTCTATGCTGGGCTACCAACAAGTGTCAAAGTGTCAGCGTGCGAATCATTCAACGAAACAACATCGATATGTGCTTTCGGAGCCGATATGGTCTGACGAGTCTTGTTTCCAATTGCATCGAGGGGAAGGTCGTGTAGGGGTATGAAGGCAAACTCTTGAATCCATCGACCCTACATTTCAGAAGGGGACTGTTCAAGCTGGGCCGGCCGCGGTGGCCGAGGGGACTGAGGCGCTTCAGTCATTACCTTGCCCGCACCAGCTTGAACAAATATTCAAATGTTTGTAAAGCTTTTGGTACTTAACTACGGGGTCATCAGTCCCTAAACTTACAAACTACTTATGAACTACTTACGAACTAGGACGGCACAAATATCCATGCCCGAGGGGGGATTCGAACCCCCGACCGTAGTGGCCGTGCAGACCGTGACTGGAGCGCCTCAGTCTCCTCGGCCACCGCGACCGGCTGTGTGTTTTCCTTAGCAAAAGTTACTTTAGGTTAGCTTAAGTAGTCTGAGTAAGCCTATGGAGTGATAACCGCAACAGTTGCGTCCCTTACATTAACAAACATTTGAACAATTGAACCTCAGACATTGTTGTGTCCATGCCACGTCGAGTTGCAGCACTTCTGCGTCTTCGCAAATGGGCCCTTCATGATATAAGGCAGGCGTACAATTTCCTACGGCTCTTCAGTCTACTTGCACATTATGTTTCCTTAATGGACTGTTATAATTGTACAACGTATGAAGAACATCCGTGATGCGAAAGGCACGGCTTCCCCCTATTAGTGTAGGCCTACGAGGAAGTTTCAAAGCAGCGCACACTCCGCTGCACTGTGAATATAGTTTATAGCTGAGAGCTGGAGAGTGTACCGCGCCCACGTACGGCACGGCACACCTGTGGCGAAACCAGTGCGTGAATCATCGTCATGTTTGCCTGGCAGCAGGAAGCAACGGCAGGCGGCAGCAACAGCAGCGGCGGCGGCGCGGGAAAGTCGGGGAAACACGCCAGCCAGCCCCGCCCACCCTTTGTCACCGAGCACATGTTTACTAAGCGGTTCCGGCAGTGGGCCACCTCCATAGACCTAAGATAACATAACCTGCGCATGTCTCTATCTCTGCTGCGTTGTAGTTTGAAACCAACATCTAATTGCCCCGAGTCACGTGACTGAGGCATCGTCATTACGAACCACGGTGTTTCTATTTTACAGATGAAGTCAAGCTTTGATTTTAACAATAAAACGACCTCTCGTATTCCTATTTCAGATGAAATATATAAAAGTAACGTGATTTCGCCGTATTATTGACATTAATGCGATGAGTGTCTTTTTTTACGTGTGACCAGGCGAAAATTGTCAGTTGCGTTTACAAGCAAAAGATGCAGCAGAACTACAAAAGAAACTGCATACACTTCGCTTGTCCGTCTATTTATGGAGTATTGCTGCCCAGTGTGGGATTCTTATCAGGTAGGTTTGACGGAGGACATCGAAAGAGTCCAAAGAAGGGCAGCTCGTTCCGTACTGTCACGATACAGGGAGACTGCGTCACGGAAATGATACAGGATCTGGGATGGGAATCATTAGAACAACGACGCTTATCGCTGCGGCGTGGGCTTCTTACGAAACTCTAATCGCCAATATTCTCCTCCAAATGCGAAAATATATCTTTGACTCCCACTTACATAGGTAGAAATGATCATCAGAATAAAAGACGAGAAATCAGAGCTCGAACAGAGAGATTCAGGTGTTCTTTCTTCCCGCGCGCTATTCCAGAATGGAATGGGAGATAAATAGTATAATTGTGGTTCGATGAACCCTCTGCCAGGCACTTAAATGTGATTTGCAGAGTATCCCATGCAGATGAATTACATATCCTCAATGTTTGTGTTGCACTATGATTTTTTTTTTTTTTTCCCAACTGACCAATGCAATTTTTTAATGGGACATTATTTCAGCGTGTCTTGAGTGAGTGTACATGTCAGCAAGTAAGTAATTTCTGGTGCAGATCTGCCATTAATAGCGTTCCACAACGCTGAAGATGATACAGACTGTTATCCCTATAAAACCAGTTCTTGTGATGTACATCAATAATTTTTGATCTCATTATTATTTAATGTAAATAGCCAATATTTTTCTTGTTTTACATTTTGGCTTCACTGTATGCGGAAAATGTCATCAAATATAAACGGTTACATTATATTAAAATCAGACATTACGGATGCAAACCGATTTCAGGTATATATAAAAGCATGACAAATCATTTCATATGTATTATTGAGGAATCGTATGAAAACTGATGTTGCTTGTCAAACTAATATTTCGTATCCTGTGTAAGCTACAAACTAAAAGACACACTACCACAAAAAGAGGCATTAACTTAAGAACTGCAGTTCTGCTGCTTATAAAAAGAACATTTCATCTAGGCACAAGTACAAACTGTAACCGTTGCATTGATATTCCGAATTACGGAGAACTAACGCCCATTGTACTACTGAATATGTAGTAAGAATACGATAAGCCGTTTTATTGTCGGAGTCTACGCTTAATTTGCACTAGCAAGGCGAAGAACCGTGACTCTCAGCTGCACTTCACATTGCTTGTAATGAAGAAGAAGGCCTCCCTGCCCCGAGTCACGTGACTCAGATGTTGGTTTCAGTATAACAACGTCACGCGCAGCCTATATTATCTATGGTCTGTGGGCCACCTCCCACAATATAATTACTTCAGCGATTGAAATCAAACAAACCTCCTCAAAATGCCACAAATTTGAAAACGGTCCTTCGCAAAGAGTAATCTGGTACAAAGAACTATTCTGAACTTACACTACAGGACACGAAAAACAGTACTCCTTAAAGTTTACAGTGCGTATGGAGCACATGAAATGATTGCATTTACAAAACAACATCTCAAGTGGTACTGAGATACCCTGTATCGATTCATCGTGAAATACCCATACTCAGGGGCGCCGACTCTGTGGGTGCTGCGGGGCTCGTGCACCCCTCAAGAATTTTTTGGGGATGCTGAGCACCCACATAAAATTGAGGTGGAAAATAAAAGTGTATAAATTTTTTAAAAAGTCGGGAAAAATCAAAAACTACCTTTGACTCAATAGGCAATGCAAAACGTGACCATAGCAAGAGACGAGATTTCATACGTGAAAGAAATGATCAGTTTTGTACGCGGGTCCCCAAGCGAGTAGTAATGAGTGTCCGTGTTTTACCCACTATGCTAGCTTTATTCATCCTGAAGCACGTCGGTCCTTTTGACCTTTCAGGTGTACGTATTTATGAACATTCAATTGTTGTGTTTCAGGAATTTAGCTTGAAGAATCTGATGCTGATGCTTAAGTTAATCGTTTTTCATTTATCTGTATCACATCCCTTGTTATTAAAATTATAGATTTGTAAAGCTAATGGACTACATTAATTCTGTCAGAGATATGAAGTTATCTCGAAGTGATGGAAGTTTCGATGAAGTATACAGCTCTTGCTTGGAACTGACCAAAAAAATTTGATGTCAGACTTCAGAATCTCAAAATATTTCAAAGATTTCTTTAAACCTTAGTGACAGTGTTCTATCAAACGCTTTTGTCAGAAAGAATAGCTTCGCACAAAAAGTGATTGATTGGTGTACAGTGAAAAATTATTTCATTTGTCATGTACAAGTTTTGGGGTGTTACTTATATCGAAATATCCACTTCGACCAATTAGATCGCTTTATTGTAGTGTCCTAATGCAGCCATGATTTCCTTTTCTTCCTCCTCCTCCTTCTTCCTTCTATCTTTAAAATACCAGACAACTGCTTATTTACTTTTATCAAGTACTAGCTGTAACCCCGGCGTTGCCCGGGTATTTATTTATTTATTCCTGCCATTTTTCAGGTATATATTCATTTGCATAAGGGCTGGGTGTCTGTAAAATCTTTTGAGAATGCAGTTAATAGTAAAGAAGTAATAGATTATAATTTGGTGCGGGAAGGGGCGATTTGCCAAGAACTTTACTGTTAATGTGCTCAATCTCATGAACTACGTGTCGTTCTGTGATACAATTTAGAAGGTACACTCAACTATATACGTGCGCACTGTCTGTAAAATTTACTGAGGCTACCATTTGTAGTGCAGAAATTATAAATTCAAATGTTCAAATGTTTGTTAAGCTTATGGGACTTAACTACGGGGTCATCACTCCCTAAACTTACAAACTACTTACGAACTAGGACGGCACAAATATCCATGCCCGACCGTAGTGACCGTGCTGACCATGACTGGAGCGCCTCAGTCACCTCGGCCACCGCGGCCGGCAATTATAAATTGTAACGCTATACCGAGAGCCGTAGTTTTACTCCATAAACAGCGGAAAAGTAGTAAGCGAGAAACCTTTTTTCCTTTCGTCATTTTTCTATGGTTTCCAGCGAGAAAAAAGTTTAATAAAGGTTTGAAATTATGTTTAAAGTTTGTTGCAAGTCGCTAAGTAGTGTCATTCTCACACAGTGTATTTCGAAAGTCTCGCCGCATTATATGGCATTTTTTGCGATTTCTATTGGTAATATCTTTTGATCCATGTGGCGTATATGATTCTTAACCATGCAGCAATTATTATCTCACGGTAAGGAATGTGTATACCAAATTTGGTTGAAACCGGTCCAATGGTTTAGGAGAAAATGAGCAGCATTGTCGCAAAATGCAGCAGTTTTTCGCGCATCTATTTGTTTATGACATCATATCTCGTGAACTATATATCGTATGTGATTCTTAAACTTACGGCGACCGTCCTCATTGTTTGATGCTTACGTGTACAAAATTTCATAAAGATTGGAATAAAACTAGATTTGTATGCAACACGTACGCACCTACGGACACTCTGCTTTATATATTAGATTGCTCATTCAAAAATGCATGAACATGATTTTCAGGAGGGTTTGTTTCGAATATTTGTGAACCGTGATATAGAGCACTCACACTGATTTTCAAAAGTCGGCGCCTCTGCCCACACTAATAAGCGGGCGGCAATGCAGGTGCCGATTCCGGCTTCCATTCGATCAACAGTTTGGCAATACTGATTTCGGATACATTTTTCCATGCACGTTCGACCCGTTCACATAGTTCTGCGAGAGTTGTGGACTCCATGCTGTGGCGTGAGTGGAAGATGGGCTAGTGGTGTGCGTGGCCTTAGTGCCACTGCTGATAACCGGTTGGCCCTGTGTCGACTCTTCAGGGCACACAAACCCTCTAATTTGTGCTGTGGTAGCTGAGCGATCTGTCTTTGCTGTACTTACGACTATCTTGGCGGACGTCGGTGCTGGGTGTTCGTCGAGATGCTCGGATAGGCCTGACAATGTTCATGTGACCACTGCAACCTGCATTTTTGCGCAACTGAATCTGCGCGTAAAAGTTGTGTTCTTGTTGTTCTTTGGAAAGGTAACTCGGCCTCTCGGAAGGTAATAACTCGACCCTTTTCAAACTCGCTCAGTTAGCTGTAGGAAACAAGTCTCCGGGGCATGGCGCCTGTTTGTTACACATGAAACCTTGTGGCTGTAAACATTTCCTTCTAAAGAGTACCTACAGATGACTCTGTGGGAACCATTATCTACTATCTGTCAGGCGGCATCTTCCTTTATCGGCTTGAAATCAACGTAGTCTGCGCTGATCCCGAGCTATCCCGAGAAGACCCACGATGTCGCCTCACAATTTTACTTCCGCTAGTACCTCGCCTCCTACTTTCCAAACTTCACAGAAGCTCTACTGCGAAACATGCAAGACTAGCACTCCTGGAAGAAAGATTTGGCGGAGACATGGCTTAGCCACAGCCTAAGGGATGTTTCCGGAATGAAACTTTTCACTCTGCAGCGGAGTGTGCGCTGATATGAAACTTCCTGGCAGATTAAAATTGTGTGCTGGAACCGGGACTCGAACATGGAACCTTTGACTTTTGCGGGCAAGCGCTCTACCGATTGCCATGAAGTTTCATATCAAGGAAAAAAAAAAAAAAAAAAAAAAACGTTCAAATGTTTGTATAGCTTATGGGACTTAACTACGGGGTCATCAGTCCCTAAACTTATAAATTACTTATCAACTAGCTAAGACTATGGACGGCACAAATATCCATGCCCGAGGGCGAATTCAAATCCCCGACCGTAGTGGCCGTGCAGACCGTGACTGGAGCATCTCAGTCCCCTCGGCCACCGCGCCCGGCAGAGGTTTGTAAGTACTGCCCGGAGTCAGGGCGTTATTTGTCGCTATCAAAGTAAAGGTATGAGATCCTCAGTCCTTTGGCCCATGCATTTGGTTGCAGGGTGGTGGGTATCTTCAGAGCAGATATAACTCCTCGGTTCGATCGAGTTGGGTGGAACACGAAGGTTCCAGACAGTTTCCAGACATCACAGGTGGTCTCATATGTCATGTGGTGAGCGTCGTAGTCTACGAGTTGGCAGTTTGTGAAAACAGGCGTGTTCGAAAGTCCGATCGCGTAAAGACGTTAATTTGTGGCAAATTTTCCACACGTGACGTGGTACCGAGTGGCCCGGGCGTTGGTAGGAAGGAATGGCACGTGAACATGTCTCCATACTGTGTTCCGTCGCACCGAAGGATGTATCCGTGGTTTGTGGAGTGCGTGTACTCTGGAAGTGGACGTGGGAGAAGCTGAATTTAGACTTGTGCATGATAGTTCGCGATCGGGAGCGCTCACTTTAGTTCGTTCTTTTAGTTCGTCCGCTCCGAGTGACGGCTGAGCGGCGTGGTCTGCGCGCGCATGCAGGTGGAGGGAGAAGTTCCCCCACCTAGCTGCTCCATGCGCTTGCTGCGTGAGCCGCTACCGATATCACGGAAACCAAAAGAAACAGTTTGTGGATAATTTCTCGCGTTTAAGTTTACAGTTATCTCTCTGTATCTTGGCATTATGGAATTTATTAGTCAGATATTGTAGAGTGCAGAACGCTTCAATACAGAAATTTTGTAGCACTGGACTACATAATCTAACAGGCAGATGCTCACCTAGAAATGGCTCTCTTCAACAGAAGGCAAATACGTGATTTTTAATCCTGCTGCGCACCCGCTCGCTATTGCCCGTCGGTCTTCGGAAAAGAATCCAACGAACTAAGAAGCGAGATACGTTTGGCGTAATAGTTCGCGACCGGTAACGCATTTTTTAGTTCGCGACCGATCCCTCATATTTTAGTTCGCGACCGATCGCGCATATTTCAGTTCATGACGGATCGCGCATATCTTAGTTCAGCTCGGCCGCAAAGTAGGTCGCTCTTTTTAGTTCTTCCGTTCTTTTCGGCTTTTGCAACCGCTACTAAAAGAGTTCTTTCTTTTGTTATGTCAGCTTTTTTATATAATGATCAGTGTTGCCCAAGCGTGTGCTATTACCCGTATTTTTGGGCAATTAGACATCAAATACTTAAGCAAATAAACCTGTTATTTACACGAGTTGGTGATACAATGATATTCAACTACTGTTGCTTACAGAGTACTCGCAATATTTTATTTTTAAAATGGATTTATTTAGGTAATCGAAGGAACATTACCTACAAATCACACGATGCTGCGCGCTCTCGCGTCCTCTCGCTGTTCCCCGTCAGTCTTCGGAAAAGGAGCGGACGAACTAAGAAGCGAGGGTTCTGAGAAGTAGTTCGTCTGTGCGAGTGTTCTTTCGAACTAGTTCGTTCGCGAACTACACAAGACTAGCTTAATTCTACGATGAAGGTGGAGATGTGAGTCATTTGGGGCGTGATGTGTCGTACCGACACCGGCGGGGATGTGGACATGGGCGTGATAGTAGCCAGCGAGCTGCGCGTGATCGAGGTGCCTCTGTCCATTGTTTTTGTGTGGTGCCCATGTCCGATGCCGCTACTGCGAGTCGAACGTTAGTGAGGACGAGGACCCCTTGAAGGATTGGGGGGGGGGGGGGCGAGACTGAACATTTCCCGTGTTTGTTCACTGGAACCCTTTCTATACGAGACTTGCAACACGCATAAGGAAGTCGTTGTCAGCTGCAGTGCCCCTTGCGATAAACCGTCGAACTACAAAGAAGCGTTCAAACGGTACGCATTTGTTGAGACGTCAGCTTCCCGCGTACACTTCCTTTGTTGTCAACTTACAGCAAATGAATCGCCGCGTTAACATCACTTTTCGAAACTGTATGATATGTAGTGATGATTAAAACATTTATTTGTGTCTTAGACTGCCACTGTGAAACTGTATTTAATTGTTTTCGTGCAGTTCATGCGTAACTACGTCGCTCACATGTGTTAACGTCCTCATTATAAAATGCGATTACATACTTCCAGCCCCTGCGGTTTGTGGCGCCTATGAATATGATGAGCAAGCTCAGGTGTCTATACATAGACCTTTCACTTTAAGCTTCAAATAATGCTCACCGAAAACAAATATTTCATCTGTTAACTAAAGCATGTTTCAGGAAAAATATCAAATATTTTAGAAGGTGGTAATAATGACGATTTGCAGTTAAAATTTCATATAACGTGTGTCCAATTTTTATTGGGTTCACAGATACAGCTCTTGGTACGTACAACAAACTGATTTGGATATTTTGATTGAATCTTCCGTCGGTTCTTGGTAGATCACCATGCTGACTTTTATTTAAATAACCTGTTTTCGACGTAGTTTAAAGTCTGAATATGTCCAAGTAAGCAGAAAACCAGGTAACTACGTGGAAATGTACGTGTAGAACATACACAAAATTCTACTACCAAGAACCGACGGATAAATCAGTGAAAATTTCTTGATATACATTTGCTTTGCGTTTGTTTGGATTTCATATTAAAAGCTATAACTCTGTATAAAAAAAAAAAAAAAAAAAAAAAAAAAAAAAAAAAAAAAAAAATTTGGATGTTTGTAAATCTATCGGACCAAACTGCGTGGTCATCAGTAAGTAGCTTACAAACTACATAAACCTAGGTAAACTAACCTAAGGACAACACACACACCCATGCCCCAGGAAGGACTCGAACCTCCACGGAGAGCAACCGCGCGCTCCGCAAGGAGACGCTTTAGACCGCTCGTCTACTCCACCGCGGCACTCTGTAGATTTTTAATGCAATTCCTCTGTAGTATCACCTCCTAAAATATTTAGGACTGAGTCGAAAAACTACGTTCCTCTGAGCAGGAGACAAGTACACATTCTCAAACAAATTCCCGACTTGGCTTCGTTTGTCAGATGGGTTCCCCATTCGTTCGTCTGCGCATGCGCGAAGCACTTCCGTACGCGTGAGAATAGGATCCATCCTATTCCGTCTACTAGCGATCGTATGCGTGCATCTTGTGCAAATGGACGCGTCTACACGGCGGACGGCGTGACCGATGCATCACGGGTAATCTCGCAAGCTCTCACTTTCCGTGTAGAAAGGGCTTTAGCCCAGTAGCCGGAACGCTAGGCGCGTAGGGTGCTTCTGAGATCTTGATGACAGCTGGAGTCACGCACCTCGCAAAGTCGAGGCCGGGTGGTGTGCGAGTGGGAGTGGGACAAAGTGGTTGGCGTCGCGTCCAGACCAGACTCATTGGGTGGGAAGCCACTAATTGGCGGGTGAGCGGGCAAGGCCGAGTCTGAGCCGCGGCCTGGCGCCGCAGCTGTTGGCTAATTGCAGCGCAGGTGCCGCTAATGGCAGGTCGCTGCAGAGTCCAAGCCCGGCCAGTCTTCAGAAGACGCCGCGGCGGGCGGACGCACTTCTCCTTAAATTACTTAGCGCGCAGCCGCCCCGGGCTGTGTTCGCGGATGATCGGTCGTTCCGCGTCACCTGGCGCCCTACTATATACAGGGTGAATCTAAATTCGAAATTCGCGCACTCGGACTTCGCAGCGCGATTCCTCACAAGCTAGCAATTAAAAAAAAAAAAAAAATAAAAAAAAAAATAAAAAAAAAAAAAAAAATCTATACACATGTGGCGTCTGTTCCGAAAGAACAGACGCCACTTCTGATCCTGCAGTTGTTATTATTTAATATTCACAGAATATATGACATCAACTGCGATTGGGCAAAGCTGAAAATGTGTACCCAACGGAGATTCGAACCGGGGTCTCCTGCTTTCGAGGCAGTTGCGCTAACCCCTACACCACTGGGACACGGTGATCACCGCGCCGGCCGCTGTGGCTGCGGGGACTGAGGCGCTTCAGTCACGGTCTGCACGGCCACTACGGTCGGGGGTTCGAATCCCCCTTCGGGCATGGATATTTGTGCCGTTTTTACTATAAGGTAGTTGATAAATAGTTTGTAAGTTTAGGGACTTATGACCCCGTAGTTAAGTCCCATAAGCTTAACAAACATTTGAACATTTGATTTTTGTGATCACCGCACCTGCAAGGACTACCTCTTATTAAGGTGAAGTGTGCAAAGTTTCATCGCAATCTGATGAACGGTTCGGCAGCGCATTAAATACGAACAAACGTGATGGGTAAGCTTTCCAGGGATCTCAGTGTTTATCACGTAATATCTCCTAAACTATAAGTCATACAATGAAATAATTTTCTTGGTATATTCATTGTGATAAGTGGATACTGTTTGCAAAATATGTTGCGAATTCATACAGTAGCAAAGAAGTAATAATTTTAAAAGCCATTCATAAGGGAGCCATTTTTTTCATGTAGCTCAGTCTTCATGGAGTCATATCTAAATGTTCAAATGTTTGTAAGGCTTATGGGACTTAACTGCGGGGTCATCAGTCCCTAAACATACAAACTACTTATGAACTAACTTATACTAAAGACGACACGAACATCCATGGCCATGAGAGGATTCGAACCCCCGACGCGGGAGAGTCATATCTCCTCAACTATGTGTCGTGCAGTGATATAATCATGCCTATAACGTTCCAGAAAGAACAAGCAATATGCTGACAAAGTTTCATCCCAATCGGCAGAACGGTATGGTAGCGCTTAAAATATGAACAAACCAACAAATATTGATTTTTATGTTTGGATGCCACATAATATCGTGTCAGATCTCCTTTTGCCCAGCAAAGTGTAATGAGTCTTTATCTGTGCGCATTTCTGTTCAGTGGCTTTTCTCGCCTCATTCTATCACTCTGTAATAAATTACTTATGTGGCTCCGTGGCCAAGTGGCGTAGTGACAGACTACAGAAACGAGAGGTCGATCCCCAGTTAATCCTGCGACTCATTTCTTTCACCTCTCGCTGTGTTGCTAGTATAAGAAAATTGCCGAGTTACAGCGTGGTTCGGACGCCCATGTTGAAATGTAGGTCCTCCTCTAACTGCGTGTTTAAGTGAGTTCAGATATCGGAGGAAGACAGCGACATTCAACTCCGATAGGTCCACGACTATGATGTTCAAACCAATCTTCGGAATGAAGACTGCTTTATCCTACCAGAGGTGTACAGCACAAAGCTTTAGGCTTCCTCGCTATTTTTGCCTGTTTCTTTAACAAAATTGACTCTGCACTTGTTGGTAATAATACTTTACTTGAGCATACATATACATAAAACGTAATGCTTCTAAATTTGCTGACGTATTACAGATGACATCATGTGCCAAGTTAACGAGTCGAATCTACATACATACTACGCAATCCACCGTAATGTGCGTGGCGGAGGGTACACTGTACCACTACTAGGCATTTCCTTTCCTATTGCAGTCCCAAACAGAAAGAGGAAAAAAGAATGCCTATATGACTCCGTACGAGCTCTAATTTCTCTTATCTTGTCTTTGTGGTCACTACGCGAAATGTAAGTAGTCGGCAGCAAGATCGTACTACACTCAGCTTCAAATTTCGGCCCTCTAAATTTCCTCTACAGAAATACACGAAAAGCGATCCCCAATTAAGTTGCCGGAGCATTTCCGTGACACTCGCGCATTGGTCAACCTACCAGTAAGAAACCTAGCTGCTCGCCTCTGAACTGTTTCTATGTCTTCGTTTAAACTGATCTGCTGCGGGTCCCAAACACTTGACCAATACTCAAGCGTTTTCTACGCGGTCTCCTTTACAGATGAAGTACATATTCCCATAATTCTCCCAATAAACCGAAGTCGGCTGTCCGCCTTACTCACAACTGTCCTTACATATTCGTTCAATTTCATACCGCTCTGCAATGTTACGCCTAGATATCTGAACGACGCGACACCAACAAGAAGCTCACTACTAATGCTGTATTCGAACATTATGGGATTGTTTTTCCTACTCATGCGCATCACCTTACATTTTTCTACATTGAGAGCTAGCCGCCATTCTTCACACCAACTACAAATTTTTCTAAGTCATCCTGTATGCTACTGCAGTCAGTTAAAGACGACACCTTCCCATACACCACACCATCATCAGCAAACAGCCACAAATTACAAGTTACTCTGTCCATCTGATCATTTATATAGATAGAAAATAATAGCGGTCCTATCACACTCCCCTGGGGCACGCCTGACGATACACTCGTCTCTGATGAACACTCGCCGTCGAGAACAACGTACTGCGTTCTACTACTTAGGAAGTCTTCCAGCCAGTCACAAACCTGCGAACCTATTCCATAAGCTCGTACAGCTGTGAACTTGTGCAAGAACACGATCCTAGCCTAGTTAATCTGCTTTTCGTGATGACCACTAACAGTACACGTCATTTGTTTCAGTTCCATAGACTGACTCTTTCCGTTTGAATGCATTCAGTTAATTTGATGCTTTTTTCTTTCAGGGAAGAGCTTCACGCTGACCATCACGGTGAACACGACGCCGCCCCAGGTGGCCGTGTACAGCAAGGCCATCAAGGTGACGGTGGACGGCCCGCGCGAGCCTCGATCCAAGACCCGTGAGTACCGTTGCCTGCCTGCCTGCCTGATACCTGCCACTCATTCTCCTGCATAATTTTAAATTTCGCCTGCTAAATTACGTCACTGCTGTTATGTAACTCTACTGGAAAATACGGCTCAAATAGTAATTTTAGTACTCGAAATGTGGACTCGTGTGGCTAGTATTCTAATCCTTCCGAAAAATAAGAACTGAATGATGAGACTGTAGATAATGCCTTTCAGTAAATTATTAAGTAGTTCTCTGCAAATGGACTGTCATTAAATTTTGAACAAACAAGGTATATACAGCTCTGTGCAGTAAATGGCATGAAACTGTTAATAAATACAGACTTTGAACAGAAATCTCTAGCTAAGTTCGAATATTGTAAAAATTTAATTGTATGTACTGAGGACAGATTGAATTGGAAGAAACACACTGATGATCTGTTGAAATATTTACGTACATTTACTCTCTTCTTTCGTATTACATCGCATTTGGGGTAATTCACCGTTGAGTAACAAAGTATTCATTCCAAAATAGCTTCTAACTAGAATAATTACTGGCGTCCACTTAGACCATACTGCAGATATTTATTTAAGTATCTAGGGAGCCTCATAGTAGCTTCACAATAGTCACTTTTGAAATTTGGTATTAATACCCCAAAGCAACTTAACAGCAATAGGAGTGTGCATAGCTACAACACTGGAAAAAAGGATTATCTTCGCTATTCGATGTTAAATCAAACTCTTGCACAGAAATCGGCTATTTTGCTATCACAAAAGTCATTGGTTCCTTACTAAATAGCATCAAAAGTCTGACAAAAAGCCAATCAAGTTTTTAATAAGAAAGAAACACAATGAGCTACGAACACTGTATGTGTAGCAGAGATGTGTTCCACAGTTTTTAAGGTATTCATTTTAAGGCTCACGTTTACTGGGAATTTTCTCCTGTTTTCGCCTATAGTATCTCCTGCAAAATATGGAAATCAAAGAGCTTGCAGTAAAAAATACCTGATTCACACTATCGAAATAAATTCGATGTATGAAATAAATGTCTGAAAAATATGAGTCTCCTTTTTCTCATTATATTTCAAATATTTTGGCATATTTCAGCATTACTTCGTAATTTTCGACCTTCTGCTGTTTTTTGTGGTCCTATATTTTCCTTATGATTTCCATTTTTAATTTTTCTAAATAATAGAATCATGCCAGACATTCACTTGCATATAGCCATTCCGGCTTCACTAAGTGTTGTAATGCGTAATTCTTGATTTTTTTTGATAGGAACTTTTTGTTTCATCCTTTAATTCCTCCCTGTCCCATATGGGTGAGGAGGGGGCGGGGAGCTGATAGACAATCAACGCACTCTTCAAATGTTGAATTTTTATTAAGTTTATGAGATTTAACTGCGGGGTCATCAGTCCCTAAACTTACAAACTGTTTATAAACTGACTTATACTAAAGACAAAACAAATATCCGTGCCCGAAGGCGGATTCGAACCCCCGACGGGGAACGGCCTCTCACATCGAAGCATAGCACCTCATGTGCTCGGCCGCTCCGCCGCGGCAACGCACTCTTCAGACAATAGACATTAAATAAACAGAAAGGAGAGACGAACATATAAACAGGTAGCAAATTTGAAACAGTTTTAGAAATATTTAAAGGTGACATAAATGGAAGAACAAAAGAATAATCAGGCAGACTTCATGCAGAAAGAAAGAAAAAAAAATGCGATAAAATGACACATGGAGAACTGACAACTCAGGTATACTTGAACACCTGTACAATCCAGCAATAAAACAGCTCTGTAACTCAGTAAGTCGAGCACCATAAGAGAGACAATGGACGTAGTGAAATTTGAAATGGGGACCTTCCCTCGGGACAGTTGATGGAAGGAGGGGTGCTTATGGACAGAGATAGGAGAGTGACGCTGAAGAACACGACAATGATGTTCGGACGTGCACGGCACTTAGATTATAATTAACAATTTGCTGCCGTGCACATACAGCTCGCGCATTCCGTTGGCGATAAACGGAGCTACTAGAAATAGGTTTGGCACTTAGATTGTACAGCAACTGACTTGGACCATAGACTATAATTCCGGTTATAGCTCCGAAATGGAAAAAATGGCACTTAGATCATAATTTACTTCAGTTCTTCAATTGCGTATGTCATCCTGTTGGGCTACACACCCGAGGCTTGTTTTAGTCTTGAAAGCACACTTTAATCCAACGCTGGTCGGCTACGCCTAACACGGCTTCACCAGGGCCCCGTTAGCCACCGCTTTTCAGGTTCCTGTACGGCCTTCACAGCTGCCGAAGCGGTCGCGGAACTCACATAGACTCCACTGTACTTCACTCTCACAGACAATCCCTTACTTCACGCCGCTGCCCGTCTCCCACGACGTGGACGAGGGGTTGGCCTTGTGGGAACAAAACACAAAAAGCATAAAATTTCTACATGCAAGTTCGGAATCTACTGCGGGACAAAAAAGTGCCCCAGGCAGCAAAGTTAACTTTGTATAACACTTACTTTACTCAAATCCTTATACAGGGTGTTACAAAAAGGTACGGCCAAACTTTCAGGAAACATTCCTCACACACAAAGAAAGAAAATATGTTATGTGGACATGTGTCCGGAAACGATTAATTTCCATGTTAGAGCTCATTTTAGTAATTCTCTTTAAATGTAAATTGAAATAATTCGTGCGGACAATTGTCAAAATATCCTATTGTTTCGTTACTTCCTCAATTCACCGCCAGTTGCCCAATTGAAGGAAGGTAATGTTGACTTCAATGCTTGTGTTGATATGCGACTCATTGCTCTACAGTACTAGCATCAAGCACATCAGTACGTTGCAACAACTGGTTAGTGTTCATCACGAACGTGGTTTTGCAGTCATTGCAATGTTTACAAATGCGGAGTTGGTAGATGCCCATTTGATGTATGGATTAGCACGGGGCAATAGCCGTGGTGCGAAAAAATGTTTCAAATGTTTGTATAGTCTATGGGACTTAACTACGGGGTCATCAGTCCCTAAACTTACAAACTACTTATGAACTACTTACGAACTAGGACGGACCAAAAAGCCATGCCCGAGGGGGGATTCGAACCCCCGACCGTAGTGGCCATGCAGACCGTGACTGGAGCGCCTCAGTCTCCTCGGCCACCGCGGCCGGCGCCGTGGTGCGGTACGTTTGTATCGAAACAAATTTCCAGAACGAATGTGCCTCCACGCTCTCCTGACCTCAACCCCCTTGACTTTCATTTATGGGGGCATTTGAAAGCTCTTGTCTACGCAACCCCGGTACCAAATGTAGAGACTCTTCGTGCTGGTATTGTGGACGGCTGTGATACATTGTGCCATTCTCCAGGGCTGCATCAGCGCTTCAGGGATTCCATGCGACGGAAGGTGGATGCATGTATCCTCGCCAACGGAAGACATTTTGAACATTTCCTGTAACCAGTGTTTGAAGTCACGCTGGTAACGTTCTGTTGCTGTGTGTTTCCATTCCATGATAAATGTGATTTGAAGAGAAGTGATAAAATGGGCTCTAACATGGAAATTAAGCGTTTCCGGACACATGTCCATATAACATATTTTCTTTCTTTGTGTGTGAGGAATGTTTCCTGAAAGTTTGGCCGTACCTTTTTGTAACACCCTGTATATGGCTTGGATACTTGTACATTGTTAAAAAAAAGGATTACAGCAGAATCCAAGCAACAGAAATGAGGTTTATCAGATCTATGAATCTAAGTACCAGGAGAGACAAGATGAGAAATGAGGTACACGGGGAAACAGCTGGGATCAGGATCCCTATAGCCAACATCTTGGGGAAACGAAGACTGCAGTGGTATGGTCATGTAATGAGAATGGATAGCACAAGAACTTTAGATTTGCTGTTTTATAAGTGTTTGCAAACATTTTGGACCAAAATAATAATGTAAATAATAAAAAATTAATTAATTAGAGTGTTAGAAACCCTTTTATGAAAAAAATAATAAGTAGTGGCGGGTTCCGAACCACCAACCTTTAACGTCATAATCCAACGCCTTGCCCACTACGTTACAGCTATTAATCAGAAGATGAGTCTTTTAATCTCATACAACTGATGGCCGTTGTTAACTGATGCTAATATGGCATTTATAGATACTAGATTATAATTTATCGTACGAAGAACGATGTGGTTTTCTTAATTCTTCAGTGCGCCATTGTTTTGAAATGACAACGTGTAAGTTACAATAAGAAAATCATCAAATACGCAACGCAAGGTGGCGTATGCGACAGAGTGTTCTGGGCGAGGAATGTCACGTGACTTCTCCGATCGGCTGGTTTCCGTTAATTCAATGGACGCTGTCAAATCTCCGGTATTTTTGCAAATATGTCTGAAACGATTCGAGATATGAAAAAAACATAAGGAAGCTAAGTTGTAGAGAATTTTCTCCTCTACCAATTAGGATATTCAATTTTCGTGTCAGATGAACGGTTCGCTTGCAATTACAATTATATTACAAACGGCGTTGTTTGGTATTACTACGGTATTTTTTGTCCGATAAATTTGAAAAAGGGAGGTTCTGGTCTCTGGCGGCGTACAATCATGTCTTTAAAATTTGGTGCTGATCGGTTGAACGGCTGGTCTTAAAAACAGGGAACACGTTACGGACAGACAGATGGACAGACAGATATACATCCCAAAATCGCCGTTATTTTTGCAAATATCATTGAAACGCTACGAGATATGAAAAACACATAACAGAGCAAAGTTGTAGAGGATTATCTCCTCTAGCAATTAGGTTATTCCATTTTCGTGTCAGATGAATAGTTAAGCCGTTATTTTCATTTGAATTTCGAGCTGTCAAAAGACGATCGCAAAGGCCTACTTTTAGTGTTACTACCGTAACCTAAAGTGGGCCAAAATACTTCAGAGTAGAAGTGGGAGGAAGAAGAGCAATGGGAAGGGCAAGGAGACGATGGATAGAGGCAGTAAAATCAGACGTAGAGAAGAACGGTTTTAACTGGGATGATGTCCAAGACCAAAGGTTATATCAAGATCGGATGAGATGGAGAGCGCTTGTTAGCCACAACCGGGAAACTGGAGATGGAAAATGATAATGATACTAAAACTTCCTGGCATATTAAAATTGTGTGCCGTAACCGGGACTCGAGCCTGGGACCTTCGCCTTTCGCGGGCAAGCGCACTACCGACTGTGCTATCCCGACACGACTCACGATGCCGCCCCGCAATTATACTTTCGCCAGTACCTCGCCTCCTACTTTCCAAACTTCACAGAATCTCTCCTGCGAACCATGCAAGACTAGCACTCCTGCAAGAAGGCTAGCACTTGCGAACCACGCAAGACTAGTACTCCTTCAAGAAGGCTAGCACTCCTGGAAGAAGGCTAATAGTGAGACAATCAACGCACTCTTCAAATATCCAAATTCTAAATGTTTTTTAAGCTTATGGCACTTAACTGCTGGGTCATCAGTCCCTAAACTTACAAACTACTTATAAACTAACTTGTATCCTTTCTTCCAGGACTGCGTCTTGCATGGTTCGCAGGAGAGCTTCTGTGAAGTTTGGAAAGTAGGAAGCGAGGTACTGGCGAAAGTAAAGTTGTAAGGTGGCATTGTGACTCGTGTCGGAATAGCACAGTCGGTAGCGCGCTTGCCCGCGAAAGGCTAAAGTCCCAGGTTCGAGTCCCGGTTCCGCCACACAATTTTAATCTCCCAGGAAGTTTCATATCAGCTCACACTTCGCTGCAGAGTGAAAGTTTCAATCTGGAAACATCCCTAAGGCTGTGGCTAAGCCATGTCTCCACCATATCCTTTCTTCCAGGAGTGCTAGTCTTGCATGTTTCGCAGGAGAACTTCTGTGAAGTTTGGAAAGTAGGAGGCGAGGTACTGGCGGAAGTAAAGATGTGGGGCGGCATCGTGAGTCGTGTCGGGATAGATCAGTCCGTTGAGCGCTTGCCCGCGAAAGGCAAAGGACCCAGGTTCGAGTCCCGGTTCCGGCACACAATTTTAATCTGCCAGGTAGTTTCATATCAGCGCACACTCCGCTGCAGAGTGAAAGTTTCATTCTGGATGATGATGGTAATAGGCTAATGAAGTGGTAAAGAGGCAGTGCAGTGGCTCTTGGCACAGTGGGGGCACGGCAGCGCGGCGCGGCGCGTCGGCGGCAGGCCAGAGGCGCTCTGCTGCCGGCTGCCGGCTCTTTCCGCCTTCTGGCTGCGGTCGCGCGCTGATAGGCCTCATTACGCGCGTAGCCTGGCGCACGCGCACCGCTAACGCACTTAGCGACGCCGCGCCGCGACGCCCGGCCCGAAGCTCGCCGAGCGTGCCCGCCAGGCGCCGTCGCGCCGGCTCCACAGATATGCAAGTACCGCGCCAACTGACACCACTACTACACACTAGACTTGCGCATAATAGTTCGCTCATTTTAGTTCGCGACTCTGCCGCCAACTGGTTTGTTCTTTTAGTTCGTCCGCTCCCAGTGACGGCTGAGCGGCGTGGTCTGCGCGGATATGTGACAATTGCACCCAGTGACATTTGCACCCAACCACAAATCTGTGTCATTTGCACCCAATCTGACTGGAAACTACCTGTTCACTAGGCTGCAGCCCTTACCCCTCTCTAAGCGGCTCCTGTGCCTGCGGTAATTCCACGTCGCCCTCACCAAAAATGTTCAAATGTTTGTTAAGCTGATGGGACTTAACTACGGGGTCATCAGTCCCTAAACTTACAAACTACTTATGAACTAGCTTATACTAAAGACGGCACAAATATCCATGCCCGAGGGGGGCTTTGAACCCCCAACGGTAGTGGCCGTGCAGACCGTGACTGGAGCGCCTCAGTCCCTTCGGCCACCGCGGCCGGCTCGCCCTCGCCCCGGGAGTCCTCGCTCACCGGAACCGCTCTCTCGACACAGTCTGCCTACAGTCACAGATTAGTGTGCTGCAGTCCCGAGGTCCTTGTCCACCTCAGCGGATGACTGCTAACTGTCAGTACGATTATGAGTATCGTAGATCGTGCAGCTTGATGTTTGTGAGCTTATAGTTTCGATATGGAGATACCGACGAGCAACAAGGATAAGCCATGTGGTCCTATGTAGGCTACTCTTACATCATAAAAAGAACCAAAGCAGACGGAACAGACGCTGTTCAAATCATAGAACAACGCACTGTCCAGGAATGTATTCCAATCAGTGTTTCCCTAGTGATGTAAAATGCCTCAACAATCATACGTTGGAGCAAATGCCCAAAATACATAAATCTCCAGGCATTTATGGATTTGAAAGATAAACATACAAGCAGTATGTACAAAAATAACGTGATATTTTGTACTACTCTCTAAAGTACATCTCAAATGCTTCAATGCTCTTCAGTTCTCATTTCCCGGCAGCCCAAGTTTCGCAAACATACAATGTTGTACTGCAAACGTATGTTCTGAGAAATGCCGGCCGCGGTGGCCGATGGGACTAAGGCGCTCCGGTCACGGTCTGCACGGCCACTACGGTCGGGGGTTCGAATCCCCCCTCGGGCATGGATATTTGTGCCGTCCTAGTTCGTAAGTAGTTTGTAAGTTTAGGGACTGATGACCCCGTAGTTAAGTCCCATAGACTATACAAACATTTGAACATTTTTCTGAGAAATTTGCGTCTCAAGTTGAGGGCGATGCTAATGTCACTGGGTTCAAATGTCACTGGGTGCTTTTGTTACGACACCGGTCTGTGCATACAGGTGGAGGGAGAAGTTCCCCCACCTAGCTGCTTCATGCACTTGCTGCTTGAGCCTCTATCGATAGCACGCAAACCAAAAGATACAGTTTGTGGAATATTTCTCGCGTTTATGTTTACAGTTATTTCTATATCTTGGCATTATGGAATTTATTAGTCAGGTATTGTAGAGTGCACAATACTGCAAAACAAAAATTTTGTAGCACTGAACTATGTAATCTAGTAGGCAGACGTTCACCTCGAAATGACTCTCATCAGATAGATTAGCTCAAGTATTGTGCTATGAGTGGGAAAGTGCACAAATGGTTTCAATCATACCTAACTGGAAGAGTTCAGAAAGTTGATATAAGTAATTCACATTATATACAAAAAATAGCCGAGTCCTCAAACTGGGGAACTATCAAGCATGGGTGCCACAGGATTCGGTACTGGGACCTTTGCTGTTCTTAATATAAATGTTTCAAATGTTTGTATAGCTTATGGGACTTGACTACGGGGTCATCAGTCCCTAAACTTACAAACTACTTATGAACTAGTTAATCCTAAGGACGGCACAAATATCCATGCCCGAGGGGGGATTCGAACCCCCGACCGTAGTGGCCGCGCAGACCGTGACTGGAGCGCCTCAGTCCCCTCGGCCACCGCGGCCGGCGTTCTTAATATATATTAATGATTTGTCTTTCTATATTCATAAAGATGCCAAGCTACTTCTCTTTGATGATGATACAAGTATCGCTATCACACCTGAATCACAGGAATTAACTGATGAAATTGTCAATGAAATATTTCAGTGAATTATTAGGTGGTTCTCTGTAAAGGGACTCTCTTTAAATTTTGAAAAAAAAAAAAAAAAACACAGTATATTCAGTTTCACACAATATATGGCATCACACCATTAATTAATATTGACTTCAACCAGAAATCTATAGCTAAGGTAGAATATTCAAAATTTTTAGATTTATGCATTGATGAGGGATTGAATTGGAAGAAACACATTGAAGATCTGCTGAAACGTTTGAGCCCAGCAGACCGTGACTGGAGCGCCTCAGTCCCCTCGGCCACCGCGGCCGGCGTTCTTAATATATATTAATGATTTGTCTTTCTATATTCATAAAGATGCCAAGCTACTTCTCTTTGATGATGATACAAGTATCGCTATCACACCTGAATCACAGGAATTAACTGATGAAATTGTCAATGAAATATTTCAGTGAATTATTAGGTGGTTCTCTGTAAAGGGACTCTCTTTAAATTTTGAAAAAAAAAAAAAAAAAACACAGTATATTCAGTTTCACACAATATATGGCATCACACCATTAATTAATATTGACTTCAACCAGAAATCTATAGCTAAGGTAGAATATTCAAAATTTTTAGATTTATGCATTGATGAGGGATTGAATTGGAAGAAACACATTGAAGATCTGCTGAAACGTTTGAGCCCAGCTACTTATTCTATTAGGGGATTGCAAACTTTGGTGATGTAAAACTCAGTAAACTAGCATACTATGCCTATTTTCATTCTCTGCTTTCTTATGGCATCATATTCTGGGGTAATTCATCATTTAGTAAGAAAGTATTCATTGCCCGAAAGCGGGTCATCAGAATAATTGCTGGAGCCCACCCAAAATCATCCTGCAGACAATTATTTAAGGATTTAGGAATCTTCACAGTAGCTTTACAATATATATATTCACTTATGAAATTTGTTATTAACAATCCAACTGAATTCAAACTGAACAACAGTGTGCATAGCTACAACACTAGGAGAAAAGGTGACCTACACTATTCAACATTTAGTTATGTCACAGAAAGGAGTTAATTATTTTGCACAATAGTCTTTGGTCACTTACCAAGTAGTAACAAAATTCTGACAGATAGCCAACTAGCATTTAAAAATAAATTAAGAGAATTTCTGAATGGCAATTCCTTCTAACATTAGATGAATTTCTAGATAAAAGTTAGTACTTTAGGAAAATAAATAAATAAATAAATAAATAATTTAAAAAATATTCAAATATTGAGTGTCATGTAATATTATGTATAGACACATTTCATTTAACTGACACGTTCCACATTACGAAGGGTCGTATTCATGATCTATGGAACAAGTATTAATCTAGTGTAATCTAATCTAATCAGCAGAAGGCAAACACGTGATTTTTAATTCTGCTGCGCGCCCTCTCGATATTGCCCGTCGGTCTTCGGAAAATAAGCCAACTAACTAAGAAGCGAGATACGTTTGGCATAATAGTTCGCGACCGGTAACGCATGTCTTAGTTCGCGACCGATTGCACACATTTTAGTGCGCGACCGATCGCACATATTTTAGTTCGCGACCGATCACGCATATTTTAGTTCGCGACCGATCGCGCATATTTCAGTTCGCGACCGGTAGCTCTCCATTTAGTTCGCAGTTCGGCTGCGAAGTAAGTCGCTCTTTTTAGTTCGTCCGCTCTGTTTGGCTTTTGCTACCGCTACTAAAAGAGCTCTTCTTGTTATGACAGCTTTTTTATACAATTATGTATAATTTCTCTCATATAAATGCAAACAATGTCAACTTTTCAGTTCCCTTTACTTCTTTACACTGTGGAATGAGGGTTATATTTAGACACGGCTCAATACCTTAGAAAAGAAAATTTGTGGCATTGAACTATGAAACTAGGGCTGAGCTGCATCTCAGCTCGAAATGACGGTAACTAGCAGAAGTGAATCACGCGATTCCGCGCGCTCTCGCGTCCTCTCGCTGTTCCCCGTCAGTCTTCGGAAAACGAGCGGACGAACTAAGATGCGAGGGATCTGCGAACTAGTTCGCGTAGTTCGCCTGTGGGAGCGCTCTTCCGAACTACTTCGTTCGCGAACTACACAAGACCACTACATACGAGTCTGCCAGTTTTAGCGACTCGTTTTGTGGCTTTTCTGACTCATGGAATACCAGTTCGGCTTTACAAAGAGTATTCTGCGGCATTTGCCCCTTACTTAGGTTGCATTTATCGCGAATCTTCAATTCAGCGCAAAGTTCCTAGTAATTGGAAAAAAGCGCAGGTGAATCCCATTTGTAAGAAACGAAAGCGAATTCACCCACATAATTACAGGCCAATATCGATGACATCAGTTTCCTGTAAAATTTGGAGCATATTCTGAGCTCGAATATAGTAAATTTCCCTGAGACGGAAAAACTTCTTTCTATGAATCAGCACGGGTTTCGGAAACATTTTTCATGTGAAACTCATCTTGCCCTTTTCTCAAATGACATCTTCCGAGCCATGGACGAAGGGCAACAAGCAGATTGTGCTTTTCTCTATTTCAAAAAGGCATGTGAAACGGTGTCACACTGCAGATTACTAACGGAGATACGAGCATATGAAGTAGGTTCACATATTTGTGACTGCCTGGAAATAGAACGTAGTACGTTGTTCTCGGCGGCTAGTGTTTATCAGAGACGAGTGTATCGTGAGACTTGCCCCAGGGAACTGTGATAGGACCGCTGTTATTTTCTATCTATATAAATGATCTCATGGACACATTAACATGTAATTTGCAGCTGTTTGCTGATGAAGTTGTGGTGTATGGGAGGGTTTCCTTTTTAATTGACTGTAATAACATACACGATAACTTAGACAAAATTTCTAGCTCTAAATGTAAGGTGATGAGCATGAGTAGGAAAAACCATTCTATAATGTTCTAATACAGCATTAGTAGTCAGCTTCTTGATGTAATCGCGTGGTTCAAATATCTAACCGTAACATTACAGACCGATATGAAATGGAACGAACATGTAAGGACAGTTGTGAGTAAGGCGGACAGCCGACTTCGGTTTATTGGGAGAATTCGAGAAGATGTACTTCAGCTGTACAGGAGACCGTGTATAACATGTTTGTACGACCACGTCTTGAGTATTGCTCAAGTGTTTGGGACCCGCAGCAGACCAGTTTAAAGGAAAACATAAAGCAGTTCAGAGGCGAGCAGCTAGGTTTGTTACTGGTAGGTTCGACCAATGCGCTACTGTCACGGAAATTCTCCAGGATCTCAAATGGAGATCGCTGGAGGAAAGACGACGTTCTTTTCAAGAAATATTGTTGAGGAAATTTAGAGGGCCGGAATTTGAAGCTGAGTGTTGAACGATCTTCCTTCCGCCTACTTAAATTTCGCGAAATGATCACAACGGAAAGAAAAGAGAAATTAGGGCATATAGGCATTCTTTCTTTCTCTTTATATTTGGGAAGGGAACAGGAAAGGAAATGCCTATTAGTGGTACCCTCCGCCTAACACCTTACCTTGGATTGTGAGTATATATGTAGATGTAGATGTGGGGTCCACACACAATGCGAGAATGCTACCTAACAAGGAAATATCCCCATCCCACTCCACTCAGATTTTTTGGTAGCTGACACAGGGGGGTAGCCCATCAAAAACTTGTCACAGATGAAACACTAAAACAGGAGGACGTTGTATGAAACTGTGAAATATATAAGGGAAGTAGAAACAATTAATGCTCGAAGTCCTAGACATGCAATATCGAGCACAGTGCTAGAGCCGTGGAGTCGTGGTTCTGTGGTGATATCGATGGACTGCAGGTCCGTGTCCGAACCTGCTTCAGTCTTTGTGTTATTACGTATCGTTTTTCACAAAATTAATTATCCGTTCGGTCTTTCACCTCTGCGTTCTCTTTTTGTAGCTTTGGAAATTGTCACGCTATAGCAGGATGAGTCAGTGAATAAGTCGCAAACTGAGGTAGTCACGCCAGTACTGCTCTTACAAGCGTGAAAATTGCTTTACTTTTCATCTGATTTCACCTCTAAATTTAAATACTCGTTCCATCATTCGAGGAGGCTTTAAAAGCCTGGAGGTTGGACTTTTTGTGGCAGCGTTTGCATCCCATAAGTGACGCTCCTGAGCTGTAACTTTATTTGGTTCCTTAAACTGCTGCAGCCCACAAGACGGATGTGTCGTAGTGGTAGAGAAGGAAGGAAGCTAAATGTAGATAAATGTAAGGTGATGCAGATGAGTGGCAGAAACAATCCCGTAATTCGAATACAGAATTAGTAGTGTGCTGCTTGACAGAGTCGCATCAATTAATTGCCTAGGCGTAACGCTGCACAGCGATATGTAATGGAACGAGCATATAAGGACAGTCATGAGGAATGCTTTATTGGAATAATTTTGGGTAGGTGTGATTCGTCTGTAAAGGAGACCGCATGGAAAACGCTTGTACGAGCCCTTACAAGATCGGTTTAAAGAATGACATAGAGGCAGTTCAGAGGCGGGCGGCGAGGTTTGTAACTGGTAGATTTCATCAAAGCGCGAGTGTTACCGAAATGCTTCGGGAACTCAACTGGGAGTCACTGGAGGGGAGGCGACGTTCTTTTCGAGAAGCACTGTTGAAGAAATGTAGAGGGCCGGAATATGAGGCGGACTGCAGAACGATTCAACTGCCGGCAACGTATATTTCGCGTAGAGACCACAAAGATAAGATTAGAGGGATTAGAGCTCGCACTGATGCATACAAGTATTTGTTTTTCCCTCGTTGTGTATGAGAATGAAACAGGAAAGCAAGTATCTAGTAGTGGTAACGAGTACCTCCGCCACGCACCTGTGGGTGGATTGCGGAGTATGGATGTTGATGTAGATGTGAAATCTCGGTTTGTTATTGGATGATTTATAGTCTTCTGCGTTAGTTTTGGTTCGTTTAAAACAGAAGACGGATTATTGGCGATATTATATAAGAATGAAGCCGCATTCCACGGCGTGATCTTCTGTCTGACGTTTTGTTCTCTACTGCTCATCATATCTCCAGAGACACACGGTAATAGCTGTTCTACTTTTTTTTTTTTTTTTTTTTTTTTGCCTTGTCAGCGAGAAAAAGTATCGTAAAGTTTTGAAATTATGTATAAAGATATTTGAAAATCGGCTTTCGTTTTCAAGTAGTAGTTAAAATCTCGTTATTCACGCTTTGCTTGATGTAGCAGTTTGATTTAAATAGGACTATTACATTAAGAGGTGATTGGATGCAGTAGTTTTTCGCGAATTTCATTGTTTATGACCAGAAGTAAACAGGTGCATACCTACATTTTATAATATGTATGGACAATTGAATTTCTCTAAGTGTAGAAACTGCGATAAAGAATTCCACAGGAAACAGCTTATTGGAAGAGGAAAGGAAATTCCGAGAAGGACACTTACGTAAGTTTCATACACAGTTGTAAGTACATGAATGTTAACGGCGAAGAAACCATGAGTAACAGAAGAAATACTTCACGTCATTTAAGAAACAATTACCTGGTTGCTAATCAGTCAATGTAATTTGCAACATCCTTCCACAGCACGAGATCTTAAAGTTTTCCATAACCTTCTTTCGAGGTTTTCACACACTCTATGATTCACTGTCACAAGAACTCGTTTTCTTCGATAAACAATGCACAGTTCTCATGGTCGTATCCTTTGTCTTCAGTTTTTCATGATTATAAAAAAGAACAGAGCATTATTGTGGACTGCAGTGTAACAAGTAGCAGTATAACTAACTCACTGTTTGTCGGAACGGCACACGAGTTCGACTCGCTATTTCTCTTTTAAAAATGAGGACAAATTCCTCCTTCGTTTCTGATGTGATTACTAAATTATTTTAATTTGCAAATTATTAATTTTACTGAAAAAGTTATATTCTCATCCACTAGACAGGAACGACAATTTATCAGTTGTTTTTGTTGTTATGGTCTTCAGTCCAGAGACTGGTTTGATGCAGCTCTCCACCCTACTCTATCCTGAGCAAGCCTTTTCATCTCCTCATAAGAACAGCAACCCACATCCACTTGAATCTGCTTACTATACGCATCTCTTGGTCTCCCTCTGCGATTTTTACCCCACACACTTCCCTCCAATGCTAAATTTACGATTCCCCCATGTCTAAGAATGTGTCCTACCAAGCGATCCCTTCTTTTAGTCAGGGTATGCCAAAAATTCCTTTTCTCACCAATTCCGTTCAGTACCTCTTCATTAGTTATGTGATCTACCCACCTAATCTTCAGCATTCTTCTGTAGCACCACATTTCAAAAGCCTCTATTCTCTTCCTGTCCGTACTGCTTATCGTCCATGTTTCACTCCCGTACAAGGCAACACTCCACACAAATGCCTTCAGAAAAGACTTCCTTACACTTAAATTAATATTCGATGTTAGCAAATTTCTCTTTTTCAAAAATGCTTTTCTTCCCTTTGCCATTCTGCATTTTATATCCTCTGACTGCGACCATCGCATATGGAACTTAAAAGTGTTTTTCAGTCAGTATGTTTCACAGATAGAAAATACCATATGGAAACACTTCACGTAAACAATGACTGATAGAAATGAATATTCGTACCTAACGTTTACTACAGTAAGATGAACAATACAAAAGAATTTGTGAGATCAATGACTTCAAAAAATATTATCAGTTCTGTGTCACTGGAAGAAATTTTCATAAAATCTACAGAAATGCAGCTTTATCATTTTCTGCATTTCCTTCAGCTTTTTGTTTTACTTTCTACAATAACCCTAGAAAGGTATCGTAGAGAGTTGAAACGCTAGGTGTTCTGAAGTGGTCGTTACACTTGCAGCTTCAGTAAGTGACACACTTAAGTTAATGGTTACGAATGCCTTGTGTGGTAATTTTACTCAAATGGTATGTATGTAATGGCTTGAAAAAATACTGTTGGACTATAGTGGTCTTTCGTAAAGACTTTACTTTTAATAAATTTGAAAGTTGCTTTGATTTTCCTATATGTTTACCACTGCTTTTTCGAATTATTCTAATTTTTCCTGCAACAATTGCGTTTTTGTTTCATTGAAATACGTATTTAATTAATTTCTAAGTGACATATTTTGTATTGCAATCTTTTCCTAGGCGCTATTGACGTCCTACTTTGATCGACTAAACGAAGTGTTTCTTCAAATACCTAAGGATTGTCGATTTACATATTCATATTTGAATTTGTCACTCCAATTTCAGTTACTACCCTTTTTAAATATGTCACTTTTCTTCAACTGGACCACCTATTGTGGTATTCACCGCCATAATATCTACAGGCACAGAGAAGTCCAAACGTACATCATCCGTCCCATATGCTTCAGCTTCTCATGTTTTCCACATTGATTCTACTTAAAGTATACCTTAAACGCAATACACTCTTCATCGCTGGAAAATTATGATCACAGTCCATTTTTTCTCTTGGTTGTCACACAAACCATTATCTGATTCGAGATCTCTTTCAGAATTTGAAGTAATCCTGAATGAGACTTTCACTCAGCAGCGGAGTGTGCGCTGATTAGAAACTTCCTGACAGATTTAAATGGTGTGCCGGAACTGGGATTCGAACCTGAGACCTTTGCCTTTGGCGGGCAAGAGGTGTACCGACTGAGCTATCGCAGCACGCTTCAAGTTCTGTCCAAACAACTTTACCTTTGCCAGTACCTCGCCTCCTACTTTCCCAACTTCACAGAAGTTCTCCTGCTAGTCTGTAATCCTATTACTGTGCGTTGCAAGTATATCTGCTCATCTTAGCACTTCTGAAGAATTTATTCGCTACTACTATCTTAAATTTCATGCAGAACTCAATTAGTGTTTTTCATTTTTACTACCGAGACAATTTTCATCTGTAACTCTTATTCGTAACCCCTTTCGTACAGCATTACTATTACCCGTCGTTATTAGAAATGCTGAGGGATCTAATCATCGGTGAGACTTTAGCGGGACGTGACATATCTAAAGGCCCTTGTGGGCTACCTCTCCGAAATGCATTGTCAAGGCAAGAAGCGGTGTTACGTTATTAGATTTATGTCTTCTGGAGATGATAATTTTTTTTTTTTTTTTTTTTTTTTTTTTTTTTTTTTTTTTTTTTTGTCTGATGTGCTTTATACCATACACGCTTCCAGTATCGCCACTACACAATGATGGGATCGACTGACTGAAGCAGAAGCCGCATGCCGCTGACCTGCGCTTTTCCTGTAGTCACTGCAATTATGTATTGGACTGCATTTCAAAGATGGAAACTTCGGAGTGACTTGTTTTCTATACTGCTCCTTGTGAAAACTTCAGCACTCAGAATAAATTATCTGATTGACTCCAAAATCGATGGATAAGTGAGGTATTGAAATAGCTAGCTGACAAATGTTCATGTCGGAGCAAAGGGAGACAAATACGTTCGTGTTTAAAATATTCTGACAGAAAAATGGAGAATCAGATGCTTCTGCCCCACCCTGCCTTCCTCACCAAATATTTGCCTTGCGAACAGATTTGCGATCTTTTAACACAGAACGTGCTAAAACCTTTTACCAAGTCTCTCATGGTAATGAAGTTTTCATCCACAACATCGCACTTTCATTCCCTCCGTAACATATATCAACGCGACTCCGCGGTTATAGGCAGCGTTTTCGTGATGTCACGAGCTGACGTTGCATGCATACACGTAAACAGTACGGCATGCTGAATTTACATAATAGTGAACCAGTATATGGCCACGACTCCCGGCTGCTGATGATAGCGCTGCTAAAGCAGAGTTACTAAACACAACTTTTATAAATTTATTCACCAAAGACGGCGAAACCAATATTCCAGATTTCGAATTACAAACAGAAGCCAGAATGAGTAATGTTGAAGTAGATATCCTCGTAGTACTGAAGCTGCTTAAATCACTTAACAAGACTTCCAGTCTGGACTGTACATCCATTAGATTTCTATTCGATTATGCTGAAGCAACAGATCCTTACTTAACAGTCATAGACAACCGCTCGCTCAAACAAGGATCTGTACCTAAAGACTGAAAAGTTATCCAGGTCACACCTATATTCAAGAAAGGCAATAGGAGTAACCCATTAAACTACTGGCCTATTTCACTGACGTCATTTTGCAGCAGGGTTTTGGAACATATCCTGTATTCAAATATTATAAATTATCTCAGACAGAATTCACCCAAAGTCAACACGCCGCGGTGGAGCAGCCGAGCGGTCTAAAGCGTCTCGCTGCGGAGCGCGCGGTTGCTCGCCGTGGAGGTTCGAGACCTCCCTGGGGAATGGGTGTGTGTGTTGTCCTTAGGTTAGTTTACCTAGGTTTAAGTAGTTTGTAAGCTACGGACTGATGACCACGCAGTTTGGTCCGATAGATTTACAAACATCCGAAAATTTGAACATTTGAACCAAAGTCAACACGGATTTAAAAAATATCGTTCATACGAAACACAACTAGCTCTTTACTCACACGAAGTGATGAGTTATATTGACAAGGAATCTCAAATTGATTCCGTTTTGCTTGATTTCCAGAAGGCTTTTGACACCGTACCTCACAAACGGAATTTAATAAAATTGCGTGGTTAGTTGCGACTGTATAGGGCATTTCCTGTCAGAGAGGACACAGTTCGTAGTAATCGATGGTAAGGCATCGACTAAAACAGAGGTGATATCGAGCGTTCCACAGGGTAGTGTTATTGGTCCTCTTCTGTTCCTTATTTACATAAACGATTTAGGCGAAAATCTAAGTAGCTCTCTTAGGTTGTTTGCAGATGACTCCGTCTTTTACCGTCTAGTAAAATCATCTGAAAATCAAAACCAACTGTAGAACGATCTGCATAAGATATCACTGTGGTGTAAAAATTGGCAATTGACTCTAAATAATGAGAAGTGTGAAGTCGCCAACATGAGTACGAAAAGAAATACGTTAAACTTTGTTTTCAAGATAAATCAATCAAAAGTCAAGGCCGTACACTCCACAAAATACCTAGGAATTACTATTACTTCAGACTTAAATTGCAAAGAACACGTAGATAACGTCGAGGGAAAGGCGAACCAGAGACTGCGTTTTATTGGCAGAACCCTTAAAAGATGCAACAGAACTACAAATGACACTGCATACATTACCCTTGTCCGTCCATTTTTGGAATATTTTTGCCCAGTGTGGGATCCTTATCAGATGGGTTTGACGAAGGACATCGAAAGAGTCCAAAGAAGGGCAGCTCATTTTGTATTGTTACGATACAGGGGAGACAGCGTTACGGAAATGATACAGGATCTGGGAAGGGAATAATTACAACGGCGCTTATCGCTGCGGCGTGGGCTACTTACGAAATTCCAATAGCCAACATTCTTCTCCGTATCCTAAAATATATTGTTGACTCCCATTTACACAGGTAGAAAAGATCATCAGAATAAAATACGAGAAATCAGAGTTCGAACGGAGAGATTCAGGTGTTCTTTATTCCCGCGCACTATACGAGAATGGAATGGGAGATAAATAGTATAAAGGTGGCTTGAGGAAACCTCCGCCAGGCACTTAAATGTGATTTGCAGAGTATCGCATGTAGATGTAGACGTTGTGTCCAAACCGGAATCAGAAAATCTGTGTACGAAATCGGGCATGGGAAGCTCAACGTAAACTAGGTGCATGCTTCGCCCCATTGTAAATTCCTTCGCTAAGCAACGTCTAGCTATTTCATATATGTGCTCAGGTCTTGTAGCATTTTATTAACTTTGCGCGGGAATAGCCGTGTGGTCTGGAGCGCCACATTACGGACCGCGTAGGCGCACGCGTCACAGGCTCGAGTTCTCCCTCGGGCATGTTTTGTGTTCATCTCTCTCTCTCTCTCTCTCTCTCTCTCTCTCTCTCTCTCTCTCTCTCTCTCTCTCTGTGTGTGTGTGTGTGTGTGTGTGTGTGAGTGAGTGAGTGAGTGTGTGAGGGTGGATAGGTGGGTGTAAGTGTTGTGTAAGTGTTGTCCTTAGCGTAAGTTAGTTTAAGTAGTTTGTAAATTTACGGAGCGATGACCTCAGCCGTTGGTGCCTTAAGCTTACAAGCATTTGAGCATCTGACTACTGCTGACCTCGTCGCCTCCTTGTTCCGCTACTGATACTTATCATCTTGTGTTTATAAACATATAAAGACAGGTGCCACACAAGGAAACGCGCGTTACGTAAAGTGAAATAAAGCCACTGTTGGCTATGTACAGCAGCTTGTACTTTAAATGCAGCTTCAGGGAGCGGGAGAGTACCCGTTGTAAGCGCTATAAGAAACTGCCTCACAGCCGCAGAACCAGTAAACGGTGAGTCACGGATTCCCGGGAAGACACCGGATGTTAACTCTGTCATCGCACAACAAGGCCTTGTGTGGCGCGAATGGTCTGGTGCCCGAGTCTTTCCTTATGCTCACCAGAGCAACTTAACTTTCACCGCAAGTGTAAGGAAGAAATGTTCTCCTCTGAATTTCCCAATTAACTGTCTGCGTATTTTCTTGTTACAGCCATAATACGATGTAATATACACTATAGATTCCTAAATGTAATAAAGGGTCCAATTACTGAAAAAGGTCATTCACTTGCAGACTAAACGTAGTAAAATAATATTTACGACAGTAATGCTGCATGATGGACGTTTGAAAATATAAACATTAAAGATCTACTTTTCTGAAAATTATCGCAAAGCTACAAGAACCCAACCTAAACTGGGTTTAAGACGGCGAGTTAGAATCATCACTTGGAGATATGCTCATTACACTATTATTCGAAAGACAGTTGAAACGGAACAAGTGATATAGTTATTTTAAATGTGTCTATTTCCGTCAACAGTTGCTATAAAATTGTTTCATAACATGTTTCGATCACTTGGATCATCTTCAGATCTTATAGTTGCGTCCGCAACTCGTCTGGCTGAGTACCAATTAGTACTCAGCCAGACGAGTTGCGGACGCAACTATAAGATCTGAAGATGATCCAAGTGATCGAAACATGTTATGAAACAATTTTATAGCAACTGTTGACGGAAATAAACACATTTAAAATAACGTAGTGCAGTTGCGGACTCTCTATAATCGACCATGTCGACTATAATGAAGTGATATAGTACTTTGAAGATAATTGCAAGTAATCAACATAACCGCCACCTATTTACTAATTAGAAACGAAACTGCAAGGAGATAAAGAAAGGGATAAGCAAGACACACACAATTAAAATTTCACTCTGCAGTGTGCGCTGATATGAAACTTCCAGACAGATTAAAATTGTGTGCCGGAACCAGGACTCGAACCTGGGACCTTTGCCTTTCGCTGGCAAGCGCTCTACCACCGGGTGCCGCCCCACAACTTTAATATGTCAGGAAGTTTCAAGACACACACAGCTTGACAAACCGTTCCACACGAACAAGCACACTCAGTGATAAAATAATAACACCATAACATATATTTACAGAAGCGAGTGAAAAAAAAATTGTTCAGAGTGGCGTATAAAGTAGCAAACTCACAAAGAAGTGCAAACAAAATGTATAAAATTTATTCCTCTAGACCTCGACACTTACCAAAATTAGGGAATCTGCTCCGTGATAATAAATTACGATTGATATGCAACTCAACCAGACATGATGTAGATTTCTGCTAAAAAAAAAAGAAAAGAAAAGAAAAGAAAAGGGTACCTGATGACCCCTCAAGTTGAGGCACTTAATATTCACTGAGATGTAAAAAGGAAGGGAAATATCCGTTAAAAAAAAAAAAAAAAGACACAAGAGGCTACAAGAAATATAGATCAAATAAAAAAAGTACCTGCTAAATCACCACACACCCGTCCACTAAACAACCGCTGGCCAGTTACTTGCTCGAAATGTCGATGCAAACTTGACAATTTACTATTTACCTTAGTTAATACAGTACCAAGCAAAAAACTCAGTAGTTTCTCATCTAAATTCTGTCACGCACAATCTCCCTAAAATATCGTCAATCCATATCAGTTTTTCAGTTCGCCTGGCTACCCTGCGTAACACTTCCATCACACTTCTGCCCCACGTTCAAATTCTTCTTTCTCGAATGCACAATCGAGTTCAGACTTAATATTTCTTTTAGGTGAGTGAGAAGTAACGAACCAACTTAGGGAAAAAACTTCTTATTAAAGTGAGTCGGCCCTACAGTTACATTTTTGTCTGTCTTTACACGTTTCGTGAGGCAGACAGTGCGAAATTCACAAACACATCTAATTAAAATCGGCTTCCTTTTAGTCGTCAGGCTGTTAAAATACAATATGGAGAGGTTGCGTACGTCTAAAAACATAAAATCATTTGGATTGTGAAGCTATTGAATGAACTGTGTAACAGACATTGAATTTAAATGATGCGACAAAGTAGTGAATGTCGTTTGTCAGAGTAAACTCGTAGACCGCGAATAAAGAAAATCTGGTACCGTAATTAAATTTTCTAGCTGGAGAAAAAACTTATACTCATTCACGTCATTTCAAACACTTATCTCAAAGATAAGTAAGATAAAATTGAAGATGGTTTTTTCCATTAATCGGAAAGAAAAATTCGAACTTATTAGTCACAGCCGCAGCGTTCCACGTCCCATATGCAAATATATTCTTAAGCGCAACTGGATTACTTGATTAGTATAGGAAAGAACTGGTGAACTTAAACGCCTGCTGTGTTTTCTCGGAGCGCGTCCTCTGACAATAATCCTTAGACGTGGTTGTTGTGATTTCATGCAGCTCTCTGTGCTACTGTATTCTGTGCAAGTGTCTTAATGTCTAAATAAGAACGGCAACTTACATCCATCTGAACCTGTTTACTGTATTCGTTTCTCGGTCTCCCTCTGCGATTTGTACACCACACACTTTCATCAATGCTGAACTGCGAATTCCTTAAGTACCAGAATGTGTTTTACGAATCGAGTCCTTCGTTTAGTCGAGATTTATTAGATTTTCGTTTTCTCCCCAATTCTTTTCAGTTACTTCTCAATAGTCACGCGATCTACCCATCTAATCTTCAGCAATCGTCTATAGCACCACCTTTCAAACGCATCTATATTATTTTTTGTCTGAACTCAACTGAACATAGCATTTAATATCTTCTCTAATTCGTCCAGCGTTAAGTAAGTTATTATGATACCCAATAACAAAACTCATATATACATCTTTTATTGACTCGTTTACTACTCTACGTCCTTCAGTATCGCCTGATTTTCCCAGGCTGCATTCCATCACGCTTGTTTTACTCTTGTTACTGTTCATCTTGTTCCCTCCTTTCATTGCACTGTCCATCCCGTTCAGTTTCTCTTCCACGTCCTTTTTGCCATTTTACAGATATACGGCATCATCGGCAAACAGCAAAGTCATTATTTATTCTCCCTAATGTTCTATACCGTTTACAAATATCTTCTTGCATTCCTTCACAGCTTGCTCAAGGTACAGATAGAATGACGTTAGGGAATGGCTACAGCCTTGTTTTACTCGCTTTCCATACAGTGCGTCCTTTCCATGCACTCCGACTCTTATAACTGCTGTCAAGTTTCTGTAAAAGTATTTGTCCATTGTATTTTACTCGTGCCACCTTTAAAATTTGAGTGTATTCGAGTCAACACTGTCCAAAGGCTTCTACAACTACAACTACACTACATTTGTGCGTCCTATTTTGGAGTATTGTGGGATCCACATCAGGTGAGACTGACGGACGATTTAGAAAAAATTCAGAGAAGGGCAGCTCGTTTTGTATTTTTGCGATACAGGGGAGAAAGTGTCACGGAAATGATGCACGAATTAGGGTATAAATCATTAAAAAATCTGCTGCGGCGAGATCTATTTACGAAATTTCTTTCACCAATATCTCTTCAGAATGCGAACATATATTGTTAGCACCCACCTACATAGGGAGACGTGACCATCATTATAAAACAAGAGAAATCAGATCGAAAACAGAGAAAAATTAGGTGTTACTTTTTCCCGCGAGCTATTAGAGAATGGAACTACAGACAAGTGGTTCGATGAACCCTCTGCCGTGCGCTTCAATGTGACTCTCATCAGAGTATCGATGTAGATAAACAAAACCTATATACCTTGGTTAGGCATTCTTCTGACCTATCCTCTAAGCTGTAAGTACTGCCTCACGTGTTGCTAAATAGTATTTTGCAACCATAATATCTGAAACTGATAGTTTTGTAATTTTCACACCTGTCGCCACTTGCTTTCTTTCGAAACGGAAGCCTTCGATACTAGAGAAGTAAAGAATCCTTGACGAACATTCTGTGAGGCTGCTACGGCGTGTCAGGCAGTCAGGGAACTACTTCAAGGAAGAGAAGGACCCGCGTCAAAACCTGACATTCACCCGAAGAGAGTGCAGTTGTGTAGTCACGTGGAAACAAAGGACGGAAAGTACTCGGAGCTGACAGCTGTTGGAGCCGGCGCTAGAGACGTCAAATCTGTAGCGCTCGGCGGCGGCCGAACGCTTCCGAGAGTAGCCGAGCGCTGGGGCGGTATCTTATCGCCGGAAGCCGGGAGTGGCGGCAATCGCGGCGGCTGGCAGACTTAACTGGGCTGCCCCGCCTCACGCAGAGGCGCCACCGGCTACAGCCGCGGCCCTGACCTCCAAACGACACCCTGGCCCCGATAGCGGCGTGGGAACTCCGCCACCGCCGTGGGCCGCGGCGGGGCTGGGGGAGCTTCCTTATCAGGACCGCCTCCAGTGGCAGCTCACTGGGAAGCACATCACTGCTGACATCGTCCAACGTCTATGCTGCGCATTATTGACTCTCTCACTCGTTCCCATATCGAAACAAATGGGTAAGGCCTCAGGGACTGACGCCGTGGGCTGCTCGTTCTTCTGACCTCAATTCATTACACTGATACTTAACTGAAGGCCATTGTGTGTCCAGCACCTGTTCATTAAGTGTAACTGATGCGTTAGCGCATAGGATAAGGGTGTCAGCAGATACGACAGACGCCTGAGTGAGTCAATGATACGGTACATAGACCCCTGCATTACAGCTCGTGGTAGTAATTTTGAACACCTTCTGTAGAGAACTGTACATAGTAAATTATAATGTATACACACAAATGACAACCTACACACTACGGTCGGGGGTTCGAATCCCCCCTCGGGCATGGATATTTGTGCCGTCCTTAGTTGTAAGTAGTTCATAAGTAGTTTGTAAGCTTAGGGACTGATGACCCCGTAGTTAAGTCCCATAACTTGTACAAACATTTGAACATTTGAATTTTTGACAACCTACACAAATGACTTTAACACGGTAATGAAAGCAAATGAACATTATGTGTACGGGACATGTTGTCAGATCATCTGTCGAATCCCCAGAGCTTTCCCACATATTTAGTTACAACCTGTATAGGACTACGGAACCCGGCAAGCTTCGCAATTACGAAATATGCATTGGGAATTGCATATACATCATATCTCCATCTCTTAATCTCTCTGCATATGACTCCCCCATCTCTATGTCCATGTCTTACCATTGTAAGAAAATTGCCTGTTGGAGGTCGTCAAAAAATCTCAAATATCAGAATGCGTAATAATATACTCTAGTAATAATAATTTCGTTATTGAATGTTGCAGCAAATCTCAACTAATGGGTCGCAACAACACTTTCGCAGTGAAGGTTAAAATTTTGAATTAAAAAAATGATATTAATTAACTTGTGACAGTCACTGTGGTAATTAATTAAGCTTGGCCCTATCTGACTTAGCATTGACTACAGCCTCCAACTAGCACCTCTTACGATTCACGAACAGCACAACTTCACTAATAAATGTGTCAGAATTCATGTACTGGTGATGGCGTGTTCATGTTATAATCAAAATCATAATAGCAGATAGACTCTGATTGCAATGATAATAGCTCAGTACAGTGAAACTCCGTGGTGCAATGTGCTTCACAAATACTACAGTCAAAGTACCCAATAATTTTGATAATATTGTTTAAAGCATTCAATTTCCTTATAAAACTTTACACGAACTATTTTTTTCAATTGGTTCCAGGACCTGGGTAGCGTACGCGTGTAACTGGCTGAGCAGAGTCTGGCATTTAATGTATTTCATAAAAATTACTTTCCTCAAGTCTGGTAAAACTACTATAATACTTTGAATACTGTTAGCCTGGTTACTTTCTATATAAATGAAAACAACTCTACTTTACGTGCAAACTCTCTACCAAGTTAAAATCTTTGGCTTAATAATTGGTTGCATAACTTAGAACAGCAGTGCACTTTAATTACTAGTATCTGTGGTTGTAGCACGTTTAGCAATTCTTTAACTCGTCTAGCAATTTCTTTGTAACTGATCCTAATTACTTTAAAAAATGATTGAACTGGTTAGTTAATGTGCAGGCTTGCATAATTAACATAATCTAATGATGGTGATAATGGGGTGACTACAACTACTTACAAAATTAAGACTGGTTTCAAAATAAGTCATATATAATTGAACCAAAATTCTGATTGGGTTGACACTACATATACATGCATACAAAATAAAATGTTACAATAGTACTCATCTGTTTTCGTCGTCTTTGTCGTGAAGTCCATACAAGGCAAATATGATTACAATAGGTACTCTTACTGCTGGTTCAAATTATTTTTATCGACAACTCTTTATTCAGCTCGTCTGGCTGAAATCCCCATGCATTGATATCACCTCGATGCACCTTCTAATCTCTGTGATTACAACAACGATCACTCTCGGTGACAATAGACTAGATACCCAAACAATTACTTTTCTTGCACACATGAAAAAAAGGATTACACTGATCACTTTCGAGTATAAATAAACTTGTTTCGCACTTCCTTCAATACATTAAACAGTACGTCTCTCAGGCTTATTGCAATTGCATTAAACTCGCGCCACACTGCGCCTACCGTGCCTCTGCACCATCAACAAAACATTTATGTGTTTACTATAGCGGCACTCACAGCTACTACTTCTGTACCACAGACAGTCTTTACAACAGGTTCAACATTTTCTCTGGCGCATTGCCAACTTACAGCATAAGAATGTCCGTGCATTCATGCGGGTTTACACATGCAGTACATGTTTACATTAAATGAATCAATATAGGAAATGTCGTTACATAAGAAATATATCTAGCATACAAGAAATGAAAAAATATATGAAATAAACAAATTTAAGACAATATATACATTACGTTAAATCAAACTGTAAGATACAGCGACAGGTGTACTCTTACACCATACTCTTTGTCCTCTCAGGCTTCCCTCTGTATTAGCTAGCCGAAAACCCCGCGATGATAGGGTATTTATTTTTGTAAGATTCATTTAGTTTTTTGCATTCCTACTCCACCCATCCAGTACCCCTGCCTCTTTCGTTACCTCTCCTGCTCTCTGCCAGTTTCCCCACGTCCCCTCTCTATTCATATCCTCGCCCTCCTGTATAACCAACCATTACATACATACACCTGTCTGATTTCATGGTGATTGTCAAACGATGTCGATTTCTGGACTAAAGTACCCTCCAAAACGCATGACTTTACGTAGACAATGATGATCCTCTTATTTTGAAGGACAGATGTGCAATATTTCATCAAGATCGGAATAAAACTATAGATCGGTATTGAAGTCTATTCTGAAGAACCCTTCACCATGTACCGAAGGAATTACTGTATTGTCTAGACAGTGCAATTTCCCTTGTTTCGAAGGTCAAGTATACAATATTTTATCGCAATCGAATGAACGGTGCAGCAGTTTATAAAATACGAATCTAATTCGTAGTGGCGATGCCAACTTTGATTTTCACAAATTTTTTCCTCATTTTTATATATAGACAGTAGATGTGACATCGCAATTTTTTCAAGTATTATTTTCCATGATGAAGCCTCACTGAACTACATGAATACTTACTAGCCCTTTGACAAGTTATTTCACTCACAACGAAATGAAGCAATTATAATAGATTATGGTTGGCAAAGATTTACGGTAAGCAGCTGAAGATAAAGCTACTACATTATTTGCATGATTGTCAAAATCTTTCAGAATGTTCTTCGTACGAGAAGGGCACAATACTCTTATTCATAACAGCTCTGGTGTTCCCTTCTACATCTACATCTACATGGGATACTCCGAAAATCACATTTAAGTGCCTGGCAGAGAACATCGCACCCTAAATTCGTCGAAACCAATTGCAGATCATACCGTTTTCCCGACAGCGTTTGCTCGTTACATGCGATGTGCTTGGAAAAGCATGGGTGAATCGTCTGCAGTTTGCTGCTGCTCATAGCGGTATTGCCATTATCGTTGCTGTCTAGTAACAGAGTGTCCTTGGTATCGTCAGAAAACTGTCTGAGAAAAGAAGTTTTCGATTGCTTCCGGTAGTCTAGGTTATTATCATCTGGTCTACCGCTGTGGAATGGCCTAGCGCTCTAAGGCGCCTTTCTGGGAGCGCGCGATTGCTCCCCGTCGGAGTTTTGAGTCTTCCCGTGGCATGTATTAGAACGAAATTTCTCGTCTGGTCTGATATGGCTAATAAGCGGTTTGACGAATAAAAGTGGCCGAGAGAACAGAGATCCAAGGTACAAAGAATCACAGCAGACGAAAGATAATACAATATTAACCTGACTGTAGCATATAGGGAAGAGGAAGGAAGGTAGCTTAGGGTTTAACGTCACACACCCAACTCAAATGTTTGTAGAGCTTATGGGACTTAACTACGTGGTCATCAGTCTCTAAGCTTACAAACTACTTATGAACTTTCTATTACTAAGTACGGCACAAATATCCATGCCCGAGGGGGGATTCGAACCCCCGACCGTAGTGGCCTTGCAGACCGTGACTGGCGTGCCTCAGAGCGCTTGGCCACCGCGGCCGGCCGTCACAAAGCATGAGGTGACTTTCGGAGTATGGATGTAGGACATCCTGTTGACAGCACTATAGTATTTGTTGAAATTGACCACCATTCATCTCCCGGCACTTCTGGGCGCCGGTCAGTCCGTAACTGGACTGCTGCAGTTGCTGCCACTGCATCCGAAAAGTTCTGCTGCAGTTCTTGAAGACTACGACGGTTATTGGGGCATGTCATACACGTGAGGGCTCCTCACACAAAGTAATCGCACAATCGCAGATCGTGGTCGTGACTAGACTGCTAGCAACTATGTCAGGCGTGAATATTGTGTAAATGTGGTCTAAGATCGGCCCGCTGTATAGGTAGTTGCCCCGTCACCAAGGACAGATTTTAGGTGCAAGAAGAAAGTCGCTAGGAGCAAGGTCCAGGCTGTAACGGAGGACGATCAAACAGGTCCCAGTGAAATTTCCGTGTGAGGTCGGGGGTTATGGTGGAGAAAAACAACACCTTTTGACAGTAATCCTCGGCGCTCGTTCTGTATTGCGCGGCGCAATTCCTTAATGGTCTCGACGCAACTATGTGCATTGTTTGGCCTCGTGGTAAGAAAATCAATCACCACAATGCCTTTTCTGTCCCCAAAAACAGTGCACATGGTTTTTTTAGAGTCGTCAAGATTTGTTTAGGCTTAACATTCGTTGGGGATGAAGTGTGCCTCCATTGCAACGATGGCCGTTTTGCTTCAGGGATGTCGTACGATATGTTTTACTCCCCACTACTATCCGAGAAAGAAAACCATCGCCTTCTTCTCTGTAGCGTGTCAAAAACTGAAGTGCACTGACCGTCCGTTTTTTCTTTCCTTTTTTAAAAATTTTGGGTACTTAACGAAAGGAAAGGTTTGAAATTTCAGTTTTTCAGTAAAAATTTCATGAAGCAGCGATCATGAAATTTGCGGAACTTCCATAGCAAGGGCACTAAGTGTAAACTTACGGTTGTGCTTAACCTTCTCTTCAATTGTGTGTACCAGTTTGTCAGTAACCACAGACGGGTGTCCACTTCGTTCTTCATCGTGCACTTAATCACGTCCTTCATTGAACAGTCTGACCCACCTTCTAACCATTGAATCAATCATAGCATTTCATTCGTAAACCTCGCAGATTTGCCGATGAATTTCCTTTGATTTAACTTTCTTTGCATTCAGAAAATGAATCGCAGATCAGATTTCAAACTAGGGGGGATTTCCAATTACAGCTGATATTATAAAGATGCACTACAAAGTACACGTCGACAGCAGCGATCTGAAAATGGTGTACATCTCTTCTCCTTGAGTCAAGAGTAACTGTCGCGCATGGTCGGAACTGCGATCGTAGCGCTGCCGCGGATAGAAATAGAAACTTAACTTACTTTGTGGACGACCATCGTAACACTATAATAAAAATTAAAATGCAGCTAAGTACAAGGGTTGGATGTAAAGGAATGAGAACTATTACTTTTCTCTTAAATAACTTTACAGGCAGGTGTGCCTATAGACACACACGTTCAGTAAATCGTTCCCGTTATTTACGTTCTTTTTCAGCCTCTGTTTCTGTTCGTGTTCCGTACGTAACGCCCTGTAGCGTGGTTAACGTCATATCTGGTGTTGAACCAGATCCCTCGAAGTGGTCCTGTCATTTCGGCAAAGAGATCGTAATCAGACGAAATCATGTTCTGTGAGTTCGGTAGAAGTCCAGAATCTCACATTGACAGCGGCGTTAAGAGATCCTGGACAGAGGCAACGGTGTGGCATCGTGCGTTGTCCTGCTGAATGATGTGGTGCTGCTCCTTGCAATATTTTCACGTGAGCGCTTGACGATACATTTCATGCAACAGTCCCCCCTTCATTCAGCAGGACAGTCCACGATGCCACCTGCTGCTATCCAGAACTTCTTGCACCGCTGGCAACGGCAGGAAGATTCCGCAACGTTGACCGTACTCAACCGACATGAGGCCCTGTGCTTACTGTCTGTTCGCCACAATGAAAAATCTCTGCCGCGGAATGGCTGCGAAATGGCCGCGTAGACTAAGGCGTCATGCTACGGAATGGGCGGAGGTTCGAGTTCTCCCTCGGGGATCAATGTGTGTGTTGTCCTTAGTGTTGAAAGTCGACCGTCCAATTTTTTAATCACCTGAGTGAAAATCAACTGATTCATTCTTAAATTCCCTCTACTAGAAACCCAGGGCGCTAACATTTATCTAACCTGACTGCCAGTTACGATTCAGAACCCTTGGGATAATAGAATGTATGACCCAAAAATTATAAGTTGACCTCTAATTATCCACTGATTAAATGAATTATATTACGCAATGGAAAACGCATGTTCTCAATCGTAGCTACTGGTTTTAACTTAGTCCGGACCGTCGTACTTCATATTTTAATCTCTGACACATATTTATTGCTCTGACACCCGTATCCATTTGATTTACTCAAATGTTCAAATGTTTGAAAAGCTTATGGGACTTAACTACGGGGTCATCAGTCCCTAAACTTACAAACTACCTATGAACTACTTACGAACTAGGACGGCACAAATATCCATGCCCGAGGGGGGATTCGAACCCCCGACCGTAGTGGCCGTGCTGACCGTGACTGGAGCGCCTCAGTCACCTCGGCCACTGCGGCCGGCATTTGATTTACTGATTATTTAAAAACATATACACTTTTGGTAGGGGGCAATAACGACTGGACGGTGATGAGAATGAATAAGAAAGATGTGGAGAATTAATCTTAGCCGTTGCGAGATAGCCGTGCGTACTGGGGCGCTGTACTGCGGTGCGCGTAGCCGTTCGCCGTCGGGGGTTCGAGTCCCCCTCAAGCATGGGTGTCTGTGTTGTCCTTAGGTTAGTTTAACTTAGTTTAAGTAGTTTGTAAGCTAGGGACTAATAAACAAGCAGTTGAGACCCATTGATTTACAAACATTTGATTTTGAATTAATCTTCAATTACGCAATGTATTACTTCCAACACAATGAAATAATCAAGAAATTGGATGAACAGGAAGTTTCATAACCTTGCAGGTTGACTGAATTATAAGTTAAATGCTACTGGTTTTGTAATTTGCGTTATTTGGTGCCGTAGAAACCCCTCTAGTTTGTGGGAGTGGGTATAAAGAAAAATATCTCCAATCAAAAATCATCCTTTCGCCATCATTGCATGCACGTATCTCCACAAAAGTAGTTAGTACGATCTCAAATGATAAAAATAATGGTCCTCCCGAAAGAATCAGCACAGACGCAGTTAATCTCTGCCAAAAAGACTAAATACAAGTACCATATCTCCCAATAATATCGCGAAACACATCATAAATAAAATGAACAGAACGTAGGAGAATGGAGGAAAAATACCCCTCTCCGTTAAACAAAATCACTTAAAACCCGGCAAATACTATAAGGTCAGTACTGCCAAGCCACGTCGAACCGCGTGGTCAGACATTACCTCTTACAAAGAAACTGGAAAAAGTATTGATAATCTCGAGACAAGAATTAGGGACACCGGTATGCAACCTTAATAGTGATTCACTGAAGATGATTACTGTGGTATATATTTTATTAAGGACAGAAAGAAGGAAACGGTTAACGGCGGGAACCCTCGTCAGTCATATAAGTCGCCACGAAGAATCCACTGATTTCTCGTACATCACGCATCGTTTCATACTTTTCATACTTAATTTATTGCAGGGGAATATTCATCGCTATTTATCCGTATATATATATGGAGCTGATGTCGCATGACTCTCTCAAACCCTGTTTAGGCTAATTCTAAAATAAATACATAAATAAAAATTTAAAAAATAAGACATAGATCCGATGACGGCTGTATGACCTGCTGAAATCAGTCATCTTAATAAAAAAGAGATTGTGGGTGGTCTTTGTTAAATAATTTTCTAAACTGGATCACCCCCTTTTCAAAATATTCAAATGTTTGTAATTCTATGGGTCCAAACTACGTTGGTCATTAGTCCCTAGACTTACAAACTACTTAAACTAAGTGAAACTAACCTAAGGACAACACACACACACACACACACACACACACACACACACATCCATGCTCGAGGGAGGATTCGAACTTCCGATGCGTGAGGCCACGAGATCTGTAACGTGGCGCTCCAGACCACTCGGCTACTCGGGCGCGGCCCCCCTTTTCATAAGGACAAATTTCGAAGAGGACATTAACCATGCAATAAGTCGGTCAATGTGGGATACCAACAGAAACAGCATACGACGTTTTCCGGACATCTGGCAAAAAAAGTCATAAATAATAGGAGTGATCATATAGAAGGCGTGAAACTACAAGGTCAATACTGTCATATCAGAGAAAAACAATATTCTCATTACTTTTATCCAGATCTTGTATGAGAGTGGAAAGAGGGAGGCGGGGCTCTAAGTGATGAATTGCTTGCGTGTAAAAATGTTCTTCAGTTGGTCCCCATACAGTCGACAGGAAAATACAGCAACGAATAATCCCAGTCTACTGTCTATATTCACATTTCAACCTACTGCGTGAAGTGCACTCTGATGTGACATAGATCCTTGAGATTTGTGACCCATATTTCTGCTGTCAGGATCACAGAAGCTATTTTATTTAATCATGGCTGGAGAAATCTGTTACTCTGAATAATGTCATTTTGGATATTAAGCAACATCATTATGAAACATTAAAACAACTAATATCCCATCTTAACAGCCTAAAGCAGTCTATTTGTGATGCCACTGGATGCAGATACCTCTACACTAACATAATTATTCAGTAGTAATTAACTAAATTTACATGAGACATTTTTGTCCTACAAAAAGTGTGAAGTGTAGCAATTTTGCTCTCATTTTAGAGAAGTATCTGTAACGACCGTAAGATAAGTAGTACAAGTGAAAGTCTCTCTATAATTTTGAACCCTTAGTCCTACTTCTGACTTTCCTTATATTAAAACAATGATTAAGTCCATTTGGTTCCGTTAAAAGAAGGGCGAATTGCTACTTCCTGCACATACCTAGTATCATAGTAACATAGTATCAGTGTACCTGCTCTTCTGTGAATATAATCGCTCGCAAGGTATTCTAGTATGTACATATAACAAATTCGGAAATGTATGTACCAATAATATAGAGCTGCTAAGAAGCGTACAAGCTACTGGAGATATTTTCCAAAAGAAATTCGATATCATATGAAGTAGACACCTTAATTTTCAGTTCTCCTGTAAATGGAATCACAACGGCAAATAACTGATAATCAGAAAACCGAGAACATGGCAGATTTACCTCGCGGTTGATATCAGAAAAACCTGTTCGTTGTTGGTAGATATAGGACTGATGTGTTCTCGACCCACCTGTAGGAAATAAAAACTACTTTAACTTACAACTGCTTGTACATGTTCCCACGACAATAAGCACCCTCTTAACAGATCGAGATTAAACAGCTTCCCGTGCGATACGACGCTAGACCGTCGCACCAACGCCAAGGTTATCTCCCGGAAATAAACAGATAATGAACGATCGGAAATTAACCGCAGTGACTTCCGCAACACGGAACATTTGTCGCCAGAGGTGTGGTGATATAACGAAGCTGATAAAAATTAATGCGGTCCGAAGCTTGCATACCGAAAAGGAAAGCCAAGCCACATGATACCAACTGTGTTACTGAAAATACACGTCTATCTGCAATAGTTTATGAGTAGGTATTGAATCATGTATACTTGCTGTCTCAATTGTTTCGTTGCATTTCAGTTTTGAACAGACTCAGCAGTGGTAAAGATGTTAAAAGTCTCAGTATCTTTCATAATCCACATTGGGAGGAACATGACTGAAAAATCTTTATTACATTCAATGAAATCGAAAGACTCTATTTATTACTATTCTCTCTCTCTCTCTCTCTCTCTCTCTCTCTTTATATTTCACTATAAATTTCGTGCCACCAGGAACATGTCCCACTACTAAAATACTGAGAGATCTTGAAGAAAAAGTTTCTCATTACGGTGAATTAAGCATTTATCACTGATTGGAAGTTGTACAAGAGCTGCGACAAAAACAAGTCTCTAACACGACATATGATATGACAGAGATTCGCATCAAGAGTCTTCAGCACTCTCGGCACTATATGAACAACAAACACTATCCGCGAAAACTTCATTTACGACTAAAAGAATCATTTTGCAGCATCATAACTTTTTAAAGCTTAGATAATGCTCAGAGTATGCTTTAACGATATCTTCTGTATATGATAAAAATGTTTGTAAATCCAAGAGACTCAACTATGTTGGTCATCAGTCCCTAGGCTTCTAAACTATTTAAACTAAGTTAAAATGAAGTATGCTAAGGACAAGCCACAAACCCATGCCGCGCGGGAGTAGCCGAGCGGTCTGGAGCGCCACGATACGGATCGCGCTGCCTCCCACGTCGGAGGTTCGAATCCTCCCTAGGGCATGAATGTGTGTGTTTTCCGTCGGTTAGTTTAGCTTAGTTTAAGTCGTTTGTAAGACTAGGAACTTCCGCGGCGGATCGGCCGAGCGCATTGAAGCGCTATGCTGCGATGCGCGAGGCCGTTCCCCGAAGGGGGTTCAAATCCCCCCTCGGGCATGGATGTTTCTGCTGTCTTTAGTATAAGTTAGTTCATAAGTAGTTTGTAAGTTTAGGGACAGATGACCCCGCAGTTAAGTCCCATAAGCTTCACAAACAATTGAACAATTGATTGAGACTAGGGACTGATGAGCAACGTAGTTTGGTCCCAAAGGATAACAAACATTTGAACATTTTTTGGACTCCACCTCTGACGGTGAGTTGCCGCGCAAGTCTTTTCTTTCGTTGTGTTCGAATATTTACACAATTTTTATATCTAATGCAGCTCTTATTCTTGCCGTGTTTGCAGTAAAAATATCTGGGTATGAGGTCCGTCTGGTATGCAAAACACTGTTTTATTTTACACTCAAACTAGTTTCGCCACCTCTATGCCATCATCAGTGGGTTTTCCATTTATTTATTGCTGTGAAAACAAAATACATTGTTTTTTGTTTACTTTAATATGTGAATCTTATTTTGGTTTTTTACCTTGTTTTTACACTATGAGCATAGAATGTAACAACAAGGTAAAAAACCAAAATAAGACTACTTTTCAGGCCTACATTTACACATAATAAAATAGTAAAATCAATGTATTTTGTTTTCACAGCAATAAATAATTAGAAAACCCATTTATGATGGCACAGAGTTGCCGAAACTAGTTTGGGGGTGAAATAAAAACGTGTTTTGCATATCAGGCGAACCTCATACCCAGATATTTCTAATGGTAATTTTTATGAAAATGCACGAACTTCGTTTATTCGTAATTTTCGATATTCTCCAATGTTTACTTCATGGAGGATGTAACCAAATTTACACTATTTCAAATTCAGTTATATAAACCATTTTCAGATCTCTAATTCTACGTGTTGTGTCAGTTTTTGTTTATGTAGATGATCAGAACACCTTGTAGCTACCTAAAATGATGGTTGACATGTGGTAGGTTTGCTCCTTCAAAAGCCATTAGTAGCTACGGAGATGCCCTTTCCAAAAACAACGTCGTAGCTCTTCACAAAATGAACGATAAAAGCCAACCGTCGCCAAGTAATAGTGAGGCCAGTACTGTAAAAAAATGTGACTTGTTATGTTTTTGGATTCAAACCATAATTATTAACAGACTTTTATAGAATACAGAAAAACTAGTTGACCCGTGCACATAATTCGCACTCTATCCTGATCAGGCACAGATAGGTAAGATAGTAACGGAGAAAATGAAAATGCAAGTGCATAATTACGTATAAAAGATAATAAACTTTGAATAGTAGTAACAAATATTAGTCTCATTGTAAGAAAATTTATATATTAAAATACAGTATGAATAATAGTAAAACATATTAAAAAATCAGGTACTGACTTTTTCATGTTTAATTTATATTTTGAAAACTTGATTATTTTACAAAACTTATTTGAAAACAATGTTAGTAGTTATAATGTGATCATCGTTTACTTTAGCACAAACGATCACTGATTGAGCGAAATCGTGAAAAGACACATATAACTGTCCATGCGAAACAACAGGTTCTAGTAATTATTATCCTATGCTCTGAAGCGTCTGACCTCGTTTTTATTTATAGTCATAGCTAAAACTACATTTATTGGGAATTGTCTTATCATTTGGAAAGGCAAGGTTGTATCAGGAGGTGTGATTTAATGCGGGCTATTATCACAGTTGAAACGGAGTTTTTACCAGTGATGAGGTACTCGCCTAAGTAATCTTGCACCATTAATTAATCCCTGATTTTTCTTTATAAGCAGTTGATGAGGTGGTAAACCGGACGGATTTAAAGAGTTCAAGAATTCTACGGGTACACCTGAACGTCGTTTGTTACTTAGATTGTTCGAACAGTACAATTTTTAAAAAAATAAAGCTCTTTTTTTTTTTTTTTTTTTTTTTTTTTTTTTTTTTTTTTTTTTTTTTTTTTTTTTTTTTTTTTTTGGAAACAATAAGATATATTCGTCATTAGTGGAGAATGAAACCTTGAAAATGATGTCTCAATCATTAATTTTGGAAAAGTTATACTGGTGATATGGCGTACCCACAAGAAACACAGTTGAGAAATAATATATATGATACGAAGAAACAAAAGCATACGATTCAGTAGACAGGCGAACACTGTTCCAAATTTTAAAGGATATGAAATTAGATAGAAAATCCAGTGAACTAGTGAGACAGACCCTAAACAATACAACATCCAAAGCCAATTTCAGAGGAAAACTGGCGGAGTCCTTCAAGATAAATACCGGAGTGAGACAGGAAGATGGACTGTCCCTTTGCTCTTCAACTGTGTACTCGACAAGGTGATCAGGGAGTGGCGACAAGGAATGAAAGGAGTGGGCGGGATACGACTGGGGTGCAAGAAAAAAGCATTATGAGTAGATTGCCTTGCATTCGCGGATGATATTGTTTTACTGTCAGAATCATTAGAAGAGGCAGTTAACCAAACCGAAGAACTACAGAGACAAGCAGCTAAAACAGGCCTACAGATCTCTATCAAATGTTCAAATGTTTGTAAATCTATCGGACCAAACTGCGTGGTCATCAGTCCGTAGCTTACAAACTACTTAAACCTAGGTAAACTAACCTAAAGACATCATACACACCCATGCCCCGGGGAGGACTCGAACCTCCACGGCGAGCAACCGCGCGCTCCGCATCGAGACGCTTTAGACCGCTCGGCTACTCCACCGCGGCTCATCTCTATCGAGAAAAAATATATGACAAACATCACGGAAGCTCCTGGATGGATGGCAATAGACAGTGGAAAAATTCAGAAGGTGGAAAAATTCAAATACCTAGGAGAATGGATTGACACTGGACTGACAGAAAAGGATGCAATGGAAGCACCAACAAACAAAATTAATTTAGCATATAAACTGACAATGAACATCTATAATAATAAGAATATTTCTATCAATGCAAAACTGAAACATTACCAGACATTGATCCGCCCTGAAGCTTTATATGCAGCAGAAACACTGAACCTAATAAGAACTGGAGTGATCAAGAGGCTAGAACTGGTGGAACGGAAGATTCTCAGGACCTTGGACCTTGAAGGACCTTGAAGAATAGAAGACGGTCAGTTTAGAAATCGATGAACCAGGAACTCTATACGAAAATAGAAAAAATATCCAATATCATTAAGAAAAGAAGGTGCGAATTCTTTGGACATATTTGCAGAATGGACCAGGAGAGGTTAACACAGCAAATTTCACAATTCTTGTTGTACAAGAAAAGCAAAATACGGTCGATCCAAGAAGTACAAAGGGATCTGGAAGAAATGGGAATACGGGATCAAGAAATACAAAACAGGGTGATTTTTAAATCAAAAATTGAGGCAACTGCAGGATTTGAGGCCAGATCTAGACCGAGAACGAAATCATCGTGGACAGAAGAGGGAAGAAAGATGCAAAGTATGAGAATGAAAAAATACTGGAAGAGGGGGAAGAACGGAAGAAAGGAAGCTGATGTGAATTAACGTGGTCCAAAGATGGCCGAAACGAAAGAAGAAGAAGAAAGAAACAAAAGTACGTGCTTTTTTCGTGAAAATTACCATTAGATATAAAAAAGTATTCGAACACATCGAGGGGCAAAAAAAAAAAAAAAAAAAAAAAAAAAACTTTCCCTGGGGGATTCTAACTGCCGACCGTATGGATCTGTGGCCAGAACTCTACCTCCTGAACTACACCGACAGACGCTGCAACTGATTTATTTATTGGTACGTTCACTTGCAAAACTTGAAAGTCGATTTTCTCGGCAATTTTAAAGAAATGCCTCTAATGGCGTCTGCTGATTGTTAATAGAGTTCTGAACTTCATGTACCATAAATATAAAAAAAGTCTCAATTGCGATACCCATGTGGTCTCCTTGTAAGACATTCATTGAAATACTGACCAAAACCAGATATGATGCCGTGCCACGATTGAAATCGTGCCTGAAATGTAAGTTGGCACACCATAAAAAGGATGATTACGAGTATCGGCAGACGTAAACGCCATTGCGGAAAAGCCATCAGAGTATCGGCGCGTATACGGTCGCAGCGATCGCTGTTAGCCGGCCGCGAGAGAGTGAGAGTGAGCGTGGGTGGACGTTTGGGGGGGGGGGGGGCTGATGCGGCGGCCTCTGGCGGTGAACCGCGGCGGCGGGCGGCCTGCATGTTTCAGCGCCGCCTGATGGCCCGAGCGCAGCGCCGGAGAGAAACGAGGTCACCAAATCAAATAACATTCGCGCCCCCCGCCGGGAGTCGAAATTGATCCTCCCGAATGCAAAACAGATGCGCTGTGCCGCGCCGCGCCGCGCTGCACTCGGCACGGATTGCTGCCGCCTCATTGGCGCTGATGCACGCCGCTGCGCGCGGCCGCCACTGCAGCGCCGCGGCGGCGCCCGCGGCAACCACTCTGCCGGCGGCGCGTCGCGTGGCTACTGGGTAGCTGTGGCGCGCGCGACGTGCCGGGAAAAGCTCGCCGTCTCGTCCACTTAGCCGCAAAGTGAAACAAACAGCCGCGGAACTCTCTATAGTGGTGATATCACTTCTCCTGTTAATGACAGGCTGTAATAACGAAATGTCAGTGCGGGTTAAAACGCACGGCTCACAACAGCATAGGCGAAACAGTATCGTCCAGAAACGATTTAAGACCAGAAGGGAACTGCAACCCCATGTGCTTAAATTCAGAAGCAACTGATTATGCTTATATGGAATATAAGGAGAGGCGTTGAATTACAGTTTGTACTGTGCACGGGATTCGAACGCGCGATTTCCTCCTTATTAGGTAGACGCTTAAGCCGTAGCCTTTTTTTAATATTTATCAAAGCAAGACTTATTGGTCTCCAGGGAGTATCTGCGATCGTCATATGAATAAAATTCAAAATGTTCAAATGTCTGTAAATCCATCGGACCAAACTGCGTGGTCATCAGTCCGTAGCTTACAAACTACTTAAATCTAGGTAAACTAACCTAAGAACAAACACACACACCCACGCCCCAGGGAGGACTCGAACCTCCACGGCGAGCAACCGCGCGCTCCGCAGCGAGACGCTTTACACCGGTCGGCTACTCCACCGCGGCAATAAAATTCTTGAATATTAGTCTCCAAATCGCTTTTATTTTCTAAAACATGACCGGTTTCGGGACAGCTCCCCATCTTCAGATCAAATTTTTGAAGTTACAGAGTAGCCGGCCGCGGTGGCCTAGGGGACTGAGGCGCTCCAGTCACGGTCTGCACGGCCACTACGGTCGGGGGTTCGAATCCCCCCCTCGGGCTTGGATATATGTGCCGTCCTTAGTATAAGGTAGATGATAAGTAGTTTGTAAGTTAAGGGACTGATGACCCCGTAGTTAAGTCCCATAAGCTTAACAAACATTTGAACATTTTAGTTACAGAGTAAACTGTCCTGTGGTGAACGAATGTTCACAGTCGTTACTAAACATTCGTTCATCACAGGACAGGTTAGTCTGTAACTTCAAAAATTTGATCTGAAGATGGGCAGCTGTCCCGAAACCGGTCATGTTTTAGAAAATAAAAGCGATCTGGAGACTGATATTCAAGATTTTTTAAATATCATCATTAAAACGGTGTACAAGGCCGCGAACCCCGATTACCCCCGTATTCTGCCTCTTTTTTTGTGTTGGAGTGTCAATTTATTGATGGATTTCATCAGCAGTCGCCTCCACCCTTTTGATTAAATTCATCTTTATTTAAACAAATAAGGGGAAAAAGAAAAAGGAGGAAAACATATAATACAATTAAACGAAGGAGCCATTCAAGGATTAACCAAAGAATATCTCCAGAACGAAACTTCCACTCTGCAGTGGAGTGTGCGCTGATATGAAACTTCCTAGCTGATTAAAATTGTGTGTCCGCGACGGATTAGCCGCACGTACTGGAGCGCCGTGTTGCGGTGCACGCGGCCGTCCGCAGTCGTGGGGTTCGAATCCCCCCTCGGGCATGGATGCTTGTGTCGTCATTAGTCTAAGATAATTCATAAGTAGTTTGTAAGTTTAGGGACTGATGACACCGCAGTTAAGTCCCTTAAGCTTTACAAACATTTTTAAAATTGTGTGCCCGAACACCTAAACGCCATTGCGGAAAAGCCATCAGAGTATCGGCGCGTATACGGTCCGAGGTTCGAGTCCTGGTTCCGGCACACAATTTTAATCTGCCAGGAAATTTCATATCAGCGCACACTCCGCTGAAGAGTGGAAGTTTCATTCTGGAAACATCCCTTAGGCTGTGGCTAAGCCATGTCTCCACCAAATCATTTCTTCCAGGAGTGCTAATCTTGCAAATTAAGCAGGAGAACTTCTGTGAAATTTGAAAAGTAGGAGGCCAGGTACTGGCGGAAGTAAAGTTGTGAGGACAGGCTGCGAGTTGTGTCGGGATAACTCGGTGATAGAGCGCTCTCCCGCGAAAGGCAACGATCTTGGGTTCGAGTCCCGGTTCCGGCACACAATTTTAATCTAACAGAAAGTTTCAAAAGAATATCTGTGATCTCTTTGTAAAAAAAATGGATGACTCCGTAGGACCAGCACGTCCTCGGAAGACCGGCGATCTCTTTTGATTAGCAGCACGAGAAAAATCGCGTATTGGGTTCGTTGGTTGAGATAGGGGGGCTAAACTGCTAAGGTTATCAGTCCCCCAAGTGGGGAGGGGAAGGAGTGAGGATAGGAAAAGGAGGGGAGGGGGAGAGAAAATGCAGTCCAGGAAGTAAAGAAGGCTGCATTAGCTCGGGGCCCCGTGTTCGCTACGCACATACGAAAGAACCTTGAGCCCTCTGGGGGGCAGTAAATCATCCACATCCCTTATGGATGATGCGGCTACACGGACTGTCTTAAGGCATCTCTCAATCCAAAACACGTACTTTAATTATATCTCGTGTTCCCCTGTGAAATACGTATCAAAGTTGCCAAGGCTCCCCTGTACTGGAATAGCTCCCACGCAATGAATGTAAATCAACCCCGCCTTGTATCTCAGGCAGAGATGATATAAATATCAACAATAAATGAATTCCCTGAGACACACTTTGTCTCATTACTTCAAAGGTATAGAATAGACGCGGCGGATTAGCCGCGCGTGCTGGAGCGCCGTGTTTCGGTGCGCGCGGCCGTCCGCCGCCGAGGGTTCGAATCCCCCCCCCCCCCCCCGGGCATGGATGTTTGTGTCGTCTTTAGTATAAGCTAGTTCATAAGTAGTTTGTAAGTTTACGGACTGATGACCCATAGTTGAGTCCCTTAAGCTTTACAAATGTGCTACTGCGCACCTCGCCTTGCACATGCGCAAATCCTCCATGAAGACAGCATCCGTCCTTCTTATTTGTTTTTGGCGCATTGAAGATTCATCAAAAATATGTCATATTTGGTTAAATATTTTATAAATATAAATTAAAACGCATCAGAAGATCCGATAATCAATAATAATTAAGTCTCTACTTTCCACAAAGCATCGCTTGACTGCAACCAATTTTTTGACCCAATCTTCTTTTTAACAGATAGGGGAACAACAATGACTTTTGTATTGATACCTGCCACATATCTTTGGACGTTTTTGTAAATGTGTCTCGATTTTGACGGTAAATGACATTTGTAATCTTTGAACAAATATTTCAAAATGTTCGTTAAGCTTATGGGACTTAACTACGGGGTCTTCAGTCCCTAAACTTACAAACTAGTTATGAGCTAGCTAAGACTAAGGACGTCACAAATATCCATGCCCGAGGGGGGATTCGAACCCCCGACCGTAGTGGCCGAGCAGACCGTGACTGGAGCGCCTCAGTCTCCTCGGCCACCGCGGCCGGCAACAAATATTTAACTGTATGGAAAGAGGTGGGGGAGAACAGCCTTTGTGCTAGCGTAAGGTTAGGAGGAGATGCTACTTAGTGTCACGTGACCCGAAAGTGGTTCGTGTGCGTATTCGTTTGTTCTTGATGTTTATTATAAAAGAAAAATGAACAACGCTCAGTATCCTCGTAGAAAGAAATTACTCAGCTTTAAGATTGGAACAAAAGAGCGAAATAAACAACCTCGGTAGGCCGACGCCTCATCTCGCGTTGAAGCAAGCGTAAACAAGTCGAGGTAATACAGTCTCTAGATCTTTTAACGAAAATGTATGAGGGGAGGGGGGCGGGGGCAACGGGAGTGCTGTACCCCAACGCCACTCGCAGAGATGCACCAAAAATTGCCTCTTTGGACGCACCGAGCGGGATGGGGGTGAGGCGCTGAAACATCAACGCTCCGGATGGAGGGCGGGGAGGAGGGGGGGGGGGCGTCATTGTCAACATCCGACACTCAAAGAAGTGAACCCCCAGGTCATCTGAAGCACCACCCATCACTTGTCACTACGCTGTCGGTTGGCGAACGACGTTGAAACAATTATGAGTACACCTACTATCCCCCAGATGGAATCCTCCGTTACCGTATCAAAATCTACGTCGTCTTTCTAGGTATACTTCTTTTTTTTTCTTTTTTTTCTTTTCTTTTTTATTTATTTATTTATTTTTTTATTTTTTTTTTTTATTTTAGGCAGTGCATTTGCTAATGTTCATAGTATATTATGTTCCAAAACACCATCACAAACGCATGATCGATGTAGACGCCAGGTGTCCGGAGTCCGAAGTTATGTATCGCGTTGCCCAGAAGGTTGTTTATTTTTCGCAGGTGGTCGAAATGCGCGCTGGATACTCTTCTTAGGAAGAGCTCGGCCGAGTCTTGTTCAGGCTGCACCTAGGCGTGGCATGAACAGCAATCTTTGGCTGGAGAGCCAGTCAGCTCGCCCCAATCGCGGGAAACAAAAATAACGCTAAAGAACAAGCAGAAAGAAAAAGGAAGGGAAAGGAGGGGTGTAGCTGTCGCTCCCCCGCAGCACGCGGGCCCTCACGTCCGCCTGGCAGGTAACAAGCGGCCTGGAAATTGCCGCGGCGGCTAATGGCGCACCTGGCAGCGGGTAACACAAGAAGTCGCTGGCCGGCCGCCCGGTTTCGCACATTCGGTAGCCGCGCGACTCCAAATGCCCACCACGCCTATAACGGCAGTTGCCTAGCGATAGCTTGCCAGTGTTGCCAACAGTAGAGACTTTTGACTCTTTTCTCTAAACTGTAGGGACGGATTTCAGATCTCTTTGCAAAACGTAGGGACTTTTCTCAGGGCCGATGCAGAATGAAAGTATTATATTCAAAATATTAAAAATTCATTGTACCATAATGTTAATAAAGGGGAAATATTATTTCCCAATACGTAGGACCTTTTTTTAATTTAAGAATGAGTTTTTAATTTAAGAATGAGTTTGGTCTTGGTTTGTAGGGATTTTTGACATGTCATCTAGGGGCATATATGGAAACGAGTTCGCCAGCCACGGTGGCCGAGGGGACTGAAGCGCTCCAGTCACGGTCTGCACGGCCACTACGGTCCGGGGTTCGAATCCCCCTCGGGCATGGATATTTGTGCCGTCCTTAGTGTTACGTAGTTCATAAGTAGTTTGTAAGTTTAGGGACTGATGACCCCGTAGTTAAGTCCCATAAGCTATACAAACATTTGAATTTGGAAACGAGTTCGCAAACACTGCAGTCCGCTCACATTGCCCCACACATGGAGGCTAGAATACAGGGACACGCCCTTACGCTGAGAAAGTGATGCCTGCTTTCGCCATATTGCTAAGTCTTGGAGAAGTGGTCGTATTGTAGAGCTGATGTTTTATGTCAATTGAAGCAGGAATCAAACGTCCGGTGGTTTCTCTGTGATGTACAAGGTGTTAAAAGAGTGCTAGTTATCGTTAAAAATTAAGTTTTTCAAATATAGTATGGTGAGTAATTATTACTATTTATTCAAGAAAGTATATTGTTCGAAAGTACATACTTTGCACTGTCACTTCAATGCATATATAGTAAGAGGAGCGACTTAACGCATAGTATTAACGGAGAAATGCCATTCCAATATTCACTAAGATAACGGACACACTTTAACTGACGTATGTGTTCGGCATAAACAACGCCATATCCCTTCATGTTAACCTCATTGGTCCCACAGCACTTCCCACCATCTTATATATACTGGTGACTTGACGACGAAAGTAGTGGAACCGTACACCATTGCGGTTAATGAAATGGAACTTAAAGAGCTTTTTTATTGGGCATTATCTGACCTTCTCAGATACGCTGCTACGTCAAAATTTCAACTAATCAGTGTTTCCCATCCTTCTTTGAATACGCAACCACCTTATAACTAAAAATATTTAGACGTCCCCCACTCCGTCTCAGAGCCACAACAATTTAATTTTCTGTTGTTAATACAAGTTTCTTGTAAAAAAAATGAAAAATACAGTACTGCACATTACAGGTTACATTTTAGTCCATTTTAGGAAATGGAACAATTCCTGTTATTTCATGAATTCCGACAGAAAATATATGTTGCATAACAAGGTTTCACTTTGCAGCTAAGACTCCGAAGCGAATTATGCTCGATGAGGAAGGTCCCACTGTATAGTCAGTTTGTAAACAATCGAATTTCACAAAATTACTTATTGTATCGTGTAAATTCACCTATAGCCTGGTACGTAAATGCTGTTTTCAGGCCTTTCAAATCAAATGTTCAAATGTTTGTTAAGCCTCAGGGACGTAACTACGGGTTCATCAGTCCTTAAACTTACAAACTTCTTATGAACTACATTATACTAAAGACGACACAAACATCCGTGCGCGAGGAGGGATTCGAACCCCCGAGCGCAGCGGCCATGGAGACTATGACTGGTGCGTCAGGCCTTTCGTTTATTCATTGTTAACACGGTATTTACTTCAAGAATCTTTGTTCTATTCAACTGAGAATTGATGAAGAACAAGGAATCGCATCATTTTAGTATATAAAATACATTTCACTTTATGGCCGCTGAGAATAGCCGTGTGCACTAAGGCGCCTTGCTGCATTTACTCTAACTGCTGCCTGACATTCTACGTAAAGCCCTTTAATTGCCTGCCGAAGTTGAATACATTAATGAAATACATGACATAAAAAATCAATAGTTCGATCAAAAAGTTTAAAACATATATTTTGGTATATATACTAGTGGCGTCTGTTCCGAAAGAACAGACGTCACTTCTGATACTGCAGCTGTTATTATTTAATGTTCATAGAATATATGACATCAACTGCGATTGGGCAAAGCTGAAAATGTGTACCCAGCCGGGATTCGAACCCGGGTCTCCTGCTTTCTAGGCAGTTGCGCTGACCCCTACACCACTGGGGACACAGTGATCACCGCACCTGCAAGGACTACCCATGCACGCCTACCGTCAGATACACATTCCCAGCTTCGCCCTGCCCATAGTACTCAAACTCGTAGTTTAACTAATTCCCGTAAGAGTAAGGGTTTCAAACTTGCCGACCCCTCCCCACTAACTATAGGATCATTGCCCGTCACTGGCATATTGTATATATACAGGTGCGGTGATCACTGTGTCCCCAGTACTTTAGGGGTCAGTGCAACTGCCTAGAAAGCAGCAGACCCGGGTTCGAATCCCAGCTTTGTCCAATCGCAGTTGATGTCATATATTCTATGAACATTAAATAATAACAACTGCAGGATTAGAAGTGACGTCTGTTCTTTCGGAACAGACGCCACATGTATATATATAATATGCCGGTGACGGGCAATGATCCTATCGTTCGTGGGAAGTGGTGGGCAAGTTTGAAGCCCTTACTCTTACGGGAATTAGTTAAACTACGAGTTTGAGTACCATGGGCAGGGCGAAGCTGGGAATGTGTATCTGACGGGAGGCGTGCATGGGTAGTCCTTGCAGGTGCGGTGATTACTGTGTCCCCAGTGGTGTAGGGGTCAGCGCAACTGCCTAGAAAGCAGGAGACCCGGATTCGAATCCCGGCTGGGTACACATTTTCAGCTTTGCCCAATCGCAGTTGATGTCATATATTCTATGAAAATTATATATTTTGGTGTTTACTGCACTGTATTAATACAGAAAACACTGAATTTTAATATTTTCGAAGCTGATTTCATAATGTGGAACTGGAAGGGTTAAAGGATGTAAGAGCTCCTTTGCGATGACGATGTTATTATGGACAACAGTGTAGTGAAGCGAAGAGAGGACAAGTAAGGAATGGAATGTCGTGGAGTTGATGAGCAAAATGAAAGAGGCTAAAATTGGGCAGGGTCGCGTCGCGGTGCCTGCAGGGGGTTGGTCGCGTCGCCGGCAGCAGGTGGGAGACGGCCCTGTGTCGCATTAGGCGGCTGCCGCTGCTGGCTTTGAGCGGCAGACTTCAATAAACAGGCCGCATACTTGCCGTGCCGCGGGAATTAGCGGCGGCAGACGCCGGCGAGGGGGTGCACTGACGCACTCAATTAGGCGAGCGCCGGCGGCTCCGCCGAGGGAGCACCGGCGGTGTCAGCGCACCGGCGAGGCCGAGCGGTCTGGAGCTCCACGTTGCGGATCGCGAGGCCTCCTGCGTCGGAGGTTCGAATCCTCCCTCGGGCATGAATGTGCGTGTTGTCCTTAGGTTAGGTTAAGTACACTCCTGACCATTAAAATTGTTACACCACGAAGATGAAGTGCTACAGACGGAAATTTAGCCGGCCGCGGTGGCCGAGGGGACTGAGGCGCTCCAGTCACGGTCTGCACGGCCACTACGGTCGGGAGTTCAAATCCCCCCTCGGGCATGGATATTTGTGCCGTCCTTAGTGATAGCTAGTTCATAAGTAGTTTGTAAGTTTAGGGACTGATGACCCCGTACTTAAGTCCCATAAGCTACACAAACATTTGAACATTTTTTTGAACGGATATTTAACCGACAGAAAGAAGATGCTGTCATATGCAAATGATTAGCTTTTCAGAGCATTCACACTAGGTTGGCGCCGGTGGCGACACGTACAACGTGCTGACATGAGGAAACTTTCAAAAAAAAAAATGTTCAAATGTTTGTAAAGCTTATGGGACTTAACTACGGGGTCATCAGTCCCTAAACTTACAAACTACTTATGAACTAGGACGGCACAAATATCCATGCCCGAGGGGGGATTCGAACCCCCGACCGTAGTGGCCGTGCTGACCGTGGCTGGAGCGCCTCAGTCACCTCGGCCACCGCGGCCGGCAGGAAACTTTCTAACCGATTTCTCAGACACAAACAGCGGTTGGCCGGCGTTGTCTGGTGAAACGTTATTGTGATGCCTCGTGTAAGGAGGAGAAATGGGTACCGTTTCCGACTTTGATAAAGGTCGGATTGTAGCCTATTGCGATTCCGGTTCATCGTATCGCGACATTGCTACTCGCGTTGGTCGCGTTCCAATGACTGTTAGCAGAATATGAATTCGGCGGGTTCAGGAGGGCAATACGGAACGTCGCGCTGGATCTCAACGGTCTCGTATCACTAGCAGTCGAGATGACTGGCATATTATCCGCATGGCTGTAACGGATTGTGCAGCCACGTCTCGAACCCTGAGTCAACAGATGGGGACGTTTGCAAGACAACAACCATCTGCACGAACAGTTCCACGACGTTTGCAGCAGCATGGACTATCAGCTCGGATACCATGGCTGCGGTTACCCTTGACGCTGCGTCACAGACAGGACCGCCTGCGATGGTGTACGCAACGACGAACCTCGATGCACGAATGGAAAAACGTCATTTCTTCGGATGAATCTAGGTTCTGTTAACAGCATCATGCTGGTCACAAAAGTGTTTGGCGACATCGCGGTGAACGCACATTGGAGGCGTGTATTCGTCATCGCCATACTGGCGTATCACCCGGCGTGATGGTATGTGGTGCAATAGGTTACATGTGTCGGCCACCTCTTGTTCGCCTCGACGGCACTTTGAACAATGGCCGTTATCATTTGATATGTGTTGCGACCCGTGGCGAAGCCGTACATTTCAGCGAGATAAAGCACGACCGTATGTTGCAGGTCCTGTACGGGCCTTTCTGGATACGGATAATGTTCGACTGCTGCCCTGGTCAGCACATTCTCCAGATCTCTCACCAGTTGAAAACGTCTGGTCAGTGGTAGCCGAGCAACTGGCTCGTCACAATACGCCAGTCACAACTCTTGATGAACTGTGGTATCGTGTTGAATCTGCATGGGCATCTGTACCTGTACACGCCATCCAAGCTCTTTGACTCAATGCCCAGTCGTATCAAGGCCGTTATTACGGCCAGAGGTGATTGTTCTGGGTACTGATTTCTCAGGATCTCTGCAGCCAAATTACGTGAAAACGTAATCAAATGTCAGTTTTAGTATAATACATTTGTCCAATGAATACCTGTTTATCATCTGCATTTCGTCTTAGCGTAAATTATTTTTCAAAAGAGATAGATTGGCTGGGCAGTACTTACCTTTGTACTGTACCGCCGATAGTGACACAAATGAAGAACAAGAAAAAAAAGGGACGAAAAGCTTTCTGAACACAGTTCCTTCATCAGATGGGAGAGAAGGGAAGAAAAAAGGATGGGAACGGAAGGGAAAGGTAATTCATGACCTAGATGGTGTTTGAGGATTGTAGCAGCTTTAATGGCCAGTAGTATAGTTTGTAAGTCTAGGAACTTATGACTAAAGTAGTTTAGTCCCATAGAGTTACAAACATTGAACATTTTTTCGCACCGGGAAGTAACATGGGCTGGCTTTTCACACCGGCGTGGCGTATTTCGCGATACATCTTCGAAAAGACGTCGCTGACACGTCTCGTAATGTAATCAGATGAAGCACTTCAGACTGATGCAATCGGCGTCTGAAAAGTTCGGTGAATGACCCCATATTTCACAGGCGTCGCTAACGAGGATGAGGTGCCCGTCCATAGGCATTGAGGAACATGTCAAGAAGGGCACCTGTCGTGTAAAACACCTCGGTGAATCGGTGGTACAAGCTGCGACCCATTTAACAGCGTCAGCGTGAGAATACTTGTAATTGCAACATGAAGTGCAAAATGCAGCGCAAAATGTAACAGCGCGTTAACGTCAAGTTATGTTTCAGATATAGCTGTGGTGGCTGATCTGGTGCATTAAATAATGGAGGTATTACATTCTTTATACGCTTCTTAAGTTTGACACTTACTGGTTTGGCTAAAATTGTAGTGACGATATTTTGACGTTTTGGAATGGAAAACTAATGTCTTTCTGCAAAAAGATCAGGTCTTCTCTTGTTTATTAGTCACTTTTCGTCCGTAATAGGAAATGAAATTCTTCAAGAAAACTTAAATAAATTTACTCACAAAGTACAGTTTCATAAATTCCACTGGTTCTTAGGAAACCTAATAGAGACAAATCTAGATTTATTTTGTAGTTATTACCAATTTTTATTGCACTACATACCTTTTCCATTGACAAAAGTATATCATAATCAATTTAAATGATAATGTTCACACTCATCCGATTTCGTATTCAGAAAATTACCTTGCCTGCCGCTTGGAGTGCTGCGGTCGTGGCTTATAATAAAAATCATTGGGATTGCCGTGACTATATGTTAGACTGTGGTGTACCTATGTAGTTGTAGACTGCGTGTACAATTTCACAATTTCCGTGGTAGCTTGTTTTGTAAATATGCCTGACGAAGACTAATGTATGAAGTCGTAAGAGCACAAGAAAGAAGCTTAAGGTTTAACGTCCCGTCGACAGCTTGGTCATTAGAGACGGAGCGAACGCTCGGTGTTTTGGGTAAGGGTGGGGAAGGAAATCGGCCGTACCCTTTCAAAGGAACCATCCCGGCATTTGCCTGCAGTGATTTAGGGAAATCACGGAAAACCTAAATCTGGAGGGCCGGAGGTGGATTTGAACCACCGTCCTCCCGAATGCGAGTCCAGTTGTTACCACTGCGCCACCTCGCTCGGTCAGAAGAGCACAGTAGTACTAATGCAATACACCGAAAGGAAGGTGATGGTGACGCTTAGATACGTCAGTTTAGGCAATTTGGTTGTTACTGAGTATCACTAGAATCAGTGTGACTGTATTCTTACCCTGGTTTACCATGAGTTGATTTTGAACGTTATCTCATTGTATATCTGCAGGCATCTAACGTGAAAAACTTTGGAGTGTTTCTGTATCATCTAGAGAACCAATAATGAGATCTCCAGTGGCTACCTAAATGTCCTTGTTTTAATCCCGGGAACCCATGGATATGTGTAGTGACGCGGAAACCTATGTTAATACAAGCAGCAGCTTGGCTTTATAAGTGATGCAATAAACTGCATACAGATGTCTGAAAAGTCCATATGTTTTCGAAAGGTTGCAGCAAGTCACATCAATGCAAAAGACAGCTGCTGTTAATGTATGATTGTTTAAGCTGACACCCCATTCTGCACACAACGAATAGTTTAATTTCTTAAGGAGTACAGGAATACAGCAGAAACGATTACCACCTATCAGTTTGAGTGTGCTTGAGAGATATGTCTGTGTATAGGAATTTTTAAAATTATTTCTCTGTGTTAAACAAGTGTCTGAGGAACTCTTCAATGCTATTGTCTTATACTTTTGTTTCAGTCGCTGGTGCGCTTGAAAAGAACTTTTGGAGTTATGGCAAGTACTTAAAAACCTAGTAGAGTTGTTTAATTGTTTTGTTACCGTAGAGGTTGTATTGGCATCTGTTGCTAAGAGATCCATTTTTGAATTCTCAATATAATGCTGGACTTGTCCACTACTTGTTTTACGGTGTATGTGCATTCTTCCCTGCACGTCCAAGAAGAACATGTATTTAATTTTCCTTTACAGTCATCGAAAACATACGAAGCACACAGCTTCGTCACTCCATCATCCAATTAAAGTACACTATAGCTGACATGTCACTACGATACTACGATGTTGTCATGTCGGCTTCGGGCTACCAGAAGGCAAAACTATGTCGGGAGTGCGAGATGCTCTGTCGACATTTAGATTTCAGATTACCATTGACTGAAATATAGTAGACCAATCATTTTCTTACCCTGAATTGAAGCTCATGCAGTGGTCCACCACAATCCCGTGATTTGTACTATATCCGAGTAACATCTACGATCATCCTCAAGACGAAACTGAAAAATCCGTTTCAGCACTAAAAGCAAACTGCTACTTTTCGAGGTCCTTTTTTTACCTGAAACTGTCTTCTATTTTTCTACAAAGCATCATTAGTACAATTTGTTGTAATTTCTGTATTTCGCTTTACGTAGTCTGCATCTTTTGTTGTAATTAATATTTTTCGTTTCTATGTAACAAATGGGAGTAAACAGTGTTTTGTAGAATTCTTGAAGAGTGTCTTACCTTCTGTCTTCCTTTCAGTGATTAATGTAATATACTGTTCATTAAGTTTTACTTCTCTCCTTTACGTTGAAAATCTCTTTCATCCTACGTGAGATACTGACTACACTGCACATTAATTATACTTAATTTTGTTACTTCCTCAAGTATTTTTGAATTTATTACTTTGAACCTACAATTTTTCCCCCATAAAATAAAGCACGCGCTCACGTATTTTCTTATATACATCACCTGGTCAGTTTCAGGAGGTGGATAAAACGCTTGTGTACTCAACAAGGTTTGGTTGAAGAGCCTATAGCACGGCTCATTAGACTAAGACCGTTAAAGGAAGCCATATAGGCTAAGAAGGTGGAGGAAGCAGCTCTGACCCCTCCTACGCAATTTGCAAAAACACGGGTCTACGTAACAGCAAACACGACTATTGTAAACATTCTTCCCTTTTAGTGCGTTGTATTTACGTGAAATTTATGGCCTCTATATGAGATTTTATATTTTTCCGACCATTACAAATGTACTTAGGATAGCATAATACCCTGCGCAGAAACTTTAATCTGTATTTACCTATCCTACAGACTATAGCTTCATACATGATAATTACGAAGACCACTAATAGCCTTTCAAAGTTTGTGTGCTGCGGTGGAGTGGCCGAGCGCTCCAAGGCGCCTTGCTACGAAGAGCGCGGTTGCTCGCCGTCGGAGGTACGAGTCCTCCATCGAGCATGGGTGTGTGCGTTGTTCTTAGCTTAGTTTAACTACAAGGTCATCGGTTCATAGACTTCACACTCGTTAACAAACTTATACTAAGAACAACACACAGTCACCAGTGCAGAGGGAGGTCTCGAACCTCTGTCGGGAGTGCCCCGCGCATACCGTGACATGGCGCCCCAGACCACGCGGCTATCCCTACGCGGCGACAGCCTTTCCAGATGAAAACTGTGTAGCTCATAACTTAATCTAATACTGAATTCAGCGTAAGGGTCCACAAGAATTGATTCCTTTAACAGCAGTTACTGCTATATGGTAAGATTATTTTTATAGTCAAAATGTTGCGTCTACTGTCATTCAGCTGAGAGAAAACTGATGCACAGAATGGGAGAAGTTACATCTCCTACACGTTTATATGGTGATGCATCTTTGTCTGATCCCGTTCCGTATCCATTTAAATAGGCTGCTAACCTTAATAAGGACACCATACTGTGTTTTTCAAAATATGTCAAGGTCAGTTTATTAGTCGGACATTTTTATGCAGGGTAAACCATGTATCTAACACCATCTATTTCAGTGGAATGTAATTTCGTGTCTCCACAAATTGTTCTTTCATGGTGACATCGCTTTACTTGCGGATAGGCAAGATGTTACAGCATACCGCTTAATTGGATATGAATATAACGAGAGATGATAGAAACTGTGAAGTTGTATGTGGATAAATTTTATTATTATCATTTGACTCTCAAAGTTAAGGAAAATTACCTATTTTATTTTGTAAAGTAACTTTAGTTTTTATTCATCAACAGTGTTAAACCATGAAGAAGCCTTTAACGTCCTGTTGACAGAGTGTTCATTTGAGACAGACTTAAGTTCCCCCTCGGATTTTTTTGGATAAAGATGGGAAAGGAAATCGGCCGTGCATTTTCAAAGGCACCATGCTGGATGTTACGTGCAATAATTTAGGGAAATCACGAAAAACCTAAATTTGGATGGGCTGACGTACATTTGAACTACCACTTTCCCGACTGCGAATCCACTGTGTTACTACAATGCCAACTGACTCGATAAACTATGTGTCCCGATGATAACAGCGAGGCTTAAACCGAGTTACTGAACATAGCGACGAAGTTGTTGATCCCACAGATGCAAGAAAATCGTGTTTAAATACACGTCCCGCCATAATGATAAAGATCTTCCGTGTTTAGCGGAAACCTTTAAAAATGAACGCTATTGTAGTTTCTACAAAAGGCTACGGCCGATTTCCCGCAATTTTTTTCTAACCCGAATTTTTGTTCAGTGTACAATGATCCGTATTATAAGATCTGCGTTTGTAATAAACAAAACAACGTGGCACGAATGTTGGAGAGAATTTCAGGATAAGACATTTGGCAATAAAACAACTGATACTTCGAACTAGCGCGAAGGGTCGGAGAAACCGAGTGTAAGAAGTAACAAGAAGCCAAGCTTGGTATGTTAATTTCCTTTAATTTATCGCTCAACTCTCAACTACAAGGCTAGTTCAGCTTTCAACATCGTCTAACAAACAACCCTTTCAGTACGAGCTGTTTCTGTCTGAAATCACAATTTCATTAAAAGCTTTCGGAAGTACCGGTGGCATTCGCCTAAAACTCGAATGGTGTCGAAAAGTCCACTGAATATCAATCTGTAGATGCTTCAATGATAAAATTCAAAGGACCGTTTAGCTTCCGCCAATATCTGCCTGTAAAACCAATACAAAAGTTATAAATTCTGGATGAGAGTATATAGAAATAGATATATTTCAAAATTCCAGAATAAACCTTGTAAATGCTCAGGGAAGTAGTTGCATCCGAAATGAAAGGAACTGACTCGAAAACTGATGAACTTTCAAAATGTTTGTATAGCTCGTGGGACTTAACTGCGGGGTCATCAGACCTTAAACTTACAAACTACTTATTAAGTAAGCAAAATCAGCTGATTTATTCTTACACTTCCTCCACTAGAAACCCAGGGCGTTAACATTAACCTCCCCTGACTGACTGTTACGATTCAGAACCCTTGGAATAATAGTATGTATGACCCAAAATTATAATGCCTCTAATTGTCCACTGATTAAATAAATTATATTGCGCAACGGGAAACGCATGTTCTTAATCGTAGCTACCGGTTTTAACTTGGCCGGGACCGTCAAAAACAAATGTTCTAATGTTTGTTAAGCTTACGGGGTCATCAGTCCCTAAACTTACAAACTACTTACGAACTACCTTATACTAAGGGCGGCACAAATATTCATGCCCGGGGGGGATTCGAACCCCCGACCGTAGTGGCCGTGCAGACCGTGACTGGCGCGCCGCAGTCCCCTCGGCGACCGCGGCTGGCAACACTTACTCTAACGATTTTTTTCACTTCTATTAACCTAATGACAAAATCTTCATGATCGCGGTGTATACGCTTGCGGAGGAGTAAAACGAGGTCGAAAGTTGTTGTCTCAAGATTTGAAGACTGAAAAAGATCTGCAGCGTCAAGAATTTGCCTACAGATACATAAAAGAAGGCAGGTCTGCTGTAACGAGGAAGAACGGAAAGGGCATTTTATTTAATGCCTATATTACCTATATAGCTGGGGATAAGGCCGTGGCCCAGGGCATTATCCTCTGCCTGATGTTTCGTCTTATACTGCTGAAGACAACTTCGGAGGCTTTGCAGTAAACAACAGTAAAACAAAAATTAAAACATAAGTCAGAAACTGACATCTCATGCCACGTACTTGTGAATCAGTATATTTGCATGTGGGGTACGTCGAGAAAACAGACATGCTCCCTATGAGGTTAACAGGAAAAACAAAGCAAAAGGTTAAGGATTAGAATTTTTTGGCACATGTTTGATTTTTGTAATGTAAATGCATTTTTACTGTTCCAAGGACGAAGTGACGGGGCAACAGTGTCTTTGAAGGTGCTATGGACTGTTGTCGTACATGGAATTACTGTTCTACAAATTGTTCACCATCAGGAAGTGCAAGATTCAAAATGAAAAGTAGTTCAAATATATGATACCTTAGGAAGTGTCTGAGTACATACCAATTTAAGAAGGTTGTTTCGCAGTTAATAACCAACTGATTTTCGTTTATTTTTAAACAACTTTTTATTTTTCCTGAATTTACTTGTGTGAAAATTATCTTTATTGAATTCTGATATATTAGGATTCAAGGGATAAGACACATTTGATGCGAGTGAACAAGGTGGTATATAACTTCAGTCAAATACATTTCAAAGCAGATTATATATATATAGTATCTACTTTGAATTGTATTTGACTATATTCCTATGTCACTGATGAACTTGATTTGGGCGAGGCACTAATCCCCGTCTTCCCTTCATCCTGCTGAAAGTGTAATCTGATAGAAATGTGATATCTGATGTATGTTAGCGACATCCCGCATCTTAACGAGATAGTCACGATACAAATGATACGTTTTACAGGCAAAAAAAATGACACAATCTAATATACACACTGCAAAAACCGTTATTGTATTTATTAGGTCCATTTGTCATATTCGGTTATGTAAAGTTATCGCTTCTGGCAAATCTGTTTGCTGTGTAATCACATCCGACGCCAAAACAGCGATCGCATTACTGTTTGGGGAATATCCGCTTACGGCTTAATTCGGACAACATGAAAATGACTGCATTATGCCGCTGCATTCGTTCGGACCCCGACACCCGGTCATGCAGTACGTGACGTGTGGGGGTCACGTGTGTAGCACCTGTGCGCTCACATGAACCGACTAACACCTAACAGAAATTTTGTATATGCTTGACATTTATCAAGGGTGGTGGCGACCTAAATTATTTGTTGAGAATAAATATGCCAAGATCGCTTGTTGCATATTTTATTTTATTTTAGATGACCGGTGTCGACAATCTTAGTTGTCATCTTCAGATCAATAGATTTTTTTTTAAAGAAAATAACTCCTCATATGACATAGTGCGTGATGCCTAAGTTGTAAAAGTCACATAACTATTTTAAATGTACTTAACACAGTACATTTATAAAATGTATGTGACTTCTATAGCAGCAATGTGCTGCCACGTACTGGCAGGTACTCCATATCAGTGACCTCAGTAGTCATCAGACATCGTGAAAGGGCAGAATGTGGCTCTCCGCGGAACTCAAAGACTTCAAACGTGGTCAGGTGATTTGAGTGTTACTCGTGTCAGAATTCCGCACACGAGATTTCCACACTCCTAAACATCCCTAGGTCACTGTTTCTGATTTGATACAAATGGAAACGCTAAGGGACACGTACAGAACGAAAGCATACAGACTGACCTTACCTGTTGACCGACAGAAACCGCCGACAGTTGAAGAGGGTCGTACAGTGTAATAGGCAGGTATTTTACAGACTATCACACAGGAATTCCAAACTGTATTAGTATCCACTAAAAAGGCATCTGATGTGGTGCCACACTGCAACGAAGATACGAGCATATGGAATAGGTTCACAAATTTGTGAGTGGCTGCGAGACTACCTAAATAATAGAACGCAGTACATTGTTCTTGACAGCGAGTGTTCATCAGAGGCGAGTGTATCGTCAGGCGTGCCCCAGACAACTGTGAAAAGACCGCTATTGTTTCCTAACTTTTTTTTTTTTTTTTTTTTTTTTTTTTTTTTGAACTTAAGGGACTTAACTACTGGGTCATCACTCCCTAAGCTTACAAAATACTTATGAACTAGCTAAGACTCAGGACGGCACAAATATCCATGCGCGAAGGGGGATTCGAACCCCCGACCGCAGTGGCCGTGCAGACCGTGACTGGAGCGCCTCAGTCCCCTCGGCCACCGTGGCCGGCTCCTATCTATATAAATGATCTGATGGACAGAGTAACTTGTAATTTGAGGCTGTTTGCTGACGATGCTGTGGTGTATGCGAGGGTGTCGTCTTTAATTCACTGTAATAGCATGCAGGATGAGTTAGACAAAATTTCTAGTTGGTGTGAAGAATGGCAGCTAGCTCTCAATGTAGAAAAATGTAACGTGATGTGCATGAGTAGGAAAAACACTCACATAATGTTCGAATACAGCATTAGTAGTGAACTTCTTGATGCTATCGCGTCGTTCAAATATCTAGGCGTAACATTGCAGAGCGATATGAAATGGAACGAACATGTAAGGACAGTTGTGAGTAAGGCGAACAGCCGGCTTCGGTTTATTGGGAGAATTCTGGAAAGATGTACTTCATCTGTAAAGGAGACCGCGTATAAAACGCTTGCACTACCACGTCTTGAGTATTGTCAAGTGTTTGGGACCCGCAGCAGATCAGTATAAACGAAGACATAGAAGCAGTTCAGAGACGAGCACCTAGGTTCGTTACTGGCATGTTCGACCAATGCGCGAGTGTCACGCTAATACTCCGGGAACTCAAATGTGGATCGCTGGAGGAAAGACGACGTCCTTTTCAAGAAATTCTGTTCTGGAAAATTTAGAGGGCCGGAATCTGAAGCTGACTGCAGAATGATCTTCTTGCAGCCTACTTACATTTCGCGTAAAGATCACAAAGACAAGTTAAGAGAAATTAGGACTCTACAGAGGCTTAATTTTTTTCCTCGTTCTATTTGGGAGTGGAATAGGAAGGAAAATACCTAGTAGTGGTGCAGTGTACCCTCCGCCACGAACTTTACGGTGGATTTCCGAGTATATATGTAGATATAGATGTATTGGGACAGTTAGGCGGGAGGTGAGAAAACTTGTATTTCATGGTCTAGCGTCAGCCCGTAAGCCACACATCACGCAGGACAATGCCAGACGACACATTGCTTTTTGTAAGGAACGTAAATATTGGACTATTGAACAGTGCAAAAATATTATGTGGAGTGACAAATCACGGTACACAAGGTGGTGATCTGACGGCTAGGTGTGGGTTTGGTGAATGCCCGGCGGCCGCAGTGGCCGAGGAGACTAAGGCGCTCCAGTCACGGTCTGCACGGCCACTACGGTCGGGGGTTCGAATCCCCCCTCGGGCATGGATATTTGTGCCGTCCTTAGTATAAGGTAGTTGATAAGTAGTTTGTAAGTTTAGGGACTGATGACCCCGTAGTTAAGTCCCATAAGCTTAACAAACATTTGAACATTTGATTTTGAATGCCCGGCGTATGTCATATCGCAGCGTATGTAGTGCCAACAAAAAAATTCAGAGGCGGCGGTGTTATGGTGTGTGTTTTTCATGGAGGGGGTTTGCTCCCCTTGTTGGCATTATCACAGCACAGTGACGTCTTAAAACACCTTTTTGTTTCCCACTGTTTAAGAGCAATTCGAGGATGGCGATTGCATCTTTCAACACGATCGATCAACTGTTTATAATGATCAGCTTTTGGCGGAGTGGTTACAATAACATCCCTTGTAAATTAATAAATAAGTAACTTCAATATATCTGAGATAATAATTTATTTCAAATTAACTCTTTCTTTAGACACGATGAAGTTTAAAAGTCTCTGGTCAAATTCTGATAAGATGCTTCGTAAATCGTGAATGTGAACAGTTTATTTGTTTCTTACCACCACAGGTTAGAAGTTGTGGTGTCGATGCAGGTCTTACGTTCTCGATTCATGGTCTGCAGTTGTGTGAAACTGTAAACCTTGAATTAATTTTTTGCACAAGAGAGAAATTCTAGGGAATGAGTTTCTCTGCACCGAACGGATAATCCACTACTCAATCTGGAATTGCCATCAGTTCTGTGTCTAATGTAACAGTCAATTTTACGATGAATTTCAGATAAAGTCCCGTGTGTATAATCTGCAGGTTCTTAATTCCAGATGAGGTAGCTCCCGTAGGATACCTTTGTACTCAACAAAAATTGCATATCCAAGAGATTAAATAACTGTAGACGAATGCAGAACTTAGTTTTGAGTTGAAACATATATTGAGCGTTCGTTATACATCCATTAACATTCCATATAGAAGCTAATCATAATCTCAAATATTCTAACCTCCTCAGCACTGAACAACCATTATCTCTTCCTAGATTTTATATGTCCTGAAAAATACTTTACAATAAATGTGTGATTAATGATCATGCTTTTGATACATATTGAATACTGCAAACATTCTATTTAGTCTTGAAATTAATTTACAACGTGACCAAATCTTTTATCGATAATTACATGGTTAACAAATGTACCTATGTGACGCATAGTATTGACGGATATCTCACATCCTGTAATGGACTGGCTGACTTGAATCCTATAGAACACTTTGAGATGTTTTGGGCCGCCAATGTCGTGCCAAAGCTCACCGACTACATCGATACCTCTCCTCTCTTCACTCCGTGAAGAATGGTCTGTTTTCCCCAACAGACCTTCCAGCACCCAACGTATTCCTGCGAGAGTGTTAGCTGCCATCAAGGCTAAGGGTGGGCCAATACCATACCGAATTGTGACATTAACGAAGGAGGACGCCACGAACTTGTAGGTAATTTTCATCCAGGTGTCCGATACTTTTGATCGCATAGCGTGTGATGTTTCTTGGTTTTTTGGGGGGTGTTATTGTATGCTTTGACCGTGTAGTCCCTCTTCAATCTTGCAACACCATATATATATATATATATATATATATATATATATATATATATATATATATATATATAACTCTTCTTGTCTAGTCCAGTTAAATTTTTAGTTGATGTCCTGGTTAACCAGTGCCTCTATTTTTCACTCTTCCAACAGTAGTCAAGGCCATTACACTTTGTCACAAGTAATTAAGTTATGTTGAGAAGTAGTTACACCAGAAGATAAATTGCAACTACTGAAATGAGAACTCTTCACAGTGCATTTCTTATAAACACATCAGGGTTTTATTTGACCCCTAACAACAGAATATTTGAGTCCAGCATCTGGTTTACACCACGTTACATCCAGATGTCTTACAACTTTTTAACGTGTTAGCTCAGTCAGAACTAATCAACAACTATAACAACTGAATGAAAATTCCGTGATGCTTTAATTATTCTGAGGTTCACTAAAGTTTTATTAAAGAAATAAAAGTCTCTTTGGAACCTCTTATGACAAAGAGGAGGGTTTATTTTCAACAATTATCCCGTAAAAGATAACTTAGGACAGTAATAGTCCACAGAAAACCTCCTATAACATACAGGGTGTCTCAGCTATCTTGTCCACCCAAAATATCTCTGGAACAATAACAGCTATTGGAAAACGACTTTGACCGGTATCAATGTACGGCTGGGGGCCATGAATATACATATTGGAAACATTCTAAAACGAAAGCAAATGTGTTTTTTAACACATACTTATGTTTTTTTTAAATGGACAACCTATATTTTTTCTTCAGTAATCCGTAGCATGACAAATCACATAAACAATGGCGTTGATTGCATCGCAATATTCCAATTACATCCCGAGATATTACAACGCGAAGTTGACGCTTGAAATACGCGAATGGCGCGGCTAGCGCACGTCCTGAGACTCAGGCGAGAACCCCGTGCTGCTCAGGACGAGCGCTAGTATCTCGGGATGTAATTGGAATATTGCGATGCAATCAACGCCATTCTTTATGTGATTTGTCATGCTATGGATTGCTGAAGAAAAAAATATAGGGTGACCATTTAAAAAAAAAAAAAAAAACTTAAGTTTGTGTTAAAAAACACATTTGCTTTAGTTTTAGAATGTTTCCAAATATGTACATTCATGGATCCCAGCCGTACATTGATGCCGGTGAAAGTGGTTTTCCAATAGCTGTTACTGTTCCAGAGATATTTTGGGTGGACCACATAGCTGGGACATCTCGGGATATAATTGGAATATTGCGATACAATCAACGCCATTGTTTATGTGATTTGTCATGCTATGGATTGCTGAAGAAAAAAAATATAGGGTGTCCATTAAAAAGAACTTAAGTTTGTGTTAAAAAACACATTTGCTTTCGTTTTAGAATGTTTCCAAATATGTACATTCATGGCCCCCAGCCGTACATTGATACCGGTGAAAGTCGTTTTCCAATAGCTGTTACTGTTCCAGAGATAATTTGGGTGGACAAGATAGCTGGGACACCCTGTATAAAAAAATAATTCATTTGGACATCTTGTCCATCCAAGGCGAGCATGTAGTGTTTGAGACACTACAAGCGTTCGTCGATTAGACCATTTTTGCTCTGTATCTTGTCATCGATCTATCCGTAGGGTTGGTACATGGTGCAGAAAATCACCCTGTGTATTAATTAAGCCTTTCAGATTCCTACTGAAACTGACAGCTTCATCTTTAAAGGAGATAAGCGACGCGGTTTCAGTTGAAGGGGATGGAATGGCAGAAGCGTAAAGAGCGCAGGTCCCGCGCGGGACTCGAACCGGGCGCTGTTAGGGTGCGCACCCCCACCCCTCACCCCGTTTCGCCCCGTGTGGCCATCAATACGCTCGGTCGATACCAGCAGCGGGCAGTCCCGGCCCCGCGGCAGCGTTCCGATTAATTACAGCCAGTCATTAACAGATGTCACTGCACGCAGCGTAATCACTGACATCCGCTACCAGCGGGGGGCGAGGGGCGAGGGGGGGGGCGCCGGCCGGCGGAAATATGTACTGCCGCTCTATACTTCAAATAATTCACGAGGGAGCGGGGAGGGGCAGGGGGAGGAGCGCTCTATCAGTGCTTTGTCAACTGCCTACCGTAACACCGGCGCAGGGGGGAAGGCCGGTTTGTTAGCCGTCCGCTACACGCCAGGCCATCGTAAGCGGCGGGGGGCGAAAGAAGGACTATCTGCTGAGATCGACACTACTAACGTTGAGTTCCCTGCGCTGCTGGCAACGCCGATAACGACCAGAGGCTGTTGTCGCCCGCAGTGCGGAGACTGGTTTGATGCAGCTCTCCACCTACACCCACATCTGCATCAACATAGATACTCTGCAAATCACATTAAAGTGCCTGGCAGAGGGTTTATTAACCACTTCCATAACTTTTCTCTACCGTTCCATTCTCTAATAGCGCGCGGGAAGAAAGAACACCTAAATCGTTCCGTTTTCGATCTGATTTCTCTTTTTTTTTTTATATTGGGATGGTCATGTCTCCCTAAGTAGGTGGGTGCTAGCAAAATATTTTCACATTCAGAACTAAAAGTCGGTGATTGAAACTTCCCAAACAGATCACGCCGCAATGAATAACGTCTTTATTTTAATGATTTCCACCCCAATTCTTGCAACATTTCCGTGATGCTTTCCCCCCCCCCCCCCCCCCGGAACGAGATAAAACAAAACGAGCTGCCCTTCTCTGAACCTTCTCAATGTCTTCCGTCAGTCCCACCTGGTGAGGGTCCCACAAGGGGCAACATTACTCCAGGAGAGGACGCACAAGTGTGATGTAGGCAGTCTCTTTGGTGGAGCTGGTGCATCTTCGAAGCGTTCTGCCGATGAAACGTAACCTTTGGTTCGCCTTCCCCACAACATTTTCTATATGTTCTCTCCAGTAAAAGTTGTTCGTAATTGTAACTCCTAGGTATTTGGTAGAATTTGCGACATTAAGGTTTGATGATTTATCGCGTAATTAAAGTTCAGAGGATTTCTTATAGTGGTCATGTGTATTACTTCACACTTTTCTTTATTTACTGTCAATTGCCAATTTTCGCACCATGCAGAAATTTTGTCTAAATCGCTTCCAGTTGCTTTTGATCCTCAATTGACTTCACTAACCGATAAACGACAGCATCATCCGCGAACAGTCTAAGGGAGCTATTCAGATTATCTCCTAAATCGTTTATAAACACGAGGAAGAGTAGGGGACCTATAACGCTCCACTGTGGAAAGCCAGATATCACTTCTTTTTTACTCGATGACTTACCGTCAATTACAACGAACTGTGTTCTTTCTGATAGGAAATCGTGAATCCAATCGCACAATTGCGGAGATATTCCAAAAGCACGCAATTTCATAAGAAGCCGCTTGTGGGGTACAGTGTCAAAAGCCTTCCTGAAATCCAGAAATATGAAATCGATTTGAGATCCTTTGTCGAGGGCACTTATCCCTTCATGTGAATAAAGAGCAAGCTGTGTTTCGCAAGAGTGATACTTTCTGAATCCGTGTTGACTACTGGTTAATAGGTCGTTCTCTTCGAGGTAGTTCATAATATTCGAACAAAGTATGTTCCAAAATCCTACTGCAAATCGACGTCGATGAGATAGGCCTGTAATTTTGGGGATCACTCCTATTGTCTTTCTTGAATATTGGAATAACTTGGGCAACTTTCCAGTCTTTGGGTACGGATCTTTCGCTGAGTGATCAGTTTAAATTATAGCTAAGTACGGAGCTATTGCATCAGCATACTCTGAGAGCAATCTAGTTGGTATACAATTCGGCCCGGAAGATTTATTTTTGTTTAGTGACTTAAGTTGTTTTACTACTCCAGGAACATCTACTTCTAAGTTTCGCATGCTGGCAGCTGTTCTTGGACTGAATACTGGAGTGTTCACTTCGTCGTCTTTGGTGAAAGAATTTCGGAAAGCTGTGTTTAGTAATTCAGCCTTAGCAGTACTGTCATCGGTAGTATTACCATTGCTATCGCGTAGTGAAGGTATTGTTTGTGTTTTGCCGCTAGTGTACTTCACATATGACCAGAATTTCTTTGGATTTTCTGCAAGATTACGAGACAGGATTTCGTTGTGGTAACTACTATAGGCTTCTCGCATTAGGTTGCGAGTTTCAGTAAAAGATTGTTAGTCTTGTGGATTCTGTGCCTTTTTAAATTTTGCATGCATTTTTCTTTGTTTCTGCAACAGTGATCTGACCTGTTTTGTGTACCACTGGGGTCAGCCCCCTCTTTTATAAATTTATTTGGTATAAATCTCTCGATTGCTACTGATATTATGTCTTTGAAAGTAAGCCACAACTGATATACACTCGCATTTTTAGTTTTGAAAGACTGGAGACTATCACTCAGGAAAGCGTGAAGCGAATTTTTATCTGCTTTATTGAATAGATATATTTTTCGTTCATTTTTGGTGCATTTGGGCATTTCGACATTCAGTCTCGCTACTACAACTCGATGTTCGCTAATCCCTGTATCTGTTTTGATGCTCTTTACTAGCTCAGGATTATTTGTTGCTAGGCGATCAAGGGTATTTTCGCAATTGATATTTTGATTTGATTTTTCCAGGGAAGCCAAAACAGTCTTGGTCCAACCCGCCACTGCCCGCACCGCACCGAAAGTTTATTGTACGGTATCGCTCTCTGTATATCTAGTAAAGCCAACCAATGCCCTTGAACAGTGCAAGGAGTCCCTTTACCAGTTCTTTATTAGACACAATTTCTTCGGGTCTGGTTGTCCCAAATGTTCTGTGCCTTTTACTCTCCAATGCAGTGCATTCGAAGATTAGATGTGATGCAGTTTCATCACCGTCATCAAAGATCCTACATTTAGGGTCCTCTTCTGTTATTCCCATAGTATATAGGTGTTTTTTTAAAATTCCCATGGCCTGTCAGCAATCCAACCATGAGTCTAATCTCTCTCCTGTTCAGACCCAGGATTGCAGAGCTTCTTTCAAAACGTGGCTTTGGCATCATTACCGTGCCATGTTTTTGTCAATGGACTTTGGTCCAATATTCTACGTGCTGTCTTCTGAGCCAGTTACGTAGCTCCAATTTCATCATTGCCTTGGTGATTGTCAGGACAGGTTCCGGTCCAATAAATGGAGTCTCTGCCCCCATCCTGGCTAATCTGTCGGCATGTTCGTTGCCACTGATCCCCGAGTGGCCAGGGACCCACAATAGGTTTACTCTATTGGTTCCCCCTAGCTCCACCAGAACCCTGTGACATTCTGCAACAATTTTAGACCTTGTTGCTGGAGCTGCCAGTGATCTCAGGGCTGCCTGGCTATCTGAATAGATATAGATGCTACGATCTTTGTAGCACCTACGCAAATTCTCTTCCACACACGCCCTGATGGCAGTGATTTCGGCCTGGAATACTGAGGCCAGTTTCCCTAGAGATATGACGCCCTCCAGTCTTGGCTGCACCCCGTATACCCCGGCCCCAACGCCTTAGTCTCATTTTCACCCGTACGGTGTCGAACTATTTTCTCTCACTGCTCCCTACTTCCAATTGCTATATTGAAAGGCTTGTTGAAGCAGTGTGGGGTTATAATATAGTCAGCTGGCATTTCCCCAACCTTTTCTATATTTACCTCACTCACTATTTTAGTGTGTGATTCTGGATATCCCAAAGAGTTCCAGTTGTTGCCAGTTTTGAGTCTGTATGCACCAGCCGCTGCCTCCATCTTGACCCAAATGGGGGCACATCCAGCATGGTTTCCATCCCAGCAGTTGGTGTGCTGCTAATTCCACCTGTTATGGCTAAGCAGGCTAATCTCTACACCTTACCAAGAACTGGGGAAATCAGCGGTAACTGAGCACAGCCTCACGAACAAACATAAAATTTTGTTCGACGAAACAAAAATTTTGTCCCAGGCCTCCACATACTGGGACTCTGTAATCAAAGAGACTGTAGAAATAAGACTATGTGAGAACAACTTCAATCGTGATAGCGACTATAATCTTAGCGGTGCTTGAAAACAAGCGCTCGATACAGAAATGCAGCAGAGACACGTCGCGCAACGTCTTCGATACGGCAGAGATGGCGCCACCAGCGCAGACGTAGACTGAATCTGTGACAGCGTGACGTAGCGGCCGACCAATCAGAAGACGACCAATCATAATCCGCCCATGGGTTATTTAAGGTCACAACAGCACCAGCACTGTCAGTCAGCGGCTCCTGACTAAGGAGATGGAGGATATCTTCGAAAACTTGAGATTTTATCAAGAATTGACGCCGCAAGAAGTCCGAGAAAGTTTCATACATTGGTACCCAATGTTATTTGCACCCAGAAAAGATTGGAGAAAAGTGTCCCCGTCTGATCTCTGCCTTGCAGGTAGAAGAGCAAAGTGCTGTTAGGTCATATTGACACTTGCCGTACTTTACTGTACTATGTCGCTGGAATAGTGTTGCTGCAATGCCAAATCCATATGCAAGCCGTCTAAGTGTTCATTGTACGTTACGAAAAAGTAGCATGGTGGCCCTATGCTCAGCTTTTCTCGTACATAGACAATCAATGGACTCTGAAATTGAGGACAGGTTAGGTGACGATCAGTTTTCATTCAGTACAGGTAAAGCCACTTGGTAGGCAATTTTTCCGTTACGATTTACGAGGGTTGGAACTTAAATAGTGGCAACTACTTATTCCCAATCGATACATAAGCGTTACATGTTTTCACCTATTACTGTCCTAAGTAGTCATATGCGTTGTGAAAAATCCGTTGCCAGCGATGTCGAAGGCTTAGTATACCGTTAGCCACAAGGTCAGAATTCCGGGGAGTATGGTGGATGGTACAGTACTTCAAGTCTCATCGACCGAACAGAACAGCCACCGCTTGCGCTGTATGCGCCCGCGCATGTGCAAAATGATGGGTGGGTTGCGCAGATAGTGTTGCCGCTTCTGTCGTACAGCTTAGCCCTTTAAAGCACTACTTTTTATTTCAAAATATAAACTGTTCCAGAGATTCTACAGTCAGTAGACCGCTCCAATGGCACCATCAAAAGAACATGCTTTGCTAACGGCATACTACACTGTCTACGTCGCTGGCAACGGGTTCTAAACAACGCTGGTGACTACTTTGAAGGAGAGTAAGATATGTAAACATGTAGCTTTTGTATCGGTTGGGAATAAATAGTTGCCACTATTTAAGTTGCAACCCTCATGTAATGGAAGCGAGTCCGAAGAAGAACCAAGATATATTCATAGCATTTTTTTGACCGCAAAACGCATTCGATAATGTAAAATAGTCAAAGATGTTCGAAATTCTGAGAAAAATAGTAGTAAGCTATAGGGAAAAGCAGGTAATAAATAGTTTGTAAAAAAAATAAGAGTAATAAATGAAGAAGTAAGTACTCTGATTAAAATGGGGATAAGAAAGAAATGTTGACTTTCACCCATACTGTTCAATTTGTACTTTGATTGTAATGAAATTTTCAAAACGCTGTAAAAATAACATCACTGGTCAGAATAACGTCAAACTGCAACGAAATATTATCGAAGAAGAAGGAAAACGTACGGCGGAAAAAAAAACAAATAGTATGAAAATTGATCAATAGATGGGGCTGTAGGCATCATAAAGGGATTTTTATTTGTTTAAAGATATATGTTTTTGTATGCAGGGTTTCGTGGGGGTAATACACGACGATTCGCCGGGAAAGGTATTTGGTCTAGCGCGACAGCCATCTGGCCGCAGATCAGATGGGATGGAATTACCACGGAACCATGGTTATTAGCAGACACGCTATCCGCGCGTCGGTATGGAGACTAGTTCTGAACTGCAGTGAATTCGCGCATGCACACTAGACAGAGTTAACGCGCGCATGCGCAGAAGCGAGTGCTGGAGTAGCTTTCTGCTTGTTAGTTGCCCATGACTTAATATCGTTGACAGTCGTGGTTACGACAGATTACAGACCTCCGAGTTTTACGGATTTTTTCAGTTACTAGATTTTCATAAAAGTTGTAATGAACCAAAAATAATATTTGCTTGCCAGCAGACTTTCTTTTATCTAGGTGTTTAAGAAAAGGCATTTTTATATATTGGTTGCTTCATACTTTAGAAATGAAATGGAACAGAGAGCCCGTTGTGTCTTGATTCAGGGATACAGAGAGAAAAGGTGTAAGCCATACGAACTCCTGTATTATAATAAGTCATGCCAGCAATCGTTTATTCCTCAGTAATATGCTTTTAACTTTATAGATAGCAGCTTTTCAAAAGAGGCAAAGTCCTCCCTCACGAAGTTCCGAAATTCATGCGGATCTCCGGAACTTAGTTCTTTCATCAGCTGTGAATATATTCACCTGCCTTCACTCCTTCTTTCCAGCCACAGTCAAACCCAACGTCTGGCTTTTCGTCGTCGACATTCCCCTTAAACTGATTTTTTACTGCCACAGCTCCAAAAAATTGGCCCTCCATATGAAACATCCTGTATAAATGTAAATTTAGATGGTCATATATTTTTGCAACCAAGTGTCGGCCGTACGGTCTGAGGCTTCTGGTCACGAAATGCGTGGACGCTCACGTCGGAATTAAGAGTCCTTCCTCTAGCATTTGTGTGCATGTTGACCTTAGCATAATTTAGTTTAAGTAGTGTTTAAGTCTAGGGATCGATGACCTAAGCAGTTTGGTCCTTTAGTTACAAAAAACCTTGAACTATAATATGAAACGAAGTGTTGAGTCTGTAATTCAGTGCAGCAGTGAATGAATTCCGTGTTAACTACATGAGAAGGAACAATCTTTCTTTATAAAGTAGAGTGTCCGTATGTTTGTGTTTTTGTGTGTACGTGTTACATACAAACTTCCTGGCAGATCAAAATTGGTTCGAGTTCCGGTTCCGGCACACAATTTTAATCTGCCAGGAAGTTTCATATCAGCGCACATTCCGCTGCTGAGTGAAAGTTTCATTCTGGAAACATCCCTTAGGCTGTGGCTAAGCCATGTCTCCACCATATCCTTTCTTCCAGGAGTGCTAGTCTTGCAAGTTGCGCAGGAGAGCTTCTGTGAAGTTTGGAAAGTAGGAGGCGAGGTACTGGCGGAAGTTGTGAGGCGGCATCGTGAGTCGTGTCGGGATAGCACAGTCGGTAGTGCGCTTGCCCGCGAAAGGCAAAGGTCCCAGGTTCGAGTTCCGGTTCCGGCACACAATTTTAATCTGCCAGGAAGTTTCATATCAGCGCACACTCCGCTGCGGAGTGAAAGTTTCATTCCGCAGTATTGTTAGTGTCTAAATTTTGCTACTGTATTAGTGCGTCGTTGAAAAAAAATAATAAAAAAATAAATAAATAAAATAAAAATAAAAAAGTGTCGAAACCGGTCGTTTACAAAGTGTAGAAGTTGTGCATAACTACAAATAAGTCAACCCACCTCGCATAGTTTTGAACACCCGGTTGGTATCCATTTGTCACGACGAAAATTTATTAACCATAGGCCTATTTTACGCCCTCGGAAACAAAAAAAAAAAAAAAAAAAAAAAAAAAAACCATTTTCTGAAAGATTAGAACAAGTCGGAGCTGCACAGCCCACCATGCTGAAAGCGTATTGACTGTCCTATTCTACAATCGCACGTCGAAGCGAAGGAACGAAAATGGCGGATGCGTATGCCCGTCTATATCCAGGTGCCCTAGGCGCGGCATACGACTGCTCATTCGGCGGTTGACCCCTACCGTCTATTCTAGTATCCGTGATCCAGCGTGCATCGTGTTAATAGGTACGTAGTTCTAGATAATCACGCTTGGGTGCGTCGCTGCATAGGCGTACACCTCAGACCTACGGCCTTTACTGCAGCTCGGCGACTTGCAGACTGCTTGAGGCCGTGCATTCGTAAAGCGGGCAGGCTGCAGCGGCTTATGAGGCGGCGGCGGCAACGGCCAATCAGCGCGTGCGCTCGCGCAGTTAACACCGCTCTGTGAGCCCATAAACGCCCCACCACCGACGTACCGTCAAACTGCCGGCCGCGGCGTCCCAGATATCCAGATTAGCACTTCGATCAAGGCTAAATTTTGGATAGCACACTCGGTATCAGGTGCTCTCCGCCACACACTGGGCAGTGGCATGCGGAGAATGATTGTGGATGCACATTGTGGCATATTACTCTTCCTTGTCTTTATAAATGACCAGCTCAATTCCCGCTGCTTCGCACGCGTATACTCAATGGTCTGCATTGCTTGTTTCTACTTCTGAATATAAATTTTCAAAGATTTAGCTTTAAAAATGCTTTCCTAATCAAATATTTTGATACAACTAGGCACCCCCTTTTGAACCACTGATGGCAGAATTCAAAACAACCCGAAGCACTTTTATTTATTTATTTTTTAATTCCAACGATAGTTCCAAATCCAACTTTTCGCATTTATAGCATCAAAATAGTCTTAGTAGCACCCTTGAAAGATTTTACCTTATTTCACCCACTTAGTGACTGAATTCCCAAAAATATCGAAAGACGTGTCTTTAAAATTCCAATCAAAAATCTAAATCTGAAGTTCTGTATTTCTTGCTTCAAAATTGCCTGAATAGCAACGTATTTTCAAAAATTCCGCTCATCCCCTATTTCACACCATCAAGCCTTCCTCACACGGGACGTGTTGTCCCAACGTGGCGCAGGCCAGACTTGCTGTCCACCTAGCTACAACACGCTCTAAAACGATGCGCTACATCCCACGGGACATAACGTGTTGCTCATTGTGATTTGCGACCGCAGCTCTGTCCAGCGCCCGTTGCGGGCTGGCGATCATTGTCTTTACAAAGATAGAAGTGCGTAAAATTACACGGTATCTGTTAGCGAACGCCGGAAAAAAAACTGAAACTTAATGCTTGCACGTTGCATTCAATACTCTTCCAGAAATTGTAATTTTTTCTTCAAGAAACACAATGACTGCACATTAACTGAAAGCGTTTGATAATGATAACAAAATGTACGACCAAATCACTTTTGGCAAAATATCGTAAAAAAAACTAACGGTGAAATCCTTCATCTACGCCAGCTCAAATTGTCTTGCTCTCTTATATTGCTATTTTTCACGATTTACATATTCTGCATATCCAAATCTTTACTTTGGCATTCCTTCGAAGATTATATGTTCTGCCTGATACATTCTACTTGTTCGTACACGCGGGACAACGCATCTCAGTTCGACAATGTTCGTTGAGATAATTTTTGCTTTTAGTATTGTACGTAAACACATTTGCTCCTTTACTTCATCTGCTTCCATAACCACACTCTCTCTCTGCACTGTGAAACTGAACTATTCCAGCAGTGTACTGAATTGCAACAGAATTCAAACATCGTGGCGAACACCAATGACGTGGGGTACTGTCTCGAAATTTATTGGTACCTGTGCCCTTGCACGAAATACTCATCAAGTTCTCTCGTGGGCATAGTTCCTTCATGTTTGTAGTAAATAACGAGGAATACTGGTTATTATAATTGTATTAAATTAACAAATAAATTACATAAACCGTAATTAAACCAAATCGTTAAAAAATATCTCTGAGAGTGTAGATGCAAACCTGTTATTTACATCTCTTTTCTTCCATAGCTCGTAACGCTAACCACCACGCTAATCCGTCGTCTTAGAAAGAAATAACAACGAATATCGGATATTACACTTAAATTAATAAGAAAGAACCAGAAACATTAAGGAAACAAAAAAGGAAAAAATAATTTTTTTTTTAGAAGTAGGGGGTCGTGAACCCCAGTTACTCTCACCTTGTATTCCGCAGTTCACCGCGCTACCAACTACCGTATTTGTCTTCGGAAGAGATTGCGCTGTTTTTGTGATATACTATGCACCTAAAACATGTTGTAATATCTCATTTATCTATGACAAAGTATCATAAAGACGCTCCTTTGATAGAATGGTTTTGAACCATATCATAGGAACGATATTCTTTCACGGTATACAAATTATAACACTGACTAACGTTAAATACGACATCCTTTAAAGCTATGAATATATAGTTTCCGGTATGGAAATGAGAGTATGGCTTTCTTGGCCGGGAGAACCCTTGCGAGTTTTTATAAGTCGGTAACATTCAACTCCCATATCTTCCACCCCCTTATCGATGTCAACCCTCTAACACCACAGTGCACGATACGAGACTGATACCAACTACCACATACAAACGCTATTCGTTTGCGATCTGTAGTTTTGGCTGCAGAGTCAAATATAAGCATAAACACCTCAATTTTTATATATATTAAGATTTACAAGACAGTGTTCGTGGCTGATGCTGCGTTTATCGGTTTGTAAAGTCACCAGAAGATAGCAGCGGAGTGGGCGCTGATATGAAACTTCCTTGCAGATTAAAACTGTGTGTCGAAACCGGGATTCAAAACTGCGACCTTTGAGGTTAAGAGAGTTCGGGGTGAAAAGCGTCCCCTATATATAAGAGCACTCTGTAACGCGAAAGGCAAAGGTCCCAGATTCGAATCGCAGATCCGGCACACAATTTTAATCTGCCAGGAAGTTTCATATCAGCGCACACTCCGCTGCAGAGTGAAAGTTTCATTCTGGAAACATCCCTTAGGCTGTGGCCAAGCCATGTCTCCACCATATCGTTTCTTCCAGGAGTACTAGTCCTTCAAGTTCGTAGAAGAACTTCAGTGAAGTTTTGGAAGTAGGAGGCGAGGTACTGGAAGAAGTAGAGTTGTGAGGACGCATCTTGATGCGTGCCGGAATAGCCCAGTCGACAGAGTGCTTGCCCGCGAAAGGCAAAGGTCCCTTGTTCGAATCCCGGTTCCGGTACACAATTTTAAGGATGCTTCAACTGCAAAACGATTTAGGTAAGGTATCTTCATGGTACGAAAATTGGTAATTGACCCTAAACAATGAAAAGTTTGAAGTCATATATATGAGCTCTAAAAGAAATCCGTTAAACTTCATTTACGCGGTTAATCAATAAAATACCACTAAATACCAAGGAATTACAACTACGCGAACAACTTTAATTGGAAAGAACACATTGAAAAGATCTTAGAGTAGGCGAACCAAAGGCTAAGTTTCATTGTCAGAACACATAGTGGACGTAACAGTTCCCCTTCAAAAACTGCCTACACTATTTGTGCGCACTGGGGGAGTGATGGAGGATATAGAAAAAGTTCAGAGATCTGCAGCCCGTTTTGTATTGTCGTGATGCAGTGAGAGAGCGCCAAGGAAGTGAATCACGTTGTAGGGTGGAAATCATTAAAAGGAACGGGTTATTCGTTGCGGCTAGAACAATTTGCGGAATTTCATCACCACATTTCTGCTCCGAATACGATGATATTTTGTTAGCACCCATGTACATGGGGAGGCATCATCATCATAATAAAATAAGATAAATCAGATCAAAAACGGAAAGATATAGGTGTTCCTTTTTCCCAGGGGCTATTAGAGAATGGAACGGTACAGAACTATTATGAAAGCAGTTCGACAAACCCTCTGCCAGGCACTTAATTGTGATTTGCAGAGTAAATAAACAGATGTAGACGTACCACGACAATTACAATTTAGCTTTGCGTTAATTCTATCTCTGCATAGCGTACACCGAAACATAATACTGCTTCACTTTTAAGGACCTCCTAAATTCTATTAGAACTTCCTTAAAACTTTCAACAGGTATTTAGAGGCTAATAGCACTTAAAAGTGTAATTTAAAATTCTTCACAGATACGTTTCGTTGTTTCATAGGCGTCAATTAGAAGACCTGGCTCATGTTCACACTCAGCCAAAGTATTTGCAGCATTAGCTTGTCGCCATAAGCACCACGGTTCCTCGGGAAAATTCTAGACTGGCCTAACCACTTAACGCGAGATCCGTATCTACATACACACTCCGCAATCCAACCAAAGTGGTGGATGATAATCAGTACCACCACTAGTGAATTGCTTTCTTGTTCCACTCCCATTTAGAACGAGGGAAAAACGAATCCGTACGAGGCCTAATCTCTCTGATCTTATCTTTGTGGTTTTTACGCTAAATGTAGGTTGGTGGGAGTGGAAGCGTTCTGCAGTCCGCCTCAGATTCCGACCCCCTAAATTTCTTCAACAGTGCTTCTCGAAAAGAACGTCGCCTCCACTTCAGCGACTCCTAGTTGAGTTACCGAAGCATTTCGGTAACACTCGCGCATTGATCGAATCTACCAGTTACAAACCTCTCCGCCCGCCTCTGAACTGCCTTTATGTCCTCCCTTAAACCGATCTGTTGGGATTCCAAACACTTGAGCAATGCTCAAGATGGCATCGTACGAGCATTTTATATGCGGTCTCATTTACAGACGAATCACACCTTCTCAAAATTCTCCCAATAGAGTGAAGTCGACGATTTGCCTTCCCCGTGACTGCTATTACATGCTCGTTCCATTTCACATCTGTGTGCAGCGTTACGCCTAGGTATTGAATTGACACGACTGTGTCAAGCACACTACTAATTCTGCATTCTAACATTGCGGGATTCTTTCTCCAACTCATCTGCATCACCTTACATTTTTCTACACTTAGTGCTAGTTGCCATTCCTTACAGCCTCTACAAATTTGATCCAAGTCATACTGCATCCTTCTACAGTGGTTCAATGAGGACATCCTCTTGTACACCATAGCATCATCAGCAACAGCCGGAGATCGCAACTCACTCCGTCCGTAAGATCGCTTATATAGACAGAAAATAACAGTAGTCCTATCACACTTCTCTGGGGCATTCCTGACGATACCCTAGTCTCTGATGAACACTCGCCAACGAGGACAACGTACTTTATTCTATTTCTTAAGCAATCTTAGAGGAGGTCGCACATTTGGGTACCTATTCCATAGACTCGTACCTTCCTTAGCAGTCTGTAATACGACATCGTGTCAAACGCATTTCGAAAATCGAGAAATGTGCAACCTGCTTATTGCCCCGCAGCCATAGCACGCCAGATGTCTTGAGCGGAGAGGATAAGCTGGTATTCGCATGATCTCGCTGGATCTCGTGATAATCGGTTAGGAGCAGTGGCGGAGGGTCTATGTGTTCACTGCTTCAGTGAACCCCCGTAAAAAAGCTCGTCTCGAAAAATAAGTAAATAAATGAATAAAATAAAAAGTGAAACTTCCTGGCAGATTAAAATTATGTGCCGGAACCGGGACTCGAACCTGGGACCTTTGCCTTTCGCGGGCAAGCGCACTACCGACTGTGCTATCCCGACACGACTCACGATGCCGCCTCACAACTTCCGCCAGTACCTCGCCTCCTACTTTCCAAACTTCACAGAAGCTCTCTTGCAAATAAAAAGTATTTTTAAACTCTCATTCTTCGTTTCGTTCTTCTGTCAGCTCATTTTGTATGCATATTCAAAGTATTTTTATCACATGAGAAACGTTTTACGTCGCGGAGACAGTACGTATACAAGTCGTAGCGCGGCCGTCTAATAATATAGCCGGCAGTGGCCGCAGCGTTGCAATCCGCATGCGTGGCTGACGTTCAAATACTCTTCTGAACCCCCGGTGGCAGCATATGGGCGCTCCCGCGGAAAGGAAGGGCGAGGGGAAACGTCGCTTTTACCATTGGTGATGAAACTAGTAGAGACACCAGCTCCTGGACACTCGGGTTCTGGCGATTGCGCACGAATGGTCCCGAAGCAAAGGTAATGGAGCTACTGCGCGCCTCGCCTTGCGCATGCGCAAATACTGTATGAAGGCAACATCCGCCCTTCATATTTGATTTTGGCCCATTGAAGTTTCATCAAAAACACGTCATATTTCGTAAAACATCGTATAACTGTAAATTAAAGACGCAGCAACTATAAAAGCCTTCAGAAGATCCGATCATGAATAATAATAATAATAATAAAAAAAAAAAAAAGCCATCACTTTGTACCTAGCAAGAATAGCCGTGTGGTTAGCGGCATCGCGGTGCAGTGTCGAAAGTAATGGGTTCGAGATCGACTGCAAGCAATTATTTTTAAACCTAATCCTGTTTTTAACAGATACAGGAAAAACAATGACTTTTGTATTGTTACTTGCCACATATCTTTGGACGTTTTTGCAAATGTGTCGCCATTTTGAGGGTAAGCGACGTTTAGCTTCTCTCTTCATCGTTACAGATGCATTTTGTTACAGTCACTTAACGGTATAATCAGTACTTACTGTGTTTTAGTGTTCATGTGCATATTCATATGTTCTTGGCGTTCATTATCAAAGAAACATTAACAACGTTCAGTATCTTTTAGAAACAACTTTCTCAGATTTAAGCTTGGAAGAAAAGTGTGAAATACAGAAGCTTGGTAGGCGACGCCTCAGCTGAAGGATACGCAAACAAGCCAAGGTAAGACATTCTGCAGATCTTTTAACGAAAAAATTTCTAAAGGGGTGGGGGAACAAACAGGAACGCTTTCTCCCGGCGCCACTCGCAGAGGTAAGCCAAAGGGGGAGGGGTGAAGGGGGCACTATCAAGATCTAGCACTGAAAGAAGTTAACCCCCAGTCAGCTGATCCACCAGTCGCCACTGGTTAGGAGGTTAACGTTGCAGTAGGTGGCCGCTGTGGCCAGTGTTCTGGGAGGTTCTCACCGCTGGTGGCCAGGAGCGGCCGGTAGCGCACGGGGCGGTCTACATTTACTGGGCCGGCATTCCTGGTGGGCCTGGCAGCCGTACAAGGGCGGTGCAGCCGACACTAACCACATCCTCCGGCCACGTGTGGACCGCTTCCGGCACACCTATCGGCTTACCGCGCTCCATCAGCCCACCATCAACGCACAACCAGTTAACTAGGCGCACCTGCAGGTACGGTTAGCTGGATTCACGACTGCAGTATTCGATCCCTAATCACTGTGGGCGTGATCTTCCTTAGGGATGACGAGTACATAAGTGCCTCTGAGGGTGGCGATATCGATTTTACAGCTACGCTAGTGAACCCGCCAATTTTTCACAGTTGCTCAATAGGAGAACTGCATATACGAAGGTTAAAAAATAGTGGCAACATTGCTGTGGAACACTATTGAACGGAATCTACTACTATCGCTGATAGTACACGTTGTAGACATTCCTATTACATCCTAGCAAATGGACTCATCCGTCCAAGTCTCAGGCGTGCGCTCAATCGAGAGAAACGCAGTCACTTGTGAGCGAGCGATCTAAAGTAACGGTGTCATATGTTTTCGATACAGGAACAACGTAGTTGGATCAAGATTGAAGTAGCTATTGGTCGTATAGCACAAAAATGTCACCAAGGTCTTTAAGAGGCGTGCGGGGAATCGCCATTGCCGTACAGAACAGTGGCACGTTGGGTAAAAGCCTTCAACGAATGTCGGAAAACTGTGGCAGACATGCATCGGGCAGATCGACCTATCGTCTCTGAAGAAGAAGTGCATAGTGTTGTTGTTTTAGTGGACAGTGATCGACGCCAAACGATTCGTGAACTCGCCTACGAAACCGCATTAGCGCATACTTCTGTGCTTCGCATCCTGAAGGAACGCCTACGCATGCGAAAAATTGCACCACGATGGGTTCCGCATCAATTAACGGAAATGCAGAAATGGATGCTTTGCGACGCTGTTCAGACACTTGGAGCGCTATGAGCGTGAATGACTTTCTTATGCCGTAAACGCTGGATGAGACATGGGCCACATCTTACGAGCAAAAACTGAAACGCCAATCCAACGAATAGCGTCATTATGGGTCGCCCCGAAAGTCGAAATTGCCTCAGAGCCCCACTATGGTGAAGGTTGTTGTGATTCTCGTGTACGACTGTGATGGCGTTTTCCTCACGCATTACGTTCCTCCATAGCAGACCCTAAATGCACAGTATTACTGTTCCTTTTTGGAACGTTAGACGTTAAACAAACTGTACTACTCAATGTGCATGTGCGAAGAAGTGTGATATTGTTGGTTACGTAAGCCCATCCACCACGGCTGGGAAAAGCATAAATCAAAATCAAATTGTATTTTTAATTTTCTTGTGACTGCTGGAAAATGTGTTTTATACGCTGCCAACAGTTTTCTGCAATAAGTTGAAATCGAGAACCAGCATTTTCCACAACTGACTGGAGTGTTTTCGGGGTCACGTTCTACATCTACGAGCCTAAAAAGGAGTCGTAAATGATTACATAGTAAGTTAAAAGACTAAGCGGTGTTTGCTTTTATGTTCGAAAGAAAATTAAGTTTCAAATGATGATCGATTTAGGTATGCAAGGCATAGGTAGTTCTATCGCTACACTTAGCTGTATATTGATACACTTAACTAGATATAAGAAGGGATTATTCTGTGTAAAAAAAGAATTAACAATGAAAAAAACAACCTGTCCACATCCGAATGGCAGGTCATTATTAACGACACCCTTAACGATACCCTTGAGAATAGAAGTAAAGGTCACTTCGTGGTAACTAATGAAAAGTCATCAAGTAGTACAGAAGTGATAAGGGCCTCTGCACTTTCTAGTTTATACAGTGATTTAACATACAATTTGAGCTGGCACTTGCATTTTTGCAGTTGATTCTGCCATTCGCCGTCTAGTAAAGTCCGAAACGATTCAGTGACGTTATTTGTATGGCGAAAAATGCCAATTGAACTTAAAGATTGAAAAGTGTGTTGTCATTGACGTGAGTACTAAGAGGAATCAGTTAAATTGCACGTACACGATAGATCATACATGTCTAAAGGTAATCCATTCAACTAAATACCTGGGTATAACAAAGTTCACTTTATTATTCTGTATCAATCGAGGTTTTCTAGAAAGCTAGATATGAAGAGTACTGTTACACAGAAATAGGCGAAACGTATGACACAACCGTAATAAAATGCTGCTTTAGCCTGCTGATGTTTGAGATAGTCTCGAATTGTGGAATGTAAAGGGGTGGCTACATTGACGAAGAAAATGAATAGCTATAACCTTTTTCTTTCTTTTTTAGTCATCTTTGGGAACTTGAGGTTAGTGTTGTTCGATTTGAGTGCTAGTCACATAAGGACATCGCATACAGCTAACGCTTGAAGCATTTGCAAGGCAAGGCGGACAAATGTGACGGGCCTCTTCAGACGGTCAAATGGTTGAAGGCGAATTAAAAGTCAAAATGATTGTACAGCTAATTGAAGAAGGAGTTATGCCTCTTCTGTGAACAACTACCAGTACGAAATGCAACCAGTTTGCTGGATAACGAGGAAAAGGAAGACACTATTAAACTTCCAATATCTTGTCCGAATAGTCAGCTTGACAGTACATACAAACAGTTTTTCTTCAGAATGATTTATAGAAGGCGTTAAACGATAATTGCGTTGTTGAAGTCGCATTAATAATGAAGTACTGCTGAGTAGTTTGTTGGCAAGTATTCAGATTTAACTGAACCTAAGCCAGCTAAGGTCGTGGGCCGTGCAGTAATACGTAATTAACTGAGAGAGACCGTGACCGCGACCAGTAGCCTATTAACACGACTCCACTATGATGTAGAAGTATACACCGAACTCAGCTCATCATTGCCATCGACATCAAAGGAAGTAAAACACGAAGAGGACTGTACTTGATCTGAATAAGTGACAACATCATGACGCATGTGTGGTGATTACGTTAACAGGTATGGGTCTTATCACTTGTAATGCTACACATTTCATTTCATCTGAGATATGATGGCATCAAGTGATAATTATCTCGGTACTTATAGTTCCACATGGAGACCTGAGCAGGAAAGCTAGAGATTTGAATCCCTTTAAAAGACACGCTTCAGCAAACTTTCCACTGCTAACGCTAATACTGATGATGACATTCTATATCATTAAAGTACGTTATACTCTCCGTTCAGAACCCCTACCATCTTCCAACGCACGCAACACTCGCACGTACTCTGGCGCGTGTGTCGACTCTGGGACCGTGACGCTGAACAAACATGCCTCATTAGCACAACTTCGTGTAACAAATACCGGAGTTCCAACTGCCAGATCAGACACTCGTTGTCCGGCAAGTAAATGCTTTACAGAAACTTTTCACTTGCTAAACTCGTCACCTAATGGTAACGAAAAGGACACGCAATCAGCAAGGTACTCATTAAGCCTAATGATTGAAAAGCTTTCAGTAAAGCGAACGGACTGCAACTATTGACGTATTAGCAGAGATTTGCATAGACTGACATCCTATCGTGACGTTTTGGAGTAGTGTATTCCTAGTTACGAAGAGTTCGATTTGCATACTTATTTACTATTTTCATTTCCGGCAGGCAATGAAGCCAATACCAGAACTCGCGTGTTCTTCTCATCGCTCATGGTGACTGGTCAAAATGTGTGGAAGTCTATTGGAAGGGCTACCATGCCCCATACGGTAACTAGCGGAATATACTAACCTTTTCATGCAGAAATACACACTTGTTACCTTTCATGGTGATCGATCAAACGATATCGAAGTACGTCGTAAAGTGCCTTCCGCCATTCACAATACGGTATTTTGGATTAGAAAATCTTTTCATGAAAATACGGAAAATGGCATTCCTATCGTCAGTTATGATCGAGAGTACATTTAAAACTTACGACTTTTTTGTGAGTACTTTTTTTGTGAAAACTTTTCCTGGCCCATTGTGAATAAAAAAGAGAAACAGAAACAAATACATTATGTATATACACCGTTTGAATCGTGAATTATTTTCTTGAGATAACAAAAAATGCCAAAGAAAAAGAGCACTTTGTTTTTCCCCAATTTTCCAGTATTCCAACTTCCCGGGGAAAAGTTTTCTTTCATACACACCTTGTCGAGCGAATTACGTAACGACACGACACACACACAGAAAAAAATCTTGCAAATAGGTTGATCCATTCTTGTGTGATGATTCTTCTTCCATACTCGCGGCAATTGTTATAATTTATATTGTTGATTACTTCAAGTCGTATCTAGGAACGCAGTTATCATAACAAAATTAAGAAAAATTAGTGTTATGAAGATATCGAAACAGGTCGCCATGTCATTTTACTTTTATCGGAAGACTATTTCACAGATTTTAACTGGGGTATTTACTCCCAGTGTTGTTTTTAGGTGGCAGTCTATAGCCGCGATGTACTTTGAAAAAATCATTCTTGTGCCAAGGTGAAAAATACTTTTATTTGTTATATTCTACCGGTTTCGGCAATTGCTGCCATCAACAGGAAATCAACAAAATGTTTAACATCAAAGCCAATAAGATAACATTTTTACTGAGTACATCAACGTCTAATTTACAATAAAATATTACGATCGTTTTGAAAATTCCTTGCGTTCTACATCATATAGTAGGTATTCCTTTAATTTATCTTCAACTATTACAAATGAGCAAATTCTTTCGTGACAGACCCTAACAAGATGCCTAGACAGCAGTAGGTCCCGGCTAGGAATATCGTCTCCAGCATTGATTTCACTAATATAAATACATATGGTAGTATTTAGATGGTTCCAGCGGTAGTGGGGGCGGGGGGGGGGGGGGAGAGACGGAGATAAATATTTCTTAAATGTAGTTTGTAAACGAAACTGAAATACTCGTAAACATTGACATGTTCAATGTTGATCCTGACTGCAGCAATTACGTATACTCATCGCAAGAAAAGGAAACATTAGAAACTACGGAAATGTACAACAGAGTAACACCGCAGACAACTATGCCTAATTCACACAGTAATATTTGCTTTTTCTACAAGCGACCCAACTTCCGAAACACGAAAACTGTCGCGTGTACATGTCAGGGCCAGATACGGTTTTGCTGGATCGATTGAAAACGGCATCTGGAAATTAGCTGCTCGGATTGTTGATTTAGACAGCACAGTAGCTGTTCCCTTTCAGTTCAGTACTATCACACTATTTTCAGAAATGAAGAGGATGTATTTACGACAAGTGAGGAATTATTATTTAAGTTCTATTGTTAGGTTCTTGCTTCACCACGACCTCTGAAGTCCCGACATATTCGGAAAAAGTGGATAAATATTTGTGACAAGTAAGAATATGAATTTCATTTCTGGTCCCAGAATCTGTTGTATACAGGAAACTGAGAGAAAAAAATATTAACGCATACCAGGGTTCGAACCAACGATCACTGCATTTAAAATACTACTCTCCGTTAATCACCCGGCCATACTCCATACTAAACATCGCTACGGAATAGCTTTAGTCAGTGGACAATTGTGACGGCTTTTACAATCTGTGACAGCTTTTACAATCTGTGACAGCTTTTACAGCCACTGTGTCATTGATTGATATTTAATTGTAAAAAACGCTACTGAGGGTGACGTGGCTTTGATAAATCCATTAAAAAAACGCTCAGGTGCAGCTTTTTGAGAAGGAAAGCAGACTACAGTGAAGGTTCGTTCAAGCAGCTGCTAGTCCCAGCAAACTGTACACGGGAAGAGCTGTTATCGAGTATCAGCAGCAGCTCTGCGCATGCACAGTTTGCTGGAATCTGGCAACTGGCAGCTGCTTGATCGAACCCTCAGTATGCACTGCTGCTGAAGCAGAGCTGCCGCCTAGCGACTGAGCACGGAATTAATGTGTACCGATCATTCCTTTAATACGTGATCTGTAGTGCACGGAATAAAGAGAAGGATGATTAGCTGCAGGCGAGTCTTCAGGGTAGTATGAAGAGAAGGATATTTTGTGTTATTTTATGACAAGCTTTTTCTGTCGTCATCATCATCATTATCATCATCATCATTAGAGACTGATTATGCCTTTCAGCGTTCAGTCTGGAGCATAGTACCTCTAATAAAATTCCTCCATGATCCCCTAATCAATGCTAACATTTATGCCTCGTCTGTTGTTATGCCTTTTACTTCAAAATCATTCCGCATCGAATTTAAATACTTTCTTCTTGGTCTACCTCGACTCCTCTTACCCTCCACTGACGAGCTCATGAGTCTCTTAAGTAACCTTGCTTCTCCCATGCGTGTAATATGACCCCACCATCTCAGTCTGTTCGCTCTAACTGCTTCATCTATGGTGTTCATCCCCAGCTTTTCTTTGATTTCCTCATTATGGACACCCTCCTGCGATTGTTCCTATCTATTGGTACCTGCAATCATTCTTGCTACTTTCATATCTGTAATCTCTATCTTATGAATAAGGTAACCTGTACCTACCCAAGTTTCACTCCCATACAACAAAGTTGGTCGAAAGATAGAGCGGTGCACTGCTAACATAGTCTTGGTACTTACTTCCTTCTTGCAGAAGAGAGTAGATTTTAGCTGAGCACTCACTGCATTAGCTTTGCTGCACCTCGATTCAGTTCTTTCGCTATGTTGCCATCCTGTGAGAAAATACATCACAGGTACTTGAAACTGTCAACCTGTTCTAACTTTGTTCCTCCTATCTGGCACTCGATCTGTTGAAATCTCTTTCCCACAGACATTACTTTCGTTTTGGAGATGCTGATCGTCATATCATAATCCTTGCACCTCTGATCGAGCTCTCAAATATTAGTTTGCAACCTTTCAATCGAATCGGCCATTACAACTAAATCAAATGTTCAAATGTCTGTAAATCTATCTGACCAAACTACGTGGTCATCAGTCCGTAGCTTACAAACTAATTAAACCTAGGTAAACTAATCTACGGACAAACACACACACCCATGCTCCAGGGAGGACTGGAACCTCCACGGCGAGCAACCGTGCACTCCGCAGCGAGGTGCTTTAGACCGCTCGGCTACTCCACCGCGGCCATTACAACTAAGTCATCGTCTAAATTTGTTAGTCTCACGACACCCTTGATACTACTACACCCCAGGGTGTCGCGACACCCAGTTTGGAAAGCTCTGAGCTAAGACGAAAAAATCCCAATTACAATCTATATTAAGAACAGCTGCAGCGTCGTGTAACAATGTCTGTTGTTAGGAACTTATTTGAAAGAATTGACGTGGCAATTCTTAACACTTGTTTACTACTACCAGCGGGTCACGTTTTGGGAAACTCAGCTGCACAAAAAAGTGAGGTTGTCGAGTATTCGGGAGAGTCACGTACGGTCACTGTCCGGTGCGATGTTTGGAAACAGGCCAGTATTTATGTAACGCCAAGACCAGTGAACCGGCGCAGAACTGGCGAGTAACCGTGACGCGGGGCTTGTGAGCGCGACCCGGCGCTGTTTGTCCGCCTGGTTTGATATTCCGAGCGGCGAGAGCGCAACCTTGTCCAAGTTGGTCGCCGCTGAGTCACGCGGACAGCTTTCGCCGTCAGCAGCAGGCCCCGGCCACAGCGTACAGCGCACAGCGTGAGGTGGGGGGGGGGGGGGGGCTTCTCCGCAGTGGCCGCGAATAGCGGAGCTGCGGGAAACCCGGGTAGCGCGTGCGTGCGTACGCGTGCGTCGCCTCGCTACTGACACGCATTTTAAGCGAGCGCTCTGCGCAGAGGCGGCCAGCCCACGAGAGCGAGTCGTCCGTGCGAAGCCGTGTCCATACACTGGCCGAAAATAGGAGTCCGACACCAAAACATGATTCGAGGCCGAAATAGGGTTGCCAACTCCCCCTTATTATACGGGAACTCCCGTATTTTTCTTAATTTTTAAGCCTACTCCCGTCTCCCGTTTTTATTTTATACGGGAGGTTCTATCTCCCGTATTTGAGGAAAATGACACCGATTAAGATTTAAACCTCCTGCATATTTTTCATATCTCGTTGCTGGACTATCGTTACAACATTGATTAATCGATATGGCACAGTATTATCGATACAGTTACTACAGCGTTTGTAGGGAATACAAAACAAAACACAAACACGGTAAACATTTCTGACAATGCTACAATTCAGTCCTTGCTCCCATTGTCCCTAAAGAATTCGGTTGATTTTAATATTTTTCAGAACATGAGTAATCATATCCAGGTAGACAGAAAAATATAATAAATATAAAAATGCTACGAATGGTACCACAGTTGAAAAGTGGGTATCCGTGATGATTGAGACAGAGGCCAAGGGAATTAAAGCGAAGGAGATAAATAAGATTCTTGGCTTTGTTCTTACTATTCCGGCATCTAGTGCAGATATTGAAAGAATGCTTCTTTTAATGAACAGCAAATGGTCTTATGAGGAAAATGACACCGATTAAGACTTAAACCTGCCGCATATTTTTCATATCTCGTTGCTGGACTATCGTTACAACATCGATTAATCGATACGGCATAGTATTATCGATACAGTTACTACATCGTTTGTAGGTATCACAAAACAAAACACAAACACGGTAAACATTTCTGACAATGCTACAAATCAGTCCTTGTTCCCATTGTCCGTAAAGAATTCGGTTGATTTTAATATTTTTCACAGCATGATTACTCATATTTAGGTAGACATAAATGAGGATGACATGTATGATGAATTTTGTTCTTTGAAAAATATAATAAATACGGAATCTCCCGTATTTTTCTTAATTTTTAAGCCAACTCCCGTCTCCCGTTTTTATTTTATACGGGAGGTTGTATCTCCCGTATTTGAGGAAAATGACACCGATTAAGATTTAAACCTGCCGCATATTTTTCACATCTTGTTGCTGGACTATCGTTACAACATCGATTAATCGATACGGCATAGTATTATCGATACAGTTACTACATCGTTTGTAGGTATCACAAAACAAAACACAAACACGGTAAACATTTCTGACAATGCTACAAATCAGTCCTTGTTCCCATTGTCCGTAAAGAATTCGGTTGATTTTAATATTTTTCACAGCATGATTACTCATATTCAGGTAGACATAAATGAGGACGACATGTATGATAAATTTTGTTCTTTGAAAAATATAATAAATACGGAATATCCCGTATTTTTCTTAATTTTTAAGCCAACTCCCGTCTCCCGTTTTTATTTTATACGGGAGGTTGTATCTCCCGTATTTGAGGAAAATGACACCGATTAAGATTTAAACCTGCCGCATATTTTTCACATCTCGTTGCTGGACTATCGTTACAACATCGATTAATCGATACGGCATAGTATTATCGATACAGTTACTACAGCGTCTGTAGGGAACACAAACACGGTAAACATTTCTGACAATGCTACAATTCAGTCCTTGATCCCATTGCCCCTAATGAATTCGGTTGATTTTAATATTTTTACAACATGATTACTCATATTCAGGTAGACATAAATGAGGATGACATGTATGATGAATTTTGTTCTTTGAAAAATATAATAAATACAAAAATTGCCACCAATGGTACCACAGTTGAAAAGTGGGTATCCGTGATGATTGAGACAGAGGCCAATGGAATTAAAGCCAAGGAGGTAAACAAGATTCTTGGCTTTGTTCTTACTATTCCGGCACCTAGTGCAGATACTGAAAGAATGTTTCTTTTAATGAATAGCAAATAGTCTTATGGGGAAAATGACACCGATTAAGATTTAAACCTCCTGCATATTTTTCATATCTCGTTGCTGGACTATCGTTACAACATTGATTAATCGATATGGCACAGTATTATCGATACAGTTACTACAGCGTTTGTAGGGAATACAAAACAAAACACAAACACGGTAAACATTTCTGACAATGCTACAATTCAGTCCTTGCTCCCATTGTCCCTAAAGAATTCGGTTGATTTTAATATTTTTCAGAACATGAGTAATCATATCCAGGTAGACAGAAAAATATAATAAATATAAAAATGCTACGAATGGTACCACAGTTGAAAAGTGGGTATCCGTGATGATTGAGACAGAGGCCAAGGGAATTAAAGCGAAGGAGATAAATAAGATTCTTGGCTTTGTTCTTACTATTCCGGCATCTAGTGCAGATATTGAAAGAATGCTTCTTTTAATGAACAGCAAATGGTCTTATGAGGAAAATGACACCGATTAAGACTTAAACCTGCCGCATATTTTTCATATCTCGTTGCTGGACTATCGTTACAACATTGATTAATCGATATGGCACAGTATTATCGATACAGTTACTACAGCGTTTGTAGGGAACACAAAACAAAACACAAACACGGTAAACATTTCTGACAATGCTACAATTCAGTCCTTGCTCCCATTGTCCCTAAAGAATTCGGTTGATTTTAATATTTTTCACAACATGATTACTCATATTCAGGTAGACATAAATGAGGATGACATGTATGATGAATTTTGTTCTTTGAAAAATATAATAAATACAAAAATCGGAAAATTTACATTACACGACAAATCACTATTTTTCCACATTTCGCAAGACGACTCACGCGTGAACATTTTGCTCACTGTAATTTTAAAACAATCGGCTTTTTACCAATTTTAAAAAGTCAAATATTTGTGTTTTCTTATAAAAGCAACTAGAATTACTTATTTAGACATGTTAAGTACATCACAAACTGAATGCTTTGGTGAGGCGAGTGTCAACAGCCGTCTTTTGGGAGACTCATGCTTATGTGTAGGAAACATCACCATATCATGGTGTTGGCCGAATTGTGTGGGCTGGAGTCAGTATTGGCGGACTTACGAACCTCTATGACGTTCAGAACGGCGCTTTGACTGCTCAGAGATCCTTCGGCATTCTGTTGTGCCCTACGTTGGTACCCATAGAGCTGCACTGGTGGGCAAGTGATGGAAACTGAGGAAATTGAACGAATGGTGTAGCCAGTTTATTCACCAGTATTCAGAATGTCTGGGATACACTTGGCAGACGCACTGCAGCCGGACAAACACCTCCAGAACGTTTGCAGAGCTGGATATTGCAGTCGTGGAAGAATGTCCAAGTATCACTCAAGAGCTGACTAACAATCTCATACTGTCCATGGCACGCTGATGCGCAACTGTACTGGCCGTCCGATGTGACTATACGCCATATTAGAGGTCAACAATAATGATTGTTTCCCTATTATGGTAGCCCCATGGTGCCTCGTTCTAATTAAACACCAGTTCAGACAGAAAAATATCGTACTGTATCACACACGAATCACAATTGCAACCAGTATGTGAATAAAGCACGTTACCATGTGTATATTGTGTATGATATCTCATCTACATCTACATACATACTCCGCAATCCACCGTAAGGTGCGTGTCGGAGGGTACACTGTACCACTACTAGGCACTTCCTTTCCTATTCCACTCCCAAATAGAACGAGAAAGAAAGAATGCCTATATGCCTCGTTACGAGCCCTAATTTCTCTTATCTTGTTATTGTGATCACTACGCAAAATGTAAGTAGGTGGCAGCAAGGTCTTACTACACTGAGCTTCAAATTCCGGCCCTCTAAATATCCTCAACAGAAATTCACGAAAAGAACGTCGTCTTCCCTTCAGCGATCCCCAATTGAGTTGCCGGAGCATTTCCGTAACACTCGCGCATTGGTCGAACCTTCCAGTAACAAACCAGCTGCTCGCCTCTGAAGTACTTCTATGTCTTCCTTTAACCTGATCTTTTGAGAGTCCCAAATACTTGAGCAATACTCAAGACGTGGTCGTACAAGCGTTTTATACGCGGTCTCCATAACAGAAGTAGTACATCTTCCCAAAATTCTCCCAATAAACCGAAGTCGGCTGTCTGCCTTACTCACAACTGTCCTTACATGTTCGTTCCATTTCATATCGCACTGCAATGTTACGCCTAGATATTTGAACGACGCAACTGCATCAAGAAGCTCACTGCTAATGCTGTATTAGAATATTGTGGGGCCGGCCGCGGTGGCCGAGGGGACTGAGGCGCTCCAGTCAAGGTCTGCACGGCCACTACGGTGGGGGGTTCGAAGCCCCCCTCGGGCAGGGATATTTGTGCCGTCCTTAGTATTAGCTAGTTCAAAAGTAGTTTGTAAGTTTAGGGACTGACGACCCCGTAGTTAAGTCCCATAAGCTATACAAACATTTGAATATTATGGGATTGTTTTTCCTACTCATGCGCATCACCTTACATTTTTCTACATTGGGTGCTAGCTGCCATTCTTCGCACCAACTAGAAATTTTGTCTAAGTCATCCTGTAAGCTATTACAGTCAGTTAAAGACGACACTCTCCCATACACCACAGCATCATCAGCAAACAGCCGCAAATTACAAGTTACTCTGTCCATCCCCTAATTGTTATGAGCGGTAGAGATAGACAATAATCGTCCTATTCTATATGTTTTTGATATTAACTCCTATTTTGACTTCTGCCTCGTAAAGGCTTTCACTCTTTCACATATCCGATCTTTCCTCCGCGTTTAAGAATGTAATTCCGTGTGCACTCCTAATGTTGACGCCATTCCTGCTAGTTTTACCGAAGTTTATTTTGACTTCTTGACATGGGTGGCTAATTTTGGTCCGATGAGCCTGCGTGTGAATCGGACCCACAGCTGAGCCGTGAGGCGCCCACTGACTCGGATGGTGTATCTCCCAGCAGGGCAACAGCAGCAGATCCGCGCCATCACATTCGCCCAGCGGCCCTTCCTCGACGCGACGCCCTTCAACCACTTGCGGGACCTCGAGTCGTACCGGCGCAAGAGCGGCGACTCCTCTTCGTCCTCGTCGACCGGGTTCAAGGTGCCCGAGCCGTCGACGCCACTGCAAGGTAGGCCCGCTCATCGCCTGCCAAGCTCTCGTCGGCACTGGGGACAACTCCACAGTCGACGAGTCTTTATGTCCAAGCACAAATTGTGTACGATGTATCAGGTCACTCTAGCCGTATCAGGTGGCTGAAATACACCAGCTTTCAACAGAGGACCCGATCACTACTCAAGAGTAGGATGTCTGCTGTCGCGCTGCTACGCGCCAAGTATATCGAGAACTTTCTATGTATGCGTCAATACGTTTACAAACGCTACTAGTCGGAAGAGCTGCGTGAACTCTTTTAGGCCCAATAACGCTGTGGCGTGTTCGCCGAGACGTGTCTCTCTTGTCGAGCATCTCATGTAACCCAGTGACGTCACTTTGGACAGCAAGAATACTTAAGGATGTTCCAGCAGACCATCATCTGTCGTGCAACTTGGCGATAGCTGAGAAATACCCAACTGAAAGTTCAAGGCATTATAACTGCTCAGCACAGTTTGATGTCTCAGGACTCTGCAAGTATTGCATTAAAATTTGGGGTAACGTTCGTCACTCTTACTACCAACATATGTTACCACGTGACCACGGACATGTTAACAACGAAAGAAAAGCATCAGTACAACATTCGCTTAGCGCTCACACCGAACTGTGCCAAGCATCGACTCACTTAGCAACTGCTTCGTTTCTCGCAAGAAAGTCTATATTTAGAATTTGAGAAGAAAATGTCGCTGCTTCTCAATACGACAATGCTGGACATTATTCCTCCACTGTCCGTAATATAATACCTACATATTTTTGGATGTCAGCGTGACGGTGACGCATTTTTCATTTTACTTCAATTTTCAACATTGCGATATAAAAGGAGACTCAATGATAATTATAAAAAAAGTTCTAAAAGTTTTTGATCCACACTCTTGCAGTTATCCACTTGGTCGACGTATTAGAAAATCGTAGTATAGCCATTAAACAGTAAAGATCGAACATATTCTCGTTCTAGGCTAACCAAATTCAAAAAAGAAAAATCAGCTTTCGTAAGCACTATCAGCTTCTTTTTTTAAAATTTTATTTTATCTATTTATTTAGTTTTGTTTTACTTTCGAGTTTCGAAAGAGGAAATGGGTCACTACCTCATAAAGTATTTAGCAACAAGAATTTTTCAGCTTTTAACAAGTCTTTTAGCTCCAAAGGGGGATTTATTCCTGAAGAAGTTAATTTTGGTATTTTCATTTCCTCTTACATGCAGAATTTTATATTTCGTACCTGGTAAATTGCAGCTGCATAAACGTCATGGCAAAAGAGTTCTTTTTTTTTTTCAGACAATTATGGCGATTTATGGCAAGCGTGACGGGGGCTACAAAGAGAGGAAAATTATAGTCACATTGGCGAAACTGAGACCTGAAAAGAGCAACAAGAATCCACCATCTTCAATTAAAATCACAAGCATAAAAAATGGAACAAAAATATATCTGTCAGTACACTTACTGTCAGTGTGAATCCAGTGTCACAAACCTCCCTAGTCAGCCCACAGGTCCGGCCGCGGTGGCCGAGGGGACTGAGCCGCTTCAGTCACCGTTTGCACGGCCACTGCGGCCGGGGGTTCGAATCCCCCCTCGAAAATGTTCAAATGTTCAAATGTTTGTAAAGCTTATTGGACTTAACTACGGGGTCATCAGTCCCTAAACTTACAAACTACTTATGAACTACTTACGAACTAGGACGGCACAAATATCCATGCCCGAGGGGGGATTCGAACCCCCGACCGTAGTGACCGTGCAGACCGTGACTGAAGCGCCTCAGTCCCCTCGGCCACCGCGGCCGGCAATCCCCCCTCGGGCATGGATATTTGTGCCGTCCTTAGTTGTAGCTAGTTCATAAGTAGTTTGTAAGTTTAGGGACTGATGACCCCGTAGTTAAGTCCCATAAGCTTAACAAACCTTTGAACCTTTTCAGCCCACAGGACGTGCTCTTCCTGGTCAGTCGCACGAGCCACGCGTGGTGTACCTCGATCAATATTCTCTGGTGCAACGGCTCCTGTCTTGGCAGCGTGGCAATACACAGAACCACATATTGGATCGCTCGGCTGTCTTTGGTCTGCACACTCCGTCTGCTATAGCCGCGCAGTCTCGCATCCATTACCATTCGCGAAACTGTTCGTAAAAGTCATATCTACCTGCTCGCGAAATGAATATGCGGTCATTTCTAATCTCTTTGGAAGCCAAACGGTAGCTATAGAGTTGATTTTACTGATAATCAGAAATTGTGAAAAATAGAGATATTTGAAGAGGTGAAGTTGTCTCAGTGACCGGGTCTTCCCTCCGTCTTAAATGCGTCTTTTACAGATTTCGGACGTTTTTACGATATTTTGTGTGTGAGTGGATGGATCCTCAAAAGAAACACACAGCACCGAGTGGTTTACAAATTGCTGATCAATGGATACTACTTTTTTTTGGAACCTGATCCGATTTCCATGCATCAGTTATAAGACTCGATCAGGGTAAAATTAATTGTTTTATAAGACGGACGAGTGTCGTTTTCGTCCTGGAATGAGCGCAGAATGAAGCACCATCTGGATTCTCTCTCAATCGCACCAAAACTCCAAATGTGCTCCACTTGGTTTTCAAGCTTACGTCCTCTGCTGTATTTCGTAGTTGCGGCATGAGACTCGTCAACCTGGACGATCTTTTTGACACCGCCAATAGGTATACTATCGTTTCTTACGGTCACATAACATACCGCGTGGTAACCACTGTAATAATCATAAACGGTGTACTAGAAACCTAACTTCCTGACGCGTTTCGTGCGTATATTTCGTTATCCAACAGTAAGCAATTAGTATACTTTCCTCAGTACTTAATTTCGCATTAACAGACCAGATGTTACGAATCGACGATCTTTTCTTACATTGCGTACAATTCAGTTCAAATGATATTTTCTTGTACAGTTTCACACTCGCTTTGCTGTAGCTGGCTACACATGTCAGAGTCACAATCCGATTGAAACCAATAGTCCTAAAAAATTCTAAAGATTTCTCAGCGGAGGAAATTCGAGAAATTAACGCACACCACGACAAGTTATCACTCATGTCACTTTACACAGTTTACAGCAACATCCATAATCACTACTGCGACAGTCACTCGTTCTATGTACTAGTATATTTCTTCCGCTTAGATTTTCAACGGTTCTTGGATATAATCGAATATCATGTCATGCCTGTAGGGAGCAGTTTCAGTTAACGTACCATCTGTAGTTCATGTACACAATTAACGCGTTCAAGACGAATGTAAGTCTCCATGGAAACAAAAGACCATCAAAGATACAATGAGTCAAACTGTTGTACAGTTACCGCGGTAACTACCTCCACACACACACACAGGGCAATCAGTATTTCCTTCCCATTGAAGTGTTTAGGCGCATTACTAATGTTCCACCTGGTACTCATTCCGAGTCTTTTTATCTAGGTTTTATGCAACCCCCTCTATTTAATAGTACCGCTTCTAGCGTTCAATATTCCTGAGTGACTCCCGTTTATAAGAAAGGTAAGTGGACATTAATATTAGTTTTCTGTAGAATTCTTGAACGTATTCTCAGTTCTAATATAATAAATTTGCTTGAGACGGAAGAAGCTTCGCTCCTGTGAAAGTTAGCTTCTCCTTTTTTCACATGCCATCTTGAGAACCATTGATGACGAGCTAGGGCAAACTGCCTGTCCCTTGATTTCCAAAGGGCGTTTGACGCAGTGCCGCAGTGCAAGTACTAATTAAGGTAAGAACATGTGGAATATGTTCGCAGATACGCGATTGGCTCGTTCTTACGTAATAGAACCCAGTACGTTGTCCTCGATGGCGAGTGTTCATCAGTGATTGGGGTAGCGTCAGGAGTGCCCCACGGAAATATGATAGGACCGTTATTATTTTGCATCTATATACATGATCTGATGGACGGATTGAGTTGCAATCTGTGGGTGCTTGCTGACGATGTTGTGGCGTACAGAAAGGTGCAGTAAATGAGTGACTGCAACAGGATGCTAGATGAGGAGTGTGAGGAATGGCAGATAGCTCTAAATGTAGAAAACTGTAACGTGATGCAGATGAGTAGGAAAAACAATTCCATAGTGTTAGAATTAGTAGCGAGTTCCTTGACAAAGCCGATTAAATATCTAGGCATAACGATACAGAGCGATATTAAACGAAACGAGCATATAAGTACAGTTACTTCGGTGTATAATATGGTTCATCGGTAAAGTAGACCGAATATAAAACGTTTTTTGCGATTTCGTATTGTTTCTCAAGCATTTGGAATCCCCACTAGATCGGTTCAAAGGAAGACATGGAAGCCAATCAGAGGAGGGCTGCTAAGTTTGTTATTGGGAGAGTGTTAGTTACGGAGATGCGTAGGGAACTCAAATGGGAATATCTGGCGGGCAAGTCACTTTCTTTTCGAGGAAATTTAGGAGGTCGAACTTCGAAGTTGACATCACTAAAATTCTACAGCTGGCAACTTAACATTTCGCGTAGGGACCACAAAGACAAAAGAACAGAAATTAGGGCTCGTACAGTGGCATGCAGGCATTCGTTATTCCTTCGCTCTATTTGGTACAGAAAAGGAAATAAATTCTAAATATTGAAACATTTGACGTTTCGGGGCGATGAAATAAATTCAACGGCGAAGTTGGAAATTTGTGCTGGACCGGAATTCGTACGCGGATTTCCTGCTTCGGGCCTGCGGTCGCCTTAACCAATGAGGCTATCCAGATACGCTTACCTTGCCACCGAAATTCTGAACTTTTAGCCCCCTGCCCACTGAGTCCTCTTGCTCGAAGCCTATACTGGATTCCCGCAAGGGATCAAGCGTTTGAACGCGTCCGCAATGAAATTGTCAATTGCCTGTTGGTGTCATATTTTACAACTATCGCGTCTGTTATTTCCGACATAATTGAAAAAGGAAATGACCAACAGTGGTACCAGATATTCCGTTGGTGCGGCCGGAGATGGTGTGTGTGTGTGTGTGTATTTGTTTGAGTGACTATGAATGTTTTTTTTTTTTTTTTTTTTTTTTTTTTTGTTTTTTTTTTTTTTTGTTTTTTTTTGGACGAAGTCCTTGCCCGAAAATTTAAGTTTGGTGAATGTGATCGTCTATTTGTCGTGCCTGTCAGCGGCTAAGCAAACGTCTTTACGGTGAATTGTTATCTGTCTTCCATTATTGAGATTCAGTGGCGGATGGTGCTTCAGTTGACTGGGGGTTCACTTCTTTGAGTGCCAATCTTGATAGTGGCGCCAGTCTCGCCCCCCCCCCTCCCTCCTCGGCGCGTCGATGTTTCGGCACCCCTCCCCCCCCCCCCCCCCGGTTCCTTTCGGCGTCCAAAGAGCCAATTTGGCGCACCTCTGCGAGTGGCGCACAAACGTCCGAAGACATGTGGCAAGTCACAACACAAAATTCATCGTTGTTACCGTATCTGTGAAAAAGAAGATTGGGTTTAAAAAAAATTCTTGAAGTCAGTCTCGAACCCAATATCTCTGATTCCGCGACTATCTTGTTAGGTTCATTATTATTCATGATCGGATCTACTGAAGGCTTTTACAGTTGATGCTACACAAAAAATAAATAAATAAAAATAAAACCTAGGAATTCAGACTTAAACTGGAAAGAACACGTAGATAATGTCATGGGAGGCGAACCAAAGACTGAGTTTTATTGGCAGAACTCGGAAAAGATGCAACAGAACTACTAAAGAGGCTGCATACACTACGCTTGTTCGTCCTTGTTTGGAGTATTGCTGCCCAGTGTGGGGTTCTTTTCAGGTGGGTTAGACGGAGGATATCGAAAGAGTCGAAAGCAGGGCAGCTCGTTTCGTATTGTCACGATACAGGGGAGACAGCGTTACAGAAATGATACAGGATCTGGGATGGGAATCATTACAACAACGGCGCTTGTCGCTGCAGCGTGAGCTACTTACGAAACTCCAATCGCCAACATTCTCCTCCGAATGCGATAATATATTATTGACTCCCACTTACATAGACAGAAATGATCATCAGAATAAAATACGAGAAATCAGAGCTCGAACAGAGGGATTCAGGTGTTCTTTCTTCCCGCGCGCTATTCGAGAATGTAATAGGAGATAAACAGTATAAAGGTGGTTCGATGAATCCTCTGTCAGGCACTTAAATGTGATTTGTAGAGTATCGTATGTAGATGTAGATCGTCTTTAATTTGTAGTTATACGATATTTCACAAAATATGACGTGTTTTGATAAAAATCAATGCGCCAAAAACAAATATGAAGGGCGGATGCTGCTTTAATGGAGGATTTGTTGATGCGCAAGGCGAGGTGCGCAAAAGCTCCGTTGTCTTTGTTTCGGGACCATTCGTGCGTAACCGCCAGAGCTCGAGTATCCAGGAGCTGACTTCTCTACCAGCTCCAACGCCAATGTTAAAAGCGGCGTTTCCCCTCGCCCCTTACTGCCGCGGAAGCGCCCATACGCTCCCTCCAGGGGGTTCAGAAGAGAATTTGAGCCTCAGCCGCGCATGCGCATTGCACCGCAGCGCTACAACTTGTATATGAGCTGTCTCCGCGACGTAAAACGTTTCTCGTGCAATAGAAAGACTTTGAAAGTGCATATAAAATGATCTGATAGAAGAACGAAACGAAGAATGATAGTTTGAAACATTTTTTTTTTTTTTTTTTCACGACGAGCTTTTTTGCGGGGGTTCCCAAAATCAGTGAACACATAGGACGCACCGCCACTGTTGAGATTTCAGATTTATATTTTTTGGGGCTTCTACAGTTTATAGCGCCTTAAAAATTCCGAAATACGGTGGTATTTTGAATGAGCTTCTCCACTTCATATTGCAACAGGACTGGTTGATGTGTGTGTAACGGGGCTACTTAATATGTGTGTGTGCGTGTGTTGCCTTCAGTACTAACAGGGGCTACAAAAATGAAAGATCGTTTCGGGCTACTAAAATTGTGGATCTGTCTGTAATACTACTAGGAGAGTAACTTGACAATTAGTGCGCAACGTAATGCTGACCTACGTAAGGCAAGTTTGGGCACATCGAAACTTAAGCTATCTGACTGCAATATTAGAAGGATTAAAAAGATGCAAAATCTTGGTTGGCTGATAGTCACTTTACGAGAACAATAAAAGAATGTCCGTACTGTGTTGTACTCGTTGGCCCTGTCTTAGTATTACTATACAATCTGTCTGCATACACAAATAATGAATGCCGGCCGCGGTGGCCGAGGCGACTGAGGCGCTCCAGTCACGGTCTGTACGGCCACTACGGTCGGGCACGGATATTTGTGCCGTCCTTAGTCTTAGTTAGTTCATAAGTAGTTTGTAGGTTTAGGGACTGATGGCCCCGTAGTTAAGTCCCGTAAGCTATACAAACATTTGAAACATTTTGAAATAATGAATGCGTGCAAGAAATATTATTTTGCTGTAAAAAGAGAAGTGTTACCTCGCTTCACACCAACTCACATTCATCACTTCATATCGTTCATGTCACCCATTTGCTACAATGTACTTAATTACCATTAACTTACAATCAGTTACAGCGTCAAGAATAAACACAAACAAAATTAAACCAATCAAAGTGAATAAATCTGTATTAAAGAAAATTAGAAAATTAACAATCAGCAAATTCGACACGAGTAATAAACTATAAAATTGAAGAATGTGCATGTTATTGTGAAGTCGTGCAATGATGCAGTTTCTAAAACAGGAATGCAGCGCTACCCTTAGGAAAGGATTAATTATAAAAGAGCAAAAAGAGAAAGGAACTGCTTTTTTATTATTACGTTTGGTTAATGCCCTATCCATGTTATTACAACAATTACAGTGACGAGCCACGAATTAATCAAGGTTGTGTATAGGTTCCTACTGAATGGAAAGTGATATAAAATAAAATAAAATGAAATGAGCGACGTTGCACAATGCGAAAAACATTTAAAGTAAATTACCAAAAAATTAGCAGCATCATGAAGAACTCCGGGCTGTGTCCACCGCGAGCTCCAGTGCAACCGTCACGCTCCGCTACTACTCTCCGACTCCCCGCGCGGCAACACCGACCAAACCCCGCCTACCGGTCGTCAAAGATAATCATTGCGGGCCCAACAAAGATGTTTATATACATGTTGTCGCCAACATATATAATCCCAAAACTTAAGGTGGGAAATTTTCATTCAGTAGCCACCTTACAATCTAATATATAAAGCAGAGTGTCGCTATATTTGTACGTGTTGCATACAAATCTACAGTTTTGTTCCAATCTTTATGAAATTCTGTACACATAATCTTCAATCCATGAGAACGATCGCCGTAAGTGTAAACAATGAGATGCGCAGAAAACTGCTGCATTTAGCGACAATTCTGCTCATTTTCCCCTAAACCACTGGGCCGATTTCACCCAAATTTGGTACACAGATTCCTTTCCGTGAGGTACAATTGCTGCAGGGTTCAGAATCGTATAAGACACATGATTCAGGAGATTGACGTCATAAACAATAGGATTTGCAAGAAACTGCCACATAGTGCGGCGAGACTTTATAAAAACGCTATACGAGAATCAGAGTACGTAGCGTCTTGCAACAAACTATACATAATTTCAAACCTTTATTAAACTTTTTCTCGCTAGCAACCATAGTAAAATGATGAACGGAAAAAAGTTTCTCGCTTACTACTTTTCCGCTGTTTATGGAGTAAAACTACGGCTCTCGGTATGACGTTACAATTTATAATTTGAACAATACAAATTGTAACGACAGGAAATTTTACAGACAGTACACACATATATAGTTGAATGTAGCTTCTAAATTGTATCAGATTCCGACATGTAGTTCATGAGATATGAACACTTAAACAGTAACGCTTATGAAAAATCCCACCATCACGCACCAAGTTTTAATCTATAACTTCTTTACTACTAAATTGTATTCCAAAGAGATTTTGCAGACATACAGGACTTATACAAATGAATACATACCTGAAAAATTTTACAATTCTACAACATATAACTTAAGAAATATGAGATCGTACGCATTATATGTCATTTGTATTTTGATCACTATCTTTCTTTGTTTGGATTCTCCATTTAAAATACAATGTACATCATGCGAGACAGCCTTGTAGGAGAAGTACTAACTCAGAGCAGGAATAAATAAATAAATACCCGGGCAAAGCCGGGTTCCCAGCTAATATAAAGTACCCAATTATTTCGTGGTTATGTTTATACTACGAAGCCGCTTGACAGCGCTGGAGTTGCGGAATCGCGAAAAATCGCTGGGAGTTTGGGGAAACACTTTGGACGCCAGGCCTCCGCGTATGCGAGTCCGCCCGTCCGCCTGATTGTAGGTGGCTCGGCTCAGCCAGGCGCGGTCGAGTTACGGGCAGGTGGCGGAGCGTGAGAGCGCCTCTGCCTGGCGAGGCGGCCAGCGCTGCTACAGCCGGGACGGCCGCCGCTGCCTGCTCCGGGCCAGGCCGCGCGCATCGGATCCGATCGGCTCGGGTTGTGGCGGAAGAAAGCGATCAGGCGGGTAACTGAAGGCGGGTTATTGGATGTTGGGTAACGCTAGCTGCCGGCGCCGTTACGTAAGACCGCCGCGCCGCATCCACCTGCGCCGTCCGTTTGCCGCTCCGCCGCGTCTCCCCCCTGCCCGTTTCTTCCCTGAAGGGTCGCCGAGCGAAACCCGCCTCAAACAGCTGACGCCTCCACATCGCTAGCAGACGGGGCTGTCGGTGTAGCGCGGGCAGTTTTCCGCAGTAAATATGAAGTTATACAAAATGCCTTTGACACTGTTTGGATGCATCATGGCCGATTTTTACGTGTGGAACATAACATGCTACGGCGCGTACGCGGATGCGATGAGGCACGTGGAAATCATTTCAACACACACTGTTACTGTGCCTGCATGGTACAGCTCGTATTAGACAGCAGTCTCTGTAACAAAGTGTGAGGGTTTTTTTTTTTTTTTTTTTTTTTTTACATCTTATTGGACTTAACTACGGGGCTACGGAGTCATCAGTCCCTAAACTTACAAACTACTTATGAACTACTTACGAACTAGGACGGCACAAATATCCATGCCCCCGAGGGGGGATTCGAACCCCCGACCGTAGTGGCCGTGCAGATCGTGACTGAAGCGCCTCAGTCCACGCGGCCATCGCGGCCGGCAAAATCTGGTCTCGCCCGGGTACGTAATTGTACCAGAGCTACGTCATCTCTCCTTCCCTTTTCTCTTACTCTGTGAACATCCTCTTTCCCTCTTTGTCGATCTCCTTTTCTACCCTCTCTCTCCCTCTGCTCATCTCCCCCTTTTCCCTCTTTGTTTTCACCTGCTTCTAGCCCTATCTTTCTCCATCCCCACCTCCCCGTCTATCAACCTGTGCCTCCTCTTCCGCCTCCTTCCTCCCCTTTATCTACCCATACAATCTTCCCCTCTTACGCACCTCCCCTTCCTTCAATCACCTAGAGTCCTCTGTTACTCTCTTGCCTCCCGTTTACATGAAAAAATAAATACTAATGACAAATTTCATGGGAATCGGACAAACGATGTGGAAGTCTGGATTACCCTTCTCCATGTGGAAAAATATGCAGTAAGTGACATTTCTCTTGTTTTTAAGGTGAAGTCTGCAGAACTGCATCGAGATCGGAATAAAAATGTGGACTGGTGTCGAAGTCTAAAGCAAGGTTTCCTCCGTCACGCACCGTACAAACGCTTATGTAGTTAGTGCCCTTTCTGTTGTTTTGAAGGTAAAGTGTGCGAAATTTTATCGCAATTAGATGAACGATATGGCAGCACATAAAATACAGATCTAATCCGATATTATAAAAATTATAAATTGCAAATACTCCGATTTTTCAGCGCTACCTACCGGATTCAATTGTGAATATAAACCATCCAGGAGCCCCACTCAAACGCACACACAAAATTTCACCAATATCAATCCTGCGGTTCAGAAGGAATTCAATGACATACACACGGTTCTGTCAATACGTTTACGTCGTCTGTTTTTGCCACACGCATTTTTGAGGTTAGATTTTTTCGCGGCCTTTTACTGAAGCAGCACGATTAGGAGTAAAAAGAAATACAATACAAATTTTAAATCGCGCGTATGTTGTATGTGAAATTCGAAAACAATTGTAAAGTAAAGTAATTGTTGCATCAAAGAAAAAGTTGAAATCGAAACATGGCACAGTCTATTAGTTTCTTACCCAAGGTACATAGGCAAACGTTAAGATCCACGTTATGGTCCTGGTAAAAAGGTAAAGCAGTCAACAATCCGAATAATGGTTTAAACACCTCCTGTTTCGAGGTGGTATGCCGTTGCCTTCCTTCGACCTTCGAACTACTGACTTATCCTGCCTTAAGAAGGTTAGGTATGGTTAAACAAGAGGCGTTTTTTATTTATCTTTTATTTGTTTAGTACATGAGGGCGAGTAGCGCCCGAATCTCCGGTTAAGTAACACTCAGCATCACTTTATCTCACAGCTAGCGAGTTCTCATTGGCCAGAGACAATTTCTGCGTGTCTAAATAAGGACTTGTGCCAGTTACAGAGGGACCTGCAGTATAAAGTGGGTTCTGAACCTCGAAACTACTCGATATTATTCACATTACCAGAGGGGAAAGAAGTGGAAAGTGACAAGTAAAAACTTAGGACCAGGCGGACGTCAAACCCGCGGCCTTTGAATGGATAGTCTAGTACTCTACCACTGTGCTACCGAGTGAGTAACTGTTCATTAAAACTGCAGCTCTGTCCATAATAATGCAATCTTTCAATCTGGGACAGCCAGATAACGTCACGTCGCGCGGGAATGGCCGTGAGGTCTAAAGCGCCTTGCTGCGGAGTGCGCAGCTACTCCCCGTCGGAGTTTCGAGTCATCCCTAGGGCATGGAAGTGTATGTCGTCCTTAGCGTAAGATAGTTTAAGTAGTTTGTAAGTCTAGGCACTGATGACAACTGAAATTTGGTCCCAAAGCTTTACAAACATTTCCTTTCCGAGATGACGTCACAAGGTCAACACCATAAAAACCTCGTCTCTGATAATCAACGTTAGTTTCCTGCTTTGATCGTGGTTCACTTCCTCACAAAACACTGTATTTTTCCGTCGTATACCAGGAAGATCCGGAAGACTGTGAAACGTCGACGCAGAGCCCGAACGCCTAAACGCTTCCACTCGAGCGCTCGCTCATTCATGCCTGCCCATTCTTCCTCGACTCGAGTCGGCTGGTCGGTCGATTGATTGATATAATTGCAGGGCAGACGGCGGTGCAGCGTTCTCGGCCCACAGGAAACGAAATCACAGAGCGTCGCTGCTCTTCTAAAGCCTGAGTTTCTCGGCTTGCCCCCAAATGCAGAAGAACACGCGAAGCTGTAGCTATGGGCGGTCACAAAAAAATATCATTTCTAAGATTATCCTCTAGATGGAACAATTTTTTTGTGGCCGCCCTGTCTTTGTGAACATTTCGAGCATCTCAACCCTGCCTGTTTCCGTTTCATTTGGCTATAATGCTCCTATTCAAGAAGAAACATGAAAATTAACAGTTGTCAGAGCCAACGGCCATCTGTGGATACGTATAAAACAAAAGCAGTACCTATTTCGAACACATCACGCATTAATAATTACTTATTAATAAAAAAACAAGCGCCGTTTTGTACCATCTGTGACTAAAATCTCGCTTTTATACCGTGTATCCGGTCTTTTATATCCGGTTATCATTTTAAAAATTATTTTGATTTTTCTCCTTCAGTTAACACTGTTTATATCATTTAAAACTAAATTTATTACTTTTTTAAATAAAAGGAATGAACTTAACCCCTTCAGACCTAATTTTTTTCTCTATGAAGGAAATTATTTTTAAAGCTGTAATACATTTACGTTAAATTTTCAGTGATTTTAGAAGCAAGATTTATGCAATTATATGCACCCATTTTCATACTTCAACACTGCGTATACTGAAAAACAAGGCTTTTTTTACGGACTAAAATAATTAATTTTGTAGAACCAACAGCTGTACTCAATAAACTGAGCATTCAATAACTACATCGCAAAATAACAATTTCTACTTTCAGTTATACAGTGGAATACAAGTAACCCACAATTTCCGTGTTCTTTGAAGTTCACACACTGCTGCGCAGTGCAACACTCGTTTCTTAATATTTTTATAGTGATCTTCCGCGGGTGGCAGTAATTGTGCACGATGAAATTATTAAACACTCAGGTGTCGTATACATGTTCTTTCCATTTAGAAGAAATGCTTCTGAACCATATTAGACACCGTAGAAGTTATGTAAACATTTGTAGCCAGAGGGTCCGAAAGTGTTAATAGTATGAGGTCGAAGCAGTAAGAGCATCAAGCTGACACACTATTGTGTTTCGTGCTACATAAATGCGTAAAAGAAGGGACTGATTGGTAGAACACATTCTTAGACATCATAGAATCATGAATGTAGTACAGAGGGAAGTGCGAGGGGTAAAAATCGCAGAGAGGGACCAAGAGACGAATATAGTAATCTGGTTCAAGTAGATGTAGGTTACCGTTCTTGTGAAGATAAGAAGGTTGCTCAGGATAGAGTGAAGGGCTGCATCCAGACTGAATACCACAACAACAAATACCTGTTCTGTATGATTTATTCTTCTTCTGCTCCCATCTTAATGGAGAGTATTCTACATCTACGTCTGCAAATTACATTTAGGTGCGTGCCGGAGGTTTTATAACCGCTTTCACAATATTCCTCTTCCGTTCCACTCTCTAGTTGTGAGCGGTAACACCAAAATCTTTCCGATTTCTATTTGATTTATTTTATTATGATTATCGGTTTTCCTTATGTAGTTGTGTGCTAACAAAATATGTTCGCTTTCGGAGGAGAAAGTTTGTGAATTAATTTCGTCAAAAAAATCTCATTGGCGCTAATACAACTAACAAAGAGTTTTATTTTAACGCTTTCCACCCCAATTCATGCATCTTTTCTGTAACACTCTTTCCTCTGTATCGATCGGAACTGCGTCATGCTATGTGATTTGTTCATTTGTGATGACATAAAAGTGTTAAAATACAGATATTGAACTTTAGCCCCTAAGCCGAGAAATTTAGCATCCTGAAATACTACCGTTAGTGCGTCAATTTAGTGTCTCAGACCTTATTTAGAAGTGTGGAAGTGGTGAATTAATTTGCCATTGCCGGCCGCGGTGGCCGAGGAGACTGAGGCGCTTCAGTCACGGTCTGCAAGGCCACTACGGTCGGGGGTTCGAATCCCCCCTCGGGCATGGATATTTGTGCCGTCCTAGTCCGTAAGTAGTTCATAAGTAGTTTGTAAGTTTAGGGGCTGATGACCCTGTAGTTAAGTCCGTAAGTTTTACGAACATTTGAATTTGCCATTCATGAAATATTCGGAAATCAGTTTAGAGAAACAGATTACCAAAGAGATTTTCTCAGAACTGAATTGGACCCTATTTTGACCAAATATAGTTAACCAAATATTTTCTGGTCCGCAGACATACAGTAATATTTATAATGTGTTCTGGACACAACGCTGCGCGACCTTTGTCAGTCAGCGATTATTAAGCAGATACTAAAATTGAATGTCTCTGGTTCCGTATTTACCGAGCGAACTGGAGCGGTGGTAACACAATGAACTCACATCCCCGAGGTCGACGAATCAAGCCCGTCTCCTTCCATCCGGATTTAGGTGTTCCGTGATTTTCCTATATCACTCCAGGTGAATGCCGGAATGGTTCCTCACAAAGGGAACGACCAATTCAATCCGGCCCGTGGAAGAAATTTACCGACGGGACTGAGGCGCTTGAAAATGAACGAGGACCTACTGAAAATCGTGAGCAACCCGTTGTTAAAATTCAAATTTCAATAATGTAGAGCTAACGAACGTAAGATGGTAATCTATGAACTTTATACTACGTGTTGTCATGTTCTAACGTCATTAGCTTCTACCACATGATAAGAAGCTGTAGTTGTAAAATAGTGGACATCAGTGTTTCCTTCTACAGAGCGCTGTCATTGAATTCCCGTTCAAATAGGAACAATCATACGCTGACATTCACCTCACACCTGAACGTGGGTATGGAGATGTTTGCATGAGCGCAAGCAGTGTTAGAAAATGGGTGAAACATTTCAAAGATGGAAACAACAGCATCCAAGATGAACCTCGTGGCGGTCACTCACCCACTGCCTCTATCTAAATGCTCTAAAACTGTGCCAGATACTTTTATGCTTCTATCTGTAGAATCAGTCGCTGCCTCTGTATTTTGGTTTTTTGGGTATTGATGGTCAAGCCAAAACGATCATTCATATTTTAAAGCAGTTGACTGACTGTTGCATTTCTCCTACAGAAAATGCGGATGATGCAGCATCATCAGCATTTTGCATCTCGGTAATGTTAGTAAGCATGCGTTTCGGTTTTAGAGCCAAGTCTTCCAAGATTATACAGCCCTCCATCGAAACGATAACTAATTTCAATGCCTGAGTTATTGCTGGCTATTTCTTGGAGCATGGCTACAGGTGCAGTGAAAAGAGTGTTGGGGCTAGTACACAGCCTTGTTTCAGTCCACGTGTGATAATAAATGGTTCTGTTAACTTACTATCATAGATAACGCCCAGTCATACCACCATGGAGCTCTCCTACCAGAACAACAATGTGCTGTGGGCATCCAGATTGATGACTGAAACTAAATACTGCTCAACACAACACATTTGGAATGGCTGAACTGTACTTTATACCCCACAGGACTCTTGTACGGTAATTATCGACAATATTGCGTGAAATACATTGCGGTATTGGATCACGAATGTTCCGTTTTTTTCTCTCAGTTCTATTTACGGAATCATTTGCAGCGCTAAGGCCGCGGTGGAGTAGCCCAGCGGTCTAAGGCGCCTCGCTGCAGAGCGCGCGGTTACTCGCCGTCGGAGGTTCGAGTCCTCCCTGGGGCATGGGTGTGTGTTGTTTTTCCTTAGGTTAGTTTACCTTAGTTTAAGTAGTTTGTAAGCTACGGACTGATGACCACGCAGTTTGGTCCGATAGATTTACAAACATTTAGCAGCTCTAAGTGATGTTCGAGTGCGGCTCCGTAGCACAGTGGTAGCGTGCCGGACTACAAATCCGAAGGTCGCGGGTTCGATCTCCGCCAGGTCCTAGGATTTTTATCTGTCACTTTCCACTTCTTTCATCTCTGGCAATGTTGCTAATATGAAAAATACCAAGTAGCACCGTGGTTCGGAACCCACGTTAAACTGTAGGTCCCCTATAACTGGCTGGGTAATTCAGTTCGAAGGTTGGAGGAAGGCAACGGCATACCACCTCCAATCAGGACCATGCCTAGTAAAGCGCTGTAGTGTTCAAACCAATCTTCTGATTGTTGACTGCTTTACCTTTCAGGAGGAAGCGCTGTGGTGTTCGAACCAATCTTCGGATTGTTGACTGCTTTTTTAAGTGATGTTCGAACCGTAACTCTTGCTCAAAAGAAGGCCTGTAGTGGAAATTCGGTCAACAAATCACTGTTTAAGATTATTACACAACGAGAAGAAATTTTTTCCTTCGATTAAAAGTGATATATCCACCCAGGATCATACCGAGGACCTCCCGGTGTTGGCCGGATGTGATAACTACAAAGAAAACATACTCGACGGCGGCTAAAAAAATAATATCCATAGTGTTTTTCATTGAAATTCAGAATTCGTACTTTAGCATCATATAATTATGGGTTTCGATAGATGATTGCACAATAGGCAGCAGGTAAAGAGCTGCTCATTGACGTAAGTAACTTCAGGTATCGCGAAACACGCTTAATGTCGTTTCTGAGACGTTGGGAGAAACCAGCAGGAAAGATATGTTTGCCGTGACGTCTGAGAACGATGGTCACGATCATATGACCGCTGCTGTCAGATTACTCGAATAAGTAGAGTAAAAGGTATTATTATGGGCTACCACTTCATTTTTAAACCATAAATTCCAAAATTGACAGTGAAATTTGCTGAAAACCTCAAAAAATAATCTTTATGATGTTATAAAAAAGCCAAACACATATGTTTTAGTTTAAATCATTATGCAACTTTAATATGGAAACATGTTTACAAAATTGACATATTGTGAGATATTGTTAATGTGGTGGTAATATGGGCTACCCTATAAACACACAAAAAAGTCAATTTTATTTCCTGTTGATTTTTTAGAGTAATTGGAAAATAGCAAACCCTTTATACTGGGACATGTTTACCATAAGTTTTTCATTTAGGGTTGGCAGAAATCACAAATATAATATTCCGTTTCACAGCCAGCACACTCGTTGTGCGCCCAAATCTCGCACATTAGGCAGTGGATCCATAGCTCTTCTTTAGTGTCTTCGGAATATAACTTCTCACAAAAAAGGCAGGCTTTTCAACACCAACACTGGGCTCTAGAACTGACTCCCCAGAATCTATCGATCCTTCCTCTGAACTCTCGGTTGATGACTGTAGGTCGATGGTCAATTTTCGCTTCACTGATGGAGTTTTCCTTTTTATTCCGTGTTTCTTTGTTTTGTCAAAACCTGGCGATTGTCCATATTACCACCCTAGTACTCTTGGAAGGTGAAACGTCGCTATCAGTTATAAACAAACTTTAATTAACCAACTTCAGGAGCATTAGAGAGCTAAATATTTATATAATATGTAGTTAAGAAGTTAACAGCTAACTACGCATTGGCAGTACTTCTAATGTAACTGTCATTTCTTACCTTTCAAAGTTTTGAAATGAGAAAAATCACGAAACATCTCACCACTAACATTCCACGTAACTGACTGCGGCAGCACATTCTGTGGCGTTTGTACAAACTAGCTACTACTATTTACTGAGGTTGTCACTAGAATGTGCAGGCTTGTTAGTCAGATATTAAGCTAGCCCATATTGCAACCACTAGCCCATAATACCACCTTTGCCTCTATGAGAAACATGTCGCATATCTTTATCACCTACATGAATTCTTTTTTATCGGAGTTGTCAGAACTTTTGGGGCGAGGAAGCTGGGGGTCCAAATTGCTACGTCGGACTTACGTATCTGTAAAACGAGACCTAGAAGAATCTATAGGTTATCGAAGGCTCCATCCTGCAAATTTCATTCTTCACTGTGCCCAGCGTGTCGCACAACACCAACACTACCCATTCGCCGGTAATTAACAATCGCCGTCACACTTTGACGGCCTGTCTGTATAGACCTATAAACATTTCACGCACTTTTGGATACACCCCGACTCGATAATGGCTGGTTGGTAATTGTTAATAACCGAATGACAGCCTAAACATGTATTTTGATATGAACGTATCCTAATGAATAAGGGCTGATCAGTTCTTAAATCGTTACGGGAGTTGTTTCAGCATGATTTCTCTTAATATTAATGAACCACGGGTTTAGCATTAAAGTGAAGGAAATTTACACTTCATTAGACACCAATGAGGCAGTCACCACCTTCGCATGGCAGTTCTGATGACGGGTACTCTCGACACAGGTCACTGTATGGAACATACCGTCACACGCAGCTTCAACAATTTGCCTCACTGCATTACAATGTGACCGGCGCGGTAGACATGACCCCATTTTGATTACACATTGTAGCATGTAGTCACTTTCTGGTAAAACACTGTCACTATCTTGGTATATTACACTAGCCGAATATGGTGAGGCTCAACCCAACGGCGATGGGGACGCATACTGAGCCGGTAAACACTAGACTTGTGGCGATTTGTCCATCTGAACGAATACAAATAAAGAAACGTAAGACTCGAATCGTGGTACGGGCGAATCGTCGTTCAAAAGAATCGTCTGTCTCATGACGATTCCAAGTTACGATTCATGCTATGAAGGCAACTGACGAATTGTATCGAATGATCACGAACGCCATAGACCAGAGAAGAGGAAGACGCGTGTGGATAACGTCTTGCATTGTATACTTTCTGAAGCTTCTAAAAAAATGTTCAAATGTTTGCATAGTCTATGGGACTTAATTACGGGGTCATCAGTCCCTAAACTTACAAACTACTTACGAACTAGGACGGCACAAATATCCATGCCCGAGGGGCGATTCGAACCCCCGACCGTAGTGGCCGTGCAGACCGTGACTGGACCGCTTTAGTCCCCTCGGCCACTGCGACCGGCCTGAAGCTTCTACTACTGAACAGTAGCATAGCACTGATCGAGGAAGAATGACTTATTAATAAAAAGCGAGACTATTGCAATGATGTTTGTCTCCTATTTTAAATTTATATCGCAGAGTTTGCCATTTTTACAATTTGCAACAGTTATTGACATAACATGCAACTTTTCTAAGTCTTGAAATGTTCAAATGTTCCTAAATCTATCGGACCAAACTGCGTGGTCATCAGTCCGTAGCTTACAAACTACTTAAACTAAGCTAACGTAACCTAAGGACAACACACACACCCATGCCCCAGGTAGGACTCGAACCACCGACGACGAGCAACCACGCGCTCTGCAGCGAGGCGATTTAGACCGCTCGGCTACTCCACGGCGGCCAAAGTCTTATGTTAATAGACGACTTGCGCATAATAGTTCGCGATCGGGAGCGCTCACTTTAGTTCGCGGTTCTGCGGCGAATTAGTTCGTTCTTTTCGTTCGTCCGCTCCCAGTGACGGCTGAGCGGCGTGGTCTGCCCATTACTTGGAGGGAGAAGTTCCCCCACCTAGCTGCTTCATGCGCTTGCCGCTTGAGCCGCTAACGACATCACGCAAACCAAAAGAAACAGTTTGTGGATAATTTCTCGCGTTTAAGTTTAGTGTTATCTCTATATCTTGGCATTATGGAATTTTTTAGTCAGATATTGCGGCGTGCAGAACAAAACAGAAATTTTGTAGCACTGAACTATGTAATCTAGCAGGCAGACGCTCACCTCGAAATGGGTCTCATCAACAGAAGGCAAACACGTGATTTTTTAATTCTGCTGCGCGCCCTCTCGATATTGCCCGTCGGCCTTCGAAAAAGAATCCAACGAACTAAGAAGCGAGATACGTTTGGCATAATAGTTCGCGACCGGTAACGCATGTTTTAGTTCGCGACCGATTGCACATATTTTAGTTCGCGACCGATTGCACATATTTCGCGAACGATCGCGCATATTTTAGTTTGCGGCCGATCGCGCATATTTTAGTTCGTGACCGATCGCGCATATTTTAGTTCGCGACGGTAGCTCTCCTCTTAGTTCGCAGCTCGGCCGCGAAGTTGGTCGCTGTTTTTGGTTCGTCTGCTCATTTCGACTTTTGCTACCGCTACTAAAAGAGCTCTTTCTTTTATTATGACAGCTTTCTTAAGATCAGTGTTGCCCAAGCGTATGCTATTACCCGTATTTTTGGGCAATTAGACATCAATTACTTAAGCAAATAAACCATGAATCACGCTATTCTGCGCGCTCTTGCTGTTCCCCGTCAGTCTTCGGAAAAGGAGCGGACGAACTAAGAGGCGAGGGATCTGAGAACTAGTTCGCGTAGTTCACCTGTGGGAACGCTTTTCGGAACTAGTTCGTTCGCGAACTACATAAGACTAGATCATAGGTATTTCCTTGTTATTTTTATAGGCCTACATCACAGAACAGGAACATAGCCACAAGCGCGGAAATAAGCGTTTTAATAGAGATAAAGCAGGAATTCCACTCCTTTCATTTCGTAAACAGTGTGATTCCAGGGTCAGATGCCGCCAACTGTCGCTGAAGCGCGTTACGACCGCGTGTAGCTCGCTGAGGCACACGTCCCGTATGCACTAGTCGCGCCGTCTCCGAGCTTTCAGTCGCACGTAGGACCAACGCCACCTAGAGAGAAGGCCGCGGCGCTCTCGTGTGACGTCAGGCAGAGTAGGTTGCGCGCACATAGCTGACTGGCTCGCTGCTTCGGCATAGGGGGCCGTACCCCAGCGGCTGCCCTGTCAGCTATGTGCGCGCAGCCTACTCTGCCTGACGTCACACGAGAGCGCCGCGGCCTTCTCTCTATTCACCGAAACGAGAGACGTACTGTAAACAGACTGAGGTGCGTGACCAGGGTGGACAAAACAGTGTCGCTCACTCAATTTCGCTGCATCCGTTTGAAGTGTAAGTTCGTTGTATGTTATGTTATATAGCAGTGATATTAGAAGCCAAACATTCAAAATTCATCTCTGTTAATACTTAATAAAGAGTGATTTTCCTCAGAAAATTTCCCAAATCCGCATCTCCGCTTGCCACAGCAAACACTTTGTCAAGTTCAACAGTTAGTATCAGAAGTCTTACGAAATATCACTTGCATTTGGTAATGTTCTGTTACGATAACATCCACGTGTTAGACCAAGAAATTGAGCAGTGTTTCCATGTATACGTGCATTGTAGTTTTTAAGTTTTTGTTCACTTGCAAATAGCGACAAGCTTTGCTGCAACTAGTTGTGAAATAAAACAAACTTCTATTTTACGTGATCTAGGCAGATATTTTTAAGAAGTATTTCAATTAAAGTAATTCTAGATCACTCTCCTACCGGCAAAAATTTCGGCTTTTATTAATGACTTTGTCAAGTGTTGGAAATTTCTTACGAAAAACTTTTTTTAGTATCACGTTTCAGTTAAAGTAATCTAGAAGTTCTGGAAGCTTCTGTCGTATTTATTCCTTTGTTTTTTTTTCCCTTGGAGACTCCAAAGAGTGTGTGCCTTTCTATTGACTGCTTCCATAACAATATAAGTCATTGACTGTTCTGGACACAACAGATACGTTTTATACACACTAGTAACCATGTGTTTCTCCAAAGAACTGTATTACTTATTCTTTGAACGCGTCTTGGACGTACTCAAATTGAAAGATGACATAATGAGATTACTCTTACGTGAAACCAGTGTGAGAGAGAAAGAGACACATAGACTATGAATGCTGAATGTTATTGTGTACACTAAAACTTACGTTTCTATTCCGTTTGACAATGTTGACTGGAATACACTCTTTCAAATCCTGAAGTCAGCAGGGGTAAACTACAGGAAAAGGAGAGTTATTTACAACTTGTACAAAAGCCAGACCGCAATTATTAGACTCGAAGGCCATGAAAGGAAAGCATCAGTTGGGAACGGAGTAAGACAGGGTTGTAGCCTTTCTCCGATGTTATTCAATTTGTACATCGAGCAGGCGGTGAAGGAAAGCAAGGAAACATTTGGAATAGGGATTAAAGTCCACGGGGAAGAAATGAAAACATTGTGTTTTGCTGATGAAATTGTAATTCTGTCAGAGACAGCAAAGGACCTGGAAGAGCAGTTGAATGGAATGGACAGTGTGTTGAAGAGAGCGTATAAAATGAACATTAACAAGAGCAAAACAAAAATAATGGAATGCGGTCTTAGAAAATCAGGCGATGCTGAAGGAATTAGATTAGGTAACGAAACAATGAAGGTGGTAGATGAGTATTGTTACTTGGGTAGTAAAATAACATGCGATTGTCGCAGTACAGAGGATATAAAATGCAGAATGGCAATGGGAAGAAAACCATTTTTGAAAAAGAGAAATTTGCTAACATCGAATATTAATTTAAGTGTAAGGAAGTCTTTTCTGAAGGCATTTGTGTGGAGTGTTGCCTTGTACGGGAGTGAAACATGGACGATAAGCAGTGCGGACAGGAAGAGAATAGAGGCTTTTGAAATATGATGTTACAGAAGAATGCTGAAGATTAAGTGGGTAGATCGCACAACTAATGAAGAGGTATTGAACAGAATTGGTGAGGAATTTTTGGCATACCTTGACTAAAAGAAGAGATCGCTTGGTATGACACATTCTTAGACATCGAGGAATCGTAAATTTAGCATTGGAGGGAAGTGTGTGGGGTAAAAATCGCAGAGGGAGACCAAGAGACGTGTATAGTAAGCAGATTCCAGTGGATGTGGGTTGCCGTTCTTATGAGGAGATGAAAAGGCTTGCTCAGGATAGAGTAGGGTGGAGAGCTGCATCAAATCAGTCTCCGGACTGAAGACCGTAACAACAACAACTATTCCGCAGTTGGTCCTTTAACATGAAGTTGAGACATATTATCACTGCTATATAACAACACACACAACGACCTTACACCTGAAACGGATGCAGCGGAATTGAGCAAGCGACCCTGCTTTGTCCACCCCTGGTCACGCGGCTCAATGTGTTTACAGTACGTCTCTTGTTTCGGTGAACGGAGTATAGGCCAGAGGTGGGCACAAATCGGCTCAATGAGCAGCGCTCCGACTCAGGCCGGAAAGAGAGCAGCGTTCGCGCTCGGCCGGTAGTTATTCTGCATGCTTGCTGGCGCACGTAGTTCGCTCTTATCTTTATATTTGCCGGATCGACTGCACGCGCTGGACATTTTAAAGAAGAGTTTCCAGTATTATGTTTATAAGTTACTTATAAACATTATAGCATTTTTCAGGAGATACCCCTAGCAGTGGAATCTGTTCATTCGAGTTGGATACTAAAGAGTTTGCACTATTCTCTTTATAACGCACTCAGCCAGGTGCATTTCTGCGGCTACGTTAGTGCGTAGTCTTTCCAGCGCCATCTAGTCTTTTCAGCAGGAACTACGTGATGGACGCCAGCTGCTCGCGGCTCTGCTCCTACTCGGGCAGGCGGCTCCGAGAGCGCGGCTCGCCCATTGCCCACCTCTGCTATAGGTGGTGTAGGTTGGACTCCGCACGTTGATCGCACACGTTCGTACACCCGTCCCAGTGACGTAACTACGGGGGCGGGGGGGGGGGGGCGGGATAGATTCCCCCCTCCCCCAGAATCCGACAAAAAAAAAAAAAAAAAAAAAAAAAAAAAAAAAAAAAAAAAAAAAAAAAAAAGGAGAGAGAAAGAAAGAAAGAGAGAAGAAATCGTATAACAGCAATCTCGTAAAGGTAAAGATTGGAAATTTGGGGTGTTTAACCATAAGCTTTCATTGGATGGGAGTGAATTAGTTTCTTCGGCGGAAGTGGTAGATGGTAGTCAGTCTGGAAACTGACTACAAGTTTGCTCGTCAAGCAGATCTATTCCCCCCCCCCCCCCAAGCCAAGTCCTAGTTACGCCACTGATCCGTCCCATGTGCCAACGGCTTAAGTTTCCAGCCACAGCGTGGTTTTCCAAGAGCTGCTGTCGGAGTCGATTCGTTAAAGAGCCGCAACGGAGTGTCAAAATAACTTGATACTCCGGTGGCGCCTCGACGCTGAGATTTGGTACGGAGCGAGAGCGAGGGCGTGGCAGCCCTGCAGCAGCAGCCGGCAGTCAGCGGTCCACGCGTCGAGGCCAGGCGTGCCCCCGGGGGCCTTGGCGTTCGTGCGTCGGCCGCGGACAGATTTGTGACGTGTGTCAATGCTGTCCGGCGGCTTTTCACTTGCAAATGGCGGCGCCATGTGGCGGTGGGCAGGTGGCGCGGCACACGACGCTATTGTGGCGCACGCGAGCTGCCGCTGCCGCTTTCATTTCATTAGGCCACCCCCGGCAGCGCTTCCTCCCCCCCCCCCCCTCCCTGCCTGCCTGCCTGCCCCAATTTCACAAACAATTTGGACCAATTTGGTCAAACAATCGGCGGCGGCGCGCCCTTGCGTGCCGCGCCGCGCCGGGCCTCAACAGCTGACAGAGCCGTCTGCGGCGCGCCACACGGCACGGCGCTGCGACGCCGCCTGGCCGCCCCGCGCACGTCCAAGGCCTTCCGCGTCTCCGCTGCAGCTGCGCGGACGGCGTTAGAGTTCTGTACGGCGCGAAGGGAAAGTCATTGAAATACTGGGTGCACTTGCCTTGAGCAAGTCAGAAATAAGGCAGAAAGGGCTCCTACTGTGGCAGCAGTCATGGGACGAAGAGGAGTTTGGGAGAGTTTTGGGAAGATGTACTTCACCTGTAAAGGAGACCGCGTATAAAACGCTTTTACGACCACGTCTTGAGTATTCGAAGTATTTCCAATTTATTTATTTCTTTTTCTTTTTATTTATTTATTTACTTGTTTATTTTCAAGCGCGGGTACATAGTGTTACACAGTAGAGCTAGAGTTGCGGAAATGTGTGAGTGGTGGTCAGTAATGGTCTCGACAGGACATAAGCTGCCTTTGCAGCGAGTGGTTTTTGTGGAAAAACTGATATGGGAAAATGACTGCATTATTATAAATTGAAAGGCTTTTTCAGAAAGATGTAATATTATTAATAATTTGAAGCTATGGACCACTCTTTCTAACGATTTCAACAAAAGTGAGGTTATGAAGTTTTTTCTGTTGTTGCACACTTTCGTTGTGGCAGCCATACTTAGACTACAAGTAAATGTTTGTAAATTTGCGGCTCTTTGCTGATGATGCTGTAGTGTATGGGAGGGTGTCGTCTGTAACTGACTGTAATAGCATACAGGATGACTTAAACAAAATTTCTAGTTGGTGCGAAGAATGGCAGCTAGCTCTTAATGTAGAAAAATGTAAGGTGATGCGCATGAGTAGAAAAAACAATCCCATAATGTTCGAATACAGCATTAGTGGTGAGCTTCTTGATGCTGTCGCGTCGTTCAAATATCTAGGCGTAACATTGCAGAGCGATATGAAATGGAACGAGCATGTAAGGACAGTTGTGAGTAAGGCAGACAGCCGACTTCGGTTTATTGGGAGAATTTTGGGAAGATGTACTTCTTCTGTTATGGAGACCGCGTATAAAACGCTTGTACGACCACGTCTTGAGTATTGCTCAAGTGTTTGGGAACCGCAGCAGATCAGTTTAAAGGAAGACATAGAAGCAGTTCAGAGGCGAGCAGCTAGGTTTGTTACCGGTACGTTCGACCAATGCGCGAGTGTCACGGAAATGCTCCGACAACTCAATTGGGGATCGCTGGAAGAAAGTCGACGTTCTTTTCGTGAATTTCTGTTAAGTAAATTTAGAGGGCCGGAATTTGAAGCTGAGTGTAGTACGATCTTGCTGCCACCTACTTACATTTCGCGTAAAGATCACAAAGACAAGATAAGAGAACTTAGGGCTCGTATGGAGGCATATAGGAGGCATTCTTTTTTTCCTCGTTCAATTTGGGAGTGGAATAGGAAAGGAAATGTCTAGTAGTGATACAGTGTACCCTCCGCCACGCACCTTACGGTGAATTGCGGAGTATGTATGTAGATGTAGATGTAGGAGGACATATGCTCTCCTACCAGACATCCAGGAAAGATTGAAAAAGAAACACTTCAAGCCATCTATATAGGTATGTTGCACTTTCTCACGGGCCATGGACCCTATCGGACATATCTATGCCGGTTTATGAAACATTCAACACCAGCGTGCGTCTGTGGAGCTGAGGTGGGATCGCCAGAGCATATCGTATACGAGTGTCCCGCATTCGACGACGTGGTTGCGGACTTAAGAAGGGCATTGCCCAGTAACAACACATACGAATTAATAAGGGCCTCGGACACTTTCCAAACACTTGACACCATTACAAACAACATCTCACGCAAGGTGCTACGAGACGTCTTGCAAGCATGGACCCTATCCGACATATCTATGTCGGTTTAGAAGACAGGCTACGCCAGCTTGTGCCTGTGGTGCCGAGATAGGCACGCCAGAACACATCACTTATGAGTGTCCTATTTATGACTACGTGGCTGCGGATCTCAGAAGGGCTCTGCCTAGTAATAACACCTTTGAGCTCATAAGAACCCCAGACACGTTCGGAGTACTCGACGAAATCGTCAATAATGTCTCGCGCAAAGTGCTTCGGGACTTTATCCTGAATCAATAACCGGATCTGACCCAATACCCGATTGAGACAGCCACATCTGCCATGCCGCCTGGTCTCCAGCAATGGAAGAATCCGCCATCCCCTGGATTCGGGGGTTAGATGTGGTAAACACCGAATTAGACCATAGACGTAAGTTAGATGTAGGTTTTTCTTAAATAGTAGAATAAGACACACAGGGGAAAAAATTTTGCGGGGGGGGGGGTGACAAAAGAAATTGGCCGCCCAGTGCCAGGGGCATGCTCAGAGGCATGCTCAGTGAGCTAACCACTTTCAAGTAGGTTTATACCGACTGGCACACCTGTAACATACTCCGCAAGCCACCCGATGGTGTGTGGCAGAGGGCACCTTGAGTACCACTATCGCTTCTCCCTCCTATTCCAGCCACATATTGTTCGCGGAAAGAAAGATTGCGTGCTCATGGAATATCTCCCCAATTGTGCGATTGGATTCACGATTTCCTATGAGAAAGGACACAGTTCGTTGTAATTGACGGTAAGTCATCGAGTAAAACAAAAGTGATATCTGGCGTTCCACACGGAAGCGTTATAAGTCCCCTACTCTTCCTTGTGTTTATAAACGATTTAGGAAACAATCTGAATAGCTCCCTTAGACTGTTCGCGGATGATGCTGTCGCTTATCGGTTAGTGAAGTCAACACAGGATCAAAAGCAACTGCAAAGCGATTTAGACAAAATTTCTACATGGTGCCAACATTGAAAATTGACACTAAATAAGTAAAAGTGTGAAGTAATACACATGACCTCTAAAAGAAATCCGCTGAACTTCAATTACGCGATAAATCAGTCAAACCTTAAGATCGTAAATTCTACCAAATACCTAGCAGTTACAATTACGAACAACTTAGACTGGAGAGAACACACAGAAAAAATTGTGGGGAAGGCGAACCAAAGGTTACGTTTCATTGGCAGAACGCTTCGAAGATCACCAGCTCCACCAAAGAGACTGCCTACATCACACTTGTGCGTCCGCTCCTGGAGTACTGTTGCCCCTTGTGGGACCCTCACCAAGTGGGACTGATGGAAGACATCTACATCTACATGGGATACTCTCCAAATCACATTTAAGTGCGTGGCAGAGGGTTCATCGAACCACCGTTATACTATTTTATCTCCCATTCCATTCTTGAATAGCGCGCGGGAAGAATGAACACCTAAATCTCTCCGTTCGGGCTCTGATTTCTCGTATTTTATTCTGATGATCATTTCTACCTATGTAAGTGGGAGTCTACAATATATTTTCGCATTAGGAGGAGAATGTTGGCGATTGTAGTTTCGTAAACAGCCCACGCCGCAGCGATAAGCGTCGTTGTTGCAATGATTCCCATCACAGATCCTGTATCATTTTCGTAACGCTGTCTCCCATGTATCGCGACAATACGAAACTAGCTGCCCTTCTTTGGACTCTTTTGATGTCCTCCGTTAAACCCACCTGATAAGGATCCCACACTGGGCAGCAATATTCCATAAAAGGACGGACAAGCGTAGTGTACGCAGTTTCTTTTGTAGTTCTGTTGCATGTTTTAAGGGTTCTGCCAATAAAACGCAGTCTCTGGTTCGCCTTTTCCACGGCACTATCTATGTGTTCTTTCCAATTTAAGTCAGAATTAATTGTAATTCCTAGGTATTTTGTAGAGTTTACGGCCTTTACATTTGATTGATTTATCGCGTAAACAAAGTTTAACGGATTTCTTTTCGTACTCATGTGGACGACTTCACACTTCTCATTATTTAGAGTCAATTGCCAATTCTTACACCATGCAGATATCTTATTCAAATCGTTCTGCAGTTGGTTTTGATCTTCAGATGATTTCACTAGACGGTAAATGACGGCGTCATCTGCAAACAACCTAAGGGAGCTACTTAGATTTTCCCCTAAATCGTTTATGTAAATAAGGAACAACAGAACACCAATAACACTACACTGTGGAACGCCCGATATCATCTCTGTTTTAGTCGATGCCTTCCCATTGATTACTACGAACTGTGTCCTCTCTGAGAGGAAATACCCTATCCAGTCGCAAATTTGGGGCGATATACCGTAACCACGCAATTTGATTAAAAGCCGTTTGTGAGGTACGGTGTCAAAAGCCTTCTGTAAATCAAGGAATACGGAATCAATTTGCGAACCCTTGTCGATAGCACACATCACTTCGTGTGAATAAAGAGCTAGTTGTGTTTCGCATGAACGATATTTTCTGAATCCATGTTGACCTTGGGCCAATAGATCATTCTGTTCGAGGTAACTCATAATATTTGAATACAGGATATGTTCCAAAACCCTGCTGCAAATTGAAGTCAATGAAATAGGCCTGTAGTTTAATGGGTTACTAGTTCGGAAGAGCGCTCCCACAGGCAAACTACGCGAACTAGTTCGCAGATCCCTCGCCTCTTAGTTCGTCCGCTCCTTTTCCGAAGACTGGCGTGGAACAGCGAGAGGACGCGAAGCGCACACAATCGCGTGATTTCCTTCTGCCAGTTACCTTCATTTCGAGCTGAGATGCAGCTCAGCAGTAGTTTCATACTTCACTGCCACAAGAAATCTATTTTAAAAATAAAGTACCACGAGTACTCTGTATGCAAAGTAGTTGAATACCATTGTATCACCCATTCGTGTAAATAACTGGAGAGGAACCACCGTCCAGCCCAGTTCGCCAATCTCCTCATTTGTGGCCAAAGACGTGTGACGGTACAACATTGTCTAGATGAATTTCAAATGTTCAAATGTTTGTAAATCTATCGGACCAAACTGCGTGGTCATCAGTCCGTAGCCTACAAACTACTTAAACCTAGATAAACTAACCTAAGGACAACACACACACCCATGCCCCAGGGAGGACTCGAACCTCCACGGCGAGCAACCGCGCGCTCCGCTATATGAATTTGGATCGATATCAAATTATTGTTTCGCATCTTCTTCCTTACCACTTCTTGAGCGTTGTAATATAACAGTTGCTCTTCACGGTACAATCAGGTTCAGAAAATCAACTTCCTTAACAGTACTATTGCTCGTCCTCCTTTCGCTTTACAAAGCTACACTATAGACAAATACTTTTATTTTCACAAGTTGTTGTTTGTCGTTGCTTGTTTGTTTGGGACAGCTAAGGTCATCAGTCCCCCGGTGGGGAGGGGAAGAAGAGAGGATAGGAAAGCAGGGGAAGAGAAAGGAAATGCAGTCCAGGGAGAAAGAAGGAAGAAAGACTGCATTAGCTCGGGGCCCCGAGCTTTCCTCGCACGTATTCACGAAAGTACCGTGAGCCCCCTGGGGGGATTTCACAATTAATTCACAGTGTACCGTTGGCGTCGTCCGACCCTTGAACCGACTTAACACAGGCGGTAGCAGCAGAGACCTACAGTTTAAGCCTCCGTCACTCGCGTGGTATTTCCAACCGCCGTTTTCGAGCGGATGACAGGGGTCATCCAGAATACCGTGATTCATTCCGATACTTTGAACAGTGAATATAAATGATTTTATAATTTTATATTATAAATAAGTGTAATACATTTAATAAACATACACAATTTATTAATTTCTAGCAATTTGTTGTAGAACTGAATATTTTTACATTTCCAAATAGCAAGGTTACATCTGCTTTCCGAGTGAACATTGAGGTATCTGTACTTAACTAAACAACATGAAAATTTTCATTTGAGAACAAGGATCTAGCTAATTATCATGTACAGTCATTTAGGTAAAAACTGCAAACAAAACTGAGATAAGTAGCACATTATTTGACATAGCAGTTTACGTATATGTCTCTAGAATGCTCCACAACTGCCATTTTTTTTCCATGCCATACAAACCATCTACAAGTTGTTTCATGCCACGCTCTTCAACAAAAGTCACCACGAACTTCACTGACGTAAAAATTAGTACGTTTTTGGATCTAGTTAAATAAGTAAAAATTACAAGATTTAGTTATATTTAGTTGTTCCATTTTTCCCTTACAGCAATAAGAAGTCTTCCCCTTGAATTACTTCTTCCTAAGATTCTCATTCAACATTTTCCAGATACTTTTCTTTCTGCCTTAGAATCCCGAGAAATTGCATGTACACAATCCTTGTTGTCTGAGTCAGCAGTACCTCTGTCACGATCTTCATAACGCAGCTCAGGTAACCATTCTAGTCATACATTATGGTCGCTACTAAACAAGTACTGAAAATATTATGTAAACAGGAGGTTAACTGGGATCAGTATGCCTCAAATTACGCACATGAAATGTCGACTGGCTCTAGAAAAGCGAAACTTGATATTGTAACATCGGTGCTCGCGCGGATGACTAGTGTGATCCAGGCCACAATAATATTTTGTAAACACTGTTAACTTGCGTAACTGATAGCGACGGCTGAAGCTAAAAGCAATGCAAAGGTACTGAAAATGCCGCGAACTCATTGCAGATCAGTCATACAAATCTGAGTGTAAAATTCATGTGGATAACGAGTGTCATCCGCCTGAACAACGGAGAATTCCGTACCATTTTCCACATCAGCAACATTCCTAGACGAGAAAGAAGTGAAAAATGACGGATAAAAATCTCAAGACTGAGCAGGGAACGAACTCGTGACTCTTGAATTCATAGGGTGGCACTCTGTCACTCCATTTTCTATACATTCATTTATTTGTTTATTTTTTGGTGGATCGGTCCTTTGCGGACGTGGGACCCTGATTTTTCTGTGTTGATCGATGCGTTGTTAGCTAAGTTTATATTTTATCTTTATTTAATTTTGCCGGCCACAGAGGCCGAGTGGTCTGCGGCGCGCCAGTCACGTTCTGCACGGCCGCTACGGTCAGGGGTTCGAATCCCCCCTCGGGCATTGATGTTTGTGGCGTCTTTAGTATAGGGTAGTTCATAAGTAGTTTGTAAGTTTAGGGTCTGATGACCCCGCAGTTAAGTCCCTTAAGCTTAACAAACATTTGAACATTTATTTTATTTATTATTATTATTACAAGAAGAAACCTAACGCTTTGACCGAACGCTCTGAGCTACCGCTCCTGGTACATAATTCGGAAACCTAAAATGATGAGCATTGGTGATTACGATTGTGAGATACGTGCGAGTGAATGGGGACATACAAAAAATCGTGCGGAGGGTGATACGAAGGGGCTTTTGGTAACTGTGTCGCAGAGTCGGGAAGCTGGTTGGGGAGTTAGTGGCAGGAGGGGTGGAGGATAATCGTTCTAGTAGCGAGCTACGGTAAGTAGTGCCGATGCGCGGGACTGAACATAAATATAACTGTTCCCGCTTTGTTAAGAAATCTCTTTTAGGACAGAGATTGTCCCGTGTTACCTTCGTTGAAAATGCACCTCTTATCACATAAAGACGTGATGTACAGCATTAGTGAAACAGTTGACCATTGCTGATTTAGGGCCGCGATGATGTGCTGTTTTCATAACAGATCAGAAACCACAAGCAAGCCACGAACGTCTACCTGTCTTTAACGAGAGTGCTTATTAATGGTCTCCTCAAATACTTACAGGCATACAAAATTAAAACTAACATTTCTCCGCTGTGAAAGGCAATGATATAGCATCCTGTCCGGATTCGATCTGATGTCTCCCGCCGTTCAGAGAAATGTCACCGATTAGTGGTTTCGGAACGTCAACTTTTTTATGTCGCCGTTGACTTTCTGTTGTGCTTTCGCCCTCGCAATAGCATCCGGGAAAATTGGAAGAGAGTAAAAGAATCGAGGGGCGAGGAAAAAAAAAAAAAGCGCCAATATTATTCAGGCTGCGGTTTTTCCAAACGCCTGTCGGCTCATGAAATGGTACGGGCACGCGAGACGCGACAGCGCTGTTATTAAAAATAAAACAAACATTTTTGTGTCGGTTTTTTGTTACTAAACAGCATACTAAATTTTTACAGGAAAAGCGACGGCGCCGTGTGGGAGGTAGGAGGGAGAGGGGGAGGGGGAGGGGAGGGACAAATCGCGTTGAGGTTACACATCCGACTATCGAACGGCGGCGCTCATGCAATATTCAGGGCGCGCGGCGTTGGCGGGGTTGCAACCCCCACCGAAAGGACGTCGGTTCGGCCACCGGCCGCCGCGGCTGTCAGACTGTCCAGCCACTGCTCGCTGCGCACACAGGCGGAAGCGCCCGGCAAGTCTTACGTGTTCGATACTGACCGACCTCCCTGTTTGCCTGTTTAAACTCTAACACATACTGTAGTGCAATATCTATGTAATTTTTTAACAAAATATATCAAGAGGAAACTGGAAAATATCTTTTACTAGCTTAAACCCGCGGCTCCGCTCGCGTGTTGGTTGATTGTGATAATTCGCGAAACATCAAATCGATTTTTCTAAAGAGATGTATTAAAAGAAATTTCTTTTTCACTGCTTTATTAATTTGTTCTTATATTTCCTTACTCGTATGCTTATCCTTACCGAGAGAGAGCTGAAGACATTGTAGCACGCAATCCACGCATAGACCAAAGGTATGGTCTGTGGCATCACGTTTCGCTGTATGTAACCTTCTTGCTATAGAGTCGTAAACGTCATCGCTGGCCTTCAGTCCGAATTTTTTTTATATATAATTTGACGGCTTTCAACCACCATATCTTCCACCCCCTTACGGCTATCGGCATGGAACTGCTATGGTGTACAGCGGGAGACTTCGGACAACAATTACACACAGACCATTCGTTTGCGTTCTGTATTTTTCGCTGCAGAGCGAAATATTAACACACACACACGTAGAATTTTATATACACCAATAACGTTCCATCCCAATATACTCCACCCTTTTATTATTATCAACCCTCAAGCAACAATGCAACCAATAAAACCATTTTCAAAGTGTAAATATAATTTTCAAAGAGTAATTATTGTTCCGTATTTCGCGTTATATTCTTCAAATTATTAATATCTATCAGATCGCTATAAAACTTTCCTCAGCTATAAATTAGTAACTGTACAAATATTTAAGTCTCTGCGTCTTGTCGTTCAGGCGTGATAAGCGTACATAGAACAGACATTCACATTAATATATATATAGATAAATAACTATCCGATCGTCATAAAACCGTGCCTAAAGCCTTCCCCGGGTAGACATTAGTAACTGTTCAAATTTTTAGCTCTTTATATCTTCTGGTTCAGACGTGATAAACGTACACCGAACAGACATTCAATATTTATAGATATAGATTAACTAGCATCAATAACAAAAAGGGCGTTCAAATTACAGGGAATTAGTGCAACAGCTTGTAACACAACATCCGATATGTCATTGGCAAATTATTACTTAACTGTTGACTGCTGACTCGGCGAATTTGGTGTATAACACATTTCGGGTAGCGAGCTCAAATTCCTTGCCAGCGATTGGATCTGTTTCACACTTATGAAATGTATATATTATTCTTCTTGACTCAGGGCCTTTGACGAGATGGAAGATTATCTACGACGTAAATTAAAAACAACTTTGCAGATGTAACCGCGATTTAATTTCAAAAAATTGCTGATACAAACTGATAAAGTCAATAACTTGTTATATCTCGGGCCCCCAGTGTTAGAAATGTCGTATATTGACATAATGTGAAAGGATAGTCCAAACACTGTAATTAATTATTTATTTAAATATCACACAAGATATCTTTCGGCATTTAATGCCATCGACAGGTGTTTCTGCAAAAACATTTTCTTATATGAGTACGTATCCAAATGCTACAGAATAAATTTACGTAAATAACATGTTACAAATTTCACATAGAAAGTGTGCAGTACGTACCGTATTTAGAGATTGTAAGTGCTTCAACTGACTATTTATTAGGTGATGATTTACATTTGATTTATGAAATGTAGCCAGTTACAGCATCTGCCAATACCTCAGAATTCAGCGGAATAAGCTGCAAATGTACACATATTCAAAAGTATTGGTTCATGACGTTTTTTTTTTTTTTTTTTTTTTTTTTTTTTTAGCTTATGGGACTTAACTACGGGGTCATCAGTCCCTAAACTTCCAAACTACTTATGAACTACTTACGAACTAGGACGGCACAAATATCCATGCCCGAGGGGGGATTCGAACCCCCGACCGTAGTGGCCGTGCAGACCGTGACTGAAGCGCCTCAGTCCCCTCAGCCACCGCGGCCGGCTATTCGTTATACCTCTGATTCAGTTAAGTTCGGCTATTTCTAAATTAATTTCCGTATTATGTATGTCTCCTCATATTTTATTAATGCTTGTAACGCAAAAATTATATTAATTATTTCATTAATTACGCACACAAATAATTATAAACCAACATCACTCCTTCGACAGCTTGCCCACCACTAGGAGCGCTAAAGTCGTTGCAACTGTCAGTTGGTAACAACTTTCACAGCATTGAGTGCCGCGATTGTATATGTTGGATTGTGCTGTTACGTAGACACTTGACTTTTGGCCCTATGCTACGATGCGCGAGGCCGTTCCACTTCGGGGGTTCGAATGCCCACGAGGGCATGGATGATTGTGTCGTCCTTAGTATAAGCTAGTTCATAAGTAGATTGTAAGTTTAGGGACTGATGACCCCGCAGTTAAGTCCCATAAGCTTTACAAACGTTTGAACATTTTTTACTTTTGAATTATGTAAGTTTTATTGGTCTCCTTGTATAATTAATATCAAGTATCTAAAATTTAATTTTCGTGTTTACTTATTAATACAATGACTGTGAGAAGTAAGCGACCAATAACATTCCCTTGGGACAAGCCAGATTTTTTTTTTTTTTTTTTTTTTTTTCCTCGTCGAAAGACTTTTCTCCGTTGAGAGACATGCTGTGATCTCTTTGTTAAAGCTCTACAGCCACATATTTCGTATGCTATTCCGTGCGCTCGTAAATATTCCATTAAGTGTCAGTACATAACCACATAGAACGCCTTCCAGAAATCAAGGGCGCGGCACCTACCTGAAAGGCTATAGCCTCTACCTTTTCGGTTGAGGTGGTTTTTTAGTGTGTACAGCATAGCTCGCTCATCCGTTATTATCTTAGTGATCAGCCGGCCATAGCATTCTGCAGTGAAATTGTACTTTTATTCCTTTTGTGCACTCCTCTGTGTATAAGTGTAGTATTTGCCTTATTTTACATTCAAGGAATTCTCTAATCCTTGTTCTGTGTTTTCGTTCTATCACATGTTACATCACTGCCTGTAACAGGGGACTGATGACCTTGTAGTTTGGTCCCCTATAAACAACAACAACAACAACAACAATGAAAGGCTATATTAGCTGCTTTATAGGTCTCGTGGAGGAATAGTGTGTTCTAGTTTTCACACAATCATTGCTTTCGGAACACATCTTGATTCCTATAAAAGTAGATTTTCGTCCTCAATAAATACACTAGCAGAAAGCAAGTTCTAAATTTCTATGGCAGAACGACGTCAGAAATACAGACATTTTGTTTTGCACATCAGTTTTAAAGATCCTTCTTGGAAACGCGTTTATTCCAATCATCGATTGTATTTGATCATCAAAACCACTGTATTTACTGTACCGTACAGAACCACATGTAAAATACGATGTAATGTTGTTTTAACAATTCAGTTACGCTGCCGCTAGCATACTGAAATCAACTTCAGAGAAAAGTCATGGCCAAGAATTTACGTAACATCAGCTGCGCAGCTAATACAGTTACCATGACCTAATTCAATAAAAATAAGTCTCCTTGTACAACATATATTAGCTGAGACAAATTAGTGAAAAAAGGCCAGTTAGAAACCAGAGATGAAGACTAACGCTTGTGTAATTGTGAAAACACAGCACAGAAAAGAAAGTAAAGTTATGAGCATTTCGGCATATACGATCTTAATGTTACGAAGGACAAAGATATTCTTACTCCTGTAAGATAGAGTACAACTTACTCTACAAATGAAATTGCAGTTCTTAGCACTACGTGTAGCTAAACTCCGCCCATCCAATTGAAGTAAGTAATGTTGTGAAACAAACCTTTATACATGAATAATTCTTCCTTTATCTAACATAAATATTTATTTGGAAATTTATAAATACTACTAGCATCTCTAATTCTACAGAGTTGTTTTTGTCTGACTTTCTGTGAGACAGATGAAACAACTGTTACATCAGACAGAAATAAATAAAGTCCGCACTGAAAAATACATATCACTATGTTATATTTCGATGTCTCCGAACATAATGACAGATAAAAAAAGTCGATCTCTGGGAAGATCAGTTTATTTTCCAGAAAAATATTTACACACTGGATGGGAGATAAACTGAAAAGGTAAACCAACTGTTGGCTTTTGGCAGTGATTGGCGTACATTATTTGAAATTCTGAAGGTTATAGAAATAAAATACAGGGAATTAATGTTATCTACTAATTGTATAGGTAAAGGACAGAAGGTATAATAAAGAAAGGCAGTCGTTGAAAAGAGAGTGTAGTCTATTCGTTACGTTATTCAGTTTTTGCAGCGCACAGGAAGTAAGAAGAAATAGAGGAATTAAAATTCAGAAGGAAGAAATAAAACCATAACGGTTTACCGATGATATCCAAATTATGTCAGAGAAGGATCAGACAGTATTTTTTTTTTTTTTCACGGCAGTGAAGCGTAATCATATTACACGAACAACGATTAGGGAACAGATTAGGGCCGGCCGCAGTGGCCGAGGGGTCTGTGGCGTGCCAGTCACGGTCTGCACGGCCGCTGCGGTCGGGGTTTCGAATCCCCCCTCGTGCACGGATGTTTGTGCCGTCGTTAGTATAAACTAGTTCATAAGTAGTTTGTAAGTTTAGGGACTGATGACCCCGTAGTTGAGTCCCATAAGCTCTACAAATATTTCCACATTTGAACTGATTAGGAAATGAAGATAAAAATAGATGATGAGATTTGATATTTGGGAAGTAAAATAAATAACTATCGTCATGGAAACGGTGAATATAAATTGGAGACCAACAACAGCAAGAAAAGCATTGAAGTAAATACTGCAGCATCTAATATAAATTTTTCAGAAAATTTGAAAATATTTGTCTTAGGTGTAGCCTTGTACGGAAGTGAAACTTGTAGGTTCATTGAGACAAGAAGATAACAGAAACATTTGAAATGCGATGCCACATAAGTACAATGAAGCTTAGACGAGTAGATCTGAGAATCAATGTATATGTGCTCCATCGAATCGGAGAGAGAAAGAAATTGATGGCACAACTTGTCTAAAAGCAGGGATCACGTGTTTCGTAATGGTTAATTTGTAATTTCTAGACATGTCGAATGGAGTGGAAGGTAAAAATATTTGGGACAAGTAAAGACTGTAATTCTCTCCATAATCGAAGGATTGGGACACAGCTGACAAATTTGAATGTTGAAGAAAGTACCAGCAGCTGTATGGAAAATATTTATTCAATTTCGAGCAACCGATTTCGGTGTTACAATCACACCATCTTCAGGCCCCCGTTGTGCAACTGTCGATAACAGCACATTTGAAAAGGGTAGCCGTAAATTTCTTAGTCTGTTCATGAAAGAAACTCGACGACGATATGAGATGAACAGCCAGAAATTTACGGCTACCGATGTTAACGGCTACCCTTTCAAAAAAAAAAAAAAAGTGCTATTATTGACAGATTTACAAGGAGTGCCTGAAGGTGGCATGATTGTAACACCGAAACCAGTCGCGCGAAATTGAATGAATATTTTCCATACAGCTGCTGGTACTGTCTTCCACATTCAAGTAAAGACTTGACTATAGTTGACATGTTCAGGTGGTTGTATCATACCGATTATGTCGATATTTATGTGGCTGCCAGAATATCTCACGAACTCGTAGAAACGCAGCCGCACCACCGTGACGAACAAACGAAGAAAAAAAGCACAACCGTATTTGGTTGAAGAAACACAACCGTGAAATAACTCACGAACGCAGCAAAATATCACTGCAGTGTTCGGAGAGCGCAAAGAAGAGAAAGGGAAGTACCGTCCGAAACGTGACTGGTGGTCCGTGTCGGAAGTTTTGGCGAGGACACCATCTCTGGAGTCCCGCCAATGCCTCGCGAACCCGTTTCCGGTAAAAAGCTACTACATAGATCCACTCACTTTTTGTTTTTAATGTGTTACATGGATTAACTATCCTAACTGAATTTTCTCCACCTGCACTTACTGTGAGGTAGTAAATGAGCTATGGCATACGACCGACTCGAGGGCCGTTGTTAAGACCACGAAGTTGTCTGCAAGGCCTCTCCTGGACTCGTGACCGTATCTGTTGGACTACAAACGTTAGGGAAATTGTGACTTGGTCAGGTGAGTTCCGAGTTTAGTTGGCAAGAGCTGATACTATGGATCGAGAGTAAAGCACACCCTCGAAGTCGAGGACCCACACTCTCAACAAGGCACTGTGCAAGCCGGTGGTTGCTCCATCGACATCTACATCGACATAAATACCCTGAAAGTCACATTGAAGTGCATGGCAGAGGATTCATCGAACCGCTTTTATGATGTTTCTCTACGGTTCCATTCTCTAATAGCTCGCGGGATAAATAAACGCCTAAATCATTCAGTTTTTTATCTGACTTCACTTATTTTATTTTCATGATCATGTCTTCCTATGTAGGAGGGTGCTAACAAAATATTTCGCATTCGGAAGAGAAAGTTGGTGAAAGAAATTTCTTAAATAGATCTCGTCGCGACAAATAACATTTTTCTTTTAATGATTTCCACCGCAACTCGTGCATCATTTCTGTGACACTCTCTCCCCTATATCGCGATAATAAAAAAAAACCTGCTGCCCTTCTCTGTGCTTTCTCTAAATCGTTCGTCAATCCCACAATGCGCAACAATACTCCGAAATAGGACGCACAAGTGTAATGTAGGCAGCTTCTTTAGTAGAACTATTGTAACTTCTAAGTATACTGCCAACGAAACGTAGTCTTTGGTTCACTTTCCATACAATATTTTCCATGTGTTCTTTCCAATTTATGTTGATTGTAATTGTTACTCCAAGGTATTTAGTTGAATTTAAGGCCTGCACTTTTGACCGATTTATCGTGTAAATGAAGTTTCGCGGGCTTTTTTAGTGGTCATATGAATGACTTCACGCTTCTCATTACTAAGGGTCAATTGCCATTTATTGCACCATGCAGATATCTTATCCAAATCATTTTGCAGTTGCTTTTGATCTTCTGGTGACTTTACTAACCGATAAGAGAGCTACTCAGATTGTCTCCTAAATCGTTTTGGTATATTCATGCGCGGAATTCACTGAATCCTCAATAGATAATTTTGAAAACATTAAACCAAACTCGTTGCTGACGTTTCGACCACTATGCAGCGGTCCTAATCAGTGCGGTAAGACATCTGTCTTCGAACCGATCATTGACTGGAAATGGTCAGTTTGGCTACGTGGAGTCCATTTGAAGCCATGGACTTCATGTTTCCAAACATCAGTAATCAACCTTTAGCTTTGCATGCGATGAGGTGTATTTTTAAATGTTAATCGGTTGAATTTTTATAGATGATAATCTGCAGTGTCAAAGCGCCAAGATTTGTTTGAAAAACATTCTGAACAGTTACAGTGAACGATTTGATCAACCCAGATCGCTCGTCGTTAATTTGGAAGAAAGACATTGAAGATCGGCTGAAACGTTTGCGTTCAGCTACTTATACTATCAGGGTCATTGCAAAATTTTGTGATATGCATCTCGGTAAATTGCCTTATTATGACTATTTTCATTCATTACTTTCATATGGGCTCATGTTCTGGGACAATTCAACATCGAGTAAAAATTATTCATTTAAAAAAAGCGTATAATCACAATAATTGCTGGAGCCCATCCAAGATCATCCTGCAGACATTTCTTTAAGAATCTGGGGATCTTCACACACACACACACACACACATATCGCTAAAAAAATCAAAATCAAAACAAAATATTAAAAATTAAAAATATTTAATATATTGAGTGTCGTGTACAGACACCATTTATTAAACTGACACGTACCACATCATTGCGAAATATATTTATGATCTACGGAAGAAGTATTAATCTAATCGAAACTAATTTATTTGAACATTTAAGGCACATAATCGAGAGATCTGAGCTTGCACAAAATTCTCTGACCGCTTTACGTTCTCAATTATGCACGGCTGTAGAAGCAGTATGTCTCAATATACTTGCAGGGGACGGCCAATGGTGACGAACCCAGATCATGTCCAATTGCTGCTCTTCTTCAGGCAAAAGGAGGTCCGTCACAATATTGGGAGGTTTCCCACGTCATGTCTGACCTCAGTGTATAATTTATTAATTATTATTAAATATTTATAGTTTGGATATAATTCACAGAAATATTTACAAAATAACATATAAAACAAATATGATAGAGCTCGCATCTCTTTTACCCTTACAGAGTTATTAAAAGACAGTCTACGCATTACAATGTTGGAAATTGCAATGATGATATCCTCCCTGAATCCACCATAACATGTCTTAGGAGATTCCTATACAATGTGGTTCTGACGGACATATTCATGCATTGGGAGAGTCTCTGTTTTTAGATGAAGGACTGAGTTCTTCCTTATCCACATGGGATTCTGTTCAGTGGAAACAAATGCTGATCAATACGTGTTGGCGTCTTCGAGGCTACAACGACGTTTGCTAGTTTTGTTTTTCCGTATTTCCTTTTACTCTGCACCGATTTAAAACGTTTTGATATTTTTTCATGTTATATTCTACACTGCTCAGATATTAAAACCTCTTGGTAGATCAAAGTTGTATGCTGATCCGGGACACGAACCCAGAACTTTTGCTTTCTGGGACCATCTGCGCTATTAACTTAGCTATGCAGGCACTATTAACAAACTGTGCACAAAAATTTATTTCCACAATTGTATATCTCCTGCCTTCCTTATATTTTCTCACATAACCTGAAGGACTAGCACTCTCGAAAGAGAGTACTACCGGGAACTGGGCCCCGCGGTAATGTCCGTTTGTTTTTGGGCGTCGTGTAGCCGTGCACGCGGTCGCTCCCGCCGGAAGTTCGTGTACTCCCTCGGGCATGGGTGTGTATCGTTCTTAGGATAAGTTAGTGTAAGTCTAGGGACTGATGATCAGAATAGTTTGGTCCCTTAGGTCACAAACATTTGAACATTTCGGGGAATTAGCTCTAGTCACAAGACTAGCATATTGTTTCCACAGCGAATTTTCAGTCTTGTAGAAGCCGCGTGCTGATTTTCAACTTCCAATCACGTAGCTCCCAAGCTAGTGTGGAGAAGCCGATCTTACGTGATGCGATATTAATTCTCCTCATTTGCAGACCTATTCTTATCAGACCAGAACAAGTATCGAACAAATAATTCATGATGCTGGCTGAATACAGTTTGTTTTCCCCTACAGTTTTGGCAATGAGGGCTCCCTGAGTTCGTAACATACGTCCTATCGCTGTGACCCACCTTCTAGTCAGTGTTTTCCGTATATTATTTTCTCGCCGATTCTGCATTAACTGTCATTTTTAATCATCCCAAGTAATTTTAGTGTCCTTTTCTGACACCCCTTCTCATATGCTTCATTTCTCTCCTTTTCCAATTTTCCACACTCATCCAGTAATCATTTACTCCCATACATTAGCTTACTCCTGGATGTACATACTCGGAAATTTTTTCTCAAATTGAGATGTTGCTTTTACAGAGTATTGCACTCATTATTGGTACAAGCCTGCCTCTAGTGTTTTACTTGCTTCGTCACACATTACTTTGCTTCAAAAGTAAGAGATTTCCACCAATTCGTCTACTACGTTTCCCCCAATTTTGAAGTCTATCATTAATCTCATTTCTCATTAGTTTCGCCGTTTTTAGGTTTACTTGCTCTCGATATTCTATAGGCAGTATTCTCTTCGCTTTAGCAAGTGTCTACCTGTTTACGTCGACCAGAAGACGATAGTATTTTCCAAACATATTGTTACTATATAGTCATAATGAGGCTTCTTAAACGTCGATTTCAGTTATTTGAATTAATACTAAATAAATCAAAGACGTAACCGAAAGAAAGGAGGATGAGAGTAAAAAATTGTCAAAACTTTAGTAAGTGCAGTCCGCTTCCGGATCGAATTAGTACCGTGGCGTGGTTCAAAGAAACATCCAAACATTCATTCAGAGTGATTTAGAACTCTTTTGAAACAAATCCCGAAGGGCGTCTAAATCTTTGCATTGTGATCCACAATGCACAAAAACTGTAACTTACTTCCAGAAAAAAGACGACACTGTACTACAAAAGGAGGGGAACGTTAGTACCAAACTGGTGTGCTTAAAAAATGAAATTAAACAAACTAAGACGGGAGCATCGATCGTCTTCGCAACGGTGTATGTAGTTCTTCCACACGAAATCTTCAATTATTTGGTATTCATATTCCAGTTCCTCTCTACTTTTTATCATCCGTTGTTCGCTCAAGTACCGTAGACATTATTTCGGAAGTCGTAATACTTGTCTCCCTCTCCGGTCAGTGTTTCCATATTTCCTTATTCTCGTTGATTCTGCTGAGAACTTACTCGGTAGTTGCCTTATCGGCCCAACTAATTGTCAACAAATTTCTGTAATGCATGGCGCATAGGTAAATTGCAGTTGGTAAATTGTGAATCAACGTTCATTTCTAGTAGCAGTATTTCACTTTTTAGGATTGACGAATATGGCTGCTTAGAGTAAAATGCGGTAATGCTATCAAAAGAATCCATAGAGTTCTCTACACATTCCACTGCGAGAACATTTAATTGTGACCATGGTAGCCTGGCTCGTAACAGTTTTGTAATCGTTGGGTCAAATTTTAATATTAGTATCGAAAAGCAGCGGTTATCACCTAATATCTTCCTAAATTTTCTGTGCCGGCCGCGGTTGCCAAGGGGACTGCGGCGCGCTAGTCACGGTCAACACGGCCACTACAGTCGGGGGTTCGAATCCTCCCTCGGGCATGGATATTTGTGCCGTCCTTAGTATTAGCTAGTTCATGAGTAGTTTGTACGTTTCGGGGCTGATGACCCCTATTTAAGTCCCATGAGCTCTACAAACATTTGAACATTTTTTGAAATTTTCTATGTCGCTCATTAAAACACGAAAACACCGTGGAGCTACGCACACGGGAAATCCATGTTGACCGATTTCCGTTTGATATTTAGATCAGACAGGGAAGTTCCATACGAGATATTCCGTCAGTAGGAAGATAAAAACTACGCGCACGAGTGATGGCGAAGTGTGGTCGTTAGTTGCGACCTACCTGATAACGCTGCCGGCGTGTTCTGTTACGTCAGGGGCGAGCCGTCTTACGTCAGCGGCACGCCATTAGTAGCCACCCTGTTCGGTCACACTAGGACAGACGTCGACGTCCCTTTAACGGCTGAGATTTTCCAATGATGTCTTAGTGCTCTCCGTCACAGCTGCTTCACATTAGGGGCCCGGAAGTATTCTTTTCAAAACGAAAAGAATATTATTTGTGCCGTTTTTCCCCAACCTTATAGGTAAATCGTATTTCTGGGACTGCTGTTTAGATCACAAATTCCTTTTTGACGCACAAAACTTGAAAAAAAAGAGCGTTATCAATTTAATATATAAATCGGGTGTGAAATACGAGGTATGTCCATAAAATTAAGTTCTGTTTGGTTATATAAAACAAACGTGTACAGATACAGAAAAATATTTATTGTACAAAAATGTACGACTATTAAACTACTTGTCTACATAGCTTCCGAAATTTTGTAGGGATTTGTCATAGCATGGCAGAAGTCTTTGTATGCCTTCTTCGTAGAAGGTTGCCGCCTGTGTATTCAACCATGTGGTAACATGTTCTTTCAGCTCGTCATCATCGCTGAAGTGTTGACCACCATGGACAGGTTTTAGGTGGAAGAAGAAAGTCGTTAGGAGCGAGACTGTACGGAGGATGATCAAACACGTTCCAGTGAAATTCCCGTAAGAGTTGTTTGGTCACATTCGCCTTGTGAGGTTGGGCGGCAACATGAAGGGAAGAAGAAGACTCCTTTCATCTCTTCTTACATCTAAAATCTGTCCTTGGTGGTCAACACTTCAACGATGATGAGCTGGAAGAACATATTTGCCACATGGTTGAATACACAGGCGGCAACCTTCTATGAAGAAGGCACACAAAAACTTGTCTCACGCTATGGCAAGTGCCTACAAAATTTCGGAAGTTATGTAGAAAAGTAGTTTAACAGTTGCAGATTTTTATACAATAAATATTTTTTCTGTATCTGTTCACGTTTGGTTTATATAACCAAACGGAACTTACTGTGTGGACATACCTCGTACAATTCTGTGTTTTTTCAAGTTGAAACAATGAATTGGTTAACACGTTTTTAATAATGCAAGTACATGCAAACAATTGAATAGGCCTAATTTTCCTCAGAACTATAACGTAAAAAGAGGCCTAACTAATGATAATTAAATAGTTAACGATACCAAGATCATAATACTTTTTAGCACTGTTTGAATTTTAATGCAAAAGTATTTCAAGCCATTAAAATTAGGCCTATTAATAAATTTTGTTTCCTTCAAAAACTAAATAGGGATGGTATTAAGCAAGGTTCGATACGCATAAGTATGTAATGCTTACGAAGTACAGTAACCTGCTCATGATCTATATCTCAGAGTAGTAAAAGGCCCTTATTAAACATTTCCTACTGGACACAAGCGAACCTAGAACGCAACAGTAACTCAACAATTTCTTTTAGAAAGATAGACTTTCTTCCACCTCATTTTCTACCTATTCCGGTAAACGTCACTGCTGGTACCAAAGCTTTATCTCCAGAAAATGAAACTAGTAGACTGTTTTATTTTTTTATTTTTTATTTTTTTAAGAGCGTAACGTAATAACGTTTATTTTTATTTTTTATTGATCGAATAAAAATGTCAGTATAAGTCCAAAGCAGACGAAAACGCTATTTCTACTCAACGTCTAATGAAAGTTCTACTGTACAAGTACATTAGGGAATAAAAAATTTGCATAATCTTTTCAGTTTTTAGACAACCAGTGATACTTTCGCGAACAATCGCAAATAGTCTTTTACTGACAATTTTTAGTGAATGGAGTATTTCCTCGACCTCTGTATATCTAAGGCTGCTGCGATAATTAAACCATGTTCTGCTTTATAATTATGCGCAAATTTCCGTGGAAAACATCACTATTTTAATTTCTCCGTATCTGCTCCTTGTATGAAATTCTACAGTCGGCATCACGAAATTCGCACCTGCAATCCCTGGTATTTGATAAAGAACTTCTGTATCAGACTAGGGGTCATCAGTCCCTAAACTTACAAACTACTTATGAACTACCGTATATTAAAGACGACACAAACATCCATCATCCATACCCGAGGGGGGATTCGAACCCCCGACCGTAGCGACTGTGCAGACTGTGACTGCCGCCCCGCAGACCGCACGGCCGGCAGGAAAGAAGTTAAGCATTCACATATTTTCCCTTAAATGTAAAGAGAAGGAAAAACAAAGCGATTCTAGTGAGGCAAACACACTAGTGGCGAAAGCCACTGCCGTCGCCACGTTCTTCGCGCAGTTACACAACCCCACGAGCGCCGCAGCCAAGGCGCCCTATGTTTCTAATCAGAAAGTGCCTTTTTCGACGGCCCTCTTCTTTTTTCCAGCGTCTCGTACGCTCTCCCACCCAGTCAAGTATGAAATACCTGCAGATATCGAGACGCGGTTATGAAATGAGACGAAGCTGCTTTCACAGTTTTGGTTCTCGTCTCCGGAGAGAGGCGAGGCGTTCTGACAAGCTATTACTCAATGCGAATTTATATTTTGTGCCTCAGCGATCTTATGATTCACTACCGTAAACTAGACAACTGAAAACCCAATAGTGCTGATGTCCTTCCAGAATGACAAGAATGGCAGCTTAGTTTTTCATACTTGTAGTCAAGAATACCCGCACAGTGTCGTACTTCACTTCTCTGAATTGCCTGCTTCCATTGCAGATCAATTTTATTTTGCGTTGTTGTTTGCAGAGTGTTCTGTTACGGCTGCGAAGACTTCTTCGTAGTTCGTGTTTGTATTTTTTGAACATCTCTAATTTTTGCGACAGTTATAGGAATATATTTCATCTTAAATATTGTCTTTAATAATTGTTATTCAACATGTTAAAATTCTAAAACATTCATTTTGACGTCCTTCCAGAAAGACAGGCAATATTGCGTTACTGTGAAAAAATCACTTATAACTTTTTTCTGCAGTCATATAAGGTAACTTCTACCTTTTGAAAAACATTAAAACAAAAAATCATTCCGCGCTATCTGGCTGAAGTTAAAAAATTCTAAGTCGTAAAGTCACGCCATCAATGGCGCAGACTTATTCTACTAGAAAGTGGAGGGGGGAGGGGGGAAGAGGACCTTCGTGGAAACGGCTCGAGGGTTTGGATTAGTCTACCGTTTCTTACCTTACCTACGCCCTTGCACGTAATATTGTTCTTCTTAATCACCGGTTTAGAACCATCTTCTTCAGGTTATAGTCCACGGATCATTGTCGTACAGAAGTGTCGTGTTTATTTATAACAAATTATCCTCGTGTATGTACGTAAGCGTGACATGCTCTTTGACAGTGTTCGCTTTACTCGAGGCCATCGAAATTTCGGATGAAATATTATTTCTGGATCTGTACCCTGGTCATACAATCACATATAAGCAATATGTCAGCGGTCCACACACCGCAAAAGACCAGAAACTGTCGAAGGACGGATCTACGATCTGCTTGGCTCTAGCGCAATAGTGAAACACGTCGTAAACCATAAGTGGTGACAGTGTGTGCCCGTAGCCGCTCGGAAATAGTCGTGCACTCTAAGGCGCCTTGCTGCGGTGTGCGCGACAGTTCCCCCTCGGAGGTTCGAGTTCTTCCTCTGGCAGCACAGTGTGTGTGTTGTTCTTAGCATGTTGTTGTGGTCATCAGTCCGCAGACTGTTCTGATGCAGCTCTCCACGCTACCCTGTCCTGTGCAAGCCTCTTCATCTGAGAATAAAACAGCAGCCTACATTCTTTTGATTCTGCTTACTGTATTCGTCCCTCGATCTCCCTCTCCTTTTTTTTTTATCCCTTAGACTTCCTTCTAATGCTAGGCTGACGACTCCTTGATGTCTCAGAATGTGTCCCACCAACCTATCCCTTCTCTTAGTCAGGATATTCCAGAAACTCCGTTTTTCCCCAATTCTGTTGAGCACCTACTAATTAGTTAGGCGATCTACCCATCAAATCTTCATCATTCATCTGTAGCACCACATTTCAAAAGCATCTATCTTCTTTTTGTCTGAACTCCTTCTCGTCCACGTTTCACTTCTATACAATACTATAATTCAGATAAATGCTTTCAGAAAGGACGCCCTAACATTTAAACTGATATTGGATGTAAACAGATTTCGCTACTTCAGAAATGCTTTTCTTTCCATACCCATTCTGCATTTTATATTCTTTACCTCGGCCATCAGAAGTTATTTTGCTACCCAAATAGCAAAAGTCGTCTACTACTTTTATTGTCTCATTACCTAATCGAGTTCCTTCAGTACTTAAAAATAGGCCGTTTGTGATGGTCATTGACAGCACGAAAGAAATGTTCAAATGTTTGTAAAGCTTAAGGGACTCAACTGCGGGGTCATCAGTCTGAACTAGCTTATACTAAAGTCGGCACAAACATCGATACCTGAGGGGGGATTCGAACCCCCGACGGGAAACGGTCTCGCTCATCGTAACATAGCGCCCCAATGCGCTCGGCCGCTCCGCCGCGGCTTGACAGACGATATTTAATTGTCAGTATCGGCTTAAACCTTGATTAAAAACGAAAATTGAATAAACATATTTATAGAGGAGAAAATTCTCTAAAACTTCGCTCTCTTACTTTTTTTTTTCTTCTTTTTTCATAACTCGCACCTTTTTAGAGATGTTCGCAAAAAATAACTGCGATATCACAGCGTAACTTGATTTTACGTAAACCAGTACAAGCAAAGATGATGAACTTGAAAAACAGGACTATCACGGCAAGGCAGGTTATAATATTTTAGCGGAAAAGATAATTAAAATATGAAAAAGACATTAAAATTATAGTTTAAAGAGGTAAAAGTTCAAGAAAATTTATGTTTGTTAAAGTTAAAATCTGAAGCATCAAATAATTTTGGCGGTGCGGTCAGAGAGACTATTACGTATTGAGTGCATAGATATTATCACAAAAGTAGAGACGTAATCGTATCGTCCTTAAACGTTTTATGACCATAAATTATTTACAACCTTTGTTCAGAAAGATTCATGATGATTAAATCGACGTGCTTGGCGTAGAATTTCACGAGTTTTCCTTTAATAGTTTGACGGCTTTCGGACATTTTATTATATTCAAAGCTGTACGCGATTTTTACGTTGTTGGAAGCTATGTGTTACATATTTAAAAAAAGATATTAAACTACAAGAAAACCTAAAGTGGGCCATAAAGACGACAGTACGATTTATTTATTTACTAGCTGAAAACCCGGCGTTGCCCGGGTATTTATTTATTTATTCGAACCTTGAGTTAGTACTTTTCCTATCCACTCTCTCTCTCTCTCTGTCCGTCTCCTTTTTTTCTAAAAGCTTGTTGCATTTATCAAAGAATATATACGAAATCATAGGTAAAAATGCACTCGATTCGAAGAATCCGATCACGAAATTCAACAATAATGATTGTAATAATATCACAGATGGATCACTTGATGTAATGCGCGAAACGTCAATTGATTTTTTTAAAGAGATGTATTAAAAGAAATTTGTTTTTTACTGTTTTATTTATTTATTAATTCTTATATTTCCTTATTCGTATGGTTATCCTTACAAAGAAAGAGCTGAAGACATTGTAGCATGCAAAGATATGGCCTGTGGCATCACGTTTCGCTGTACGTAACCTCCTTGCTGTAGAGTCGCAAACGTCATCGCTGGCCTTCAGTCCGAATTTTTTATAATTTGACGACTTTCAACCACCATATCTTCCACCCCCTTATAGCTGTCGCCATGGAACTGCTATGGTGTACAACGGGAGACATCGGACAAGACAACAATTACACACATACCATTCGTTTGCGTTCTGTAGTTTTCCGTGCAGAGCGAAATATTAACACAACAACACGCAGAATTTTATGTACACCGGTAAGTTTCCATCCCAATTTACTCCATCCTTTTATCATCAACCCTCGAGCAACAATGCAACCAAAAAAACAATTTTCAAAGAGTAAATATAATTTTCAAAGAGTAATTGTTGTTCCACATTTCTAAAATGTTCAAATGTTTGTATACCTTATGGGACTTAACTACGGGGTTATCAGTCCCTAAATTTACAAACTACTTACGAACTAGCTAATACTAAGGACGGCACAAATATCCATGCCCGAGGGGAGATTCGAACCCCCGACCGTAGTGGCCGTGCAGACCGTGACTGGAGCGCGCCGGCCGCGGTGGCCGAGGGGACTAAAGGCGCTCCAGTCACGGTCTGCACGGCCACTACGGTCGGGGGTTCGAATCCCCCCTCGGGCATGGATATTTGTGCCGTCCTAGTTCGTAAGTGGTTCATAAGTAGTTTGTAAGTTTAGGGACTGATGACCCCGTAGTTAAGTCCCATAGACTATACAAACATTTGAACATTTGAACTGGAGCGCCTCAGACCCGTCGGCCACCGCGGCCGGCTCCGCATTTCGCGTTATATTCTTCAAATTACTAAATATCTATCAGATCGCTATAAAACCGTGCCTAAAACCTTCCTCAGGTATAAATTAGTAACTGTACAAATATTTGAGTCTCTGCGTCTTGTCGTTCGGATGTGATAAGAGTACACCGAAAAGAAATTCACATTACTATATATAGATAAATAGCTATCCGATCGCCATAAAACCGTGCCTAAAGCCTTCCTCGGGTAGACATTAATAAGTGTACAAATTTTTAGCTCTTTATGACGTGATAAACGTACACCGAACAGACATTCACATTTATAGATATAGATTTATTTGTTTTTATGAAGATGAGTGTTCGTACACAATAAAGTTCTTGCAGAATACTCGGTCCTCCCTCTTATCGGGCGTTTTCCTCAAGTGTACGGTTCGTCTGGTGCAATACAAAGTAGTCCCCTCGGACGCGTCCGTCATGCCTGGCGCCGCCGCAGCCCTCGGCCGGAGACACGCCCGCGCCTCCCAGCGGCGACGCCCGCAACTAGGGGCTTGGCCAGGGCGCGTGCGTCGCCTTGCGGTTAACCACAGGCGAGCGTCTTGAGGCGTCGCGACGTACTGCGCAGGCGGCGGTCGCGGCCAACCGCAAACGCCACCGCCGACGCCACCGCGGCGCAATTGGCGCGCCGGACGCCGTTTTTATTCGCGGCGCCAGGGGGAGGGGTGGCAAGCGAAGCGAAGGGCAGGGAAGGGGGCTGAGCGGACGACGCCGACGCCGGCGCCGCCCCGCGCTGCGCATGCGTACTCGCTGCCGCGGGACTACGCCTCCCGCGACGCGATCGCGGGCGTTCCGTTCGGATCGTGCATTCTTCAACACGGCTATTTCACTCGAACTGAATCAGTATATAGCCAACGCAACCAGTTGCCGTAGTTTATTACTAAATGTAACCTATATTTCAATTCCCTTTGTACGTAGAAGAATTTTTAGCTTAATTTTTTTTAATATAATCTTTTAACAACAAATCTCTGTGTAAGGGGTGTCCCACTCAACTTTTTCGCCCCAGACAACTCTGGAACCACAATAGATATTGAAAAACGACTTTAACGGTCATGAACCGGACGCGGTGGCCAAGCAGTCTGCGGCGCGTCAGTCACGGTCTGCACGGCCACTACGGTCGGGGGTTCGAATGCCCTCTCGGGCATGGATATTTGTGTCGTCCTTAGTAATAGTTAGTTCATAAGTAGTTTGTAATTTTAGGGACTGATGACCACGTAGTTAAGGCCCGTAAGCTCTACAAACATTTGAACATTTTTAACGGTCATGAACGTATGGCAGGGACTTATGAAACAAAACGTTATGAGGCAGTGTAAAACGTAAATAAATATTATTTTTAACACAAAGGTTTTTTATGGATACCCCATATTATTTCTTACGCAATCAATGGCATGAAACATTACGGGAAAAAATGTTTGGCGTTGCTTGAATCGCAGTGCGGCAATTACATCCGGAGATTTTGCGCAGCGAAGTCGACGTTCGAAATAAATGAAACGCGCAAGACTGGAGCAAGGCTCACGGTTGAGTCTCGGGACATGCGCTTCAGGTACGAGGGTTGTAACTTAAATAGCGGCATTTATTCACAGCCGATACAAAAGCGTTACATGTTTGCACCTGTTACTGTTCTTCAAAGTAAAAAAAAAATGTTTGTAAATCTATCTGACTCAACTGCTGCGTTATTAGTCCGTAGCTTACAAACTACTTAAACTAACCTCGCCGGCCGCGGTGGCCGAGGAGACTGAGGCGCTTCAGTCACGGTCTGCACGTCCACTACGGTCGGGTGTTCGAATCCCCCCTCGGGCATGGATATTTGTGCCGTCCTAGTTCGTAAGTAGTTCGTAAGTAGTTTGTAAGTTTAGGGACTGATGACCCCGTAGTTAAGTCCCATAAGCTTTACAAACATTTGAACATTTTAAACTAGCCTCAACACAAACACCCGTCCCGAGGAACTCTAACCCCGACAGCGAACGGCCGGGCTCACCGCAGCACGGTACCCCAGTGCGCACGGCTAACCCATGTTAATGTTACCTACATTTCGATACCTCTGTACGTAAACTTCCACAGTAGAAGAAATTTTAGCAGAAACATTTTTTAAATATCATCTTTTAACTACAAATCTCTGTGTAAGGGTTATCCCACTCCACTTTTTCACCACAGACATCTCTGGACCACAATAGATGTTGAAAAACGACTTTAACGGTCATGAACGTATGGCAGGGGCTTATGAAACAAAAAGCTATGAGGCAGCGTAAAACGTAAACATATAAGTTTTAACACAAACTAAGGTTTTTTTATGGATAAAAAAAAGGTAAAGCAGTCAACAATCCGAATATTGGTTTGAACACCACAGTGCTTTACTAGGCACGGTCCTGTTTGGAGGTGGTATGCCGTTGCCTTCCTCCGACCTTAGAACTGACTTGCCCAGCCAGTTATAGGGGGACCTACAGTTTAACGTGGGTTCCGAACCACGGTGCTACTCGGTATTTTTCACATGGGCAATACTGCCAGAGGTGAAAGAAGTGGAAAGTGACAGATAAAATCTTAGGATCTGGCGGGGATCGAAATGGTTGGATACCCCATATTATTTCTTACGCAATCAATAGTATGAAAAATTACAAAAAAGATTGGCGTTGCTTGCATCGCAGTGCGTCAATTACATCCGGAGATTTTGCGCAGCGAAGTCGACGTTTGAAATAAATGAAACGCGCAAGACTCGAGCAAGGCTCACGGTTGAGTCTCGGGACATGCACTAGCAGCGCGCTTCGCGTACGAGGGTAGGAACTTAAATAGCGCCAACTATTTATTCACAACCGATACAAAAGCGTTACATGTTTCCACCTGTAGCTGTCCTTCAAAGTAAAAAAAAAGAAAAAAAAAGTTCAAATGTTTGTAAATCTATCTAACTCAACTGCTGGGTTATTAGTCCGTAGCTTACAAATTACTTAAACTAAGTTAAACTTACCTCAACATAAACACCCATCCCGAGGGGGGAACTCTAACCCCCGACGGCGAACGGCCGCGCTCACCGCAGTACGGTACCCCAGTGCGCACGGCTAACCCGTGTTAATGTTAATGTTACCTACATTTCCATACCTCTGTGCGTAAACTTCCACAGTAGAAGAAATTTTAGCAAAAACATTTTTTAAATATCATCTTTTAACTACAAATCTCTGTGTAAGGGTGTCCCACTCAACCTTTTCACCTCAGACATCTATGGAACCACAATATATATTGAAAAACGACTTTAAGGTCATGAAAATATGGCAGGGGCTTATGAAACAAAAAGTTATGAGGCAGTGTAAAACGTAAACAAATATTATTTTTAACACACACTAAAGTTTTCTTATGGATACCCCACATTATTTTTTACGCGGTCAATAGCATGAGAACTTACTAAAAAGATTGGCGTTGCTTGCATCGCAGTGCGTCAGTTACATCCGGAGATTTTGCGCAGCGAAGTCGACGTCTGAAATAAATGAAACGCGAAAGACTCGAGCAAGGCTTACGGTTTGCCGGTCGCGGTGGCATAGGAGACTGAGGCGCTCCAGTCACGGTCTGCACGGCCACTACGGTCGGGGGTTCGAATCCCCCCTCGGGCATGGATATTTGTGCCGTCCTTAGTAGTAGCTACTTCATAAGTAGTTTGTAAGTTTAAGGACCGATGACCCCTTAGTTAAGTCCCATAAGCTATACAAACATTTGAACATTTGCTTACGGTTGAGTCTCGGGACATGCACTAGCAGCGCGCTTCAGGTACGAGGGTTGGAACTTAAATAGTGGCAACTATTTATTCACAACCGATTCAAAAGCGTTACATGTTTGCACCTGTTACTGTTCTTTTATCATTATCAACCCTCAATCAACAATGCAACCAATGAAACCATTTTCAAAGAGTAAATATAATTTTCAAATAGTAATTGTTGTTCCGCATTTCGCGTTATATTCTTCAAATTACTAAATATCTATCAGATCGCTATAAAACCGAGCCTAAAACCTTCCTCAGGTATAAATTAGTAACTGTAGAAATATTTAAGTCTCTGCGTCTTGTCGTTCGTAGTAAAAAAAAAAAAAATGTTTGTAAATCTATCTATCTCAACTGCTGGGTTATTAGTCCGTTAACACAAACACCCATCCCGGGAAACTGTAACCCCCAACGGCAACGCCGCGCTCACCGTAACTCGGTACCCCAGTGCGCCCGGCTAATCCGCCGCGGCTCATTCAAAGTAGTCGCTAGTGTTGCGTAGAACCTGCTACCAGCGATGTGAACGGCGAAGTACGCCGATAGCAAAGGCGGTTCTGTTGATGGTGCGAATGGAGCGGTCTATTGCTTGTCGGATCTCTGGAAGAGTTAAGAGAATGCCGCGAAGTGGTTGCTTCATCTTCGGAATTAGATCAAAGTCACAAGGACCTTAGTCCAGGGAGTATGGTGGATGCTACAGTACTTCCTAGTCCCATCGACAGATTAGCTTCCGCTGTATGCGCCCGCGCATTCTCGTGCAAATTGATGGGTGGGTTGCGCAGAAAGTGTTGCCGCTTCCTTCCTTCCTAAATCTGGTCGCAGGTGATGCTCCAAAACCGAACAGTGATACTGTGCATTGGCGGTCTGCCGTGGAGGAACGTAATGCGTTAGGATAACGCCATCACAGTCGTTCATGAAAATCAGCATAACTTTCACCATACTTGAGGTCTGACGCACTTTCGACTTTCGCGGCGACCCCATAATGACGCCATTCGTTGAATTGGCGTTTTAATTTTGGCTCGTACGATGTGGCACATGTCTCATCCAGTGTTACGATACGGCGTAAGAAAGCCTCTCCTTCAAGCTCATAGCGCTCCAAGTGTGTCTGAGCAGCATAGTAACGCATCAATTTCTGCAATTCCGTCAATTCATGCGTAACCCATCGTGATGCCCAGTCACATTCAATCTCGATCCAACTCCGTTGTTACTCTTTCGAAAACGTATGACACCGTTAACTTAGACCGATCACAAATGACTATGTTTCCCTAGATTCTGCGCACGCCGGTGACGTGGGACAGGCAATTCCATTTGCTCGGGGGTAAGATATGTTTGTCAGCAGCGTGTGCTATCAGCGACAATAGTAGGTTCCATTGCATATTGTTTCCACAGTAATGTGGCCCATATTTAAGTTCCAACCCTCGTATAAATAATATAAAAAATCGGTAGTTCAATATACGTGTTCGATTATTTATGTAATCTTACTCGGAGACTTTATTGTGGTAACGGTAAAATTGATTTTTATTTATTTATTCATTTTTTAAACACGATTAAATGAAATAAATCGCAATTTGCGATCAGTTATGGCTTCACTGTACTTCGTTTAGATGGAATAGCAAAGTGCGGCGGATGAAAATTCGAACCCGGGATCTCCTGCTTACTAGGCAGGCGCGTTGACCACTCCGCCACCGAGGACACAGTGACCAGCCTGACTGCAGATGACTCTTCCTTGCACGTCTCCTGACACACCCAAATCGCCATTCGCCACGCTGTCTCTTTCCTATTACCACAGTCTATTTGTTCTGTAATGCTCGCAGCCACAATACTGTATTCCCGCATCAGGGAGATGTGTCTTGATACCTCATGGCCTGTTCTCCCTGATGCGGGAATACAGTGTAGTGGCTGCGAGCATTACAGAACAAATAGGCTGTGGTAATAAGAAAGAGACAGTGTGGCGAATGGAGATTTGGGTGTGGCGGGATACGTGCAGGGAAGAGTCCTCTGCAGTGGGGCTGATCAGTGTGTCCTCATTGGCGGAGTGGTCATTCGCCGCAGTTTCGTATTCTATGCCGGGCGCCGTGGCTTAGCACGCCCGGTCAGGGGGCTCCACGCCCTCTGTAATAAAAAAAGCTGAGCCAAGAATACTTCGAACATCAACGAACAAATACGATCAGCGTCCGCATTGAAAAGAACTACCCATAGAGCAAAAAAAAAAAAAAAAAAAAAAAAAAAAAAAAAAAAAAAAAAAGTGGTCAACGCGTCTGCCTAGTAAGCAGCAGATCCCGGGTTCGAATCCCGGCCGGGCACAATTTTCATTTGCCGCAGTTTCGTATTCTATCTAAACCAAGTACAGTGAAGCCATAACTGATCGCAAATTGCGATTTATTTCATTCATTGAATGCTGTAACGCGGTCAAAAATATGTTATTTTTATCACGATTATCGATTATTCGTTTCGTTTCGTGTTTGTAAATCTATCGGACCAAACTGCGTGGTCATCAGTCCGTAGATTACAAACTACTTAAACGTAGGTCAACTAACCTAAGGACACACACACCCATGCCCCAGGGAGGACTCGAACCTCCACGGCGAGCAACCGCGCGCTCCGCAGCGAGACGCTTTAGACCGCTCGGCTACTCCACCGCGGCGAACGATTATGAAGGAACTATTTACGTACTTGTTGCCCTTATCTGTTTACGAAGTAAAAGCAGAAAACGCATTTTACTCTAGAGTAGGGCCTTTACAAAATGTTATGGGACTTAACTACGGGGTCATCAGTCCCTAAGCTTACAAACTACTTATGAACTAGCTACGACTAAGGACAGCACAAATATCCATGCCCGAGGGGGGATTCGAACCCCCGACCGTAGTGGCCGTGCAGACCATGACTGGAGCGCCTCAGTCCCCTCGGCCACCGCGGCCGGCAGGGCCTTTACACTTGATGACAGAGACGTGCAGAACTGCTCTCCTACTTGCAAGACTGCTCTGCCGTTTGGCGCACGGCCGGTGTTAAAAGTGCTCAGTAATTGGCGGCCCGTGTCGCGTGCCGACCGAACGCCGACCGAACGCCGTTGTATCTGCCCTGAGGCGCGTCACAGATTAGATGCAAATGAGCACGAGCCGTACAAAAGGTACCGGCCGTCACATGGCGTGAGCGGCCCACAGCCTGCAGCTCAGCACTCCACGACGGCCTTCCTTTAGAAAGAAATACGAAGAATTTCTCATGAAAGAGAGCTTTAAAAACGGTTATTAACGGTTGCATTCAGCAGAGCGAAAGCGACGCTCATCGGGTAACAGCTGTGAGCTACACGGGATACTCAATACGTAACTGTTACTCATTTTAATAACATCCAAAGTGAAGGACGCGTTGCCCTAAATCAGAATTTGTTGCAGCAACCAAATGACACTACTCGTGTACTTGATACTGAAGAGGTCAGCAGTAGAAAGTTATAATCCTCTATTTAATGAAAGTCTCATCACACGCTATCGTCGTTTAAGCTTCAGTACACACTGGCAAAAAGTATTTAAATGTGAATCTCTGGAAAGAATTAGGCGACTATTTGCTCTCCGCTGCAGAGTGAAAGTTTCATTCTGGAAACATCCCTTAGGCTGTGGCTAAGCCATGTCTCCACCATATCCTTCCTTCCAGGAGTGCTAGTCTTGCATGGTTCGCAGGAGAGCTCCTGTGAAGTTTGGAAAGTAGGAGGCGAGGTACTGGCGGAAGTAAAGTTGTGAGGCCGCATCGTGTGTCGTGTCGGGATAGCACAGTCGGTAGTGCGCTTGCCCGCGAAAGGCAAAGGTCCCAGGTTCGAGTTCCCGTTCCGGCACACAACTTTAATCTGCCAGGAAGTTTCAAGTAAAGAGATGACTTTAAAGCCAAGCTGACTTTGTGTCGACCTTGATTGTATCTAAATAATAAGAAGGCTGCTTAAAATTTCCGCTACCAGTCTCAACTGTGATTTAAGCGTTAAAAATATTTAATAGTGACATGTTTCGATGCTGTGCATCATCATCAGGCTACAGGCATACAAAATATGAACCTAAAGGTGTACATTATCCGATATTGATAACATCTTGATGCGTTTTAAAGAGTACATTGTTTTAGACTTGACAGAAGCGACAAATGAACAATAGCTAAACATATAAATGAAACAGGGTACAGATTTGCAATACAAAACGATCTGAAAGTTTTGCATACTCTGGAAACGAACTGGAAAGTGGACATCTTGGAAGAAATGTATTTATGTACATCAGAAACGAGAGTAATGGAAACCTGAACGAAATGACAGAGTTCAAGAATTCCCATTTCTTCAGTAACTTCACTCCCTTTTAAAATAGCTTTCAAATTAAATAAAGTTTACACTACCTAGTGTCCATGTAATTCTTTATGATGTTAATGAATTGTGCCATATTTGTGTTCACTAAAAAATATGCACTATATAATAAAGATTTACATTTCATCACCTATACGGCAGCAAGAACAGCAGAAGATATCTGAAGTGACTTTCGACGCTAAATATCGACTAATCGATATAATGTTTTGATCACAGTCACGACACTAACTGCTGTGAAAATTGTTACCGTTTGACAGCTAGAGCGACACTAGCGACACTAGGGACACTAGCGCTCCAAGCGGCTAGCCATGTGAGACTCATTGAAGTCGTATGGATATGTTTGCTTAAGTCCCTATTTTTACGCGATTTACGAAATATTTAACTCCTTGCGATCGTGGACAAAGCTATGTTCAGTGATAAATATGTTGACGGCAGGAATAAAAATGTAAACTGTTGTTACAGTTACTGATATGGTGTCTGTTGTTTCGGACATGTCCGAAAGAATAGACACCATCTGTTGATAGTAATGGCCGTAAATTTACGAAATCGAAATATTTAAACATTTCGACCGATTCGGTGGATTGAAATAAATTCAACGACAAAGTTGAGAATTTGTTCGGGATTAGGATTCGAACTCGGATTTCCCGCTTTGGGCCAATGGTCGTCTTATCCAATTTGGCTGTCAAGGCAGGCTTCCATTCCAACCGAATCAAAATCAATTGGGAAGGTGCTAGAAGTTGAAAATTTGCGTTGGTAGGGGAAGCGATGAGTAGTACTTAGCTTTCTGGCATTACGGTACGTTGGTAACATAACATAATCTCCTGCTTGTTCCCTCAACGGCATTCCGCCTAGCTAGCGGTGTGAACACTCGCGATTATGTTCATCGCGCCAAACCTTTCATTAAAATTTTCCCCTCGGATCTCAAATAAGGCCCGCAAGTTTTCTTACCTGAAAATTGTCCGCCACAAGAACTGCACCATACGTGACCGCGATAGTTACTTTTTCGTGGCGTCATCAGTGAAACCTAACCGTCCGTGAAACTGTTAGGCGGGCCGTCGCCTCGGCGGCTACGGACGCCTTCTTGCTCGCGCGGCGCGACTCGGGACAAGAACGGTGGACACACGGCGCTTCTGAAATATTACTGTGCTGATGCCCGGTGGTAATGACGGAGGAGGAGGAGGCGCGGAATGCGGAAGGGCGCGCCGCCTGCCGGCAAAAAGGCGGGCAGCAGAGGCAGCAGTGTGGGCACCAGCACTGACTCACCTGCGGGATAGCAGGTCAAAAGGATAAAGGCACACCTGTGAATCATGGAACTGACCACTACATTCATGGTAGGCAGACTAGGAATTGCAGTCCAGCAAAGTGGCATCCCGAAATATAGTGGCATTCAGCATGATTTTAAACATGGCTGCAATTCAGCAACGATGGAACACGATCCAAAAGTCACCAGAGTTTCATCCAACCAGTTGCATCAAATGGTTTACGTCTATAAACCTTTACCTAGGTTTCGGCAAAATTAATTTTGCCTTCTTCAGAAGTATACAATAAAGCTCACATTAAAAAAGTTGTTAAAATGTGGCTGACTCCATGTCAATAGATTAAAAATTAAAATTTAAAAATGTCACATCATAAAATTTTGGAGCTCACTGCAGTGCTCACTCGACCTGTGTGTGGACGTGCTCCAAAATTTTATAATGTGACATTGTTTTGAAATTTTAATATTGACATGGAGTCAGACACATTTTAACAACTTTTTTAATGTGAGCTTTATTGTATACTTCTGAAGAAGGCAAAATTAATTTTGCGGAAACTAGGTAAAGGTTTATTGACGTAAACCATTTTATGCAACTGGTCGGATGAAACTCTGTTGACTTTTGGATCGCATTCATCACAATTTTAGAAAATGAGGCATCCCGCAATTGCCTGCGGATTTGCAAGCATAAAATTGCGCAGATTTTTTTCAAAATTACCGCCGCCTTAAATTCACTTCGCAGGTCGTTGTCCGAAATTCGCAACGCGTTCCACGATGGAGTTGACGTAACGTTGTCGTTCAGGCGTTTGGCTTATTTTGAACTGCAAGCACACTCATACAATGTGTTCAAATATTCAAATGTTTGTTAAGCTTATGGGACTTAACTACGGGGTCATCAGTCCCTAAACTTACAAACTACTTACGAACTAGGACGGCACAAATATCCATTCCCGAGGGGGGATTCGAACCCCCGACCGTAGTGGCCGTGCAGACCGTGACTGGAGCGCCTCAGTCCCCTCGACCACCGTGGCCGGCCTACAATGTGTAAACTGAATGATGGAACTTGAGAGGAAGTGAGGGTTCGTGTATGTTGCTAGAAGCGCGCTACTCGCTGCCAGTCGAGCACACAACAGTCCTACCGTGTCATTTAACCTACAGTCTGCACCATCGCAGTCTAGGTGCTGGTGCTGATACAGGATGCGCTGGCGCTTCGTTTGGGTGTACTGGTCCAACGCAGCTGCAACGCACCCTCCAGGCAGCAACAGGACGCACAATATCAACACAGCCGGCCGCGGTGGCCGAGGGGCCTGAGGCGCTCCAGTCACGGTCTGCGCAGCCACTACGATCGGGGGTTTGAATCCCCACTCGGGCATGGATATTTGTGCCGTCCTTAGTGTTAGCTAGTTCATAAGTTGTTTGTAAGTTTAGGGACTTATGACCCCGTAGTTACATCTACATCTACCTACATACTCCGCAATTCACCGTAGAGTGCGTGGCGGAGGGTACACTGTACCACTACTAGGCATTTCCTTTCCTATTCCACTCCCAAATGGAACGAGGAAAAAAAAAAGAATGCCTATATGCCTCCGTACGAGCCCTAATTTCTCTTATCTTTTCTTTGTGATCACTACGCGAAATGTAAGTAGGCGGCAGCAAGATCGTACTAAACTCAGCTTCAAATTCCGGCCCTCTAAATTTACTTAACAGAAATTCATGAAAAGGACGTCGTCTTTCCTCCAGCGATCCCCAATTGAGTTGCCGATTGAGCATTTCCGTGACACTCGCGCATTGGTCGAACCTACCGGTAACAAATCTAGCTGCACGCCTCTGAAGGGCCTCTACGTCTTCCTTCAAACCGATCTGCTGCGGGTCCCAAACACTTGAGCAATACTCAAGACGTGGTCGTACAAGCGTTTTATACGCGGTCTCGTTTACAGGTGAAGTACATCTTCCCAAAATTCTCCCAATAAACTAAAGTCGGCTGTCCGCCTTACTCACAACTGTCCTTACATGTGTGGGAATTACATAACATATGACAATGAATAATCAAACCAATAATATATACACCCGAGTGACACGTAGCTGGTTTACACATAGAGTAACTAGGTAGTGGTCACTTTGTTGTTGTGTCACACCGCTAGCAATGGGAGAACATTTTGAGAAAAAAATGGATTACAACGATCTTCCTTACATGTTCGTTCCATTTCATATCGCTCTGCAATGTTACGCCTAGATATTTGAACGACGCGACAGCCTCAAGAAGCTCACTACTAATGCTGTATTCGAACATTAAAGGATTGTTTTTTCTACTCATGCTCATCACCTTACATTTTTCTACATTGAGAGCTATCTGCCATTCTTCGCACCAACTAGACATTTTGTCTAAGTCATTCTCTATGCTATTACAGTCAGTTACAGACGACACCCTCCCATACACCACAGCATCATCAGCAAACAGCCGCAAATTACAGCTTACTCTGTCCAATCATGGTAGGCAGACTAGGAATTGGAGTCCAGCAAAGTGGGATCGCGCATTCTAGGGGCATTCAGCATAATTTTTAGAAACTGAGGGATCTCGCAATTGCCTGCGGATTTGCAAGCATAAAATTGCGCAGATTTTTTTCAATTTTTCCGCCTTAAATTCACGCCGAAACTCGTTGTCTGAAATTCGCAACGCGATCCGCGAGGAAGTTGACGTGACGTTGCCGTTCAGTCGTTTGTCTTATTTTGAACTGCACGCACACGCATACAATGTGTAAACTGAATGATGGCAGTTCAGAGGTGGGAGCGGGGAGTGGAGGAAGTGAGGGTTCGTGTATGCTGCTAGAAGCGCGCTGCTCGCTACCAGTCGAGGACACTAGACTCCTACTGTGTCATTTAACCTGCAGTCTGCACCATCGCAGTCTAGGTGGTGGTGCTGATACAGGAATCTGGCGCCTCGTTTGAATCGGCAACAACTACCTGGGTGTGCTCGGTCCAACGCAGTTGGAACGCACCCTCCAGGCAGCAACAGGACGAACAATATCAACACAAACAATCCGAAATCGCTGGTGTTGTTGTTTTGAGTTGGGTGTTTAAGGGGGACAAAACTGCAATGGGCATCAGTCCCCCTATTCCATTGCTAATCGTCAAACATAAAACCGCGGAAGTCAAAGAAATGCGTCCAGAGTGTAAGTGTACGAAGTGGGCCGAAATCGCCTTCGGGAGTATAGCCTCTATACACGGAGGCCTATAGTGTGTGTCCCATTAAAACCACGACACCGTTTAGCCCCCAGAGACTCGGTGGAAGAATAGGAGGACTGGAGTCGTAACGAATGGCGCCGGGTTCTGTCAACAGATGTGTCAAGAATTTATGTTCAGCCGGACAATCGTCGTTCCCCCATCTGAAGAGAATCCGGAACTCTGAACAATCCTGCTTATCTGCAGGAGACATCACTGTGGTGGTGGACGAATGGTGACGCCTGGAGTCAGTATTGGCGGGCATACGGGCATCTACGTCGTTCGGAAAGGCGCTTTGACTACTTTAGAGGTATTTAGACGAGATCCTTTGACCTTTTTTTGTGACCAACGCTGATGCCATAAGAGATGGATCCCTCCTGCTTGAAGCTGAGGCGATTGAACGAGTGGAGTGGCCAGCATGTTCACCGGACTAAATCTGGATTTAGCATTTCTGGGATGAACTTGGCAGTCGCATTGCAGCAACACTTCCCACAACGGTTGCAGAGCTGGATATTGCACTCAGGGAAAAATGGTCAAATACCGCTCAAGAAGTGATCGATAACTTCATACTTCTCGTGCCACAACGTGTAGAACGTGTACAACTGTACTGGCAGTCCGATGTGATCACACAGCATATTAGAAGACAACGAGATTGGCTTTTTCACTATTATGGTAGACCCATTGTGCGTCGCTCTAAGTAATCGGAATGTAAACATCAAGTAAAGAGACTAGGCAGGAAAATACCGTTCTATATCATATATAAATTACAATTATAACCAAAATCTGAATAAAACACGTTACAATATGTATATTGTGTATGATTTCTCATGGAGGTTCGAGTCCTCCCTGGGGTATGGGTGTGTGTGTTGTCCTTAGGTTAATTTACCTAGGTTTTTTATTTTATTTATTTATTTATTTTTTATGATTTCTCACCTGATCCCCTAATTGTTCTGTGCCGTTTGGATATTTCCAAAACAGTGCGCGCAAGCTACTTTTATGCTAGTGGAAAACAGGGAGGATACGGAGTGGCGTGCCGCTAATAAAATCAAATGGTCAAATATTTGTAAATATATGGTGCGTAACTACTATGGTTATCAGTCCCTAGACTTACAAACTACTTTAACTAACCTAAGGATAACACACCCCCACAATCATGCCCGAGGAAGGACTAGAACCTCCAACAGGAAGCAACCACGCACTCCGCAGCAAGGCGCTTGGCCATACCATCGCGGTTATTGACAGAATAGTATCATCATCAGTTCATTTTCGTTTTGCTGTGGTATATAAATTAATTATTGTTTTGAAGCTCACGGTGTTGTTTTAAATAACAGAGACGAAATTCTGCGTTTATTGTTACTGCTTCGACGACTGAAAAGGAGAAGAAACAATCGACTAATTTGTGTTCATCCAATTGATGCAGAAGAGGAGAGGCTGGAGCATTCTACACGTTGTTTCAAGAATTGAGGCAGAATGACACGAAATTCTTCAACTACTTCAGAATGTCGGTGACTTACTTTGAATGACTTCATGGGTGGTTGAAAAATACCATTCAGTGCAAAAATAGCAAAATGGGGAACTGTATTAAGCCTGCAGTAACGCTGCCAGTAAAACGGATGTAAATGTAAAATAATCACTTTCAAACTAAAGATAACAATATATATATATATATATATATATATATATATATATATATATATATATATATATAATATCTGTATTTCCGGAGTTCTAGCTACACAAATACGCTGTAATACACAATAATAAACAAATAAAACTTGATGTCGATTGTCCTCGTATCTGGCGAGGAATTCATCTCACAAACCGGCCTTTCTTGAGTTAATGAAATTAAAATTTCGTTATTTATATCCGGATTTCTTTTTTTTTAAGCTTATAGGACGTAACTACGGCGTCATCAGTCCCTAAACTTACAAACTACTTATGAACTAGGACGGCACAAATATCCATGTCCGAGGGGGGATTCGAACCGCCGACCGGCGGCCGTGCAGACCGTGACTGGCCACCGCGGCCGCCTATATTGAGATTACTCATGTTTTCAAGAGAGAGAAAAAAATCCAGTTAGCAGCTGTGTACAGTCACGAAGGCTCAACTCGCACTGAAGAAAACGACTGTCGCCGGCCGCGGTGGCCGAGGGGACTGAGGCGCTTCAGTCACGGTCTGCACGGCCACTACGGTCGGGGGTTCGAATCCCCCCTCGGGCATGGATATTTGTGCCGTCCTAGTTCGTAAGTAGTTGATAAGTAGTTTGTAAGTTTAGGGTCTGATGACACCGTAGTTAAGTCCCATAAGATTTACAAACATTACATTACAAAACGACTGTCGACGGTAGAAAAACCGCTGCGTGTGTAAGCGTGCATTTGGTCAAGTTGGCGCCAGTGGCAGCCGGCGGCCGCACAGCTACCGCCGACGGGACCGCGCCTGTTATTGTTCCGCATAGTGTGCAAGTTCTGATTTACTCCAGTGCACTACGGTTGGAACGGCGGCGACGGTCAACTGACCGCGGCGGAAAAATCCGCCGTGTGTGTAACGGGCCTTAGAGAGCTCGGCCTGCGTGGGCTACACATTCTAGTGACAGCGCGCGACATCCATCGACGCGACACTGCTGCTACAAGCAGCGACATTCGGCGACACGGTCGGGTGTCCTACGTGAGCGTGACAACTTGTCTCTATAACATGGCCGCTAGAACCGATCTGCTGTTTCTAAAGTTTGGCATTCTTAAACAGTAGAATAATGATAGCTGCAGAGTAAGGCAATACAGTTTTATTAACTTTAGGAAATATGGCGTAAAAGGAATGCTGTGCATTATATTTACAAAGCGAGGAATGTTCGGAACTTCAGATACGAAGACAGAGTATGGATATCACGGACCAAATTCTTCGAAAGTACAACGACGAGTACAGCTACTTTCAACTATGTTCTCAATGCGTTTTTGTGATTACAAACCATCAACAACAGAATAAGTTCGAAATATGTGTTATTGAAAGAAGACAGTAAATTCTTTAACCCATAGGTGCTAGACACTGGTTGGCGCAGCGTAGGGGTAGCGCCCTCGGCTGTCAACTGTAATTTTTGCGGTCGCTGGTTCGCTTCCCGTTCCGTCTTATATTTTAATTACTGGAATTGCAACCCTTTCACCTGTTATTTGTGCAAAGTTTTATGTATTATCTTTAAAAAGCACCACAAATTACTTTTTTTTAAGTTTTTACCCCTAATTCATCTTTATTGGAAACACACGTATCCAACTGTACATCTACCAAACACATTAAATTCCTACTGAAACATTATATCCTGACATTTTACTCAGAAACGTAATTTACAAGCATCTCGTTTGACGTCAAAGAGTTATCTCCCTCTCAGGAGTAACCTTGTTGTTACTGCAAATGCACAAAGCACACAGATGCGAATAATTCTTCAAATCACGTTCATCGTGGTGTAAATGAAACTATAACTCAGAACAAAAATACAGAAGAGTGATAGATATATTAGAAACAATTTAAAAATTTAACTTCAGTCGTCTATAAAAGCCAAAATAAAATTTACGAGCTCCTTATCAAAAGCAAAATACTTCATTATATGTGCAAGGTGAATTTTATTTTCCGTTATTTCACAAACATTTCCCGTTTCATAAACTGCAGGGATTATTAGCTGGCAGATATCTTCCGACAACCTTCATAACCTCTACAAGCAGTCAGTTCTCAGCGAAATCGACACTTTGTAGCGCGTGCGACAGCGACAAGATTCAGACAGGCTGGAACCTCAAACGTCGCTCGTTGTAGCGCGCGACACGCAGCGACAGGCAGCGCCACAGTCGGCGCTCACGCAGGACACTCCCGTAGCAATACGTGCGGCTGTCTTTTGTCGCGTGAAGCTGTCGCGCGCTGTCGCTAGGATGTGTAGCCCACGCAGGCCGCGGCCTTAGACCGCTCGGCCATTGTACCGCGGCGTGCAGCTAAGAGCTCAGCATGGCGCTTGTTAATATTCGGCGGCTGCCGCGGTCGTGTTTACGAACGCCGTGCTCGCCAGTGCTATCCCAGCAGTAGGCGCACTGCCTGTCTACGCGCTGAATCACCAGGCAGAGCGGCCCCGGCGCGAGGCCGCGGGCCCGTGACTCAGCCGTCCGGATAATATCGACACGGCGCGGCGCGGCGAGGCGCGAGCCACGTCTGCGTCCGCGATGCTTGCTGCCGCCCAGGCTTCTACATCTAAGTACGTACTCCAGAAGCCACCGTAAAGTGCGTGGCGGACGGTACACTCTACCAATACTACGCACTTCCTTCTCTATTCCACTCTCAAATAGAACGATCAAAAAATGAAAGTGTATATGCCTCTCTACGAGCCTTAATTTCTCTTATCTCTCTGATGATTATGCGAAATGTAAGTAGGTGGCAGGAAGATCGTACTACACTCAGCTTCAAATTCCGACCCTCTAAAATTCTTCAACAGAATTTCTCGAAAAGAACGTCGTCTTTCCTCCTCCCGATTCCGGGATCATTTCTGTGAAACTCGCGCATTGGTCGAACCTACCAGTGACAAACCTAGTTGCTCGCCTCTGAACTGCTTCTTTGTCTTCCTTTGAACTGATCTTCTGCGGGTCCCAAACACTTCAGCAATAGTCAAGACGTGGTCGTACAAGCGTTTTATCGGTCTCCTTTGCAGATGAAGTACATCTTCCCACAATTCTCCCAATAAACCGAAGTTGGCTGTCCGTCTTACACACAACTGTTCTTACATGTTCGTTCCATTTCATATCGCTCTGCAGTGTTCATCTACAACTACATCTACATACATACTCTGCAAATCACATTTAAGTGCCTGGCAGAGAGTTCATTAACCACTTTCATAACTTTTCTCTACCGTTCCATTCTTTAATAGCGCGCGGGAAGAAAGAATATGTCTATATATTTGAACGCCGCGACTGCAACAAGATTCTCGGTACTAAAGCTATATTCCAACATTATGGGATTGTTTTTTCTACTCAAGCGCATCACTTTACATTTCATTACATTTAGATCCAGGTGCCATTCATCACACCAACTAGAAATTTTGACTAAGTCATCCTGTATGCTATTACAGTCAGACGACACCCTCCCATACACCACATCATCAGCAGCAGCAAACAGCCGTAAATTGCAAGTTATTCTGTGCATCAGATCATTTATATAGATAGAAAATAATAGCGGTCCTATCACACTCCCCTGGGGCACGCCTGACGATACACTCGTCTCTGATAAACACTCGCCGTCGAGAACAACGTACTGCGTTCTATTACTTAGGAAGTCTTCCAGCCAGTCACAAATCTGTGAACCTATTCCATAAGCTCGTATCTTCGTTAGCAGTCTGCAGTGAGTCACCGCGTCGAATGCCTATTTGAAATCAAGAAAAACACAACCCCCCTCTTGCCCTTCATCCATGGCTCGCCAGATGTCATGTGAGAAAAGGGCAAGCTGAATTGCACATGAACGATGTTTCCTAAACCCGTGCTGATTCATGGAAAGAAGCTTTTCCGTTTCAAGGAAATTTACTATATTCGAACTGAGAATATGCTCTAAAATTCTACAGGAATCTGATGACAAAGATATTGGTCGGTAATTATGAGGCTCAGTTCTTTTACTTTTCCTATAAACGGCAGTCACCTGCGCATTTTTTCAATCGGTAGGACTTTGCGGTGAATTAAAAGTTCGCGATGAATGCACCCTAAGTAAGGGGCCAATGCCGCAGAACCGGTTTTCCATCCGGATCAGAAGACTTTTATTGTATTTAGCTCTCTCAGCTGCTTCTCTACACCGGTAATACCTATTACTATGTCCGCTGGTTTCTATTCTCTTTTATACTGGAACCCACAATCTTTCTTAAATAATTTTGCACACCCACGGGAAAGCTCCGGGGATTCGATAGAGCAGTGTTTTCCACCCTTTTCGAATATGCCACCTCCTTCCAAATAAAAACATTCTGTCAACCACCACCCCCCCTCCCCGTCCAAACGCTCTGCAACAAAATGTTTTTTTTTTTTAAAGTAAACAAATTTAATCTATTTTCGTTTGCTTCAGCTTTCTTTTAAATTGTTGCACGAAGTTATATTTTGCGTATTTTTTGGGTATGCAACACGTTATCCTATTTTTTACATAATTTCGAACAGAAAAATATATTTTGATTAGAGTTTCTCACTTCAGGCAAGACTCGGAAGCGAATTATGCTCATTAAGAAAATTCCCACTATATAGACAATTTCTAAAGGAGTAGATACTTTATTGAGAATGTTTCATAATTACTCATTGTATCATGTTCTTCTACCTATCGATTGTTCCTGAAAACAGTTTTAAGGCTTTGCGCTTATTCATCATTAACACCATGTATTATAAAACAATTTATGATATATTCAATTCATAATTAATTTTACACGAGGAACTCCATAATTTTAACATCAAATACATTTCACTTAGGCATACGGTTTTTATTACCGCCCCCCAGTATTGCTAATGCAAATACTTGCTTCTATGAGGCGACCTCTCTCCCTTCACCCGAGCAAGACTTGCGACACTTTTCACATCATTACTAAATGTCGTATATATGATCTCTGGAACAAGTATTAATCTAATCTAACCCTCTGGGGGTCGCGACTAATTCAAAATGTTCAATTGTTGGTAAATCTGTGGGACTTAACTGCTTGGTTATTAGTCCGTAGCTTACAAACTTCTTAAACTAAGTTAAACTAACCTAAGGACAACACATACACCCATGTCCGAGGGAGGACTCGAACCCCCGACGGCAAACTGCCGCGCGCACGGCAGCACGGTGACTCAGAGCGCACGGCTAATCAGTCTCGGCGGAAGTCGCGACCCACATCGACCCACATGTTGAAAAACTCTGCTATAGAGGACCGACAACAAGCAGAACATGTCCTATACACAATGGTGTGTTTGTTTTCATTACCGTGTTACACGCATTTGTTGTGGTGTACATAACACAAATTACGTCACTGTGCACGTTGATTATTTATTTAGGGTGTACAGGGCACATGTACGAGGGATATTCAAATGGAAAGGTACGAAACGTCATAACAACCAAACCGACTGAAATTTGAATGTGCCGCTTTGAGACAAGGTCATGCGTCATTTAGGAAAAGAAATATATTGTCGTCATCTTCCCGTAAAAAATTCAAGGCTGTGTCCCCAGAAAGCAAGGTGATGCTCACCGTCTTTTCCGACGTCAGAGGTCCAATACTCATCGAATTCCTCGAGCACGGAAAAACCACGATCAGTGTAGCGTGCTGTAAGACACTACGTAGCCTACACAAGTCCATCAAGTGCAAACCGGCGTGGACTGCTCACTGAGGGAGTGCGTCTGCTCCATGTCTCTAGGGTCACAAAGAGTGTATTGGCCAAGTTCACGAGGGAGCAGTGTGAACACATCGCCTTGTGTCTTCCATCTGTCTAGCCCGCAAAAAAAAAGAAAAAAAAAAGGATTCGCTCTTGCAACAGACACAGGAATTCTGTCAACATGAATCCTTCGGCTCGTTCAACAGTGAGACAGTTGTGCTCAAGCCTCTTGTGAATACTTTCGAATAAAGACTTCAATTACAACCACAGTGTCGTCTCGTTACCTTTTAATTTGAACACCTCTCGTCCCAATTCACGTCTCTGTGCATTTAAAAAAAAAAAAAAAAATAAAAAAAAAAAAAAAAAATAAAATAAAAAAAAAAAATTATTTTTCAAATGTTTGTTAAGCTTATGGGACTTAACAGCGGGTTCATCAGTCCCCTAAACTTACAAACTACTTATAAACTATCTTATACTAGAAACAGCACAGACATCCATGCAATGGGGGGGAGGGGGGAAGGGGGAGGGGTTCGAACCCCTACATCTACATCTACATACATACTCCGCAATTCACCGTAAGGTGCGTGGCGGAGGGTACACTGTACCACTACTAGGCATTTCCTTTCCTATTCTACTCCCAAATTGAACGAGGAAAAAAAGAATGCCTATATGCCTCCGTACGAGCCCTAATTTCTCTTATCTTGTCTTTGTGATCTTTACGCGAAATGTAAGTAGGCGGCAGCAAGATCGTACTACACTCAGCTTCAAATTCCGGCCCTCTAAATTTACTTAACAGAAATTCACGAAAAGAACGTCGTCTTTCTTCCAGCGATCCCCAATTGAGTTGCCGGAGCATTTCCGTGACACTCGCGCATTGGTCGAACCTACCGGTAACAAATCTAGCTGCTCGCCTCTGAACCGCCTCTATGTTTTCCTTCAAACCGATCTGCTGCTGGTCCCAAATACTTGAGCAATACTCAAGACGTGGTCGTACAAGCCTTTTATACGCGGTCTCCTTTACAGGTGAAGTACATCTTCCCAAAATTCTCCCAATAAACCGAAGTCGGCTGTCTGCCTTACTCACAACTGTCCTTACATATTCGTTCCATTTCATATCGCTCTGCAATGTTACGCCTAGATATTTGAACGACGCGACCGCATCAAGAAGCTCACTACTGATGCTGTATTCGAACATTATAGGATTGTTTTTTCTACTCATGCGCATCACCTTACATTTTTCTACATTGAGAGCTAGCTGCCATTCTTCGCACCAATTAGAAATTTTGTCTAAGTCAACCTGTATGCTATTACAGTCAGTTACAGACGACACCCTCCCATACACCACAGCATCATCAGCAAACAGCCGCAAATTACAATTTACTCTGTCCATCAGATCATTTATATAGATAGAAAATAATAGCGGTCCTATCACACTCCCCTGGGGCACGCCTGACGATACACTCGTCTCTGATGAACACTCGCCGTCGAGAACAACGTACTGCGTTCTATTACTTAGGAAGTCTTCCAGTCAGTCACAAATCTGTGAACCTATTCCATAAGCTCGTATCTTCGTTAGCAGTCTGCAGTGTGGCACCATGTCGAACGCCTTTTTGAAGTCGAGAAAAACACAATCCGCCTGTTCCTGACGGGGAACGGCCTCGCGCATCGGAGCATAGCGCCTCAATGCGCTCGGCCTCTCCGCCGCGGCGTGTGCATTTGTTTTGCACCCAAAGCCACTTTATGTCGTTGCGTACCAATGTAAACACGACCACGCAGGTCACAAGCCAGAGTGGAGTGATACGTGTTGTTAGTTGCTATTGAGTGCACGTACAGTAGAAGTCGTTTATTATTACAAAGGGGTACTCGAATCGGGAAATGGCAGACATGCTCCATCTGTATGTAAGGGACTCGGTGTGACGCAAATCAAGCACGACGTTTGTATGCGAAACACTTCCCTAATAGACGTTTTCCTAACAATAAGACGTTGTAAAGAAAACATAATAAGCATCTGTCTGAAACGAGCTCGTTTAGCAGGCGTTTTGCTGATTCTGGACGACCTAGGAGGACAAGAACACATGACCGGAGAAACGATTTCACAACCATATTGAGGAAATTAGCAGAGGAAGCTCAAATGTTCAAATGTTTGTAGAGTCTATGGGACTTAACTACGGGGTCATCAGTGCCTAAACTTACAAACTACTTATGAACTACTTACAACTAAGGACGGCACAAATATTCATGCCCGATGGGGGATTCGAACCCCCGACCGTAGTGGCCGTGCAGACCGTGAGCAGAGGAAGCATCAGGAAGTAGCGCCAAGGGTGGATGTCAGTCATATGACGATCTAGAGGATTCTAAGAGAACAGCTCCTTTATCCATAACACCTTCAAAGGGTCCAAAGTCGTACAGCAGCTGACGTTCCACCCAGAGCCAGATTTTGTACTTGGTTACTACAGGTGTTTGGTCAGGAGCATCATTTCCTCTCTACTATTCTATTTGCCGATGAAACAAATTTTACCAGAAATGGAGAATAGAACTTTCACAATACGCATGTTTTGGCGTATGAAATTCCCAGAGAAGTTGCTCAAACCTGCCATCAACACCAGTTCATTATTAATTTTTGGGATAGGATAATATGTGACACATTAACTGATTCTTTCGTTTTACCAGGAACATGAAGAGGAGCATCATAATGCGCTTTTTTAACAAATGATTTACATGGTTTGTTGTAACACGTTCCACTGGATTTAATTCGTGGCAGTCGACATCGCAGGGGCTTGAAACATAGAAGTAAAAGGACCAGACGGATACACAAAATGAGGAGGTCAAAGTGGTTGGGAAATGAGGAGTTATAGAGGTGGCATTAGGAGAAGGACAGAGAAGAAGATAAGATAGAGGGTATGAAGAAATATCCAGAGGCAGGCGAGGAGATATACAGAGAGTCTGAGAGGTTGAGGTGAAGGAGAGGACAGTCAGAGAGGGGAGAAAGGTGAGGAAGTCATGGACAGAGGAGCGACAAGGTTGGATAGGCAAGAGGAGAAGGAGACGGAATGAGAGAAAGGATAGGAAGAGATGATGCAGACATCGATTTGGGTGAAGGAGATGGGCATAGAGAAAGGAGGATGAGGAGATGGAGAGATAAAAGAAAGAGATAGTTACAACTGAGAGGATGAGATGGAACAGAGAGACTCGTGAAATTCTGTTACCTATTTGAAACAGTTTCTTCTGTTTCAGTAAAGAAAGTATTAATATTTTTTCGATTTTCTGTGGTACAGTGTTCATAAAAGTACGTTCAGAATGACGTTTTTGGTATTTCCCAGCTTAGAAAAATATCATAAGATCGCTAGAAACACACTTAAAATACATTCTAAGTGGACGGAAAGAGATAAGAGTTTACTAACTTCGGCGATATATATCCAGACAGAAAAATTTGAAACAAAATCATTTTCTTCGTTATACATCACATGAAATGTCTCTCTTTCTTATTCATCTATTGCAAATTGTCGTTCTTATTAGAACATCATAAAATAGAGCTATTAACATTCGGTAGACGTAGACACTGCTTTACGAGACTTTAATTTGCTCACAAATTTATTAAGCGTATATAGACATAGAGGAATGGCATTTGTTTTAACCAAGTACTAAGCTAGAAGATCTGATTTTGTCTCATGCGTCGAATTGATGCCTTATTTTAACCGTTAAGTGGCTGCATTTCTGCTCGGGATGCTATCTAAATGCATTTTCCGTGCGCAGTCTGGTAAAAAAATGGCGGACACCGGCCGATTGGCTACTCTCTCCCTATACAGGCTCTCGACCCCACCCCTGTGTTGCATCCTTGCTTTCTCCCCTCGTGCCGCCCCCTATTCCCTCACTACAACACCGAAATTCATTCGTAGTGCAGCGGCCAGAGATGCCAGTTGTGTGCTTGTGAAGTGTCATTGTGTGAATGCTGTCTTTTCCTCTGACGAAGGCCAATTGCTGAAAGCTTAAGTATTTTGTGTATGACTCTTTTTTATGTGCCTGTCACAGACCGACGTACGACTCATTACCACTTTGCACTTCTCCATTCTGAATGACTTTCAGGAAAAGGTGCCCACAAAGGGAGTTCGTGACGCAAACTGCTCCATTGAAATTTCTGGGGGGAGGGGGGGGGGGCTGAAAAATTAGTACTTTTGGCCAGCCTGGCGGGTGGGCGGCGAGCTTTATAAAACAATTTACAAAATGTGAAATAAAAGATATTTAATAATGATGTAGCCAATATCGCATTTTTCATTCATTATGATACCGGTTTCGGCGTGCTCGACGCCATCTTCAGAACTGTCGTAATTTACATAACTTCACAACATTTTTTATATACTAAAAGAGTACATCCAGGTCTGAAGATGGCGTCGAGCACGCCGAAACCGGTAACATAATAAATTAAAAAATGCGATATTGGCTGCAACATCATTATTAAACAATTATAGATCGCCCCATCGAACAATGAGTTCCTTATATGAAAGATATTTGATTTCAATATTAATGGCAAAACTATATTTATCCAGGATCTAATATGTCGGGTGTGGGAGGAGGTGTTTTTTTTTCTTCTTTTTTTTTGGGGTGGGGGGGGGGTGGGGGTGTCACCCTTGCTTTCAGGCCATTGAGTGTACCTCGAATGAAGCGTGACGAAACGCCCCTTCCACGATGCAAACTGCATGTATCAATTTGTATATAAACAGACGCTGTATCCCAAAAATGAGCTACACTTCATGGGAGAAGTGGCAGTTCGGGAGAGCACTCTAGCGGAGAAAGTTGTGGGAGCACTGTCAGCGGCACTATATGAGCGCTCGGTTAGAGCGCGTGTAACGAGAGAACAGGTGGTGGAGGAGCAAGTTGAGCGTTAACTCGGGGCGGGCCGCCCCTGCCTTTAATTTGCAGGGGAGGCAAAGCGGCGGCGGCCACCTGCGGTGCGCCGGAAGCTGAAAGGCGCGCTCTTTCCGCTTTGATTGAGCCCGGCCAACTTCCGCCCTCGGCCGCGCGGTGGCTTTGAAACGGCCAAGCCATTTCCAGCCAGTGGCTTGATAGCGCCCGAGCAGGCGGCCGCCCTGCTAACACCTCTAATTTATGTGGCTGCCGAAGTCGCCCTAAGTTGTTTAAAACAAAACGCAGTCAAATCTGCTGTCACTGTGTATGCATGTGGAGAAAATCGGCTACATCACTTAACTTTTTAAGTGCGAGCATCGCTATGGTGCGAGTATAATGCGCGCGCGACCCTTCCTCAGCAAACGATAAATGCCGCCACAGCTCTATCACTCCGGTGGTGCGTACGTTTTCCAAGCGACTGGAAACAGGGGCAGATAACTACCCTGAATAGGAAAGGCAAAAGAACGGACCCACGAAATTACAGCCCTATATCATTAACATCATTTTGCTGTAGAATTCCTGAACAAATTCTCAGTTCTAATTTAGTTAACTAGCTGAAAACCCAGCTTTGCCCGGGTATTTATTTATTTATTCCTTTCATTTTTCAGGTACATATTCATTTGTAAGAAGTAATAGATTAAAACTTGCTGCGTGATGAGGCGGTTTTCCATGAACGTTGCTGTTCATGTGCTCATATCTCATGAACTACGTGTCTTACTGTGATACAATTGGGTACATTCAACTGTATGTGTGTATCCTGTCTGTAAAATTTCCTGCGACTATTATTTGTAGTGTACAAATTATAAATTACAACGTCATACCTGATGTCGTAGTTGTAGACAATGAACAGCGAAAAAGTAGTAAGCGAGAAACTTTTTTCCTTTCAGTTTTTTGATGTAGTTGTCAGCACGAAAAAAGTTAATAAAGGTTTGAAATTATGTTCAAAGTTTTTTTGCAAGTCACTAAGTAGTCTCATTCTCATAAAGCGTATTTTTAAAGTCTCGCCGCATTATGTGGCAGTTTTTCGCGATTCCTATTGCTTAAGACGTCATATCTTCTTGTTTATGACGCCATATCCCGTGAACAATGTGTTGTACGTGATCCTCCATTTACGGTGACCGTCCTCGTGGATTGAAGCTTACGTGTTCAAAATTTCATAAACATTGGAAGATACTGTAGATTTGTATAAAATATGTACACACAATCTTACGTCCATTCTGATTTATATATAAGGAAGAAGATTTACTTGAGACGGAAAAACTTATGTCCATGCATCAGCACGGCTTTAGGAAGCATCGATCGTGCGAAACCCAGCTTGCCCTTTTCTCTCATGACGTCTTCCGTGCTATGGATGAAGGGCAACAGGCAGACTGCATATTCCTCGATTTTTAGAAAGGCATTTGACACGGTACGGGACTACAGACAGCTAATGAAGATACGAGCTAATGGTTCAAATGTTTGTTAAGCTTATGGGACTTAACTACGGGGCCATCAGTCCCTAAACTTACAAACTACTTATGAACTACTTACGAACTAGGACGGCACAAATATCCATGCCCGAGGGGGGATTCGAACGCCCGACCGTAGTGGCCGTGCTGACCGTGACTGGAGCGCCTCAGTCACCTCGGCCACCGCGGCCGCGAACTAATGGAATCGGTACCCATATATGAGAGTGGCTACTTAAGTAATAGAACCCAGTATGCTGTCCTCGATGTCGAGTGCTCATCAGAGACTAGGGTATCGTCAGGAAAGCCGCAGAGAAGTGTGATAGGACCGCTATTATTTTGTATCTATATAAATGATCTGACGGCCAGAGTGAGTCAGAGTGACTTGCAATCTGCAACTATTTGCTGATGACGCTGAGGTGTACAGGAAAGTGTCGTCATTTAATGACAATAGTAGGATGATTTTGAGGGCAAAACATTTTCTAAACTGTCGCCAGATCGGCTACATATCTCCATCTATCCTGCGTTACAGAGCAGGCAGTATAGGGAACCAATCGTCGAAAATGCATATTGTGTTACGCATAACGAAAACGTAACTGATAGTAACTGCTCAAAGTACCTTCTACGAAGCAGGCATACAGAAGGTGATCCCACGATACAAGTCACTCAATTCTTTTGGTAACTATGTGGAAAAACAACAAAAACATTGATATATTTTTTCCCACCAAAGTTTTTCATGTAACTGTCTTCTCTTTGTTAATAAAAAATAAAATAAAAACATAGGGAGACTTAGTTTCTTGATACGCCTCACATATTAAGCGATCTAGGCTGCCTTATTCACAAAAATATTAGAATAGATAGCAGTTAGTGGTTTTGTGACCGATTAAACAAGGCAATGACAAGCGTAGCAGCTACGTCAAAGCATTCTCTGCCGTGTGAAATCCCAACGGAATTTTACCAGGAAGGTGTCGAAATAATAATGTCTCCATTCACAATAGTTGACAGAAGTGAACAGTAATAGCGGGCGATTTCAGTGTTCCGGTTCTCCGTCTCCGACCGCACATCACCGGAGCACATTAAGTCACATGGCTTTTCATCACTGGGGAGTATTAAATGACTTTCTGCGGTTCGTAAAGTAACTTGAGTCAACACATTGTGTGCGTCCGCTTTCCACAGGAAAAATTCCAGAATGATCACGCGAAGAGCAGTGTCGGACTATGTTCCAGAATGTCAGCGTATTGAACAGCTCGTGGATCGCTCTCTCGGCTATTTTTAACTCAATACTGTACAGGCTGAGACTACATTTGTACACAAATCGGGATTCTATTCGTGCAATGAATATTTTAAACCGGCATGGAGCACCGGGAATTCTGTTGGCGACGTAATACTTCATGGCCAAGAAACGAGTGCCATTATTCGTTTGCCAAGTGTTCCACGAATCGAATGAGCGGGTACACACAGGCCCATGGGAAAACCCACAAGGCTGACAGGGCAGCCTTCTGCACCTCGTGCAGTGGGCTTCGCCACGCAGATGCGGCCAACAGTCTCCAGTGCTCAAGTTGGATTCCTCATTGAAATCTTAGTGCTCAGAGACTGTTTTAAATATGTAGAATTTGAAGATTAAGTGTGATCTTAATCTTCAAGATGAAGATTCAAAACTTTTTTTTAATGTTTTAATCTGCAATGTAAGCATGGATAATGGTCATACAATGACAGCTGCATTTGCCACAATAAAGAAATATCTGCGACTGATCATGTTCTACTTATACTATCTTAAGTGCTGACAACCGCTGTCACGTAGAGGTCACTAAATTTGAATTATTTCATAATTTTGCTACAAGGTCTTCATCTAAACACAAGAACATAACTTGGGTGATGCGTAGGTATTGTAATGCGAAATGCAGCTGAAAAATTGTGATAACAGTAGAAAGTTGAAGTCTCTTCATACGACAGTCATATAAACAAACGTGCTGTATAAATTCTAATATACAGGGTGAATCACCTAACACTTGCACCGCAAATATTGCGGAAACGGAAAGTGCGATTGATGTGCGATTTTCACCGCACGGATTGGCAGTCAGGGGCTCGTAATTTTAGCCAACAAACAGATAGTAATATTACTTAGAAATTGGCCGAGTGGCTAGCCCCTGGGGCACGATTCAATGAATCATGAACACCAGCTAGTTAGCTACGCTGTCCTAGCCTCCGCCCCCAAAACGTTGAATGGTTGTAGCTGCTAAACTGAACGTGATAAAAGTGTCATTCAAAATTCTTTGTAGACAGCTGATGTCAAAAATTCCGGTGTATGATAGAAACTACCATTGTTCCATTTAAAAACTGTATGTTTACATAAAAAATACGCTTTCTAGGTATTTTTACAATCTATTTATTGGCTAACAATACAAGTGTCTAAATGTTCAAATGTTTGTGGTCCTCGAAACTGGTTGCCAGTAAATCTTTTTATATAAGCAGAGTGTCCGTATGTTTGTGTGTACGTGTTGCAAAGAAATCTACGGTTTTGTTCCAATCTTTACGGAATTTTGTACACGTAAGCTTCAATCCATGAGGACGGTCGCCGTAAGTGAAAGAATCACGTACGGTACATCACGAGATATGACGTCATAAACAATGACTTGTGCGAAAACTGCTACATTTAGCGACAATGCTGCTCATTTTCTCCTAAACCACTGGACCGATTTCAACCAAATTTGGTACACACATACCTTACCGTGAGCTACCAATTGCTGCAGTGTTAAGGATCACATAGTACACATGGTTCAGAAGATATGATGTCATAAACAATAGCAATAGCAAAAAACTGCCACATAATGCGGCGAGACTTTAAAAATAGATTGTATTAGAATGAGAATACTTAGCGACTTGCAACCAACTTTAAACATAATTTCAAACCTTCATTAAACTTTTCTTGCTGACAACCATAGCAAAATGATGAAAGGAAAAAAAAGTTTTTCGCTTATTACTTCTTTGCTGTTTATGGAGTAAGGTAGGACGTTACAATTTATAATTTGTACACTACAAATTGTAGCCATAGGAAATTTTACAGACCGTATACACACATATAGTTGAATGTATTTTCTAAACTGTAGCACATTCCTACACGTAGTTCATGAGATATGAGCACATAAACAGTAGCGTTCATGGAAAACCACCAAGTTTTAATCTATTACTTCTTTATTACTAACTGTATTCCCAAGAGATTTTACAGACATACAGCCCTTATAAAAATGAATATATACCTGAAAATCCCGGAATAAATTAAAAAAATACACGGGCAATGCCGGGTTTTTAGCTAGTCTTCTAATATATAAAGCTGAGTGTCGGTAGGTTTGTGTGTACGTGTTGCATACAAATCTATAGTTTTGTTCCAATCTTTACGAAATTTTGCACACGTAAGCTTCAATCCACGAGAACGGTCGCTCTAAGTGTGAGAATCACGTACGACACCTAGTTCACGAGATATGACGTCATAAAAAATGAGATGCGTGAAAAACAGCTGCATTTAGCTGCTCATTTACTCCTAAACCACTGGACCGATTTCAGCAAATTCCATATCGTGAGGTAACAATTGCTGCAGGGTTAAGAATTACGTACGATACATTGTTCAGAAGATATAACGTTATAAACAATAAGAATCGCAAAAAACTGCCACATAATGCGGCGAGACTTTAAAAATACGTTATATGAAAATGAGAGTACTGAGCAACTTGCAACAAATTTTAAACACAATTTCAAACCTTTATTAAACCTTTTCCCATTGACAACCGTAACAAAATGATGAAAGAAAAGAAGTTTCTCGCTTACTACTTTCCCACTGTTTACGGAGTAAAACTATGGCATTCGGTATGACGTTACAATTTATAATTTTACACTACAATTGTAGCCACAGGAAGTTTTACAGACAGTATACGCATATATAGTAGAATGTACCTTCTAAATTGTATCACAGTACGACACGTAGTTCATGAGGTATGGGCACATAAACAGTAACATTCCGCTGTTCATGGACTAAACTACGGCATTCGGTATGAAGTTACAATTTATAATTTGTACACTGCAAATTGTAGCCGCAGGAAATTTTACAGAAAGTATACACGCTTGTACTTGAGTGTTCCTTTTAAATTGTATCACAGTACAACACATGGTTCATGATATATCAGCACGTAAACAGTAACATTCATGGAACACCGCCTCATCACGCACCAAGTTTTACCTATTACTGCTTTACTACTAATTTTATTCACAGGATATCTTACAGACATACAGCCCTTACACAAATGAATATATACCTGAAAAATGGCAGGAATAAATAAATACCAGGGCAACGCCTGGTTTTCAACTAGTAACAATATGAAAATACAGCTGACGGTGTGATTATTCAAAAAAAATGTTCAAATGTTTGTAAAGTTTATGGGACTTAACTACGGGGTCATCAGTCCCTAAACTTACAAACTACTTATGAACTACTTACTAACTAGGACGGCACAAATATCGATGCCCGAGGGGGGATTCGAACCCCCGACCGTAGTGGCCGTGCAGACCGTGACTGAAGCGCCTTACTCCCCTCGGCCACCGCGGCCGGCGTGTGATTATTCATTGTATTCGTCGATTCCCTTGTGGACTCCCAGTGAGACAAGAAATTCGATCGCGTAAAAGGATCTTAAGGTGTTAGATGTGACGAAACGAATTGGAATTTGACTAAAATCGCCTGTTACATTACTTTCATTATATTCGAAAAATAATAAATTTGATAGTGCAATAGCGGCGCAAGTTGCAGCAAGTGTTGGCTTGGAAGTGATGCAGCAGACGGCGCATGCGCGCGTGCAGCAGTGCAGTGGTGGATTGGAGGGGGGGGGGACCAGGGGAGGCGTAATGGGCGGCAGCTGCACCCACGGCCGATCGGCGCGGTTGTGAGGTGCATAACTGTATTAGCTGCTCATTTGGGTTTCAATGAACATCGACCAGCGCGCACTTTCGCGCGCTCACTCGGCATGAAACAAGTCCGGCTGCAGCGGCAGTGGTTAGCGCCGCCAGATCGATTCCCAATATCGCGAAATAATTCTCCTGTAATCGTTTACCCTGGCCGCCGCCCCCGCTTCTGCCGCTTAATTGCGCGGCTCCGGCGGAGCCTAAAAGCCCGCGCCACCGGCAGACCGCGTCTCGCGGTTCCACCAGCCACCCCCTCTCACGCGCCGCAGGGGTAAAAGTTAACCACCAGTTCCTTCCTCCCCTACAACAGTAATCTTTTGACATTTTAGTTTTTAACCTGCACGTGCAGTGTGATGCTCAAAGTGGTCGCCAAGTAATTTGCGAAATGGAAGTGGTTTACTCTACACCAGAGGTGGGCAATGAGCGAGCCGCACTCTCGGAGCCGCCTGCCTGAGCGGGAGCAGAGCCGCGAGCAGCTGGCGTCCATCACGTAGTTCCTGCTGAAAAGACTAGATGGCGTTATGAGCAGCCAACGCGCTAACGTAGCCGCAGAGTGCGTTATTTTATAACTTATAAAGATAATAGTGCAAACTCTTTAGTATCCAACTCGAATGAACAGATTCCACTGCTAGGGGTATCGCGTGCAGTCGATCCGGCAAATATCTTATAAAGATAAGAGTGATTTATTTATTTATTTAGTTTTTCAGAAGACACCACTAACAGTGCCATCTGTTAGTTCGAATTTTGTACTTCAGGGTTTTCCTTATAATCTATGATATTACGTTATGGTACAGTACGCTGTGGAGTTTAAATGGCTAGTCAAATCGGCGCGGTAAAGGCGCGTTCTATTTTCCAGTTCAACTCTAGTTGTGAGTGTGATTACTTGTTCACTGAAAGCGAAGTATGTGGTAAAATACTAGGCATAAAAATGTACAATTTAGAACGCCACTATAGAACACATCACTTCAACCAGTATGGAAGTGTGGAAAGTGAAATGAGACTTAATCTTCTTAATAATCTACGCGAGGAAGGAAGTAAAGTAGAGGTATGTATTTTAATGCTGTACCTACTTACGAGATAACTTAATCACAGTGTTTTGTTTAATAAAACCAATTTTCCTTTGAAATGACAGCTGTTAATTTCTTACAAAGGAATGTGATGCCTCATCCTCCGATGCAGCTGTTCGTGCTAGTTACAGAATAGCTTTGCTGATAGCCCGTACTTCCCGACCATTTTGCGACGGTGAATTTCTGAAGCAGAGTTTGGAAGTCGTAGCAGACGAACTATGTCCACAGTTATCACGTTCTTTCGCAAGTCTGAGTCTGTCGCGGCGTAGTATAACTCGCCATATCGAACGTTTGTCAGGTGCGCAAGCAAGCATGCAGACCTCTAGCGGCAACTAGGATAACTACCAGCCGAGCGCGAATGCTGCTCTTTTCCGGCCTGAGCCGGGCCACTGCTCATTGAGCCGATTTGTGCCCACCTCTGCCCTACACCTACAGGGTGATCAATTCTCAGCGCAACCGCCTTTTCGGCGTGCAACTTGCCGGCAATGGCAGCTGCGGTGCCCACTTAGCACACCGCCCGTCGTCCGCACTAAATTTAATACGAGTTGCCGCGCAAGTTATTTCTGACATACAAAACACAAAGAAAATTTTATTACTTATTGTATTGGTGTGGTGTCTGTTCTTTCGGACGTCCGAAAGAACAGACACCACACCAATACAATAAGTATTTAAACACGACGACGGCGTTAGCTTCAGTTATTTCACCGCAGATGCAGTCATACGTCCGGCCTCGAGTGTAAGAGGGCATGGACGATAGGGGCGCTACAAACATAGTGTACGAGTTGTGAGAATTTGAGACGGACGGTAGGCGAGCACGGGTGACCAAGTGATTAAGGCGACCGCTGGCCCGAAGCGGAAGACCCGCGTTCGATTCGCGGTCCGGCTCACATTTTCACTTGTCGCCATTGCTTAATATCAATGCCCAAATGCAGCCACTGTCAATCCTTTGTTTCCTATCCTTCGTCCTTCCCTTCCTTTACCAATCATTTGTAAAAAAAAAAAAAAAAAAAAAAAAAAAAAAAAAAAAAAAAAAAAAAAAATTATTACTCGCCTCTATTACGCAAGGCGGAGCTGGAACTGCCTCCCTTCGTGGTTGAAGCATTTCTGACAACTACTGAGGAAGGTGTCTCCCTGAAATTGTAGTGATTTCAAGACGAATGTTTGTTTTTAGTTCATCTGAAATGTGGGTATTTGATTTGTACACTTTCCCTTTTAATGCTCTCCACAGATAAAAATTACACAGGATTAAATCGGGAGACCGAGGGGGCCAAATGTTTTTAGTGATAATTCTTTCACCGAACACATAACGAATTTCCCGCAGAGTCTTGCTGAAATGTCGCGAAAGCACGTTCTCTCTCAGTTAATTGGGCAAAAATAGGCCGCAATATATTTTCAACATTACAGTCACTGTTAATTGTTTCCAGAAAAAATGTAGGGCCTATTATTCTCTCGCCGCTAACAGCGCTCCACACTCCTATTTTTTGATCGTGCAGGGGCTGCTCCTGAAGTCACGATTTGATCCCGTGCGATTTTTATCTGTGGGGACCATTAAAAGAGAAAGTGTGCAAATCAAAACCCCACACTTTAGATGAAATAAAAACAAACATTCGTCATTAAATCGATGCTATTTCTGAGAGGAAACTTCAGAGTGTAATGAGCAACTTCCTCAGCAGGTGTCAGAAATGCTTCAACAACGAAGGGAGGCAGTTCCAGCACCGCCTTGCGTAATACAGGCGAGTAATAAACTTTTCTTTGTGTGATGTATGTCTGAAATAACTTGTCCGACAACCCGTATTAAATTCAGTGCAGACGATGGGCGACGCGCTAAGCGGGCGAAAGAACTTCCATCGCCGCCAAGTCGCACGCCGAAAAGGCGGTTGCGTTGAGGACTGATCACCCTGTACATCAGGGTTCGGTCTTAGGTCCTTTACTGTTCATGATATACATAAATGACTTGCCATTCTACACTGATAAAGATGCAAAGTTAGTTCTTTTTGCTGGTGATACAAATATAGTAATCACATCCAAAAAACAAGAACTAAGTGATGTAATCGTAAACAATGTTTTTCACTAAATTATGAAGTGGTTCTCTGCAAACGGACTCTCATTAAATTTTGATAAAACACAGTATATACGGTTGTGCACAGTAAATGGCACAACTCCAGTAATAAATATAGACTTTGAACAGAAGTCTGTAGATAAGGTAGATTTTTCAAAATTTTTAGTTGTGTGCATTGATGAGAGATTAAACTGGAAGTACACACAGACGGTCTGCTGAAACGTTTGAGTTCAGGGTTATTGCAAAATTTGGCGATAAGAGTCTCAGTAAATTAGCTTACTTCACCTATTTTCATTCACTGCTTTCGTATGGCATCAAATTCTGTGGTAATTCATCACTGAGTAAAAAAGTATTCATTGCAGAAAAGCGTGTAATCAGAATAATTGCTAAAGCCCAACCTTGATCATACTGCAGACATCTGTTTCAGGATTTAGGTATCCTCACAGTAACTTCACAGTGTATACATTCACTTATGAAATTTGTTGTTAATTATTCCCACCAACTTCAAAAGTAATAGCAGTGTGCACAGCTATAAACCAGGAAAAAGGATGTAGGGCTAATTCAGTTACTTCACTGCTAACGAAGTAGAGCAGCGCGCTTCGTTACAGGATCATTTAGTAATCGAGAAAGAATTAAGGAGATGATCGATAAACTCCAGTGGAAGACTGCAAGAGAGACGCTCTGCGCTCGGTACGGGCTTTTGTCGGAGTTCAGAGAACAAATGTTTACTGAGGAGTCTAGCAGTATATTGCTGTCTCCTAATTATATCTCGCGCAGAGATCATGACCAGAGAGAGCCTTCACATAGGCATACTGACAATCTTTCTTCCGCGAACAATACGTGACTGGAATAGGTGGCAGAACCAACAGTGGTAGTCAAGGTACCCTCTGCCAACCACCGTCAGGATGTAAATGTGCCTGTAGATACGTCCTCCTGTGACGACGACTCCCCGCCCGAGTCTTTGCGACCCCCGTGGGATGATGCTAAAAAAGGTGGCCTTGAATCTTTTCCCGAGATGGACATTGTTGCATTTCGCACGTGGACTATTGCAGAGGTAACTAGTAAAGCTGGTACTTAGTATTTTGCAGGTGACAAACCCTTTTGTTTAAGGGCGAGGAGTAGGCGTCGTGTTTCAGGCGACGCAGAAGTACATGTTTGGGTCAAGGTGTCTGGCCCATTTGAAGAAAAATTTAATGTTCAGGGTAATCTTTTGCTGTATTATCATAAGTGAATAAATTTTATCCTTACCTTTTTCCTTTCTATAAGATATATTTTTTAAGAAAAAAGAAAAAAATATCAATTCAATTCAACCCACAAGTTGAAAACAGTGCTCTACAACATATCCGAGACCATCAAAACCCGGTATTTACACTTCTGACGGTTCCCTTGTCAGATGAATGCCGATCGTCCACATCCCCTCCGCCCCCCGGCGGCGAGGGTTAGCAGTCGCGCTGTACGAGACAGCTATCAGTCTGCGTTGTTGGCGGCCGTTTCTTTCGCCGGTCCGCGGATCAGTGGTGGAGAATCGTCGCTGACGTGACGCGGCGTTCCATTTGCGCGATGCGCCTACCTGTCAGGTCGCGATGACGACTCGCCAAATGACGGCCGCCGCCGCCCACGCCGCCCCCGCCGCCCCCGCCGCCCCCGCTATAATGGGCGGCGCTCCCGGGGCGGCGGCTGACACGGCGGACAGCCCAATCACCGCTCGCAGCGGGTAAAACGAGCCGGGCGGGCGGGCGCGCGCCCTGGGGGTCCCCGGCCGATGCCCGCGCACGCCAGCCGCCGCCGCCGCCGCCGCCGCCGCCGCGCTCTGATGACCGCTCAACCAATTTAGCGGAGGAAATTGCGCTGGAAATCAGAGCGCCGAGCCGGGCGCAAGGGCCCGCCGCCGCCGCCGCCGCCGCCCTACCGGCATCCGCACACCGCCAACCACCGTCGGCGTGACACTCGCCCGTCACAGGCGGGGCGACACAATACACTCTTTTCCTCGACAAGATATGAGTATACCTTAATTTTTAACTTTTCCCGGCATAAAGAATTTTAAAACAACTTGCGGGTTCCAGAATGAAACTCACTTTGCAGCAGAGCGTGCGCTGATATGAAACAACCTGGCAGATTAACCCAGATAGCTCTGACGTACTTCCAAGAGGTCGAGGACGGCTGCTTACTTTTTTTATTCTTGTCAGTAAGAATTCGTGCACACTGTCATATTTTATTTCTTTGAATAGTCTGCTCCCGTTTCAGATCAATTTTAGCGTGTATTGTCGATTGCAAAGTGGTTGGATACAGCTGCAAAGTTAAGGTTCCTACAGAAGATATTTAAGACTTTCTCATAGTTGGGTTTAGATTTCTTGAATTTTCTTCAATTTTTGAGACATTTATATGTATATATTTCATCTTAAATGTTGTTTTAATAATAATGATTCATGAGATTAAAAATATAGAAAATACATTTTGACGTCATTCCAAAAAGAAGGGCAGTGTCGCAAAACTAATGGTGTGATTGTGAAAAAAAATATCACTTATAACGATCTTGTGCAGTCATATGAAGGCAATAAAAAGCTTTCGAAAAAAAAGGAAAAAAAAAAATGATCCAAAAATAATTCCGCGCTACAGGGTTAAAAGTGTGTGCCGGATCCGGGACTCGAACCTGGCACCTTTACCTTTCGCAGGCAAGCGCTCTACCACTGAGCTATCACGTCACGACTTACGGTCCGTCCTAACAAAATTACTTCGGCCAGTACCTCGCCTCTTACTTACTGACGGAGGTCAAGTTGTGAGAACAGACTGTAAGTCTTGTCGCAATAGCTCAGTGGTAGACCAGTTTCCCGCGAAAGAAAAAGGTCCCTGGTTCGAGTCCCGGTTCCGGCACACAATTTTAATCTGATAGGAAGTTTCATATCAGCGTACGCTCCGCTGCAGAGTGAAAATTTCATTCTAAAACGTCCCTTAGGCTGAGGCTAAGCCATGTCTCCACCATATCCTTTCTTCCAGGAGTGCTAGTCTTGCAAGGTTCGCAGGAGAACTTCTGTGAAGTTTGGAAAGTAGGAGGCGAGTTACTGGCCGAAGTAACGTTGTGAGGACAGACTGTGAGTCATGTCGGAAAAGCTCAGTGGTAGAGCGCTTGCCAGCGAAAGGAAAAGGTCCCAGGTTCGAGTCCCGGTTCCGGCACACAATTTTAATCTGCTGGGAAGTTTCATATCAGCGTACGCTCCGCTGCAGAGTGAAAATTTCATTCTAAAACGTCCCTTAGGCTGAGGCTAAGCCATGTCTCCACCATATCCTTTCTTCCAGGAGTGCTAGTCTTGCAAGGTTCGCAGGAGAACTTCTGTGAAGTTTGGAAAGTAGGAGGCGAGTTACTGGCCGAAGTAACGTTGTGAGGACAGACTGTGAGTCATGTCGGAAAAGCTCAGTGGTAGAGCGCTTGCCAGCGAAAGGAAAAGGTCCCAGGTTCGAGTCCCGGTTCCGGCACACAATTTTAATCTGCTGGGAAGTTTCATATCAGCGTACGCTCCGCTGTAAAGTTTCATTCTGAAAACATCCCTTAGGCTGTGGCTAAGCCACGTCTCCACCGTATCCTTTCTTCCAGGTGTGCTAGTCTTGCATGTTTCGCAGGAGCACTTCTGTGAAGTTTGGAAAGTAGCAGTCGAGGTACTGGCGGAAGTAAAGTTGTGAGGACGGACTGTGTGTCGTGTCGGGATAGCTCAGTGGTAAAGCGCATGTCCGCGAATGGAAAAGGTCCCAGGTTTCTTGTCCCGGTTCCGGCACAGGAAGTTTCAACTTACGAGTTGCATCCATAATGAGATCAAGTTAACGATGGAGGTGGAGACTGCCCCGGCGAAGTGGCCGAGCGCATTGAGGCGCTATGCTCCGATGTGCGAGGCTGTTGCCCGTCGGTGGTTCGAATTTCGCTTCGGGCATGAATTTTTGTGCCGTCTTTCGTTCATAAGTAGTTTGCAAGTTTAGGGACTGATGACCCGCAGTTAAGTCCCTTAAGCTTCACAAACACAAAGTCGACGGAAGCAATCATTTGACAGTCAACCATTTGACAACGACCGAGCGAGGTGGCGCAGTGGTAACACACTGCACTCGCTTTCGGAAGGACGGTGGTTCAAATCCACCTCCGGCCATCCAGATTTTTGGATGGTTCCTTTCAAAGGACACGGCCGATTTCCTTCCACATCCTTACTCAAAAACTCCGAGCGTAATCTCCGTTTCTAATAACCAAGCTGTCGACGGGACGTTAAACTCCAAGCTTCCTTCCTTCTTCACTTGAGAATGGCCGAGGAGATCTCGTCCGAAACGACGTGGACAGTAAACCACAATACGCGGCTGGAAACCCGAGAAAATTTTATCAACTTAACTCGCAGCGAAATGATGCATTCATAATTACGGGTATGCTGCCGGGTGACGTCGTCGACCGTCGTCGATATTTCAACGTCCTGTCATTCTCAAGGAAACACTGCACTCAAGGAAGCAATGTGCAAGCGAATATAATCGGTTTGCAAAGAGTAAACATGAAAGATTTACACACACAGTATAAGTAACCTCAGAGTAAACACAACCAAAGATGACCAACATCAGAAATATCGACAGTGACTATTAATCAACAGGTGAGGCAGTATTAATTCTGTCCCTCTATTTCTTGACGAGATACAGGGTCGAATTCCTAGAAGAATTTAAACAAAAACCACCATCTCTATTTATAAGGTCGATTGCTAGTTTAATTCCAACGGCTTCTTTAATGACACTATCCCAATAGGTGGACGTGGATGCCAGAATCTCCGTGTTGTTGTATTCCATAGGATGACCGCTGCCAAACAATGTTCTGCAACAGTGGATTTGCTCGACTGTTGTAAACGCGTGTGACGCTTGTGTTCAATACACTGGTCTTCCACAACTGCAAGGAATACCAACTAAGACCATCCTTTACGGACCTCAATACATTTCAAATCATATTTCCATAAAATAGACTAATCCTGATTTAAATTCTTAATGCATAATGCAAAAAGGCCATAGATATAGGTGCCACTTTGTTACTATCGTCACTCACCCGTTGCATAGTAAGCTGATAGTGCAACGCACGTTTTATCTGCCTCTCAATAGAACCATTCTGAAGAAAGATGACCTCGACATGGGACAACTCAGCTGACAAACTTTCAGGGTTTGACATGACATGAGCCCTGTGAACCAAAGTACGAAATACGCCTTCACGCTGAGCTGGATGGTGACAACTATCAGCTCGCAGCTATAAATCAGTGTGAGTTGGCTTCCTATAAACAGCATGTCAACGCACCATGAACCTTCCTTCTGAGGAACACATCAAGGAAGGAAAGGCAACCATCTTTTCCGCCTTTCAAATGTTCCCACCATGCCTTCCCCGAATTTTGCGTGGCGTCGTAAATACACTCGCAGCAATGGCCAGAAGCCACGTACTCTTGGACGATTTACAAGTGTGATTAAAAAAAATGTATACACACTTTGATGAACAAAAAACGTTTACGCATTTTGATGAACAAAAGCGTTTACATTAACATAACTACAATGGTCAAAACAATTTGGGTATCAGTTGTGATATCTATGTTCTGAAGTACTCTCATCGGTACGATGGACTATGGTTCGACATCTTTCTGTCAGTTCTATGGAGTTGTGGCAACAACATTACGGCAACCAAGATAATAGTAATGACAAAAATTTGCTGCCGAAGGGGTTGGTGTTGACTTGTTTTTAGGCCTATTCTTCCAAACGAATTACACAAACAGTTGGGTACAGTTTAATCCAATGCAATAATAACGTGACTTGTCCGAAGCTATGGCATGGTGAGCCATAGGAAGGTTGGAAGATGGACAGACACAGAGGGAGATGACTGCAACTATTTCAGGGTCCCAAAGTGTAATTTCCTGGACCTAGACGCGATTTCAGGTAACAGGAATCGTTAAAAGAAGGCAAGACCAACGTCGTCCACGGGTAACATCAGCCAGATATGGTCGTTATCTTCAGTTAACATCCCGACGAGACAAGAGGCCGACAGCAACTCAGCTGCAACGCACCCTCCAGGCAGCAACAGGACGCGTAATATCAATAAATCAGCAATTGCGTGACTAGCTGTCTCAATTTAACGACGACGCTCCTCGATTGTGCGCGGATTCTTGCTGTGCACCACGTTATTCATCAAGACCAGTTACCCTGTCCATCGTTATACACATAGACAAGCAACTCTGTATGGTAGTGGGATGGAGCGCTATCTTGTTGGATAAAAGAAGGATCTTCACCAAACAAATTGCGAATTAATGTCTCCAGTAAGTCCTTCCAATAATTGTACCTTCGAAAAAGGATGAGATAACCCGCACCAAACGTGAAGACCTGGAGCATGTATCAGTTGCTCAACATGAGACAATTATGCCGTTTTACCGTATTGTGCGTCATCTCACCACACTACTTGGGAAACAAAATTTGCATAGGCTGCGTACGCTTCTGTGGCCAGAGTCAGTTGACATAAAAGTTTACTAGCTGTTGTAATAGAATTCTCGAAGCAGTGCCGAAGTTCTGCGGATATCAGGTGGATATATATTACACAGCAACGGAATCCAATATGTAGGTGTTTATGTGATAGCACCATATATAAGGCGCATAGTACTAATCAGTTGTACATCTAACAGGTTGGTATGGCAGCTGTTCATCCACACTGGAGCACAATATTCAGCAGCTGAAAAGACCAGCGCTGTTGACGATATTCGCAATGTATCCATCGAAACTCAACCTAACTCTCTAACTGTAAAAGTGCCGGGGTATAATCCTTTTTACGAAAAGGGGCGTAAGTTATTACAAAGTGACCGTTGTCATCAAATTTACAAAATCCAATTCTAACTGGTGGACAGGAATAAACGTTACATTTAAATGTTCACAAAAGAACATCGTATCTAATTATGCATAAAAATTGAAAACTGATTTTTTGAAAAATTTACCCACCAAGAGGGACTGTATGTTGCATCAGCATACTCTGAAACTAATTGGTATACAATAGGAACCGGGAGACATACTTTTGTTAAGTGATTTAAGTTGCTTTAATACACCAGCTGTATCAACTTCTAAATCACGCATGCCGGGAGCTGTTCTTGATACGTATTGTCGAGTGTTTGCTTCGACTCCTTTCGTGAAGGAATTTCGTAAGTTGTCTTAAACAATTTTGCTTTAGCAGAACTGTCATCAGTAGCATCGCCGTTACTATCGCATAGTGGAGGTATCGATTGTGTTTTACCTGTATTATACTTCACATACCACCAGAATTTCTTGGGATTCTCTACCAAATTACGTGACAGGGTTTCGTTGTGGAATTTATTATAAACTTCTCGCATTGAAGTTCGAGCTAAATTTCGAGTTTCTGTAAAAGAGCCGGCCGCGGTGGCCGAGGGGACTGAGGCGCTCCAGTCACGGTCTGCACGGCCACTACGGTCGGGGGTTCGAATCCCCCCTCGGGCATGGATATTTGTGCCATCCTTAGTATTAATTAGTTCATAAGTAGTTTGTAAGTTTAGGGACTGATGACCCCGTAGTTAAGTCCCATAAGCTATACAAACATTTGAACATTTTTTCTGTAAAAGACTACCAGTCTTGAGGAAGTTGTGTCCGTTTAAATTTGACATGCTTTTTCGCTTTGCTTTTGCAAGAGCGATCTAACTTGTTTTGTGTACCAAGGGCGCATCAGACCCCTCTTTTGTTATTTTTTTTTCATATAAATCTTTCAATGGTTGTCGATATTATTTGTTTGAACGTAATCCACTTCTGATCTACACTAACATTGTTAGATTCGAAAGTCTGAAGATTCTCACTCAGGAAAGCGTTAATCGAATTGTTATCTGCTTTTTTTGAATAGATATATATTTCGTTTATTTTTTGTATATTTGGGAAATCCAATATTCATTGCCGCGGTGGAGTAGCCGAGCGGTCTAAAGCGTCTCGCTGCGGAGCGCGCGGTTGCTCGCCGTGGAGGTTCGAGTCCTCCCTGGGGCATGGGTGTGTGTGTTGTCCTTAGGTTAGTTTACCCAGGTTAAGTAGTTTGTAAACTACGGACTGATGACCACGCAGTTTGGTCCGATAGATTTACAAACATTTTTTTCAATATTCATTTTCGTTACAACAACTCTGTGTTAACTAATCCGTGTGTCTGTTGAGTTGGTTTACATTCCAGAAGGCGATCCAATTATGATAATGTAGAAAGATATAAAAAAGCCAAGATCGCTGCTTATCAATTTTTATTTACGACGATCGGTTTCGCTGAACTATGTCAGCATCATCTGATCAAATAAAATATTTTACAAGGCCATAATCTCGTAATGTCAATCAGTTGTTATATAACAATTTACAGTGCATAGGTGCACTATGTCATTATAATAACACATAATTATCACAGTGAGTGGCAATAGCAATTGTTTTATTATAATGACAAAGTGCAAAGTGCGCCTCTGTTGCACAGTGGTAGAGTACCAGACTACAAATCCAAAGGTCGCGGGTTCGATCCCCGCCAGGTCCTAGGATTATTATCTGTCACTTTCCACTTCTTTCACCTCTGGCAGTATTGCTTATGTGAAAAATACCGAGTAGCACCGTGGTTCGGAACCCACGTTAAACTGAAGGTCCCCATATTACTGGCTGGGTAAGTCAGTTCGAAGGTCGGAGGAAGGCAACGGCATACCACCTCCAAACAGAACCATGCCTAGTAAAGCACTGTGGTATTAAACCAATCTTCGGATTGTTGACTGCTTTACCTTTTTTAGTGCACCTATGCACTGTAAATTGTTATATAACAACTGATTGACATTACAAGATTATGGCCCTGTAAAATATTTTATTTGACCAGATGATGCTGCCATAGTTCAGCGAAACCGGTCGTCGTAAATAAAAATTGATAAGCAGCGATCTTGGTTTTTTTTATATCTTTCTACATTACCGCGTGTCTGTGTTTGCGTACGTATGCCTATGCCAGTTCCTCTTGCTCATAAGTGTACAACTCGGCTGTTTGGAAGCACCGTATTTCCCTAGTTGCATAAACGCCCGCCGGCCGCAGTGGCCGAGGAGACTGAGGCGCTCCAGTCACGGTCTGCACGGCCACTACGGTCGGGGGTTCGAATCCCCCCTCGGGCATGGATATTTGCGCCGTCCTAATTCGTAAGTAGTTCATAAGTAGTTTGTAAGTTTAGGGACTGATGACCCCGTAGTTAAGTCGCATAGACTATACAAACATTTGAAACGCCCCGGGCGTTTGGTGGCTCTTATGCTAGAGTCTGGTGGAAGTGCCGCCAGTGCTATACGACGCAAAGCTGCCCGCAGGTCCCTAAAGCCGCCACTGCAGCCGACCGCAAAGATTTCGCCGTCGCTGCAAAGGCGAATCATGCCCAACATCCGATCGCACAGTGTTTTTCTGCAGCGGCCTCACGCAACACCGCAGCAAAACAGGGGGCCACGCAGCGGTATACGCGTCCGCCAACTGTGGTCGCTTTCTAGTGAAAGCTACCGTTTCCCCCCACGTTTTCGCGTCTTACAGATATTCGGCAAGAACTGTGCTCGATAATTTTCTTTCGTATTCTACACAGCGACAAACAATATAGATAAAGTAATGCAGAAATATTAATGTTTGTTCGTCTTTTGGTTCATATTTTATGCACGCCCATACTGTACATTCTATTGCGATTAAACTTTATCAACTTCACACGCGCAAAGGCTATAGGCATACTGAAATTAACTTCGTACGGGAACCTGCGACATGTCGCGAGTACAATGTGCAGCGTCACTGTGTCAGTCGTGGGTGGGATTAGATTAGATTAGATTAGTTATTTGTTCCGTAGATCCATATTGAGGGGATCCTCGTGGATGTGGAACATGTCAAGAAACAAAATTTACAAGTTGAATAACAGATAATACTAATAATATAAATACAAATACATACACTTATAAATACAGATACATAAATTTTTAAGGTTTTTTCTCTTTGATAATATAATAATACAAATATAGTATGAGAGCATGCATCATTTGGTACAATTTAAAAATTCACTAATGGAGTAGAAGGAGTTGGCCACTAGAAAGTCTTTTAGGTTCCTCTTAAACTGATCTTTATTTGTAGCTAAATTTTTTACACTTGATGGTAAATTATTGAAAATGTATGTTCCTGAGTAGTGGACCCCTTTTTGAACTAAAGTAAGTGCTTTTAAATCCTTGTGTAGATCATTTTTATTTCCAGTATTGTATGTATGAACTGAGCTGTTTGTTGGGAAAAGGGATATATTATTTATGACAAATTTCATTAAGGAATAAATATACTGAGAGGCAGTAGTTAATATACTCAGTTCTTTGAAGAGGCTTCTACAAGACGTCCGTGAATTTACTCCACAAATAATACGTATTACACGTTTTTGGACTCTGAAGACTTTTGACTGACTTGAAGAGTTACCCCAAAATATTATACCATATGATATTAAGGAATGAAAGTAAGCAAAGTCGAAAATTTGGGTCTGACGACAGGTCAGGTGTGGAGATCACTGCACCAGGGTGGCGTAGTGGACAGTGCAGTTGCCTAGTAAACAGGAGACACTAGTCCGGACATGTTCGAAATAACAAACATAAACGGTCTCTTGTTTCGAACATGTCCGAAACGACACACACCACACTCTGAAAATGTGCAATATACATTGTTTATCAAAGAGCGCATAATGTTGTGTGACTGAGTCTGAATTCTTTAACTGCATACAAGGAACTAAAAAATTCGGCACTTCCTCATTCCTAGATATTTTTTCTGCCACTTGACGTACCATTTGTATAACTGCATTGATTATGTGAAAAATGTCAAATTGTATGTGGTCCTGTAGGTCTTTCTATAGATGACTGGATTAGATTGTGGTCAGGCTGAATAAAGGAAAATGAATATGAAGTTATGTGGTATCCCACAGCAGGAAGGCTTCAGTAATAAAAGCCTGAACATCTGTAAGTGACGTAAGGGCAAAGAAACAACAATAAAAATATTGTGCAGTTGCCTAGTAAACAGGAGACACTAGTCCGGACATGTTCGAAATAACAAACATAAACGGTCTCTTGTTTCGAACATGTCCGAAACGACACACACCACACTCTGAAAATGTGCAATATACATTGTTTATCAAAGAGCGCATAATGTTGTGTGACTGAGTCTGAATTCTTTAACTGCATACAAGGAACTAAAAAATTCGGCACTTCCTCATTCCTAGATATTTTTTCTGCCACTTGACGTGTCATTTGTATAACTGCATTGATTATGTGAAAAATGTCAAATTGTATGTGGTCCTGTAGGTCTTTCTATAGTTGACTGGATTAGATTGTGGTCAGGCTGAATAAAGGAAAATGAATATGAAGTTATGTGGTATCCCACAGCAGGAAGGCTTCAGTAATAAAAGCCTGAACATCTGTAAGTGACGTAAGGGCAAAGAAACAACAATAAAAATATTCAGCTGATGAGCAAGATAGTGGCAGAAAAGATAAAGCAATATGACTGAAAGAGGAAGTGCAGCACAACTAAAGAAGAAAACAAGGAAGATCAGACGGAGCAAAAGCTTGGAAAGGACAGGAACAGAAAAGGGCTGTATCTGATTCGAGGTAACCATGCCGAAGTTCACCTTTCGATTTGAGAAACTATGGTAAGTCGGGGATCGAACCGCCATCCTTCCGAATACGAGTCCCCTGTAGAACGATTGTGCCACATTCCTCATTTCGAAGAAGGAATGTCAATTCACACAGGTGCTGCTATACAGGGCGACTTCCTCATTACTGCATACAGGGAAGTTCTACAAACGTCATTCGTCATCTTTTCCTCTTACTTGAAAAAGCTTAGTAAGAGACGTTGCGCAGCTTAGCATATTACTAAATTTCACGTGAAAAGCAGTCATAGAACAGGGTAATACTCGTCGAAGAGGAGATGAACAACTTTCATAAGATCCCACTGAAGATTGTTAAGTACGTAGTCATTATGCTAAATATAACCAATAGTTGCGGAACTCTGAATAGATCTGAGACGTCTGCTTCGAATTCATCTAAGTTTATTGTCAATAGAAGTAGCAGTGATTATTGTTGTTGTAAGTTCTTTCCGATTAGTCGTGTCCTGTAACGCACAGGGCGTTAGGTTGTGAGAGGGGTACCTGAGTCAACGGGATTGATTCCTCCTGCCGGCTTAACAACTGCGGTGGAGAGCAGACCTGTCTGAGATACGTTTTTAGGCGGTTATCCACGCTTGCTTACAGAAATTTTTGGTTGGCTGCCAATATCCCCTGCAGTGAAAGGCAGTACATTCAAAATACGATTACAGATCGCTATTACAATGATACTGAAAGAGACGTAGCCCTAACAGTACAGTGTCATGAAAACCTAATCCATATTTAAACGGATTTATGTTAGTTACAGGTCTAGTTTGAAAATGATCGGACATGTCGTCAACCGTATCGTTATAATAGTATCCTGCCTGGCATTTACATGAATTAATTCAGGAAAACCACAGGAAAACAAAAAAACAGAATAGTGAAATAGAAGTTATTGTCTCTTTTATTCAAAGTCGTACGAAAGATACAAAGCCTTGCCTAATCTGATAACATATTTAGTGAATTTATTAGCTAGGCGTATTTCCCTCAGTTGCACAGCCCACGAGGTGTTCTTCCGGTCACTTCTTTTGTCACTGAAATATTTGTGGGAGAAAGGAGGGAAGAATACGAAAGCGGATTTACCAGTGATATGCTGTTTCATATTTTAATGTAACTCTCTTTGTGGAGTTAATAGATCAGCAGAAAAACGTCAGACTCCGCGTAATGGAACTGGATTTTATAAACCAAATAATTGCCAAAATGTATTTCGTGAGACTCGCCCTAGTCACAATTGAAATAGCGCCATATCTTCACTGTAAAGATAACAAATTTGAAGGTCATCAGGCTAGGTAGTGATTGCACAGGATCCGTGTTCCTCGCCTCCGCCAGCTTAGTTTTTAACTACATAATTTGTGATTTAGGGTTAATTAACAAAATATACTTAAACAAAGGGACGAAGATCATTCATTAACATGCCAATGGCGGAAAGTTTACCGAATCACGATTTCGCTGAATATCTGCTACACAACAGCGCACGGCCTTTATCCTTTGTCGCAATATCTGAGGCTGCTAGAACGCGAATAATCGTATTTCTTTTATGCTGCTGGTCACCATGAATAGCCGCATTTGCAGCACTTATTAGTGATGCAGACTTGCATTTGATTTCAGCGATAGCTGTAAAATGAGTGAAAAAAACGGCTACTGCCGAGGTTCGGCTGAAGCGTAAAACAATTTCGGTCCAGCAAAATTAGAACTACGCGTGTCTCGCTCTGCCATTTTGCTCAATGCGACGATCGGCAAAACACGTGGAAAATAAAACACCTGTTTTGACGATCTGACGCTGGCCGTAAGCAAAATCGTTTCTGCAAAATGAATTTCGCTCCAAATTGCGAATATATGTAGAGAGCAAATGACAGCCTAGCGACAACTGCAGTCCGGTATTTCATTTTCTCAGCGGGAAAAGTTAACTTTGTTTCTCCCAGCAGACTATATTTAATTTACTTTTCGATTACGATAGAATTTCGGGCTATCAATGCAGTTAGACAAGTAATGGACTGCTGCTGGTACTTTTATTGCGAGAAATTATATGTATGTCGATTAACATTTATCCACGTTCGTGTGGTTTAACGGAGGCTACAGTGCCTGCGTTTACGTATCCAGCGCCACCAGTTTTTTTCACGCAGTTCCAGTTGTGATGTGGCTCCGCTATGGTGAACACAGCCCTATGATGCAGCGAAAGAATTTATAAGAATAAGTAAAACATGGCAACAGATAAAGTCTTTGCGAGTGTCTTCAGTGTAAGCATTTCTTGATTATGTATGAGAAATGTGAACCAGCCATCACGCGTGAGGACAAATTAAATTAACTGAAGAGCTCATCTCACTGCTAACAACTGAGAGAAACTCGTGCTTGTTGAAAGACTGAATTTATTTGAATATAGTGAAGCAAAATTCGGGTATATTATCATGCGATTAGCACTTATCGAATTACGGAATGAAAACAGAAATTCATCCCTACCACAAGCAAAGCGGAAAATTAATCAACTTGTGAAACAGAGTGAAATACGACCGACGATTGGGAAATTAGTCACAATAATTAGTAAAGGAACAGAAGGAGAATTAGAAACTTCAACATATTTGGCAGAGTGCATCATGAAAGCAACTAACTCTGGGCGTTAGGTTCGGTTAGTTATCTTTCTTTAGAATTAACTATCAATAAACTATTAATATTATCACGTCAGATGCTTGAGGATATTTATTCTATTTGATACTTGCCAAATAGGTAAAAAAAAAATATGGTTGGTACCTCGCAGCCGCGGTGGAATGGCAGAGCGCTCTGAGGCGCCTTGCTGCGGGGCGCGTGGATGCTCCCCGTCGGAAATTCGAGTCCTCCATCGGGCACAGGCGTGTGTGTTGTCCTTAGGATCTTTTAAATTAAAGTAATTCGTAAGCAAAGGGAGTAATAACACAGAAGTTAAGTCTCTTAGATTTACAAACATTTCGAATTTATTTATTTCTTTTTATTTATTTGTTTATTTTCAAGCGCGGGTACGCAGTGTTACACAGTAGAGCTAGAGTTGCGGAAATGTGTGAGATGGTGGTCAGTAATGGTCGACAGGACATAAGCTACCTTTGCAGCGAGTGGTTTTTGTGGAAGAACTGATATGGGATAATGACTGCATTATTATAAATTGAAAGGCTTTTTCAGAAAGATGTAATATTATTAATAATTTGAAGCTATGGATAACTCTTTCTAACGATTTCAACAAAAGTGAGGTTATGAAGTTTTTTCTGTTGTTGTACATTTTCGTAGTGGCAGCCATATTTAGACTACAAGTAAATGTTTGTAAATTTAAGGAACTGAACTTCTGGGGTTATCAGTCCCTGGGACTACAAGTATTTAAATAACTTAAATTAACTTACATTAAAGACAACACCCACCCAGCCCTCACCCCCCCCCCCCCCCACACACACACACACACGCCCAGGGGAGGATCCCAACATCCGACGGCAAGCAACTGCGATCTCTGCAGCAAGGCTCCTCAGAACGCTCGGTCACTTCAAGACTATAAGATTAGTGGTTTCATTCAAGATCGATTAATTATGTACGTCATGTTATCAGTAATAGTGTTTTTTTTTTTTTTTGTAGTACATCACTGGACATCACTGCCACTCATTATGATTTTTTTTTAAATTTATTGTTTATCCACAGAGAGGACACACGTGCGTTTCCGTCAGAACTGAAGGAAATCTTATTAGTAGTTAAAAATAATTTGTCGATTTATGTAGTAATCTATTGCTTGCCAATTATCGTACTACGTGATTATGTATCTTTGCGGTTTGTTGTACACACACCAGCTGCGCACGGCCAAACCTTAAAAATATTTCATAAATAGGAAAATAACAAGGATTCCACTGTCGTCACAAGGCACTGTATATCTTTATTACGTGTGCGAGACAAATCTCATTTTGAAGAAAACAACACTGATACTCTTCGAATTTGTGTTATTTCACAGTGAAAATCTTACGTACGTTGTACTGTAACAAACTGTCGGTCGAAAGCGACTGGAAACATATTCAGTCTTATATTTCACATGTTGAATTAGGAAAGAAATTATTTGCAACTGTCAACATTCAGACTCACACATGAGGTGTGCTTCACTTAATAAACAGAAATGAACACTTAAAGAATTATTTCGACGACCTACACGTATTCCTGATGTGCTGCTAGTTTTATTATTGTGCGTTCTCGTTGCCAGGTATCGAACTAGAATGTTAAGTAGGCTGTACGCCGCTAATTCCTCTTTTGTTTCTCGGTGGATTAGGTCTACTGATTCTTAATATTAAGTGCTGGAAACCAAACCTTGATTATGTATAACCTCTTTCTCTATTTATTCTGTTTCGCGGCGTCTTTAAGTCAGTAGACTCCTAAATCGCACTCTTCCTGAAACATAGTGTTTGCCTCACGATAATCTCGACTTATTTCGCGATCGTAAACAAGGCATTGTTCGCAGGCAGCTGATTTGCTTGATGGGTTTAATCGGGTGTGGTCTCATGTTCTTTGCGCCACTTTTATCCCTCTCGTGCGTTGCGTCCTCAAATGATGACTCCTAAATTTTGTCTCATTTCTTTCATCTTTTACATCTAAGGTGACCGTATATGCACAGGTGCGTCATATGAAGACTAATAACGAATGCTATAATGTCTCCTAGACGGTAGTGTTAGTCATTGGGCTAACAAAGAAATGGAAAGTAGACATTACAAGAAAGAGTAGAGGCTGGCCTTCAGATGAAAGCACGTTGTTGTCTGTACACAGAAAAATAAAGAAAGCCTCTCATTCGGTACCCAACGAATTATGCGTCGATGGGATATAATACTGGCAGGCCTAGTCAGGTGACCCCAATGCCAAGAGGTGTCATGATCGGGACTGCCGACGGAAAACACGTTACACCTGAGAAAAGTGTACACCCTGAGTGCCTGAAACAATTTCATTGTACGAAAAATATAAAATAGTGTACACTCTTCATGCATTATTTGATATTGTTAATAGATATTCTATGTAAAATGTATTAGTTTTCGTACTCACTGTCTTCATTTGAGTTAAAAAAAGGGGGACTGGGGCGCTTCAGTCACGGTCTGCACGGCCACTACGGTCGGGGGTTCGAATCCCCCTCGGGCATGGATATTTGTGCCGTCCTTAGACTTAGTTAGTTCATAAGTAGTTTGTAAGTTCAGGGACTGATGACCCCGTAGTTAAGTCCCATAGACTATACAAACATTTGAACATTTTTTTTTTTTTTTTTTCATTTTAGGACATCTGCCTATTGGTCTATGAAACACACGCGCGCACACACACACACACACATATGATGAATTCTGAACAAGACAGGTCTTAAGTTACCTAATAATGAATCACAAATTTTGTTCATTGTCGGGTTCATAATTCGTGCATGAGAGGGTTAAACTATTCTGATAGTCTGTACCGTAAGACAAGCACATTCTGTAGTGAAAGGAAGCTATAGTCGCTTCCAAGACATTTTCGTTATCTGAAGTGGCAGTTCTCCTGTAGAGCGAGCTTTCTACGTACTTGCCTACAAGGAAGAGTGCCCTGACAACGTCACGTTTCTTGCTATGACCTCCAACAGAATTCCCTGATGAGTATGGCTCTGATCTGATTTCAAATTCGAGGGAAAGTAATTAATGACGTTGAGATTATTTAGAAATACAGATATTACCAACACCAGTAGGATGCTTGGAAGCACGGTATTCTCTCCACTTGCAATATTTTGTTCGTGGTCCTTTACTTCAATCTCCCAACACACATGTTTCGTACCACACGAAAGTTTATTTGTTACTAGCGGTCCGCCCGGCTTCGCACGGGTGGAATTTATATTCTATATCTATAAAATTTGACGCGTGTATGCATTTTATCAGTTACTATGTTCTACGTAACATCATTAAACACAATGCCTTATCAAGTGTGTTTGATGGAATCCATATTTACATACTAACATCATAGTGTAACGTATGAAACTTCCTGGCAGATTAAAATTGTGTGCCGGAACCGGGACTCGAACCTGGGACCTTTGCCTTTCGCGGGCAAGCGCACTACCGACTGTGCTATCCCGACACGGCGTCGTGAGTCGTGTCGGGATAGCACAGTCGGTAGTGCGCTTGCCCGCGAAAGGCAAAGGTCCCAGGTTCGAGTCCCGGTTCCGGCACACAATTTTAATCTTCCAGGAAGTTTCATATCAGCGCACACTCCGCTGCAGAGTGAAAGTTTCATTCTGGAAACATCCCTTAGGCTGTGGCTAAGCCATGTCTCCACCATATCCTTTCTTCCAGGAGTGCTAGTCTTGCATGGTTCGCAGGAGAGCTTCTGTGAAGTTTGGAAAGTAGGAGGCGAGGTACTGGCAGAAGTAAAGTTGTGAGGCGGCGTCGTGAGTCGTGTCGGGATAGCACAGTCGGTATTGCGCTTGCCCGCGAAAGGCAAAGGTCCCAGGTTCGAGTCCCGGTTCCGGCACACAATTTTAATCTGCCAGGAAGTTTCATATCAGCGCACACTCCGCTGCAGAGTGAAAGTTTCATTCTGGAAACATCCCTTAGTCTGTGGCTAAGCCATGTCTCCACCATATCCTTTCTTCCAGGAGTGCTAGTCTTGCATGGTTCGCAGGAGAGCTTCTGTGAAGTTTGGAAAGTAGGAGGCGAGGTACTGGCAGAAGTAAAGTTGTGAGGCGGCGTCGTGAGTCGTGTCGGGATAGCACAGTCGGTAGTGCGCTTGCCCGCGAAAGGCAAAGGTCCCAGGTTCGAGTCCCGGTTCCGGCACACAATTTTAATCTGCCAGGAAGTTTCATATCAGCGCACACTCCGCTGCAGAGTGAAAGTTTCATTCCAGTGTAACGTATATTTAGAAGTTTACTGGCCTATTGTATAAACATCGCTGACTGGAGATCAAATCTGACGTTAGTTCAGAAATCAAACTCTCTTCAGCGCACCGCTGTGTTGTATAACGCTAAACCTAAGTCTGCCGAAGCTGGTTCAACGTTGATCTGAGTCAGTACGGAAGATGCTTGGCAACAGCGCTAAAGTAGGCTATCAACTGCAGATATTAACGGATCCACAATATTTATATTCGAAGATTTCATATTGTAAAGATGGAAGGAAGTAAACGGGAACAAGAGCTATATATTCCCCCAGCAAGGAAAAAAATTCTTCTAGAAATCGTTTTGAGGCGATATAAGGACACAATAGAAAGGAAAAAAAAAAAAAAAAAAAAAAAAAAAGATTAAGTTACTACGGGCTATATGGTAGAACTTTCTGTATCGGAACAGATAGGGTTTGTGTTATGAAAATATTAACAAAATAACCACGTAAGAACTTGAACATAATTATTTTCTAGACTCTCTTTACAATTACTGCTGTACATTTGATCTTTTAGTAAGACCTGCATATCCGAAAACAATAATGTACACTAGTTCTGTTGCCCAACAGTAGACTAAATACTCTGAAAACTGACATTATGCTTAAGTAATGCAGTGCTGAGCTGTGCTATGGTAGTATTGTTCTAATTATTTTTTATGACCGATGTAGTAGATGCAACTCTTGATAAAGGAGGAGAAATTACATCGTATAAGTAGAACATGAAAACCTTTATCACAGAATCTACAACGCATCGACATACCCACCATGAAGTTGGCATATTGCATCCTCCTTAACAATATCTGCATAAAAGCGTAGTTGTGTTTTAATCATCTATCTGCGTGCATTCTCATCGCACGATGTGTTCAGTAGAAAATATAAATTACGAACTGCACAGTTATTGCTACTCCAGCTGTGAGAGTAAATATGAGATGTTGGATCCTTATTGGATGCTGCCGTAATTCGAAAAATTTCCCTGTTCACTACAAATATTCATCAAGAACAGTTACAGGAGCGATACTACCGCTCCAAGGAGCAGCACTTAGTTACAGAAGAATGACGGTTGGCTCTTTCTTCGCTAGGAGGCCTACTGTCGTTCTACATGACACACGTAATCTTGTACGTGTACGAGGGGCGTTTGAAAAGTCCATGAAAAATTAAAAACTACTAACGTGTTGAGGGGAAACCATTTTAGACATACACTTGGTCCAATGCCTTTCTAATTTGTTGAGTCCTTCCGAATAACAGGAATCGTCCAATCCTGCAAAATAACTATTAGTTTCTGCAATCATTTTCTCGTTTGAATGAAAACTTCGTCCCGCCAGCCATTTCTTAAAATTGGGAAACAAATAGTAGTCCGAGGGAGACATGTTTGGAGAATAGGGAGGATGTGAAACAAGTTGGAATCCTATTTCCAATAATTTTGCGACCACAACTACTGAGGTGTGTGGTGGTGCATTGTCGTGATGGAAAAGGACTTTTTCTTTTGTGGGACATTCGCCGGCGTTTTTCTTGCAGATCGGTTTTCAAACGGTCCAATAGCGATGAATAATATGCATCTCTAATAGCTTTAAACTGTTTCAGATAGCCGATAAGGATTATCGCTTGCGAATCCGAAAAGACTTTCGCCTTAGCCTTTCCAGCCGAAGGTTCGGTCTTCGCCTTTTTGGTGCAGATTCTCCCTTGGTAACCCATTGTTTAGATTGTTCTTTGGTCTCAGGAGTATAGTAATGTATCTATGTTTCATCCACAGTGACGAAACGACGCTTAAAATCCTGCGGACTATTCCTGAACAGCTACAAACCTTCCTTGCAACACTTCACACAATTCCGTTTTTCGTCAAGCGTTAGCAGTCGCGGCACCCTTCTTGCGGATAGATTTCTAATGTCCAATTTTTAAAGCAAAATATTATGTACCCATTCATTCGAGATGCCGACAGCTCTAGCAATCTCACGCACTTTACCTCTTCTGTCATCCATTAGCATATCACGTACTTTGTCAATGATTTTTGGAGTCGTAACTTCCACAGGACGTCCAGAACGTTCAGCGTCTCTTGTGCACATACGACATCTCCGAAAATTTTGAAACCACTTATAAACTGTTCTAATCGAAGGAGCAGAGTCACCATAATGTTTATCAAGCTTCTCTTTAGTCTACTAAAGAGTTTTGCCTGTCATAATCTTTAACCACCACACGAAATTCTTTTTCGTCAATTCTTTGACAATCACTCGACTTCCTTGATTCACACTAATGCCAAACACAAAGAAGGAGACTAATATGGCTGATACTTGGTATACTTTTTTTTTCCAAAGATGCTACTAACTAAACATGATCTCGATACGCGGCGGTGGTGCAATTTCTCGGACTTTGCACGGTCTTTTCAAACCCCTTGTATCTCGATACGATCGTTACTAAACTTCACGGGATCACCCGGTGGGCTAATCTGAAGATATCCTGAAGATTTTATCAAAATTTCTGCAGGGAACGTACAAACATACCTACATACACGCATCCATTTTTATAGACAAGATTCTCCTTGTTTCTTCAGTCCGGAGACTGATTTGATGCAGCTCTCCACTCTACTCTATCCCGAACAAACGGTAGAGCTGCATGTCCTCGGGAAAAGTAAATACTGTATTTTTCCCTTGCTTTCAGCCGTTCGCAGTAACTGTGTGGCAAAGCCATATTTGCCGATGTTACAAGGCGAGCTCAGTCAATCATCCAGACTGTTTCCCCTGTAACTACTGAAAATGCTGCTGCCTCTCTTCAGGAACCACACGTTTGTCTGGCCTCTCCACAGATACCCCCGCTGTGGTTGCACCTACGGTACGGCTATTTGTGTCATTGAGGCACGCAAGCCACCCCACTTCGGCAATTGTGGTTCTTCGTGCGCCTCGGTTGCACAGTGGTAGAGTGCCAGACTGTAAATCAGAAGGTCGCGGGTTCGATCCTCGCCAGGTCCTAAGATTTTTATCTGTCACTTTCAACTTCTTCCACCTCTGGCAGTGTTGCTGATGTGGAGAATACCGAGTAGCACCGTGGTTCGGAGCCCACGTTAAACTGTAGGTCCCCCTATAACTGGCTGGGCAAGTTAGTTCTAAGGTCGGAGGAAGGCAACGGCATACCACCTCCAAAGAGGATCATACCTAGTAAAGCACTGTGATGTTCAAACCTATCTTCGGATTGTTGACTGCTTTACCTTTTAGGGGTGGATAGACAACAATTCGAATAACATGGAATTCGTAAACTTTGCCTACTTGCAGTTCGGCCTGTTGCACCTGTTGCGTGTTAACTTGTTAACACAGTGTGCTCGAGTTATTTTAGCAGCTGCTTGGTGGGTTGACTGTAGCGTCGCACAAGAGCGGTGAGAAAGTTTCGCTCGGCGCGGGCTATTAAGACCAGGCGGGACCTCCGAAGCGACCAGATAATTGATACCTGCTTAAGAGCCGACATCCTGTAACGATAAAGCGCGGCCGTCGTTAGTCACGTTGTTACATTAGCATTTTGTGGACGTGAATCACCGACGCGACGGCGGCAAGACTGAGAGGGCACGTCTGCGCGTCGGGCACAGTTCGCAGCGCTAACCGGTTAAACTTTCTCCCCACGTGACTCAGTTTTATGCTGCTCACTCGGTAGCTGTCTGGACACGCCTCCCTCTCCCACATACCTCACTCCAGCGACCCTTTATTCATGTTGCTCTTGGGCGGTGACATCAGAGTCGCGGTGCTTTCCCTTTCCCCAGAGACGATTTGTCCGTCAAGGAGAAACGGTACCCGCTTCCTGTGCACTCTTCCACGTACCTGCTCAACTCAGAGGTGAAATTAATCAGTTTCTCACGGTACTAAAGTGCACGCAAGATATATGACTCGTAGCAAGCCCGGTAAACTTTACTTGACGTAGGAACGTATGGAAAAAACTGAGAGGTTGGAGGAACAGGATGATACGACATCGGGGAATAACCTCAGTGGTACTACAGGAAGCTATAGTGCAATGACGTTGCTAGATAGACGGCCACCCGTACAGTGTTATAATTTGTCATCGCCTCAACCGACCACCTTCAATGCCACACCATACAAAAACATTAAACATTGCTTAAGTTCGGTGGAGGAACCTTTTACAGTATGCTGATGCAATAGTTCCATAACTTCGACCAGCGATGAATCCATACCCAAAGTCTGGCTAGTTGCTCAGATCACTCCAATATTAAAGAAGGACAATACGAGTGATCTGCAAAATTACAGACCTGTATCATTGACGTTGGTTTGCAGAATGATTTAGGATTTTTTTCTTCCTCAATATTAATATTTGACAAAGTTGAGCACAACCGGTTGCAAAATTTGATAAAATACCTTGATCTAGATTTCGGCACCACCTATGCGTGCCTTCATCAGAAGAATAAAAAATTAAAACATAAAACGTACAATTACGAGCAGTGTGCTCAAGTCCAAACTTGAAAAATAATGCAACATGCTAGCAAAGGCCAGCAACTTATAAAATAATGCTACATGCTAGCAAGTCCAAAATAAGTCAACATGCTAGCCTTTTGCTAGTATTTTGCATAATTCTATAAGTTTGGACTTGAGCACACTGCTCGTAATTGTACGTCTTATGTTTTAATCTTTTATTCTTCTGATGAAGGCGTCCTTAGGTGGTCCCGAAATCTAGATCAAGGTATTTTATCAAATTTTGCAACTGGTTGGACTGAAATTTGTCAAATATTTGTAATCAAACAGTTGCTGCAGTCGACAAGCTATGTTTAAAATTTCTCAATATTGTAAAATACCTCGGAGATAACCACCTATTGACCCTGGTTCAGAAACTATCATTCTTATGAGTGCTGTCGACAAGGGATCTCAAATAGATTGCATATTTCTATCTCCCCGGAAGGCTCTTGACACCGTACCTCAAGAGCGGCTTCTATTTAAATGGCGTACTTGTAGAATATCTTCTCATCAATGGATTCCTGATTTCCTACCACAACGGACACAGTTCGTGGTAATTTACCGGAAGTCATCGATAAAAACAAAAGTGTTAACTGGCGTTCCCCAGAGAAGTATTGTAGGGCCCCTAGTCTTCATTAACGTATTAGGAGACAATCTGAGTAACTCTCTTAGATTTTTCGTGGATGAGGCTGTCGTTTATCAATGAGTAAAGTTACCACAAATCAAAAGCAACTGCAAAACGATTTAGATAGCTGCCTGGTGCGAAAGTTGTCAGCCTGCAATAATGAGAAATGTGAAGTCATCCAAATGCACACTAAAACAAATCCGTTATACTTCACTTACGCGATAAATCAATCAAAACACAGGCAGTAAATTCAAGTACATGCCTCTCGGTAGTGCAGTGATAAGAGTGGCAGACCATGCATCGAATGGTCGCGGGTTCGATCCCCGTCAGGCCCTAGGACTTTTATCTGTCTAATTATACTTCTTTCACCTCTAGCGTTGTTGCTAAGGTGGCACCATGGTTCGGAAAGGCATTATTCGTTGCGGCGAGATCTATTCGCGAAAATTCTTTCACCAAATTTCTCCTCCAAATGTGAACAGATTTTGTTAGCACCCATCTGCATAGGGACAAATGATCGTTATAATAAACAAATCAGTTCTTTTTTCATTTACATCTACATATATACTCTGCAAATCACATTTAAGTGCCTGGCAGAGGGTTCATTAACCAGTTTCATAACCTTTCTCTACCGTTCCATTCTCTAATAGCACGCGGGAATAAAGTACACGTAAATCGTTCCTTTTTCTATCTGATTTCTCTTATTTTATTGGGATGGTCATGTCTCCCTAAGCAGGTGGGTGCTACCAAAATATTTTCACATTCAGAAGTAAAAGTCGGTGAATTAAAATTCGCAAACAGATCACGCCGCAATGAGTAACGTCTTTGTTTTAATGATTTCCACCCCAATTCGTGCAACATTTCCGTGACGCTCCCCCCCCCCCCCCCCGTAAAGTGATAAAACAAAACGAGCTGCCCTTCTCAGAACATTCTCAATATCTCCCGTCAGTCCCACCTGGTGAGGGTCCCGCACTGGGCAACAAAACTCCAGGAGAGTACGCACAAGTATGATGTAGGCAGTCTCTTTGGTGGAGCTGGTACATTTTCGAAGCGTTCTGCCAATGAAACGCAACCTTTGGTTCTCCTACCCGACAATATTTTCTAAGCGTTCTCTCCGGTCTAAGTTGTTCGTAATTGTAACTCCTAGGTATTTGGTAGAATTTACGACCTTAACGTTTGACTGATTTATCTCGTAATTGAAGTTCAGCGGATTTCTTTTAGTGGTCATGTGTATTACTTCACACATTTCATTATTTAGTGTTGATTGCCAATTTCCGGCCGCGGTGGCCGACGGGACTGAGGCACTTCAGTCACGGTCTGCACGGCCACTACGGTCGGGGATTCGAATCCCCCCTCGGGCATGGATATTTGTGCCGTAGCTTGTCGTAGCTAGTTCATAAGTAGTTTGTAAGTTTAGGGACTGATGACCCCGTAGTTAAGTCCCATAAGCTGTACAAACATTTGAACATTGATTTGATTGCCAATTTTCGCACCATGTAGAAATTTTACGTAAATCGTTTTTGATCCTCTGTTGACTTCACTAACCGATAAACGACAGCATCACCCGCGAACAGTCTAACGGAGCTATTCAGATTGTCTCCTAAATCGTTTATAAACACAATGAAGAGTAGGGAACCTATAACGCGCGTTATTAGAGAAAGGAGCAGTAAATAGATCTTATGACAGCGGTTCGATAAACACTTTGGCAGACAGTTGAATGTGATGCGCAGATGTTGTTGAGAGAACGGCACTGGCGCGACGCCGCGGCTGTGGCGCTGAGCGGTTGCCAAACGGCCCGCTGGGACGGGGCGGGCGGCGCGCCGAGTGACGGCAAGCGCTTCTGGCGAACTGCTGCGCTGCCGCCGAGGCCTCGCCGATTACCGGGAACTGTTGCGAGAGGCGGCCGCTCTGCCCGCCAGCCGAGAGAGCGACAGGCTCTGGAGCTATTCTCCTGACCGACGGCGCTCAGCGGTTCGCAGGTGTAACAGAACGGCGAACACTAGCAACGAAACACTTGTTGTTCCCGTAAGTTACATAACACGCTACAGTTCGGCGGCAGACGTAACGCGGCTCGATCACCTTGAATGCACTTGTGTCTTATCTCGTTGCGTAAATTCGATCTTACTCGCCGGCCGCTGTGGCCGAGCAGATTGCGGCACGCCAGTCATGTTCTGCACGGCCACGACGGTCGGGGGTTCGAATCCCCCTCCTCGGGCATGGATATTTGTGCCGTCCTTAGTATTAGTTAGTTCGTAAGTAGTTTGTAATTTAGGGACTGATGACCCCGTAGTTAAGTCCCATAAGCTCTACAAACATTTGAACATTTTGAACAATCTTACTCTTGTATTCTATGCAATCATTAACTGCTCGCGTCGTAACGGCCCGCATGAAGTCGGCGGTTTCTTCCTGCTCCTTGGATTCGGCAACTCTCCAACTCAATCCTCGAACTCAACACAAGAATTCGGCAACTTCTACCTGCTACAATTATTTTCAATAATTTTAAATATATGTTGAAAACAGTGGTACAGTACAATGGATGAAATGTACGATAACAATGAAAATAAAATGTATGTGCAGATGAAGTTTTTATTGTAAACTAGCTGAAAACTCGCGCGATGCTCGGGTACTTTATTCCTATAATCAGTTCATGTACTGTGTCCATCTCCTACTCCCCCATTTCACCTCCTCCCCCGCCCCCTCCTCATTCGTCATCTCCTTCTCCTTCATATATTCCCCTGCCTCTATCATTACCTTCTCCACTCTCATAATATCCTCCTGTGACCCTCTCTCATGTCATATCCACGCGAGAATAACTACGTGATCTAAGGCATCATGTTACGGACTAGGCGGCCACTCTCGCCGGAGGTTCTCCATTGGGCATAGGAGTGTAAGTTAATTTAAGCAGCTTGTAAGACTAGGGACTGATGACCATAGCAGACTGGTCCAATAGGTTTACGAACATTTGACGGAGCGCGCCATTGGACGTTGATGCGCCGCGGTGGAGTAGCCGAGCGGTCTTAGGCGCCCCACTGCGGAGCGCGCGGTTACTCGCCGTCGGAGATTCGAGTCTTTACTGGGGCATGGGTGTTTGTGTTTCTCCTTAGGTTAGTTTACCTTAGTTTAAGTAGCTTGTAAGCTACATACTGATGACCACGCAGTTTGTTCCGATATATTTACCAACATTTGGACATTTGAACGTTTGATGGGCTATGGCACGAGATGACCGCATTCAGTGTGTTTGCTAACAGCAAGACATCGCCTGCAGACCCTACCCTGAGTTCTTGGACATATGGGTTGGACTCTGGACAACTGTAAATCCGTGACTTGGTCGTGTTAGTTCCGACTTCACTTGGTAAGAGACAACTGCAGGATTCGAGTGAGGCACAACCCGAAGAAGCCATTAACGTAAGTTATCAACGAGACACTGTACACGCTAGTGGCGGTTACATAACGGTGTCGACATTTTTGCTACAAGCAATGTACTGGGTTCTCTGGTTGACAATGTACCATGTCGCAACTGGCATTGGTTCCCGAACTATGGGTCGCGGGACCACTGTAAAATATACAGCCACGCGGGAATAGGAGCCACATCACGGATTGGGATGCTGTCCCAGTCGGAGGTTGGAATCCTCTCTAGGGCGTGGATATATGTGTGTGTTTGTGTGTGTTTTTCTTAGTATAAGTTAGTTTGTGTAGTTTATAAGTATAAGAACAGATAACCTCAGCGGTTCGGTCCCCTAGGATTACAAATATTAGGCGCCTGATGATGTCGTAACGGCCGAAAAAAAATCAATAAATATTGTAGATTACGCCAGTGTCGTGTGTGTTTTAGAGATCATGTATCAAGTATCTACTAAGCAACAACCGAACATTCAATCAATGTAGTTAAAATATCTTAACCACAGAAAAAATATCAAAGTCCCTTAAGCTTTACACACATTTTGCTGTATCAAGCCAGTCTCCGGACTGAAGACCGCAACAACACATCGTAAGAAGAACACAGACCCATGCCCGAGTGAGGAGGACTTGAACCTCGACGGCGAACGGCCGAGCGCACCGCAGCAAGACGCCTTAGTGCGCACGGCTATTCCGCCGCGACTGCAATAATACTGTAGGTCACGAAAATTATCCCGTAAATATTGTGGGACCCACTACAAGAAAGAATGGGATTTGCTGGTATAGAGGTTTTACATATTTTTCAAGTATTCTGGTGCTCGATATTTTAAAACAAACACTTGTGTGTGTGTGATTTTTCCCCATCTTAATTACAGATAATGGCACAAGCCGAAACGCCGTAATAATTAAATTCAGATTTAGTGACATGTACTGTTCTATTCATATTGGCCCAAGGCCAACATGGATTTAGAAAATATCGTTGATGAGAAACACAACCAGCTCTTTACTCACACGAAGTGATGTGTGCTATTGACAAGGTTTCGCAAATTGATTCCGTATTCCTTGATTTCGAGAAAGCTTTTTACACAGTACCTCACAAACCGCTTTTAACAAATTGCGTGGTTAAGGTATATCGCCCCAAATTTGCGACTGGATAGGGGATTTCCTCTCAGAGAGGACACAGTTCGTAGTAATCGATGGTAAGGCATCGACTAAAACAGAGGTGATATCAGGCGTTCCACAGGGTAGTGTTATTGGTCCTCTGCTGTTCCTTATTTACATAAACGGTTTAGGGGAAAATCTAAGTAGCTCTCTTAGGTTGTTTGCAGATGACGCCGTCATTTACCGTCTAGTAAAATCATCTAAAGATCAAAACCAACTGCAGAACGATCTGAATAAGATATCAGTATGGTGTAGAAATTGGCAATTGACTCTAAATAATGAGAAGTGTGAAGTCGTCCACGTCAGTACGAAATTAAATCCGGTAAACTTTGTTTAGAACATAAATTAATCAAAAGTGAAGGCCGTAAACTGCACAAAATATCTACGAATTACTATTACTTCGACTTAAATTGGAAAGAACACGTAGATAATGTCGTGGGAAAGGCGAACCAGAGACTGCGTATTATTGGCAGAACCCTTAAAACATGCAACAGAACTAGAAAAGAAACTGCATACACTACGCTTGTCCGTCCATTTTTGGGGTATTGCTGCCCAGTGTGGGATCCTTATCAGGTGGGTTTGTCGGAGGACATCGAAAGGGTCCAATGAAGGGTAGCTCGTTTCTTATTGTCGCGATACAGGAGAGACAGCGTTACGGAAATGATACAGGATCTGGGATGGGAATCATTACGACAACAGCGCTTATCGCTGCGGCGTGGTCTACTTACGAAATTATAATCGCCAACATTCTCTTCCGAATGCGAAAATATATTGTTGACTCCCACTTACATAGGTAGAAATGATCAGCAGAATGAAATACGAGAAATCAGAGCCCGAACGGAGAGATTCAGGTGTTCATTCTTCCCGCGCGCTATTCGAGAATGGAATGGGAGATAAATGGTATAATGATGGTTCGATGAACCCTCTGCCAGGCATTTAAATGTGATTTGCAGAGTATCCCATGTAGATGTAGATATTTACAAATAAATATGACTTGTTGTTCTACTTCACTTCTCCTTCAAACAAATAAAACATGCTCGTACCCCCGTAGTGGGCGCTGCAGTAAGGAATTTCCCCAGAATCTGTTTCGCAAGACTCGCGTCCCTTGTAGAAACTAGGATGACGCCGGTGGCGCTTCCTGGTGCGACGCGCGTCATTCGGCGTCTGGCCCTCGCCTCATCCACAGCTGCAGCAGCAGCTGTACAGCGCAACAGGTTCCCCGGTGGCTGGCTGGCAGGTAGGCGTGCTGTACGGCGCTAGGTGAGCCGCGGCGGCCTTGGAGGCCATCAATGAACCCCCCACCAGCGGCGGCGGCAGCCTCCGGTGCGGGATTCCTCGCGGCCGCCTTCCCAGAAGGGCCGCCAAGCCACGCCACGCCGGCTAACGGGCGGACTGCCCGCTACGGCTGGCCTCGTGACGTCGCAGTTCCGCAAAACCGCTGCTCTGCCATCGGCTGCCGGCTCGTACCGCGAAAGCTCCTTTTTACATGAGCAACTCTCTACCATCTCGAGGAAAGTATTTCAACTCCAACGTATCAGCATGAAATTTAGACGCTCGAAATTTAGTGAGGATTTCAATGCGAGATGCCTACAATACTTATCAAAATGGAACTCTTCCTCGAAATTTGACAGCCCAAAGAGATTTTAGTCATATGTTAAATATACTAGGGGAAAAACACAAACAATACCCTCACTACGAGATAGTAATGGCGATCCTGCCGATGACAGCGCTACTAAACCAGAGTTACAAAACTTAGTTTTTAGAAATTCATTCACCAAAAAAAGATGAAACCAATATTCCAGATTTCGAATTACGAGCAAAGGCCGTAATGAGTAACGTAGAAGTAGATATCATTGGAGTAGTGCAGCAACTAAATTCATTTAACAAGAACAAGTCTTCTGGTCCGGATTGTATACCCATTAGATTTCTATCTGATTATGCTCAAGCGGTAGCTCCTTAGAAAGTTCCACACGTCGCACCTATATTCAAGAAAGACAATAGGAATAACCCACTAAACTACAGGCCTATTTCATTGACGTCAATTTGCAGCAGGGTTTTGAACATATCCTGCATACAAATATTATAAATTATCTCGAACAGAACGATCTATTGATCCAAAGTCAACACGGATTTCGAAAATATCGTGCATGCGAAACACAACTAGCTCGTTATTCACACGAAATGATGGGTACTATCGACAAGAGTTCGCAAATCGATTCCGTATTTCTTGATTTCCAGAAGGCTTTTGACGCCGTACCTCACAAACGGCTTTTAATCAAATTCCGTGGTTATGGTATATCGCCCCAAATTTGTGATTGGATACGGGATTTCCTGTCAGAGAGGACACAGTTCGTAGTAATCGATGGTAAGGCATTGACTAAAACAGAGGTGATATCAGGCGTTCCACAGGGTAGTGTTATTGGTCCTCTGCAGTTCCTTATTTACATAAACGGTTTAGGGGAAAATCTAAGTAGCTCTCTTAGGTTGTTTGCAGATGACGCCGTCATTTACCGTCTAGTAAAATCATCTAAATATCAAAACCAACTGCAGAACGATCTGAATAAGATATCAGTATGGTGTAGAAATTGGCAATTGACTCTAAATAATGAGAAGTGTGAAGTCGTCCACGTCAGTACGAAATGAAATCCGGTAAACTTCGTTTAGAACATAAATTAATCAAAAGTGAAGGCCGTAAACTGCACAAAATATCTACGAATTACTATTACTTCGACTTAAATTGGAAAGAACACGTAGATAATGTCGTGGGAAAGGCGAACCAGAGACTGCGTATTATTGGCAGAACCCTTAAAAGATGCAACAGAACTACAAAAGAAACTGCATACACTAAGCTTGTCCGTCCATTTTTGGAGTATTGCTGCCCAGTGTGGGATCCTTATCAGGTGGGTTTGACGAACGACATCGAAAGAGTCCAAAGAAGGGCACCTCGTTTCATATTGTCACGATACAGGGGAGACAGCGTTACGGAAATTATACAGGATCTGGGATGGGAATCAATACAACAACGGAGCTTATCGCTGCGCCGTGGGTTACTTACGAAACTCCAATCGTCAACATTCTCCTCCGAATGCCAAAATATATTGTTGACTCCCACTTACATAGGTAGAAATGATCAAAATGATCATCAGAATAAAATACGAGAAATCAGAGCTCGAACGGAGAGATTCAGGTGTTCTTTCTTCACGCGCGCTATTCGAGAGTGGAATGGGAGATAAATAGTATAATGGTGGTTCGATGAACCCTCTGTCAGGCACTTAAATATGATTTGCAGAGTATCCCATTTAGATGTAGATGTACAGAAAATTTCAACCAGTCACTTTCTGAAATATTTACCTTATTCCAAGTACCGATTTTCGAACCTCTTCATCATAAGATTGTGCACAGAATGTTACACCACTGGCCATTAAAATTGCTATACCATGAAGAAATGCAGATAATAAACGGGTATTCATTGGACAAATATACCGGGTGATCAAAACGTCAGTATAAATTTGAAAACTTAATAAATCACGGAATAATGTATACAGGGAGGTAAAAATTGACACACATGCTTGGAATGACATCGGGTTTTATTAGAACCAAAAACAAGTTCAAAAAATGTCCGACAGATGGCGCTTCATCTGATCAGAAAAGCAATAATTATCATATCAAATTAAGACAAAGCAAAGACGATGTTCTTTACAGGAAATGCTCAATATGTTTGTTCACCATCATTCCTCAACAATAGCTGTAGTCGAGGAAGAATGTTGTGAACAGCGCTGTAAAGCATGTACGGAGTTATGGTGAGGCATTGGCGTCGGATTTTGTCTTTCAGCATCCTTAAAGCTGTCGGTCGATCGCGATACACTTGCAACTTCCGGTAACCCCAAGGCCAATAATCGCACGGACTGATGTCTGGGGACCTGGGAGGCCAAGCATGACGAAAGTGACGGCTGAGCACACGATCATCACCAAATGACCCGCGCAAGAGATCTTTCACGCGCCTAGCAATATCGGGTGGAGCGCCATCCTCCATAAAAAAGCGTACGTTCCAGAAGGTGTTTATCAGCCAGGCTGGGGATGATGCGATTCTGTAACATATCGGCGTACCTCTCACCCGTCACGGTAGCAGTTACAAAAACCAGAAACACGCAGTTCCTCTAAGAAAAAAGGCCCGATAAAGGTACATGTGGTTCTAATAAAACCCCATGTCATTCCAAGCATGTGTGTCAGATTTTACCTCTCTATCTACATTATTCTGTGATTTATTAAGTTTTCAAATTTATACTGACTTTTTGATAAACCGGTATATTATACTAGAACTGACATGTGATTACATTTTCATGCAATTTGGGTGCATAGATCCTGAGAAATCAGTATCCAGAACAACCACCTCTGGCCGTAATAACGGCCCTGATACGCCAGGACATTGACTCAAACAGAGTTTGGATGACGTGTACACCTACAGATGCCCATGCAACTTCAACACGATACCACAGTTCATCATGAGTAGTGACTAGCGTATTGTGACGAGGCAGTTGCTCGGCAACCATTGAACAGACGTTTTCAATTCGCTTCAGAACTGTTCCAGAGATTCGAAAGGCAGTAGACCGCTCCATTCGCACCATCAACAGAACAGGCGCTGCTAACGGTATAGTACGGCTTCCACATCGCTGGCAAAGGGTTCTACATAACGCTGGTGACTACTTTGAAGGGCAGTAAAAGGCTCAAACATGTAACGCTTTTGTATTAGTTATGAATAAATATTTGCCACTATTTAAGTTCCATTATTACTTTCTTATGAATCGGCTTTCGAATTTTTAAGCCATATTCAGATAAGTTATACTCATTAGAAAGTCCACACAACGATAGTGAGAGTACATAGTTGAAGAGAGATGGTTTTTCAAACATATGTGAATTTTATGACTATATATCGATGTCGAAACCCAAGCCTAATATAAAATGCGAATGGGATCTGAATAAATATTATACTACTTTACACTTAAATATTAAAATTGTTGCAATTTAAAATATTGAATAGGTGAGTAATGCGATGTTACAATTTATCATATCTACACTACAAACTGTATTTGAGAGACATTTTGCCGGCCGCGGTGGTCAAGCGGTCTGCGGCGCGCCAGTCACGGTCTGCACGTCCACAACGGTCGGGGTTTCGAATCCCCCCTCGGGCATGGATATTTGTGCCGTCCTTAGTCTTAGCTAGCTCATAAGTAGTTTGTAGGTTTAGGGACTGATGACCGCATAGTTAAGCTCCATAAGCTATACAAATATATGAACATTTGATTTTTTGAGAGATATTTTAGAGCGAGTATGCAGTTACTCCAACGAATGTACCTCCGAAATTACTTCGTAGAAGGAGACGTATTTCATGGCACATGAAGTCATAACGATGAGGTCGTGAAAAACCGCCACGTCACGGTAGAGGTTTTAATTTATTACGTCTTATTAACCCTATTCGCAAAACTTTTTGCAGGTAGTATGCTTTATGTACGTTCAAAAATATATCATAGTTCAGGAAATTACGTCATAAAGAACGACAAGCTTGAGAAACTGGCGCATCTTGCGACGCGTGATTAACAAGACTTTTCATCTATATATGAGAATGATGCCACATACTCACTTATAATAAACTTTGCACATATCTGCAAAGGTGTTTTCTCACTGACAACCACTAAAAAACAATGGACCGAATGATGTTTTTCACTGTCAATGTTTACGTTATTTATGTGCTGAAACTACGGCAAACAGCTTGCCATTACGATTAACTATCAACACTATTCACTGTATTTCAGCGAAATTTAGCAGAAAGTATACATGTATACAAATGAGTTTACATTCAGTGTTATATTGTACTAAGACATATAGTTCAAGAGGTATAAACAACCAGATGCACGAAAAACCGCCATATCACTCATTAAGTTTTAATTTATTCCCCTTTATGTTAACTATATTCACGTCACATATCGCATTAATTTCCTGATGTTCCAGTAAACGTTGTATTATTTTAATAAACTTATTTCAGGGAACATGACATCATAAGGACTGAGCTTCGTCAGCACGAATTTAAAGCCGAAATTCGTTACAGGTTCATGACAGATGTAGAGAGGGTTCAGCTGAAGACGGCAGGCAATGAGCGCATCGTAACACCTTTTTCTCACAATTTACACTGTGAACTGTTTTCTATGTTGTACCTATGTTTTATAGGTATAGAAAAGACTTATGTCCGCGTTCCGACATAGTTGAGATGGCTACAACGTTAGGTATCTCGCGAACTTTTAATCTTCGATCTTACATTACTACATCATGCATATAACGATGATATCCTGTGTGGTGACTTCAACGGGCCGACCGGAGTGTGCTCCATCTTCCGTGCTTCTCTGACCAGTTTAAACTCATTGATCCAAAAGTATATGGTCTTCAATGTTGGTGCAGAACCCACATGGACCGCATCCAACTCGTATTTGACCTGTGCAGTCTCCAACCCTTCATAAGAAAATGTTTAATGATCGAATGAAATTCGTTTTTCTGCATCCCAAGGAACTAACTACGCAGTTACCACTTCAATTGGTAGCCAACAATCAACTAATAACACTTCCGTTCGAAACATGCTGTAATATCTTTGGAACTATCAGGCGTACCAACAACAGTGCAGATTCCGAAAATTTGCTGCTCTTTCATACATATTTACCAGACTTGAACCATCCCGATAGAGCTACAATGTTTGCATTACCTACTGTTGATTTGTATGGACAGTTCTGTTTCTGGCATCGTACTTTAACGTTTTGCAAAAAAGTGTTAAAACATTTCACATTCGACGTCACAGCCTACTGCAGTATGTTAATGTTCATAATATATATATTTATCTTAATTGTGGCACTCCATTATCCATCACTAAGCGATCCTCGTGATGAAACATTTTACATACAATGGTGCACTAATCCTCCATTGTAGCCCTGCTTCTACGCATATGCAGTCTGCAGCACACTCAACAATTTAAAACTGCACACTCGGCACCATCAATTGATTATCGGCAGCACTGGCCCACTCGCTACGTGGTTGGTGGCTAATTAATATGCTAGCACAGGACGTGCACCCACGAGCAGTCGATTTTCAGCCGAAAGTGACTCGCGTAAAATGGGCTTGCGCACATTAACGCCTCTCCGGAAACACTCCATTGTATGTAAAGTATCGTCGTCATAGTGGCGGATAATGAAGGTACCACAGTTAAGACAAATAAACTGGAGGAAATAAAAATTATTACACCTTGTTAGAATTTTTCAGTTCACTCAAGATTTATTCTTGACACAGTGCACATGGAGTACATGAAATCATTATACAGGATTATTCAAAAAGAAAGAACAGATTTCAAACATTTATTTCTTCCAAACTACAAAAGATAGAAACATGATTCAAACGTTAATAGATTAAGAGTGTACAATTTAAATAGCTCGGGTAGAAGTGACAATCACGGCCGCATTGGTGCTGTTGTTTGTTGTTGGTTGTCTGTAGTTAAATGGCGGCGACAACACAGGAGAAATCATTTTGTGCACTGCAGTTGGCAAAATTAGAGACCACTGTACCAGTTCAGCGAGCACTTCGCCGTCCATTTAATAAACAATCGCCGTGTCATAAGCAAATTTACGTGTGGCATCGAAAATTCGTAGAAGATGGTTGCATCTACAAAGAGAAAAAAGCACAGGACGTCCACGCACATCGAACGAGAATGTCTCCAGATCTCAGTCTGTGTGATTTTTATCTATGAGGTTACGTAAAGACAGTGTTTTTATCAAAAAGAATGTTGAAATGTTTGTTAAGCTTGAGGGACTTAACTGCAGGGTCATCAGTCCCTAAACTTACAAACTACTTATGAACTACCTTGTACTAAAGACGACACAAATATCCATGCCCGAGGAGGAATTTGAACCCCCCGACCGTAGCGGCCGTGCAGGCTGTGATTGGCGCGCCGCAGACCACTCGGCCACTGCGGCCGGCGTGTTTCTGTCCCCCGTATGCCTGACACTGTTGAGGGACTACGACGTCGAATTGTTGAAGCAGTGAATTTGATAACTAGAGACCAGCTGATTCGTTGTGGCAAGAAATGGGCCACCGTTTTGACATTTTTCGTGTAACACATGGTGCTCATATTGAATGCATACCATAATTACTTATAAAAATATAAACTATAATTTAAATGTAAAATCTAATTATGTTGGAATCATGTTGCTATCTTTTGTAGTTTAGAAGAAATAAATGTTAAAAATCTTTTTTTAACAACTCTGTATTTATAGATCAATACGTTAAGCGGTACTGAGGTTCCAGGTGTTTATTGCATGTTGAAATGTTCAAGTGTATGTAAATCTACAGGACCACACTACTGTGGTCATCAGTCCCTATGCTTACGAAGTAGTTAAACTAACGTAAGAACAAAACACACACACACACACACACACACATACACACACACACCCTGCTCGAGGGAGGACTAGAACCTCGGGCGGGAGCAGCCGCCCAGTTACTTACATGACGCCTAGAACCGCGCGGCTTATTCCTTGCTGAGACACCCATATTGGTACGCGGTATAGTCTCTACGGCAGGCAATGCAGGCGTTGATTCTGCCCTCAGTTCTATCATTCAGAGGGTGAATACTGTCGAGGCATACATTATTCCACGCCTACTATAGTCGGGCCGAAACATGATGATCCATGGCTCAGCCCACTGGGCTGGGAGACCGCCCCCGTCGCAGAAACGGAATTCTGACAAGTTGCCAAATAGTTAGTTCGCTGCCGAACAGTATGGCTCACGGTCGCTGTTGTCTGACAGAACTGGCAAAAATGCACAGCGCAATCGGACGCGCGCATGCGCAGAGCGACGTTCGTATTTGACTTACTCCAATGGTCTGCTGCCGCAGACGGCTCTCAAGCTGATTGGCGCAAACACCAGAGATCATCGTATTTCGGCTCGACTTTAGACCCTTAAGTAATTCTGCAAGAGTTGCAGATGACGTTAGTCGCACTGTCGAGTGCCTTCCCAGGTATCTCACACGTGGTCGATTCGACACAAGACGATATTCTGTGCAAGTGCAAGCTTCTTCATCTCGAAGTAAGAATAGAAATCCACATCTTTCTGAACCTGCTTACTGTATTAGTGTTTCGGTCACCGTCTGCGACTTTTACTCCTCACACTTCCCTCTAGTACTACATTTACACCTTGAGGTCTCAGACTTTACCAATTGACTCCTTTTCTCCGCAGCCGTGGCGAATCAGCCGCGCGTACTGGAGCGCCGTGTTGCGGTGCGCGCGGCCGTCCACCGTCGGGGGTTCGAATCTCCCCTGGGGCATGGGTGTTTGTGTTGTCCTTAAGTTAGTTTACCTTATTGTAAGTAGTTTGTAAGCTAGGGACTAATAACCAAGCAGCTGAGTCCCATAGATTTATAAACACTTAAACTTTTTTTTTTTTTCTCCGCAATTTTGCTTATTAACTTCTTGTTAGTGATTCAGTCTATCCATCAATTCTTCACCATTCCTCTGTAGCACCACATTTTAAAAGCTACTATCCACTTCTTGTCTGAGCTCATCGTCCAAGTTTCATCTCAGTGCAAAGCTACACTTCAGACACACACCTTCAGAAATGATTTCCAAACAAATTAGTATTCAATTACAAAAAATCCCTTTCTTTATAAATGCTTTTATTTCGATCAGCATTTTGTATTTTATACTGTTTTTTCTTTATTCAGCATGTCAGAATTTATATATTTTACTGTCTAAATACCAAACTCTTCTACTTCCTTTATTGTCTCGTTTCCTGATGTACTTTCCTCAGCATCGGTTGATTTCGTTCCTCTACATTCCATTACCATTGTTTTTCTCTTGTCGGATTGTTGACTGCTTTTTTTTTAAATGTACATCTTACACTCTCCTTTCAGGACACTGTCCATTCAATTCAAATGCTCTTCAGGTCCTTTTCTCTTTCCGACAGCATAACAAGGTCACCGGGAAAAAGCAAGATTTTTATTTCAAAAATGTTCAAATGTTTGTTAAGCTTATGGGACTTAACTCCTGGGTCATCAGTCCCTAAACTTACAAACTACTTATCATCTATCTTACACTAAGGACGGTACAAATATCCAGGCCCGAGGGGGGATTCGAACCCCCGACCGTAGTGGCCGTGCAGACCGTGACTGGAGCGCCTCAGTCTCCTCGTCCACCGCGGCCGGCGATTTTTATTTCATCTCCCTTCATTTTTGTTGCTTTTCTTCAAGCTTTCTCAATGTACAGTTGAATATCATTGGGAAAAGGCTACAGCCCTTCAACTCGTATTACTGCTGTCTGCTTTCTGTACAAATCGTAAAAAACTTTCCATTCTCTATAACTACCTTACCATCATCAGAATTTTAATTAGTCTAACACTGTCGATAGCTTTCTCCAAATCCACAAAAGCTATGAACTTAGGTTTGCGTTTCCTTCTATATATTGCTTCAACCTTTCAGCTTTCGCTTATTTGCTTAGTACTGGTTTTCCATCTGAGCACTTGATAGTCATACTGCTGTTTCTCTTGTGTCCAATCCCAAACGTCTCCTTTATTTTCGTGTAAGCGGTATATATCTTTCCCTAGTCATACATTTTTCTACGGATTTGTATTTGTTCTCTAACCATTCCCGTGAACCTCACTTTTTAATCGTCCGTACTCCTTTTTGCCCACTTCATTTCTTGCTTTATTGTATTTCCTTCTTTCAGCAATTCATTTCAGTGTCTCCTGTGTGATCTATCTATTCCTATTAGGTCTTGTCTTTCTACGTGTTTGATCCTCAGCGACCTTCGATATTTCGTGTCTCATAGGTACCAATTGTTCATATACTGTTATTGCCTTCCCATATATATCAGTTAATTGCTTTGCAGTGCTCCATTTGAAACATTCAAGAACCTTAGGTTCCTTCAATTTATCCAGTTTTCACACACTTACTTTTTTACCGTTTTGTAATTTCTTCAAGTTTTTATCTGCAGTTCAGTACCAATGAGGCCTTTGGATATGTCGTACAGTTTAAAAACTAGTTCCGAAATATATATCTTACTATTACAAAAAAGGCAGTCTTACAGTATATCCTGATATCTTGCACGTATACAACCTTCTTACTGTCGTTAAAGGATGATTATAACTCTGCAGTTGCTTGCAGGCGGTAACTTACAAGGTGATGCAGGAACGATGTCAGACCAATGGAATAGTTCTTTGTTCTACGGCTGCAGTTAGCTAGGAATGAGTCAGAATCTAAACGCGATTCGAATAACATGACGTTACGGTGAGCTCATGCAAGTACGTAGTATGTATTTGCTGAGAACAGAAATAGACACTCCAGGTCGTTATAGTCAAGTAAAACATAACGCTGCAGCTGAATTGAAATGTTTTGTCACGTCGAATCTAAATGGCGACATCAAGGCTGTTCATTTTGCATTTCTTGTCAGGTGGCAATTAGGGCAATAAAGTTATCCTCAACTGAAAGTGTCTAATTGCGAAATAATCAATAGAATTACATTATTATCTGGCAGGGTATTGTCGTTTCACAGCATAATTAATTTTTAGGATTAAATCTATACTTATGACCAGGCAGAACCACATTACATATCATTATAGTCTTTGTAAGCCAAAATATGCGTACAAGAAACACCGCTTTGTTAATGAGATACCCGTTTGGCATCATACTCATCACTGATAGCACAAACAATTCGTATTCTGGAGTCGAAATGTACATCATTTCTCGAGTATTTTTATTATTTAATAACATGTGCAATAAATAGAGACGTTTCATGCCTCCTAAAAGCATTGAATGTGTGTATGGTATATGAATGTATACTGTGTTAGTCGCTGTTTAGTTTATTTGTTGCTTTCGCCTTTAGAGAGTGCCGAAAAATAAAGGTAAAGCAGTCAACAAATCGCAGATTGATTTGAACACCACAGTGCTTTACTAGGCATGGTCCTGTTTGGAGGTGGTATGCCGTTGCCTTCCTCCGACCTTAGAACTGACTTACCCACCCAGTTATAGGGGGACCTACAGTTTAACGTGGGTTCCGAACCATGGTGCTACTCGGTATTTTTCACATGAGCAATACTGCCAGAGGTGAAAGAAGTGGAAAGTGACATATAAAAACCCTAGGACCTGGCGGGGATCGAACCCGCGACCTTTGCATTTGTAATCTGGCACTCTACCACTGTGCAACCGAGGCGCACACTTCCGAAAAATAACGCTGAGAAAAGAAAGAATTGTTACGCCTGTAGTAATTTTTACAGCAATAGGGAGAACAGAAGGCAAGATATATAACATTTATAGAACTTCTGTCAATACAAGGCAACAGTGAGAATAATTACGAAAAATGGCCACAAATCCTAACTGTAAGTAAAAGAAGCAATCGTGTAGCTGATATGATAGGATACACTACTGTAGGGCAGTTGATATCAGTAAGACTACGTCCTAAAACAAACAAAGCCCTCATCCACTCGATTTATATGTATGCGGTACATCTAGTGATGAAGTTAGAATCCTATAAACAGAAACTGTATAATACCATGAAAATGATTTAAATGAAGTTTGATGCAATCCTGTTTCTTTCTTACTACAAAAGGATTTCTATCTTTGAAAATGAGCTTTCTTAAAAATCGTCTGTAAAAAGCGCAAGACTCCTGTGTTTGTAGAACACTTGTATTCATCATTTTTAACAACCTTAACTTTTACTGATTGTTCTAGACAACTTACATAGGAATTAATTGTCTCGTAACCACATTTGGTTTCGCACGTGTCAGAACGTTAGTCAAGTTTAGCCAACTTGCAGGGAGGATAAATTGTAATTTCAAAGCCGTGAGTGTCTTGCAGATCAACGATCTCAGAAGCTTTGAGTTTTCATCAGGTGTATAAACTTCAGAGAAAATTTCATGTTGACTGTTGGCAAAATGTTGCGCACTGGTGGTAACGTTTAAGTCTGAAAGAGTAACTATCAGGAGAGGTCAGCTGATTTCAGAAAATAAACTTCCATTTCACTTTTCAAAAGTGTTGTAGCTGTTACAGACTGGTTAAGTTGCAACGGAAGTTAAATATAGTATATGCATGACTGTGGTTACATTCAGGGCATTTCATCAGAATTTAAAGCAAATATTGAAATATTCATGAAAATAATAATGTTTATGCAACCGTTCCGCTGCTAATACAGGTTATCAGCTGTGAATAAACATGAAGCGCACGTATTCCATGCGTTTTCAAAGCGTCAAGGAAGATTTTAAAACTGTTTCTGATGCCCTGATTTATTTATTTATCTGATTTATGTAATTCTTTTTTCATGAATATTCTTACTTAATGCAGCTTCTCTTGTACTAAAATGTATATCTCAGATTAGTATTTACATCTAACGTCCAATATTATTTTTTGATGTACTCCTACTATTTTTACCCTACGGCTCCTCTAAGTGTATAATGGAAGTTCTTAGTTCACGATAGGAGATAGGATATATATATATATATATATATATATATATATATATATATATATATATATATATATATATATATATATCCTATCAGCCTGTCCCTTATACGTTTTCCATACATTTTTTTCCTAGTCGAATCCGCAGAGAAATCCAAATGACACACACAGACACACACACACACACACACCCATGCCCGAGAGAGAATTTGAACCTCCGACGGAAGCGAATGCACGATCTACAACGTAACTCGGCTGCAGATAAATTCGTTTCGTTACATACTTCTGTACTCCACGTCTAAAACTATTCAGTTCTGTTCTCTTTCTGTATTCCCAAAGTCTGCTATTTACTTTTATACTTGCTCAGAAATTTCTGCCTCAAATTAAAGCTTACCAATGATATCAGAACACTTCTTTTGGTCCTCCTTCCTTCGTTCAGCGAGCATTATTTTACTTCCAAAACAGAAGAATTCCTCCACCTCTTCTGCCACATGATGTGCAGCTTTTATACTGAGTTTGTGTCTAGCAGCTCTTACGAACATTCAGTGTAGTTGACCAGTGGCATCCGCCCGTTGTGTACTTTTATTATTTTTCCAAACTGTCCTTTACTGACTTTATTGCTGCTTCAACCAGAAGTTACAAAGCAGCGACAAGCTCGATCCCTTCGTTAGAGTTTACAAAACCACATAACTGCTCATTTGTCTTTCTCAGGTTTCCTAAGAACCTTGGGAAAATATGAAAGGGTGCTCTACATAACAGTTTATTTACGACTGCCTTTTAAGCTGTAGGTATTTACTGTAGAATTTCATTTTCTACTAAGAACAAAAAATGACTAGTAAACACCAGAATATTTTATATTTTGCAGAAAAAATGTTCAAATGTTTGTGAAGCTTAAGGGACTTAACTACTGGGTCATCAGTCCCTAAACTTACAAGCTACTTATGAACTACCTACAACTACTGACGGCACAAATATCCATGCCCGAGGGGGGATTCGAACCCCCGACCGTAGTGGCCGTGCAAACCGTGACTGAAGCGTCTCAGTCCCCTCGGCCACCGCGGCCGGCTATTTTGCAGAAAGACATCGCTTTTCCATTCAGAACGTTAAAGTTTCTTCATTAGTTTTTCGATCTAAACAGGGTGAGTGGGAAGTATGAAACTTGAATAGAACGCAATATCTACATCATTGAACATACCAAATCAGCCACCACAGCTATAGCTGAAGGAAAAACGTCAAAGACGTGGCAGTAAAACGTCAAAAGTATTAAAACTGTTTCCCAACAATTCCGAAGCCAATTCCAAAATGTTCAAATGTTTGTAAAGCTTATGGGACTTAATTGCAGGGTCATCAGTCCCTAACTTACAAACTACTTATGAATTAACTTATACTAAAGACAACACAAACATCCATGCCCGAGGGAGGATTCGAGCCTGCGACGCGGGAGCCCGCGCGATCCGCAACGTTGCGCTCCAGACCGCGCGGTGAAGCCAATTCCACAATTGTTACTACATCCTATCCAAAAGCGGCAAAATCCATGTCAAAGAAAGTGCCTATCATATTGAAAACAGATTGTGACAGAAATGTGTGTTTCGCATAGGTTTGTATTATCTTACATTTGGCGAAGTAAACTGTAAAATAAGATTCTTATAATAAAAAAGACAGCAACCAACCACTTTTGCTTATGCTATTTATTAACTAAATAGTGCGGTTACCGGTTTCTAACCTTTCAGTTCGTCATCAGATGGCTGTTCACGTCCACAGAAATGTCACTTACATTTTCTCTTATGCAGATAATTTTTCTTATGGCAAAAAGTCTTTGGTTGTGAGGTGCCCTACGTGATGAACTGAAAGGTTCGAAACGGCTAACGGTGCTATTTAGTTAATAAATAGCATAAACAAAAGTGGTTGGTTGCTGTCTTCTTTATTATAAGAATCACCCCTGTACCATGGGCTCAAAATGTCAGTTTTTGACAAAATAGCATATTTATAAGATTTTTTCATTAATAACTTGTTTATTATATCACTGAATCAATGATATTCGGATGTTTTTACATTTCACGATTATTCATGTCCCTTGATATTCTGCTAAAACATGGAACCCACAACTGATAGTAACTATTTCGATAATTACGTAGAAAAATAATTATAAACAAATATTACACCTCGGCGCCTTGTCCATCTAGTTTCATTGCAACTGTCAGTTGGTAACAACGTTCACTACAGTGAGTGTATGATGTTACACTGTCGTTCAGCACGAAAGATGATTGGTAAGACCGACAAAATCGGCTATTCACTAGGGGGGCTACTGGCGATCCAAATATTTGACATAAACTCTTACGTATATATTAATAAATATCTTGCTCCGATCACTACACAGGATCATGCACTAGGCTAATCTGAAAATTTCCTGACGATTTAATCAAAATTGATCCAGCCATCTTGGAGTTCAAAATGTTCAAATGATTGTAGAACTAATGGGACTTAACTACGGGGTCATCAGTCCCTAAGCTTACAAACTACATATGTACTAGCTACGACTAAGGACGGCACAAATATCCATGCCCGAGGGGGGATTCGAACCCCCGACCGTAGTGGCCGTGCAGACCGTAACTGGAGCGCCTCAGTCCTCTCGGCCACCGCGGCCGGCGTCTTGGAGTCTATAGGGAACATACATGCATACATACACGCATCCATTGATATACATAAGATTTTCAGTTTTTGTTTTGTTTATATATATATATATATATATATATATATATATATATATATATATATATATATATATAAATTGAATTCATAGTACTATGAAAGCTGTTCCAGCACTTTGAAATACTAGGTGTTTTACATAGATTCATCCTACTTAACAAAAACGTATCTACAATTTGAATTAATCTAGCAAGGAGAATTTTGACTTACACATAAGACATTGTCATTATTTAGGTACTACATCCGGTGTTGACGAGAGTTTATCGTTTACAAGCATGTAAATACAAACATGAAGACAGCTTGGAAAATTCTGGCGAATGCGGTCTACGTCTTATACTTACGTACGACCTGTGGATTTCCTTTGACGTAAATAACCAGGTCTTGGAACTGCTGAGGCCATCGTCTAAAGCTTTGAACTGTAGTGCCGTTCTCTCGACGAAAATGACGTCGCGAATTGAATTGTTTCCGTTGAAAGGGATAACGCAGAACGCCTTTTGTTGCCCGACTCCAAGCACACAGAACAAGGAAGGAGCGTGTCGTGTTAGCGACCAAATGAGCCAGCTGTTGTAGGGTACCCCTACTGTAACCAAATGAAACGCAAACTTCCGTCTTGTGCCAACGTAGATTGATGGATTCGATGCGTAAGGTGAAATGTAACCGAATTTTCTATCTTCGTTCGTTGTGAAATCAGTTGAATCTTTTAGAAACAGTTCACATTTTACTCTACGTCAATCTTTGTCGCCCACTCATCAACTGAGGTGTTCAGGATCGGCTTAAACAATGTGGAGGAACAAGACTAGGAAAAAAAGGTGTGATTCTGCTGACTTCAAGTATGCCAAATACACTTCAGTGAAAGAGCAGTGCAAAAGTTAACTTACAAGTAACATCCAGCGCCATTCGCTGTTTCCATTGCACTTGAATATGTTTAGGTCAAAATATGAGACACGTATTCTATTAATAAATTCCACAATTTGTTTTCAGCACTAAATATGAAACAGTTCTACTAAGAATTGACGGGAGAATCCATACAAAAGACACTATTTTTTCATATGTGTGTATGTTCCACATCTCCTCCTAACTACTGTACGAATTAAAGTCAATCTTGGTACACATACTTCTTACTATCAGGCAACAATCGTTGTGGGGACTAGAATCACGGAATCACGTACAAGCCATACTTCAGGAGACATGACGTCATAAACGATGACTTTTGCCATAAACAGCAATATTAGACGATAATGATCCACATATCCTCCTAAATTAATGGACAGATTTCGATCAACTTTTGTACAAAATTTCCTTATAGTCAGGGAAAACCAGGAGTTGTGACTTCATAAACAAGTAACTTCCCCGCCATGTGACGTGTGAGCAATAAGACTTTCTTCATCCAATACTTGAGAATGATAGAACTTAGCAAGTTGCTATAAACTTCACACATAATTTCAAACCTTTAAGAAACTTCTTCTCGCCGAACGAAAGGGAGGAATATTTCGTACTACTTTTCCGCTGTTCATGATGTAAAATTACGGCTTTTGGCACACATTACAAACATTACTTCTACATTACTGATAGTATTCGCGAGACATTTTACAATAGGTATACACACATATCACTGAATGGCCCTTAGAAATTATATCACAGTAGTTCAGAAGAACCGCGTGGTCTAAGGCATCTTGCTACGGAACGGGCGGCCGTACCCGCGGGCATGAGTGTGTACATCGTCCTAAGTGTATGTTAGTCATTAAGAATAAATTAATTAAATTAAGTTACATACGACATAGATACTCCGTTGTCGCCCCCTTAACACGATCTGAGTAACAAACGAATGATTGAAATAGTCTGATACTAACTAGAAAAAAAACTACGAAGCAAGAACGAACAAGAATCAATTGGCAGAACTCAGTGAAACGGAAGCAAAGAATCTCGCACAATTTATTATGACTCGAGAGAATTCCGGAGCAGGCGCTTATCACATTAACGTAAAATGTAAAGCACCACAGCGGGCTGCCGTTTGGATGCTTCGTTCTCCAAGACTGTATAATAATCTTTGAAGCATAAAATTGTCTTCAAACTTGAGCTCATGGCAGGACGCGTCCAGTCCTTGAAGTTCCAACTCGAAAGCGCAGATAGCATTAATTTTTGGAGTCCTGTGCTACCACCTCGCAAGAATGTGTTCTCCCCTCTCCCAGAAATAGAAAACCAACAGCCGGCCGCGGTGACCGAGGAGACTGAGGCGCTCCAGTCACGGTATGCACGGCCACTACGCTCGGGGGTTCGAATCCCCCCTCGGGCATGGATATTTGTGCCGTCCTAGTTCGTAAGTACTTCATAAGTCGTTTGTAAGTTTAGGGACTGATGACCTCGTAGTCCCATAGACTATACAAACATTTGAACATTTTTTTAGAAAACCAACACAAGCAGTCCAATATAGCCAATAGCGTCGTCCCTATTCTCTCCAGTCTACGGAACTAAGATTCATGAGCACGGCCGCGACAATATTACCCGCAATAACAAAATAACAAGCAAAAGTTTCCAAACCAGCGGTATCCCCCAGGGGTCAAGTGTCCTACGGAGAACACTGAGTGGTACGGTTTGATCGCCCGTAAACCGACAGGCTATACGTTCGAGGTACTCCACTACCCGTGGAACGACACGCCGAGCTGCAGAAAATCCGATCAATGACGGATCCCAGTCGTAGCCTTTATGCGCCAGTTCCCAGGAATTCTCCAGTAAATTTCCTTCAGTTCGGAAATTCTACAAATCTAATGCTGTAAACCTTATATACATTATGGAATAACATAAAATAATAAAGGAATATTTCTGAGATAATAAAAATAGGCTTACACAAAACGTCAGTCACCCCTAGAGATATCACTGTGCTTGTTAAGGGAACAGATTATTTTTACATCCATTCTCACCTTGTGGTCGATCTGGGTACAATTTTGGAAAGTGGAATTACTGACACTTTACTACTAGTATGTTCAAAACAATTAAGGGATTAAGTGAGATGTACACAACATACATATGATCAAGTATTTTATTCAGATATTGATTACAACTGTAATTTGCGTGTGTTTCAGTACGATATTTTTCTGTCTCAACAGTCTACTTGAGGTTCGAGGTTTACATGGCGTTTACTTAGAGCAGTGATTTCAACCTGTGGGTCATAAAGACTTGCTTGGGGAGGGGGGGGGGAGTTGCTGTCACACAAGGAAGTACTTGCACCACTGAACAACCAGCCCCTCTGACTGGAAAGGGCTTCGTAATACAAAAATATACACCTAATAAAAGAGAAATTTACTTTTTGTTAAAATTATTTAATTCCTTGTTTAGCATTAATTCTGAATTGAATATAACGCACATGTTTTTGTATTACAGTGTGTTATCGATGAATAAGCGCAAAGTCTGAAAACTGTTTTCAGGATCTATTCGTTAGATAAATATACAAAATGCAATAATTAATTCTAAGAAATTTTAAAAAATCTACTTCTTTAAAAATTATCTATATAGTGGCAATATTCTTAATCAGCATTATTCGGTTCTGAATCCTGTCTAAATTCGTTATGCGAAATATACATTTCTGTTGGAAACCATGTAAAATAATATGAAGGAACTGAGATAGCAACAGTCGTATGTATAATAAAATATTTATTGTATCATAACCAGTTTCGGTATTCCACTATGCCATCTTCAGGTCGGAGCATAATATCCATTAAGTAGGGATATCAAAACTGGATTCGTGGATTTATGTCTCTTAGTGGAAACGTCTCTTACTGTGAACCAACAACAACAACAGTTGTTGTTGTTTCCCACTAAGAGACGTTCCCACTAAGAGACAGAAGTCCACAAATCCAGTTTTTTGTTGTTGTTGAGTGGGGTTTCACGGGGGTTGCCAGAATATTTTTAATTGGAAGAGGGTCGCATATTAGAAAAGATTGAAAATCACTGCCATATGTGAACCCGAGGCGTTTATGGGCTACTAGATTCGTCTCCAGATGCATTTCCTTATATTTACATAAGAATCTAATTACATCATGCACTGGCACGAGCAATCATTTTCGAAGTCGCCGTTAACCGTCATTCACACACAAACGACAACTGAAACATAACCATTTATCCGTGACAGCTCATAAACAGTGAATATGTCGCACGCAGACAATCTGTAGAAAGCTTTGCTCTGACTACAGTATGTGTCCAATTACTGAATTTGTGTCTTAGTTGTGTTACACAGTTTACAGATGAAATCTTCTTAAAAGCTGTCGTTATTGTTTGGGTATGTGACCTGATGATAGTTTCGCTGTAGCTGATATTTGTAAAGATTTTAAATGACGGTTTTAACGATACCGTATTCTGAACCTAATTTTGGTTTTCTTCTGTTCCAGGTGAGTACCCAGTGTTGAATGCCCCTGCAGCATGCAAGTCTTACCTGGTGAGTCGTATTCAGTTTCTCTTCTCGTTTCATGACGATTTGCAAAGTCCTGCATCTCGAAACAGTACAGATAATTGTACCAGGGTTTTCAATACAAAAGAGCTTTGTACCTAAATGTGAAATTTAAAAGCTATTTTCTTACGAGGTACGGAACTTTCTGTTTATATTCAAATTTACATTCGGTTCTGAGGATATCCCATTTTGTGAATAGAAAAATGAGAATGTTGGTAAGTCTGTAGTTGCAGTAAGTAGTCTGTAGATGGAGGTGAGACTGTAAGATGACAGGGAGAGAGGTAAATAGTTCCATGTTCTGGGTAATTCAGAATCGCTGTCTTCGATTTCTAGGGGTTGTACAAGAGGCTAACATTGTGCATGCCTGCCAACGTTTACGGTTTATTCGTAAAATTTACCGAAATTGCAGCATTTTACGGTTTTACGGATGGACTGTGTTGTTTTACGACTTCGACAACAAAAATTTGAGACATTAACATTTGATAATTACCCCACTTCCGTACTATCGATTGTTTCCGTGGGTCGAAGGCAAGTCTACGATAGAGAATAAGAAGATCTATGATAATTATTCATACTTTTTAGAGTGTGATGTTTGTGTCGTCATTGGAGTTGAATTTAAAGTCGGGCTAACACCAGTTTTTCCATGTGAATCTTAGGTTTGTACAGGCTCTGCATCGCAAAATCAAAGAAGTGATCCTGAGTTAGTTGTTGGTAGTCAGACCTAGAACATAGTGATTGATCTCCAGAATACAGAAAAACTCCTTTTATTTTGTTCAAATGTTTGGTAAGCTAAAAGGACTTAACTGTGGGGTCATCAGTCGCTAAACTTACAAAAAACTTATGAACTACCTTATACTAAAGACGACACAAACATCCATGCCCGAGGGGATTCGAACCCCCGACCGTAGTGGCCGCGCATACTGTGACTGGCGCGTCGCAGACAGCCTTTTTTTTTTTTTTTTTTTTTTTTTGTTCTTGCGGACGCTGATCCTGTTTGTTCGTTTTGGTTCTACGTGTTCTTTGGCTCAGCTTTTTTTTTTTATCACAGAGAGCGTTTAGCCCACTGACCGGGAGCGCTGAGCCACGCTCGGTCACTGCAATGTGATGAAACATTACCTGGACATGTGGGATAGTTTAGCACAGTGTCTTGAACAACATGACCCAAAGTGAAAACTGTCATAACACACTAGCTGGGCATGTGGGACAGTACAGCATAGGGGCTTGAACAATGTGACCCAAATGCATGTTCAATTGATGATGTGCATACCATTTATAACTTACCACAATGATGTTGGTTCAACTGAAGTATATTTCTTACCATACCTGGTTAAGTAAGATTTGATAATGACTCTTTAACGACTCGAAACGAGTCATCATGTAAAATCAATAAGCGATCTACGGCAAATAAAGATCTCATAATGGGATTCATAACCAATACGTTAAAAGATCGCCTCCTACAAAACAACCTGAATAAGAGGTCAGGTAATTATAAGTATCACATACTTTTGAAACTGTACATATGGTAAGAAGGGGGAGAGGGCTTCATTCATTAATTGATAGGTCCTTGCAGAATACTATAGTTTTCTGATGATCAATTTATTTTTAGCACTACAGATCTATTCTCAGGGTTTATTTCATTTGGAAATCTGGTACTCCAATTATATAAAATATTGGGCATATGCACAGGTATTATTTCATCATTAAGTTGTAGTCCTGCTAATTTATTAATGACCTGTTATTTACACTAAACTGTGACTCACTGACTGATCATCGTGGTATGCAACAGTTCCATAAGTATGTCAATATGGGTTCTACTTGCTGGCCACCACTGAATGATATCTGTAATTGCAATAGTATTCTGCAAGGGCCTACCAATTAATGAATGAAGCCGCCCCCCCCCTTATTACCACGTGTACGGTTTCAAATTTATATAATACTTATTTGCCAGAAATACTTGTCCATGCTACATTAGATCTAGCTCATGTGAAAAATACCGAGTAGCACCGTGGTTCGGAACCCACGTTAAGCTGTAGGTCCCTCTATAACTGGCTGGGTAAGTCAGTTCGAAGGTCGGAGGAAGGCAACGGCATACCACCTCGGCCAGCCGCTGTGGCCGAGGGGACTGAGGCGCTCCAGTCACGGTCTGCACGGCCACTACGGTCGGGGGTTCGAATCCCCCCCTCGGGCATGGATATTTGTGCCGTCCTTAGTGTTAGTTAGTTCATAAGTAGTTTGTAAGTTTAGGGACTGATGACCCCGTAGTTAAGTCGCATAAGCTCTAAAAAAAAAAAAAAAGTTCAATTGTTTGTAGAGTCTATGGGACTTAACTACGAGGTCATCAGTCCCTAAACTTACAAACTACTTATGAACTACTTACAACTAAGGACGGCACAAAGATCCATGCCCGAGGGGGGATTCGAACCCCCGACCGTAGTGGCTGTGCAGATCGTGACTGGAGCGCCTCAATCCCCTCGGTCACTGCGGCCGGCCGCATAAGCTCTAGAAACATTTGAACATACCAACTCCAAACAGGACCGTGCCTAGTAAAGCACTGTGGTGTTCGACATTAGATTTATATCAGGCTACCTGGTGATCAGCCTCCAGTCTAGTTCTCGTAAAAGAGCAAAAAATAGACTTGTTACCTTTAAAAAGATTTACATGACCGATGCGCAAGATACATACAAAATCCCAAATTGATGGCAGTGTCGGTACTCGAGGCCCGGGCCTCGTCGTCAGCTGACGCACCTGCGTGCTGCGGCGGCCACTCGTGGCCAGCCTGGTGGGCAGACGCAGACCTGGGAAAGGCCTTGACTCAGATAGGCGGCCGGCGGTCCTGTGGGAGCGAGCGCTGGGCGGGTCAGCGACCCTGGCAGGCAGTCGGTGTTCCGCACGACGTGTGATCCGCCGGCTGGAGGCTGGAGGCGCGCCGCGTAATTTGGTCGCAGCCGGGCAGGCGGGCAGGTAATGGCCGGACGCGGCCCGGCAGCCGGCAGGTGCGATACAAGCCGCCGCTAGACCTGGAGCTGGAGCCTTCAGCTGGAGCGAGAGGGGCAGCGGCAGCGGCCTTTGTCCGTCTCCAGCCGGTATACCGGCTACTGGTCACGAGGGCCGAGCCGCGCTGCAGGGGAATTACCGAGCAGGTTAGAATGTATGGAGATGGCATAACACTGAAAAAGTGAAGCCAGTAAACTGGGCATTCCGGCATTTGTTTGTGCCCAAAACATTGGGCATAGTCGTTGAAAGGTACGTCATATGTAAAGAAATACTCCAGTGTGATTGTCAATTTAGTTACTTTACGTAAAGAAGGCCATAGTCACATAGGGTTTACGCGAGAAATCTTTGTTTTGGGCCGGCCGCGGTGGCCGAGGTGACTGAGGCGCTCCAGTCACGGTCAGCACGGCCACTACGGTCGGGGGTTCGAATCCCCCCTCGGGCATGGATATTTGTGCCGTCCTAGTTCGTAAGTAGTTCATAAGTAGTTTGTAAGTTTAGGGACTGATGACCCCGTAGTTAAGTCCCATAAGCTTAACAAACATTTGAACATTTTTTTCTTTGTTTTGGGCACAAAAGCATGGCTTCTCTGGCTTCACCCAGTGTCTGTTCTCAGCGTTGGTAACGCCACCTTCCTTTATTCTAACCTCCAGGGGCATTCCTCACAGCAACGCCTGTGCCGCGCACCGTTGACACGGAAATGTTCGCGCGGAGGCCACCAGCGCCTCTGTCTCATTGAGGGGCACGGCTACCTGGTGATCAGCCCCAGTCTAGCTCTCGTAAACTGCAGGCTGCAATCATACACCAGAGCAAAAAATAGACTGGTTACCTGACGAAATCGGTACGTTGTTTCGTCCGCGATTCTTGTCATTGGAACTCTGCAATTGTTTATTATTATTATTATTATTATTATTATTATTATTATTATTATTATTTTTATATATTATTATTATTATTATTATTATTATTATTATTTATATACCCCAGATATCTATGGAACTACAACAGGTACTGAAAAACGACTTTCACGATCAGAAACGTACGGCAGGGACTTATGACAGTAGGTACTATGAGACAGTCTAAAACGTAAAGAAATATTATTTTCAACTCAAACTTATCTTTTTCTTAAGATAGATACCCTATATTATTTCTTTAGCAATCAATATAATGAAAAATCACAAAAATAATGGCGTTGGTTGCATCGCAATTCGTTAATTACATCCTGAGAAACTTCGAAGCGAAGTTGACGTTTGAAACACATGAAGCGCACAGCTAACGCGTCCCGAGACCCCACCGAGACGCGCGGTTGAGTCTCGGACACGCGCTTAAGAAATAATATAGCGTACCGTACCTACTTTCATAATCCCCTACAGTACGTTCATGACCGTGAAGGTCATCTTTCAATAACTCTTGTAGTTTCAGAGATATCTGGTGTGAAACAGTTGAGTGGGACACCCTGTATATATATAATACAGCTCTACTTTAGAGCTGAGACGTGTACAGCCTCTGACAATAAAGCTCGGTGAATATTCTTCTAAAATTAACGAATATGAACTATGAACTACTATTATTACATAAGGAGCGGCACTAAATAAAAATTTGTGCTGTTGCCGGGATTCGAACCAGGGACCTCCTACTTACTAGGTAGGCAGTTTAGACGGCTTTTTTTCCATCTGGTAGATCTATAGTTCGCGGTCGTTCGTTCAGTTTGGTCGTGGTTGTACGGTGAATGGTTGGCTCAGCTATATTTTTTTTTTTTTTTTTTTTTTTTTTTTTTTATAAAAGGCAGAGAGCGTTCGGCCCCCTGACCGGGCGCGCTGAGCCACGGCGTCCGCCGACAGCTCAGTTGCAGCCCGTTGCAGCCAAAGCGACTACACGGACTGTCTTAAACCACGTCTCCCTCCATACCACATACTTTAATTCTGCTTCAATGTTCCTTGCCCAATGCGTATCAAATTGCCTAGTAATCAGAAGGTCCCGGGTTCGAATCCCGGCCAAGCACAAATTTTAATTCAATGCCTCTCCTTATGTTTAATACCTTTGGTATAACGAGATAATGTTGTCTCAAGGAAATGTATTACTGTTGATATTTAATCTTACTGCCTTTCGAAATAGTCACCTCCCATACTTTGTACCGCTGAGCTCTATGTTACATGTCCTGGAAACATTGCACGGAGTTTTAGTTTGCGATGGAGTTTAAAAGTCTCGACACGTTTCGTTGGGTCTCAGCAATACCGTCAAATCTCTTTCCTTTCAAAGAGACGATCGTTCGTGGTTAATCCTTACTTAATAATAATTATTATACTCGTCCAAAGTAAAAAGACAATGGGGTATTGTCATCTGTCCTACTGCGAGGCGTCATAGTTGCCGGAGGAGTTGGTTTTGGCCGCGTCCGTCAGTTTATAAGGGGCTGCGGCGTAAATCAAATGTTCAAATGTTTGTAAAGCTTATGGGATTTAACTACGGGATCATCAGTTCCTAAACTTACAAACTACTTACGAACTAGTTTATACTAAAGACGGCACAAACATCCATGCCCGAGGGGGTTGGGGTGATTCGAACCCCCGACCGCAGCGGCCATGCAGACCGTGACTGGCACGCCGCAGACCGCTCCGCCACTGCGGCCGGCGCTGCGGCGTAAGTCACAGATAAAAACTAGATAAAAACACATTTAAAACTACTAAAACACAGGCTCAATCAACAGCAAAAGTTTAAAACAGGCGCAAACTTCCACACATAGAAGGCATAATCAAAGGGTAAACGGACTATAATCGACTTTAGCACAGTTTGTTTCATTAAAGTAAGATATAAATAAACACTAACACATAAAAAGGATATCAATTTAAATATAAATTCATAAACCCAGAGACGGTTTTTCGTCTCGAATACGTCCAAGACATTAAAGATAAATGTGAAGCAATGAATTAAAATTTGTGGTCTTTAATGTTTTGTAGATATTCGAGACGAAAAACCGTCTCAGGCTTTCTGAATTTATATTTAAATTGATGTTTATATCACCATGTCCATTGCCGATGTGCTATTCCTCTGCATGGAGAGCCTTTTCAGTGGTGGCAATTATCTTTGGAACACAGAAGCTGAATTAAAGTTTATGATATGGTGGGAAGTCGTACTTAGGCTATTCCAAGGCGCGCTAATCGTTAGTGCTGCGGTGGTCTAACGGTAAGATGTCTGCCTAGTAAGCATCGATGTCCGGGTTCGATTCCTGGCCGCATCACAAATTTTAATTCATTGCTTTTCATTAATCTTTAATGTCTTGGACATAAAAAGGAAACACACACACATAGCAATGTTTACGCAACAAAACGGCATTTAAAGATAAAATTGAACGCCGACTCTGCAGGAGGAATATTTGATATGGAAAGCTACGAATAAACATGAAAACATTCTCAGTCACCAAAATAAGAAAAACAGAAGACCAATATTCAAACTAAATTATAATTTGACACAGCAGCTTGCAAATTATAAATTAAAAAAATAATCAATAAATGTATACAAATTGAAATTGTCACACACACACACACAATACCTCGCGATCCAGTATTAGTCCATCGCCACCAACCCGATACTCCCTCTCCTCTAAGATATGATCCCTCAGTCACCGTCCATGATATCTCTGCCAGCTTTTAAGCATGCGACCAGAGCAGTGCAACCACGTAGAGTACAGGTTACAGTGTTACGTAAGGTTTTATAGTTACTGGAAGAAACCTACACTGTTTGCATTCAGCACAGTTAGGAAACCATGGGTAGAACGTGAATATATAACTTGACTATATAGTTCCAAGAGGAATAATTAGCTACATTTAAATAAACTGCAAAAAGAATCATTATACACCTAAATCTAAACACGTATAGTTAAAATAAGCTGAAGGTGCCTAGCATTGAATAGCCGAAATATGTCTGCTACTCAGGAATAAATTTCACCTGTACAATATGGAAATTTTCTTATACATATGATAACAAGTACTTAATGAAATGATTTGTTGACTCGCACACCATATTCATGAAGCAATTCAGTTGTAGATGAGGAGCTACATTATACGGTAATGTAAATAGGATCCTGAAGAACCCGACGGCGTAAAAAATAAACTAGTAGCCTCAACGGGCATAATTTGTTTTTGGCCTTATTTCGTTATTACCTAGTACTTGAAACGTGTTGGAATTTTGCGGAACTGATAAAAGCTTGGACTTCTGATGACACAAGTATGCTGAAAATTGCTTTGGCATTTATAAACGACAGTTTTCTTATTTTTTTATCACTATAAGGGGACCTAAATTGCCATACATTTCGCACTTCGCTACTCGCACACTGCAGCACAGAGATGTAGGGCATTCTCCTCTCATGGTGCCCTTCATCCTTTTGACAATGAACCTCTCGTGGAGTGAGCGGATCAGAACAACATCCATCTCATAGAGGAAATGGCGAGGCACTATCAGTGCATTTGGTACATTACGTTCCGCGAGCATATCTCTTGTTCAAATGTTCAAATGTTTGTTAAGCTTAAGGGACTTAACTGCGGGGTCATCAGTCCCTAAATTTACAAACTACTTATGAACTACCTTATACTAAAGACGACACAAACATCCATGCCCGAGGGGGGGGGGGGGATTCTAGCCCCCGACCGTAGCGTCCGTGCAGACTGTGACTGGCGCGCCGCAGACCGCTCGGCCACTGCGGTCGGTCGCATTTCTTTTATTCTGTCGCATGGACTACACAGCTGTACCGGCCTGTTAGTATTCTTACAATGAGTCTATGAATTGCTCGACGTCTGTTGCCACAACTATTTGAAAGACTCAAAAAGCCACGTGGGAATAGCCGAATGGTTCTAGGCGTCTTGTCAGGGACTGCGAAGCAGATCCCGCCGGAGTTTCGAGTCCTCCCTCGGGCATGAGCATGTGTTTCGGTTAGTTTAAGCAGTTTGTAAACCCAGGGACTAATGACCACAGTAGTTTCGTCCCATAGATTTACAGACGTATGAACTTTTTGAAGACTAAAAAGATAACACGGTTGTCTTCTATGCTCTTTTCTGTACAGATATATTTCACTTTCCCAGAACCCTTGTGTGTTGGAAATATTTCGTCAGTGTAGTGTCGGTATTTGTGCATAAGAGTAGGTAACGTAAGACGCAGTAACACCGATCTATTTATTTATCATGCAACATATTCCCTAGCCATTAGTAGTGACTGAGTTATGAAACACAACGACAATCAACTTCATTTGCTCGGTTTTTCGACCGGTTTTAGACGACATTCACGCAAAGCGCAGTTCTTTTTTCCGATCATTTTGTTCCAGACGATTGAAACTTGTAACTTTCCGAAACAAAGCCACTGTTCAAAGTTTCCACGACTTCTTCTTGCTTTTCTTTTTGCCACAGGGGGTTATAATGAGGTTGATTTAATGCAAGCACAAAACTCGAAACGTTTTGTCGACGCTCGGAGTCACCGATATGTCCTTCGTGTACCGTGTCGCAATGCAAAGAGGAAACGAAGCGGAATTTTCTATTGAGTCACGTAGACGCCGTTCAGAGTTCTGAAGGTCGTGTTGGGACACCGGTAAAAAGCAAATGTTGCGTATTTTGAAGTAAACGTTTCTCAATTCCGACTGTGTAAAATGGGTTTAAACCGTAACGCACGTTGACTATTACCATTCTTGTCCCCGCTTGAGCCAGCAAACGCGTTTCACGGTCGGAGCTCTCTCTAGGTGCTCGGCTAGTAAGTTTCAAAGTATTCGTCAGGATTTAGGATTCGAACCGTAGCCAGCAAGTAGTTAAATATCTCGCCAAGAGCTTAAGAACTTCGTCTGTTACAGTAATGAGCGTTCTGCTGTACCGTTTCCTCAGTGAAGCTAATTCAATGTTTGTAAATCTATGGAACTTAACGACCGATGTTATCAGTTCCTAGGCTTACAGACTACTTCAACTAACTTAAGGGCAACATACACCCATGCCCGAGGGAGGAGTCAATCCTCCGACGGGGAGTAACCGCGCGCTCCGCGGCAAGGCACCTTAGAGCGGTCGGCCATTTCACCACGGCAAGTGAAGCTAGTCTACAGTGCCGTAGTATTCTTCCTGTACAGACAGAAATAAATGTGAAGGAGCAACCGACTGACTGAAGTTTCGCTATCTTGATCAGGTACCTCGGTTGCAGTGGTATTGCACTAAGGCAGACGTTCCCATTTCGTTACGCAAGTAAACTTGTTATGTAAGCGTAGATACTAACCTCACGCTGTAGCAGTCTTTTCGCGTGATGTATTTAGGCGGAAACAATGTATTGGTCGACTCTTTAAGACACTTGCGCTCTCGGAACTTTAAAAACAGCCCAAACTGTGATACACAACTCTCTCTCTTTCAACGTCTGCCACAATCCAGTTATAGTTACTGGAAGAAACCTACACTGTGTGCATTTAGCACATTTAGGAAACCATGAATAGGACACAAAAATTAATGTGAATATATAACTTGTCTATATAGTGCCAAGAAGAATAATTGCCTCACGGGAGTAGCCGAGCGGTCTGGAGTGCCACGTTGCAGATCGCGCGTCGGAGGTTCGAATCCTCCCTCGAGCATGGATGTTTGTGTTGTCTTTAGTATAAGTTAGTTCATAAGTAGTTTGTAAGTTTAGAGACTGATGACCTCGCAGTTAAGTTCCATAAGCTTAACAATACGGATTTCACAACATTTAAATTAATAATTGTTCTTTGTAATGATTTAATATAAGTAAACAAAGACTATTACGACCTTCATTGATTTTAACAATGCTTAAAATTCTGATAGTTCTCATTCATTTGTAAACAGATAACGCCTGAGGACGCAACTTTAAGTTGCGAAACCTGTCGTGTGTGTCCTTCAATAAAGGAATCTAACAGTCGCAGCAGACCCGTTCTTTTAAAAAATTATGGAATCTTCCTGCATATAAAATTTTATATTTAAATTAATATTGAATGTCAAGAAATTTAGCATCTTCCCCGTAGCCATTCTGCATTTTGTATCTTCCTTACTTCGGCCATCAGAAGTTATTGTGTTATCCAAATAAGAGAACTCATCTACTGCTTTTATTGTCTCATTTTCTAATCTAATTCCTTCAGCATCCCATGAGTTTCTGACACTACATTCCATTACCCTTATTTTACTCTAGTTAATTTTCATCTTCTAACCTCATTCAAGACACTGTCCATTCCGTTCTGTTGCTCTTCCAGGTCCTTTTGATAGATTACTATGTCATCGGCAAACCGCAACGTTTTATTTCTTCTCCCTGAACTTTAAATCCCTATCCAAATTTCTCCTTGCATTCGTTCGCAGCTTGTTCAATACACAGATTGAATAACATTGGGGGACAGCTACAACCCTTTCTCCCCTCCCTACATTTCACACCTACAACTTCAGAACTTTTTAGGAGTGTATTCCAATCAACATAGTCAAAACCTTTTTCCAGATCTAAAAACGTAGGTTTGCCTTTCCTTAACCTATCTTCTAAAATAAGTCGTAGTACGAGTATTGCCTCCCGTGTTCCTACATTCTCCTAAATCTTCTTCAAGGTCCGATTCTACCAGTTTTTCCATTTGTCTGTAAATCATGTTAGTATTTTGCAACCCTGGCTTATTAATCTTGTAGCGTATGTTGGGTGAAGCTGTAGCTGTGGCTGAATAAAGAAAAGATGGGAAAATTACCCTTCACAAAGTCTCCGACTATCATTGTTCCCTGACGGGCAACTCACCAGGCGGTCGGTTCAAATGTTCAGATGTTTGTAAAGCTTATGGGACTTAACTGCGGGGTCACCAGTCCCTAAACTTACAAACTACTTATGAACTACCTTATACTAAAGACAACACAAACATCCATGCCCGAGGGGTGGGGGGGGGGATTCGAACCCCAACGCGGGACAGGCGGTCGAAGTTCGTCACTTACAGCATGGGTTTCAGCCCCTGGTAAAAGTTTTACAAGAAGGGACAGTAAGGGAAGCTACAAAACTATGCAAGTCGGGATAGCCAGTCGAAACATATATTGAAATCAAATTTCCATATACCCTCACACACTGAATTCAGCCACTGGGCGTGGAATAGACTGGGTGTAGGCCAAGTTGAAAAATACATACAGCAGTAAGATTATAAATAAGATCTAGTCCTCAGAGGGAGTTTAAGACGAAAGGTAAGAAACTAGCCACGAGTTCGCACACGATTACAAGAACGTGGCATCGAAAATGCTACTTACCGGAATAGCAGCTCTCGAAAAGACGGCGCAAATGCTGAAGTAAGGCAATCGCTACCACAGGAGATGCGAAGTATGTCATATTGTTGATCATGTCGAGTCCGGCGCGAAAGTCTAGGACAGGCTCCTTCCTTGCTTCCAGGGTAATGGGAAGCACGTATCAATAACTGATAGTTCAGCAATTTTCACATCTGTCTGAACTTGCACTAAAATAATACAGAATAATAATAGATCAGTCAGAAAGAAGAATTGAAAATATTAGGTTCTCTAAGAATTGCAGAGTTTTGGAAATGTTATAATGAAATTTACTACAACATAGAATACATGTCAGAAAGAATAAGGAAAAGCATATTGGCATTTCTTGGATACATTTACAGAATGGGTGAGAATAGACGAACTAATCTAATGTTCAGGTACCTTTCGGAAAAGAAATCAGCCACCATCTGGATGCAAGAAGTCGAGAAAAACCTAGAAAGGACCAACACACGTGAAGAAGAATTAATAGAAATAATGATTTTTAGGAAGGAACTCTTACAAATGGAAGGAGTCCAAACGAGGAAATAAAACAGGCACTAAGTTGACTGAAGACACGAAAACTAAGCACAGTGAAACAATAAAAGAATTTTGTTGTTGTTGTTGTGGTCTTCAGTCCGCAGACTGGTTTGAAGCAGCTCTCCACGCTACCCTCTCCTGTGCAAGTCTCTTCATTTGAGAATACGTTCGGCAACCTACAGCCTTTTGAATCTGCTTACTGTATTCGTCCCTCGGTCTCCCTCTACGATTTTTACCCCACACATTTCCTTCTTATGCTAAGTTGACAATTCTTTGATGTCTCATAATATGTCCCACCAGTCTATCGCTTCTCTTAGTCACGATATGCCAGAACCTCCTTTTCTCCCCAATTCGGTTAAACACTTCCTCATTAATTACATGATCTACCCATCTAATTTTCATCATTTGTCTGTAGCACCACATTTCAAAAACTTCTATCATTTTTTTGTCTTCTTATCGTCGACGTTTCACTTCCAAACAATGCTACATTCCAGACAAATGCTTTCAGGAAGGACTACCTAAAATTTAAACTAATATTGGATGTCAACAAATTTCGCTTCTTTAGAAAAGCTTTTCTTCCCATAGCCATTCTGCATTTTATATCTTCTTTACTTTGGCCATCTACTACCTTTATTGTCACATTATCTAACCTAATTCCTTCAGAATCACCTGATTCCTGACACTACATTCAATTACTTCTACTCTTGTTAACGTTCATTTTGTACCTCCTTTCAAGACACTGTACATTCCATTCAATTGGTTGTCCAGGTTCTTTGCTGTCTCTGATTACTATGTTATCGACAGATCGCAATTATTCTCCCTGAACTTTAATTCCCTGTCCAAATTTCTCCTTGCATTCCTTTGCAACTTGCTCATTATGCAGATTGAACAACATTGGGGAACGGCTGTCTTCCTCTCTTCCCAACCACTGCGTCCCTTTCATGCCCTTCGACTCTAACAAGTACTGTATGGTTTGTGTACAAGATCATTACTCTTCACTCCCTATATTTTACCATATATTTCAAAATTTGAAAGAGTGTTTTCCAGTCAACATTGTCAAAAGACTTTTCCGGATCTACAAATGATAAGAACGTAGGTTTGCCTTTCCTTAACCTATTTTCTAACATACGTCGTAATGTATTGCCTCCTGTGTTCCTACATTCCTTCTAAATCCAAACTTATCTTTCCCACTGTCGTATTCCACCAGTTTTTTTCCATTCGTCTGTAAATATTTGATATTATTTTGCAACCATGACTTATTAAACTGATAGTTCGACAATTATGACATTTCTCTTCACTTGCAGTAAAGTAATATAAAATAGTAACAGTCATAAAGAAGAATTATAAGCAAACATTACGTCTTGTAAGAACTACAGAGTTTGGTAAGAGTAACAATGAAATTTACCAGAACATAGAACACATATCAGAAAGAATAAGAAAAAGTAAATTGGTATTTCTTGGATACATTTACTGAATGGATGACAGTAGACAAACTAAACGAATTTTGAAGTACCTTTCGGAAAAGAAATCAACCACCACCAGGAAGCAAGAAGTCAAGTAAAACTTGGTAAAGAACAACATACCTGAAGAATAATTAATGAAAAGAATGATTTTTAGAAAGGAAGGGTTCCAAGGGAGGGAGGAAAAGAAAACAGGCACGAAGTGGACTAAAGACAGGAAAACGAAGGACAGTGAAACAATGAAAGAATACTGGAAGAAAAGTAAAGAGCAACTAAGGAGGATGAACAGAAATTGTAATGTGGTCCTTAGAAGGCCGAAACGCAAGAGTAAGAAGAAGATGAGTATTTTATTCTATTATTCTTTTGACTCCCTCGAGTTGCATGGGTTGCCCTAGTGTTGAGTAATTAGGATGGCCTATTGTCGTCCGGTTAACAGAAGAGTCGTTCAGAGAGGAAGATAACGAACAGAAAGTCTCGCCTGTCACTAACGACGTAAGAAACACGCCATAATTCGCTACGACAACGACGCCGTAGCAGCCTCATTACTTGTTTCATCATTTCGCAGAATGATTTTTTGAGATTGCTGCAGTGTCGACAAGCTCCATGGGAAACTGCGCAACTAAGTAAGTGCTTATTATTCATATTACCTCGACAACAAGGACCGGGCATCAACTCGTTAAGAGAAAGTGGTTAATGAGCCGAAATCTCGTCCCGTCGCAACTTTTACACTTAACGACAATCGTTGGGCGTAATGAAGTCGGTAATAAAATTAGATTAGCTCGGATCGCTCGGCGCGGTAGCGGCGTATGATTGCGACATGTAGCCCGCTGACACCTGCTGTTAGCCGCGCGCAGTAACGACGCCCAGCGATGAAGCAGTCACTCGCCCATCAGCCGCCGAGGATCCGACCACCGGAAGCCGCCCTAATAGGCGACTCTCATTCGCATCCACACTTCCGGCACACATACGGCTCCACTTCATAGTGGTCCTCTGATGGCTTGTTGACGGATTTAATAAGCGTTCGTTACTCTGGTCATCATCTCAAAACGCAAGCGTCTGGCGAACTGTGTTGTTGTTGTGGTCTTCAGTCCGGAGACTGGTTTGATGCAGCTCTCCACAATACCCTATCCTGAGCAAGCCTCTTCATCTCCACATAAGAACGGCAACCAACATCTGTCTGAATCTGCTTACTGTATCCATCTCTTGGTCTTCCTCTGCGATTTTTACTCCACACACTTCCCTCCAACGCTAAATTCACAATTCCTTGATGTCTAAGAATGTGTCCTACCAATCTATCCCTTATTTTAGTCAAGGTATGCCAGAAATTTCTTTTCTCCCCAATTCTGTTCAGTACCTCCTCATTAGTTACGCGATCCACCCACCTAATCTTTAGCATTCTTCTGTAGCACCATATTTCAAAAGCCTCAATCCTATTCCTGTCCGCACTGTTTATCGTCCATGTCTCACTCCCATACAAGGCAACACTCCATACAAATGCCTTTAGAAAGGACTTCCTTAAGCTTAAATCTATATTCGATGTTAACAAATTTCTCTTTTTCAAGAACGCTTTTCTACCCATTGTCATTCTGCATTTTATATCCTCTGTACTGCGACCATCATTTGTTATTTTACTGCCCAAGTAACAAAACTCATCTACCTCCTTTATTGCTTCGTTTCCCAATCTAATTCCTTCAGCATCACCTGATTTTCTTACACTGCACTCCATTACCCTAGTTTTGCTCTTGTTAATGTTCATCTTATATGCATCTTTCAGCTCACTGTCCATTCCACTCAGTTGCTCTTCCAGGTCCTTTGCTGTATCTGACAGAACTACTATGTCGTCGGCTAAACGCAATGTTTTTAATTCTTCGCCTTGAACATTAATTCCTTCTCCAAATTTCTCTTTACTTTCCTTTATAGCTTGCTCAATGTACAAACTGAATAACATTGGAGAAAGGCTACAACCCTGTCTTACTTCCTTACCAACCACTGCATCCCTTTCATGCCCTTCAACTCTGACAACCGCTGTCTGGTTTTTGTACAAGTTGTAAATAACCTTACGATCCCTATATTTTACTCCTGCTTGCTTCAGAACTTGAAAGAGTTTATTATAATCAACATTGTCAAAAGCCTTCTCCAAATCTACAAAAGCTAGAAATGTAGGTTTGCCTTTTGTTAATCTATCTTCTAGGATAAGCCGTAAAGTGAGTATTGCCTCCCGTGTCCCTACATTTCTTCTGAACCCAAACTGATCTTCCCCGAGGTCGGCTTCTACCAGCTTTTCCATCCTTCTGTATATAATTCGTGTTAATGGCGAACTGTACATCACTTAAAAGGAGTCGGATCCAGTATAAATTACTGTTAGCTACGAAAGTTACTTCCCAGGACACGGCTACAATATCTGTCGTACTCTTATTAAATTCCCGGTTTTGACGTGACAAGTAGACGGAGCACTTTTTATACAATACTAGCTGGTGCCCGGCGCGTTGCTGCTGCGGAAGAAATAATTGTGCAAATAACTTTTCAAATTTAAAGTGTTAGTTTGTTGGTTCTTGTGTCCATTTCTCTGTCCATTCCCTCCTTCCCCTCCCACTGTTCAACTCATTTCATCTGTGTGGTGTCGCACAAGTCCAAAGTGCGCGCCACCTACTTTCGCCGCGCGCCGCCATGCACGCACGGCGCGGCGTTCTTACGACGTCAGCCACGAGCGCCATCTGCTGCAACTCCGCTCGTGGCCACCACTGAACGACATCGTTCACTTGGAACTGAGATAGGAACCAGTTAACAGTTCGGAATCAGATAGGCACCAGTGAAGACTTGGCTATCGGACAGGCACTAGGCAGGCCTCTAGCTCAACTATGTATCAGCATTCTGCAGTACTGAGCTATGTAAATGTTAAGTAATGCTAAGTATCTAAGAAATATATATCTCGTTCTAATTTACTCTAGTGTTTCTGGTTTCTGCTGTCCCACTGGCTGGACACTTCCTACCTGCACAAGCGTGCATACTTTATTCCCGTGTCGGTCTTCCTACTCGGCCACCGACACCTACGACGGAAACGAGACACAAAAGCGGCGACGAGGCTGGAACACAAAAATCTGTCTGTCACCATCTCCCCTTCTCTCATTCTCCTCATCTCGCCTCTCTCTGTTCGTTTCCTCCCTTCCCTTTCTGTTCTCGTCCTCCACCTACTCCTCGCCCTACTATAAATGAAAACACACACGCACGCACGCACGCACGCACACACACACACACACACACACACACACACACACACACACACGCCCGCGCGCAAAGTTTCATGGTGACTGGTCAAACGGTGTCAAAGTCGCAAGGTGCTCTCCGCCATGTTAAATTCACTGCCTTGCATATTATAATAATCTCTACTTCATCTTTCTGGGACTCAGTCGTGAAAGAAGCAATTGAAATTCGCTTGGAGACGAATTTAATTAACGGAGACAGCAGCTTGGAATCCGGTACTTTCTTTAATAAATTTACGAAGACGCCGCCACAGCAAACATCGATTTCTCTGCGATAATCGACCATGCAGCCACAGACGTAATTTACACACACGTGTACTTCCTTGCCGCCGAATATCGTCTTCGGCGCCTTGTTGTATCTATGGCCGCATGCGCAGTAGCGCGGTCCGCGCGTTTATAAACACGAAGCGCGTCCTGGAGCGTCAGTCTTCGACTCTCTCTGGAGATGGCTAGGCGGTTCTTAGCGGAAATATTAGAAGTCAACCTTATGCGGCTGCACGCTCGGAACTTTTTTTGAACAGTCATTGCGCCGCGAAAGCATGAAGATGCATATTTAATTATTGATTGGCATTAAAGCTTATTTCCTTTCTATACGTGTAAGTTTCATTAGGGATTTATAAATGCATTACAAACTTTTTTAAAAGTAACTATAACTGTTTATTGACTTCTTTAATGAAGAAAATAAGAGCATATGGTCTATCAGACCAGTTGTGTGATTGGATTGAGGAGTTCCTAGATAACAGAATGCAGCATGTCATTCTCGATGGAGAGAAGTCTTCCGAAGTAAGAGTGATGTCAGGTGTGCCACAGGGGAGTGTCGTGGGTCCGTTGCTGTTCACGATATATATAAATGACCTTGCGGATAACATCGGAAGCTCACTGAGACTTTTTGCAGACGACGCTGTAGTATATAGAGAGGTTGTAACAATGGATAATTGTATTGAAATGTAGGAGGATCTGTATCGAATTGACGCGTGGTGCAGGAAACGGAAATTGAATCTCAATGTAGACAAGTGTAATGTGCTTCGAATACATAGAAAGAAAGATCCTGTATCATTTAGCTACACTATAGCGGGTCAGCAGCTGGAAGAAGTTAATTCCATAAATTATCTGGGAGTAGGCATTAGGAGTGATTTAAAATGGAACGACCATATAAAATCAATCGTCCGTAAAGCAGATGTCAGACTTAGATTCATTGGAAGAATCCTAAGGAAATGCAATCCGAAAACAAAGGAAGTAGATTACAGTACACTTGTTCACCCACAGCTTGAATACTCCTCGCAGGTGTGGGATCCGTACCAGCTGGAGTTGATACAGGAAGTAGAAAAGATCGAACGGATCTTCGTTACAGGATCATTTGGTAATCGTGAAAGCGTTACGGAGATGATCGATAAACTCCAGTGGAAGACTCTGCGGGAGAGACGCTATGTCGCTCAGTACGGGCTTTTGTCGAAGTTTCGAGAACTTACCTTTACTGAGGAGTCTAGCGGTATATTGTTCCCTCCTACCTACATCTCGCGAAGAGATCATGAAGATAAAATCAGAGAGATTAGACACGACATAGTGATATACCGACAATATTTCTTTCTGCGAACAATACGTGACTGGAATAGGAGGGAGAACCGATAGTGGTACTCAAGGTACCCTCCGCCACATACCTATTGGGTGGCTTGCGGAGTATGAATGTAGATGTAGATAAAAGTAATTGCAAAGACACTTGTAACTGATATAGTTACTTTCGGTGTTTAGTAACTATAACTGTAAGTTACCTGTCAGGGAAGTTACTTTACCAGTAACTTCGTTTCTTTAACCATATTGGTTTCTTGTTTGGAACGGGTTTTATACATAGCTCATCAGATTATAAAACTTTAAAAGACCCATATTTCTATCAGTCGGTAAGATATTTTAGTCAGATATTTATGTAGTCGTCCGGCGACCCACGTGAGTGCACCCGGCGTCAACTACAGGGTCGAGACCCGTAGTCTGGGAAGCTCTGAGTTAGACTATGGTGGTCAGCTGACGAGTTGCTAATATGCACAGTGGTTTGCCTGGCTCACCGACCAGCAGGTGGTGGCAGGCCCTGGCGAATCAATTAGGCGGTGCGTGTTTCCCAGGCGTCACGGTGGGCGGCTCCGCCGGTGGCAGCGCCAGCGCCAGCGCCGGCTGATTGCCTCGCTCTCGGCTTTTTACGGCCGCGCCAATGATGGGGGCGGCGGGCAACTGCCGCGCTGGGAACGCCGGTCGCAGCCACACATTCCCAGCTGGAGGCCTCGACACTGTGCACGCTGTCTAGCAGCACGCACTGGCCACAAGCTACTGTCTGACGACTGCGGTTTGTTCACGTTAACTTGACAATTCGCGCTACGGCTGCTGGGAGCTGTAGGAGGCGTGTCTTGCACGAACATCAACGCTGCCGCAGGGAGCGGAGCGTTGAGGGAAAGGCAGCATCGGCTGCTTGCTGCAGTGCTCTGTTATCCTAACAATGTGTCCAGTAATACTTCGCTTCAAAAAGATACGAGCTAATGGAATAGGTTCACAGATTTCTGACTGGCTGGAAGACTTCCTAAGTAATAGAACGCAGTACGTTGTTCTCGACGGCGAGTGTTCATCAGAGACGAGTGTATCGTCAGGTGTGCCCCTGAGGAGTGTGATACGACCGCTATTATTTTCTATCGATAAAAATAATCTGATGGACAGAGTAACTTGTAATTTGCGGCTGTTTGCTGATGATGCTATGGTGTATTGCAGGTAGTCGTCTTTAACTGACTATAGTAGCATGCAGGATGACTTAGACAAAATTTCAAGTTGGTGTGAAGAATGGCAGCTAGCTCTCAATGTAGAATAATGTAAGGTGAAGCGCATGAGTAGGGAAAAAAATCCCATAATGTTCGAATACAGCATTAGTACTGAGCTTCTTGATGCTGTCGTGTGTTCAAATATCTAGGCGTAACATTGCAGAGCGATATGAAATGGAACGAACATGTAAGGACAGTTGTGAGTAAGGCGGACAGCTGACTTCGGTTCATTGGGAGAATTCAAATAAAATGTTTGTAAATCTATCGGACCAAACTGCGAGGTCATCAGTCCGTAGCTTACAAACTACTTAAACCTAGGTAAACTAACCTAAGAACAAACACACACACACACACATGCCACGGCGAGCAAGCGCACGCTCCGCAGGGAGTCGCTTTAGACCGCTCGGCTACTCCACCGCGGCCTTGGGAGAATTCTGGGAAGATGTACTTCATCTGTAAAGGAGACAGCGTAAGAAACGCTTGTACGGCCACGTCTTGAATATTGCTCTAGTGTTTGGGACCCGCAGCAGATCAGTTTAAAGGTAGACATAGAAACAGTTAAGAGACGAGCAGCTAGGTTTGTTACTGTTAGGTTCGACCAAAGCGCGAGTGTCAGCGAAATGCTCCGAGAACTCAAATGGGAATCGCTGAAGACGTTCTTTTCGTGAATTTCTGTTGAGGAAATTTAGAGGGAGATCATAATCTGGGGCAAAGCCGATTTCAATCAAGCTTGGTACAGAAATTCTTTACTAGCAGTCAACTATTGCTGTGAGGCTAAGAACCACATACGACACATAGTTCAGGAGATATAACGTCTTAAACAAATGGTCCTATTTGAATGAAATTTTGTTCAAAGATTTCATTGCGCCAGCAAAAAAAAAAAAAAAAAAAAAAAAAAAAAAAAAAAAAAAAAAAATCACTATGCGAATAAAAACGACGTACAACACATAGTTCAGGAGATACATCGTCATACACAAAAAGATTCAAATGTCTATAAATCTCAGCGACTTACCTGTTGCTGTTTTCAGTCCCTCGGCTTAAAAACTACTTAAACTAACTTATTGAAAGGACAACACACAACCAAGCCCAAGGGAGGTCTAAAATCTCAGCCGGCCGCAGTGGTCGAGCGGTCTGCGGCGCGCCAGTTACAGTCTGCACGACCGCCACGGTCGGGGGCTTGAATCCCCTCTCGGGTATGGATGTTTGTGTCGTCTTTATTATAAGGTAGTTCATAAGTAGTTTGTAAGTTTAGGGACTGATGACCACGCAGTTAAGTCCCTTAAGCTTAACAAACATTTGAACATTTGAACTAGAATCTCCGACAGCGAACAACCGCGCTCCGCAACAAGGCTAATGAATGCTTAAAGCAAAACAAGAATTTAATATAAAGTAACAATCAAGATGTTTCTGATTTTTTTATTACTTCTGGTTTAAAAAATAGTTTACTACACCTGTAATAGATCGTTCAAATGTTATAACATTGATTTTACACGAATTGCACCCTTAATCTCGGCATAATAGGCCCTCTTTCTGGAACGAAGTAAAAATGAAAACATTAATATTATATATTAGATATGACATTTTAATTGTAAAGTCATCCATATGTTTCTAAATAATAAAAATAAAATTTATGCGTAAGTACTAACACACCCAAAATCATTAGTTAACTCGTCGTGGCTTCTGAATCCCTATCTTCAAAGGTAACTAACATAGAATGTCGTGCTAAAACAATGAGTATATAGTTAAGTGGCATATTATGCCCATGGAGAGCGACAAAATTTATATAAAAAACCCCTACTTCAGCCAAGATCTCGTTTATTTATTTTTACCGGTTTCGACGAACTATGTCATCATCTTCAGATTTTTTTTTATTTTTTTTTATTTATTTTAGTATTTTCTCCTATTTTCACTTTGGGACTCACATAAAATAAAGAGTTACTATTTATTATATTTCACTTTCACAAGTAACTCTTTATTTTGTGTAAGTCCCAAAGTGAAAATAGGAGAAAATTGTACCATTTTTTTTTTAAGATCATGACATAGTTTATCGATTCGGTAAAAAAAACCAACAAATAAACTAGCGATCTTGGCTGAAGTAAATGTGTTGTTAATAAAGGGTGTTACAAAAAAAAAAAAAAAAAAAAAAAAAAAAATTGTGCCAAACTTTCAGGAAACATTCCTCACACACAAAGAAAGAAAATATGTTATGTGGAGATGTGTCCGGAAACTCTTAATTTTCATGTTAGAGCTCATTTTAGTTCGGATGAGGCTTCATTCCAACGTGATCAAATTGTATATTTCCACAATCAACATGTGTGGGCTGACGAGAATCCGCACGCAATTGTGGAATCACGTCATCATCATTTTCTGTGAACGTTTGGGCAGGAATTGTTGGTGATGTCTTCATTGGGCCTCACGTTCTTCCACCTACGCTGACTGGAGCACGTTATGATGATTTCATACGGGATACTATACCTGTGCTGCTAGAACATGTGCGTTTACAAGTACGACACAACATGTGGTTCATGCACGACGGAGTTCCTGCACATTTCAGTCGACGTGTCTCCAACAACAGTTTCGATGACCGATGGATTGGTAGAGGCGGACCAATTTCATGGACTCCACGGTCTCCTGACCTCAACCCTCTTGACTTTTATTTATGGGGGCATTTGAAATCTCTTGTCTACGCAACCCTACGCGAGATTCTTCGTGCTCGTATTGTGGACGGCTGTGATACAAAACGCCATTCTCCAGGGCTGCATCAGCGCATCAGGGATTCCATGCGACGGAGGGTGGATGCATGTATCCTCGCTAACAGAGGAAATTTTGAACATTTCCTGTAACAAAGTGAAGTCACGCTGGTACGTTCTGTTGCTGTGTGTTTCCATTCCATGATTAATGTGATTTGAAGAGAAGTAATAAAATGAGCTCTAACATCGAAATTAAGCTTTCCCGGACACATGTCCACATAACATATTATCTTTCTTTGTGTGTGAGGAATGTTTCCTGAAAGTTTGGCCGTACCTTTTTGTAACACCCTGCATAAAACAACGATTGTTAGTATATGATTGTCAATGATCGACATTCAAATGACCGTCCGATGTTGGAGAAAGTGTTTTGTGCCGAAAGGAAACATATTACTTTAAATATTAAAAAAAGAGAGAGAGAGAGAATAACGAAACACCATCCTTCTGGATGTCAGAATCATCTGGGTTACAACGCGGTACAGTTTTACGTCCCGTGAAATCTATAGGCGGGATACGGGAGAGATTTTCAAAATAGTACTGTTCCGCTAAAAGCGGTACGTCTCTACTGTACGTCTGGGATCCCTAAGCGAAGTACACCTGCTACGCCGCTTAGCCCTTCCTTCGGTGACGCGCGGTGCAGTTTTCCCCGCGGCGTGGATAGTGTGGGGCGCGCGCGCCGCCAGCCCTCTATAATTATCGCCCCCTTTCAAATATGTGACGAGGTGGCGCCGCTGCATGTTTTGAATGACAATGTTCGGTACACAACGGGGCCGTAATATTTTCAATTTTGTGGTTTTATCAATTCACTGGGGACAGTCTCCGGTATTTTGCATGTACCGCCGGTCGCCATTCGCGGCAAATAATTACGAATCGTTCACAAACAGAAAAGCGCAAACAGCGCAGCTAAAATAAGCGGCCTGAATGTGGACCGTGCATAATGTGGGGTGTGTTGTTTTCAGCATTTTTTTGTTCACAATCAATACAAAAAAAAAGAAACTATGCAGTTGTAAAGATGAGTAAAAATATCATGATTTTAAAAACGTAATTTTGACTTAAAGAATACAATTTGCCAGATACAGAATCTACGCAAGGTGGCAAAGAAAAAATAAGTTTACTGCTTCGTAAATCGTTATAATTACGTGCCAGTGTTTCGGAAGGCAACGGAAAGTATCTAATTTACTTAGCAAGGTAACGGAGTGATGGGGTTGGTAGAAAAATACCGGTAACTTGTTACACCCGCTTTCCAATCGTAGTGCTAATGCTGACTCTTGTTGTAGTCTTCCGTCCAAAGACTGATTTGATGAGCTCTCCACGCTACCGTATCCCGTGTAAGCATCTTTGAATAAGAACGAACACCTACATCCTTGTGAACCTACTTACCGTATCCGTCTCTCGGTCTGCCTCTTCGACTTTTACCCCACACACGTCCTTTCATGGCAAAAATTATTTCTTGTTGCTTATTCCTTCAGCATCGCCAGATTTTCTTACACTACATCCTAATACGCTTATTTTGCTCATCGTATACCCTCCTTTCAAGAACCTGCCCACTCCGTACAATTCTCTTGCAGGTTCTTTGCCGTCTCTGACAGAAAATGTCATCGCCAAACTGCGCCTAGATCTGAATCTGCATAAATTCTGAGCTAATCACATGTAAGTCCGTGGAAGGCGGTTCATCAAAGAGCTTTTATGATACTTCTCTACCGTTCCATTCTCTGACAGCGCTCTGGAAAAAGTAACACCTGCATATTTCCGTTTTCAATCTGATTTCTCTTATTTTATTATGACGATCGTGTTCCCTACGTAGGTAGGAGCTAATAAATTTTTTTCACTCCTTTTTCCTGTGTGAGAGAGAGAGAGAGTATTCGAAGGAGAAAATTGGTGAAAGAAATTTTAAGATTACCTGACATAGTCGGGTTTGGAGGCGATCCGGTCGTTTTATAGTTTTCAAAATGAAAAGCCAAGATCGAACATTAAAAATTTATTAAATGACGACCGGTTTCGGTGCATTGTGTCACGATCATCTGGTCATCTTGTTAAAAAAAATTAGGTATAAAATAACAAGTGTAACATTGCACATTGCACTTAGTCACTATATAAAAAATACACAAGTTAAAAACATGACGGCTTACAAAATATAGTGATTAAGTGCAACGTTGCACTTGTTATTTTATACTTACTTTTTTTTAACAAGATGACCAGCTTATAACCGATATGAGACCAGATGATGGCGACACAATGCACCGAAATCGATCGTCATTTAATACATTATTAATGTGCGATCTTGGCTTTCCATTTTGAAAACTATGAAAGAAATATTATAAATACAAAACAAGCTACCATTCTCTGAAATTTCTCTAATACATCCGACAGCTCCACTTGGTTGGGATGTCACAATGGGCAGCAATACTTCAAACTAGGACGCACTAGTGTAGGTAGTTTCTTTAGTTTTTGTTTAAATGTTCAAATGTTTGTTAAGCGTATGGGACTTAACTACGGGGTCATCAGTCCCTAAACTTACAAACTACTTACGAACTACCTTATACTAAGGACGGCACAAATATCCATGCCCGAGGGGGGATTCGAACCCCCGACCGTAGTGGCCGTGCAGACCGTGACTGGAGCGCCTCAGTCCCTGCGGCCACCGCGCCGCTAGTTTTTGTTTAAGAATGTTTGTTAAGTTTATGGGACTTAACTACGGGGTCATCAGTCCATAAACTTACAAACTACTTATCAACTAACTAAGATAAGGACGGCACAAATATCCATGCCCGAGGGGGGATTCGAACCTCCGACCGTAGTGGCCGTGCAGACCGTGACTGGAGCGCCTCAGTCCCCTCGGCCACCGCGGCCGGCAGTTTCTTTAGTATTTAACTGTTGCAAAATTTTATATCTTCTCCCTCGACCTCAGTTCCTTCTCCAAATTTCTCGTTGTTTTCCTTCACCGTTTTCTCATTGTACATACTGAATAATATTGGGGATAGTCGACAAACCTGTCTTACTCCATACCCAACTGCTATCTGGTTTTTGCACAATATAAATATAACTTTTCTTTCATTTTATTTTAACTCTGCAACCTTCAGAATTGGGAAGAGAGTATTCCAGTCAGCATTGTCAAAAGATTTCTTCGAATCTACAAAAACTAAAAACGTAGGTTCGGCTTTTCTTAAACTACTAATACAAATCGTAATGCGACTTTTGATGTTGCATAAATAAGTGCACTATTCAGCACATTTTGTTATTTATTATGTAATTTATATCGCTTTGTTACAATGACGAATTCATGGATTTTATTGTCTGACGTCACTGATTATATTCGCTAGTATGTTGTAAATGCCTTTGTGAACCTAATGATGATTCGTAGACCGAAACCGGTTAAGAACGTGTACGGACATCGTGCTTGGTAAATATCAACGTTCAGTAACTGTAATAAAATGTTTCAATCAATCCAGTCTTGGTCGGGTATGGAGAACACTGCAGTGTGAAGATATTTACAAACTGGTTGTTCAATAAAGACATTTAATCAGCAGATCTTGGATGTATATAATGAAGTCATTTAAATATTTACGATCTGCGGTCCGCCACCGTCTGAAAATCATCAGTTAGTGATTCCGTAGTTTCTATAAATCACCTTCAAGAGAATAACGAAATTGCACCACCGATAAGGTCAAAATTTGTTCTCTCCTACTTTTCATCGTCAGTTGTTTGTATACATGTACAGTACAGAAGCAGCATTTCGGTGTGTGGCATATAACTTTACTTCCCTTTCTTTTTTCCATTCGCAAGTGATACGAGACAACAATTAATGTCGACAAAATTTTCGTATCGCTGAGTACCAGATACGCTTCAGCGTCACAGAAAATTGCTCCACTTCCCTTACCAGAACTACCGCCTCAGCATTTATCATTCTTCCTTATTTTAGCCTACACGCTCAGGGATTCCCTGGAGCTCGGTTTTCAGGAAGCGTATATTGCGTTTGCTAGATACGAAGTGATCTCACCAGTGACTGCAACATAGAATGACTTATCTTCGATAAACACCAACTCGTATGTTGACTGTGGTCATGTTCATTTTCCTCTCACGACCTACGCCTCCGCCAACGTTTGTATCACAACATACGTCTCGCCGAAAAAATTATAAAAGCTATACAAGTAACATTAGTTAATGCAGTTACATACGAGGGTTATGATATATTTCAAAATGCATAAACAAAGAAAACTCAGGCGTACTCAGTCCGTCATTTTTAGACTTTCGGAAAGTTCCTCATTGCCTGTATTCCATCGTCAAAATCAATAATAATATTATCACCGTATTAGTTCTCTGACAGATAATCGGATAATTCTGCTAATTTATCGGTCTTGTGTGTTGGCGATATAAGTGGGTTCTATGACGTCTAAGGCGTCATGGCGTCATGTTACGGACTGGGCGAGCGTTCCCGCCGGAGGTTCGACTCCTTTCTCGGACATGGATGTGTGTGTGTGTGTGTGTGTGTGTGTGTGTGTGTGTGTGTGTGTGTGTGTGTTGTCTTTAGTGGATGTTAATTTAAGTAGTTTGTAAGTCTAGCGGCTGCAACCATAGAAGTTTGGTCCAATAGGTTCACAAACATTGTCGAACATATTGACATCTGTGACCGAGATAAGACTTCCTTTTCTGTTAGACGTCTGTTGGTGAGCATAAGTTTTTGTCTGTTCGAGCAGTTGTATGAGAAGCACACTTTTATTCCAATTTCATTACTATTTGGTATGATGTCCTCAAACCCGTGCTTTTGTCTTCTGTAGCGTCTCGATACTTCCAGCCATTTTGCACAAGTGGGTTCCACTGTCTTCTTCTGCTATCATTCGCAATCCTAGATCAATAGTAGGTATACTAAGTTTCGGTGCACAGAAGACAGTATTTTGGGAGCATCATATAAATTTCTGAGCCAACAATTTTCACCAAACCAGCAAATGTTTGAAGAGCCTGCTATGGCTCTTGAAACAAGTCGTGTCGTGTGAAATTTACTTCAGACCTGTACAATGAGCATCACTGTACGCACACACACACACACTCACGCACAAACACACATGCATTTTTGAATGACAGTGGACAAATTATTTACAATAAGGATCAATTCCCTTTACCTCGTGACTGAACCCCACTCTCATCTACGTGTTTGATGTTTCATTCCTTAGAGTTTCCGCCGTGCATTTCAATCATGGCCTTAGTATAATTTATTATGGTGAAACGCAATGCACTGATAACTGCCAAAAGTACATCAATGTTGCAGCGAGGGCTATTCTCGCACTTGGTTTATCTTATTAAAGATAACTGAGTAGGTGTATCGATACTGTAAATCAGGCGTGGGAACTTCGGCTGTATGTTACACGCGTTCACGCAACACCACCTAGAGAGAAAGCCGCCGCGATCTCGTATGACGTCAGGAAGAGTAGGTTGCGCGCGCATAGCTGACTGGCTCGCTGCTACGGCATAGTGGGCCGTGCCCCAGCGGCTACCCTGTCAGCTACGCGCGCGCAACCTACTCTGCCTGACGTCACACGTTAGCGCCACGGCCTTCTCTCTAGGTGGTGTTGATTATGCCAGCAATGAATTACACATCTGCTAACAACTTTCAGAATCAACAAGCTTTGACGATCTCAGCTCAGACATGATAAAGGCAGCTGGAATAACAGCTTAAGTTGGCTCTGTAAAGTGCTATCACTTAAATTTCATAGAGTGGCTGACACACGAGTTACAGCACTCTTTGCGGCAACCTGCGTAAACTCGGCCGCCGTATTTACGGTGGTCACTAGTCGAGAGGAGTCTGTCTATCGTATGTTGTTGTTGAGTTTCAAGTGCTGTATTTAGTGTCTATTGTATATAGTGTGTATTGTCTGTGCCATTTCTCCTGCTGAAATATGCTTAAAGTGAGTTCAGCATTTAAATGCATAAATCGAACTGATAAAAGAGTAAGTTTTTCCATTCCGGAAAAACTTGTGGAATCCGACCTCGGGGAACATCAGTTGGGATTTAGGAGAAATGTAAGAACACGGGAGGCAATGCTCACATTACGACTTATCTTAGAAGATAGGATAAGGATAGGGAAACCTACGTTTTTAACGTTTGTCGATTTGGAGAAAGCTTTTGACAATGTCGACTGGAATACCCTCTTTCAAATTTTGAAGGGATGAGACAGCGAAGAGTTTTATTCAAGCTATACAAAAACCAGACAGCGGTTATTAGAGTCGAAGGGCAAAAAGGGGACGCAGAGGTTGGGAAGGGAGTAAGACAGGGTTGTAGTCTTTCCCCAATGTTGTTCAATCTATACATTGAGCAGGAACTGAAGGAATGGAAGGAGAAATTTGGAGAGGGCATTAAAGTGCAGGGAGAAGGACTAAAAACATTGCGGTTTGCCGATGACATAGTAATTCTGTCAGAGAACGCAAAAGATCTGGAAGAGCAATTGAATGGGATGGACAGTGTCTTGAAAGGGAGATATAAGACGAACATTAACAAGAGTAAAACGAAGGTAATGGAATTTAATGTCAGAAAATCAGGCGATGCTGAAGGAATTAGATTAGGTAATGAGATAATATAAGTATTAGATGAATTCTGTTATTTGGGTAGCAAAAAAAAATTCTGATGGCCGAAGTAAAGAAGATACAAAATGCAGAATGGCTATGGGAAGACAAGCGTTTTTACAGAAGCGAAACTTGTTAACATCCAATATTAATTTAAAAGTTAGGAAGTCCTTTCTTAAAGCATTTGTCTGGAGTGTAGAATTGTATGGGAGTGAAACGTGGACGATAAGGAGTTCAGACAAAAAGATGATAGAAACTTTTGAAATGTGGTGCTACAAACGAATGGTGAAAATTAGATGGGTAGATGACGTAACTAATTATGTGTTTAACCGAATCGAGGCGAAAAGGAGTCTCTGGCACTTCCTGACTAAGAGAAGGGATAGATTGGTTGGACACATTCTGAGACATCAAGGAATTGCCACCTTAGCATTAGAAGGAAGTGTGTGTGGGGGGGGGGGGGGGGGGTGAAAATCGTAGAGTGTGACCGAGGGAGGAATACAGTAAGCAGATTGAAAAGGGTGTAGGTTGCCGAACGTAATCTCAGATGAAGAGACTTGCACAGGACAGGGTAGCGTGGAGAGCTGCATTAAACCAGTCTGCGGACTGAAGACCACAACAACAACAAAAGAGTAAGTACTTCGTTCAAGGACACCAAATATTTTGCCTTGTTTCATCTCAGTCTGTCTGTACTCAAACAAAATTCCTGACTAATGTCACTTAGCTGCCCCAAGAGCTTCAGATAAACTATCCTGCAATACCCTTGAACTACACACTATTAAAAAAAATGCTCCGTTTTTTACCCAGTGTTGGTGTGTTTTTGAGACGTTTCTTCTTCTGTTGCTCCTGTGGTTAATGAAATCAGACTTTTGAGTGTCTACACCTTCTTTAACCCTCAACTACTATCTGCGGTCTCTACGACATTTTGAGCCGAGATATTTCACATAACCCTGCCAAGCTAAAAGGATTCTTCGGTGTACCTTCCTGGTGGCCGACAAGGTCCACGTGCCAGCATTCTTGTAGTGTTGCTGCTCTTTGTTCCGTACTTATGAGCCTTGCGCGGCCTCAGTGTTAGCGTGCCGCTGGCGCAGGCTCTGCCTCGTAGCGCCTGGCCAGTCGGCTTGGTGAGCGCGGCCTGCTAAGCTAAGCGGCAGCGCTGTGGCTGTGGCCTCTCTCGCTGTTGTTGTTCCGTGTCGTGTTTCTCCATGGCAGGAAAAGCTGAACGTTCTGTGCAACGCATTTTGCGTGAAGCAGATGTGGATGATCAAGAACGTTTCGGTGAATCCTCCGGTGATGTTGACGACAGCGATAATTACCCTGATTTTGAGGTATTTACTGAACATGACACTAATTCAGAGCAGGAACCTGAAAGTGATGAAGATGTGACGCCTGAGGATGACGAAGCAGCTTACTTCTTCGGTAAGAACAGATGTTTTCTATGTCGAAAAAGCAGCCAGTAGTCAACGTAAGAGCAAGGCAACACAGCATCGTCTTACAGCATCCTGGACTGCATCAGACGGCTCAAAGGATGTCTTTAGTTTGTACTTTTTGTTTTATAAGGAAAATGTGGCAACCTTTCTAGGAGAATCGTAAATGGAAAGGAGATTTCACATACAATTTACTATAATTCAAATGGGATTTTTGTATCTATTCACGCTGTGAATTTGTAATATGATAATCTGTGGGTGTGTAGAGAAATAATTACTTGCTGTTCTTTTCGTAGCACAAAAAATAAAAATGTACTGCAATTTCGCTGTGTTTTACTTGTCGTCTCGTTACTAAAACTACATCGTTTAAAAAGTCAAATTTCTACTAATGCCACCTCTAAGAATTGCAATGAACGACAGGAAGCCATGAAAATATATATTTAGCAAAACACTAGTTTAATACATGGAAAATAAGAGAGCGGTCTGAGAGACCCCTCCATAGTAGTTGCGTTCCTGTCAACGTCTATTAAAGTTAATTAAGGGTTAAAATATTTTCATTTGTTGTTGACACCACTTGACCGAGCATGGTTGAACTGTAACCAGTTCAAGGTGTGGAAGCAGTAGTAACAGCCAGTATTTTTTCACTTGCTAGGCTACGTAAGCTGGGCTGAGCTGCAGGTGGCCGGCGGAGTTTGTCGCAGCCGTGGAAAGTGGCAGCGGAGGCGCCGTTTAACGCCCGGCAGTCTCAGGCACGGCGGGGCAATTTGCGATTTCATAGCAGCCGCTACGACGAATGGGAATTAGGCGCTCCGGCACGCCACGGGCAGAGCTGCTCTCCCAGCGCTGCCCGCCGTGTGTCTTGGCGGCGCTTTTTCACTCTCCGCCACGGTTTCTTCCTTCCAGACACTTGTTTTCCTCCGTATGGTTCGTGCTGCTACTGCACGTTGGTGGACAATACCTTCACTCTCGATTTCCCACTGGCGTGTTTTGACATCAGAACTCGAGTTAGGGAGACTCTAATGCAATTGAAACTTCCTGGCAGATTAAAATTTGTGTGCCGGAACCGGGACTCGAACCTGGAACCTTTGCACAATTATAAAAATGTTCAAATGTCTGTAAATCTATCGGAACAAACTGCGTGGTCCTCAGTCCGTAGCTGACAAACTACTTAAACCCAGGTAAACTAACCTAAGGACAACACACACACCCATGCTCCAGGGAGGACTCGAACCTCCGACGGTGAGCAACCGAGCGCTCCGTAGCGAGGCGCCTTAGACCGCTCGGCTACTCCACCGCGGCCACCATTATAATCTGCCAGGAAGTTTCATATCACCGCACACTCCGCTGCAGAGTGAAGGTTTCATTCTGGAAACATCCCTTAGGCTGTGGCTAAGCCATGCCTCCACCATATCGTTTTTTCCAGGAGAGCTACTTTGCAAGTTTAGCAGGAGAGCTTCTGTGAAGTTTGGATAGTAGGAGGCGAGGTACTGGCGGAAGTAAAGTTGTGAGGCGGCATCGTGAGTCGTGTCGAGATATCTCAGTCGGTAGAGCGCTTGCCCGCAAAAGGCAAAGGTCCCAGGTTCGAGTCCCGTTTCCGGCACACAATTTTAATCTGCCAGGAAGTTTCATATCAGCGCACACTCCGCTGCAGAGTTAAGGTTTGATTCTGGAAACATCCCTTAGACTGTGGTTAAGCCATGTCTCCACCATATCCTTTCTTCCAGGAGTGCTAGTCTTGCAAGTTTCGCAGGAGAGCTTCTGTGAAGTTTCGAAAGTAGGAGGCGAGGTACTGGCGGAAGTAAAGTTGTGATGTCGCATCGTGAGTCGTATCGGGATAGCTCAGTCGGTAGAGCGCTTGCCCGCGAAAGGCAAAGGTTCTAGTCCCGGTTCCGGCACACAATTTTAATGTGACAGAAAGTTTCATATCAGCGCACACTTCGCTGCAGAGTGAAGGTTTCATTCTATATTGCGATTCCTTCACCTCAAACAACGCCAAGAGAATTCCGCGCTCCGGCGATATTTCTCGAGGTATATGATCATCTTTCCTCTCAAATCAGTGAAAGAGCTTAAACTTCATAGACTGGCGAAAGGTCCGCCATGTGTGAGGCAAACTGAAGTGGCGTCCGCCACTTGACGTGGCTTGGAGCTTAAATAGTGGCTACACTCTGTAGAATAACATATTACACTATCAATAAAATTCTTCGGGGTATGAGACCGCGTCGTCATTTTATAAACTCTACCGACGTTTCGGCCACTGTTGCAGGCGGCCTTCAGCAGGGTCTGTGTCTGACTCAGACACAGGACCAGCTGAAGGCCGCCTGCAACAGTGGCCGAAACGTCGGTAGAGTTTATAAAATGACGACGCGGTCTCATACCCCGAAGAATTTTATTGATAGTGACAACAGCCGCGGAAGCCTATGATTGCATTTAATTTACACTACATTCATCTATACCGACACGAGACGATCAGATTCTTTTATTTTGGGATTTATTTTTGTTAGAAAAGCAAATTCTGCCTCGGATTTTTGTTTGTCCAGGTGGACGTCCGGGTAGACACTTGCTGTGAGCAAAGATATGAATAAGACGGTGTCTGCTCATGGAGAACTTAAATGCATGGAAGAAGATCCAAGGAGATGTTATGTCCATGAACTCCGTGTGATGTAAAAAGGTTATTGGCAGTGTTGTTGTTGTAATGTATTTTTGTCAGAGAGATCTAAAATTGGACTTTGTTATGTCAGGTTATGTGAAAGCCTTGCGTTGTACAATAAATCTTGTTCCTTATTTGTGTTTATACAGTGGAACTATTTATTATTCAGTTTAACCTCTTAATTAATTACAATACCAATACTTCTCCTCTAAAATTCGCACTTAACGGCTTTGAATACGAACAGTCTGATGCCACTAAAGAAAAACTTCGATCTATAGGAGGACCAGACGAGCTGGGCCAACCATTTCAGGAGTTATTACAAAACAGAACATTTTTGTATAAGTTGACATACTATCTCTGCAGTGTTTGATATTAGTGAACATACACGCTTACAATACAACTGCTTTGGAGACACTATGAAATGGAATCTACTATTGAAGCAGTAGTTCACGTTGTTGATATACCTACCTTACCTACGAGCAAATGGACTACCCCATCCTAAGTCATTGGTGTGTGCACAATCACTTGTGAGCGAGCAGTCTAACGTAACGGTGTCGCTATGTTTTCGAAACAGAAACAACGGAGCTGGATCAACATTGAATGTGCCAGAGGTCGTACACCGCGACAGTGTCATCAAGGTCTTGAAGAGGCGTGCGGGGAGTCGGCATTGCCGTACAGAACAGTGGCACGTTGGTTAAAAGCCTTCAACGAAGGTCGCCAAACTGTGGCAGACATGCTTCGGGCAGGTGGTCCTAGCGTCTCTGAGGAACAAGTGCATACTGTTGCCGCCTTAGTGGACAGTGATCTACGCCAGACGATTCGTGAGCTCGCCCAAGACTGTGCTTCGCATCCTGAATAATCGCTTGGGCATGAGGAAAATTTTCACTGTTCGGTCGATGGGACTGGGAAGTACTGTACCATCCACCATTATCCCCGGGATTAATCATTCAATTTAATAATTTATAAAGGTCACATTTTTGTTACAAATCGAACTGTCAAATGTGCTTACGCATGCTACTTACGTAATTTTAATTGCTCAGACTTCGCAATTCATATTCGCGAGTTTTTATTTTTATTATATATATATATATATATATATATATATATATATATATATATATATATATATATATATGTTGGTTTTTCTTTTTTTGTATTTTTATTTATTTATTTTAATCTAGCAACTATGTGAATAGAACCTAGTAAATTTCTGTACAATATACAGATGCTTGAGAAAAAGGTTTGGAGAACAACGGTTCCTAGAATATCTAAATCTTTCATTACAGCTCTATAGTCAATGCGAAAGGTACAATCTTCGTAAATCAACGAGAACATATTGTATCGCACAGGACAATGGGTTCCATTTATTTTCAGGAAAGTGAATACACAGGACAATAGTCTATTCACGGCGTTTATATCAATGGTGCAGTTAATATTCCGCTTCCATAATTTCTCGCTCAGTAAGTGTGAAAAGAGACAAAAATTTTCAAACATGCTAAAACTGCTGCGTTGTATTGCTCTTAATTGTCACCAAATAGAACGGTAACTCATCACAAGCATTCATGAATACGGAAGTGACGTACAGTGAATTGACTCGCCAAAATACCGTGAAACCAGACATACTTGACAAAAAGATGCTTAATATTTGTCAAAGCGTAATAACGAATGCTGCGGTTCTGAAGTGTATCATTTTTGCTAAATTTGCGTCTTGATGATCATGAGACTAGATCATACTGTCGGATGAAAACCTGCTGATTTTTGGGACAGAAAAGGCATTTTGCTGATTGATTTCTTACCACGAGGCCAAACAATCAATGCATATGGTTATTGGGAGACCATTAAAAACATGCGGCGCGCAATATAGAACAAGCGTCGAGGATTACTATTAATAGGTTTCTTCACGATAATGATCGAGCTCATACAGTGAATGTGACCAAACAAATCTTATGGGAATTTCACTGGGACGTGTTTCATCATCCTCCGAATAGCTCGGATCTTGCTCCTACCGACCGCTGTCTCTTTTTACACCTAAAATCCTTGGTGGTCAACACTTCAACGATGATGACGAGCTGAAAGAACATGTTGCCACATGGTTGAATACACAGATGGCAACCTTCTATGGAGAAAGTTTACAAAAACTTGTGCCACGCTGTGACAAGAGCCTACAAAATTTCGGGAAGTAGTTTAACAGTTGTAGATATTTGTACAATAAATATTTTTTCTGTATCTGTACACGTTTGTTTTATATAACCAAACAAAACTTATTTTGTGGACATGCCTCGTAGTATACTAATAGCCGTTGGTTTTATACAAACCTGACAGCGTAAATAAATTTGTGTGAAAACGACGGTTGTTGTAGTAATATTTTTCCATTATAAGTGCCTTCCAGAATAACTATGGGGTTGATTCCATGACAAAAAAATGCACCTCAGGCCGTATCCTCTGCACAATACTCGCTGCTACCCATTGACATGGTGCAATTGTACTCGTGATTCGCCCAACCATATCTCGTTCCGCCATTGTTCCAGTATCGAACCTTGGTGAATGGAGACAAACATATATGCCGTTGTGCCCGTTAACGACAAGTTGCATTCAAGTGCAGCACTCGCTGCAGTGTTTTGGAAGAACGGGTGAAGGTTGATAAGGCGCTTTAGGTAGGCTACACTTCAACAGAAAAGACCGAACCTACATGTGATATTTATTACAACTAATGAATACTGATCTTTGGGCTTTGGAGAAAATAGTCATTCAATGCTCATACAGTTTATGTTCCAGACACTGAGTAACACTTCAAGTTTCACTTGCGACAGTCGGCGATAAATCTAATTGTCAAAATACTCCCTTAAAAAAATTCTTCTACTGTGATGGTGTGAAAACTTTGGTACTTCAAACACGCGTATTGTTACTACGGAAATTTCTTTGCAACGTTTTGCGACCGCAAAACGGACGGCGACGCATTCTTCGTGTCATTAAGTCCAAGCACAGTGTGATTCGCTCAGATAACCCTCCCGACACAAACAAATACACGTCAGGTGTAATTCTTTGCATTTATGAAGCTGGAGATGAAGGAAGACGGATGAGGAAGAAAAGCAATGCCTTTAATTGAATACTGATCTTTGGGCTTTGGAGAAAATAGTCATTCAATGCTCATACAGTTTATGTTCCAGACACTGAGTAACACTTCAAGTTTCACTTGCGACAGTCGGCGATAAATCTAATTGTCAAAATACTCCCTTAAAAAAATTCTTCTACTGTGATGGTGTGAAAACTTTGGTACTTCAAACACGCGTATTGTTACTACGGAAATTTCTTTGCAACGTTTTGCGACCGCAAAACGGACGGCGACGCATTCTTCGTGTCATTAAGTCCAAGCACAGTGTGATTCGCTCAGATAACCCTCCCGACACAAACAAATACACGTCAGGTGTAATTCTTTGCATTTATGAAGCTGGAGATGAAGGAAGACGGATGAGGAAGAAAAACAATGCCTTTAATTGAAGAAGGGCATTAAAATTATTCGATTGGAACAAGTGAAAAAGTGAGTCAGGCTGGGATTCGAACACGGGTCACCCACTTCGGGCCAGCGGTCGCCTTAACCCTTAGCTACCCGCTCTCGCGTCCCATCCGTTTGAAATTCCCACAACCATAATGCCCCCACCGTCCATGCCCTCTCATACTCGCCATTTCAGATTCGCGAACGTCATCTGCGGTAAGGTAGGTGAACCTTACGCCGTCATCGCATGTATATACTTATATAGATACATGTGGTGGCTGCTCGTTCCATTCTGCCTTGGATTCGCATATACGCAGTACGTATATGGACGCGTGCACAGGACGCAGGATTTCGAGCGGGCTTTTTATTATTATTATTATTATTATTATTATTATTATTATTGCACATCAGAAGAAATGGACCTGAGTCATGAGGACTCTCGTGGCTATTGTGTGTTGTTGTTGCTGTCGTCGTCAGTTCGCAGACTGGTTTGATGCAGCTCTCCAGGCTACCCTGTCGTGCGCAAGCCTCTTCATCTCCAAATAAGAAAGGTAGCGTACATCCATTTTAACCTGCTTCGTGTATTCGTCTCTCGGTCTCCCTCCACGATTTTTACCGAACACACTTCAGTCTGTGACAGTTGCTTGATACTAAGTTTATCTGTCCGCCGATGGGGGGGGGGGGAGGGGAGGAGTGAGGATAGGAAAGAGGAGGGGGGGGGGAAGTAAATGCAGTCCAGGGAGGAAAGAAGGAAGAAAGACTGCATTAGCTTGGGGCCCATGCTCGTCACGCAAGTACTCATGGAAGAACCGTGAGGCCCCTGGAGAGTTATTTGATGTCTGAGAAAGTGCCTGATCAATGTATCCCTTCTCTAAGTGATTATTTAAAAATAGAAAAATAAAAAAATAAAAATCTTCCCAATTCTCTTCAACATCTCCTAATTAGTTACGTGATCTACCCATCTAATCTTATGAATTCATCAGTAGCACGACATTTCAAAACCTTTTCTGTTAGAACTCCTTATCGTCCATGTTTCACTCCCGTACAATGCCACAATCCAGGCAAACGCTTTGGGAAAATATCTCTTAACATTTAAATTAATGTTGGATGTCAAAAAATTTCGCTTCTTCATATTCCACGCACCTTCAGTGTAGAAGCTTGTTAGAAAGACTGTAGTGAAAAATTCTCTTATCTATTGCCATTGAACCGGGTTAGAAACTACTCGGATATTTTTTTATACAGAAAAACAGTCTAGAGCAGAAGATTGTTTATTTATTGCTAACAACTTTCAACCACATGTTGTGCTATCTTCAAGGTGTTTCTCCAAGGTAGTGTGTTCCGCCCCCGTAGTCCAGTGGACACCTCAGTAGGGTGCCACAGGGAGCCGGGGTTCGATTCGTGGTCGGGTTGGAGATTTTCTGCAGTCGGGGACTGGCTGTTGCGTTGTCCTCATCAGCATTTCACCATCATCGACGCGCAAATCTCCCATGTGGCGTCACATTTAGCCTTGCACCAGGCAGGCCGAACACGATCCATGCTGCGGTCTAACGGCTGCCAAAAATTGCACTCGAAATCATTTGAAGATTGTGTGGAGAGGCGCAGGAGCTGAGAGTTTCTCAGGTGCTGTCACTGCTCAAAGTGACCGAAACTAGCAGCTCTTCTACCGCCCCTCTTGGAAAAACACCTAGAACATGGCACAACATTTTTTTTAAACTAGTTGGCAATAAATAACCAATGGAAGGAAGATTGGCGGCCGGCCACGGTGGCCGAGGGGACTGCGGCGCGCCAGTCAGGGTCTGCACGGCCACTACGATCGGGGCTCGAATCCCCCTCGGGCATGGATATTTGTTTTGTCCTTAGTAGTAGGTAGTTCATAAGTAGTTTGTAAGTTTAGGGACTGATGACCCCTTAGTTAAGTCCCATAAGCTCTACAAACATCTTTGGAGATTTGCGTTTAACGTCCCGTCCACAGCATGGTCATCAGAGGCGTAGCTTACGCTCGGGTTGTTCGGGTAAGGACGGGGAAGGAAATCGGCCGTGCCTTTTGAAAGGAACCATCCCGGCATTTGCCTGGAGGGATTTAGGGAAATCACGGAAAACCTAAATCTGGATGGCCGGAGGTGTATTTGAACCACCATCCTCCCGAATGCGAGTCCAGTGTGTTACCACTGCGCTACCTCGCGCGGTTAATAACCAATATTGCGATCTACATCTACATGGGATACTCTGCATGTGATGTCGCACAAGTCTAAAGTGCAAGGCACCTACTTTCGCCGCGCGCCGCCATGCACGCACGGCGCGGCGTTCTTACGACGTCAGCCACGAGCGCCTTCTGCTACAACTCCGCTCGTGGTCACCACTGAACGACATCGTTCACTTGGGACTGAGATAGGAACCAGCTAACACTTCGGAATCAGATAGGCATCAGTGAAGACTTGGCTATCGGATAGGCACTAAGCAGGCCTCTAGCTCAACTATGTATCAGCATTCTGCAGTACTGAGCTATGTAAAAGTTAAGTAGTACTAAGAAATATATATCTCGTTATAATTTACTCTATTGTTTCTAGTTTCTGCTGTCCCACTGGCTGGTCACCTCCACCCTGCACAAGCGTGCATCCTTTATTCTTGTGTCGGTCTTTTTACTCGGCCACCGACACCTAAGACGGAAACGAGACACAAAAGCGGCGACTAGGCTAGGACACAAAACTGCAAATCACTTTTAACTGCCTGGCAGAGGGTTCATCGAACCACCTGTATACTATTTATATCCCATTCCATTCTCGAATAGCGCGCGGAAAGAAAGTAAACATGAATCTCTTCGTTCGAGCTCTGATTTCTCTCATTTTATTCGGATGATCATTTCTACCTATGTAAGTGGGAATCAACAATATATTTTCGCTTTCGGAGGAGAATGTTGGCGATTGGAGTTTCTTTAGTAGCCCACGCCGCAGCGATAAGCGCCGTTGTTGTAATGATTCCCATCCCATATCCTGTATCAGTTCCGTGACGCTGTCTCCCCCTATCGTGACAATAAAAAAAAACGAGCTGCCCTTCTTTAGAGTCTTTCGATGTCCTCCGTCAAACTCACCTATTAGGGATCCCACACTGAGCTGCAATACTCCAAATAAAGGACGGACAAGCGTAGTGTATGCAGTTTCTATAGTGCTTCTGTTGCTTCTTTTAGGGGTTCTGAAAATAAAACGCAGTCTCTGGTCCTCCTTTCCCACGACATTATCTGCGTGTTTTTCCAGTTTAAGTCTGAAGAAATAGTAATTCCAATGTTCAAATGTCTGTAAATCTATCGAACCAAACTGCGTGATCATCAGTCCGTAGCTTACAAACTACTGAAACCCTAAGGTAAACTAACCTAAGGATAATACACACACCCATGCCCCAGGGAGGACTCGAAATAGTAATTCCTAGGTATTTTGTGGAGCTTACGGCCTTCACTTTTGATTGATTTATCTACTAAACAAAGTTTAACGGATTGCTTTTCGTACTCATGTGGACGACTTCACACTTCAGTAGACTTTTTTATATAGGAAAATATCATAATCGAGCTGTTACCTCTAAAGAAGCAAAATACGAGGCGCGTCTAGAAAGTAAGTTCCGTTATCTCCGCTGCAGCGCTGCGATTGCAGTTCCGCACATGCGCTGTAGACGATGTGTATCAAGGAGAAGAACGTGCGCCATTTGGAGATCGCTGTCAGTTACGTACGCTTTGTTGTGCTTGTTTGAAATGTCGGCGTTGATTGAAAATCCCGCCGCCTGTGAAATCAGGTCGGTGATTCCGTTTCTGAATGCGAGGAAAGTGAAACCAAGTGAAATTTATCGACAAATTTGCCATGGTTAAGGACCAAATGCAATGAGTGATTCGATGGCGAGAAGATGGATCCGACAGTTCGATGGCGGGCGTAGTGATGTCCACGATGAAGAACGAAGTGGGCGTCCACCTTTGGATACAGAAGAACTGGTTCCCACGATTGATGACAAGATCGAGTAAAACCGTAGGTTTACAATTAGTGCTCTCGCTATGGACTTCCCCCAAATTTCACGATCAATGATGCATGAAATTGTTACCAAACAACTGAAATTCCGTAAACTTTGCTCACGTTGGGTACCAAAGATTCTCACTGAACAACACAAAACACAACGGATGGGTAGTGGACTTGAGTTTTTGACCCGTTATGCTGAAAGCGGCGAAGAATTTCTGAGACGGATAGTCACAAGAGATGAAACGTGGGTTTCCTACGACACCCCTGAGAGTAAGCGGCAATCAATGAAATGGAGGCACACCATCCCCACAAAAGGTGAAGCCGAAGCAAATCATGAAAACCTCGGAAAATGATGTGCACAGTGTTCTGGGACTGGAAAGGTATTCTACTCATGGACTTCTTACCGCGTGGTCAAACAATCAAAGCAGATGCTTATTGCGAGACCCTTCAGAAATTGCGCCGTGCAATTCAGAATAAGCTCCGGGGACTGCTGTCAAAAGGTGTTGTTTTGCTTTACGACAGCGCACGACCACACACTACAAATGTGACGACAAACCTCCTACAGGGATTTGGATGGGACGTGTTTGACCATCCTCCGTACAGCCCTGACCTCGCTCCTAGCGACTGTCATCTATTGTTACATCTCAAGTCTTTCTTTGGCGGTCATCACTTCACCAATGACGACGAGCTGAAAGAAACTGTTTCCAAATGGTTGAACACACAGGCGGCAGATTTCTATGAAGAAGGTCTACAAAACCTGGTGCCACGCTATGATAAATACCTGCAAAATTTATGTGGAAAGTAGGTTCGAGTCCCGGTTCCGGCACACAATTTTAATCTGACAGCCTGAAAGTTTTATTCTGGAAACATCCCTTAGGCTGTGGCTAAGCCATGTCTCCACCATATCCTTTCTTCCGGGAGTGTTAGTCTTGCATGGTTCGCAGGAGAGCTTCTGTGAAGTTTGGAAAGTAGGAGGCGAGGTACTGGCGGAAGTAAAGTTGTGAGGCGGCATCGTGCGTTGTGTCGGAATAGCACAGTCGCTAGTGCGCTTGCCCGCGAAAGGTAAAGGTCCCCGGTTCGAGTCCTAAGTCGGCATTTAGCCGTGGTCGTGAGCGGGTCGGCTCGGCTTGCCGAGTTGCTCCGCTAGCGCGTGTTTGTTTACTTCCGCGTCGCGTCGAGCCGTAGCGTATTAAGTCTTGTGTCCGTCTTCCGCGAACAACATGGCGCATACATATCGCCGAGCGACCCTTAAAGTTTCCTTTCTTGCCGATCACGTGCGACCCCGTGCTCATGAAGTTGAAACGTTCATACGTGAAGATATTCGTTTAGATCCTCGTGATGTTGTTGGTATCCACTTTTCGATCACGAGCAGTGTCGTTTATATTAAAATGACGAATGCCGAGGTGTGTCAGGACGTTATTCGCAGACATGCCAATGGTCTTAAGTTCAAATATTCTGATGGACACGTAGGAGAGGTGTCACTCGAACTTGCAGAGTACGGCCTTCGTACGATTCGAGTATTTGAACTTCCTTTTGAACTCCCACAGGAAGTCGTCGTCTCGGCTTTCGAACCATACGGTAAAGTTGTCGGTTACCTAGAAGAAAAATGGCAAACCTTCAGCACATACCGTGTTCTCAATGGTGTGCGACAGGTAAAAATTGAATTAAAGAAACACGTGCCGTCGTACTTAACAATTGGTGGAGTGCGAGCCATAATTATGTACGATGGTCAACCCCGAACTTGTTCAGGCTACGGCCAGGAAGGCCACGTCAGATCAGAATGCATGCAACGGCGCATTGTACAGACGCCGATCGGAGAAGAAGTATCCCCAGCTGTGACCACACCACTCCCTGTCACCTATGCCAAAGTCGTCCATGATGCGGGTGCTACTTCTCAAGTAATTTCTGATCTGTCAACGACATCCACACGGGATACGGCAGACACCGAAGAGAAAACTTCATCAACGCCGCCAATGTCAGATCTTGCACAGTCGACTCTTCCGAGTACAGTGGACGCTCCTGTGGCTCCGATGCAAGTTGATCCGAGAGTTGTGCCTACCTCTGCCTTCCTAGAGACTGGTCCGGTGACTGATGACAGCCGCCCATCGTCGGATTCTGAATAACACGTTCGTAAACAACGATCGCCAAGGAGGAGGAAGAAACGCAGCCGTATTTCTTCTGATGACTCTCCTTTTCGAACGGATACCAGAAATGCTGATGAGGAAGACATCGAGCAGCTGACCGATGGAAAAGTGTCTGATGCAGATGGCGCGCCCCAGGCGCTTTCCATGTACGCTCCCTCGTCCGTACAGCCGCTGACTCCAGCACAGGTGGCTGATGACGTACATCACTCCGAGGCGATGAGAGACCCCTGTCATCAACCGGCCGATGCATATGGCAGCTGTCTTTCCACCGCCTCTGCATCCTGGGCAGAAGATACAAAGATAGAGACGATGGGAGTGGATGATGCTGCTGATGGGGCATCCCCGTCAGCTGCACCTGCCACTAAACATTCCCTGTAATGGCCACTGCTTCAGCAATCCCAGATGGTCAGCGACGCGTGTCTGCAGAAGGCGAAGCCCGTCCTGTACCATCCAGAACACCTTGTCAGCATTATCGTATTGCCACGATTAACGTCGCCACCATTCGTGCCCAACACAAACTGGAGCTACTCCGCGATATGATTTATGGTGCAGATATTGACATCGCACTACTTCAGGAAGTGCACGTCGCCGATTTTTCCGCGCCATATGGGTTCACGACTTACATCTCACATGCCTCCGACAACGGTAGTGGTGTGGCTATCATACTTCGCGACGGTCTCCCAGCTGAAGATGTTACGTACCTCCCCAACGCCAGAGGTATGGCTTTCACACTCTTTGGTGTACGCATTGTGAATGTATATGCACCATCAGGTTCCAGCCACCGCCAGGAACGAAATACTTTCTTCGCAGAAGAGGTTACGCCACTATTTTTAGGACCACATGCTGATATGGTACTAGGTGGTGACTTCAACTCTACGCAGCGACCTCAGTACCAATTACCACACCACTCACCGTGCGCGGCTCTTGAACCTATCCTCAATCGCCTATCACTTATCGACACATGGCGCCATGTCCACGGTGGTCGTCTGGGTTTTACCTACTACACCGCACATTCCTCGAGCCGACTGGATCGCATTTACATCTCGCGACCCCTAATAGGGGGAACTCGACAGGCAGAAATATGGCCTGTTGCTTTCTCCGATCATGAGGCTTATTTTTGTGATGTAGTTCTCAGTCGGCAGACTGTGTGGCACGGAAGAGGATTATGGAAATTGAACGTAGCACTTCTTGCTTCGCCAGAATGTCGTCGGATAGTAGAAGACACATGGACCACATGTCAACGTCGCCTACAAATGTATCCGTCAACCATATCTTGGTGGGTCCAGTGTGCAAAACCCGCTATCCGCAAAACTCTGATGCGATATGGTAAAGATGTTGCAAATTGGAGAAAAAGCACGATGGACTTTTACTACAGGATCCTACGGGACTGTTCATTGATGCCTATCTCCCCAGAGCGCCAGATAATGATGAAACGTGCTAAAGCCCAGATATCTATTCTCATGCGAAGGCATTTGGACGGAGTGGTAGTACGATCTCGTAGTACTGATAGTATGCCTCACGAACACCCATCGATGTACCATATACTCAAGGACCGACGATATCGACGGAGGAAGTTGATTTATGCCCTAACGGACGAGCAAGGGAGACGATACGATACACAGTCTACCATCGGACATGCGCTTTATACTCACTACCAACAGCTCTATGCAGAAGTTCCACATTCGTCAGAGCTGATTGAGGAAGTATCACATCTCACCTTCGGTGCTGTTCCAGGAGATGAGGCAATGGAACTGGTTGCGGACGTAACTTCTGATGAAGTCCTCAATTCGATACGGGCAGGATCCGTCAATCGCTCCCCAGGACCTGACGGTCTTCCGCTTGAATTTTATCGTACGTTCTGCAATCTTCTTATACCCACCTTCACTTCCATTTGTCAAGAGCTGATGTCTCCGGAGGTGAGCATTCCAGATGCCTTTACGGAAGGGATCATTGTCCCTGTCCACAAGCCCCATGGCGGGATCGGCATCAGCGATTATCGCCCCATCACGCTCCTTAACAGTGATATGAAGATCTTCACTCGCCTTTTGGCCGCGCGCCTCAAATGCGCTGCTCGATATGTCGTGTCGTCAGACCAAGCATCCTTGGGAGGAGACAATAATATCCGTACCGCTTTATGTCGATACAGGGATATGATCGCCGTGGCACGGGCACAACGCCTCTCTGGTGCACTTGCGTCGTTGGATTTCAGCCAGGCTTTTGATCGAGTAGATCATTCCTTTCTTACGACTGTCCTACGTCATATGGGATTCCCAGACGTGATAATTACGGTGGTGATGCGCCTACTGAGGGGTGCTTCATCCAGAGTCCTTTACAATGGCAGACTAACCCCACCGATCGTAATTGGTCGCTCGATACGACAGGGTTGCCCGCTTTCGGCGCTCCTGTATGCCTTCGCCTTGGAACCCTTGCTTTGTGGCCTTCGGCAACGTTTGATGGGGTTACCCATTGATGGCTACCGATTCTGTTGTACAGCCTATGCTGACGATTTAGTCATCTATATACGTGATGTTGATGAAGTCCGGGCAGCCTTGACGGGGGTCGCGACATATGGCGAGGCTTCGGGTAGCTTTCTCAATGTCCGTAAGTCGCACGCTATGTTTATCGGCACAGGTTTCGCTGCTGGGTGCACTGCGCCCCTCGTCACCCAAGATACCATCCGCTGTTTAGGCATTGACTTTTCGGCTGATCTCCGACGTTCGGCTGCTTCCAACTGCCGACGTCTACTTCAGCAAATGAGGGCTGGTCTTATTGATCATCGGCTAAGATCCCTGGATATTCTTCAGCGAGTCCGATATGTCAATGTCTATATCACATCCCGCGTTCCCCATGTCGCACAGGTTTTCCCCTTTCCACTTACCATTGCCCATCGAATGTTAGCAGCGATGGCCTCATTCGTCAGCAATGGCTTGTTGTTCAAAGTTAATTATGAATCGCTCACCCTTCCCCGCGACCGTGGTGGGCTCGGTCTGTATCACGTACCAGATAGAGCTCGTGCCCTCTTTATTAGCTTCCAGTTGACGATATGGACACGTTGCCCGACGAGCCTTACTGGTCTTCTATTGTCGACTTATACGCCGGCCTCACTGTCAGCTCCGGTCATGCTGTCGGTTATTCCAGTTCCTTTCCATTATATCAGATATTTTATTCTCGAGCTTAGCTATCTCCACCTCAACTTGTCCAACCCGTACTTTCGCAAAACTAAAGCTGTCTACGATGTTCTACAAAGAAGTCTACCATCAAACCCAATTGAACAAAAATTTCCCCATTTTGACTGGCGCTCCATCTGGCGTTCTATATCTGCTTCTTTTCTTGATTCTGATGTACAGTCGGTCTGGTACCTTATTGTCAATCGTAAGCATGTTTGCAGATTTCGCCTTCATCGCATCCACCTCGCCGAATCACCTCTCTGTCCCAGGTGTGGGGTGGCTGACACTGACGAACATCGTTTTGTTTGCGGTACTGCTGCTGACGTTTGGCAACTGATTCGCCGTATTATAGCTTTCCTCACGAGAACTATTCCAGAGAGTGTTACACCTCCTTCGTTCTTATTTCCGGACCGAGTGTATTTTCCAAAGGCTAAGACCAATGCGGTGAATTGGATTCGCGGGCATGCCATACATTATCTTTTTGGACACAACGCAAAATCGAAACTTGATTTTTGGACTTATCTCACGGATCGCCATTACAGAGTTGTACGACATCCTAAATACAGACAATCCTTTTCCAACTTCCTTGGGAGTACTTTCAACGACCCTCCCCGCAGCTGGAATGTGTTCAGTCAATAGAGAAGAATTTGAAATGTTTGAACTGCTGCCCTCCTTGAACTTTCAACGGAATGCACATTCTACGAGAAGCCGTGACTGACCTTACTAGCCGCAGGGAACCGAGATCTTCTGAACTATACAACGAACATCAAGATCTATTAAATAAAAATAAATAAATAAAAATAATGAAATAAAATCATAGTACTGTGAATAAAGAGAATTTATTTGTTTGTCTCCTACACATTCCCCTTCCTTTTCTTTCTTTTTGTTTCCTTATATAGTTAGTTTCCAGGGGTAGTTTTAGTTAGGCGCCAACGCCTGAAGAGGTTGAGGTTCTCTCTTTTTTTTTTTTTTTTTTTTTTTTTTTTTTTTTTTTTTTTTTTTTTTAGGGTCAAAGTGGCGGTGGCACTTTAGTTTCCTTTCCTTTTGTGATCCCTCCCCCCCCCTCCCAAAAAAGGGGGGGGGGGACTGACGCGCTCCAAAAAAAAAAAAAAAAAAAAAAAAAAAAAAAAAAAAGAAAAAAAAAAACACAATTTTAATCTGCCAGGAAGTTTCTTGATTATTATTTGTTTTCCACGTTTTTGTTCGTGGTATACATTACGCCACATATTTGGCATATGTATACGGCTCATAGCTGGTGACGACACTTGATTGAGACAGTGTTTCGTGTTAGGCAATGTGTGCTTCTTAGTTATTTTCTCGAACGTGGATCAATATTTGTAAATCTATCGGACCAAACTGCGTGGTCATCAGTCCGTAGCTTACAAACTACTAAAACCTAGGTAAACTAACCTACGGACAAACACACACACACACACACATGTCCCAGGGAGGACTCGAACCTCCACGGCGAGCAACGCTTTAGAACGCTCGGGCGGCAGATTTCTATGAAGAAGGTATACAAAACCTTGTTCCACGCTATGACAAAAATGTTTGTATAGTCTATGAGACTTAATTACGGGGTCATCAGTCCCTAAACGTACAAACTACTTATGAACTACTTACGAACTAGGACGGCACAAATATCCATGCCCGAGGGGGGATTCGAACCCCCGACCGTAGTGGCCGTGCAGACCGTGACTGGAGCGCCTCAGTCTCCTCGGCCACCGCGGCCGGCACGCTATGACAAATGCCTGCAAAATTTCGGCACTTAATGTGGAAAAGTAGTTTGATAGTTGTAGAATTTTGTGCAATAAAAATTTCTTCTGTATCTGTGTACGGAACTTACTTTCTGGGCGCGCCTCTTATTTCCAAAAATATCGTTGGACATTTTCCTCCTTTGCGAAATCTGTATGCTCCCTGATATTATTTGACAAGAAATAGTTTCAACAGATGTCTATATTTCCCCGCGCGTTTCCGCCGTTAATCTCCGTTTCTCGCACTCTCGGCGCCTGTAAACACAGGGGCCACGGGTTAAGCCCCTGTGCAAAACAATTACGCGGCAGGTTTTCTCCGCGCCGCCTGGCGTGACTGCCGAAATGTCCTAATGGGGCGCGCAGGCGGCCTGCGCAAGCGCCGCGCGCGCTCCTCGCCTCGCCTCGCCTCGCCTCGCCTCACGTCCCGTTCCCCGCCGCCTGCGCCACTCGCTCGCCTTTTTTTCATCTCATTCCCGCTGGCGAGTCTAATTTCCGCCACATATTTGAGCCGCACGACTCGTTTAGCCACCTGTTAGGCGCGCCCGTAAGAAGTAGCGCAACAGGTAGCGCGTCGTTTTTGTGTGCGCGCGGTAATGCCGGTGTTTTATCACGCGCGATAGCCGGCCGCGCCGCCGCCGCGGGGCTGTAATTTGGGGGCCGGGTGATATACCGGCCGCGGCTCCATTACCCGCTAAGTATAGGGGCGTCGCGCGGCGACAGTCGGACGTGCGCGCCGCCAGCCGAATCACCCCAACGCGAGTGAACCGATGCTGGCATTCCACGCACTGATCACTACCAAGAAGCTCCGCCGTGCGATCGGCTACCGACTTGCCTTCGCGTCAGTGGCGGGCGGTACGTGGCACCGCTGTAGAGATACCTATTCCTTCTTCGAAGGCTTCCAGGCGAAAAAAGTTCTTCGTAATCTCTGCGAGTTTGCAAACGGATCGTAAAAGAAAACTGGCTTGATATTTCAGCGAGGCATCTGTTCGCCATCTTCAGGAACGCCGTTGCTAGCAAGCGAACTCTGCATTTCACTGTCTGACTACAATGAAAACGCAAAGAACATGGTATATGCAAACACAGACGACGTATGTCGTCTTCGTAGGTCGAATTTCGTAGGTTAATAACACAAATGGGGATAATTTTGCGCGGGGGGGGGCTGTGGTGACAAAAGTAATTGGCCGCCCAGTGCCAGGGGCATGCTCACTGGATTTCGCTCGGTGAGCTGGCCACTCCAAGTAGGTTTATCTCGCTGGCACACCTGTAACACCACAGCAGTAACATATCAGGAAACAGCACACCACATCAACACACCAACTGACACCAAACACCAACACCAGTACGATGTCCAGTGGTTTGCTTAAAGAAATAGATATGTTAAGTCACCAATTAGCCTGTAAGAGAAAACTTTTGTATAATACTACCCATTTTTGTCATAGGTAATGGGTTATATTGTATGTTAGAATCATAAAGATGAAAATATTACAGACGACGGCTCTGCGGTCGAACCAGCAGAGGGAAATTGTATTGACTCTTTCAAAAAAAAAAAAAAAAAAAAAAAAAAAAAAAAAAAAAAAAAAAAAAAAAAGTTCAAATGTTTGTATAGCTTATGATGGGACTTAACTGCGGGGTCATCAGTCCCTAAACTTCCAAACTACATATGAACCAGCTAATACTAAAGACGGCACAAATATCCATGCCCGAGGGGGGATTCGAATCCCCGACCGTAGTGGCCGTGAAGACCGTGACTGGAGCGCCTCAGTCCCCTCGACCACCGCGGCCGGCTTGACTGTTTCTTGAGGATGTATAGAACACACGATCACAGAGTGTGCAGTATCGACACTAGTACCGTGTACACCCTCCTTTTGCAGCAATGCAAGCTGAAATTCTCGCATGAAGATGATCGTAGAGCTGCCGAATTTAGTCTTGCGGATGGCCTTTCATGAAATTTGCACCATGGGGAGCCAGATTTCCGTGCAGAACGCGAAAGATGACGTTTCGTCCGCTCCCAAAAATGCTTAATGGGGGACAGATTTGGGGTTAGTGATGATCAGGGTAGTTGACGTACACCTTGGCGCGCACGTTGGGTGGTATAGTTTACATATGGACGTTCATTTTCTTGTTGCGTCAAGTGCATGAACGGTAGCAAGACAGGTTGAATGATTGTATCAATTTACCGTGCTTTCTTCAACGATCCCTCGACGATCACGAGAGGAGGTGTAGTATATGGGTCCCCATACCATGATGCCAGGTGTCGACTCCATGTGCCCCTGACGTTTACAATTCAGATTTTCGCGTTCCCCTGCATGACGGCACACACGCAAACAACCATCATTAGCACTGAGGCAGAAGCGATACTCTTCATTGAAGACGACATGTCTCCATTCGTCCTCCCATTAGTGCCTATCGCGACGTCTCTGGAGGCTGTGTAAACGATGTCCGGGCGTGTGCGGAACATGTCCTAACGGCAAGCATTATCGCCCATCATGGTATGGGAGCTTTATCTTCCACTGGCCGTTCTCATCTGCTGATTCTCGAGGGAACACTGAACAGTCCACGGTACACTGAAACCATCATTCAACCCGTCTTACTACTCTGCAAGCAGTTCAAGGCGAAATGCTGAACCAACATTTACGTCGACTACCCTTGCCAACAGGATCCCCAGATATGTCCTCCATTGAGCATGTTTGGGACCTCACCAAACGGCGTGTTGGTCGGTCTACATGAGCGGCACGAAATGTGGCCCAACTGAGGCGCCAGGTGAAAATTTAATGGCAGGGCATTTCGAAAGACTACATTCGGCACCTCCATGGAAAAACTGCAGTTTGCATTGGTATATATACGTGTGTCACCGTGTGTTGTGTACGTCCTCAAGAATGCTCTCTGCTAGGTCGGCGAATTCATGCTATTCATTTTTCATTTTTCAGGAGTGAAAATAAGACAATGGGTGTCTGGCGCAGGCGTTAGATCGGTTACTACTGCTACAATCTCAGGTTATTGCCATTTAATAGCGTGGGAGTGACATCAAGCTACGGAATGGGTGATCGCTCCCGCCGGAGGTTCGAGTCCTCCCTACCGTATGGGTATGTGTCGTCCTTATTGTAAGTTAGTTTACGTAGTTTGTAAGTCTAGGGGCTGATGACCACAGCATTTTGGTCCAGTAGGTTTGCAAACATTTGAACATACAGTCAAGTTGAAGACAGCCAGTGATGCATTCAGCGCAGCCATACACCAAGCGCGAATTGTCACGGAAATCGCCAAACTGCTGTGAGTAATGAGGATAATGTGAAAGGGGACATTGCGTCGATAATGTGTCGATCAGTTGAGGCTTTGGCACTTGCCTTTGGTGTGATGACCCATGTGTCCATATGGTGTGGTGGACAGCCCAACTGTCTAGTAACTAAGTGCCCCGGTTCGAGGACCAGTCCGTCGCAAATTGTCAACTTTCCCACTGATGTAATTCGGTGCTCTCTGGCGGATAACGTGTTTAATTCCATTGTGTCAAATGGCAGTGCCTTAGATCACGTGGCTACTCTCGCTAATTAGATCCATGTTGTGTCTGTTCTTTTCGTACATATAAAATAAAAATCGTTTATGAAGTAAGTGTATAAAACATTTCACGACAACTCACAAGTATAACAGTGAACCTTATGTTTTGACGAAAGCACGAAAGTCGTCAGATAATCGTGTAAGCTTACGTCGCCCGAATGTTTATTCCTTTCTTACGTCAGTCCATCTCCTTCTTCCCTGTCTGCCAATGGCCTTCTACTCTACAAACTATCCATTTCGGTTTCCTTTTCATTCAGGTCATTACTTATGATATCTCTGAGTTGTTTCTCGTACTATGATATAATTTCAAAGGCACCTTCAGTTGTGTATGTGTGTACTGCCTGTAAAATATTTCCCGTATACAAATAGTAGTGCAGAAGTAATAAATTGTAACATCTTACCAAATGTCGTAGTTTTACTGCATGAAGATCGGAAAAGTAATAAGCAATAAGATCCTTTTCTTTCGCAATTTTGCTGGGCTTGTCGGCGAAAAAACGTTTCGTTAAGGCATGAAATTATGTGTAAAACTTGTCGAGTGACGCCAAGTGCTCTTATTATCAAATAATGGATGAATAAAGAGTCGTTATGCACATGTCTGATGATGGGGCAGGTTTAATAGTTCATATTATCTCTTACACTGTGTGTCGTAAGCGCTTTTTACCTCAATAGTAAATTATTTCTGGTGGTAAAGAATGTTTTTACTAAAACTGCTTGAAATCAGTCAGCCAGTGTAAGTGATGGGCAACATTGTCTCATGATATGACATTTTGACGCAAATTTCATTGTTTATGACATCATATTTCCTGTAATGTCTCCTATCCTCTCAGCGATTGTTTTCTGACGGTCTACCGTCGGGGATTCGAATCCCCTCTCGGGCATGGATATTTGTGCCGTCCTTAGTATTAGTTAGTTCGTATGTAGGGACTGGTGACCCCGTAGTTAAGTCCCATAAGCTCTACAAAAATTTGAACATTTGAACATTTTTCTCGCGTTAAGGAATATGTGTACCGAGTTTGGCTGAAATTGGTCAATATTTTAGAAGATGTGGAACAAACACACATACACACATTTTGATAATATAAATATTCCATTCTAGCATCCAAAATCCACGTGTGAATCAATGTTTTGGAGCTTTCATCGGCGTTAAATTGTTAAATTGGCGCGAGCTTTCAACCAATTGTTCCTCGGTTGCTATCAAATGGGATCTCTGCCGTTTGGCTGCTTGTACGGGCTCATACAATGTACATGATCCGCTGGTTGTGGCGTTATGGGGGGCACGGTTTAGCCACGTATGGGCATATGTTGATTCTGCGTTCGATGAATCTACTTCCAGCCCTTTTACCAACCAGCCTTTACAGTAATTATACTTATCAGTGGCAGCAGAGTACTTGGTCGAAAGCTTTTGGCATTTTCGCAACCTGGAGACCCGAAAACATTTTGTTGGATGTTACTGCCGGAAGACACTGCACTCTCACAAAATGTAGCGTTTTCTCCGATTGGCCGCTAGCTCCACAGTCCGCACAGATCTTCCCACGCCGCGGACCATCATCTCAATTCCACTTTGCTCCTCATCCGTATCATCTGCTGGAACAGATGGCGTTCGCGTCTATCTGTGGGAACGGCCACTTACTACTACTCAGCTACAGTTCCGCTCACGTTTCCTATTTCTTACGGTAGCTCACATCCAAATTTACTTTATTTATCAAAATGAAACATCAAATTTCCAGCGCAATGTGAGAAAAACTCTCACACTTGATGTGGTCTCCAAACTGTAGTGAAACTTTGTACTATTCACTATATAGTGCCATAGCCGAAAGAAAAACTTACAGAAAGATATAACTGAACAAAAAATTATAAGCAGACAAACTTTTTTGAACAGGTCGTTTATTTCAGCGTAAGAAGTTTCGGGCTTGAATAAATTTCATAAAATATCTTAGACTCCACTCCTGGACGTCTGGTACAGCAACCAATAAAATTAACTTTTTAAGAAAACACAGTCATGGTTGCACTGATTCATTTTCTGTAACATATTTCGCCTTTTCGGGTCATCATCAGAATCTGATAATAATGTTTTCATTGGCGGCTGGTCATAATGAGCTGCAGCACACTGTAAATATATTACTAAAATTATGCCATTTCTCTTCGAATGCAAGCGAGAAATCGCTGGAAAATTACCTCCTTTCTCTTGGAATGCGATCCAGATACCACAATAAAATTATGTCACTTCCCTTCCAAAACGTATTACAATGTTAGTAATAAGGATGAAAACGCATTTTGGAGCGCTCTCGCGGCGATATCTGGAAACCAGCTCCGTGTGCTGAAGTGGTATTCAGCCGCGCTGGTACGTGCCCAGAGAGGCGGCGCAGTCGTCTGTTCGCTAGTGTGCATGCGCAGACGTGACGTCAGGCCTGGCGACTCATGTGTGCTGAGACCGACTGCAGCACCAGATCGATATTTCTTTTCGCGCTGCGTGTAACGGTTGCGGAAGAATAGTATATGACGAATATTGCGGCATACAGAGTAAAATAGCGCGCTGGCTCAGGCGTCTTGCGCGTTGTCTCTCAAACCTCCTTGTGTGAGGCTCGTATTCAAATACCTCTGAGTCAAAATTTTAGATGAAGTGGCGGGGATATTGCTAAGCTCCGTTATTTACGTTTTCAGTCACGCTTTTTATTTCAGTCTATTTTGTTTCCTGTTTATTTTTGTAATATTGTAGCACACTGGTCAAATTTTGTACGAGCCGCCACTGAATGTTTTACATTCGTCAGCTGTGCCAAGTTTTGACGAGTGTCCTACACTCAGTGCTTACCTTTAAATGCTGATACAGCCAGGCTTTGGCACGAAATCCTTTCACAGCTGATCGATGTAAAACATTAAGATACTGATGATGCTCCCAAAAGGCGAAACGCGGTAAAGAAAATAAATCATTGCAACCAAGACTGTGTTTTATTAGAAGTTATAAATTTCATAGCTTCATTACTTTCTTGTTTACAATAGATTTAACATTAGATACAAGAGCCTTACATCCTCCTTACAGGGAGACACTTACTGGACTGCGTAAAATAAAATTGCTATAATTTCTGAAGGTTTGCGTTATGACGTTCAAACTGCACAGGTGGCCGCGGGGCATGGGTGAAATTAGAATGCGTATATGAATATGATTTAATTTAGCGACAAAGCAAACTTTCATTTAGATACGTTCGTCAATAAGCAAAACTGATGCATTTTGGAGACGAAGGTGCTGCTTTTCGCGACCGAGAAGTCTTTTCCAGCGTCAACAGATGACTGTGTTGTGTGCAATATCCAGTCATGGAATTACCGGTGTCACATTTCTTGATAACTCGGTGACTACCGAAAGTTACGCGAAGGTGTTTCAAGAAGATTTCATCGCCATGTTCCAAAACGGAGTTCGACCCCATTGAAGGGAGAGAGTTTTTGACGTCTTAGAGGACCCCTTTGGACACCGCATTCTGGCTCTGTGGTACCCAGAGGACATTGCAAAGAGCCTCGATTGATCGCTTTATTCTCCGGATGTACACACATGCGACTACTTTTTGTACATCTATATTAAAGAAGGTGTACAGCAATAACCCGAAAATCATTGCTCAGCTGAAATCAGACATTCAAGAAGTCGTCGACAGCGTCGAATGTCACTGTTCATCTGTGCCTCATCATCGCATCAGAAAGCAGGCATACCTAACATGTCGTAACATATATCCGCATATCTGTAGTGACGCTTACATTTTAAATAGTGAGCATGTCATAGTCTGAACTAATTTACATTTTGTTTCATTTAGTTCAATAATTTTCACTTTTAAGTAAAGAAAGCTTTTTCTATACCCATTACATAATAGGGATCTCCACCATGATATCTGACATCATGAACACGACCTGAAAACAAAATGATGAATATCCGTGTCTACATCTGCCATCGCGTCAGTAAAATTATGATTGGTTGTTCCAGAGAGCACGTTAATGAAGTCACGTCAGACTTAACCAGAGAAATTATATATATATATTAATATGAGCAAAATATTATTTATAGTCACAATAAGATCGCGTCTTCTATTACTATACATTTTGAGCGGTTTCTATGGAATCTAGCAGTCATCTTCGAATCTTATGAAAATCATTTATAGTATACGCAGCCATAACGAGAGTACATTTCACTACTGAAAGAAAGCACCACACAAGCTTGTCAATTATGACGATTCTTGTTGCAAATTATTATTAGTTGTCGGTGATCTTGTATTTAGCTTATGTTGTAGACCCTTATTTTTGTATCCCAGCTTCGTCGCCACTTTTGTATCCCATCCGCCAGTTGTCGTAGGTGTCGGTGGCCACGTAGAAAGAGACCGACACAGGAATAAAGGATGCACGCGTGTGCAGATATGGAGGTGACCAGCCAGTGGGACAGCAGAAACTGGAAAACTAGAGCACATTAGAACGAGATATATATTTCATAGAGACTTAGTAATACTTAACTTTTACATAGTTCTTGACTGCAGAATGCTGATACATAGTTTAGATAGAGTCCTGCCTACGGACGATTCCTAGTGCCTATCCGATAGCCAAGTCTTAACTGGTGCCTGTCTGATTCCCAAGTGATAACTGGTTCCTGTCTCAGTCCCAAGTGAACGATGCAGTTAGTGGTGGCCACGAGCAGAGTTGCAGCAGAGGGCGCTCGTGGCCGACGTCGTAAGAACGCCGCGCCGTGCGTGCATGGTGGCGCGCGGCGTAAGTACGTGGCGCGCACTTTAGACTTGTGCGACACCACACTTATGATATAATTTATTTCAAAAATGTTTACTTGAGTAAATAAAATGTGATACGTTTTGCGAAGGTGATTTATAACAGCCGGTAAGATAATTGGCAAACTGCATATTTAAACCGTCAGCTGTTTTAGTTTTCACTATACATCGACCGGTTTCGGTACTAAATCATCTTCGCTGGATGTAAGGTTGGACCCACTGTTTTAATAAACACATAAGGTATCTACCTCTTACCAGCGCTTACGGATATTGTCGAAGCGGTGCAATTAACAAAATATACCATATCACATGGTCTGGACATATACATAAACTACTATGTAGTTGTCCTGATGAGGCACTATGTTATATTTTGATAATTTTATCGCTTCGGCAACGTCTGCACATTACGATGTATTTTCCGGGTAATTGCTTACGTGTTTATCTAATCAGTTAGTTCAACCGTAAATCCCGTGAAGATTGTTTAAGACCGATATCGATCGATGTATAAGGAAAAATAAAATATCTGACGGTGTAAACATGCCCCTCATCAAATAAAATGTAAAAACCTAGAATATACTACAAAAGTTTTTGTAAATAAAAATCACGTGTATTCTGATTGTTATAGGATAGAAGTATGGAACTTCAATTCTCGTTGCTGTTTGCCAATGGGCCCAGCCCCAAAAGTAGCAACGGTGAAATAATTCATTTAATAAGTGTGGCTGGTAGCGATTTTTTCAGTGATATAAATTTATATGAAAAGAGCTACGGTATTTTAAAATCCTCGTGTATAAAATAATTACACAGGAACTGCTTACCATATTAATCGTCGGATGAAATAAGATTGGAGGTGCAGTATGGAAATGTATACTTAGATTTACCATGCCAGGGTTGCACTTTGGAGGTCAAAGAAACATCAAGCGTCAAGTGTCAGAAAATCCTGCAGTTGTTGAACCCGTGACCACAGGATTTAAAGAGTGGCATTTAAGCAAAAGAGCCACCAAACCGCACGAACTAGGCAGTAGGTTCCATTAAAACGCCGAACCGAAAACAAGAATGGGTTGACGGGGAGAAACGGCTTGTTCATCGACGGAAGGCACTCCTCGGAAGGCAAGCAAAATAAAAAAAATAAAAAAACTACGCCACACAGAGGGATGCTTTGGATGGCTGGCTAGTGGATACCTGCTCTTATTTCGCCTTCCACGGCCTTGCGCATAGCCAGCAGCTCCTGGAGTCACGTATGTTGGCTGGAGGGGGGGGGGGAGGGGGGATGCTCGTCTGGGTAGAGCTCGCCCCTCACGACTGCAATCCGTCCGCTGTAATCTGCTGACGCTGCATTACCGCGTGAAAGGTGAGCGTAATTGAAATGATGATACGGCCGCTTTTTCTGGCCGTTTTCCCTCCCCCCCCCCTCTCTCCTCCCCCCTCCCACTTCTTTCTCCTTCCGTCACTGTTTCTCTCATTTCATCTCTTACACTGTACATCCATTACCGACACACAATTTAACCTTGCGACCCCTGACTCGCTAAATATTTCCGAGCCGCCGTTGAATGAGGCTTGGGTAGGCAATAGCAGGGACTGATGTGGAATAAGCCTCTGTACTCGAGAATCCGAAATTGTGTCGGCCTTGTCACCCACACCGTCTTTGTAGATATCCAAAAAGCTTATGACCCAGTTCCACAAAACAAGTTGTGGACAAGTCTGATGAATAGTGGCGTGTCACCGAGCTATATGAAAGCTGGCAAAGGCTGTACAGAAACAGCAAAAACGAAAAATAAACTGTCATGAGTTTGAGGTGGCAAGGGTCCTACGCCAGAGATGCATACTCGTCCCTAAATTGTTTCAGATGAGGCACTGTAAACCTCTAAAAGGAAATGAGGAGGAATGGGTATCCCCATAGACCGTGAGATCGTGTTCACTGTACTTTTTGCTAAGTGCTACAAGCTGCGCAAATTAAAAAAAAAATAATAACATGAAAAATGGACTTAATTATATCAATAAAGGATGTGAGGTCGCGGTTGTATACTTAATTATTTTGTCAAGTAGGCTCAACCGCAGAAATCGTGTAAAAACATTAAAATATGACGCGTTTCAAGGGTCATGTCATCATCAGATAAACTATACAAGAATCTTAAAACCTGAGACAATAAAAATCTAAAACGTAATAAAAGAAAACGTGGTTACTTCCCTTGTAACCGTTCTACGCAGAGAGGTCCTCAGCATACTGTGCTTCGTCAAGATTCAAATCAGACCCCAGCACTGGCGGTGCATAACACTAGCGAAATGCTTCAAATGTTCAAATATTTGCTTAGCTTATGGGACTCAACTACGGGGTCATCAGTCCCTAAACTTACAAACTACTTATGAACTACTTACGAACTAGGACGGCACAAATATCCATGCCCGAGGGGGAATTCGAACCCCCGACCGTAGTGGCTGTGCTGACCGTGACTGGAGCGCCTCAGCCACCTCGGCCACCGCGGCCGGCAGGCGAAATACACGGAGTGGGGCGCACGTATGCACTTTGTTTTCAAGCAATGAGTTGACAAAAGTTTATCGCAATCGGGTGTTCGGTACGGCCGTGAATAAAATACAAACAAAAAAAGGCTGACCGCAGTGGCCTAGTGGTCTGCGGCGCGCCAGTCACAGTCTGCACGGTCGCCACAGTCGGGTTTGAATCCCCCCTCGGGCATGGATGTTTGTGTCCTCTTTAGTTCATAAGTAGTTTGTAAGTTTAGGGACTGATGACCCCGCAGTTAAGTCCCTCAAACTTAACAAACATATGAACTTTTTTTGAACAAAAACAAACAAACAAAAATTAATTTTTATATATTAGATTCTAGGAAATATGACTTTTTTATATAAATCTTCAATTGTCGTAAATCAACTGTGAGGGGCGGATGTAGCGTTCAGGAAGGCTTTGCACGTGCACAAGGTGAAGTGCGGGAACGAGCTACGTTTTGCATTCGGTCCAGTTCGTGTATTTCCGTCAGAGACCAGGTAGCATAGAATGTGGTGTCTTCAACGGCGAAAACGGATATATTGCTAGCGACGTCTCTCCTCGCCCCACCCTGTGGAAGGAGTGCCCATAGACTGAAGGGTCAGAAGAGAATCTGAACCGCATCAGTGACCGGACAACGCTATGGTAGGTAAGCGTGCTACCTGCACAACTTAAAAGTTTCTCATGCGAAATAATTCCTTGAAAATTCACCAAAAAAAATGATTTCCGGGGGTCAACTGAACCAGTGAACAAATAGTACTTGCTGCCACGGTCAAGTTTCGGCTCTGTGGTCAGTTGAACTTCATTTACGCGATAAATCAGTCAAACCTTAAGGTCGTAGATTCTACCAAATACCCAGGAGTTACAATTACGAACAACTTTGACTGGAGAGAACACATAGAAAATATTGTGGGGAAGCCGAACCAAAGGTTACGTTTCGAAGATGCACCAGCTCCACCAAAGAGACTGCCTACATCACACTTGTGCGTCTTCTCCTGGAGTACTGTTGCTCCTTGTGGGACCCTCACCAGGTGGGACTGACGGAAGACATTGAGGAGATTCAGAGAAGGGCAGCTCGTTTTGTTTTATCACGTTATGGGGGAAAAGCGTCACGAAAATGTTGCAAGAATTGGGGTGGAAATCATTAAAAGAAAGACGTTATTCATTGCGGCGTGATCTGTTTGCGAAGTTTCAATCACCGACTTTTAGTTCTGAATGTGACAATATCTTGCTAGCACCCACCTACTTAGGGAGACACGACCATGCCAATAAAATAAGAGAAATCAGATAGAAAACGGAACGATTTAGGTGTTCTTTCTTCCCGTGCGCTATTAGAGAATGGAACGGTAGAGAAAAGTTATGAAAGTGGTTAATAAACCCTCTTCCAGGCACTTGAATGTGATTTGCAGAGTATCTATGTAGATGTAGAAGTGTGCAGTATACTCGGTCAAACGGACATCGTTTGGGCTACAGGCAAGCTTTGCAGCGGGCCATACATTGCTAAAGACAGGAGGGTGGTGAGGCTTGAAAATAAACATGACACCAAGTGTTTCCTGAACGGCTGCGCATTTTGGTTCGTGCACGAGCGATTGCAGCCTAATAACATGTCGAAAAGACGAGTGCGTATGCTGCAAGAAACAGATTGCAGTCGGATCCACGGTGTTCGGTTAGTCGTGCGTCTAGCACTCGACAGCCGTAAAGCCTGGGAGCGATACAGCACGGAGCGTCCGTGAAATTGAGGTTAGGACCCGCCGCGATCCCCAGCAGGACTCCGGCACGCACTACTCTTCCTTTCACGCCGCCAGAATTACGACCCAGAGACCGTGCCACCGTTCACCTCTGCCACACGCTTCCGTGGAATGGCTCACCATCAGCCATACGGCGAAATACTCTTCGACTGCAGAGTCTGCTGTAAACATTTTGGCTCGAAGCCTTCTTGTTCTTTGGTGTTGCTGTGTGCGTGGACAGCGTGTTGTTGACCTCGAGCGTAGCTGAAGTTGCCAGTGTTTCTCGGAATCAGATGTGACTTTCGTGTCTTTCGATCACGAAAGAGTTGGTTTGCTACCTCGTGTTTTAATCGCAGACGCTTTAGGTTTCCATCAATTCGGTTAAAGCAGCTGTTTTTGTCGTACTGTCGCTTCTCGCCTATTATGTTGGATGAAGACGTGGTGGAGTAGCCGAGCGGTCTAAAGCGTCTCGCTGCGGAGCGCGCGGTTGCTCGCCGTGGAGGTTCGAGTCCTCCCTGGGGCGTGGGTGTGTGTGTTTGTCCGTAAGTTAGTTTACCTAGGTTTAAGTAGTTTGTAAGATACGGACTGATGACCACGCAGTTTGTTCCCCTAGAATTACAAACATTTATTCATAAATTCTATAAAAGCTTATATTTTCAAATCTAAAGATCACAGACGACGCTTTTGTCTTTTCATCTTCGATGGAGTACATGCCGCTGAATCCCACTGACCACTGTTATTTTCTATCTGCATTAATTATTTGACCGACAGGTTAAATAGCAATCTACGGCTGTTTGCTGATGATTTTGTAATGTACTAGAAGGAATCGTTGTTGAGAGATAGTAGGCGCACACTTGATGACTTAGCCAGCATTTCTTGTTGACGTCATTGTAGGAACTAGCTTTAAATACAGAAAAATATAAGTTAATGCAAATGAATGAAAAAAAAAACAAGTCGATAATCTTCCAATACAGTATTAGTAGTGAGTAGCTTCACCCTGTCGCGTCGATGAAATATCTAGTCGAAACGTTACAGACTTGTACGAAGTCGGCCGCGGTGGCCGAGGGTACTGCGGCGCTGCAGTCACGGTCTGCACGGCCACTACGGTCAGGGGTTCGAATCCCCCCCTCGGGCTGGATATTTGTGCCGTCCTTAGGAATAGCTAGTTAATAAGTAGTTTGTAAGTTTAGGGACTGATGACCCCGTAGTTAAGTCCCAAAAGCTATACAAACATTTGAACATTTTTTTGAACTTGTACGAAATGGAACCAACTTGTAAAGGCTGTTGTGAAGGCGGATAGTCGACTTTGTTTTATGGAAAGAAATTTCTAAAGACTGTTTAATCTGTCAAGAATACAGCGTTTTGGACACTATATCGTGCGGTGCGACCAATTCTTGAGCACTGTTCGAGTGTACGAGATCACCAACAGTTGGGTTTAAAGGAAGACAGAAGCAACTAAGAGGCGAGCTGTTATATTTAGTACTGGGGTTATATCAACAGGACAGTGTTATAGAGATGCTTCGGGAACTCAAATGGGAATCCGTGGAAGGAACTATCGAGGTAATTTAGGAGACAGGTATCTGAAGCTAAGCGCAAAATGATTCTATTTTCGCCAAAGTACATGTCGAGAAGACAAAAATGATAAGTTAGGACACGTACGGACGTATACAAGGATTCGTTTTTTTTCCTTTCTGTATTTGGGAATGTAACAAGAATCAAAATGATTAGTAGTAGCAGGAGGTACCCTCCACCAGGCAACTAATTACACACGTAAATACTTAGATGTAGACGTAGCCCCAAAAATTCCACTTTTAAAGGAAGATACAGTGTTTATTACTCGAGCTTACAAAGAGACCACATAGACATAAGATTTTAGTATTTTTCCAAAAACGTTCAGATGTTTCTAAATCTATGGGACTTAACTACTCTGGTTATGTCTCTAGTCTTACAAACTACTTTAACTTAAACTAAGGATAACACACACACACACACACACACACACAAACACACTTACAATGCCTGAGGGAGGACTCGAACCTCCGACGTGGAGCAACCGCGCACTCCGCAGCAAGGCGCCTTAGAGCGCTCGGCCATTCTACCGTGGCTAGTATTTTTAGTATATATATTTAACGCACGTATAGTTAAAAACTCAAGTAGCACTTAACCGAAGCCAATCCATCCAACTGTAAAAAACAAAAAATCGATTTTGAAGTTTTTGAGGACTTTTAATTACACGAGAGAGAGAGGGAATTTACAAAAGCCACATGGTACATCAAGACAGACAAGCAAAAAAAAAAAAAAAAAAAAAAAAAAAAAAAAAAAAATTTAGGATCGATCGTTCGAATTTTGTCATTCCATATATTTTTATTTACTTTTTCATTTTATACAAAGATTTATGCCAATTAGATTTGAAATATATCTAATATGTGCTAATTAACATGTATACAATTGTAATTTTTTCAAGTAAACAAGACGTCTTATGTTTATCATAATTTTCAATATTTTATGTAAGATTTCAATTACAAAATAATCAAATTACTTTCTTACATTATGCAGTTCACTAGAAACTGACGACATCCTTCCTTCTTCAATTTGTAATGATTATATATGTCTTAATTACCACATATGTGATTAATTTTATATGTAAATGATGAAGGTGTTTGAGCGTAGTGAAAAAAAGTAATTGTAGGATTAGACTTGTCGATTCTAAGAGTTCTTTGTTATGAATTTACGATGAGACATAGCAGCTATGAAAAATGTAACCGTATGATATGTAATAAAAGGGCATGGAGGAACTTCGAACTGATACTCCTGGCAATTTGTGAGATTGGCTTTGACTCATTGCTATTTGAGTTCTGAACTTCACATAAGACAAAGCCGGCAGCGGTGGCCGAGGGGACTAAGGCGCTCCAGTCACGGTCTGCACGGCCACTACGGTCGGGGGTTCGAATATACCCTCGTGCATGGATATTTGTGCCGTCCTAGTTCGTAAGTAGTTCATAAGTAGTTTGTAAGTTTAGGGACTGATGACCTCGTAGTTAAGTCCCATTGACTATACAAACAAAATATACGACAAATATAAAACAAAAAACAAAAAAAATACAAAAATTCCATTCCCATGTGTCCATGGTCTACGGAAAAAAACAAAACTAGAAATCAGTGTTTCGTTTACTGATGATGCAAACATCTTCAGTTATCCAGGTCCTTTCCAGCACGACTTCACACAGCTTCCTGTGAAATTGTTTAAGTTATCCTTAAAAAAAGTATCCCTCCCCATGAAAGCTTACATTCACTTACGAAATAATTATTTTCCGGACATCATCACGTAGTAAAAGGAGAATACGATGCCTTTTAAGCTCGAAATACTACCGCAAGCTAAAGACGCCATTACGCGTGCGGTCTGTAATGTGCACACGACCCGCTGAAGGTTTTACGCGCTGAAGCGCGTTCTGCGCCCCTCGGGAAGACGGCTGACTGCCGAGGAAGGAACGGTGCGCTCAACATGCTGGTTGGGCCCGCATTACCTCCAATTAGTACCCGTAAACGTGATTCGCGCTGCTACTATTCTTCGTTTTGCGCCCTTCTAGAGCTGCGTTATTGTGGAATTGGTCGGCGAGTCATCTTAAGAACTCGAGTTACGTAAGGCGAAATAGCGCAGTAAGCTCCCGTTAAATTCGTAATGTTCCCTCGCGCCGCGGTCCGCGTGCTCAGAGGAACTGCACACCTGATCATTACCACGCTACCCGTCTTACGGCCGACCTTGGACGTCGCAGAAACGACGACAAGCAATCCGTCTGTATAGACTTAAACTATCACTTCTAGCAATAAAATTTCCGATTAACACAAATTGTTTACTTTAGTCCAGCCAATAAATGCTTTGTAGAGTGCATGGAATATGCGAGAATTTTTGACTTCAGGACTTTGTTAGGGATAGTTAGGAGGTGAACATACTAAAAGTCTCCGCCCCTGGGGGATGAACTATAGCGGGGAGGGGGGGTGGAAAGGTATCAGTTTTTGGTTTTTCGATTATATGTCGAAAACGGTTGCAAATACCTTCTTGCCATTGTTAAAGTGTTGTTATTTACCATGCTAGCACGTTTCATAAGATAAAAACGTTAGATCCACTCAAAACACTCATTTCTTGAAGAACGTCGGAACTGAGCGCACATGTTATAAATGCTGATTGGATGAAGATAAGGTAGCAAATGTGCATATCAAATTGAAGGAAATTTAATGCTCTACAACTTTCTTCCTGATAAATTTTCTGAGAAACGATCGAGTGAGTCACTAGAATTTAGTGAGGTAAAAATGATGTTTTCTGAAATTGTCGATTTTCAGTAGCGTATATCTCGAAAACCGTTAGGAACTCGACACTTATGTATGGAAACAATTTTTTTGTGTCCCGACTTCGTCGCCGCTTTTGTGTCCCAGCCTCGCCGTAGGTGTCGGTGGCCGAGTGGAATGAAACCGACACGCTGGTGCAGGTACGGAGGGGAGCAGCCAGAAACTATAAACACTCGAGTAAATTAGAAAGATATATATTGCACAGAATGTAACAATACGTAACTTTTACATAGTACTGCAGAATGTTGATACATAGTTGTTGGAGGCCTGCCTAGTGCCTGTACAATAGCGAAGTCTTCAATCGTGCCTATCTGATTACGAAGGTCGTAACTGTTTGCTGGCTCAGTCCGAAGTGCGAAGTGCGATGTCCTTCAGTGGTGGCCACGAGCGGCGTTGTACCAGAGGGCGCTCGTGGCTGTCGTCGGAAGAACGCCGCGCCGTGCATGCATGGCGGCGCGCGGCGAAAGTAGGCGGCGCGCACTTTGTACTTGTGCGACACCACACCCCTCCCCCCCAAACCGCCGCGCCGTCGTGGCGTAGGGCTGAGGGCCACGTCGACGGCACTGGGAGGAGGGCCTGAGCGGGGGCGTTACTGGTGGGACGGGCGTCGTAGCTGAGGCCGGGATCGAGACGCCGTCCGCGCCCCGGCATCCGCCTTGCGATCCTCCAGGGAACCCGCCGAAACCTGGGGAAGGGCGCCCGCCCCCGCCCAGAGGGAGCAGGTCATCTTCTTCTGAGGTGCGTGGCCCAAGCTGGGGGGGCCCGCACGGTCCCGGAGTCCCTCTCGGTGACGCTGTCATCTGCGGCGGCGACAGCGGCGGCGACGACTGCGTCGGATGTACGTCGACGTCCATAGGGATCTCGTAGTCCGGGGACGAACGATGTGGTTGTGCTCCCTGGCGGTGAACTGGGTCTGGAATCAAGAAACCGGAGACAGGATCGCGCGGTCTGTGCAGGCGCAATTGGTTTGCGTGGCGCCGCAGCTCCGACCCTGTGGAAGAACGTACAACAAACATATTGCGCCCAAGCACGCGTTGAATGGTGCCCGGCAACCATGTCTTCTTGTTTCCAGCAAACACCCTGTACAGCACCGGCGTGGAAACCTGAAAACGCGTAGCGCCATACGAACCGACTCGGTGCGTGGGAGGCTGCAGCAGGTGAAGGAGAGTGCGGTGACGGCGGCCGTGTAGCAGCTCGGCAGGAGACGGGCCGTCACGTGGCATGCACCGATACGTAGACAGGAAAATTTGAAGAGCTTGCTGCCTGGAGTGCTGACCTTTCATCTTCTCCATGTGAGACTTGAATGTTCGAACGAAACGTTCTGCTTCACCATTGGACTGAGGGTGAAAAGGTGCGGTGGTTATATGCTGAATGCCATTCACGCGACAAAACTGTTGAAATTCAGCACTAACAAACTGAGGTCCATTGTCACTGACGATAGTTTCAGGCAAGCCTTCGATGCAAAACACTGATGTTAAGGCACTGATTGTACTAGAAGCTGTCGTTGAGTTCATGGCAATCACAAAAGGAAACTTGCTGAAAGCGTCTACAACAATTAACCAGCGCGTATTCCAGAAAGGTCCGGCAAAGTCAATATGTAAACGTTGCCATGGTCCCTTGGGGCGTGGCCAGTCTGAGAAACGTTGCGGTGGAGCCGCCTGATGCTCCGCACAGACAGCACACTGTGACGTCATGTCCTCTATCTGAGCGTCCATACCAACCCAGGTACAATGACGTCTGGCCAGTTGCTTTGTCCTAACAATGCCCCAATGTCCTTGATGCAGGAGGCGTAACACTTCACGTTGCAGGGAACGAGGAACAATCACTCTTGCTTGGTCGTTGTCGGTATGCAACAACAGTACACCCTGACTTAAAGATAATGCATGACGTTGTGCAAAATAACGTCGAACCAGAGGCCGATCAATGTCTTTGGCTCTGGCAGGCCACCCTGAGCGAACAAAACGTGTTACCACACTTAGGTCTGCATCCGCAGCCGTTTCCTGTGCAACCCGACGAGAGTTCAAAGGGAAATCTGCGACAGCGGAAGCATCTCTGGAGTCTATCTGACAACATGCCATTTCTGAAGAATCAAACGACACATCCTGGCCAACCGGAAGTCGGGAAAGTGTGTCCGCGTTAGCATGTTTAGTGGTAGGTCGGTACAAAATCTCATACTGATAATTAGACAATATCAAGGACCATCTCTGAAGCTTTTGTGCCGTACGTGGCGGAATCGGCTTTGTGGGTGAGAACAACGACGTGAGAGGCTTGTGGTCTGTCAACAAATAGAATTTTCTGCCATAGAGATAATGATGAAACTTTGTGACGCCGTAAATGATTGCTAAGGCCTCCTTTTCTATCTGACTGTAATTCTGTTGCGTCGGCGTCAGTAGCTTGGATGCAAAGGCAATAGGACGACCGTGACATCCAATACGATGTGAGATTACAGCGCCGAGACCGTACGATGAGGCGTCAACTGCTAACACTACAGGCTTCTGTGGGTCAAAGGGAATCAAACATGCATCACTGAGTAGTGCAGACTTTAATTTGTCAAAGGCAACCTGACAATCTTTAGACCATACAAAAGGAACATTCTTCCGACGTAAGTGATGCAGTGGAGCTGCAATCTGAGAGGCATTGGGAATAAATCTGAAATAATAGTTAAGTTTTCCCATTACTGCTTGCAAGTCATGCACATTCTTAGGAGGAGGCAAGTCTTTGATTGCTCGAAGATGTGACTGTAATGGATGTATTCCTTGGGCATTAATCACATGGCCTAGGTACTCTATTTCAGTTTGAAAAAACGAACACTTTGCTTTATTACAACGTAGACCTGCTGCAGTCAAAACTTTGAAAAGGCACTCCAGGTTTGCTAAATGTTCTTCAACTGTACGTCCGGATACCACAATATCATCTAAATAGTTCGAGCAATACGGTACAGAAACTGTCAGCTGTTCCAAAAAGCGCTGAAAAATAGCGGGAGCGGAAGAACTGCCAAAAGGTAGGCGTTGAAATTGAAAAAGGCCCATGTGAGTATTAATGACGAAAAACTTTTTTGACTCGTCATCAAGCGGAATTTGCAAGTATGCCTCTGCTAAATCAATCTTAGAAAAGTAGCGAGACTGTCCTAATTTGTCCATTAGTTCGTCAGGTCTGGGCAGGGGATAAGTGTCTACAATTGTTTGACTGTTCACTGTTGATTTGAAGTCCGCACAGAGACGAAGTTTTCCTGACGGCTTGGGTATAATTACTATAGGCGAGGCCCACTGACTCGCAGAAACAGGAGAAATCACCCCACTATCTTGCCAACGTTTAAGTTCTTCGGCAACTGTATCACGCAATGCGATAGGCACTGGTCTAGCTTTACGAAATTTTGGAACTGCAGATTCTTTTAAAGTCACATGTGCCACGAAGTCTTTTGCACAACCTAGTTCCGGCGAAAACAAGTCACTGTATTTGTCACACAATGCATTGATTTTATCCTGAGGCACTATTGACGAAATTTGAAGCACATCTCTTTGAATTGATAAACCAAACAAGTCAAAAGCATCTAGTCCAAAAATGTTCTGTGTCGATTTGGCCTGAAGAACTACAAAAGAAACTGTTTTCGTAACACCTTGAAAAGAGGCAGGCATGCTACACGTTCCTAGTACGGGAATATTTTCACCTGTATAAGCTGTTAACACTTGCTGTGACGGCGACAATTTTGGCGAACCCAGAAGTTCATAAGTATCTTTATTTATTAATGTGACAGCGGAACCAGTATCAAGCTGAAATTGCACAGTCTCATTTTCTATAGAGAGAGTAACAAACAGCTTGTGCTTCTGGCGCACGACCGGTGCGCGAATGTGGGCAACGTCTAATACATATTGTTTTCTGCGCTTGCGCGGGTTGCGTGCGGTAGGAAGCGGCGCATACTCGGCACACAGCGGATTAACCACAATGTCACTAGATGACACTACCGCCGGATCGGCGTCCGCGCAATGCGAGGCTACTGCACTAAAATTACTTTGAGTAGCTACACCAATTCTACTGTCACTAGCTACACAGTACTGGGCACTATTACAAGGAGCAGTTGCAGAAGGCACTATTTTCACTACAGGAATGCACTGTTCATAGTCATTTTGCTTGTCCCGAACCCTTTTCCGTTGCACTGTTTTACGCGCTCGTCGACGCTTGCTACGTGGTGCACTATATAGTTTTGCCATAGGCGCAGAACTACTTTCTTGCAATTGAGATCCAAGGAAAGCACTGTTCAAGTTCACAGCCCGTATAACATTTACAGAATGAACTGTTCTTGCACTTTGCGAAGCACTGTTTCTAACGTTACTGTTCTTTGAGTTTTTAATTTGCATACACACAGACTGCACATGTCCTGCTTTGCCACATTGATAACAGGTTGCGTTGCGACTAGGGCAACGAGCACGCTTGTGGCGAGACACACACTGGGGGCAAGATTTACGTACATTTTTCTGAAATGAGCGTTGGCGCCCGTTATTCAAATCACTGTTTCTAACACGACGGGGCGACCTTTGCGTCGCACTTTTACACTGGCTACTGTTCACTGTCTGTTCAGCACGGCCGGTAGAAAAATAAGAATCACTAGTGCTATACTGAGAACTACGGCTAGGAAAGCGTCCGTTGCGGCGCACTGAATTTACACTATGGCTTTGCATTTCTACATCAGCTAAGTCAAAAGTATCATGCGCTTCTATAAGCTGCAGTACACTGTCTAAGGAGGGGTCAGACTGTTTCAGAATTGCTGCTCTAATTCTGGGGTCCTGAATATTCTGCGTAATCGCGTCCCTCAACATCACATCACTATACGAAAGTCCACAAGAACAAGTAAATTTACATTTGCGGGTTAAGCCCTTCAACTCGGTGATCCACTCTTGGTGTGACTGTTCAGGTAATTTTTTCAGTCTGAAAAATCGGTATCGTGCAGCGGCTACAAGAACTTTTCTCTCATAATGAGCATTCAGTGCATCTACAATTTGTTCAAAGTCTACATCACGAGGAGATGCGTGCGGGAATAGTTTTTGCAGTAACACGAAAGTTTTGGGGCCCACCACAGACAATAAAAGATGCTTAACAGTCTGACCTGTAAGTTGATGAGCCGCGACGAGTTCTTGAAACTGCGCCAGATAATCACTCCATTCTTCCTCACGTTCATTGTATTGGCGAAACGTAGGAAGTGTTGCGGCGGCAGGTGTGGGCTGCTGAAGCGGCGGCTGTTGTTGTTGGTTAGCTGCCCGCGCTGTCAGCTCGGCCACTGCCTGGAGCAACTGGGTGATTTGCGCCGTCTGTAACTGAATAATTTCCATTAAGTTTGGGTTCGGGGTAGTGGCCATGCTGACCGATTAGGCGCCGCGCATACAAGTAACTTATAACAAAACACAAATGCAATATGAAACAGGACGCTCTGCAACAAAAAAGTCCACAAAACACGTAACAAAATATCTTCCCCCAAAAATCTTATAATAAGGGTGGGTGGGCGGGAGCAATTTTTGCGTGCTCCGACTGCTGCTGTCTGGCTGCTGCAAGCGGGCTGGTCCAAGGTTCTATCACTCCTCGTCGCCACTTTTGTGTCCCGACTTCGTCGCCGCTTTTGTGTCCCAGCCTCGCCGTAGGTGTCGGTGGCCGAGTGGAATGAAACCGACACGCTGGTGCAGGTACGGAGGGGAGCAGCCAGAAACTATAAACACTCGAGTAAATTAGAAAGATATATATTGCACAGAATGTAACAATACGTAACTTTTACATAGTACTGCAGAATGTTGATACATAGTTGTTGGAGGCCTGCCTAGTGCCTGTACAATAGCGAAGTCTTCAATCGTGCCTATCTGATTACGAAGGTCGTAACTGTTTGCTGGCTCAGTCCGAAGTGCGAAGTGCGATGTCCTTCAGTGGTGGCCACGAGCGGCGTTGTACCAGAGGGCGCTCGTGGCTGTCGTCGGAAGAACGCCGCGCCGTGCATGCATGGCGGCGCGCGGCGAAAGTAGGCGGCGCGCACTTTGTACTTGTGCGACACCACAAATTTTATAGCAAATTCAATTATCTTCCATTTTTATTTTGAAAGTTTTTTTCCTAAAGCGAACCGTTTTCGAGATATAATCGAAAAAAAATATATACATATACCTTTCCACCCCTTCCCCGCTTTAGCTCATCCCCCAGGGGCGGGTACTTTCAGTATGTTCACCTCCTAACTATCCCTAACGAAGTCCAGAAGTCAAAAATTCACTCATATTCCATGCACTCTACACCCCTCTTTTGAGCACTCATTGACTGGACTACTTGCACATGATCGATTTCGATCTCTACTAATATGGAGACGACATGGGTATCGGATTTTAAAATTTCTTGATACTTATTGTACGTGCAGTTCAGAATTCAAATAACAATCAGCAAAGGCCCTTCGACGCAACTCTCAAAAATTGTCGCGAAAATCGACTTTGAATTTTTGCAGGTACACGTAAGTATCAGTAGTAAACCTGCTGCAGCATCTGTCGGTGTAGATCAGGTGGTAGACTTACAACCATAGGGTCGGTGGTTCGAGTCCTGCCGTAACAGATTTTTTTTTCGTTGTGTTCAAATACTTATACAGTTTTAATATCTAATGATAATTTTTACGAAAAATGGTGGTGTTATTGTATATTCGTAAGTTTCTGTACTTTATAAAAGGTTGTCAATAATGATGGTTTCAATGAAAAAAACCATGTAAAATTTTTACAGAATTGGCTTCACTATTAGTTGACGACTGTATTGATTATTCAGTTTTTAAAGAGTTACGACGCTGTTTTTTGAAAGTCATTTCCATAGTTACCAATGGCTTTCCAAGCAGCTAATCTACTCAACCATCGTTTTACGTGACGAAAAGGTGTCCAGCTCGTCTACAGACACATAAACAAAAACTGACACAACACGGGAAATGAGACATCCCAAAATGTTTTACGAGTCTATGACTTCGAAAACGAAATAAATAAATAAATAAATAAATAAAATCCGTCACTGTCGGATTCGAACCATCGACCGTATGGTTGCTGGAACTATTTTAATAATTATTGGTACTTACGTATACTTGCAAAACTTCAAAGTCGATTTTCTCGAGAGGTTTTTTTTTTTTTTTTTTTTTTTTTTTTTTTTTTTTTTTTTTTTTTTTTTTTTTTTTTCATTAAATTCGAAATGAAGCTGTAGATTTTTATAAATTGGAAAAAACTCAATCACACACTTTTCTTAATAAATAAGAAAGATAAGAATAAAATTCTGTATCATTGTCGATCAAAAGAGCAGCAATTTTCGCTCCCAAAACAATTGTGTATCGCTGTTTGCCTTTCGAGGGGATAACAGGTACATTATTTTAATATATATATATATATATATATATATATATATATATATATATATATATATATATATATATATATATATATATAGTCAGTATTTTACAACGAAGTCTTAGGCTATTTTACGGGAGGTTCAGTAATATTCTCACCTGTCAGCACCTGCCCTCTTTTCTTTTTTTCCTCTTAGAATTATGTGCAAACTGCAGAAAAACTGGGTGAATATGGAAAAGAACTATATATTTTATTTGTAGATTTTAAGAAAGCCTATGACTGAATACATCGTAAGAGCCTGTTCAGATGTTAATGGGAGTTTGGAATGGGCAGAAAAACTCTTTCTAAATGTGATAAGAATCTGTATGACCGACACACATGCTAAAGAGAAAATAGGAAATCGTGTAACTGAGGGATTTGAAATTGTGACAGGACTCAGCCAAGGAGATGGGCTGTCCCCTATTCTGTTCGATTTTGCCCTCGAGAAGGTTGTGCGCGAAACCTTCCAAAAGAATGAAGGGATTGAAATTGAGGGAAACAGATTGGCATACTTGGCCCATGCAGATGACATCTGCCTACTCTCTGACTCTGAAGAGGAGTTGAAACAAATGACCACAGTGCTAAAGGAGGCCGCTAGCAAATTTGGGCTACTCATCAATGAACCCAAGAAAGAATACTTCGTTATGACCAGGACATCTACAGTCACTGCAGTGGAAGACATGTCCTACAAGAGAGTGCGTGAATTTAAATACCTGGGGGCACTTTTCACAGACAATTCTAGTTATGAAGCAGAGATCAAAGCCAGAATTAAAGCTGGAAACCGATCCTACGACACCCTACTGCAAATGTATCGCTCCAAATGTCTATCCAGACTGTTCAAAATCCGACTGTACAAAACCCTGATCAAGCCTGTTGTGCTATATGGCTGTGAGATATGGAGTATTCGAAAACAAGACTTCCGCAAGCTCCTTGTTTTTGAGAGAAAAGTTCTTCGGAAGATCTACGGTCCAGTTTTGGATGCGGACACAGGGGACTGGAGGATCAGGCACAACCAAGAGCTTCAGCAATTATACCAACAGCCCAGCATAGCAGAAACCATAAAAGCCAAGCGTATCCAGTGGATCGGTCATGTGGCCCGCCGCGGTGGCCGAGATGACTGAGGCGCGTCAGTCACGGTCTGCACGGCTACTACGGTCGGGGGTTCGAATTCCCCCTCGGGCATGGATATTTGTGTCGTCCTTAGTATAAGGTAGTTGATAAGTAGTTTGTAAGTTTAGGGACTGATGACCCCGTAGTTAAGTCCCATAAGCTTTACAAACATTTGAACATTTTAACGGGCGCCGTGGCTCAACGCCCTCTGTAATAAAAAAGCTGAGCCAAGAACAAATCGAACAAAAACGAACAAACTTGATCAACGTCCGCAACGAACAGAACTACACATGGAGCAAAAAAAAATCCTCCCTGGGGCATGGGTGTTTGTGTTTGTCCTTAGGTTAGTTTACCTAGGTTTAAGTAGTTTGTAAGCTACGGACTGATGACCACGCAGTTTGGTCCGATAGATTTACAGACATCTGAACATGTGGCCCGGATGGAAGATGGCAGGTGGCCTCAGAAGCTCCTGGATTTCGTTCCTGCAGGAAGGAGACCCCCAGGAAGACCAAGAAAACGTTGATGGCCTCCATGAAGACAGGCAACATTGGAAACGGAAACTTGTAGCAGTGTGGTGTCAACGAAGCTTGATCATGTAGAAGATGAAGATTATGTACAAACAAGTTCATCCTGATAAATTTTGTAGACGTCAAAACCTGCTAGAGGCATGACTAAACAGTGACGTCATAGTCAGCAATCAATGAACCGACCGCATCGTTCCACATCACATGGTGCATTCACTGTCAAAAAAAGAAACATTTTCATTTTCGTCCGCTTCTAACATTGCAATTGTTTTTTGTCCCGTCCGCTTCTGAACATGACAGCGCCAGAGCAAGTGGTGAGGACGGGCAGGGCCAGCGTGCCTGTAATTACGGTCGAAAGAAGCTGGCATTCGATCGTTAAGGTAAATCGCAACAGCATCAATATTCGTGGCGTAATTTGGAGCGCCATTTCGGACGGCACGGCCGTATTAATGTTTACTGTCAAAATTTAACATCATTATGATGCCCTTTTAGGGGGCGCTGTGTAAACAAAAAGGTAGGAGAAGCAGCCGCGATTACCGGGCAGTTGAGCGGCGGTGGGACGCGCAGCCGCCATCGCAGCGGCTGTTTTTACAGTGAGGCCCGGCAGCAGGTAATGGCCGGCGGGAGACACCTCAGGTGTAGCGCCGTCGCCGAGGGGCGCAAAAAGCACCGCCTAGCTGAGCCCAGCCAGCTGGCCGAGCCCAAGACCGCGCAGAGGTCGAGCGTTGTAGAAGGCACTTACTGTATCCACAAAGTAGCTTATGTGATACAAAAGTACCAACGGAGACCTGTAAATGACATGGTAAAAAAAAAAAAAAAAAAAAAAAAAAAAAAAAAAAAAAAAAAAAAAAAAAAAGGTAAAGCGGTCAACAATCCTAAGATTGGTTTGAACACCACAGTGCTTTACTAGGCATGGTCCTGTTTGGAGGTGGTAGTATGCCGTTGCCTTCCTCCGATCCTCCGACCTTCGAACTGACTTACCCAGCCAGTTATAGGGGAACCTACAGTTTAACGTGGGTTCCGAACCACGCTGCTACTCCGCATTTTTCACATCAGCAACCCTGCCAGAGGTGAAAGAAGTGGAAAGTGACAGATAAAAATCGTAGGATCCGGCGGGGATCAAACCCGCGACCTTTTGGATTTGTAGTCTGGCACTCTACCACTGTGCTACGGAGCCGCAATGACATGGTAGGAGCAGCATTTATTGGCGACTCATGTACCACATCTACACTGCTCAAAACAATTATTGGATCAGATAAGATACCATGAAAAAAATCGCATTGATGTTATTTACGACCCACTTTAGAATTGTAGTTTTATAAGGTTTTGCAAACATTTTCGACCAAAATAATAATGTAAGTAATAAAAAAATCAATTAATAAGAGTGTTTGAAACCCTTTTAGGAAAAAAGAATTGAGGTTCAAAAAATGTTGGTAAATCTATCGGACCAAACTGCGTGGTCATCAGTCCGTAGCTTACAAACTACTTAAACCTAGGTAAACTAACCTAAGGACAAACACACACACCCATGCCCCAGGGAAGACTCGAACCTCCACGGCGAGCAACCGCGAGCTCCGCAGCGAGACGCTTTAGACCGCTCGGCTACTCCACCGCGGCAGAATTGAGGTAGTGGCGGGTTCCGAGCCACTAACCTTCAGCGTCACAGTCCAAAACATTGCCCACCACGGTACTGCTGACAGTTAGGAATCGCGTTATTTAATCTGGCCGTTGTTAACTGATGCTAATATGGCATTTGTAGAAACTAGTTTATCATTTATTGTACGAAGAACGACGCCTTTTTGTTAATTCTTCAGTGCGCTATTGCTTTGAAATGTCAACGTGTAAGTTACAATAAGAAAATCATGAAATACGCAGCGCAAGATAGCGTATACCAGAGACAGTTCTGGGCGAGGAATGTAACGTGACATCTCCGAACGGCTGTTTTCGTTAATTCAATGGAGGGTGTCAAATCTCCGTTATTTTTGCAAATATGTCTTAAACGATACGAGATATGAAAAAAACATAAGGGAGCTAAGTTGTACAGAATTTTCTCCTCTACCAATTAGGTTATTCAATTTTCGTGTCAGATGAACGGTTCGTTGGCAATTACAATTATATTACAAACGATTTTTTTTTTTTTTTTTTTTTTTTTTTTTTTTTTTTTTTTTTTTGTATTACTACCGGTTTTTTTGTCCGAAAAATTTGAAAAAGGGAGGTTCTGTTCTCTGGCGGCCTACAATCATGTCTGTAAGATTTGGTGCTGATCGGCTGAACGGTTCGTCTTAAAAGCAGGGAACACGTTACGGACAGACATACATCCCAAAATCGCCGTTATTTTTGCAAATATCTGTGAAATGCTACGAGATATGAAAAAAAAACAACATAAAAGAGCAAAGTTGTAGAGAATTTTCTCCTCTAAAAATTCGGTTATTCAATTTTCGTGTCAGATGAATAGTGAAGCTGTTATTTTCATTTAAATTTCGAGCTGTCAAAAGACGATCGCAAAGGCCCACTTTTAGTGTTACTACCGTAACCTAAAGTGGGACAATATACATATTGTAACGTACAGGATGTTAATAAATGAATATCGGGGTTTTTATGCTTTCCTGTTATTAAAATAAGCAAGATCTCGAGCAGTTGAGATCTGCAAATGTAAGTTAAAACGCTCACTGCTGCTCTAAATTAATTTATGAGTGGCCACGGTACATGCGCAACGGAAATTTATCTAACAGCTCATTCCTTAAGGGAGCAGGCAACGTTTTAACAAACACAAAATCAATGTTAAAAAATAGATGAATAGATAATCAAACATGGGTCGGGGAGCATGAAATCATAAAGCAGAGGTTTGACACTTTAAATCATAATCTATTCAGTAAAATGAACAAGCAAGTAAATGTGGGGAGACCAAATTAAGCACACACCTTGTACAAAAGTGAATTCAGTCATATAATTACTGCCCGTATTAAAATTGTTTCTGCCCTTTATGAATATGGAGGTAACACGAGAGGAAAGTTTCAAATACACAATGGGTAGCTGAAAGCACAGTCATTCTCTCACAAACACGCGCATAATGCTTGGCAGTACATTACAATGCTGGAACACATGAAAGCAGTGGTGAAACGAAGTGTTGGTGGCATCTTGATGAGATGGCAGTTGTCTTGATCACAAATTTAAGTATACTGTGCACTAAATGAACTCATGCGTGGGGAGGCAGCTACTCACTGTTCTTAAGTACCTCATGGTGTGCAAGCATGCTGAATTTCATAGCATTATACAAACAGAAATTAATTTAGAATAACCGAGTAAAGCACATCTGAGAATTCAAAATAGTCAAATGTTTGTACAGCTTATGGGACTTAACTATGGGGTCATCAGTCCTTAAACTTACAAACTACTTATGAACTACTTACGAACTAGGACGGCACAACTATCCATGCCCGAGGGGGGATTCGAACCCCCGACCGCAGTGGCCGTGCAGACCGTGACTGGAGCGCCTCAGTCTCCTCGGCCACCGCCGCCGGCTGTGAGAATTCGTATAGAAGAAAACCATTATTAACAAAAGCATGGAGGAAAGCCGAAGTAACGACCATTATGAAAGTAAGTGGTGCAATCGGTTATACAAGATAGGAAAGATGGAATCAAATGAGAAAATTTGAGAAATATTTAGCATCCTCCCAGATACAGAAATGACACAAAAACGTTAGTTAAAAACATAAAGGAAATTCCAACATACTAGGTTTACATAAAGGCTGAGGCCACACAAGTGTATTCTAACTTGAGCAAAACTGGACTCACGATCATCACTGGAATGAAAATTAAAATAATAAATTTACACGGAATTTACTCAAGTTCTGTATATTAAGAAACACTTTGCCCTGCATAGCAAAAGAATTACTCAAGAAAACTATCACTGAAAACTGCCTTGAAGACTGCCTTATCACAAAGAAAGCAAAGTCCTAACAGCATGCCTTCCCCTCAGCATGATTCGGCAGAGTACTTACTTCCACAGTCGTCAGAGCCAGAATGAAGAGTGAAGACTGAAGCTTTAAGGTCACGGAAAAAATTTCCCCTGCCATACACCGGAAGTAGAGCGCGCTAAAAGCGACGCAGAGTGCGTTCAGAGACTCCTGTCTACCAACCCTTGGTATCTGGCCAAGACAATTCCCTCTACAACCGCTCCCAGAGAGGTCTCCTGTCATCCCTTTCGCCCAAGATTAGGTTGGTATGACACTCAAAACACGGCCATCTCGCCATCTTGCCAAGTAAGCTTGTCTCTGACCATCCAGCAGACGCCAGCGCAAACGAGGCCATGCGTTCTTAACTACAGCTAAACGAGGCCTAAAGCGCGTGGCGGCGACTGTAAGACAATATTAAGAGCAACCTTCCACATTCACATGAACACACAAGTTCAATCACACGGCTGGAAACAAATGTAAATATGGGGCAAACATATATAAACATTGGGCATTGATCATTAATAAAAGGAATAAAATAATTAACATACAGATAGATAACATTAAAGGTACAATGAATAAATCAAAATGGAACACGATCACACATTTAGTGGACGTGTTTCACATAGTTATCATAAAGGGTGTTTCAAAAGGGACTTTACAACTTCAAAAATTAATATATATTTATTAAAAATAGGACAGAGATGGTTTTAGTGTTGTTTCAAAGGAAAACATATCAACTATTGACTCACGTAGTTCGCCAGTGCAGAATCGCGCCGCAACAAGCGCTAGCGGCAGTTACGTTAAAGATGGCTGCCTTCACTGGACCCGAGCGTGCTAGCTGGGTGTTTTGGTTTGAAGAATCAAAGACGGTGACAACAGTTTAGCGTAAATTTCGTACGAAGTATGTTTAATTTATGACTGGCATAAATGTTTTGTGAAACCGGGGTGCTCAGTAAGACATACGAAAGAACCAGATGGTACAAGCAAGTAAGACAGAGTTTTGCCAACAGCTCTATGAAATCGACCCGGCGTACATCTCGTGAACTGCAAGTCCCACGTACAATAGCTTGACGTGTGGTGAGAAAACGTTTGCATTTGAAACCGTACAAATTGTCGCTTTTACAAGCAATTAAAGACACTGATAAGTTTGCTTGGAAGAACTTCTGTGTGATATGTTAGACCGAGTGGATGATGATGAACATTTCTTGGACAACATAATCTTTTCTGATGAGTCAACTTTTTACTTAAGTGGCAAGGTTAACAAACATAACTGTAGGATTTAGGGCAGTGAAAATCCACATAAAACATTGCAATATGCTCCTAATAGCCTAAGTTGAACGTTTTTTGTGCATTAAGCATAAGAAAATGTACGACCCCTTCTTTTTCCAAGAACGAACCAACAACAGGATAGTGTACCTGGATATGGTGCAACAATTTTTCGTACCACTGATCCATGACGACGGAGAACGAAATGTTTACTTCATGCAAGACGGCGCACCTCCACACTATCAGACTGACCGTTTTCCAGGTAAATGGATTGGCCATGCTGTGCCAATTGCATGGCCTGCCCGTTCCCCAGACCTGACACCGCTAGACTTTTTCTTCTGGGGCTTCATCAAAGATATGGTGTATGTACCTCCCTTGCCATCCACTCTACCAGAACTTAGAGCAAGAATCTACACCGCCACTGAGCAAGTTACATCTGCAATGCCGATGCGAGTTTGGGAAGGCATCAGGATAACCAACGGAAGCCACATCGAACACTCTTAATTTAAGGTAAAAACTTGATGTGTTTTCCTTTGAAACAACACTAAAACCATATCTGTACCTCTTTTTAATAAATTGATATAAATATTCTAAGTTGTAAAGTCCCTTTTGAAACACCCTGTATTAAACTTACAGTTATAAATGATATGTCAAATGAAAGAGCAACTCAGTTGTGTTTGGCACCTGTGCGCATACGCAGCGCGCAATGTTTCCGCGGCAATCCGCTAGACAGCGGTAGTAGCAAAGATGGCGACTAGTGAACGGAAAGCGTTTTGTGTTTTGCAGTTTGCAAAGATCGAATCTGTTGTTAATATACAACGTGAGTTCCGGCTATAAGTTCGGTTGTGATCCTCCAAGTGATAATAACATTTGTTGATGACATCATTAGTTACAAGACACCGGCTGGCTTTGTAAAGGGAAGAGCATGGGACGACCAAGAATTAGTGAAGAGACTGTTGAGCGAGTGAGAGAGTTGCTCACTCGTAGCCCAAAGAAATCAGTCCAGAAGGCTAGTCCTGTGTCGAATTTTTGGGGAGTTTTAAGAAAATGTGTACAACCATGTCCTTACAATTTACAGTTATTACAGGCTCTAAAGCCGACAGACCACAGATTACGTGCCAACTTTGCAAATGACATCTTGTTTCATGACTGTGATAACCTAAAGCCAAGTGATTTTTTCCATTGCGGCTTCGTCAAGGATCGCGTGTACGCCTCCGCTACCAACTGACCTCCCTGAATTAAGAAACTGAATTGAAGCAGCTGTTGCTACAATCACCGAAGACACACTTATCGACGTTAGGGAAGAACTCGGCTGTAGAGTTGATGTGTGCTGTGTGAAAAAAATGGTGCTCACAATGAACATTTATAACATTTTTTGTAAAACTGTTTGAGTTGCTCTTTAATTTGACATACCATTTATAATTGTAAGTTTAATATAATAAATATTATGAAGCATTAAAACCCAGATATTCATTTATAAACACCCAATATTTTATTCACTTATTGGTTACAATTCTAATTTGTATTTGATACAGTTCGATATTTTGCTGTCTAAACTCTTTACTTCTGGTTTTCGTGGCGTTTACTTAGAGCAAGGCACCACAGGGCTACCATAAAAGTGAAAGAGTCATACTCGTTGCCCTCTAATATGGAGCGTGACCACCTCGCATGGACTGTGTAGTTGCCGCGTCCGAGCCAACGAGCTTAAATTTCATAGAGTGGCTAACACACGACTTACAGCGCTCTTTGCGGCAACCTGTGTAAACTCGGCCGCCATATTTTAGGTGGTCAGTACACTTGACAGGAGTCTGTCTATCCTATGTTGTTGTTGAGCTTGAAACGTTGTATTTGGTGTATACTGTATTCAGTGTCTATTGCCTGTACAATTTTTGCTGCTGAAATATGTCTACAGTGTGTTCAACATTTAAATGCACAAATCAAAGTAATAAAACGACAAGTACGTTAGCAAGAACACCAGCTCAGTCTGTCTATACTCAGACAAAAATTTTTACTAATGGCACTTAGCTGCCCCAAGTATGAAGTTTCAGATGACCTATCCTGCAGTTCCCTTGAAGTACACACAGTAAAAAAAATGCTCAGTTTTCTGCCTAGTGTTGATGTGTTTTTGAGATATTTCTTCTTCTGTTTCTGCTGTGGTTGATGAAACCACACTTTTGAGTGCCTACACCTTTTTTAAAAATATTTTTGTTTATTGTTGACAATAACTGATCGAGCATGGCTGACATGTATCCAAAGCAATAGTAACAGCCAGAATTTTTCACTTATATATGTCTATTTTACAAAAAAAAATGTATTTATTTCAGCGTGGCAACAACGGAAGTTATTTATGATACGTTATTTCGGTGCGGAATGCTTTTGTGGCAGCTGAGCCAGGCGCATTTTTTATTACAGTATTCTGTTGCAACTTTCGTCTTTGTACTCAAATTTCACGTACCAAACGTTACTTGTTATAGCATGACAACTAGCAAAGTTATTAACGACACCATATTTCGACGTGGAATGCTTTTGTGGCAGATGTGGTAGGCGAATTTTTGACTGCTGTATTTTGTTGTCACTTTAGTTTTTGTACTCAAATTTCGTCCGCCAAAGTTCACAGCCAAACCATTGGACATCAATTCTACAAGTTTGTAGACTTATTTCGTTTAGTAATCACAAGATAAATGTATAATAGACTTTATAAAAGCGGTTGTTACAACACATTAAAAACAGATGCAAATCCGTGTCATGATTGTTCGTCGTAACAATTACTGTCCACTGTTATGTTTTGCGGCTCGGTTAACCCATGTATTTGCATTAAAATCAACACAGTGGCTCTTTCGTTGTTATTGTAAACCTCAGCTATCTGTTATACTTCGAACAGGAACTGTATTACTGACAGTTTCGTGATATTATCGCATTTTTAGAGAATATACTACCTCTCGTCAATTCGCAGTTTCGATAAAATCTGACGGAATTTGATCAATGGTTAATCTTTATTTAAAACGCGGAACTGTAAATAGGTAAAATTCTCGAGTGGATGTGGCGCACCAGCTGTCAACCGAAACCCCAACTAACATGGCGGACGCCACTTCAATTTGCCTCAAATATGGCGGACCTATCGCCACTCTATGAAATTCTAGCTCGTTGGGCCGAGCGCATTGAGGCGCTATGCTATGATGCGCGAGGCCGTTTCCCGTCGGGGGTTCGAATCCCCCCCTAGGGCATGGATGTTTGTGCCGTCTTTAGTATAAGTTAATTCATAAGTAGTTTGTAATTTTAGGGACTGATGACCCTGCAGTAGTTAAGTCCCATAAGTTTTACAAACATTTGAAATTGGAAAAAAAATTAATTTTATTTATATTATTTTTTATATATAGTACAGTTGCACACCTGGGTGCCATTGGACTGTATGAGGTTATCAATCGGCTCTTGAAGGATATTTAGCAATTCTTCCACGAGTACAATATCCAACTCTGCAACCGTTATGGGGTGTGCTGGTCTCGCTGCATTGCGTCTTCCAAGTACATCCCAGACATGCTCAATCTGGTTTTTAAGTCTGGTGAACACTATTCCTTCAATTCCCTCACCTTCAAGCATGATGTTCACCACTATAGCTATGTGCAGACGAACGTTATCACCCAGCTGAAGGAACCCATTTCCTGTGGCACCGGCGTAGGGCACAGAAAAAAGATCTAAGGATCTCGTCTGTATAAGCCATTCTGAACCAATACTGATTCCTGGCTACACAAGTCGTCCACCATCATGTTATGGTGATGACATTGTTAGTTCCTTTTTGTCCTGTTTTCCCCACAGTTGCTGTATTATATTATTATAGTGTAAATATTTAGGTTATCCGTCTATGCAACTGAATTATTAAATATTTTATTGCTATATGCATTTCGCCTTTATTTGGAAGGCATCATCAGTGGCCTGTAATACATACATGATTATGTTTTAGAATATTCCATATTTACGTTTCTTAGTATTTTAAGGTTATAAACAGTTCTGGTGAGTTATTTAAGTATAGTTAATGATATTTGGATGTTGTTACTTACAATATTTCGTGGATATTACTTTACATCTAGTGCTCATTGGTAGCTTCCGGCTGTTCTGCTTCACTTATGTTAATTCTGCGTTGTTTGTTACTCCAGCACTTCACAGATATCACCACTAGGCACATGCCATTTAGTTTGTGCTGTGTTTTTGTTTTGGTTTTGCCAACTGTTGAGTATATGTTTGTCCTAGCTTTGCTTTATGTCAGAGTGTGTTGCGTTTTCGATGTGATTGCATAGAAAACTGCACCAGATACTGATGTATCAATTAATTTATTTAATGACTCCTGATGTGAAGAGATAGAGAGAGTAAGAGAGATAGAAACCGAGTTAGAGAGGGAGAGGGAGATAGAGACAGACAGAGACAGGGATGGTGGGAAAGGGGGAGAGAGAAGTGTTTGCTCTGTTTTTTTTTTTTTTTTTTTTTTTTTTTTTTTTTTTTTTTTTTTTTTCACGTTATCGCGCTCTCTGCAACAGGTAAAAGCATTCCAAGAAAGTTACTTATGAAACGTTCTTAGGTGAAACTGACCCGTGACAGTGTGTGAAACGTAGCAGAGGAATCGGACGGCTTGGCTACCTTCTCCACCTTCGTGCTGAGACAGGTTCCGGCTCGACTGCGACGTTTGCAGCAATTGCAGCTTCCCACGCTGTTGTCCGCTGTCCTGGGGCAGCCGACATATTGTTAGGAGATTGGAGTCGTGAGTGGGGCTTGGGAAGCGTGCTCGCAGAGTTCGCACCGTGAGGGCTTCGTCCAGAGGCACAGGTTCCAGTCACGGTCAGATTCACGCCTTCATTTCGCGAGTCACGCTGGTATCAACTAACTGCACTTTGAACCAAGTACTCATTACGTAGCCTCAGAATCATATTCATTACATAACAATCAGTCTTGTATTAAACTGAGTCATATAGCGTAAGTCATATGTCGGACGAATCCCTAGAATGTGTTTCATTCTTTCCGCCAGGGAGTATGTTGTCTGCTTCCTTAAACTGTGTAAGGGGAATGCTGCGACCATTTAAAAAGAAAACGAGCGATATCCTGCCCCGACCTTTTCCTATTCTGAACTAGTGCTTCGTCCCTGGTGACATCGTCTACAACGCGATGTTATTTTTATCTTGAGGTGGTGTTTCTATGTGAAAACGCAACATTTTTCTCTATGTTTCGTTCAATAGTAAAAAGATAAAGAGTGCTCATAGCGTCACTGCGTGAATTTCCGGACATAGTTTCTTTATCAAAATATTATACACTTACTTCGCTGTACAAGTCGTCAGAGTTTGCAAGGAGAATTTCCGAACACACTGTACGCTGTGAAAATTATTTATTCTGTAACTGAGCACACACTAAAAATGAGCGCTACCGTCTGCTAGCTATGAACAGTTCATCCCACACGCTCGCATTTTGTTGATTAGATAATAGTGTGGAACTGTATCTAACGCCTTACGAAAGTAAATGAACCCAGCATAAATCTGTATTTGTTAAATACTCAGCATTATCTAAATTCAGATATTTTAAAATCTAAGTAGTCATAATTGTACGGCAGGCGAGGATATTCCCGGTTTGTCCTTCGCGGCAAAGATGAGTTCCTTGACGGTCCAGGTGTTCATCAACCGAGATGGGGCAATGTCATGCAACTAAACAGCAGTTATACGTAATCGCTAGGTTAGTTCCCTGAAGTGAGAAGGTAAACGGGTTGTTTCATCCAGAGAAGTTATTTTCGAGATGGAGCAGGGACTGGTACGGTAAACGTGAATGTCCTACCGTCTTTCAGCCACGTCCAGTTGCATCTAGCTCGGACCTGTATGACGTTAAAATAAAACGACGTAGTTATATGAAAAGTGGTTAGTTGATGTCAGGCGTTTTGCCTGTGTGGTGTTGCTCGATTGTCAGCGAGTCCGCTTTTTAGTGTAACTGTAATTCTGTCTACGATCTTTGCATAGTTCATACGCATTCGTAGGACAAAGACTGATTTTACGAGCTCAAAACAAATCTTTTTAGATGACGGTGGAACTGATGATGTCATCACTGTGAACTGTAGCAGGATAACACTTGAAAGAGTAGCTTTTACTGTACCTTCGTCTATCATGCATTTGCAAGATAAACCAGAAGGAGTTCTTTTTGCGGGATCTCTAATCTACATATACCTGAAACAGACTAAATCATTATTAGCGTTTTATAGCGATCCCCTGTACATTTCTTAATATACATAACCACTTCTCGTAATCGTATCTCTGATGTTCTCATTATATATGTCACTGCACGGAATAACGTAAAATGTTCTTCTTATGTAGGAAATAAACATCGGAACATACCATATGTTGAAAAGAACCTCGTGATGTAATGCTTCATGTAAGAAAGCAAAACTTACTTGCTGAACACGTCCAAATTCTGTAACGTCCCATGATTTATATAAACAATTTCATTGTGTTATGCCATTGATGGTGTTGGCGATATACTTTGTTTTAATTAAGTTTTCAATGTACTGACAGTAGTATGAGATACAGATATGATTGTGGCAAAATAACCTGCCGAAAGGAATTAGCGGTCGTGGTCGTTGTTTAGTGTAATGGACAGATTTCTTCCACTGTCCAGAAGGTGAAGAACGGCTCATTGGTCTTAAGGTATGCAATTTAGAGCCCACATTTATTCTCGCGAACAATAATGGACCGAACAGGAAAAGAAGGCTTGACGTCACATAGCGAGATGTTGCATGCAGGGCATGGATGCAGATGTATGAGAGTGACAGGTGCCTCTTTTTTATAAATGAAACGAATTTTCTATGTGGATCTGCGATCTTCATTTTTGGTTAGTATGAATAAAACTGTATAGATCGCTATAATTGTTTCGTTTCGGCATGTGCAATTATCACATCTGTAATTAAGATGAAAGGAACATGAAAGTGTTGGTTATATAATATACAGAGCAGAAGAAAATTTCAAAAATATAGATTAAAAAAAATAACGAGTTTTTAAGGCGTTAACTAAATTCTTGTTTTAAAAAAATACTGTAGCCGACAGATGGTGCTATTTTGAGACATTACCAACTGGTTTTTACATTTATTATTCTGCTTTTTCTACCATTTGGATTTATAAAAGCACAGAGAATTTAAAATTTAAAATGGTGCACAGCCGAATAATTTTTAAACTAGTGTTACATTCTTTAAAATTACACGCTTCTTTGATTATCTTTTCAAGCGGGAAGCACAATAAACTCCAAAAATATGTTTTAACACTGTATTACACTAGTACAGAAATATTTGGCTGTAGAAAAAGTACAATAATAAATATAGAAATTATATTGTTAAACCGCGTTGCTGATTTTCATATGGTTTTTATTATATGGATATGGATCCATTTCTGCTAAAGTGCCATCTTCAGACCATCAGTGAAATATACATATAATTTTTTTACATAAAATTCACCGTTTTACTCTTATATGGATAGTTTTTTAGTGATAGGCCTAATTTCGATACATAATATTTAGTACTTACGTCCATATCACATAAGTGGGCAATGTCACGCTGTCAAATAACAAGAAGGTGACCTGTAGTTTCACTCTTATGTTTCGTAATATTTTAATTTTACGTTTTGCCAAGAGATTTGACAGCATGATGCAGCTGACAGTTGGCCAAAGATGTCATATGGTTACAGTTGCTACGGCATGTTTGTTATTTTCGGTTGTATGTATGATCATTGCAGTAGATGCGTCTGTATTGTATCTGTGATAGCTGGGTGGTATGTTAAACCATTATCTGTGGTAAACGCAATGTTATCACAGTTGGTCCAAGATTCTGTATGGTTACAGTTGCTATGGTATATTTCGTAATGATTTTGAAATGTATGAATAATCTTCGTGGTCGATATGTCTGTAAGGTATGTCTGTGGTCTGCGTATTGTTGTCATTGATCTCTATACTACCTGGATGTTGAAATTCAGCTGTTTCAACGTATGATCCATAGATGTTCATATTTCGTTTCTTTCGCATGGCTGCTACGAAATGTTACTATGACGAAGAAAGAAAATACTTCTGGATCCAGTTTATATTACAGCCTGTGAGATCGCATATTGACGTAAAGTTCAAAGCAAGAAGTACGGAAGCAATTCTTTATCACGTACAGATATATGGAATACATTTGCCAAATTAAAAAATGGCAAACAAGGTCAGTACATGTCAGTACATGTCAGTACAGGAAAAGATATGAGTGTGCAGGCGCTGTAGCTTTATGCTAAGAGACCAGAGTTATACATTCAGATCATGTAGAGAATCACTGGTGGTTTTATTTATTCGTTATCTTTGGTCAGAAAATGAATAAAGGTAACTAAAATTTTTATTTTAGAAATCAGGCTATTGTGTTGTAGGTACAGGTTTTAGGTACAGGTTTTATTACTGGCAATGAAATTCCGGAAGTTCAGATGTTTTTAGGTAGTGAACATTTCTGTTACGTTGTAAAAAACGTGTTATCTTAAAGTTTCTTTGGAGCTCGATATTGTACAACGAACACTTCTATTTTCCTTTCATCTTAATTACGGATCTGATGATGGCAGATGCCGAAACGACATTGTAAGTAAAGAAAATTTTAGCGATGTAGACGGTTTTATTCGTACTGACAAAATAACCTTCGCTACACGCCGTAAGGTGCCTTTTCGAGTGCACGTATACCTTGGTCAAAACAGAGGATATGTTGAGATATCTAGGTTCTGAATTAATGTCACTGGAAGAATGAACTAAAATGGTTTGACGTCTTTCTGTAGGTTCTACGGAGTGGAGACAACAACATTTTGGCAACATCTGGCATGCATTTCATGTGAGTTGCAGAGTATTTATGTAAGAAGTTGGAACAGAGATAGTGGTAATAACAGAAAGCTGCTACAGAGGCGGTTGCTTTTGACTTTGATTTGCTCTATCAAACGAATTACACAAGCAGTTGGGTACAGATAGTGTAGCGAGCAGTTGGTGCAACGCAACAACGTGACTTACCCGAAGCTATGGCATGGAGAGTCATAAAAAGGTAGGAAGCGGAACAGACACAGAAGGAGTGTCTCAAAGCGTAATTTTCAGGATCTGGACGCGATTTCAGATATCAGGAACCGTTAAATGAAGACAAGGCCAAGGTCGTCCACGGGTAGCAAGAGATGACTGTTATCTCCGGTTAACAGCCCGTCGAGACAGGAAGCTGAATGCAACTCAGCTGCAAGTTACCATACCGCATTTTATATTTAAATTCAATTTCAGCTGTAGTAAAGTACTTGGTGAGTCAAATATCGAGCTATCTGTGATAAATTGTATATTATCCACGTGGATAATAATAAATATTAGAAGTCTTTTGATGATTAATGATTATTACTGGTTTCAGAAAAAAATATCTTTCACTTATTCATATCATAAATGATTAAAGTTCCATAAAAATACAAACAAAAAAAACACTTCAACACACACGTTTCGGTGTCTGATGTGTAGGCCTATAGTGTTTCGTGGTAACATGTTTTGGGTATAAAACTTTTCACATTATTTACTATTAAGGAATTATCACACAAGTACCAAAGATCACACGAAAAGGAGGCAATAAGATAAGGGCTACGCCACAATTCTATAGCTTTAAATAGTGTCAAGATCTACATCAACATAAATACTTTCCAAGCCACATTGAAGTGCTTGGCTGAGGGTACTTCAAACCGCTTTATGTTTGTAAATCTATCGGACCACCGTAGTCATCAGTCTGCAGATTACAAACTACTTAAACTAAGGTAAACTAACCTAAGGACAACACACACACACACACATATATATATATATATATATATATATATATATATATATATATATATATCCCAGGGAGGACTCGAACCTCCAACGGCGAGCAACCACGTACTCCGCAGCGCTCGGCTACTCCACCGCGGCTGGAAACTTTCCTCATGTCAGCACGTTGTAGGTGTCGCCACCGGCGCCAACCTTGTGTGAATGTTCTGAAAAGCTAATAATTTGCATATCACAGCATGTTCTTCCTGTCGGTTAAATTTCGCGTCTGTAGCACGTAATCTTCGTATTGTAGCAATTTTAATGGCCAGGGGTGTATTTCTGTCTTAACTTTTCTTTTTTTATAAATCTTTCTTATTTCGGTTTATTTTAGCAATGCTGAGCACTTGATAAAACATATTACGTCTAAACTAGTTGTGCAATATATGAGAGACCATTAAATCATTTTGGCCCACTTTAGGTTACGGTAGTAACACAAAAAGTGGGCCTTTACGTTCGTCTTTTGACAGCTCGAAATTTAAATGTAAATAACGGCTTAACCATCCATTTGCCACAAAAATTGAATAACCGAATTTTTAGAGGAGAAAATTCTCTGCTACTTATGTTTTTTCATATCTCGTATCGTTTGAGACATATTTGCAAAAATAACGGAGATTTGACACCCTCCATTGAATTAACGAAAACCAGCCGTTCGGAAATGTCACGTTACATTCCTCGCCCAGAACCAACACCGTCTGTGCGATGTGACGTGGCACGTGGATCTTCTCTTCAGACGGTGTTATTTGACCTGTCTTTTGTTTTGTCTCTTGATTGGTTCGTCGGTTTGAACGGGTACTTTGTGAACGTTGGTTTGTTTTGGCCTATTTTGATCGTTTCAGATAACTCAGTTCTCTCGTTATAGATGGTGTCGAGCTACCATGCCGGCTGATCGAGCGCGCTGAGCAACCGCGCCCTAGCAAGTTCCGACCCACCGTGTAAGATGTTCGTACATCACAGACTAATTCCTCGCCTATTACGGCGAACAGCTGCGGGAGTAATCCGTGATTCTCTAACTATCGATGGCAGGCTATAGTCATACGTCCGAACACCAAATGTACGCTACGTTCGTTCCAGCGTATAGTCATTCGTAACCAGTACAGGCAAAGAAAATAAACTTAGAACTAAATGTTTGTATTGTTCAAATGTTTGTATAGCTTATGGGCCTTAACTACGGGGTCATCAGTCCCTAAACTTACAAACTACTTATGAACTAGCTAATACTAAGGACGGAACAAATATTCGTGCCCGAGGGGGGATTCGAACCCCCGACCGTAGTGACCGTGTAAACCGTGACTGGAGCGCCTCGGCCACCGCGGCCGGCAAACTCTGAAGTACCAAGGCAAGACAAGTTATAATATTTTAACGGAAAAATATAATAAAAATGTGGGAGAGATATTAAAATGATAGTTCAAAGAGGTAAAATTCAAAAAAGAGTATGTTTGTCAAAGCTAAACTCAAACATCATATAATTTTGGCTGTTTGTTAAAATAAGGTCAGAAAGAATATTACGCACAGTAGTAGAGTCGCAATCTTATCACCATAATTTTTTATTATTTAGATTATTAATTTGGTCCAAAATATTTGCAAAACTTAAGGTAAGGTAAAGCAGTCAACAATCCGAAGATTAGTTTGAACACCACAGTGCTTTACTAGGCATGGTCCTGTTTGGAGTTGGTATGCCGTTGCCTTCCTCCGACCTTCGAACTGACTTACCCAGCCAGTTATAGGAGGACCTACAGTTTAACGTGGGTTCCGAACCACGGTGCTACTCGGTATTTTTCACATGAGTAATACTGTCAGAGGTGAAAGAAGTGGAAAGTGACAGATAAAAATCATAAGACCTGGCGGAGATCGAACCCGCGGCCTTTGGATTTGTAGTCTGGCTACTCTACCACTGTGCAACCGAGGCGCACAAACTTATGAAACTACAAATCTAAAGTGGGCCGTAAAACACAACAGTGCGATTTTTTTAACAAGTAACTGTCCATTGGAATACATTTCATGTTTTCCCGATTACATCTACATCTACATACATACTCCGCAGTTCACCTTAAGATGCGTGGCGGAAGGTACACAGTACCACTACTAGACATTTCGTTTCCTATTCCACTCCCAAATTGAACGAGGAAAAAAAAGAATGCCTATATGCCTCCGTACGAGCCCTAATTTCTCTTATCTTTGTGATCTTTACGCGAAATGTAAGTAGGCGGCAGCAAGATCGTACTACACTCAGCTTCAAATTCCGGCCCTCTAAATTTACTTTACGAAATTCATGAAAAGAACGTCGTCTTTCTTCCAGCGATCCCTAATTGAGTTGCCGGAGCATTTCCGTGACACTCGCGCATTGGTCGAACCTACGGGTAACAAATCTAGCTGCTCGCCTCTGAACCGCATCTATGTATTCCTTCAAACCGATCTGCTGCTGTTCCCAAACACTTGAGCAATACTCAAGACGTGGTCGTACAAGCGTTTTATACGCGGTCTCCTTTACAGGTGAAGTACATCTTCCCAAAATTCTGCCAATAAACCAAAGTAGGTTGTCCGCCTTACTCACAACTGTCCTTACATGCTCGTTCCATTTCATATCGCTCTGCAATGTTACGCCTAGATATTTGAACAACGCGACAGCATCAAGACGCTCACTACTAATGCTGTATTAGAACATTATGGGATTGTTTTTTCTACTCATGCGCATCACCTTACATTTTTCTACATTGAGAGCTAGCTGCCATTCTTCACACCAACTAGAAATTTTGTCTAAGTCATCCTGTATGCTATTACAGTCAGTTACAGACGACACCCTCCCATACACCACAGCATCATCAGCAAACAGCCGCATATTACAACTTACTCTGTCCATCAGATCATTTATATAGATAGAAAATAATAGCGGTCCTATCACACTCCTCTGGGGCAAGCCTGACGATTCATTCGTCTCTGATGAACACTCGCCGTCGAGAACAACGTACTGCGTTCTATTACTTAGGAAGTCTTCCAGCCAGTCACAAATCTGTGAACCTATTCCGTAAACGCGTATCTTCGTTAGCAGCCTGCAGTGTGGCACCGCGTCGAATGCCTTTTTGAAGTCGAGAAAACCACAATCCGCCTGTTGCCCTTCATCCATGGCTCGCAAGATGTCATGTGAGAAAAGGGCAAGCTGAGTTTCACATGAACGATATTTCTTAAACCCGTGCTGATTCATGGAAAGAAGCTTTTCCGTTTCAAGGAAATTTACTATATTCGAACTGAGAATATGCTCCAAAATTCTACATGAAACTGATGTCAACGATATTGGCCTGTAATTGTATGGGTCAGTTCTCTTTCCTTTCTTATACACGGGAGTCACCTGCGCTTTTTTCCAATCACTAGGAAGTAAACAGTTTAACCAGTAGCACTCCTCACTGTCAGATTACAATAGCTGTCACTAGTGCCGGGATGAGGCAGTCAGAGCCTATGTTAATTCGGCAGCGGGCTGCTGGCTGCTGTCGTCGCGGCACATCTCGTACCACCGCACCGCACAGGGAGGATGCGGCGCCTCCGGGAAGTGGCCGGCCCCTTGGGCAACTGCGGATGGGCGGCGCTGGCCGAGATTCCTGCCGCGGGGGCAATCAGCGCTCAAGTGCTGCGGTGCGACCGCTTTCTGTTAAGTGGGCTCTTGCTAGGGTGATGCACCAGAGGAAGCAACTAGAGTACATCTACATCTACATAGACACTCCGCAAATCACATTTAAGTGCCTGGCAGAGGGTTCATTAACCACTTTCATAACTTTTCTCTACCGATCCATTCTCTAATAGCGCGCGGGAAGAAAGAACACCTAAATCGTTCCGTTTTCGATCTGATTTCTCTTATTTTATTGGGATGGTCATGTCTCCCTAAGTAGGTGGGTGCTAGCAAAATATTTTCACATTCAGAACTAAATGTCAGTGATTGAAACTTCGCAAACTGATCACGCCGCAATGTATAACGTCTTTCTTTTAATGATTTCCACCCCAATTCTTGCAACATTTTCGTGACGCTTTCCCCCCATAACGTGATAAAACAAAACGAGCTGCCCTTCTCTGAATCTCCTCAATGTCTTCCGTCAGTCCCACCTGGTGAGGGTCCCACAAGGGGCAACAGTACTCCATGAGAGGACGCACAAGTGTGATGTAGGCAGTCTCTTTGGTGGAGCTGGTGCATCTTCGAAGCGTTCTGTCGATGAATCGTAACCTTTGGTTCAGGTCAAATGTTTGTAATACTAAGAGACCAAACTGCCGAGGTCATCCGTCCCCAGGCTTACAAACTACTGTAATACCAATTTCATGTGGCCCATTGGCCTGGTGCAAGTCTTTCGATTGGATGCCTCTTCGGCGACTTGCGTGTCTCTACCCTACCCCAGTTATCTAACCGGGGAAAGGGGACCTACAGCATAACGTGGAATCCGAACCACGCGTCGTTTCTGGCGACTCCTCACATCGTTGAGTGGTGAAGGATGGGCTAAAGTGCACACTGAAAAAAAATCCGAGGTCCGACCGGGTTTCGAACCCGCGACCCTTCGGTTTCCAGTCGAGCGCTTTACACCAATCCTTTTTTTTTTTTTTTTCTTTTTTTTTTTTTTTGTTTTTTTTTTTTTTTTTTTGCACTATGAGTTGTCTGTTCGTTGTGGACGCTGATCATGTTTGTTCGTTTTTGTTCACTGTGTTCTTGGCTCAGCTTTTTTATTGCAGAGGACGTTGAGTCCTCTGACCGGGCGCGCTTAGCCACAGTGCCCTGCGTCCCCACAGGCCTGACAGAAACAACTTAAACTATACAAACAGCCATGCCCGAGAGCGGACTCGAATCTCCGACGGGAGCGGGCGCGCGGCCATTCCCACCAATCCTAGCGACGATTTCAGATCGCCAAAGAGGTCCGGTCATGACACCTGTATGGACCGGGTACAAAATTGGTCTAGAATGCCAGGGGAATGCCAGTATGGTACCAACGGATTTTAATGGGTCGCAGGTATGTTGTGAGGGAATTCCTCCAGACTATCAATCTAAAAGGATTTATTCCAATGGGCCTTGATTAATAAGAAAATCGAGATCAAATTCGCAGAAAATTACCACGCGTAACGTGTCTACTTATACATGGCGGTAACCTCTTAGCGAGACAGCGTGCTGTAATCGGCAAGGTGCTAGGTTGCCGTGCAGGAGACGAGGGTTCGGTACCTAACAGCAAAACAATTTTTAAAATTTGTAATTGCTACTTTTTATATTTCAAATAAAAAATTAAAAAATAATTAAGCAAAGAAAAAGATATAAAGAAAGAAAAAGAAAAATAATGAGAAGTCAAAGGATTAATAAAATAACCAAGAAAATAAAAAAATCTTCCCCTTCTCGTCATTTATTTTTCACTTTTCTTTCTTCTTTTATTGTGCATAATTATATGCCTTTCTCGGTTGCACAGTGGTAGAGTGTCAGACTACAAAGGTCGCGGGTTCGATCCCCGCCAGGTCCTAGGATTTTTATCTGTCACTTTACACTTCTTTCACCTCGCGGCACCCCCTTGCCCTAAGTCAAAATATGTAGTACCGAGATCAGATGGGATATTTACCGCCGATCAGAAATGACAAACCATTTTCCTGGTTGGCCACTACATTGATATCTTCAAAAAAATCTGTTACATTCAGCTAATTTGGCATATGATTATGTTCAAAATGTTCAAATGTTTGTTAAGCTTATGGGACTTAACTACGTGGTCATCAGTCACTAAACTTACAAACTACCTTATACTAAGGACGGCGCAGATATCCATTCCCGAGGGGGGATTCGAACCCCCGACCATAGTGGCCGTGCAGACTGTGACTGAAGCGCCTCAGTCCCCTCGGCCACCGCGGCCGGCATATGATTATGCATAGCTGATATTACGATGACTGGTGCATTGAGGATGATCATTATGTGATAGAAATCGATCTGCAAAACATTAATAAAAAACGACCAATGCTGCATACTATAGTTATTATATTCAATGACAAAAATATTCCGCATACTTGCACTCCAATTTCTTCTCCAAGATGCTTTTCGCGAACTGAGTACGCAACCGTTAAACCGCAAAACGTTGTAGCGCGTAGGAATCCAGTGATTTGCTTGGGCGACGTGAACGGTGAGAAACGGGACAATCACTACGGTGCTCGCCGTAAAGATAAAACACCTCACAGGCAACATCTCTGTAAGTTGGATTTCACATATTAGTTATCGCCGTACGGTGGAGGGAACCACGTTGTTTCTTCCCTTTCCTATCTACGAATGTTGTACGGGAAGAAAGACTCTTACGACACCTCAGCTTTTATTGTCAAGCTAGCACATTCATTAAAAATAGAAATACCTCAGATTAAAGTTCATGTTTCATTAAATTCCTGCAGGATGGGTGTTTTTTTGGAACAGAAACTTCTTTAGTATATTGCAGATAGTCGTAATAGCGAAAATTGCAACTAGTAAAAACTTGAAACTAGTAGGCAGCTGAAATAATTTGATATTTTTTCGTCTAATTAGTGGCCACCATTTTTAATAGCGAAACTGTGTATTGTTTCTACTGTACCACTTTAGCGTACTTCTCTTTCCATTCTTTGCATTTATTGCTATTAGCTCCCTCGATGGCACAACCTTCATAAATAGTGAAACTGCGTTGTGATACCGGTAGTTCGTAGTTATATAGCTTGAATATCCCTCGTATGACGCTCATCTTTTAAGGTTTTTATTAACATAAATGTTCTGGTTTTATCGCAGTTTTGATGTGAGCATTGATAAAGTATATGAGGGGGGGGGGGGATACAACTATCGACGTCAATTGCATGCACTGCAGTTTACTACCACAGTAACCAGAGATTACTGTTAACTCGTGTATTTTTATCTGCCGCGCTCTCATAAAAAATGAACGTTTCCCCTGATTTCATACAATCTCAGCTAACATTTCATATCAATGACAAAGACAGTACTTCTTTTCCAATGTTCAGCCATCGTTAATAATATAAATAATAATTTCATCTTAGATCGCCAGTATATTACCGATCGTAACTACTGAGGACAACTGAATGCTATTGTCTCCCTTATTGATTTTCACGTAATATTTAAAACTGACTTGAAGATATTGTTGAACTGTGAAACAAAGAATTTAAAGATTATCCATTTCCCACTACCACAGATGATTCTACCAAAATTTAATTTACTCTGGCGTAGTTTTATATATTCAGAGATAACATTCACTGCCAACTTGAGTGAAATGAATATTATTTTTAATTCATAATTTCAGACTTGATTATTACCTCTTAAATAACTGAGATAAATTTTAATTCCAAATGTTTCCATAAAATCCAATGCAAAGTTTTCAGTAAAATTTTAAAACAATAACTTTTAATTCTAAAACTTCTTCATAAAGAACACAAGGTATTTAATTCTACTTCAAAGCTAGAGCTAAAAAAAGACTAATTACATGCAATACAAATGTACAAATACTCATTTCACTTTTCAATAAATCGGCGCAGCGAGTATTTGACGCTCCCGGCGTCTTTTTGGCCTCTCTTCGGTAGACTTTGAGGCGAAAACTTTCAGTGGCTGCAATGGCTTACTGTGAAGACGAATGCCGCTGTCATCACCAACTTCTTTCTCTGCTGCTCATGAAGAAAAACATCGGTTTAGTTACAGGTAGTACGTAATGAATATATTAAATGACAATAAAAATTTCAATAATCATGCTGCCTAAAAATAATGCAGCCAATATTTGAAACTGAATATCTCTGTGATTAATTGAGATTAAAAAACAGTACAATGTTTGTGGTGTACCTTAAGATCCAACTAAAGATGGTAAAAGTTCAAAATGGCTTCCTTACGCCTCAATACAGCATCGGCAACGACTTACAACAGAGCGGCTTGCCATCTGTATTGTCCCTAAACTAATAGCATAAGAGGCTTGTTCGGTTTGCTTTTTAAGATGACCAAGTGTTTATGTATGTTCTTGAGGGTACCGCGCAAACAGGTCTAGAGGAGTTAAAGAAGGATATCGAGTAGGCAACTCCACACTTCCATCCGTTAGGGAGTGCATGACTTTTAGATTTCTTCTTGTCCAGGGTCGCGCCTCATTCTGTTGAAAGTGAAAAATTTACATTTTTTTAGAGGCCGTTAAGACCAGGAGTTATCATAAGAAACAATTCTACGTAAAAGCCACGTATGACCGTATTTTTAAACGACAGCCGCGCGTCTAATCTTAAGTCACTGAAGACGGAATGAACTTGACGGTTGGGTTTCCATGCAGTTCGCAAATAAACAATGTCCTGTTGATCTGATGACCTAGACGTCACGAAGCAGGTGCTGGTATTGAGGTTCCGTTCCATTTAAGGAAGCGAATGTGCAGTTGGGTCGTGTGACCCCTGATCTTCTTGACGATAACGTCAATGTGTTGCTCCATGTCTACATATACATCTTATCACAGATAAAAAGTGCATGTCAGAGGGTATATAGAATTGCTTTTACGATATTCTCAGCTGTATCTTTCTGCGTGAGCCTTCTATCCGACATGACTCACAGTGGTTGGGTCACGCACCCCATGGCCTTATTGACGATGAAGTCCATGTGTTGTCGCCAAGGCATCTTTCTATCTAAAATGACTCCCTGTTGTTGGATCATGTGTTCGTTGACCTTCAAGATGATGATGTCAGTGTGTTACTACCATATCAGCCATATATATGTCTCCCAGTAGTTCGGTCATGCAACCCCTGGCCTTCTTTATGATGAAGACCATGTGTTTCGCCATGTCAGCCATCTATTCAAAATGACTCCCAGGTCTTCTTGACGGCAGCGTCCATGTGTTGCCGCTATGTCAGACATTTATTCATTATCGTCCATGTGCGGCATCAGAGGACGGCGACTCCTTCGACAGATGTGGTAGACCGACTTGCACTGATATACTGCTGATAAGTGGTTGTAGCTTTGTACAACTGAAGCTAGGTCGCTATTTTCTTGTCCAGTGACTAAATACATGCAATGGTGCTTTTAGGATGGCGGCGTTGATCTGGAGTTATAAGAGGGCAAGATGAACCCGATCTGTCCACAGCATGACTAATATTAACCTAATGTATAGGATGGGTCTAAGGACTGAGCCTTGGGGGACTCCGGCGCAAATGCGGCGAAGCGTTGCTTATCTTTTCGTCCAAACATGGGATTGCCCAGCCATCATCCGTGTGATCCCTTATCACGAATCTTCGACGCTGGTGGAGCCGCGATCCTCATGGAGTGTTGCACTGGTACGCCTTCCTGGTAGGTCGGGCCGAGTACTAAGGCGGGTCCACTCTTCTGATGGTGTCAACGTTTCTGCTTCTTACCGTTGGCCCTTTGTGGTATCATCAGGGAATGGCCGACCGCCGTGGCCGAGGGGACTGAGGCGCTCCAGTCACGGTCTGCACGGCCACTACGGTCGGAGGTTCGAATCCCCCCTCGGGCATGGATATTTGTGCCGTCCTTAGTATTAGCTAGTTCGTTAGTAGTTTGTAAGTTTAGGGACTGATGACCCCGTAGTTAAGTCCCATAAGCTATACAAACATTTGAACAACAGGGAATGGTTCAAATGTTTGTAAATCTATAGGACCAAATTACTGTCGTCATCAGTCAATAGGCTAACAAACTACTTACGCTAATGATAATGATTTCGTGTGGCATTTTGGCCCTTAGACCTCAGCTGGGATCGTGTTCCACCTGCCTGCTGCAAGTCTTTAGATGACGCCTCATGGGCGATTTGCACAACGATGACGATGAAACGCACTCGTACGCTTGGCTGGTAGGTCGGGCCTAGCACTAAAGCGGTCTCTGGGTCCACTCTACTGATGGTGTCAAATTTTCTGCTTCTTGCCGCTGGCCCCTGCGTGGTATCAACGAGGAATGGTTCAAATGTTTGTAAATCTATGGGACCAAGTTACTGTCGTCATCAGTCCATAGGCTTACAAATTACTTACACTATTAGTGATGATGATTTCGTGAGGCATTTTGGCCGTTAGACCCCCAGCTGGGATCGTGACGACTCACGGGCGACTTGCGCTTCTGTGACGATGAAACGATGAAGAGGACCTTTTCGCAAGCCACCACCTGACGGTGTGTGGCGGAGGCTACCTAGAGTACCGCTATCGGTTCTCCCTCCTGCTCCAGTCTCGACTGCCGGTATGCCTCGGTGTGGAATCCAATCTCTCTGATTTTATCCTCATGACCTCTTCGCGAGTGGAGAAAATTTCCAACCCTACCGGAAATCTAACCCGGGACCCTGCGTGGCAATGTATCACGCTATCCACTCGACTCCAGAGGCGGACAAACTAACGGTAAGGTCAGTACACATACACCCATTCCCCGAATTAGGACTGGAAGTTCTGGCGGGAGCAGCCTTGCAGTCCTTGACAAGTTGCCTAGAACTGCTCGGGTACTCCCACGCGGCAGTGAATGGTCCCACAATGACTTTATAAAACCCTAACGTCTCATTACACTAATCTGTGGTCTGGCTCAGTGGTGCCAGCCTGCAGAGGCGCGTACGAGAGCTGTAGGGAGCTGAGTGGTAAACCACAGTGGAGGCGGTCGTCAGCCAGCTCAGCCGTGGCGCGGCGCGGCGCCGAGCCCTGTCCCGCTCGGTACTGTGCAACGAACGCCCGGGCCGGCCGCTGCAATGGATACGGCCGGACGGCGGATACATTTCGCTCCCGGGCCGCTCCACAAAAAAAGGCCACACACACACTCCGTCCACTCCGATATGAAATTGGCTCCGAGACGACAAGTCGGGCATCTGCAAAACGATACGCCGAAGCCAAAAAAACGAATCGGGGCCGCGCGCCGCGATCGCTGGCCTGTAACACTATCGATTTTTTGAAATCGATCTCGCCTACGAATACGTTCACAAAACAAATGTTTCAGCACACCGGCGCGCTCGCCGGGTCGCGTTTCAAGACGCGCGCCGCGGCGCACGGCAGCGGACGGCCCGGGCCCTGGATTCGCTCGTCCGCCCTCAATACGCCTCCACCTTGTTTCCACGTCTACATCCATACTCCGCAAGCCGCCTGACGGTGTGTGGCGGAGGGTACCTTGAGTACCAGTATAGATTCTCCCTCCTCTTCCAGTCTCGCATTGTTCGCGGAAATAAAGATTGTCGGTATGCCTCTGTGTGGGCTCTAATCTCCGATTTTATCCTCACGATCTCTGCGCGAGATATATTGCTTGACACCTCGGTAAAGGTATGTTCTCGAAACTTCGATAAAGCCCGAACCGAGCTACAGAGCGTCTCTTTTGCAGAGTCTTGTACTGGAGTTTTATCGATGATCTCCGCGACGCTTTCACGATTACTAAATGATCCTGTAACGAAGCGCGCTGCTCTCCATTGGATCTTCTCTACCACCTCTGTCAACTCTACCTGGTACGGATCCCACACCGGTGAGCAGTATTCAAGCTGTGTACTATAACCTACTTCCTCTGTTTTCGGACTGCATATCCTTAGGATTCTTACAATGAATCTCAGTCTGGCTTCTGCTTTACCAACAATTAATTTTATATGGTCATTCCATTTTAAATCACGCCCAATGGCTGCTCCTAGATAATTTATGGAATTAACAGCTTCCAGTTTCTGACCTGCTATAGTATACCTAAATGATAAAGGATCTTTCTTCCCGTGTATTCGTAGCACATTACACTTTTCTACATTGAGAGTCAATTGCCATTAGAGTTTTCAAAATGAAATGCCAACATCGCACATTAATAATTTATTCAATGACCACCGCTTTCGGTGAACTGTGTCAGCATCATCTGGTCACATATTTATTTTACAAGCTGGCCATCTTGTTAATACATGGGTATAAAATAATAAGTGCTATGTGCAATCTTGGCATTTCATTTTGAAGACTATAAAACTATCAGATCGTCTCCAAATCATCGTCAGGTAATCATATCAATTACCATTCCTTGCACCATGCGTCAATTCTTTGCAGATCCACCTGCATTTCAATACAATTTTCCATTGTTTCAACATTTCGATTTACTACAACATCATCCGCAAAAAGCCTCAGTGAACTTACGATGTTATCAACAAGGTCATTTATATAGATCGTGAATAGCAACGGTCCCACGACACTCCCCTGTGGCACACCTGGAATCACTCTTACTTCGGTTGTGGAGAATACGTGCTTCAGAGACCTATGTAGCCTTCAGTTTTTCATAACAGTTTACTGGCTGTCACGGTTGTACATCAGCTGAAAACAGTGAAGCCGCCGTAGAACTCCCACAGTCGCAGGCAGAAACTGCATGAATACGCGACGTACTGCTCAGCCAATTTCACCCTTCATACTCTACGTTGAGAGGACAACCAAATACGAGGGTTGGAACTTGAATAGTGGCAACACTGCTATGGAGACACTAGCATTGCAATGTACTATTTTCGCTGATAGCACACTTTGTTGACATACCTACCTTACCCCCGGGCAAATGGACTCGCCCCTCTCACATCACCGGCGTCCGCCAAATCGAGAGAAACACAATGAGGAAGCGGCCTAACGTAACGGTGTCACTGTTTTTAAAACAGGAACAACGGAGTTGGATCAAGATTGAATGTGCCGGTGGTCGTACAGCACGACAATGTCATCAAGGTCTTCGAGAGGCTGCAGGGAATCGGCTTGGCCATTCAGAACAGTGGCACGTTGGTTAAAAGTCTTCAACGAAGGTCGGTAGACTGTGACAGACATGCATCGGGCAGGTCTTCCTAGCGTCTTTGACGCAGAAATTCATACTGTTGTCTCGTTAGTGGACAGTGATCGACGCCAGACGATTCGTGAGCTTGCCCACGAAACCGGATCAGCACATACGACTGTGCTTCGCATCCTGAAGAAACGCTTGCGCTTGCGCATGCGAAAAATTGCATCACGATGGGGTTCCGCATGAACTGACGGAAATGCAGAAATAGACGCGTTATGAAGCTGCTGAGACGCACTTCGAGCGCTACGCCGTATCGTAACACATAAACAACAGAAGATAGACGAATAACGACAATATTCCCATATAACAAATTCTTTTCGGCTGTCAACCTAAGTATATAGAACGCAATTCTCAACTTTATGAAAATGTATACGTAAACAGTACATACTCTAATGAGAAAATACAACACGAGTCATTTAAAATTTAAACGAATAAGGCGTAAATTGGTAGGTGTGATGCACGTATACAGTCGATTACACGCCGGCCGCGGTGGCCGAGGAGACTGAGGCGCTCCAGTCACGGGCTGCACGGCCACTACGGTCGGGGATTCGAATCCCCCCTCGGGCATGGATATTTGTGCCGTCCTAGTTCGTAAGTAGTTCATAAGTAGTTTGTAAGTTTAGGGACTGATGACCCCGTAGTTAAGTCCCATAGACTATACAAACATTTGAACATTTTAGTCTAATACATGATTAAAGTTCAGAAAATTGAAGAGAAAACGTTTTACAAATTCATCAAGGCAAAAAAGTGTTGGATCATTTCTGACCATAATGCAAGTAATTATTCGCTTTTATATTATTTGATAGATGTACAGGGATATCGAGCCAAGTTCTATCCATTATGCGTCGGCAAGCGGAGGAAAGAGAGGCAATTGTCCCCTCCTGGAAGATGTACAAACAGGTCCATTCCATAGTACACTACCAGTTGGTTTTGTTGTCTGGCTGCAGAAAGAAATTAAGGTACCTCCATAACGTGATGTGTATTTCTGTAACCACACGAGTTTCTGTTGATGAGATTAAAATACATAACCTTCGAACAGTACATATCAGTGTCATTTCTGCTGGTTGGTTTTGCTAATAACGAATAGAACTTTTCAGAACATTTCAGACTTCTTTGTGTTTTAGAAGTTAAAGCTAAGTTGGAACGTGAACAAAAGATATTTTTGGGAATATATCTACTGTTATTTTCTGCCTTGTTGGTTTTGGGGGTTGTAACGTTTTGCCTTTAAATCGAAGCGATTAAATCTACATTCATACTGAGCACAGGAATTAGGTATTAAAGCAATCTAGTTTTTAAAAATATGCAAATGAAATTGCTCGACATGCAAGACGTTTAGTATACTCATAGGTCAATTTAGTTTCTTAGTCACAAGACGATTCCAAACTCAATGGGTTTGCTCTATAAAAACTTTGCAACTTTCGAAGCTTGGCGCTAAATGGAAAATTTTCTGCATGCGTCCATTAAACGTCCGCTGTTTACTGTCCTTGCCAGATGCGCAGTGTAATTGCGCTGCAACGTCACACATTCATCCACTGGTCATAATGTTTACTACTTCGCATTTTACGTCGATACTACAATTTTTGACCAGTTTGCATAGCTCCTTCGTGCTGTAAACTAGCTTAATTCCCGCTGTTTCGCACGCGGGGACTAGATGGTTTGCATTGGTTCTTTCTACTTCTAAATATAAATTTTCATAGTTTTAGCTTTTAAAATGCTTTCCTAATCAAGTATTTTGATACAACTTGTCACCCCCCTATTTCACCATTGATAGCAGAATTCAAAACATACCTACACACTTTTTTTAAAATTCTAACCATGGTTCAAAATCCAAATTTTCGTATTTATAGCATCAAAATAGTCTTAGTAGCACCCTTAATAGATTTTCCCTTATTTGACCCACTTAATGGTTGACTTTCCAAAAATACAAAACACGTGTTTTTAAAATTCCAATCAAAAATCTAAATCCAAAGTTTTGCATTTCTTGCTTCAAAATTCCCTATTCACCCCCTTAAGGATGGCAATAACGAAAATTCGCCAATGCCTACAGCGTAAGATAAAAAACATCTACAAATTTCAAGTTTCTATTGTCTGTAGATTCACTTTTCAGCGCCGTATTACGTCTTTTAGAAACGGATCGAGAACGAGAAATTTCTTTCTTACTATTTGGCATTTTTCGTCGTAGTTTTACTTTTCAAACTGCAATATGCACTTATTTTTCTTTATTAGTACGCTTGTTGCAGAAAAACAACTGAAGAATGTGCATCACGTGTCGCTGTATACAACCTCTTTGCTATTATAGTGTCAAAAGTTTTCGCTGGTCTTCAATCCGAATTTTATATCAGCTGACGACTTTCAAACACTTTTTTTTTTAATTACAGAGGGCGCTCGTCTCCATTACATAGTTTTTTGCTGAAGAGAATTTTATATAAGTCGGTAACTTTCAACTCTCATATCTTCCACCCCAATACAGTTATCAACCCTCTACCACCAAGTGCGCACTGGGAGACGAATATCTACTATCACATACAAACACTATTATTTTGCGATGTGTTGTTATGGCTGAAGAATGAAATATAGGCTCAGACACCTCAGTTTATATATATATATATATATATATATATATATATATATATATATATATATATATATATATATTGTAAGATGTCCGAAGCATCCGATACATATACTTACCTCACGTAATTAACGAGTGCATTCTCCGCTAAAGACGGCAGTTGTTCACAAGGATCCTGAAGTGTTAATGGATTTCGCGTCTGCGCTCAGCATTTCAAGTGGCGCCATCTTGTTGTAGACTTAATTAGGGGCTCTGTCGACACCAGCTGCCGCTGCCCCGCTCACAGTCGCTTCTGATTATTTATTATCCTTACAGGCGGAGCTGCTGTGTTTTATCACGTTTTCCCTTTTAGGCTGCGGTTACAGATGCACCAGATCGGTACACGAGGGTTAGCAGGAATATTAATCTGAGACGACATACACGGCAGAAACTTCAACAGCCTTATTTGAAGCTTCAAAATGAAATACGAGGGCGGTTTTTAAATGGAATTAGAGAAACATTATTTATGAACGTAAATTTTATCACAAACCACAATACACATTTTTTACTTTTCAATATAGTCACCACGAACATTTAAACATTTGTCAAGTCGTGACACCAGCTTTTGGATCCCAGCATCAAACAACTCTGTCGCCTGACTTTCCCATTTTTCGGTAGTGGAAATTTGTGATGCAGGTCGTCAGTAGTTAAGCGATCGGAAGGTCTACTGTCATGAATGAAAAACAGGTTGCTGAGGCAGTTCCACAAGTTTCAAGATCGCAGTGTTACTGACAAACTGCACTATAGAGAATTTAAAAAAATCACTTACAGATTTTATTTCATTGTTTTACATTTTGCTAATCATTCTCCAGAACGGATGATTTCAGATCCAGCCCGATATACATGGTGTTTCACTAAGTGTGTTTGCCTCTGTAACATAAAATAATAGGTGACGGGAAATTTTAATGCGGTAGGTCAACACAAGAAATGTTACACTTTCTGTGGAGCTATGAATATAGTTTATTGTATCATTTTCCAAAGAGTTACAGCAAAAAGATATAATTTTTTAATGGAACGATAGTTTTTTCTATCGTGCATTGGATTCGTTGAAACCAGCTGCGTCCAAATCAATTTAAACTGCATTCCTATCACTCTTAGTTTTGGAGCTAGAACCCTTTAAAGTTTAGGGGGCGGAGGCTACGACAGCGTAACTCACTGGCTGGTGGTCATGAGACAGTGGGCCGTGCCCCAGGGGATAGCCACTCGGCCAGTCAGCTACGCTATCGCAGAGTCCGCCCCCGGAAATTTGAAGGGTTGTAGCTCCCAAAAAAAATGTTCAAATGTTTGTTAAGCTTATGGGACTTAACTACGGGGTCATCAGTCCCTAAACTTACAAACTACTTATGAACTACTTACGAACTAGGACGGCACAAATATCCATGCCCGAGGGGGGATTCGAACCCCCGACCGTAGTGGCCGTGCTGACCGTGACTGGAGCGCCTCAGTCACCTCGGCCACCGCGGCCGGCTGTAGCTCCCAAACTAACAGTTTTAGGAAGGTAGTTTAAGTTGATTTGGATGCAGCTGGTTTAAACGAATCCAATACACGATAGAAAAAACTATTGTTCCATTTAAAAAAATTATATCTTTGTGGTGTAACTCTTTGGAAAATGATACAATAAACTATGTTCATAGCTCCGCAGAAAGTGTAACATTTCTTGTGTTGACCTACCGCATTAAAATTTCCCATCACCTATTATTTTATAAGTTACAGAAGCAAACACCCTTAGTGAAACATCCTGTAGAATACTTTTCCAGGACAGCCCATTGTGGGGAAGAAGGGCTCCCAACGTTTTGCAAGTACCATCATATGCTTACTACCAACGTTGCCCTCTTGAAAACTTGGACTGTCCCTGAACAAAATCGAAACATTTTCTTACCTACTGATAAGAACTGAGCGGGTCATTATAAAAATTTCTTCTTTTCACCCAAGTATCAGCACTACAAAAATAAGGAGAATACATCAGATAAGTGTGTAACTAATAGGAATCCTTACCAAAACTAAGTCGTAACAGAGTCATTGGGAATATTTTATTTTATCGAAATAAGATTGTTGCCCACATGTAACAAATTTCCTGCATATGCATGTATGTTTGTATTTGTGTTGTGTAATTTTTCTTTCTCGATTTAGTTCTTTCATTCTCTACTCACGTGAGCTGACTGAGTCGTAAACATTTTTTCCCCTCTAATATCCCAATAGGATCAGTGTGGAGGAGGTTCCCAAATGGAAATGTTCTGTTTTTAATAGGTGGAGGGTATTTTAAATTCCAGTATACAAGGGAAATCTGCCGAAAAACTTCTGCTCGCATCTTGTATTACACCCACAATAAAATTAAACTGCGTTGGCCTCCGGCAGCCAGTTAAAATAAACGTCTTCTAGGTATGGTACCGCGTCGTATTGTAAACAACTAACGCCAACGTTTCGGTCACGGTTCAAGTGGGTATCTTTTACGCCTACTGGTGTAATTTTGTTTTTATTTATTTACTTGTGGGTATCCTGAATACAACAGATATCTGATATGTATGTATACAATGGTTACAAAATACAAACACAGTTGTATTCCATGGGGTGTCCAAAATTCTGCTGTCAAAACTGCTCTATCACTGTCAACAACAAGATCGGCCACAAGGTTCAGATTTTTTCCTGCAGTTGAGTAGGTGCTGATGATCTTGAGCTTCACCAAAGTTACATAGCTCGTATCCTTAGATATATATTCTGATTTCTTCAGGTTTAATTTGCAGCTAGAGTCACTCAAACGTCAGTTCTCGGCCTATTTAGGACCTACAATGAGGTGATGACCAGCTGAAAGTTCTTCTTTGGGGATGTTCCAATATTTATCTCAAACGACAGAGCTGTTTTCCATGATTTCAGGTGATATCGGAATTGGTTGTGTTATCTGAAAATAGAGACACTTTTATTTTGTTATGGCTACTCTGTTTCGGAAGCCGCGATAGAGTGGGCAAGCGTTCTAAGGCGCCTTGCTGCGGAGTGCGCGGTTGCTCGCCGTCGGAGGTTCGTGTCCTCTCTCGGGCATGATTGTGTATGTTGCCCTTAGTGTAAGGATAAAGGCCATATTTTAGTCCAATAGATTTACAAACATATGAACATATTCTGTTTCGGTATAACGTTGGCAAGAAGAGAGAACTTTTACTCGGGTATTTCATGTATAATAATACGAGTAACGAAACAGAAAATGTAGTGACAGTTCAACCACTAATGACTGCAAGAAGCTTTTTTTCGCTTTATGCGCCTTATATTAACGTTTGTAAAGAAAAATACGGTTACTTCTGAATGTTTTTACTCTTGATATTTTTCTTTATAAACATCGATTTTGCCCTTCTGATTTTTCCTTCTGTTTGTATACAATCCATTAGGAAATTTTCCCTTGTTCTTAGAACTCGATTCTTTAGTTTTCTTCTTCAAATATTTCCTGATTGGTATCATTTCGCAGACCAGTGTTACCTTTTATTTTTAATGTCCGGACGCGTTTAATCTCTCTCTTCGGAAACAGGAACCCAGTATCACTATTACTTTATCTCGGGGCAGATGTTATGAAATACTGTGTACGTAAAACACAAAACCGCGAGGAACAAACATTTCCTTATGTCGACAGACTTCATATCGAGACCGGAAACTCTGGAAGAACGGACGAGATGCCAAATGTTTCCATGCAGCAGCACCGGTGTCGGTCACGTCTCCTGGACAACCTCGCGTGTAAGTGGAATACACTTGCGGACTGTTTGTAAACGATTATGAGGTCCATACTCCGCAGATTCACTGCGGAGGCTTCACAAGCGGTTGTCCTTGAACAGGGCTGGTAATACGTCGTACCTGCAATATGATCAACGTTACTGCTTATGCTTTCTCCTGCTACTTAGCAACGCTACACAGTTTTTTGCAATATAACCTGCAGTTCTTAAACTTCTTCAGAAGAACTGTCAAAAGAATGTAATAATAAAATATTCTGCATAAATACGTGTGCATAACGAATCTCTATAAATGTAAACCAGCGTCACAATTAGTCTCGTGAATTTACTACCTGCTGGTGGTATAAGAACGCTAAGTAGCTGGCTTTTAACAGTGAAATCTACATTTACATTTGCATTTTGAAATCACTACCAGAGAAGAGCGTAGTTTTTCCTACGGTTCATAGGCCCCACTTACATTATTTGAAATTTAATGCGAGACGCGATCGCAACAACGGGACTAAAACAGTCGAATAGATTAGATTAGTACTTGTTCTATAGATAATGAATACGAGATTTCGTAACGATGTACAACCTGTCAGTTTAGTAAAAGATAACATTACATGATATACTAATTTTATTTATTTTTTTATTTTTTGGTTTGTAAAATTACTAATTTTTATGTAAAAACGCATCTACATCTATACGGGATACTCTGAAAATTATATTTAAGTGCCTGGCAGAGGGTTCATCGAACCACCTTCATACTATTTATCTCCCATCCTATTCTCGAATAGCGCGCGGGAACAAAGAACAGCTGAATCTCTCTGTTCCAACTGTAATTTCTCGTATTTGATTCTGACGATCCTTTCTACCTATGTAAGTGGGAGTCACAATATATTTTCGCATTCGTAGGAGCATGTTGGCGATTGGTGTTTCGTAAGTATCCCACGCCGCTGCGATAAACGCCGTTGTTGCAATGATTCCCATTCCAGATCCTGTATTATTTCCGTGACGCTGTCTCTCCTGTATAGTGACAATACAAAACGAGATGCCCTTCTTTGGACTTTTTCGATGTCCTCCGTCAAACCCACCTGGAAAGGATCACACACTTGGCAGCAATACCCAAAAGAAGCACGAACATGCGTAGTGTTCAAATGTTCAAATGTTTGTTAAGCTTATGGGACTTAACTACGGGGTCATCAGTCCCTAAACTTACGAACTACTTATGAACTACTTAATACTAAGGACGGCACAAATATCCATGCCCGAGGGGGGGGGGGATTCGAACCCCCGACCGTAGTGGCCGTGCAGACCGTGACTGGAGCGCTGTCTCCTCGGCCACCGCGGCCGGCCATGCGTAGTGTATGCAGTTTCTTTACTAGTTCTGTTGCATCTTTTAATAGTTCTGCCAATGAAACGCAGTCTCTGGTTCTACCGAATAGAAGGAATTTCCACTCAGAAATTCTTTCTATTTTTTTTTTTTTTTTTTTTTTTTTTTTTTTTTTTTTTTTTAATGTTTGGCTACCTGTCAGACATCTGGTATTATTTGGTAAATGACGAAAGACTTTTGTGACAGCATAATTCACCTCCTTCTGTACCAAAGTTAGATTTAATCTTCAGTAGTGTAGATCACATTTTCTCCTAGTTTTGTAGCTATATACACTCCTATTGCTTTTGAATTGGGTCCGGCTATTAACAAAAAATTTCATAAATAAAAAGATATATATATCGTGAAGCTAATGTGAAGATCAAAATCAAATGTTTGTAAATCTATCGGACCAAACTGCGTGGTCATCAGTCCGTAGCGTACAAACTACTTAAACCTAGGTAAACTAACGTAAGGACAACACACACACCCATGCCCCAGGGAGGACTCGAACCTCCACGGCGAGCAACCGCGCGCTCCGCAGCGAGACGCTTTAGACCGCTCGGCTCCTCCACCGCGGCAATGTGAAGATCCATAGATCCTTAAATGTGTGCAGGGTGACTTTGAGTCGGCTTCAGGAATTATTCTCTTTACACGGTTTTCTGCACGGAAAGTTTTTTGCTCAATGATGAATTACTCCTAAACCAGATGCCATAAGAAAGCAGAGACTGAAAATAGTCATAGTAAGCTACACTGAAAGGAAACTATAGGCTACTGCTGCAATATTCAGATTTCGTACCTCTGTGGTTTTTCGACACACCTTTACCACGTATGGACAGACACAACTTTCAAACCGCCTTTGACTTTAGATTCCGAAAAGGAAATGCTAAACTCTTAAAACAACAGGGCTCATCCGCAGCACTTAGCATGCAGCAGCTTACTCGTAACAAATTGCCTGCGACCTGCAAACTTCTGTGAACAGCGGTTTGCAGTCCTGGCAGTGGGCCATCCTGCCAGTGTCCCACAGTGTGGCTCTGCTCTGCAAGCACGCTGATGCTACCTTACATGCATTCACTGTCCCCACACCTCCTCCGCCTTATGAGAAGAATTATATTTCAGTAGTAAGAACACCTAGTTTTGGGAACATTTTCGTTTCACTTTTTGGGGTAACATCACTCTTATTTAAATATAAATATATATATATATATATATATATATATATATATATATATATATATATATATATATATATATATATTTAAAAAAAAAAACAGTCTAGAGTGCAACAATTTTATTTTATTCAACTAGTTTCGATCCTTCTTTTCGACCATCTTCAGGAATTGTAACTCTATTGATGTCGTGAAGCTGGCAGGTAACTGGGAGCCTTCCAGTGAGTCACTGGAGCTGCTACAACACTACACCACGATCGTGGAAGTACGGTCTCAACATTTTAGTCATTTACAAATACTTTCTGCGAGGCAGAGCTCATTAAAAAAAATTAAATCTAAATAAATTGAAATTATTTTAATAAAAAAAAAATAAAAAGACACAGAGTAAGTGGGTCATAGCACCCCAAATCATAACAGTGTGTTATCTAAAAACGGCGATGGCTTGCCTGTTTTAGCTTGCAACGTGGGTGGAAGCCATCGCCGGCCGCATTCTGTCTCGCCACTTTGTGCTGAGCGCAACGTGTGTTAGGTTTCGCTTAACGCCAAAATTTAAAAAGAAGTTTTAAAAAATCTAAACAACCATGACGATGGGTTTTCTTCCTAGATGGTTTATTTTACAATGATGACAAATAGCTAACCATATATTTGCGTAATCTGATGATGCCTTAAAAGGGCGAAACGCGTCAGTGAAATAAAGAAACATTTTGTAACTGAGACTGAATTTTGAAATAAGATACTAAACGTGTCCCCCCTGACCGCCTCCCCCACCCTTACTCTCTCCCCAGGAGGTTTATCCAAGACCTGAACATTTAAAAAATGTTCAAATGTTTGTAAACTTATTGGACCAAACTGCAATGGTCATCAATCCATATACATACAAACTTCTTAAACTCTCTCTCTCTCTCTCTCTCACACACACACACACACACACACACACACACACACACACACACACACACACACACACATGCACGAGGGAGGACTCGAACCTCCGACGGAAATCGCTTTTACCACGCGGCCATACCGCGCTGCTGAACAATTAAGACCGAAAAAGCGACCCCCTCCCCCCACCAGGAATTGAGACAAGTAAAGGAAAGAAGATGCCCCTTAGAGATAAAAGCGGGAAAAAGAAACAGCGATAAATCTAATGAATCTGAAACAGGAAGAGTTAATTCTGTTAGAGCAAGTATTGATAAGGAGAAGAAACTGGTGAAAGCAGAAACAAGGAAAATTTGGATATGCCTGGTTTGCTGAAGCTGGTCATGAATTGAAATGAAACAAACAAATCAGTCTTGGCAGGAGATAATAAATAAATAAATAAGGCCTTGAAGGGTCAACGCTTGCTGGCGGAAGACGTTGTGCCGCAAACAGTCCCTGATTCATTCGTGGTTCAGGACACTGTGGTTTCCCACACTGTGGTTGGATCATTGCCCCAATGCTCACGACGATTGATTAGCATACCGGGGCAGAACCGTGCGGGCTTGGAACAGCAACTTTTCGGTCGCCTCTTGTACTTGGCAGTGGTGTTGCAGTGTTTGGGAGTAGGATGCCGGTGCAGAGTAAACAGATGGGCCCTTCCAAGTGGCCACCCTCCTAGCTGGGGTGTTTTTTGGTCTCGCCTCCCCCCTCCCCCGCCTACCTGGCTCGTTACGACTGTCTCATTAAGGCGGCGCCTAAGCCCGCCTGCGGTCTGCTCGCTAATTGCCTTAAGGCCGCCGCGTGGCCTAGCCTGGTCTGGCCTATCGCTTCTGCTAATCGCCGACGCACTTATCCGCCGGCTATTGCTTAGCCCGAGCCGACAACCGGAAACACTCTGCCCTTCACGCTCCGCCGCCCTCTTTCGCGAACGACTTTCTTGTCTCGATTGACTACTCGAGACAAGTGACTCTATCGCACCGTTTTATCCGTGTAATGACAAGGAACACCTTCGGCCACGAACGGTCGGAAGCCCCAAGAAACCGTGCCATATCCACGTCTTCCCAACAAGATCTGTCGACGTCGTAGCTCGCGGTCTACATCTACACCTACAACCATACTCCGCAAGCCACCCGACGGTGTGTGGCGGAGGGTACCTTGAGTACCACTATCGATTTTCTCTCCTATTCCACTCACGTATTGTTCGCGGAAAGAAGTTGTCGGTATGCCTCTGATCTCTCTGATTCTATCCTCACGATCTCTTCGCGAGATATATGTAGGAGGGAGCAATATACTACTAGACTCCTCAGTAAAGGTAAGTTCTCGAAACTTCGACAAAAGCCCGTACCGAGCGACAGAGCGTCTCTCCTGCAGAGTCTCTCCGTAACACTTTCACGATTACCAAATGATCCCGTAACGAAGCGCGCTGCTCTCCGTTGGATCTTCTCCACTTCCTCTTTCAATCCCACCTGGTACGGTTCCCACACCGGTGAGCAGTATTCAAGCTGTGGGCGAACAAGTGTACTGTAACCTACTTCCTTTGTTTTCGAACTGCATTTCCTTAGAATTCTCCCAATAAATCTAAGTCTGGCATCTGCTTTACCGACGATTGATTTTATATGATCGTTCCATTTTAAATCCCTCCTAATGATTACTCCCAGATAATTTAATTAACTGCTTCCAGTTGCTGACCTGCTATAGTGTAGCGAAATAATAAAGGATCTTTCTTTCTGTGTATTCGCAGCACATTACACTTGTCTACATTGAGCTTTAATTGCCATTCGCTGCACCATGCGTCAATTCGATGCAGATCTTCCTGCTTCTCAATACAACTTTCCATTGTCACAACCTTTCTATATACTACCAGCAGGTGTTCCGTGAGACAGTCGAGTTACTCTTTTGCTTTAGTGTTGGACCCGGGAGAGCATAGGTTCACCGCTATCATTCAACTGCGTGACGTGTTTCGACTTTCGATTATGTATATCGACTGAGCGAGGTTTGTTCGGGTCAAGGAGGTTAGAATACAGGGAGATGCGCTTAAAGTGAAAAAGTGAAGCTGGTCTCTGCCATATTCGGAAGTCGTGGAGAAGTGTTTGTATTGTAGAACTGATATTTTATGTCACTTAAAACAGGAATAAAATGTATGACGGTTTTGCCGTGATGTACAATATATTAAAAGAGTGCAAATTAGCCGTTAAAAATTAAGTTTTCAAGTATATTATGATGAGTATTTATTACTATTTATTTAAGAAAGTATATTGTTTGTAAGTACATACTTTGTACTGACTGTCAGTTCAGTGCATTATAACAGTAAGAGGGTGGACTTTTAACATATAGTTTTAAGAGACAAATAGCATTCCACAACTCACCAAGGTGGCGGACAGGCTTCAACTGACGTATGTACTTGGCATAGATAACGCTATCTCCCCTTATTTTAACCTCCTTGGTTCTGGTAGCAAGCTCTATCTTGCAGAGACGCCATCTTGACATTCGTATTTTAACGATTTTCTCCTTATAACTCACGTGTTGCTATTTAAAAATTATGGCACTCTCAAGAAGTACCAAAAACACGTCGTTCAAAGTACGATTAACCCTTTAATGCATTACTTTTTATTTTAAGCTAAAGAAACTATCATGATTCAAATGTTTGTATAGCTTATGGGACTTAACTACGGGGTCATCAGTCCCTAAACTTACAAACATCTTATGAACTAGCTAATCCTAATGACGGCACAGATATCCATGCCCGAGGGGGGATTCGAACCACCGACCGTAGTGGCCGTGCAGACCGTGACTGAAGCGCCTCAGTCCCCTCGGCCACCGCGGCCGGCACTATCATGATTAATACATATATTGAGTATATACAGAGAAATAATTTTTTTAATCCTTAAAATTATTATGCACTACTAGCAACAAAACGCTCATAGCTGATCAGCTATATAGTGCTTCCATGATGTACCCGATGCAGTAAATGTCACCATTGTGGCTCTGATCTTTTCATAAAGTAACTCTTAATGCAACGGTAGTATGTGATTGACTACTTTTACATGGCAAAGGAGATATACTAAAATAAACAAACGCACATGTTAAGAGTAACTCATTGCAGCTGACTGTCGAAGTGATTCAGTAGCAGTCTGTGACTTATAATTTCTGTGACGTGCTTCTTGCATATGTAACACTATGTATACAAGCAGCTACAAATGAATTTGTGGTAAAATGTTGATCAGTTTGAGAGATGACGTAAAAAATTAGGTATGTGCTGATCAGCTACATTATCCATTAAAGGGTTAATTGTAAACTACAGTCAACAAACGCCATATTGACGGGTAACGTCTGAAGTTAGTGGCAAAGAGATATTGGAACACATCAGCCAGGTACTCGTACATAATTCTAAAGGTGGTTAGTCATAGATGTTGCGAATATAAAAATTATGTGTGCACGTAGTCGTTAAGAGTGATAGAAAGAAGAAATTTTAGGATGATACTCCAAATTCTCCAAACGTTTTGCCACTATATTATAATCTGTTATATGTGGCATATTGTTACTGATAAAATTATTCAGTTAGCGCTTGAAGTTTCAATCTTAAGGTCCTCGGTTCGATTCCCACTACTCCATTTCTTAAAATTCTTCTTAATGTTCAATTCTTAGAGTTTAAATATAGATTTCAAATATAATCAAACAATTCAGTTTATGAACGCAGTATTAATATATTCAGATTCATTACAATAATTTCAATTGATGTGGTTAAAGAGCAATTGTTTTAAATAATACATTTCAAGTGTCTCCCTTGATTTTCCATGATAACACAGTTTTATTGAAAAATGATAACCCAATAAGGATTTTCTAATAGTGAAGTGAGTGTTGGAAAAAACGCAAATACAAATTTGAATGAAGACTCAATCCTCGAGCGGGTGTGCTGGGGTACTGAGTACCCCACAGGCCATAGGGGAATTTCGTAGTGCTGCAGCATAGCAGTACATATTTCACTGTTTCGTGAAGAAATTGTAATTTACGATGGAAGGTGGTGTATTAAGTATCCCACGCGCCTGCTCGTGAAAGGAATAAAATTTAAAAATGTAGACAATCGACGTGCCCACTCAAGCATAAAAAAGACATCACCAGTGCTCTGCATTATGCTTTTTCAATTTATAAAGACATAGGAATGTTCAGCGATAATCCTGCGCTAATGTGCCCTGTACCAATTACCTATGCGTGAAACTATTGCAGAGCAGGTTTTTAAAATTATGAATGAAAATTTCATAGTTTTTGCAAACACAACAAGTCATATTTCGACCACAGAAAATACTGGTAGTAATAATTTCCCGGACACTGGAGGTAGTAAACGCAACGAAGTTCTAGAAACTGTGGTTTGCCGTAGGCAATAAACCTATTTGCTTGCGCCCACGCGTAGCAGGCGGAGGTGCGTCCGACCTCTGCACAGCATCAGAGATGCGAGACAAGCGTGCATCACTCGCCGACTAGGAGGGTCGCAAATTCCAGCAGGCTCCCGTCTTCCGACGTGTTCCTGGAAGAGACCGAGAGTGAAAGGGAGAGAGACAGAGAGGCAATACAAGAAGAAGGACAGAGGCTACAGAACGACAGCAACTGAGCGCTGTGATCAGCTGTTCTCGAGAAACCACATCTCTTGAGATGCACTGTAGATTCGAAGTTGTTTCTCGTTAACACCTGCACAGACAATAATCCTATTTATCGATTGTTCGTTCGGTGCTTCATTTCCGTCATTTGATGAGGACCTCGTCTACACTCCCTCATACGTTGCAAACTTCATTTAAACTCCACTTAACAACCTATAACGATTTGTTTGCGTGTCTAGAATAGCATGCGGCTGTTTGCTGATGATGCTGTGGTGTATGGGAGGGTGTCGTCATTAATTGACTGTAATAGCATACAGTTAGACAAAATTTCTAGTTGGGGTGAAGAATGGTAGCTAGCTCTAAATGTAGAAAAATGTAAGGTGATGCACATGAGTAGGAAAAACAATCTCATAATGTTCGAATACAGCATTAGTAGTGAGCTTCTTGATGCTGTCGCGTCGTTCAAATATCTAGGCGTAACATTGCAGAGCGATATGAAATGGAACGAACACGTAAGGACAGTTGTGATTAAAGCTGACAGCCGACTTCGGTTTATTGGGAGAATTTTGGGAAGATGTACTTCACCTGTAAAGGAGACCGCGTATGAAACGCTTGTACGACCACGTCTTGAGTATTGCTCAAGTGTTTGGGACCCGCAGCAGATCAGTTTAAAGGAAGACATAGAGGCGGTTCAGAGACGAGCAGCTAGATTTGTTACCGGTAGGTTCGACCAATGCGCGAGTGTCACGGAAATGCTCCGGCATCTCAATTGGGGATCGCTGGAAGAAAGACGACGTTCTTTTAGTGAATTTCTGTTGCGTAAATGTAGAGGGCCGGAATTTGAAGCTGAGTGTAGTACGATCTTGCTGCTGCCTACTTACATTTCGCGTAAAGATCACAAAGACAAGGTAAGAGAAATTAGGGCTCATACGGAGGCATATAGGCATTCTTTTTTTTCTAGTTCTATTTGGGAGTGGAACAGAACAGGAAATGCCTAGTAGTAGTACAGTGTACCCTCCGCCACGCATCTTACGGCGGACTGCAGAGTATATATGTAGATCTAGATGTGTAGCTCATATATAAGTATTCGTTTTATAAATTCGTAAGCATTTTTCTTGTTGCAGCCTACCTTAGCTGCTAGTGTTTGAATTTATAAAATGAAAAGAAAAAGAACAGTGTTGTTCCTCTGCTCAAGACAGATATACCCAAAAAGCAAATTAGTGTTGTTCGTGCTAGTTTTCTGAAATCTATCTGTATGTCATATGGTTGTCGTGCTCGTCGTTTCTAATATCATGCAGTGGAACAAAGATCTTCCGTGGCCCACATACGATTCATTCCCTGGCTATCTGCCTCACACCGTCCTTTACACTTAAATCAGAATCATAATTACGTCATCATTCCTGTCTTCTACACGGTCTCTTTGTAAGGTACAAATTATTTAAGATTTAGCGCAGTTGTCGTAAATCACTGTACTACAGATCTCATAGGAACTTGGCACTTCCTTTGTATTTACTTCTATGTGCTTCTCGAATATCACTTCTTTTGACTCGAATATACTTACTTTAGATTCTCATGTACTTAATAACTTGCCTTAAATTTCCTTACCACGATGATATACTGCCTGCCTTCATCTGTCAAAAATTTGTTCCCGTGTTACTGCCTTACATTGTCGATATTGCGCGAATAAAGTGTATTTGAAGCAGGGCATTAAGTCTCGAGCATGTAAGCTGAGAACATTCCTATTGCCCTGAAATTTGGTGTAGTGTAGGCATTATGTAGCAAAATAAAGGACTGTGCATCGCCTTTAAAAGGGAAAAAATAAATTATATTATGTTGATATCATTAATATAGATTTTCTGTAAGCCACTGCCAGGTCCTAGGATTTTTATCTGTCACTTTCCACTTTATTCACCTCTGGCAATATGGTGCTGGTGTGAAAAATATGGAGTAGCACCGCGATTCAGAATCCACGTCAAACTGTACCGCCTATAACCAGCTGGGTAAGTCAGTTCAAAGTTCGAAGGAAGGCAACGGCATACTACCTCCAAACAGGACCGTGTCTAGTAAAGCACTGTGGTGTTCAAGCCAATCTTCGGATTGTTGACTGCTTACCTTGGCACATTAACGTCGTTGATGGTGAAGCTAAATTGACCTACTTGTTCTGGATATTGTGAAACAACAGCGCAGATGAAATAATCAATTCAGCTAAATAACACCCTGATTCAGAACGTAAGTAATTAGCTGTTTCAGGGCACCATAACGCCACATAAAAGAAATCATTGTCATTTTCAAAACTCTTAAATAAATAAAGTACTTGCAACTGACAAAGCTAGGAGAGGTTTGTTATGAAGCTTCAATAGAATATAGTCGTGACTAGCACAGTGAGATTATACCTCTAATGCGTGACAATTACGCGTTCCGTAATTACATCAGCTGCTTAGCGCTCAGCGTTTACGTAAGCGCCGCGACATAAGGTCGTCACACCATGAGACCCCAGGCTGTGATTTCATCTAAACAGCTGCTCAGCATATATTTATAACCGATAAAAACATCATTTGTGTAGTTAGTCCACACTGTTCGTAGACAACGGTGTGGAAACTGTAGTTCTTCTTTTCTTTCACTTCACTGATGTTTTAATATTAAATTTCCGTGAAAGGAGGGTGGACTTCACCACTATATACCATGAATTGTGGACTGTGTCCGTGACAGTTTTTCGTGACATGCGCTCGAAACGGGTTACGTAAGAATCCTCTACAGGAAAGATCACCGTGGCTATGCGAACTGTTTTTCATCGGTTGACGTGACACTATCGATTTCCAATGTTAACGATTATTCACTGAAGAAAAATAAGATTTTTGTGGGAAACCACGGTGCGTCACCGTCAGGTGCTGTGAAAACACTTTGTTATTCCTACCAGGTTCTGTGGTTACTAACCATCATGTGACATAGGAAGCTTTGCAGTTTCATTCCACTCTACATAAATATTTATGTCTGTACGTACATAAGAGGTATTCAAGAAAAGTTAATATGAGGAGTCTTTACAACCGCAGTAAAAGCCGATACAATTATTTTTGCAATTCTTATCTAACCGTCTGCCTGTATGTTTCTAAGCACATCACACAGAAACTAAAGCATGAAACTGGATGTGATTTTCACAGTTCGATTGCTGGAGATCCATATTAACTTCTGGTATACGTTTCATCTTGATAGTCCGCCTCGAAGTAGTTGTTTAAACATACCCATTGTTTTATTTTTTTTCTGGGTCAGTACGAGAGGACTCTCTATCTAACTATGTATCAGCATTCTGCAGTCAAGAACTATGTAAAAGTTAAGTATGACTAAGTCTCTATGAAATATATATCTCGTTCTAATTTACTCTAGTGTTTCTAGTTTCTGCTGTCCCACTGGCTGGTCACTTCCATACCTCACAAGCGTGCATCCTTTATTCCTGTGTCGGACTCTTTCTACTCGGCCACCGACACCTACAAGAACCGGCGGACGAGACACAAAAGCGGCGACGAAGCTGGGACACAAAACCTCGCCCCCTCGGCCACCGCGGCCGGCGAGTTTGAATACTGTGAGCACGGTAGAGCTGGGAATTTGTGTCTGACGGGGGGCGTGCTTAGGTAGACCTTGCAGCTGCGGTGGTCACTGTGTCCCCAGAGGTGCCAGTGGTCAGCGCAACTGCCTAGAAAGCAGGAGACCCGGGTTCGAGTACAATTTCAGCTTTGCTCATTCGCAAAGAGTGGTAATCGTATCGTCCATCAACTTTATTATTTATATTTTTATTACTTGTTTGCAAAATGCTTGCAAGTAGTCATAAAACTACAGGTAAGTCCAAAGTGAGTTCCTAAAAACAGGCCAGTGCGATTTTTTAATTGGTTCCGGATCTGTTGCGGAAGACAAAAGACCGCACGCGGCGCCTGCCGTGCCGCCTGCCGGCAGATGAATGGAGGCTGTGCCGTCACTTCCTGCCGCTGCCTACCTGGGCGCAGATGAGAGGCCGCCGCCAGCCTAATTGCGGTGGCCATTCATGGCGGGCGCTGGTGCCGCTTGTTAGGCGCCACTTTACGGCGCCGCACCGCGCCGCCCGCGGCTGCGGAAACCGAACCCACCGCCCCACCGCCCCACCCGGCCCGTCTCGCACAGCACCGCTTCTCGGAAGAGGCCGCCCAGGAGATCTCCGACACACTCCGTCTCCCACCTGTTCTCCACAGCCGCCGCGGGACCACACAATAGGTTCCGTGCCGATACAATGCACTGTCACTCACCCGGCTGTACATCACTATGGACTTAGAGGTCTGCGAGGATGCGGATATCTGCAGTATTTCTTACGTTTCGGATAAAATTGTGAGCGACGCGGATATCCACGTGGTATATGCGGATAAAGAGCGAGGTATCTGCCCAGTACGTCTGTCGAAATGTTAGCTGAAAACTTTAAGCCCTGTGGACGTTCTTGGAATCCTTGCAGGGCCCTTGTAGAGCGGAAGTCTGTTGTTCTCATCTCGTGGCCACAGCGGACGTAGCTGTAGCCGAGGGATCTCCGTCTAATCCGTGTACGCGACCGTGCCTTATCTGCGGTCTGTCAAGTGCTTTCTGGGTGGTAAACGGCCCACTGCCCACCAGAGGTGCCATGCCAAATTTACGCAGCTTTTTTTTTTAATTTTTTTTTTAATGCAAATCTATCGAACCAAAGTTCTTGGTCATCAGTCCGTAGCTTACCAACTACTTAAACTAAGGTAAACTAAACTAACACACACACCCAAGCCCCAGGAAGGACTCGAACCTCCGACGGCGAGCAACCACGCGCTGCGCAGCGAGGCGCCTTAGATCGCTCGGCTACTCCACGCGGTCGCTGCCTTCAGTTAGTGCTTTGTAGTGACCGAGTGACAACGTATATCATAGTGAATACAGTGACAGCGCTTAGGCGCCACTTTACGGCGCCGCTCGCGGCTGCGGAAACCGCCCCACCCGGCCCGTCTCGCACAGCACCGCTTCTCGGAAGGGGCCGCCCAGAAGATCTCCGACACACTCCGTCTCCCACCTGTTCTCCACACCCGCCGCGGGACCACACAATAGGTTCCGTGCCGATACAATGCACTGTCACTCACCCGGCTGTACATCACTATGGACTTAGAGGTCCGCGCATATCCGCAGTATGCGAATAAAACTGAGAGAGACGCCGATAAGACGCAGTCAACAATCCGAAGATTTCTAAATATCAATGTACATACAAATATATTATCCCTGAGACAGATTTTCGTCTCAGACATTAATGATAAATCTGAAGCATTGAATGAAAATTGGTGACATGATAGGGAATCAAACCCGGACCTCTATGCTTAGTAGGAAGACATCTTACCACTATACCACCGCATCACTAGCGATTAATGCGCCTCGGAATAGCCTAAGCACGATTTCCTTCATGTCACAAACTTCTATTAAGCTTCTATGTTGCATAGAACAATGCCACTACTGCCAAGGCTCTCCATGCAGCGGAAAAGCACCTTGGTAATGGACATATTGGAACATTCCTGTTTAAGGTGATATAAATATCAATGTGTATCTATATATATTTCGAGGCGACTTGATCTCTAGTGATGCGGTGGTCTAGTGGTAAGACGTCTGCGTAGTAAGCGTGGAAGTCCAAGTTCGATCTCCGGTAGCATCACAAATTTTAATTCAATGCTTCAGATTTGTCATTAATCCGAAGATTGGTTTGAACACCAAACTGCTTTACTACGCATGGTCCTGTTTGTAGGAGGTATGCCGTAGCCTTCCTCCGACCTTCGAATTGACTTACCTAGCCAGTTATAGGGGACCTACAGTTTAACGTGGGTTCAGAACCACGGTGCCACTCGGTATTTTTTCACATGAGCAATACTGCCAGAGGTGAAAGAAGTGAAAAGTGACAGATAAAAATCCTAGGACCTGGCGGGGATCGAACCTGCGACCTTCGGATTCATCGTCTAGCACTCTACCAATCCGCTTGTTATATGCGGATAAAGAGCGAGATATCTGGCCAGTACGTCAGTCAAAATGTGAGCTGAAAACTGCAAGCCTATGGACATTCTTGGAATCCTTGCAGGGCTCTGGTAGAGCGGAAGTCTGTTGTCCTCATCATCTGGCCACAGCCACAGAGTAACTATTTTTGTCTGTGCCACAGAGGGACCTGCGCCTAATCCGTTTACGCGACCGTGTCTTACTTGCGGTCTGGGTGCAAACCAGCCCACTGCCTAGCCGAGGTGTCATGCCAGATTTGCGCTGCCTTCAGTTAGCGCTTTGTAGTGACCGAGTGACAACGTCTATCATAGTGAATGCAGTGACAGTTGTTTCTTAAAATGAACACGACATCAATGGATACTATATCGTGGGAAGTGAAAAGAGGTGATTTGACATTAGTGAAGGAAAACAAATTCAGATCGAAAATTTGGATACGTATTTTATGGCACGGAAAAGATCAAGGATATAGTGGCCTGTTTTGCGTGTAAATAAGTATATTTTTACACTGGACGCAAAAGGACAAAGTAGCATAATTACTTATGTAAATACCAAGACAGATACAAAACTTCCTTAAGTTTCGCCAAATTTGAAGACAACCGCAAACGAAAAACTTATCAATCTTGTCAGAAAGGACATTTTACCGTTCGAAGTAGCGTGTGGATCTGGCTTTCTCGAGACAGCACAGTTTATGATAGATGTGGTGGCATATCTCCTAAACTATGTGTCTTGCAGTCATTTAATTATGTCAATAACCGCCGCGAAAGTGCAAGCAATATGAAATTTCAACATGTTGGATTGGTTTCAGGAAAGCAACTTACAACTTTTATTAATAATTTTAAAAAACAGCCAAAGCTGCACACAGTTGGTTCTTTTTATTGACGACTAGTGTCATTATAAGACACATTTCAAAATAGGGAAATAAAAGATTTTTTGTACATGCTATGAAGTATCTTTTGTATATTGCCACACTACTCTTGTGCGTCCTATTTTGGGGTATTGCTGCGCATTGTCGGATCCACAGCAGGTGGGACTGACGGACGATTTAGAGAAAATTCAGAGAAGAGCAGCTCGTTTTGTATTATCGCGATGTAAGGGAGAAAGTGTCGCGGAAATGATGCACGAGTTGGGGTGGAAATAGCTTTAAAAAGGCGTTATTAATTTCAGCGAGAACTATTTGTGAAATTCCTTTCACCAACTTTCTCTTCAGAATGCAAACATATATTGTTAGCTCTCACTTAGGAAGACACGATCATCATAATAAACTAAGAGCAGACAGATCGAAAACAGAAAGACTTAAGCGTTTCTTTTATCCCGCGAACTATTAGAGAATGGAACTACAAAGAAATACAATAAGAGTGGTTCGACGAACCCTCTGACACGCATTTCAATGAGGCATGTAGAGTATCCATGTAGATGTAGATAGGGAGCAGACGCACTCCCCAGCAAGGCGTATTTGAGCGTAGGACCACCCCCCCCCCCTCCCCCCCCCTCCCCCCCCCTCCCCCAAGATCCGGCGCTGCTCCTTGTCTACGTATCAGGCACATAATTCAAACTAATAATAAATTAATTAGTAAGACACCGGTTTCAATGACAAATCATTTGTTGATAATTTTCCCAAACAGGGTAGGCTGATGCCACCTGTCAAAGACAACCTCGGTCTCAGAGTGCCGGGAATATACAGCAAAAATTACGTGGGGGGCAGTCAATAAGAACTGTTTCTGAACGCTGCGTTGAACATCAGCGTCACCTGAAATACAGGCATTTACAAAAATCTGCGGTGGTTGAGCACAGCCTGTTAAATAAACATCGGATTTTATTTGAAAAAACGAGAGTACTGGCTCACGCTTCCAACTACTGGGATTCTGTCATCAGAGAGGCGATTGAAATCAGATTTTGCGATAATAATATCAATATAGACTCCGGATATGCACTCAGCAATGCATGGAAGCGAGCACTGGAGAAGGAGAAGGAACAGAGGTTGGCTCCCAGAACCTTCAGTACTTCCCGCAGATTACCGCCTGCTGCGAGAGATGGCGCTGCTAACAACGCGGAATAGAGTGCGCTAGAAAATTCTAGGTGGTTAGATGGCACCACCCAAGTACGCGCCATTACCGCTGTAACGTAAGCTAGCCAATGAGAAGCCGTCTCCTGGTTATATAAGCGGACGCCGCCAGTTCAGGGCAGTCAGTTTTACCCCTAACGCCGACTATGGAGGATATAGTCGAAAGCTTGGGCTCCTACCATATTCGACGCGGCAAGAACACCGAGAGTATTTTACGCAGGGTAGGCCGGTAGTTTAGAATGTACAATTTCATTTAATGTCAGCTATTCGAAAGTTCCACCCTCATTTACCATCGGTACATGAAGTGCTTTCAGCATCTGAAAGAGTCAAAAATCGAGAAAAAGTTCTTACTAGCCCGTATGGGGTCGCACTGATTGTGCAGACGGCGCGTGAAATAAGCGGCCGAGTGTCTGCGATCCACGCCGCGCCGTGGTGAATATCACGCCCGTTCCGGTCGCTGCCCATAAATGAGCGGCGAGCAAAAGCGAGCCAGTCCGGTCCCAGATGCCTCGGCGCGCCGCCTTCCGCAGAAAGAAGTGTCCGCTGGAACGAGGCTGCGAGCGCAGGAATGTCCTCCCCAGGACCCGCGCCTCAATTCCGAAAGCAGGGCGCCGCACCGTCATGGTCAAAGCACGCACTGGTCATACCTCGAGTTGTTACGTCCGTGTCTGCGTGGTGTTCATGTCTTCCGCTTGTACTGTGATTATTACTAAGCTCAAAATACGAAATAATGATAGTCTCTGGAAAGGGAGGGAGAGGGACGAGGTGGGGACATGTGAATGGTCTAAACAGGTCATATGGCGCACAACCCCCAGACTCAAGTCGTAGCAATGAATGCTAGCATTTTGTATGAAATCATGGAAGTAAGATGGGTCCAGCATGTAGCTGTAACCGAACTGTAGAAACTGACTATTGTGTTTGGATACGGTCACGACCACACTGTGAGCGACGTGTCCATATTTTTAGTCGTGTAATGAGAGGCGGCTGGGGGTTCACTACTTTTACTGAATTATCTAAGGGGACTGATGACCTAAAAACAACCAACAACAACTACGAATTATCTAATTTAGCAAACAGAAAGCACGGAAAACAAATTATTTTTAAATAAATCGCAATTGCGATCAGTTATGGCTTCACTGTATTAGGTTTAGATGGAATACTAAAGTGCGGTGAATGAAAATTTGTTCCCGGCCGGGATTCGAAACCGAGATCTCCTGCTTACTAGGCAGACGCGTTGACCACTCTGCCATCCACGGCACAGTGACCAGCCCGACTGCAGAGGACCCTTCCCTATACGTCTCCCGCCACATCCAAATTTCCATTCGCCACGCTGTCTCTTTCCTATTACCACAGCCTAGTACAGTGGAGCCATAGCTGATCGCAAATTGCGATTTATTTCATTCATTGAATGCTGCAACGTCGTCAATAATATACAATTCTATTCAAGCAGAGGCTGGGCTCCTGACGACAATTAATTGCGTCTCGGTACCTCACGGTCTGTTCTCCCTTATGCGGGAATACAGATTTCAGGCTACGAACATTACAGAACAAATACGCTGTGGTAATAGGAAAGAGACAGCGTGGCGAATAGAGATTTGGGTGTGGCGGGAGACGTGCAGGGAAAAGTCCTCTGCAGTCAGACTGGTCACTATGTCCTCGGTGGCGGCGTGGTCAACGTGTCTGCGTAGTACGCAGGAGATCCCGGGTTCGAATCCCGGCCGGGAATAAATTTTCATTCGCCGCATTTTAGTATTCCATCTAAACCTAGTACAGTGAAGCCCTAACTGATCGCAAATTGCAATTTATTTCATTCATTGAACGCTGTAACGCCGTCAAAAATATATAACAAATTATTTTATTTGCATAAATGCAGTTCAATTTCCTTTTACATTGAAACAAACGCCACAATCCTGAAATTAGTGAACCTTACAGGTCAACAAAGAGAGACACTAATATACATACTCTCTCCTATAATAATGTATAAGGAAGACATTTCTGTGATGTAAGTTCAATGTATAGGCAATAGATTTTGTCTTAATTCAAGTGCGAACAATAGAAGAAAGAAAACTTTGTTATATTTAGAATAAAAATATTTAACCTTGTAACAACTTTGTTATTTTGGGACACCATATGTAAACCTGATATCAGCACTACTGTCTGATGATGGGCTCAGGCCCGAAACTAGTAACGTTCAATAAATTTATTTATAAAAATCTTGTGGCTGGTTGCAGCATTTATTTACTACAGTATTATTACGAATACAGCTGCAGCGTTCACTAACCCCACCCCCACCAAAAAAAAAGAGGGTAAAATAAAGCTTCTGTGGTTCTATAAATGATACAAAGGTTTGTACAATTTCTTTTGTATATATAGATTTAAAACATTTTTTAAAACTTGGTGCACGTTAGGCCTATGTGTTTTTAAACTGATATTCAGTCCACTCACTGTGTTGTTGCCTCTTCTTTATATTTCTTCTTTATATCTCACTTGTTTGCTGGAGTTGGTTGGTTCCTGACGTGTGGTTTTAGGCTGTGTACGGCACTTTTAGCCTGTTTTTGTGTCGTTTCTTCCGTTTCATTTGTTTTCACTTCACTTCACTTATTTGGTTGGCATCTCTTCAGATTAATTAAGGGACGTTTCAAGATGACAACAGCAGAGTTCAATACGCTCCGCGAATGCGTTCCTGGTTTAACGAACACAGCAGTAATGTATACATACTAATTACAGAAACATACATCACGCCCTGGATTAAAGTCCAAATCTCCTCTCTTTGTTTCATGGAGTGATGGTGTGATGAGGGTGTTAGTCTCAATCGATCTCCTTACTCTGTTCAATAGCACTAGGCAATGTGGTGGCCTCTGTCTTGAACTCAGACAATGTTAAATTCTAAAAGAGGTTCCAGAACGCAGTCGTCATAGTCACCTACAAAACGCAAATAATACTCGACATTGTGTATTTACTGTGATACCTCTCAGAGAGGTGAAAACCAAAAGTATTTCTTAAGAAAAGTAACGAGACTCGTTTCCCGACAAATAAATACCGACAGCAAAAACTAAGACCGTAACGTTATGTAAGACCCAGACCTAAAGTGAGAGTAAAATGAGGTGGACAAATCGGAGTCGTTAGCAGCTTTGCAACCTCGTTATGGGAGACACATTTCACAATTGCGAGATTATTTTCTTATGCGCGTTTCATTAATTGTCAGCAAGATTGTATCGCCTCAGCATTAAAAATAAGTAAATAAAAGTAAACACCGTAAGACCTCTAGTGAATGCTTGCTTGTGTTTGCATGTATGTGCGTGCGTGTGTGTGTGGGAGAGAGAGAGAGAGAGAGAGAGAAATTCCATCACAAGGTAGGTGTTTCAACCGTATGTTGTATTTAGGCGAATGTCATATATCAGGCTCACTTCGAGTCTGCAAACGCAATGGTGGAAATCCCCTGTTAAGGAAATGCCTAGTTTTCTCTTAATGAGGTCATCCACTAACGAGCCACATGTCTATTTCGCAGGCGAATAACAGTGTTGTTCTCTTCGCGTGACGCAAAAGAGTTTAAACTCTAACTTACACATTTATTTCCATCGTGTATCATGAAAACAAATGTCCCCGTTAGAGTTTAAACGCTGTTTGTCACGATGTGGGAAATAACACAACCATTTGCCTGTAGAACAGTGATATTAAGAAAGAATGGCATCAACGAACGAAAACTGGGCATTCCCTTAACGGAGTGTGTTCACCACAGCCTCAAGGATTAGGTATGAGCATGATACATGTGTTTAGCCCAAATATAAGTCGCAGACGTGAAGCACCTACCTTGTCAGGCAAACTTGAAATCCACTATAAGCCACATTAGCGTCACTACTAACTCTGCGAATTAGAACTGTGTATTTTTTTTTATCTTCTTATGCTACATGTAACGCCGTTTAATTTGAGATTTGGAGAGTATTAACAGTGATGACTGTAAAAGATTTCTGATAGGGCTGAACTATATTTCTATAATTTATTGATTTATGTAAACAGAGCTATAAACTTTGACGGTAGCAATAACCCATTGTGGAACCACCATCAGCTGATTAATTACTGTAGTCTTTATCAGGTACCTAGTTTCAGTGCATTAATAGGTGCCGCTCCTTTCAGTACAGGTGTGAATTGGGTTTTATATGGTCCTAAGGCATATCAGACACGCAATAAAATTTGTGGGAACCGTAGTTGTTTAGGTCTAAATGAACAAACTTTTTCCACTTGACTGGCTTTTCAATTTCAAGTGTCATCATTCTCCTGTGCTAATTAGTTTCATTGCATTCCGTAGCACATGTCAGGAGCTGATATGCAACATCTCTCCACGAAATGTCAAAGCCACCGATATGGCAAGTCGAAGTAGAATTAGCCAGTGACTGAACAGGTTTGACATTTTCTGAAAACGGAAAACAGCATGTTGTCTTCTGTGAAGTCAGATGTTGCATATGATTATCTTGATATTGCTACGGCTATTATACTACAACATAATAATAAATTACTTGCGAAGGGCTATAGAACTGAACTGCGACGGCACACATTAGGAAACAGAAATCAAACGTCGAAGTTCAAGCATATCAGACAATTATAGATGAAGTTGATTTAATACATAATGGAAAAAAACTGAAAAGCGTGTGTGGAAAAGTGAAATACATGTGAAATAAGCGAGATACATGTGCAATGACGATATGGATGTTAAATTTACAAGTAAGTTAAACATGTCATCTTGCTATCTAAAGTTGTATTCACTGTAGTTAATGCCTTATAATTTATTCTCAAACAGTGAACTCCACCAACAAATTGCACATATAGGGTGTTTATAAATGAATATCGGGGTTTTTAACGCTTTATAATATTGATTATATTAAACTTACAGTTATAAATGATACGTCAAACGAAAGAACAACTCAGTTTTGTTTGGTATCAGTGCGCATGCGCAGCACTCAATGTTTCCGCCGCAATCCACTAGACAACGGTAGTAGCAAAGATGGCGACTAGTGAACGGAAAGCGTTTTGTGTTTTTCTGTTTGCAAAGAGCGAATCTGTTGTTACTGTGCAACGTGCGTTCCGGCTCGGCTGAAGTTCGGTTGTGATCCTCCAAGTGATATCATTAGTAGATGGTATCATCAGTTACAAAATACTGGCCACAAGGAGCCCAATGATAGGGTTTGCATAGCATGGCCCCCACGTTCACCTGACCTAACGCCATGCGATTTTTTTCCTTTGGGGTTTCATAAAGGATCGTGTGTACTCGCCGTCGGGGGTTCGAGTCCCCGTTCGTGCATGGGTGTTTGTGTTGTCCTTAGGTTAGTTTACCTTAGGCTAAGTAGTTTGTAAGCTACGGACTAATAACCACGCAGTTGAGTCCGATAGATTTACAAACATTTGAACATTTGAATTTGATCACCAGTACGTGCCTCCGCTACCAGCTTACCTCCCTGAATTAAGAAACCGGATTGAGGCAACTGTTGCTACAGTGACTGAAGACACACTTAACAACGTTTGAGAAGAACTCGGCTACAGACTTTATGTGTACAGTGTTACAAATGGTGCTCACATCGAACACTTATAAGGTTTTTGGTGAAACTGTTTGAGTTGCTATTTCATTTGACATATCATTTATAATTGTAAGTTTAACGTGATAAATATTATAAAGCGTTAAAAACCGGATATTCACCCTGTATTTCTGAATGTATAAGCACCTGATGATGGGTATGAGCCCGAAATCGGTCGTGTTATAAATAAATAATACAATCTTTATTGCAAGTGGTAGCGGTTTTTATTCTGAACCCTATAATTATAGATGCAAGTGTCTATTACTATCCTCACTCCTTATTCGGTACTGTGACAGACAATATGATGAATGACAATATTGCTGTACGAAAAAGAAAACTAAGTCATTTTTCTTAAAGTTTCGGGTATTAAATAATAATACGTGGATTTGTCTGCATACAAGTGTGAAAATTACAGAACTAACAGTTTAATAAGTCATGGGTGCAAAATACTAACACGAATTATTTACAGACGAATGGAAAAACTTGTGGAATCCAACCTCGGGGAAGATCAGTCTGGATTTAGGAGAAATGTAGGAACACGGGAGGCAATACTCACATTACGACTTATCTTAGAAGATAGCCTAAGAAAAGGGAAACCCACGTATTTAGCGTTTGTCGATTTGGAGAAAGCTTTTGACAATGTCGACTTGAATACTCTCTTCCAAATTCTGAAGGTATCAGGGGTAAAATATAGGGAGCAAAGAGTTATATTCAACCTACACAAAAACCAGACAGCGGTTATTACAGTCGAAGAGCAAGAAAGGGACGCAGAGGTTGGGAAGGGAGTAAGACAGGGTTGTAGCCTTTCCCCAATGTTGTTCAATCTCTGCATTGGGCAGGCAGTGAAGGAATGGAAGGAGAAATTTGGAGAGGGCATTAAAGTGCAGGGAGAAGAAATAAAATATCTGCGGTTTGCCGATGACATAGTAATTCTGCCAGAGACCGCAAATGATCTGGAAGAGCAATTGAATGGAATGGACAGTGTCTTGAAAGGAAGATATCAGATGAACATTAACAAGAGTAAAACGAAGGTAATAGAATGTAATGTCAGAAAATCAGGCGATGCTGAAGGAATTAGATTCGGTAATGAGACAATAAAAGTAGTAGATGAGTTTTGTTATTTGGGTAGCAAGATAACTTCTGATGGCCGAAGTAAAGAAGATATAAAATGCAGAATGGCTATGGGATGAAAAGCGTTTCTAAAGAAGCGAAACTCGTTAACATCCAATATTAATTTAAATGTTAGGAAGTGTTTCCTGAAAGCATTTGTCTGGAGTGTAGCATTGTATGGGAGTGAAACGTGGACGATAAGGAGTTCAGATAAAAAGATGATAGAAGCTTTTGAAATGTGGTGCTACAGACGAATGATGAATATTAGATGGGTAGATCACGTAACTAATGAGGAGGTGCTTAACCGAACTGCGGAGAAAAGGAGTTTCTGGCATATCCTGACTAAGAGAAGGGATAGACGCCAAGGAATTGTCAACTTAGCATTAGAAGGAAGTGTGTGGGGTAAAAATCGTAGAGGGAGACCGAGAGACGAATATAGTATGTAGATTCAAAAGGATGTAGATTACCGAACATATTCTCAGATGAAGAGACTTGCACAGCACAGGATGGCGTGGAGAGCTGCATCAAACCAGTCTGCGGACTGAAGACCACAACAACAACGTGGATTTGTCCATGTCCAACAAATTTACATTTATCACGAAGTTTATAGTGGTCCAACGATTACGCCGTACCACTAATTGTCATCTTCGGGCCACAGGTGTTAAAACTCCCCTGCAGGCCCTTCCAGCAGGCGAGGGAGTTTTATTAGTCGGTCGCCAGGGGCGAACACGTGAGCCAGGGGAGGCCCTAGAAGATGCCGCCCCAGTGCTCGCGTCACCCCGACATTCCTTTCCAGCACTCGCCTTACCTTCATATCACCTCACCTCCCCTTCCCTCCAAGCCTCCCAACCCATCCCACCTTTCTCTCTGTCAACTCTCTCCCCCAACTGCAGCATACAGGTGTCGAAGTTCTGGGGTCATACAGGTTTCTGGCTGCCACAATTGGAGAAAATCCTTCTGTCAACATTAATTACTCTTCACTCAGATCTGAAACAACCTGTTTCGCTGCGTAAGGTTACGAGGGGAATTCTGAAAGCAAAACTGAGGGGGACTGCCAGATTAATAGCTTTTCCTCCATATTGGTACTGTTTATTTAGCCTGATCTGATTAAGGCTATCAAATACTCTCTTACATCGGATCACGGTTTTAGCACATTCAGTACTTTTTACATTAGAGTTATCTAGGATATAACATTGATTTTAATACGGCAAAGATGAATAAAACTGACCTAGCGATGTGGCGCAGTGGTAACACACTGGACTCGCATTCGGGAGGATGGTGGTTCAAATCCACCTCCGGTTTAGGTTTTCCGTGATTTCCCTAAATCACTCCAGGCAAATGCCGGGATGGTTCCTTTCAAAGGGCACGGCCGATTTCCTTTCCCTATCCTTACCCTTACCTGTGCATAAGCTCCACGCTGTCGACGGGGCGTTTTAAACACTAACCTTCCTTCTATAAATAAAACTTTAATAAGATAATTTAAATGCGATTCTTTATGCATCGGGTAACCGCAATCGAAAAGATTCCTTTTCTCCACAGTACACCGCTGCGACTGTTAGAAATTCTTTATTCAGAACACACGAGCAGTTTCGCAAAATAAATTTGTATCCTCATGAGCTTATTTCTTTTATATAAGATAAAGAAAATACAGAAATCAGAATTGATAAGGTTAAATTCTGATATCTGTATTTTATTTATGTTATATGAAGGAAATAAGCACATGAGGATACAAATTCATTTCGCGAAAGCGGTCGTGTGTTCTTAATAAGGAATTTATAACAGCCGCAGTGGTCTAATTTGAAGAAAATAATTTAAATGGATTGAATACATGCAATGAAGATGAAGATAAATAGTACTGACCAAATTCTAATAAAATTAATGCTAGCATTACCGATACTACTAAAACAGTCTCTGCTGCTGCCGCTCTAGTAACGGAATAATAACAGTAGTATTATCAGATGAAAAATTTACTCGTAGATAATCAGAACTTAATTGTGGCGTGGCGGATGAAAGGAAATTAGGAACACTGCAACTCCCGCGGGAAATAAGAATAGTAGAATATTTGGTAGGAAAGATGGATGTCATGGGGTAACAAGAACGTAGGAGAAAGAGATTGGCGTTATTGTTGTTCCAGTAGATGTATTTTGAAGCCAGCAGTGTTATTCAGTTCACTGATATAATGAGAGAGGTTGCCACTGAAAATGACATAGAGAAAGCGACTGAGTGACGGATGGGAACAGAAAGGGTTTGCTCCGATAGGAACAAATATTTCCGCAATTTTGTTCTGCCCAGAGTGTTAGGGTCGACAAAAAATGTGAGGGGCAGTACGTTGGTAAATATTAGACTTTCTTTTCAAGAGTCCTAAGAGATCTTCTGTTTTCATTATTCGACAGTGTTTTTAATGGAACTGCCACTTTTTAGAATTCACACTATCGCAATATCGCCTATGTAATCATTAGTAACTGCGAAGGTGAAAACTTTAGCTTTTGTGGACGAATGCCCTCACTTTAGCCAGAGTCATTAATAAACCTAAGGTAGTGAAGTCGTGTGCGTCATATGTCGGTCAATAGTGTAAACTAGGTTCTTTGTGCAAGCGTAGGCTTTCGCGGCCGTTGTCACTGTCAATAAAATTCTTCGGCCTATGAGACCGCGTCGTCATGTTTATAAAATCTACCGACGTTTCGGCCACTGTAGCAGGCGGCCTTCATCAGGGTCTGTGTCTGACTGCTGAATGTGAGATAGCTTGTGACTTATATAACAGTGGTTTGAGGAGGAGGAAGACGGTCGTTGGTCTTTCTTTATTGGTGTTTATATTATTACACTCCATTGGTGGAAAAGGGCGTGAATGATTGGTGTTTGTCATGAAAAGTTTTTCATGTGATTGGGGGTTGCATTCTTCTCTCTCATTGGTGAAAATTATGTATATAATTTATTTTGGAAAATTAAATTCAATTTCAATTTATTGCCACAATATTTAGAGCTGTTTGTTAGCTGGCAAACCTCGAGCTCTTCCGAGGCTGCTAGGAACATATTTTGGCAATTAGCCTAGAAGACTTTATTTAAGCCAAGGTACAATTTATTGTATTTCAAGATTTTTTATGTTAATTTTATTTACATTAATGTTCTAAATGATTGCAGTAAACATAAGTAATAACTACATTTACATTTTAAAACAGTGTATGAGACAATATAAAATGATTATGTACGACCTGTTTAGAGTTTCAAGGTAACAGGTCTAAATTTTGGAAAATCTCGTTTTTACGAGACCGCCGACCGCGGTGGCCGAGGGGACTGAGGCGCTCCAGTCATGGTCTGCACGGCCACTACGGTCGGGGTTCGAATCCCCCCTCGGGCATGGATATTTGTGCCGTCCTTAGTATTAGTTAGTTCATAAGTAGTTTGTAAGTATAGGGACTCATGACCCCGTAGTTAAGTCCCATAAGCTATACAAACATTTGAAAACATTAAACATTTCGCAAAACACTGTTCCTATTGCTCTGGAGATGAATGACGTGTACTGCTTGAAGAGCCACTTTCAGGCTTCTCCTGCCCTTCAAATTCCTATATCTTTCCATCGTAATGTCGTGTATTTGTGTTTCGTAGCCATTATATTTCTGAATTATTATACAATATATGCACTAACTCCATATCATCAGCCCTGATTTCTTTTCCATAAGCAGCATGTCGCAACTTGGTCCCTATTATCTGCACGAAATGCGTAGGATTAATTCTCTCCATCATATCACTGTACTGTACTCAGTTTACACAGCAACACTCCAAGATACAAATACGCACTGCAACTACACCACTCAAGCAAGTGGAGCACTGTTTAATGCAGCTACCATCTAGTGGCGCTAGCAGACAAGTGCGGCGGTTTGCATGGAATAACGCACACCACCGGGTTTTTTCATGATTACTTGTCATTCTAAGCTCGGTTTCGTGCGGTTGCGAGTATTGGTGGTCAAAGGTGTCCCTTGTGAGAGGAATTGGCCGTGCGCCGCAGTCTAGTCGGCGGGGGTTCGCTTCGGCGGCGGCAGCAGCAGCGGCTGGCGGTACGTACCGTTACGGAGCGACCTGTAGACCCCCTGGCAGTGCCGTGCAGTCAAAACAAACCTCAAGGCAGCCGTCCTTGCGGCGATGCAGCGCCGAACCGCAACACAAACACAAACACGGCACCGCTCGAGACCGCAGGCCACGCCGGCCGGCAGCTCCATTGAGGCGGCGGCAAGGACGCGGTAGCGGCCGCGGGAAAACCTCAAGGCGGCCGCCGGCAGCCCACAGCCGCACCGTCTGCCAGTAGCCACTTATAAAGTGCACAGTGCTTCAAACAGCGTCGTTCTGCTGGAGTGCGGTCATACGTAAAGCACACTAGCGGTGAAACACAATTACTTCACTATGCGATGCCAATGCTGTCACTGTGATACTGCTGGAGACAGTGCTGCTAAAGCAGAGCTGCCAAACATTACGCTCCGAATTTCCTTTATCAAAGAAGACGAAAAAAAGTCCAGAAGCAAGAACATCTGTTAGGCATGTGTAATTTTGAATTCGATTTCCTTGGAGAAGTAAAGCAATTGAAAACGAGAACAAAAAATCACACTGGTATGTTTTACGGCACCTTTTCTTAATTTTAATCACCAGTCTTGCCGTGGTTTACTTTCATAGCCTGCACTAGTTTACGTAAGATCAAGTGAAAGTCTCAAATCACCGTTATTTTTGATCTCTGAAATGGTGCGATTAATGAAAATAACATAAGGGAGCAAAAATTTGTTGAATTTCCTCCTCTACAAATACGTTACTCACATTCCCTCTCAGATGAACGGTTTTATTTGCAATTAAATTTCCTGCTGTCAAAAGACCATCACAAACTTTTTTTTAAATATCTTAAAAAAGGTTTTTATGATCACTGCCGACCAACAATTACGCCTCTAAAATTTGGTGACATTCGGTTGGACGGCGTAACCAAAAAAGTGGGAAAACGTTACAGACAGACAGTGTCGAATCACCGTTGTTGTTGTTGTTGTTGTGGTCTTCAGTCCGGAGACTGGTTTGCTGCAGCTCTCCACCCTACTCTATCCTAAGCAAGCCTTTTCATCTCCTCATAAGAACGGCAACCTACATCTATTTTAATCTGTTTGCTATAGCCGACCGCGGTGGCTGAGGGGACTGAGTCGCTTCAGTCACGGTCTGCACGGCCCCCCTCGGGCATGGATATTTGTGCCGTCCTAGTTCGTAAGTAGTTCATAAGTAGTTTGTAAGTTTAGGGACTGATGACCCCGTAGTTAAGTCCCATAGACTCTACAAACATTTGAACATTTTTGTTTACTATATGCGTCTCTTGGTCTCCCTCTGCGATTTTTACCCCACACACTTCCTTCCAACACTAAATTCAAAATTCCTCGATGTCTAAGAATGTGTCCTATCAAACGATCCCTTCTTTTAGTCAAGGTGTGCCAAAAATTCCTTTTCTCACCAATTCTGTTCAGTACCTCTCCATTAGTTACGCGATCCACCCACCTAATCTTCAGCGTTCTTCTGTAGCACCACATTTCAAAAGCCTCTATCCTCTTCCTGTCCGCACTGTTTATCGTCCATGATTCACTCCCATACAAGGCAACACTCCACACAATTGCCTTCAGAAAGGACTTCCTTGGGCTTAAATCAATATTCGATGTTAACAAATTTCTCTTTTTCAAGAACTCTTTTCTACCCATTGCTACTCTGCATTTTATATTCTCTGTACTGCGACCATCATTTGTTATTTTACTGCCCAAGTAACAAAACTCATCTACCTCCTTTATTGTTTCGTTACCGAATCTAATTCCTTCTGCATCATCTAATTTTCTTAGACTGCACTCCATTACCCTAGTTTTGCTCTTGTTAATGTTCATTTTATATGCACCTTTCAGCAGATTATCCATTCCGTTCAACTGTTCTTCCAGGTCTTTTGGTTTCTTTGACAGCATAAGAGAGCAAAAATTTGTTGAATTTCCTCCTCTACAAATACGTTTAATCAGGTTTCGTCCAGGATGAACGGTTTTAGATGCAATTACATTTCCTGCTGTCAAAAGACCATCACACACTTTTTTTTTTTTTTTTTTTTTTTTTTTGAAATATTCGAAAAAAGCAGTTTCTGATCGCTGGAGAGCAACAATTACGCAGATAAAATTTGGTGACGATCGGCTGAAGGGCGCAACCTAAAAAATGGAAAAACCCTTACAGACAGATATTGTCGAATCGCCTAAAAGAGAACAGAATTGTAGAGAATATTCTCTTCCACAAATCCTCTATTCAGTTTTCGTTTCAGATGAACGGTTAAGCCGTTATTTACATTTAAATTTCCAGCTGTCAAAAGGCGCTCGCTAAGTGGGCCAAAAATCTCAAGCAAGTCTTCTTTCAGAGTATGCAGATGCAATAGCTCGATATCTAGCTAACTTCCGCAAACGCTCGGTCATGGTTAGATCTGTACCCAAATACTGGAAAGTTTTATAGGTCACTCTAGTATTCAAGAAAGGCAAGAGGAGTGATCCGCAAAATTACAGGCCCATATTCTTGACGTCGGATGGCAGCAGGAATTTCGTCTGCTTTACCCACGATTAATTTTATGTGGTCCTTCTACAGAACAAAACCGGTGAGGAGTTCAGCACCCCCTGAACAACACTTGAAGACTCACGACAAAAGTAATTCGGTCTCGTTGTTGGTAGTGTACCTGACCTTACGTAGATCTGCCGTATTTCGATGTCCACAAACACTGTAAGAAAGATGTGGCTTACACTTTCTGCTGGCACAGTACTCATAATATTCATAACTATTTCTTTGAATGTAATTACGCACATAGATGCACAGCAGTCGCAATGCGTTTTGATTCTTTATCATTCAGTGTATAGTTAATTAGTCTGAGATATCTAGTAAACAGGCCGAATATCCTTCGGTGGTACTTGAAATCTGCTAGAATTAAGATTGAATGGTTCACTTCATTGTCTTGTATTTATTTTCACATAGTGTGAAAGAAACGTTGCAGTTTTTTTAGCCCATCAGAGGGTTCATAACATGACACACATCACACTCATTTGAGGGCGGTTGAGGTATGTGACGCCTGACTACTGGTCCACGGCAACACGCAACACGGGCGAACATTCCGGCTGCATACACAGTCGGGCAGTCTGTTGCAAACTTTTCTCAAATCTGTAGAAAATGCATATTGCCAACCATCATCTGTTTATTATATTCACAACTTTACCGATTTCGGCTATGAACCATCATCAGAAAAATAAATTAAACAGACTGATTACGTTGGTAAATTTTCTGTCATCATTTCCATATCAAACAATAAAAGATACGTAAAATGTCACTTGGCATAAGGTCGTGATGATAAATAAAACAATGCCAGGCTCCATTATATTAAACCACGGTCTAAGAATTCAAAGAGTATCAAACAAAAATATTAAGAACTGTATTGTTGATGTGATGTAGTTCTCAATATTTTTGTTAGATACTCTCTGAATTCTTAGACCGTGGTTTAATATAATGAAGCCTGGCATTGTTTTATTTAACAATAAGACCTAATGTCAAGTGACATTTTACGTACCTTTTATCGTCTGACATGGATATGATGACATCAAATGTACCAACGTAATCAGTCCGTTTAATTTACTTTTCTGATGATGGTACATAACCGAGACCGGTAAAGTTGTAAATATAATGAACAGCTGATGGTCGGCAATATGCATGTTTAAAGTATACTACTGCTGTTATCACTCATCTCAGTAACCAGACGAACAAGAATAAACAACTAAATATAGTTACGAGAGACATTTGTGGAGTATTATGTAAGAGGCCAGTACTTTATTTAGGTGAGACCGTTAATCGTTCTTAATTATTCGACTCTGTAAACCAAGACAACGCAAGGACTCGGATATTTAAGAACTGTTACTGTTAATGCTTCTCAGAGTCTCTCTCTCTCTCTCTCTCTCTCTCTCTCTCTCTCTCTGTGACACACACACATACACACAGTTTATACACAAGCTTGCCTATAATCAACAACAGAGTTAGCGTCCTGTTAATCATGGCGTACACTGTTTCCTCGCAAGTTTCACATTACCGTTCTTTTTCTCGTTTGCAACACAGAATGGTATCAACCAACTTTTGCTATGTTATTTAAATGTGTAGATATTACCGTGTAAAGTTTTACGCAATTTAAAGGTTTCTGAGGCCACTTAGAGTTCACATATTGTTTATCTGCAGACAATAACCAACCGGGACAAGGCTATAAAACACAAACACTGCTGCAATAATTACTCGGAATGTTGCTTTGACTGACAATAACTCTAGTTTTGTACTACAAGAAAAGTTTTTTTTCAATGTTGTGGTTAACCTACATTGTCCACAGTATCTTTACTGCCACTAGGATATTTATCCACTTCGTAAACTGCTTACTAACTGTAAGCGCTTTGCTTTTATTTTCATTCTGTATTTTCTTAACGTGCACACAGTCGATTAACTTTTACCATCCTCCAAGCTCATTCCGTCGTGTTTTCCTTTGTCCTTCTTTTTTCTATTCTTCGCCATGAAATCTGATGACAATAGCTGATCCCGATGCCTTTTCACAAAACCATTTCCCGTTATTATTGGCATACTTCCAAGGTAACGTAACAACATCCTCATCTAGGCAAGTGACCAAGGTAATTTCTCGTACAGCAAAGGCCAGAGTTGATTTTGTCGAGTAAGTGACTGAATTACTTTAGCATTACACTTATTCCGGATTCCTGGTGGATAGGATCTGTAGCAGTAGACTACCTCTGGTTCATAATTGTTTGCTGCAGGGCGTGGAGAGAGGGTGGAAAGAATTGCGACAAAGCTAGGGTTGAGAAATCGTGACCACATTTGACTTCTGTATATGCAAATAACTGTATTTTGGGACAGATGAGACTCCAATGCTTTCATTTGGCGTCCACTTTTCCATTATTCATGATCTCAAATGCGCTATCAAACATTCACTGTTAAATAACGGAAAGGTACAGACCTTGTTGTAAGCAAGAAATAAATATGTTCAAATGTTTGTTAAGCTTATGGGACTTAACTGTGGGGTCATTAGTCCCTAAACGTCCAAACTACTTATAAACTAACTTATACTAAAGACAGCACAAACATCCATGCCCGAGGGAGGATTTGAACCCCCGACGGGGAACGGCCTGGCGCATTGAACCATAGCGTCAAGCAAGAGCAGTAGACAAGACTGCACCAAGTTTGAGCTACTTGGCCTTCATATCATTATCAGAAAATCGATGATCTGCAGAAGATTTTTTAGTTTTTTTAATTTCATGATAGTTTATGTTTTTATTCCATAGGATGCTTGTACGTTTTAATATAATTTTAGTAGACATGTCATGGCATTATAAAACATTGTAAACTATTATTAAGCAGTGTTGGTGAATGCATTAAAGAAACTTATTTTATAATTTGTTATGCTGTAATACGAAAATATATTTAAACGTGTAACATTTGAGGGGTACCCGGGAGGTCCAATGTTTTCCTGAGCTGTTCCCGTTTAAGCCGCATGCTACGTAGTTGCATTTAGCACATCACAGGCAACGCTCTTTCTGTTTCTGTACAAAGACAGAGGGAGATTGTGGGTTTTTAAGTTCTCTCTTTCGTTCCCTTGTGCGGTTAATCCACTAAACCGCTTATGAGATTTCGCCCTGCACATTTATAAAAGTCAAAGGCAGCTTTATTATCGGCTAGCCTGACGTGACGCGCAGCTCTTTAAACAAGTACGAGCTCCGCATACCAACATAATCTCTCACATTTTTCGGAACACGTTGTCAGAAATTTTTTACCGTCTCCATAGAAATATTTACCAGGTACAGAACCTTCTTTTTCTAAAAGTGAAGCCCTTTCGGTAAAGGACTTAAGTGCTACAGTGTTTTGTTTCCAGGGAGTTTCTTAAACGCATGTGGCAGAATAAAATGTTGTATCGTCATACCCATTTCGGTTCTGATTTTTTAGACGCGTGTTTAGTGATAATTCTGATTCTCCTTGATGTACGTGCTAGTCTGTTGTATACTTCCATCCTCTTCTGAATACTCTTTTCTTTACAGATTAAAGCAATCCATTCCATCGACGCAGTTCAAATTGGCCCCTGCATGATATTGTAGCAGAGCGAGCAGCTTGTTGTGCGGTATTAATTCGGTGTATTCAGAATTCCCAACAGGAAAGAATATAGTAGTACAGTTCGTCTTTTGTATAGTTTGTAAAAAGAAAAAAGCCATATTGATTCGATTGCGCCTATTTCTTTTGACAGGTTTGCATTCGTGTTGTCGAGTCTTTCCTGGCACATTGTTATAATAATTTTATTGTTAAATAGACGGATGCAGATGGCGTATTTTCGTCATGTTTCAAGAAGAAACGTTGTCTTTTTTGTTAGGTTTAAATGTTTTAGTATATAACTTTTTCAAATGTTCGTAAGCTAAGGGAGTTAAACAGCTTAGGTCTTCGGTCCCTACACTTACAAATAGTGTACACTATTTTCAAGGCAACATTACTCCAAGGTAGACCGTCAATGCGCAGTATTGTGTTCGTTTTTTGAACACCACCTGCAATTAGCTTTACGAAATAAGTGGCAACATTTTCTGCGCAACCCACCCATCATTTTGCACGTCAATGCGTGGGTGCATACAGCGCAATTCGTGTCAGTTCTGTTCGGTCGATGGAAGTGCTGTACCATCCATCATATTCCCCGAAGTCCTTGTGACTTTGATTTGATTCCGAAGATGAAAGGAACAACTTCGTGGCATTCACTTCAAAACTGTTCCAAAGATTAGACAGGCAGTGTAGCCCTCCATTCGTACCATCAACAGAACTGTCTACATCTACATCCTTACTCCGCAAGCCACCCGACAGTGTGTGGCGAAGGATACCGAGTACCACTACGGGTTCTCCCTCCTATTCCAGTCACGTATTGTTCGCGGAAAGAAAGATTGTCGGTATGCTTCTGTGTGGGCTCTAATCTCTCTGATTTTATCCTCATGATTTCTTCTCGAAATTTACGTAGGAGGGAGCAATATACTGCTGGACTCCTCGGTAAAGGTATCTTCTCCAAACCTCGACAAAAGCCCGTACCGAGCGACAGAGCGTCTCTCCTGCAGAGTCTTCCACTGGAGTTAATCGATCATCTCCGTAACGCTTTCACGATTAACCAAATGATCCTGTAACGAAGCGTGCTGCTCTCCGCTGGATCTTCTCCATTTCCTCTATCAGCCACACCTGGTACGGATCCCACACCGGTGAGCAGTAGTCAAGCAGTGGGCGAACAAGTGTACTGTAACCTATTTCCTTTGTTTTCCGACTGCATTTCCTTAGGATTCTTCTAATGAATCTGTCATCTGCTTTACGACGATTGATTTTATATGGTCGTTCCATTTTAAATCACTCCTAATGCCTACTCCCAGATATTTATGGAATTAACTGCTTGCAGTTGCTGTCCTACTATAGTGTAGTTAAATGATAAAGGATCTTTCTTCGTATGTATTCGCAGCACATTACACTTGTCTACATTGAGATTCAATTGCCATTCCCTGCACCATGCGTCAATACGATGCAGATCCTCCTGCATTTCAATACAATTTTCCATTATTACAACCTCTCTATATACTACTGCGTCATCTGAAAAAAGCCTCAGTGAACTACCGATGTTGTCCACAAGGTCATTTATATATATTGTGAACGCAACGGTCCCACGACACTCCCCTGTGGCACACCTGACATCTCTCTTACGTCGGAAGAATTCTCTCTATTGATAATGGCATGCTGCAGTCTGTTATCAAGGAACTCCTCAATCCAATCACATAATTGGTCTGATAGACCATATGCTCTTACTTTGTTCATTAAACGTCTGTGGGGAACTGTATCAAACGGTCGGGGGTTCGAATCCCCCCTCGGGCATGGATATTTGTGCCGTCCTAGTTCGTAAGTAGTTCTTAAGTAGTTTGTAAGTTTAGGGACTGATGACCCCGTAGTTAAGTCCCATAAGCTTAACAAACATTTTGAACTGTATCAAACGCCTTGCGGAAGTCAGGAATGACAGCATCTACCTGAGAACCCGTGTCCATAGCCCTCTCTGAGTCTCGTGCACGAATAGCGCGAGCTGGATTTCACACTATCGCCTTTTTCGGAACCGATGCTGATTCCTACAGAGCAGATTTCTAGTCTCCAGAAATGTCGTTATACTCGAACATAAGACATGTTCCAAAATTCTAAGCTGACCGACGTAAGTCTCTGCTAACGGTATACTACGCCATCCTACATAGGTGGCAGTGGATTGTACACAACGCTGGTGACTGCTTTAAAGGACAGTAAACGTGCAAACGTGTAACGCTTTTGTATCGGTTGTGAAGAAATAGTTGCCACTATTTAAGTTCCGACCCTCGTATAATACACTGTGTGTAGTACTTGAGTAGAAAAGGCTGTCGAAAAATACGCTGAAATTTTTTCGTTACCTATAGGTAGAATATAACTTAGATGACAGGGTAACGCTCAACAAGTGCTCGAACGAGATACGCACTTTGGGCTGCTCTTCGTCACACGATCGGCCTTGCTCGCGTCGTATTCCACGCGCCACAGGATCATACAGTCGTTAAAGGGCTTCGCTGGAACAGCTTCCGGCCGCCCTTCGGCCGTTGGAGTCGACCCACCCCCGATGCAGGCAGGTACATCGTAACGGCGATCGGCGATAAATCTGCGTTATGTAAGGTCGGATACTCGAGCCGGCAGGAAGGCGGAGACGACACCCGAGCCGCGCCGGCGACAGCCGATCCGGAAGCCGGAGTAGCGCCGCGTGGGTGGGCGCCGCCTCCACCCGACACCCCGCGCGGGCACCTGCCGATCGCCGCCGCTCAATCACTGTCCACCAGGTGGCGCCCGTCTCCCCGCTGACGCGCTCCAGCCACCTCGCTCCTCCGTTGCACTGCAAGCAAAACACGCTGCCAGCAGAAAACAGTTGGTACACCTGGAAAGACGAAGACGATCTTGATCCGATGAGAGCTCGTGCCACCTTCGGTCGATACACTGACAATGCTCGGGCCCGGTGGTCTTGGGGTAAAGCACTCGACTGGAAATTTAAGGGCCGCGAGTTCAAAACGCGGTCGGGCCTCGGATTATTTTCCCATCGCCCGTCCTATGTCACTGTCAACAACTCCAACTCCCCTTTGTTTATCCCCTCTGCCAGGGTGCTCCAGGGCTCCGTCCTTTCCCCCTGTGAGATTACCGCCCAATAGAAATACTGGTAATTAATAGCATTTGATAATTAAACAGTATGAAGTTCACTGCAAACATTGACCATGCCAATGCACTAAATGTTACACAATTTTAATCTTATTAATTCTGGTAGCAATGTATGTACGTAATTGGGTGACAACTGTGGATCTCCAGGTGGAGGCTATAGATTTTTGTGTGGCAATTGCCAGGTGTGGTTGCTCGTCGTAGACTGCACCAAGTTGAATCGAGTGCTACTGTGTGTTGTGAATATTTAGCCGGTGGAACAAGGTGTGCATCGCACTGAATTAAAGTGACTGTTTTGTTAGTGTAACACGTGTCGTCGCATAGGCATGAACATAAACGGTGTTTGAGACAGGCACATGGTGTGAAAACAATTTGCGACAAATATTCATTTTGTCTGGGGGCTCACGAGCTATAACTTTATTTGATAAATGTGTCGACGTACAGACGTATCAGCCACAGGGTTTTAATATGGTGTAATAAACAACATAAAGTGAACTTTCACGTGTTTTCAAAAATAGTAGTTAGTACACCCTTTTCTCACATGAACTTACTTTATTATGAATCTTTTTGTTAATCATATGCAGGGAAGGAAAGCTGCGAACGTGTGATATCATCCCCTAGAAAACGAGTCAAACAGTAGCAATCACAGTTCCAGTGTTTTTACATGTTTAGGAATTTGGTTCGCAGTTGGTGGTTGTGAGTTTTAAAAATTAAACTTTCCCCATTTAAACTCTCACCCCGATCTTTCATCCTCGCACCCCCTCCTCTACCTTATCTATTCGGCTGCACCATAGCCTACTGTCCATCTCCTCCAATACGCTGATGACACCGCCTTCCTTGCCATCGCCCCCTCCCTCGCCCGCTCCCAACATCTCCTTCAGTCCCATCTCTCCGAATTCTCCTCCTCGTGTAACCAGTGGCTCCATACTGTTAACCCCACTAAATCCCAGGCAATCATCATAGGTTACACCACCCCTTCCTTCCGTCACCACGACCTCTACTCCACACTCCATGGCCGTCCCATCCCACAAACCAAAACCCTCAAGTACCTTGGCCTCACCCTTGACTGCTCCCTCTCCTGGAAACCGCACCTCCAATCCGTCCGAGAAAAATCCCTCTCCCGCTTCAACCTCCTCAAGCTTCTATCCGGCTGGACATAAGGCCTTAACCCCTCCACCATCCTCTTCACCTACCGCTCAGTCATGCGTCCTATCCTCTGCTGCATCCATCCTGCTTGGGTCTCCGCTCCCCCTGCCCACTACGGATCCCTCCAGATCCTAGAACGCCACGCCCTCCGCCTCGCTTACCGTATCCGCCTCCCATCCCCCACTTGATTCACTTTCCTCACCTTCTGAAATTCCTTGAACACTTCCGCCTCTGCTATGTATCCCGTAAAATAGAATCTCGCCACCCAGTTGTCTCCCACCTCTTGCTGCATCCTGGGCCTCTGCCACGCCTATACCTTATTATCCCTCCTTCCTTTCACCTCCACACTCTCCACGTCCTCTCCGAGGGTAACTTCCGTCAACTCCCTCTCCCGGATGACGCCCTCCGTCCCGACATCTACCCCTCCTTTCAACCATCCCTGTATTTCTACGTCTCCCTTCCTCCCCCCTCTCATCCCTGTCCCTCGCTTGGCTCTCCTCTCCCAGCTCCTTCCCACGATGAGTCCTTGTGCTTTTCCCTCTCCTCCTCCCCAACCGTCCTTCTCCCACCGCGCTTCCCCTTCCTCCCCTTTTCCCACTGTGGGGCCCCGTTTCGACATGTTTTAATAGTGCGCCGTTTAGTGTTGTGCCAGTGTTTGTGCTTCGTGCTCAAGTGGTATTTTAATATTTAAGCAGCCGCCAATCAGGCAGAAGAATAGTGTTGCCATGTGTTTTAAGCACTTTCTTCATCATCCTGTAGTGTGCTCCATCAATGTGATTTTACCTACCCTGGATTTATAACTTCTATCTCTGTGTCATTATAACCACCGTGGCAGTTTTACTTCAACTTCTTTGCTTTATGTCTGTTCTCTTCATTTTAATCTCCATTGTAAATTCATCAAATTTTATCACATTTCTCTGTTTTTATCGCCTAGTCAACATTGTAAATACGCTCGGTTGAAGAGCAGCAATTAAGCTGCTGCCAGCCTGACACCTCCGGTGGATTTAAAATAACAATAAAGAAAAAAAATCGGATTATTTTACTTTTTTTTCAGTCTGCGTTTTAACCCACCCTTCTCCTTCCAACAATGTGAGGAGTCGCGAGAAACGTGGTTCAGATTCCACGTTAAGTTCTAGGTCCCCTTTCCCCAGTTGGATAACTGGGGTAGGCTAGGGACACGCAAGTCACCGAAGTGCCGTCTACTTTGATGAACCAGTCCAATGAGACACACGAAATTATTATTATTACTATTATTATTAACGGTACAAACTTTGTCCAACAACAGATAGCGTTGTGACATACAATACACTGTGTGTGTGAGTGTGTGTTCTATGGTCTTCAGTCCGGAGACTGGTTTGATGCAGTTCTCCATCATACTCTATCCTGAGCAAGCCTTTTCATCTCCTCATAAGAACGGCAACCCACATCCACTTGAATCTGCTTACTGCATGCGTCTCTTGGTCTCCCTCTGCGATTTTTACCCCACACAATTCCCTCCAATTCTAAATTTTCTATTCCTCGATGTCTAAGATTGTGTCCTATCAAACGATCCTTTCTTTTGGTCAAGGTATTCCAAAAATTCCTTTTCTCACCAATTTTGTTCAGTACCGCTCCATTAGTTACGCGATCTACCCACCTAATCTTCAGCAGTCTTCTGTAGCACCACATTTCAAAAGCCTCTATTATTTTCCTGTCCGCACTGTTTATCGTCTATGTTTCACTCCCGTACAAGGCAACACTCCACACAAATGCCTTCAGAAAAGACTTCCTTACACTTAAATTAATATTCGATGTTAGTAAATTTCTTTTTCAAAAATGCTTTTCTTCCAATTGCCATTCTGCATTTTATATCCTCTGTACTGTGACCGTCGTATGTTATTTTACTACCCAAGTAACAAAAGCCGCGGTGGAGTAGCCGAGCGGTCTAAAACGTCTCGCTACGGAGCGCGCGGTTGCTCGCCGTGGAGGTTCGAGTCCTCCCTGGGGCATGGGTGTGTGTGTTTGTCCTTAGGTTAGTTTACCTAGGTTTAAGTAGTTTGTAAGCTACGGACTGATGACCACGCAGTTTGGTCCGGAAAAAAAGTAAGAAAACTCATCTACCACCTTCATTGTTTCCTTGCATAATCTAATTCCTTCAGCATAGCCTGATTTTCTAAGACTGCATTCCATTATCTTTGTTTTGCTCTTGTTAGTGTACACTATGTGATCAAAAGTATACGAACACCTGGCTGAAAATGACTACAAGTTCGTGGCGCCTTCCATCACTAAAGCTGGAATTTAGTATGGTGTTGGCGCACCCTTAGCGTCGATGACAGCTTCTACTATCGCAGTCAAACGTTCAATGAGGTGCTGAAATTTTTCTGGTGAATGGCAGCCCATTCTTCACGTAGTTCTGCACTGAGGAGAGGTATCGATGTAGTTCGGTGTGGCTGGCACGGACGTTCCAAAATATCCCAAAGTTCCATAGGATTCAAGCCAGGACTCTGCTCAGACCCGTCTGTTACAAGGATGTTATTGTAGTGTAACCACTCCGCCACAGGTCGTGCTTTATCATCAGAAAGATACAATCGCCATCCCCTAATTGCTCTTCAACAACGGGGAGCTCTGTTTCTACAACATATCTTGAGGGAACTAGAAAACCCTAAGAAGGTGTATTAACTTTATTTCTGGTAGTGTAGTACGAAGGCATTTCGCATCTAATAAATGGCGAACATGTTTTACGTGTATTTGCACACACACTACATAATTCACAATAAAATGAGAGATGAAGGGTATTATCGATTTCTTTGTCATGCTCTTCCAACAGTATCTTTGAACGTCACTAATGAGGAATTATTATTATTTTAGTCCTGCAAAATGTAATAAAGCGTTTGTTCCAACGCTCCGCAGTCGCGCTAGTCAGCAATGTTGATTCCTCCATTACGTAGTGTCTCTTTGCTCACGTCCTGGCCAGTTCTGACAAGACTAACGAAGCTAAATATCTTTCTTGGTAGGTAATTGGACAGGCCGTCAAAATGCAACACCCAGAGGAATCGCAGCTATCGCAACCAAATGTATTTGGAATACAGAACATTGTATGAAGATCACATACCACAATCACTGAGGACGATGCTAAAATCAGTATTGAGTGTTGCACACATCGGCATTGATTTGCAGAGGCTCTGAATGTGTTGTTGGCGTGTAGCAGCGGTCCATGCTACCTCCACATACTGCCAGCGTTGATCTGTTGCAGCAGCGCGTGGTGTACCGGGAAAGTCGTTCCGCAGTCACGCACCAGGCGTTTACGATAGGCGAGAGAGTATCAAGAGACTAAGGCAGCAAATTTTTACGTCACTATTTACTTGTTTTAAACTATAACAAAAAAATTTCTATTGCGAGTGAAAGTATGTGTGACTAACAAATGTCCTTTACTGCTGGTTAATGACTATTATTTCAAATCCTTATCCCTATTAATTTCTTTAAATTAACTGAGCTGTTCGATCGACGCTCCGTTGCATCTACTCGGCACTAGGACAGTTTCTGGTCGCCAGCTCTGCTGACAGATAGTGAAGGCTCGAAATGGCGATTATCGATTTCGTAACGATCAAAGTACCTATAATTACTCAAACTGCAATTTCGTAGCGAGCCCAGTTTCTCGAATATTATAATACACTTAGGATGGAAGCTTTAGAAGGGATTCCTTGAGTTATTTTGTGAACACGAGCTTTGTAACAATGGGTGCTCATATAAAAATTTGAGTAGTGTGCTTAGATTTATTTAGAGTGTGTGGAACTCAAAGTTTTTTTTTTTTTTTTTTTTTTTTTTTTTTTTAATGCGGCAGTGTTCATGTCTGTTCCAACAAACGCAAAGATCGCCTAAGAGATACTCTCTACTGTATTGCCTGCGTATTTGCTATACTCTCTGTCTCTCCACTTTAACTTGTCAAAGTAAAAGCTGCTATTGATTTACTACTCAGTTATTCTTAATGCACTATATGTTTTTTGTGACAAACCTGGTTATGATTCTCGATCTATCCTGATATATTAACAACCTTACACTTATATTGTCTTGTGCTTGGATCTTCTTAATAAGTATTCGTTGTTCTTTAACCTCTGGTTCTTCCGTGTTCCCTGGACATATTCAGTGATTTTTCTTAGAACAGATGATCTGTTGTATCGATGACACCATGATGTGTCTCTGTAAGATTATTCATTTGGCATATGATATTCTTCGAAGAACTGTTTCCGTCTACTTGTTTCATGTGATTATCCTTAGCTTTAGGTTTCCTCCGCTACTTGACTAGAAAACCAACTTTTTCGTATCATTCCCTTCGTGGCCTAATCAACGATATACACCCGCTTACAAATAAACTGTTACTCCACCAAAATGTGCAGAACAGCTTTTATGAATTTTGGGAACCTGGAAGACATGTATTGGGTGAACGTGAAGCAGTGAACGTCTCATCGTAGCTCAGGCGGTAAGAAACGTTGCTCATGAAAGACTTCGATATTAGAGTGTCGGTCCAACATACAGATGTAATCTGCAAGGAATTTTCAGCTAAATATCAAACATGTCGAGAGTACATCCGGAAATGCCCATTGGGTGTGGCTGACTCTCCCTCGAGGAAAACATGCTGCTCTCTGTCCGTTCGCCAGTCCTCAGCAGGAAAAATTCTGCCATCGTTTCTCCTCAGAACATACAGGGGTAGACAAAGTAATATGAAGACAATGCAGTACATTACATCTTGTTAAAGGTTGGCGCCACTGCGTATGTATTAACACCGAGTCGTGATCGCAGCATATAACTGTCGTACGAAGTTTCGGACGTTACCTTGCAGTACATTATAATTTACTTATTGTTCTCCGCCGGTCAACACAAATGATCGGTGAATGCATGATCTCTCAGACTTCCAAAGAAGTCGACTCGGTAGTGCGCAGTTAGTGGGAGTATCTGTGAGGTAAACGATGCACTGTTAACGTTTCACTAGCGGCGATATCTTCAGTAATGACAGCGTACACAGAAAGAGGTAACACAGCGTTGGTGAACAGAAATAGTGGGCGAAACCCGAAGTTAACCGAGAACGATCGACGAGCATTATGAGCGATTGTGAATACAACATAAAATTACCACGGGAAAAGTGACTGCAAAACTTAACACTACAGCTGGATCTAAACATTCATGGAAGGTCTGCAATGGCTAAACCGTTAATAACGGAAGCCCGATCATAAAATTAGGACAACTTATGTCTGAAAGTATATGGTATGGTCCGATGAATCATCGTTTATATTGCTTCCTGCAAACATCCGGGAGCATATTATCGAAAACCGCAAAACAAGCTTTCCATACGGTGTGCCTAAGTCCTACAGTCAAACATTGGAAAGGTTTCGTCATGATATGGGCTTTTGTATCGTGGTATTCAACTATTTCTATCATTGCCCTCACTGGTCGGATAACTGTGAATGAAAATCTCACATTCCTCGACAGAAAATTCTTTATCAAGTCTAACATATTCCTAACAAACACATAATCGGAAATCATAACGCGACAGGACAGATGGCCTAGCTCTTTAGTCCCCTCAAAAATAACAACGACAACGTCAAAACGCGACCGCACAGAGAGCAAAAATTGGTTTAGTCGTGCTTTGTGCAGCAGCGGAAGATTAACAAACATCTCTTCTGGACAGCAAAATTGCAGTGTCTTAACATAATTGAACCATTATCGGGAGGTTTATAGCAGAGAATGAGAACCGTATTTATAGCTGCAACACCTTTGAAGTAATTGGCGGATAACATTTTGTTGGAAACTGTAAAGTCACATTACGAATCAGTTGGTAAAGTCTCCAGAAGATCAAAAGCAACTGCAAAATGATTTAGATATCTGCCTGGTGCAAAAATTGCCAATTGACCCTTAATAATGATAAATGTGAGGTCATCCATATGACCACTAAAAGAAATCCGTTAAACTTCAGTAACACGATAAATCAGTCAGACCTACAGGCTGTCAGTTCTACTAAATTCCTAGGACTAACAATTATGAACAACTTAAATATAAATTAGGAAAGAACACACAGAAAGTATTGTAGGAAAAGCGAACCAAAGACTACGTTACATTGGCAGAACAATTAAATGATGCAACACATCTACTAAAGAAACTGGCTACACTACACTTGTGTCTCCTATTTTGGAGTATTTCTGCTCATTGTGGGATCCATATTACGTGGGACTGACGGACGATTTAGAGAAAATTCAGAGAAGGGCAGCTCGTTTTGTGTCACGGAAATGATGCACGAGTTCGGGTGGAAATCATTAAAAGAAAGGCATTCTTTCTTGTGGCGAGATCTATTTGCAAAATTTCTTTCGCCAACTTTCTCTACAGAATGCGAACATACATAGTCAGCACCCACCTACATAAGGAGACATGATCATCATAATAAAATAAATCAGATAGAAACATTTACGTACTCCTTTTTCTTGTGAGCTATTACAGAATGGAACTATAGAGAAACGTCACAAAAGTGATTCGATGAACCCTCTGCCATGCACTTCAATGTGATTTGCAGAGAATACATGTAGAAGTTGTAGTTGTTCTTAAAGCCAGTGGTGGCCATAACCTTACTAATGAATAAATATTCTATTTTTTATCCACCCATATATATATATATCATACGCGGTATGATAAACGTCAGGTTGATACCCAGGTTTTATCATAATACGCGTAAAATACGTAAGTAGGATTTCGAATGATCATTGCTGCCTGATTCCACTCTAGTTGCAAAGTTGAATATCAATTTACAGTTACGTCATTGCCTTTTAACTCAGACTACTTTGCTACTAAAAAGAAGCTTTTTCTGTGAGTCCTTCCTGTACTATGAACAAATTCGTCTCAAGCTTCTGTGTCTTGCAGACAGTGCACGAAATACGTCAGTACCGAAATACTTCTAACTCCCGCTGTCCAAAGGATACGTTTGACATACGAGATCAAGAACAAACATCACACTATTCAGAAAGAAATGCGAATGCAGCACGCAGGTGCATTGCGCAACCTGCAGCAGCTGATAACCTTAGAGAATTACGTGAGCTGTTATGACTTGACTACTCTTGGAAATGTTGCCGAGGCAGCGAGGAGTGAGACAGCTAGCGAGTCGACGTGACGGCCGCTTCAGCAGCGGGGAAGTCCATTCATGCGCGCAGCCGCAAGGTCACCGTCGTTACCTCTTCTTCAGATCCCTGTTTTGTGGCCTCGTTCCACCGGGAATCGTTTGGGCGGCCCTTCGGTTGTCGAAGCAACTCGTCAACAAGGTATCTTGTTACACTATTAAGAATTCAAAAAAATTGTTCATATGTTTGTATAGTCTATGGGACTTAACTACGGGGTCATCAGTCCCAAAACTTACAAACTACTTATGAACTAACTAAGACTAAGGACGGCACAAATATCCATGCCCGAGGGGGGGATTCGAACCCTCGACCGTAGTGGCCGTGCAGACCGTGACTGGAGCGCCTCAGTCCCCTCGGCCACTGCGGCCGGCTGTTAAGAATAATAGGCCTACCTGATTGAAAGTGAAGCAGCCAAAGAGATGGTCGTACGTCAGTGTGACTTTGTATATAGACACATCTCATGCGAGTATGGAAATGGTTACAGATCCAATATTCTGTGACTAATAGGACGGCCACTATAAAACATTAGTGTTCGTCTTGTTCAAAATGTTTGTATAGCTTATGGGACTTAACTACGGGGTCATCAGTCCCTAAACTTACAAACTACTTATGAACTAACGGCACAAATATCCATGCTCGAGGGGGGATTCGAACTCCCGACCGTAATGGCCGTGCAGACCATGACTGAAGCCCCTCAGTCCCCTCGGCCACCGCGGCCGGCTTCGTCTTGTTACCATGCTTGATAAATAGTAGGACCATATGATGTACGATTACGCTAATAGAAAGAGAGATTTCGCATAGTCCTGTGATAATATGTAAAAGTTAACCGTTTCCTCAAACTAAGGAGCTATCAAGAACGAGGTCTCACAGGGGTCCCTTTTTTTAGTCCCTTCGTGTTCTGAATAGATATTAACGACTGGCCATTCAATCAGTTGCGGATTAAAGGGGGGGGGGGCTTTCCTGTCAACAATTATGTACGTGTAAATACCTATGTAAAGACTTTGGTGGCCAGACGTTTGAAGAAGTTTTACACGTCTGTAACCACAAAATGAAGCATGTCTTTTCCACATCTTCATGGTTTTTAAGTCTCAAAAAGCTTGAAATGCTACAATTTAAAGACTTCTTTTTTAATTTTTTTTTTGGAGGTGGGGGGGGGTGAACACACCGCCAGCTTCTCTTTCTCTTCGAGCAAACCAATCCGCCACTGCATTCTATACTCATAAAATGCACAGCTAGTGCTTTTTGTTGACGATACAAGCATTGTAATCACACCCTACAAACAAGAATTAACTGAAAATTATTAAGAGGTTCCCTTCAAATGGACTATCATAAAATTTCTATAAAACACAGTATATACAGTTATCTACAGCAAATTGCGTGACTTCCTTAACAGTCTCCGAACAGAAGTCTGTAGTTAAGGTAGAACATTCAAAAATTTTAGGCGTTTGTATTCATGACATTTGAATCGGAAGAAACACATTGATAATGTGATGAAACGTTTGAGTTCATCTACTTCTGCTATTAGACTTATTGCAAATTTTTGTGATAAAATCGCACTAAATTGGTTTACTATGCCAAGTTTCATTCACTTATTTTATATTTTTGGGTAATTCATCACTGAATTAAAACGTGTTCATTCCACAGAATAATTGCTGGAGCCCACCCAAGATCATCCTGCACACATTTATTTACGGATCTAGGGTTCTTCACAGTAGCTTCAGAATATATAGATTCACTTATTAAATTCGTTATTAGTAACCAAACTCAATAGTAATAGTGGTTACCTTCGCTATTCAACGTTAAATCTAAGTTTGGCATTGACAGAGGTGAATTATGCTACCAAAAAAGTCTTTGGTCACCTACCGAAATACAAAAAAAAAAAAAAAAAGTCTGGCAGCCAACTACCATTTAGATGAATTTTTAATTATAAATTAGTAACCTAAGGAATATGTATATAAAAAATTAAAAAATTGGATTTCTTTAATATCACGTAAAGATTCCTTTTATTACATTGACACTTACCACATTATAATAAGTATTAATCTAGTGTACTCTAATAGTGTTATCAGCACCCATTTTTACCCTCTATGTGTTTCGGCTTACTGAATCGTGCAATATTCACTTTTGAGGAACGTTCAGATTTGAACGTGGCTGCGTGTTTGACTGCATGTGCACGTGAGAACTGTCAGGATCGTCGTTGAAGCCCCTTTCTTGTCGCAATTGACTGCCAGCGACAAGTGGGAGTAAAACAGTGCCCCTGGTGTGTTGTTACGAAATATACCGGATTCGAAAGCACCACAACTGTAGAACTGAATGCAGTTCAGCTTCGCGACTGAACGGTGAAGTGAGGTTATTTGGCACTTTTTACGTAGGAACAAGCTATCATAATGCAGTTATTAACGACCACAGAACTGAAAAATAGGAAAAGCGTCGTCCAAGCACTTTAGAATATATACATTTATTTGCCAGAAAAATAAGTACCTGCAAACGCATCAAACAGTATCGACACCGCAGTAAATAGCGCTTTTTACTTTATTTTTCATATCTTGTATTTTAACTGTTAAATAACATCGATTTTTCCTGGTCTATCAATTGTAATTTTTTCACTATTAAAATCAGTTCAATTAAAATATCTATATCTATTTACATTAGAATTTAAGCAAAGTGAAGGCTTTTCCTCTATAAACATAATTAGCTTTTTGTTCTCCGACATTTCCTATCTTTTGTGATAGAACGGTAGAAGAAATCTTTTCAGTGTGACGAGAAAACAAAACAAAAGACGGTATAAAATAGAATACGCCAACTTCCGATGTTAGCAGACGTCACTAGTCACCTGTTGGTTCGTATGCGCAGTGTACAGGATACTCGGAAATTTATAAGTCCACGGTCTTCACACTATGGATCATTGAAGTCATAGACGCACTCGTGATGTGGGTAATAACTGTTGTATGGATACTTTTCGAGTAGTCAATTTTCACCAGAAAGTAGCTCGTGTAAAACGGGCTTAAGGTTTCAGTTGACCACAAAGGAGCATTGCTGTATGCTGTATTGTGCGTGGAGCACACAATAAGCCTGCTATCAGAGAAGACGTGATGTATCCCTCGCCACATCCTGAGCTATCCCGCGCCATTAACTAACAGGAGCCGAGCGAGGGAATTAACCGTCCCATGCGCTGACTGCCGTCAACACGAGCGGTCGCGTTTGCGGTGGCATGTAAGATGATTTGCGGTTTGCACTAAACTGAATGACCATCATCGGCGAGTATGCCGGCAATCTGCTGAGAGATACCATTCTTGTAATGTTTTAGAGAGGCACGACAGTGTATTGTTGTGTAATTTTTCAACAGGACAATCGTCGTTCACAAATGTCAGGTGACTTCATCTCATTTGAACTGAGGTATGTCCGTGGCCAGCAATGTTTCCTCAACTTGTTCCTAGTGTCAATATCCAGGATACTGTTGTGTGGGGTATTGGTTAAGTGGCGTACGTACACTTTAACAGAAAGAACCCGTCCATACTAATATATGTGATGTTTATTAAAACAAGCAAATACTCTTCTTTTGGCGTTGGAGTAAGTACAGAAATTCCAGCAAGATAATGTTACAATACCACTCACTGAGTGAAACTGTAGTTCTCTTCGTGCGCTATAGTTCTGTCTGCACGTAAAGAGCCATCGACAAGTCTTGAGACTGCCATACAGTTTGCACAACTTCAGGGCGCGATCTATTTTGATAGAGAAATAGTGCCAAATATCGTTTTTTTGTACACAACTAGTTCCAGCAGTTCAGCTGCCATCTTCAGATGCCTCGACAAATGTACATGGAAGAATGTAACAAATGCATAGAAAATTTTACATTAGGTCTTATTTGCCTAATATTATACTCATGCCATTTTCATAAAATAACTGTAAGTTTGTTGTAGCTTATGGTGAGTGCTTTATTTTAAATAAACATCGCTGATATGTGAAGTACTATACGAGATATTTTCAAAATATTGACCAGATTTCGAGGCTCTGTTTAGCCTCTTAAACAGCGTCTCTGGAGTCTGTTCATTATTTTGAAAATACGTCTCGTAGAGTACTTCACCTATTAGTGATTTTTATTTAAAATGTTACATGAAACAAGCTATTTTTAACTGCAGCACTCACCATAAGCGACCACAAGCTTATAGTTATTTTATGTAAATGGTATTTATATAATATTAGGCAACTAAAACATTTTGTAAAATTGTGTATGCAGTTGTTACATTCTTCCTTCTATACTTGTAGAGGCATCTGAAGAGCTAGACTGCTGAAACTAGTTGTGCAATAATAAAATCAAATTGCGAAAAAGCTATCTTTGGTATCATTGTTCTATCTTGAGATTGCGCAAGACCGTAACAAGGTGAAACACTCTTCTGCGAATGGATGCACTCTGTGATCAAATGATGCACACTCTGTTGAGCCGTTTGTCGTCGACTGCAATCGATAGTAGAATCGCGATCTCTTGTGCCACTAACTTCGACCCTACAGACATCAAAGACTAGTTAAAGCAGTTGTTTGCCAACCTGTCTAAATAGACGATAAAACAGCTTCAGGATTCCCTTCTCAAGCGAATCTGTGCACATATCCAAGCTGGAGGAAGTGCAAAGTTATTCTGATGCGTGGGTTCGCATTGCCAAGTTCTTCGTACATTTGATGTTATTATTAATGAAATAACGTCGCACCCTCTAACCCACGAAGTTTCATTTCGTTCCGTCATACTCCCCAGAATGCTTAATCTACAGGGTGTCCCGCTTAAACTGTTCACCGCAGATGTCTCTGGAACAACAGTGTTAAAATATATACATCGCAAAATTTCCCGACATATGCTGATCTTCTAAAGATGGACAATCGATATGCAACACATAAAAATTTGTGCCGGACCGGGACTCGAACCCGGGTCTCCCGCTTTTCGCTAGCGGTCGCCTTAACCCCCGCCCCCTTTTTTTTCACTTAGATTTACGCTTTGCGGTCGTTAGTTCAGTTCGTTCTTGGTCGTTAGTTGAGCATTTGGCTCAACTTTTTTGTTACAGAGGGCGTTCAGCCCCCTGACCGGGAGCGCTGAGCCACTCGGCCGCCGTGCACGATCCCCGGCCAGATCCAAACTTCCATGTGTTACACTTGTCTCTATCCCTCAAGTGTTCGTACACATTATAATTTAAGTCCCACGAGGGGAAGAGACACCATTCTACCAACCTGAAGCCTCGTTGCTAAATTTGTACAAATTCAAGCATAAAACCTTTTTTGTACACGGTATGTAATTTCCATACTCAAAACATCCGTTCAAGCAAACACCAGGGCATTGCTCAATAGACTTTTTCCTTTCGTAGAAGGCTCTCAGAGTACAAAAATAAGCTACAGGAAAGAGTTGCAGCACCAGTTAGGTAAGAGGCTTATTTGCGTAAAACGTGAGCAAGAAAAGTTTATGATGGCGTAACATACACATCTCGTAAATTGAACCAAGCATTCAATGACAGTCTTTCAGCACAGCACAACACCATAGCTTCACTACTGATAAAAACTCAAATCCCTCGAAACTGTCTGCCACGATTCAAGGGAAAAACTTATTTCTTGGTGTAAAATGTAAATGTCATGTAAATTAAATATCCGCACCTGCCTACCAGTAGAGGCCAAGAGACCGATAATAGTTTTCCCTGGCGGAAAGGTTGAGGCTATGTGAATAATCTGCGTGAAAATCGTGCAGCGAAAGTTGTGCAATTGATTTGAGTAAGACATCCAGCAGGAAAATCTTGTGAATAAGCCCAGAGTCTATAAATAATTTAGAAGTCGATGTGGGGATTCGTTACTCCAGTTTTATGCGTCACATAATTAAGATGTCATCGGAATCCTATAATTTGCGACTGTCTTAAGAGCGGGAAATTTCTGCTTTTGGAAACTCATGACAATGTAAGTGAATGGGAAACACTTGATTAACACCAACAGAAGCTTGTGAAACTAATTCATGAGTAAATGGACAGACTGACAAACTATAATTAATCTGATTTTTTAAATGAAAATCACTCAAATAGTACCGCCCCTTCTATCATATTTCGTAACATCTGTCACTGTGACCCTGCTTAGTCAAATGCAAAAAATTAAAAGATCAAGAATCAAGAAAAAATCACAACAAACAATAAACGAAACTGTACAAACAATAAACAGCTTTAGAGCGTTCTACAACATTCTCGAGAAAAGATTCTGAAAATATGGTGGTCTAAACACGAGGAAAATCACTTTATCGCGTCGCTGAACTGATAATGCTGTAGGCCTACGTCCCAACATCCACTGAAAGGTATTCAGTGTAACTTCAAAATTCCAAAAGTTAATAAAGCACATATGTTTTAAATTAGATTTCTTCCTTATTCTGCATAAAAGAATTTTCTCATTTTTCTCGTCCAGGTTCCCTCAAGGATGTTGTTTTCTCCTGGCGTGGCAAGAGTTTCATTTCACTTACGTAAAAGAAACAAAACAAGCATGTGACCAGTCCTAAAGTTTCACGTCGTTTAATTAATTCAGTGTTTTAAAATTACCCATAGCCCGTAGTGGTTGTAGAATGTGAATTACTAATGCCCCCATGAAATCCATAAATTAATTCTGGTTAGGAATTTTACCTTAGGGGCTTCAGTTTATTAAAATGGAACGTCGTCAGTGGTTGCACTATGTGCATAATTTTACTTACATCCGAAACTGCCGTCTCCATGCATATTTTACTGGTGTTCTAATGTATGGCATTGGTGTTCTTGCCTAATGTCACTTTCACTTGCAGCAGTAAACTTCTCCTCGTGTAGAATACAATTGCAGTAATAATATTTATTTACGTTCCTAGGATTAAAAGGTCTCGATGTAGATCAGTTTTAATTTAGGAGAAATGTGTAGTAGGAACAAGCGATGCAATACTCACGACTTATCTTAGAATACAGGTTAAGGAAAGGCAAACCTACGTTTTTAGCTTTTGTAGATTTGGATAAAGCTCTTTTCAATGTTGACTGGAATACACACTTTCACGTTAGAAGGTATAGGGGGTAAAAATAAGTGAAAGAAAAGTTATATTCGTATAAAAACCAGACAGAAGTTAATAAGGATCGAAGGGTATGAAAGGGATGCAGTGATTTCGAAGAGAATAAGACAGAGTTGTAGCCTTTCCACAATATTATTCAATTGTACATTAAGTAAGCTGTGAAGAAACTTTGCGGTTTGCCGATGACATTGTAATTCTATCAGGCACAGGAAAGGACCTAGGGGAGCAATTCAACGGCATGGACATTGTCACGAAAAGAGGAAATAAGATGAACATTAACAGCAAAACAAAGGTAATAGATTGCAGTGTAGGGAAGTCTGGCGATGCTAAAGGAATTAGATTAGATAACGAGACATTAAAAGTTGTACATGGGTTTAACTTCTGATGGAAGAAGTAAAGAAGATATAAAGTGCAAAATGGGAAGAAAAACATTTCTGAAGAATAGAAATTTGTTGACATCCAATATTAATGTAAACTTTAGCAAGTCCTTTCTAAAAGGATTTGTCTGGAGTGTTGCATTGCACGGGAGTGAAACGTGGTTGATAAGGAGTTCTGACAAACAGATTATAGTTTTTGGAATGTGGTGCTTCAGACGAATACTGAAGATTAGATAGGTAGATCGCGTAACCACTGAACAGAATTGGGGAGAAAAGATATTTATGGCATTTCCAAAATATAAAAATTAATGTTTATTTGTATGTAAGTTCGTATTTTATGCGCTACTTTGCCGTTCATCCGATTGTGATAAAGCTTTGTCTCCATATGAATTGGCCTGTCACGAAGGTTATAGGCGTAATTACATCACAGCACGACATACAGTTCAGAAGATACGTCATGTATTCTGAGATGCTTTGAAAAATTAAGTATTATCAGTAATATTTAAATTTTTTATTTCTTTGCTATAAAATGTATTCGCAAAATATTTTGCAGACGGTATTCATTTATGTCAGTGAATGCACCTACAAGATTTTTTCATGGTACGTCTTATATTTTAGAAGATATGACGTCATAAACACATCGAAATAAATTCAACTATGGGACTTAACTATGATGGTCATCAGTCCCGAGACTTGCAAACTACTTATACTAACTTATGCTAAGGACAACAAATACTCCCATGCGCGAGGGAGGACTCGAGCCTCCGACGGTGAACAGCGGCGCGCTCCACAGCTAGGCGCCTTAGAACAGTGAGACTGTGAAAATTATGTTTTATTATAATAACATAGTGCACCTATGCACTGTAAATTATGTTATATAACAACTGATTGACATTACAATATTATGGCCTTGTAAAATGATTTTATTGGACCAGATGATGCTGACATAGTTCAGCGAAACCGGTCGTCTTAAATAGAAATTGATTATCAGCGATCTTGGCTTTTTTATATCTTTCTACAAAGGAAAGACACTGTTTACGTAAAATTTTGTGGGTGGCACAGGATACTTTACCTGCTATCTTCGCCAAAATATACGATTTTATTACGAACTTGACGAAATTTTGTACACTTCAAAACAAGAGGAACATCACCGTGTACCTAGGATTTCATACGGTACATGGTGGAGGGTACCTTACAATAAACGTAGACACCATCACTTTACTGATCACCATGAAAGTTAATAGAATTATGTAAAATTTGACAGATGGAGGAGATAAGGGACCGAGGAGGTGAAGAAGAAGTTCGACGGAGAGACGAGAAGGTAATTGGCAGAAATAGGGGAAGATGTAAATGAGCAGAGAGAGGGGTAGGAGGAATGAACAACGAGAGGGTAGATGAGGAGATGAACAGAAAGAGAGGGAAGAGGAGGAGAGGGGCAGAGAGAGAAGGTAGAGGACAATTAGAGAGAAAATGGAAGGAGAAATGGATTAAGACTGGAATTAATAAGTACCCGTGCGACGCCTGGTTTTCAGATAGTCTTGACCCAAAGAGGGGAGCAAATGGTGGGACACATTAAAGAACATTAAGGAATCATCAATTTAGAATGACGGAAGAGTGTGGGTAAAAGTAACAAAAAATGTTTAAGTGTTTGTAGAGCCTAAGAGGCTTAACTACGGGGTTATCAGTCCCTAAACTTACAAACTACTTATGAACTACCTTATTCTAAAGACGTCACAAACATCCATGCCTGAGGGGTGATTCAAACCCCCGACCTCAGAGGCCGTGCATACCGTGACTGGCACGTCACAGACCGCTCGGCCACCGCGGCCGGCTGTAAAAGTAACAGGTCGAAACCGAGAGACGAAGATAATAAGCAGGTTCAAAGAGATGTAGGTTGGCGTTCTTATTCAGAGGAAAAGGCTTGCACAGGAACAGGGTAGCGTGAAGAGCTGCATCAAACCACTCCTAGACTGAAGACAACTGTAGGATTCCGGGATACTTTTAAAGAATTGTATACAAACCTTGGACACCGTGGCGAATTTAAAACCTACTTCGTCACAATAACTGTAGTTGGTTCACTTAATCTAGTCCTTAGATGAAACACGAACAATTAAATAATTCTCAGTCTCTGTTGCAATATTTTTATTCTCCAATTACGCGTTTCGCGCTGTTAGCGCATCGTCAGACTGGTAAAAGACAAATGTTTTGTTACAGTCCGTGTACCTGGCGGGCAGCGAATCTAATGTGGCTAAGTTGAGTAAAGCGGAGATAGAGCCACCACAGCTTTTAGATAGTTCTGTGGCTCCATCTTCGCTTTACTCACCTTAGCCACATTAGATTCGCCAGGTACACGGACTGTAACAAAACATTTGTCTTTTTCCAGTCTGACGATGCGCTAACAGCGCGAAACGCGTAACTGGAGAATAAAAATATTGCAACAGAGACTGCGAATTATTTAATTATTCAACACTGTTGCTGCACCAGCCACCACCACCACCATCATGGAATGGAATGAAATGTATAGAAACACAGAATACATTACTGTCGGCGTGGAGTAAACGACTGCTAATGAAAACAGTAGTACTAAGTGTAAGAAGGTGCGACCGCAGACCGCTAGCCCATCGGGCGCCTCCGAGCCGTGGACAGGGCTTCCAGTTGCGCAGACCCCTGTTCGCAGAACAATGCCCGGTGTCGGCTGATGCTGCCTGAAAGGCCTGCAAGGACGCTAGCGTGCGGCATGTACTAATAATCTTCGCACACTCGCGATACGTTTTCTTAAGGGGGGACAAATTTCAATGGAGTCTGACTGTACTGGAGATTGAAGCTAGTGAACGTATATAAATTAATTGATTTTCTGCGGAAGAAACATGGCTCAATCCTCCAGACTACTTCCTTTGTTTTATAGTTTTCAAAATGACAAGCCAAGATCGCACACTAACAATTTATTAAGTGACGACCGGTTCCGGTGCACTGTGTCACCACCATCTGGTCACATATATATTATAATCTGGTCATCTTGTTAACACATGTGTGACCAGGTGATGGTGACACAGTGCACCGAAAGCGGTCGTCACTTAATAATTTGTTAGTGTGCGATCTTGGCTTGTCATTTTGAAAACTATAAAACGAATTGATCGCCTCCAGACCAGACTATGTCAGGTAATCTTAACTTCCTTTGTTGACGGACTACACTGTTCTGACAGTACACTGCCTGAGGATTATTTCAATGAATCTCTGTTTGTCATCTGCCTTACCCACGATTGATTTTATCTGGTCGTTCACATTGCAAACAGCCCCTTATATATATATATATATATATATATATATATATATATATATATATATATATATATATATATATAAACACGAACACATTATTCTCAGCGTGGAGTAAACGACTGCTAATGAAAACAGTAGTACTAAGTGTAAGAAGGTGCGATCGCAGACCGCTAGCCCATCGGGCGCCTCCGAGCCGTGGACAGGGCTTCCAGTATATATATATGGAAGTAATTGCTTGCAGTGTCTGTTCTGCTATTGCATAGGTATATAATAATGAATCTCTCTTTCTATGCAGACGCAGCGCTTTACACTTGTTTATGTTGAGGTTCTATTACCATTCCCTACACCATTCCTCAATACGCTGCAGATCATTCTGTAATTCGCTACCCTCGTACTGTGTTGCATTTCTCGATAAACTACAGCATCATCCGCGAAAATTCTCATTCAGCGACCGATGTTATCTACGAGATCATTTATACATACACTGGGGCACGCCTGAGATCACCTTTACATCTGAAGCATTTTCTCCGTTGAGAACGACATGCTGCGTTCTGTTAGAAACGCCTCAACCGGATTTTAAATAGAATTATTTATTATGAAGAAGGACTTAACACCAACAAATTTCATACTAAATTGTGGTTGCGTAGACTTTCCCGGCGTAATAAATGATAATATTCATCTCGGGTTTGCAGCCGGATACCATCGTCAACTAAACACAATATTTCAACAGACCAACTGGCTGCCATCTTCAGGTGAGGGCGCTGATTACACATACTCGCCGTAAACAGTTTACGGCGAGTAAGTGTAATCAGCGCACTCATCTGAAGATGGCAGTCAGTTGGTCTGCCGAAATATCGTGTCTAGTTGATGATGGTATCCGGCTGCAAACCCGAGATGAATAATTATCTGCATACTAAATTACTCATAAAAGACGGAAGTTTATAAAAATCCATCATCAATGTCCTCCAATGGCTGCTCGGACGACATCTAGCCGATAACCCATTCAAAACTGAGGGTAAGGTATCTTTTGTCACAGTAGCTGAGATTCTCGTTTTTAGTTCATCAGTGTCACGAGGTAAGGGAGGAACGTAAACACATTGTTTAACATATCCCCACAGCAGTGGCGGACTAAGGTTGTTGGAGACCCGGGGTGGCGCGAAACAAAATGAGGCCTCCCATCCACTTGGAAATACAGGTCTCACTATAAAAAAGAATTGGAGGCCTCCCACCAGGACGAGAGGCACAGGACAGTTTAAAGAAAAAAATGCTTTCGAGATTTGGAGGCCTCAGAAGAACGAGATGCCAATTTGGAGGCCCCCTAACCCCCTAAGATCGGAGGTCCGAGGCGATCCGCCCCCCCCCCCCCCTTAGTCCGCCACTGCCCCCCAGGAAGAAATCAAAATCACATGGTGTTGAGTCAGAGGACCTAGGAGGCCAAGAGTGTAAAGCCTGGTCTCGCGGTCCTTTACGCCCAGTTCAACGTTGAAGCACGTTGGTATTGAGGAAACTGTGCGCAAGTTGTTGTGGCAGTGCAGATTTTTTCTAAAACTCTAGATCATGCCGCTTACATCTAGCGCTATTTCAGTTAACTAGTGACATTTTTCTCAATATTATTACACGTTAAAATCGGGTCATTCTTTTTGAGACACTCTCTAGTTTTGCGCATCTGGTCGACGACCCTTCTTGTAAACGGGAATGAGCTGCGCCCTCTCTTGCAATCCTTGGGAACGCTTCGTTCCTCTAGAGACATTCGGTACACCGCTGCTAGAAAGGGAGTAAGTTCTTTCGCATACTCCGTGTAAAATCGAAATGATATTCCGTCAGGTCTAGCACCTATCCTGTGTTGGGCGATTTCAGTTGCTTTTCTATACTTCTGACATTTCAGTATCCCCATTTTATCTTTCGTGTGATTTATTTGGAAGCAATCATGGACGAAGGGAAACTTGAACCACGGGGTGGAAAACCGAACATTCGAGGCTGTGGGTGATAAGAAAGTACGGGGTTTAGGGTGAAATGTGGTGTATTGCAAGTACAGATTCACGGCCGTAAGCTCGGCGTGTCGACACCTGTTGTCGCCATTGATGTTTGCCGGTAGTATTCCACGGGATCCACCGCGGAGCCTCCGCAGCTGCTGACGCAGATGCCGACAGGTCTCCGCCCGGAAATCCCACCTGCAGGTTGTGTCGGCCTGCTAGCGGCTCCCTGTGACGAGTGAATCGGTGGAGCAAGGAGGCTGCCGTGAGGCTGCTCGCTGGGTGGCACAAGCGCAGGCTGGCACCGGGCCGGGAGTCAGCCCTCGGTTGCTGAAGCTTAAAGCGGTGCATTTCGTCATGACTATTTACTATATAGTATTTAGTCTAAGGTTGCTGGGACACTCCAAGCTGTGAAATCAGGCAGACACTGCAGAGACTAGGCAAAATTAGGGGGCTACTATTACATGTAGGGTACCAAAACAGAAACAGCCTGCAAACTTGAGAGCGGTTCAGGGTTAGAATTACGGTTCACAGAATTAGCAGGTAATTTCATCCAGTGACTACGAGCTATTACAATGTGTTGCCGTAGACCGTGGTCGAAAAGAGGCACGTTTGGGGTGGGTCAGCAAATCGGATACGCGCCCCTGAGAACCCCCAATGCAATCGGTTTTGCAGTTTCAGAAAGAGAGACGAAAATGTCTCAAACTGCTGTTACAATGCCGCCGCCCTTCCCCCCTCCCTCCCCGACACAATATCAGTGTATGCAGCGCCAAGTGACGTAAAATTTTGTTGTTGCTAGTCATAGCAGGAAGAGCAGTGACGTTTAGCCTTCAGCTGAACACTGTTGCTACCTAATTTGGAACCTCTCCCTAGATAGTAAAAGAGCGAACAGAACAAAAACGTGGTTAGACAGGAAGGTGCACAGTTTCACATCAGATTGGCTAACGTCTTAAAAAAAAAGTGCGTGTGAGATAGATGTGCCGACTGCAGGTAAATCATAGACAGCCCCCTCCCCTAACCTTTCAAAAACCCCTGTCTTGTTGACATTCAAGCGGATTTTTAGTCGGGCTCGGAGGAGTCCGACTAAAAAATTCAAATTTTCAAATGTTTGTAAATCTGTGGGACTTAACTACTGACGTCGTCAGTCCCTAGGCTTAAAAACTACTTAAGCTAAATTAAAGTAACTTAGAGACAACACACACACCCGTGCCCTAGAGATGACTCAAACCTTCGATGGGGAACAACCGCGCGCTTCGCAGTACATTTGATCCGCGTAGCCAATTTACACTTCCTGTCACTCTCATGTTTTAGCCGCCTGTAATCCCATTTTCTGCCTCATTCGCTCCATTTTTATATTTTGTCCTTCCAACAATTTAGTATCTCCTGTGTTATCCAAAGACTTCTACGAGGCCTTGTCTTTCTATTTGGTCCTCTTCTGTGTTCCCTACTACATCTCTCAACGCTACCCAATTTATTCCCACATTTCAGTTAATTCTTGCCTAAATGCTCCTTTTGCTCCTTCCGAAATAACCTCAGATCCTCCAATTTTCAGGTTCCATATCCTACCTTTTTTACCTTATTGCAGCCTGGATATGTCTTACAGTTTAAAATTCAGCTTCGAAATCATGTCTTACCAGTACAAAATTAGTCTGAAACCATTTGGTGTCTTCTTGTCTTTTTCTTGTATACATCCTTCCTAAACCAGAGAGTTTGTAATAAGTAAATTGTGTTTTGTGCCAAATTCTACCAGGCAGCTCCCTCTTTCATTCTTTTTCCCCTGTACATATTTACCTAGTATCCTCTTCATCATTTTTTTTCTACTACCGAATTCCAGTACACCATCACAATCAAGTTTTCTTCTCCATTGATTTTTTTTTTTTTTTTTTTTTCCTATGTCATCATCGGCAGAGCTGGTTGATGTAATACTTGTACTGATGTGGTGGATATTGGTTTAGTGTCTATCTTGGCTATGAAATGAGTTCATTATGTTGTTAGTAGTAGCTTACCCGCATTCCTATTTTATTATTCACTATTAGATTTACTTCTGCATTACCTCCAACTGATTTTGTGTTTTTAGCCCTGTACTCAACGGATCAGAAGTCCCGTTCATTTTGCTACTGAACTTCACTAATCGCCAGTACAACTTCAATCTATCCATTTCCCTTAAAAAATTTCTAATTCACCTACCCAATTACGGGATGCTCCGAGCCATAGAATTGTCTTTCCTGATAACGATATTCTCTTGAGAATTCCACGCCCGGAGATTCAAATAGTTGATTATTTTACTTCTGGAATATTTTACCCAAGATGATGCCATTATCATGTATTCACACAGTAGAGCTGCATGTTGACGGGAAAGACCCTAGTTTTCTATTCATTTCAGCCATTCGGAGTAATTGTATTGCCCAGTATGTGCTGAAAAGGCTGTTGTCCTTCCTCAGGAACCACACGTTTGTCTGGCCTCTCCACAGATACCCCTCCGCTGTGGTTGCACCTACGGTACGGCTATCTGTATCGTTGAGCCATGTAAGCAACCCCACCTCGGCAATCTCTGTGGTTCATATTGGTGGATTTTTATTACACTGCACCTTTTTCTTTCCTTCCTGTTGTATACAAACAGAAATTTTAGTTAATGTACATATGACGCAAATCAAGGTGAAACACGGTTTTTGTATTTCGTGCACAGTTTTACGTCTTATTACCGAGCGCTATTTCACCAAAATACGTTCAAGTACATTGAAATATCCATCATGACAGAGAGTTTCTGTAATTAAGACATCCAGTTGTAAATGTAAAGTGCTGCTGCAGCTAATTTCAATTCGACTCGATCACATTTTACAGATGTAAAAAAACGCAAAAACACTTTTTATTGAAAGTGAAGGACATTATAATTTTACGCCGGGCTGCCAGACACGCAGAGCTATCGCTGTCTGCCGTAGCGTCACTGGAGTGAAAAATCACGCCTTTGTTCTCTGATAATTATTTTCCTTTTTCTGCATCTTTCGAAAGTTCGGTATTACATGCTAGGCAGCAAACTGTGTGTTGCAGCCTTGAGAAAGCCTTGCATTGACAAACAGACCTTCAACGACAAAAGACGATCTGTGAGTTCGCAATCTGTCATTCGTCATTTGTTTTTGTGTGGTCTCTCTGTTGAAGCGGAAACAGTAAAATTATGAAGCTGCTCTTTGTCCTTCCCCTTCTCCATCTCCATCTTTCTGCCTCTCTCTTCGTCTCTCTCTCTCTCTCTCTCTCTCTCTCTCTCTCTCTCTCCTCTCTCTGAACTGTGCTCGAAGCTACTTTCGCAACAACAAAGAAATTCATTGGGAAGCTTCCTTGATTCTTCGAGTTGTCCGTTATGACATCACTAGTAATAAGTGACCAGAACCAAGGCCTTTTAGTCGTTTTTTACTTGACACCTATCGGGTATCTCTTTAGAGGCAAATCGGAATTCAATTCTTTTTACGAAATCGCGTTTACCGTTAAATACAAGGTGCTCCAAAAGTCGCTGTACACCCTTTTATTTAATAATGACAATAAAAAGAAAAAAGACTCTACAGGAACTGTGACACCGGAATATTCCAGTAAGTGATGGGTGAGTGGTTTATCTTTTACGGTATGTACCAAACATGGGCAACATCTTGATACTAAGTCAATTTTTGAATAAGGAAAAGGGGTTTATCGTCTTGTGATGGCGCAGCTCTTGTATCTTCGGTGCTTACTGTATTAGATTTGAGGTTGAATCCGCCTTATGCAAGACACCTTGTTTTGTTTTAACACCCAAAAATATTTCCGTTCTTATTGTGCCATCTTCCGTGAGGTTTTTTTTTTATTTTTTTATTTTTATTTTTTTTTCTGGAATAACGTGTTACAGATTTTGGTTATACAGCCATTTGGACGAGTTGTTTGATTTGACAATTTTAGCAGATGTATTAGGCCTAATTTATTTACATTATTTAAATTATGTCATTCACAGGATTTGCTTCTGTATTGATTGCTGTTTTCACAGCCTGTCATCTGCAAAGAACAAGTTTTTTATTTACGAAAACTGACTGATTTATTGTACATTCGCCTGGAAGTTCTATTGAAAAATATTTCTATGTAGCTGTTTTGGCTTCCTTACATTGTGATATATCAGACAACATAAGCATTTTCTGACAAGTTCATTCCTGTGAACATAATCTACGTAAAAGTTATCTCAGATTGAAAACAATATTTTTTGCCCTAAATTTAGTAGTTCTACTGAGTTTTACCTTTCTTCTGAATTAGTAGAGCAAAAAACAGATTGTTTGTTTTCAACAACAGGAAGTGACGGAAGAGTCCATTTATAAGTAAAAGTTATCGTTCAAGCTTTATAATAAGATCCCTTTTGTACCAGGTATCTTGCTCAGTGATAAGGCGAACATCTTTGTCAGTGGTGAAGTCAACCATCACAACCAGAGATAATGGAGTAACCAGAATCCACAATGAATGGAAGCTTCAGAAGTAGTTCGTGACGTAAAGGTTGTAGTGTGGTGCGGAAAATGGAATTGTTTCATTTGTGGTGTTTTCCTTAATTCTGAATGAAGACGGCAGCTCTCCCTCTTACTTTCAACAGAATGGAGTTTCCCCACATTACGAAGCAGTTGTTGTTCAGTGCTTAGGTGATCGATTTCTTCGTCACTGGGTTGGCCTGCGTGGTTCTGTTTAATAGCCACCTAGAGCACCCTGATTTCACACCGCTTTTATCTCTGGTGTCATTTAAAGCATATCGTATTTGCAGATAAAGTAAGAATTAGACGTCATCTCTAACAACGCATTGAAGAAGCCTGCGCCAGCATTTCCACGAATCTCTTTCTGCGAGTGTACGACGATCTATCACCGCCTTCAAAAGTGCATTGACCGAGAAGGACTGCATAATGAACACATTAAATGAACAGCCGCGCGAGGATAGCCGTGCGCTCTGTCTTGCTTCGGAGGCTCGAGTCCTCCATCGGGCATGACTTTTGTGTAGTCCTTAGGTTAAATAAATAAACAAAATAAAAGGAAAGCCTGACACATTAAGAGACTCTGAGTACGGGCCAGCAGAAATGTAAAATGTGATTTATTCATCTCATTGCGTAAAATTTCAATTCATTTTATTTGCGTACAGGAGACATGACACATACAATGCTAGCATTACAAAACTATTACTTAATACATTTTATATACATATCTGAGTTGCAATTTCAAAATATTCTGGTTGTTAATACAAAGAATGAACATATCTAATTTCTGGTAGAACTTCCAGGTTCTAAGGCCGTGGTCCATAAAACTATGCCGGCAGTGGTGGCCGAGGGGACTGAGGCGCTCCAGTCACGGTCTGCACGGCCGCTACGGTCGGAGGTTCTAATCCCCCCTCGGGCATGGATATTTGTGCCGTCCTTAGTCTTAGTTACTTCATAAGTAGTTTGTAAGTTTAGGGACTGATGACCCCGTAGTTAAGTCCCATAAGCTATACAAACATTTGAACATAAAACTATGCAGTTTTCCCTGACATTTCGTCCAGAGCTGCGCCGGACATCTTCGGAGGTCTTCCTACTTCCGCTGAGTATTGCCGACTGATCATCAGTCGGCAAGATTGCGTCATAACGAATAGTGCGGCTAGAGCACGTCCTGAGCAGCAAGGGGTTCTCGCCTGAGTCTCAGGACGTTCGCTAGCCGCGCGTTTCGCGTATTTCAAGCGTCAACTTCGCGTAGCAATATCTCGAGATGTAATTGGAATATTGCGATGCAATCAACGCCATTGTTTATGTGATTTGTCGTGCTATGGATTGCTGAAGAAAAAATATAGGATGTCCATTTAAAAAAAAAGTTTGTGTTAAAAGACACATTTGCTTTCGTTTTAGAATGTTTCCAAATATGTACATTCATGGGTCCCAGCCGTACACTGATACCGGTGATAGTCGTTTTCCAATAGCTGTTATTGTTCCGTAGATATTTTGGGTAGACATGATAGCTGGGACATCCTCGTGGATGTGGAATATATATATATATATATATATATATATATATATATATATATATATATATATATATTTTTTTTTTTTTTTTTTTTTTTTTTTCCACATCCACGAGGATCACTTCAACACGGATCTATGAAACGACCAACTAATCCAATCTAATCTAGTCTTACTACTTTTCATGCACAACAATGCGATATGCTTTTCCAACAGGACAATACACCACCATACGTATCCCCATACCACCGAAAATGCTCTTTAATATGTACGTTGACCACCCTGGTCAGCCCGATCCGCAGGTATGACCCCATTGAACATATCTGGGACCAGACAGTAAGTCATCTTGCACGACTGGCACAAAATTCGGCCCAACTGAGGCACAATGTGGAAAATGAATGGCAGGTCATTCCCTAAGACAGCATTCGGAACGTCTACGGTCGTCTCCATGGAAGAACTGCAAAAGGAGAGTAGTCACAGTACTAGTGCCGACATTGCACACGCTCTGGTGACTGTACTCACGTGCGTATGGCTCTGCCTGTGTGATCATGTGTTGTATACATCCTCAGGAATGTGTCAATGAAATTTCCCTCTGCTGGGTCGACGAATTCATGGTGTTCTTTCTTCATTTTCCAGAAGCGTAGAAAAGGAAAATTTGGGACCCAACAGCGAACCTTGCGGGACACGTTGGGAAACAGGTGCACGGCGTCAAGGTCAGGCTCTGTCTGTGTGATCGTGTGAATTATACATCCTCAAGAATGTGTCAATAAAATTTCCCTCTGCTGCGTCAACTAATTCTGGTGTTCTTGTTTCACTTTCCAGGAGCGTAGAAATGGAAAATTTGGGACCCAATAGCGAACCTTGCGGGACACGTTGGGAAACAGGAACACGGCGTCAAGGTCAGGCTCTGTCTGTGTGATCGTGTGTTTTATACATCCTCAAGAATGTGTCAATGAAATTACCCTCTGCTGCGTCAACGAATTCTGGTGTTCTTGTTTCATTTTCCAGGAGCGTAGAAATGGAAAATTTAAGACCCAATAGCGAACCTTGCGGGACACGTTGTGAAACAGGGACAAGGCGTCAGGGTCAGGGACGAGGGTCGATGTGTGGCGAGCACGTGACGGCGGCGACGTCACCTGCAGCGCTTTCTCCGCGCAGCGTCAAACCAAGGCGACCGGCCGGAAGTGCCGGTCGGCTATTAGGGCGGCGGTGACCGGTGGCAGGGAAACCTACCGGCCGGCCGAGCGCGGGCTCGCTCGTGGGGAACGGAGCGCGCGGTCGCTACAGTGCGCAGCGTGACGCCGCGGGAAGTCCAGCCGCGTAACGCACACACTGGCAGTGCCGGTACTGTTAGGCACGGCTCATGTGAGTCAGGCGCCGGCTCCGTGCCCCTACCATTTGCGCAAAAGCCCACCTGGCGTCGCACCTGACACTGTCACGTACACTCCACTGATGTCAAGTCGACAACTTTTCCAATGCTCCCTACTGGCTGTTTGGATTAAGGTCAAATAAAGGAACACGGGAGGCAATACTCACCATACGAATTAACTTAGGAGAAAAGGCAAAAAGGTTTTATTGATGATTTTGAGATAGATTTTGATAATCTTGATTAGAATACACTCCTTCCATTTCAGAAGGTGTGTAAGATGTATGAGACAGTCGAAGTACCCTCAGATTTTAAGAAAAATGTTATAATCCCCATTCCAAAGAAAGCAGGTGCAGACAGGTGTGAAAACTACAGAACCATCACTTTAATAAGTCATGGTTGCAAAATATTAACACGAATTATATACAGAAGGATGGAAAAGCTGGTAGAAGCCGACCTTGGGGAAGATCAGTTTGGGTTCAGGAGAAATGTAGGAACGCGGGAGGCAATACTCACTTTACGGCTTATCCTAGAAGAAAGATTAAGAAAAGGCAAACCTACATTTCTAGCTTTTGTAGATTTGGAGAAGGCTTTTGACAATGTTGATTGGAATAAACTCTTTCAAGTTCTGAAGCAAGCAGGAGTAAAATATAGGGAGCGTAAGGTTATTTACAACTTGTACAAAAACCAGACAGCGATCGTCAGAGTTGAAGGGCATGAAAGGGATGCAGTGGAAAGGGAGTAAGAAAGGGTTGTAGTCTTTCTCCATTGTTATTCAATTTGTACATTGAGCAAGCTATAAAGGAAATCACGGAGAAATTTGGAGAAGGAATTAAAGTTCAGGGTGAAGAATTAAAAACATTGCGTTTTGGCGACGACATCGTAATTCTGTCAGATACAGCAAAGAACCTGGAAGAGCAATTGAACGGAATGGACAGTGTGCTGAAAGGTGCATATAAGATGAACATTAACAAGAGCAAAACTAGGGTAATGGAGTGCAGTGTAAGAAAATCAGGTGATGCTGAAGGAATTAGATTGGGAAACGAAGCAATAAAGGACGTAGATGAGTTTTGTTACTTGGGCAGTAAAATAACAAATGATGGTCGCAGAACAGAGGATATAAAATGCAGAATGGCAATGGGAAGAAAAGCGTTCTTGAAAAAGAGAGATTTGTTAACATCGAATATTGATTTAAGCCTAAGGAAGTCCTTTCTGAAGGCATTTGTATGGAGTGTTGCCTTGTATGGGAGTGAGACATGGACGATAAACAGTGTGGATAAGGATTGAGGCTTGTGAAATATGATGCTACAGAAGAATGCTGAAGATTAGGTGGGTGGATCGCGTAACTAATGAGGAGGTACTGAACAGAATTGGGGAGAAAAGAAATTTCTGGCATACCTTGACTAAAAGAAGGGATAGATTGGTAGGACACATTCTTAGACATCAAGGAATTGTGAATTTAGCGTTGGAGGGAAGTGTGTGGGGTAAAAATCGCAGAGGAAGACCAAGAGATGGATACAGTAAGCAGATTCAGACAAATGTAGGTTGCCGTTCTTATGTGGAGATGAAGAGGCTTGCTGAAGATAGGGTATTGTGGAGAGCTGCATCAAACCAGTCTCCGGACTGAAGACCACAACAGCAACACAGCAGGCGTAAAATATAGGAAACGGAAGGAAGCACTGGTTTGGAAAGGATTAACCCATTCAGGACCAAGCATTAAAAAATTATTAGAAAATTTGAAAATAATGTTTATTTGATCTTATTGTACACTAATACACTAACAAAAATATACAAAACAAAAATCGCACTGACGTGTTTTACGGCCCACTTTAGATTTGCAGTTTTATAAGTTTCTTCAAACATTTTGGACCAAAATAATAATCTAAATAATAAAAAATTAATTAATAACAGTGTCTGAAACCCTTGTAGAGAAAAAAAAATTACGTACTGGCGGGTTCCGAACCATTGATCTTAAGCGTCACAGTCCAACTCATTGCCCACTACGCTAAAGCTAACAGTTAGGAATTACGTTCTTTAATCTCATACGGTTGATGGCCGTTGTTAACTGATGCTAATATGGCATTTGTAGACACTAGATTATCATTTATCGTACGAAGAACGAAGTCTTTTTTTTTTTTTTTTTTTTTTTTTTTTTTTTAATTCTTCAGTGCGCCATTGCTTTCAAATGACAACGTGTAAGTTTCAATAAGAAAATCATCAAATGCGTAACGCAAGATGGCGTATGCCAGAGACAGTTCTGGGCTAGGAATGTCACGTGACATCTCCGAACGGCTGGTTTTCATTAATACAATGGAGGGTGTCAAATCTCAGTTAATTTTGCAAATATCTTTGAAACGCTACGAGATATGAAAAAAGCATAAAGGAACAAAGTTGTAGAGAATTTTCTTCTCTTCAAATTCGTTTATTAAATTTTCCCTTCAGATGAACGGTTTATTTGCAATTAAAATTACATTTCAAACGGGGTGTTTGGTATTACTGACGTATTTCTTGTCCGAAATATTTCAAAAAGCGAGATTCTAGTCTCTGGTAGCCAACAATTATGTCTGTAAAATTTGGTGCCGATCGGTTGAACGGTTCGACCTAAAAAGTGGGAACACGTTACAGCCAGACATACATCGTCAAATCGCCGTTATTTTTGCAAATATCTCTGCAACGATGCAAGATATTAAAACATTTTAGTCTGGGAGTGTTACTCTGATATTGCTTCAGATGTTATTAAAAGCTTCATGAACTGCGTTTCTGATTACCGTCCGAGTTTCAATCCACATTTGCCTATGAGCATGATATGATTTGCCTTGTCCCTGTTTTGGAGAATACGTGGATTATTTGTAGCATCCAGTCCTTTGCAATGAAAAATAATACAGTATTATAGGGTAATACTGCTGTTTGATCTTCTATTAATATTACACGTTATCACAGTGTCTATTCATTTTAAACCCTTCCCGAAATCATATCCTGACTACGCCTATGAAAACGAGGATAAATATGAAGAAAGGATTGAAGTTCGGAGCAAAGAAATAAAAACTGCGGCGTTTAGTTGGTGACTTCGTAATTCTGTCAGAGATAGGAAAGGACCTGGAAGAGCAATTAGACGGAATTTTTTTTTAATTCTTTATTATGGCTTTTGGTGACAGTGACCATACAGCCAGCGGTTATTACATTGACAACATTACAATAGAATTGAGATTCTTACAATGTACAGAGTGTTGAAAGGAACGTATACGATGAACATTAACAAGAGCATAGCAAGGGTAATGGAATGGAGTCTTAGAAAATCAGGCGATGCTGAAGGAACTAGATTAGGTAATGAAACAATAAAGGTGGTACATGAGTTAAAATATTTGAGCATTATAATATCATGGTCGTCGCACTACAGAGGATATAAAGTACAGAATGGCAATTGGAAGAAAAATGTGTTTTGAAAAAGAGAAATTTGTTAACATCGAAAATTAAGTGTAACTAAGTCTTTTCTGAAGGCATTTGTGTGGACTGTTACATTGTACGGCAATGAAACGTGGATGATCAATAGTTCCGACTGGAAGAGGATAGAGGCTTTTGAAATGTGGTGCTACAGATGAGTGTTACAGATTAGTTACGTAGATCTCGAAACTAATGAGGAGTACTGAATAGACTTGGGGAGAAAAGGAATTTCTGCAATACCTTGACTAAAAGAAGAGCTCGCTTAGTAGGACACATTCATAGACATCAACGAAACCAAGGGGTTACAACGAGGGGCAGACTAAAGCCCGTTCTATACGGGACTTATGACACGTTCTCTACCTGCGGCGCTCCTTGCGATAAACTGTCGAACTAAAAAAAAAAAAAAAAAAAAAAAAAAAAACAACGTTTAAACGGTACGCGTATGTCCAGTCGTCTGCTTCATGTGTGTACTTCCTTTGATAACAACTTAAACCAAATTAATCGCCGAATTAACTTCCCTTTTCCACATTGGCAAACATTTTATTGCTTTTGAACCAAGTAAAACATTTATGTGTGTTGGACTTTCATTGTGAAACATTATTTAACTGTTTTCGTGCAGTTCATGTGAAATAAGGCGCTCATGTGTAGACGTCCTCGTTATAAAAGCCATTTAAATAATTCCAGAATAGAGGACACTCTAGGGTAGAATATATTGCATTGGTTCTTTTCTCTGTAGGTGCGGCTATCAAAACCAAAATAACAACACCAAATGTCCGACGAACGACACGGAAAAATTAGAAGTTGCTTGGTTCCGCCCTGGCTCCAAAAGAGGCACTATGATGTATAAGCATCAGTTTCTATGAAAGTCTGTGTATGCTTAAACCTGTAACTAAGATAAACCTGTAGATAATGTCCGCCGAAAACAGATATTTCACCTGTTAACTAAAGGATGTTTCACGAGAAATAGTAAATATTTAAGAAGACCGTCGTGTAGACGAACTGCAATAAAAATACCATATTACAAGGTCCAGTTTTTTATGAGTACAGGGATACATCTGTTTGCATGTAACCTAAAGAAACATAAAACAATTACAAATGAGTACTTTTCACTGATTCTTCCGTCAGTTCTTGGTAGATTCATCATCATATTGACTTTTATTTAACTAACCCCTTTTTAGGATTACTTCAAAGTCTGAAGTTGCCATTCTGAGCCGAAAATAGATTAACTAAGTGAACCTGTAAACATAGCAAAATTGTAATTTTAAATCAATGTAATGTTGTTCTACCAAGAACCGACGGAATAATCAGTGAAAAGTCTTCATTTCCCTTTCCTCTAAGTTTGTTTGGGTATCAAAGTACTCAATAAAAATTGATCACATGTCATATATATATATATATATATATATATATATATATATATATATATATATATATATATTACCATTTCCTAAAATATTTACTATTCCTCCTGAAACACCCTGAATATATGAGACGAACAACTACATTTCTCTGAGCAGGAAACAGATACACATTTCTTAAACATATTCGCGAATCCTTGCTGTTTGTGCCTGGGCTCCCCAATCGGTCGTTTGCGCATGCGTGAAGCACCTGTATGGTGTGATATTAGGATCCATCCTATTCCGTCTACAAGACATCGTACGTGTGCACATCTTGTGCAAGTGGCCCCTTCAACACGGTAGGCGGCTGGCGAAACAGGAGCATAATGGATAATCTTGTAAGGTCTCACTTCCCGGGTGCAAAGGGCTTGAGACGTTTGTATCTTTGGTGTCTGTTCTTTCGTATGTACGAAGAACAGACTCCACTGATCAACTTCCGAAGCGGCACTACTCGTCCTGGCCCTGGATATGGCAATCGGGTCCGACCGACCACCGTGTCATCTTCTGGCAAAGTCGTCATCGAATGCGGTACAGAGGGGCGTGTACTCAGCTCATGGCTCTCCCGGTCGTTGCACCACCATGTAGAGACAAGACCTGAACGCAGTCATGTCACGTCACATATAGTTGTCCGCGAGCGCGTATCTGGCAGGCTGGACGTTACGAGACAGTGGGCTGTGTCCCAGCGGCCAGCCATTCAGCTAAACGACCACGACCTAGCCTCTGTGACGTGACATGACTGTGCCCAGGCCTTCTCCTTAGAATGTGTCGGACGTTGAGTTTCTTGTCTAAGAACCACTAGTACTCGCTCACAAATGCTCCTCAGTTGGCCTCATGAGGTTGAGTGCACCCGTGGCGTACTACCTCTAGTGACGTCATGAGCTGAGTGATTCGTCCAGCCGCTGCCGCATCTGCGTTAGCTGTTCTCGGTTGCGGTTTACAATTGGAAATTTCTGTATAAACGTCTAGGCCGTCGTACATTTCACACTATTAGGCCCTACGTAACAGCTGTACCGGAACTGATACAGGATAATCAAAATTATAACCGCTTTCGGCACTATGAATGTAAGTTACTTCAAAGACAGTCATTTAAAAGTCTGCTACAGTTTAATTCGCTTAGATTAAGACAGTATAAAATTCAATATTTTAAACATGACTGCGTCTCAGCGACGTTTATAGGATAGCAAATTAATAACAGCCAATCAGTTGCAATAATAGATGTTTAATAAACTTGACCACTGTTTCGACACTTCAGAAATATATGTATACTATACTTGCATATCACAGGAATTGGGCATCCCTATGATCTAGGGAATGTGGTTTATTACGTGAATGACTGAAGATGCGCTGACGCATGTTTTAGTCTAAACCACATTCCCTAGATCATAGGGATGTCCAATTCCTGTGATATGCAAGTACAGTATACATGTATTTCTGAAGAAGATGGGTTTACACATGTCGAAACAGTGGTCAAGTTTATTAAACAACTATTATTGCAACTGGTTGGCTGTTATTAATTTGCTATAGTATAAAATTCCTTATAGTGTCATTGCCAAGTTGAAGTAAATTACGGTTGAATCTGTTATTATTACTTGCTGGTGACAAAATTAGGTATATCATATTTGATAGTCTTTTAATGACCTTAATGTAAGATTCTTGAGCTTATCTGCAAAAAATGTATTTAACGAAAATATACTAAGCATTATTTGAAAATAAAAGAATTCGATTTTTGCCGGGATTTTTGTGGCAATTTCATTGTTTACGATATGCCAAATGATCAAATGTACCACTAATGTAGACATCGGTCCCTACACTTAAACTAACTTAAACCTGTACCAAGAACAACACACACCCTTGCTCGATGGAGGACTCGTACTTGCGGCGATAGTGGCCTCTTAGCCGCTGACATGGGTCCTAAAATCGCACGACAATTCCCTCGTGGCTTTCGATATTCCATATAAAGGCCAGCTCTGGACGTATACTTCGTCAAATATGTATCTTATGCAAGAGGATATGCACAATTTGATCATGTGAATGTAATCGATTAAATATCTCCCTTAAATACACGATGGAGTGGCCGAGCGCTCTTAGGCGTGTTGTTGCGGAGCGCACGGTTTCTCGCCATCGGAAGTTCGAGTCCTCCCTCGAGCATGGGTGTGTGTGTGTTGTCCTCAGCATAAGTTACTTTAAGTAGTTTGTAAGTCTAGGGGCTGATAGACCACTGCAGTTTGGCCCCATAGCTTTACAAAGATCTGAACATTCGAATTTGGTCAAGGAGGATAGCCCTCAAATGGGTGGGAACATTACGTGCTTCGCCTTTTTCATCGTGGAAGTAATGTTAGGAAATGTTACAAATCGTACCGTGTATCATCTCGACTGACGTTTTGGTTCTGAGACGTACACCCCACATCTGACTCTCCATGAGAAAGCAGGAGCAACCAAAGATTGCGGCGCAGCAGTTTCCAGAAGTAGTTTCCCCCTTCAAAACCTTGGTGCTGGGTAAAACCCTGCTTCTTAGAAACACTAGGCAACTTCCGTGAAGCAGTCAGTGGGTGAAGAGGAAAACCGCCAGCAAAGTGCAATAATTATAGAAGCTGCTCATTTCCTGACCAGCTTAGCTTCCTCTATAAGACACAAAGAAATGTTAAAAAAACAAAAGGGGTCTCACCGATGTTCTTCACTGCAACTATAGGAACCAAATTTAACTATTTACTGAACAGTTGTTTGAGATGATAGCTCTGTAAACGCAATACATGATATCCCTTTCGATCAACCAGTTTTACTTTTCCGTTATTTCCATGCTTTACTTTAAATAATTACGCAATGGTTTCTGGAAATGGACCCCAGCCATTTTCCCATTGTAATCCATATGAGCTAGTAAACTCCCTACAGTCGCTAATATAGTGTGAGATATTTCGATAATCATTTTATGTAACGCATTTAGTATTCAGCGAAGCTAGAACTCTTTTTAACTGTTACATCGTTTAAATGAAAAGTTTTCTAGTAAGTGCTGCATTCTAAAATATTTTACAGAACATTAAGTCCATTATCCTGTCTATTGTGCCAGTATGTGTAGTATTTCGTATAGAAGAAAGCAATAGCACATCGGCTTTAATACTAAGCTCTTCTGATAATGAAGCGAGGAAAGAAGGAATTAGGGAAGATTATGGTTCAACGACCCGTCGACATCATGATCACTAGAGACAGAGCACACGCACTTATAGTTTTTATCTGGGATGGGGAAGGATATCTGCCGTGCCCTTTGAAAGGAACCGTCCCCGTATTTCCCTGGAGTGATTTAGGAAAATCACGGAAAATCTAATTCAGGATTGTCGGAGGCTGCTTTCAACCCCCCCCCCCCTCCCCCCGCAATACGAGTCCAGTCTTTCAGATTCGGAGAACCTCTGCCACTTGCGGTAATATGTACAAGAAATAATGTGTTATATACTTACGGGTGAAGAAATCGGAGGGAGTTCACCACGCGCGAGAAAAATACGACTGTTACTCACCACACAATCCTTAGCCTCTTCACCTTGACTTAACAGTATAATATGAGAGAAAGGCGCGTGTATGCGCCTGGCTCATATTAGTGCAACCATGTATCGAGGCCAGTAACTATGTTGAATACCTCTGCTGAACTTCCGCCGTATAGTAATTGCCATGTGGTCTCCACACCCACGTCCAATGTTAAACTTACAACGAATTTTTGACATAACGCCAAACGAAAGCCAGTGCTGTAGGCCTAACCAGCAACCACCAATTGCTAACATACCTGTAACGAAGGCGCCCAAATTATATGTCCAACAATAGCGATAAATCACTTCCCAGTCTAGAGCCTGAGTGGGAGAACCAGCGGAAGTTCTTTTCCATCATTTAGAGGGCAACAAATAGTTTTGCTGGTCATCTGGTACGTTTGATAACTGCAAGAGAATTTCTTTTGTTTCTGAATTCGTTGACCCAATGAAAATTCGCACCTATTAGATGTGAAATTCTGTGTGCAATCAATCATGAAAGTCACAACTTTAAAAAAAAAAAAATAAAATAAAAAAATAAAAAAAAAAACAAAAAAAAACGTAAAAATGCTTTCGTTTCCGCTTTATGGATCAACGTCGATTCATACAACATGTCAATAGGACGGAACGGAAAGCGACGTAACGATCAAATTATTATGGTGTTTACACAATAAGGGATGACAACATCACGCCGGCCGCGGTGGCCGAGGGGACTAAGGCGCTCCAGTCACGGTCTGCACGGTCACTACGGTCGGGCAATTTATCGAACAATGAAAGAGCGCTTATAAGGTTCCGTTTGATACAAATTGTCTGAATATGCGATTAAAATTGAGGAACTATAATTTTAAAATGTATTAATTGATGACTAACGCACAATTCATAACGTACGTTCTTTTGCATTATAAACTATCGACGAGGGAAGAACTACACTTCGAACGGCTAAATCCGACTGGAAGCGCATTTGATATATGATGTTGTACCTGTTCGAACAGCTGTCAGCATCATTCATCTGGAAAAACAGATATCCAGCCGCTATCGTCATCCGAAAAAGGGTACCAGATCCGCTGCACTACTACGACGCAGTGTTCCATAGTGAGTATCCTGAAGCCAGTTCATCCTGTCAACGTTGCTTTTCCGCTCCACAAAAGAGGATGTCGAACGTACACACCGGATAATAATGTCGTGGGAGTGAAGGATTGGCCATTTGCAGATGTGTTATGTGAGACCATAACGCAAAATACCGTGGCTGTTTAACAGAAATACTTACTGACGCATGGAATAGGAACAATGATTATGAGACTGACGGCGGAGAAGAAACTGCGCGTGGGTATGAGTGTTCCAACAGTTCTGAAACATCCAGCCCAGCAAGTGAAGGAACTCGTCGTTATACGATGAATACGTCTGACGTACCTGTCTGTGCAGCAGTAAACAACGATCACCAGATTAACTGGCTTCAGCCTACTCACGTTTGACGTCAGCACGCGCATTTCTTCACTCCCGAGTACTGCATCGGTCACGCTCCTTCTGACCGTACAGCTGCGGCGCGGTAAATCTGGTACGCTGATCTTCAGATGGCGACAGCGGTTGTAGGTCTATACGTCATTTTACCGATGAATAGCGTTGATAATTTTTCGAGTAGGTACAGCATCACATATCAAACAAGTCTCCAGTCGGCTTTTGCCATTCGATCTGAGGTACTAACCTCTAACCTTGTTAGAAGCAAAACAACAGTAGTGTCACCCAAAAATATCGAAACATTGACTTTTTTTTGCTACAGTATTAAAACACATCAGTACTTAGGGAAAAATAAGCAGACTTTTATTTATTCCACTAACTGTTTTTAAGTCCAAACGAGTTCAATATTTTTTCCACTTCAAACTTTTAAAAATGTTATTAAATTTATATTTTTACTAGAAATGCCGGCATCGATACTTATTTATCTCAAAGTTAGTCCATCTCTCGTCTTTCTTCTCAGTGTCCACCTTCTCTTTCCTTCCCTCTCCGTCCAAGTATTCCTCTCCCTCCTCTCTCTTTTTCTCTCTCTCTCTCTCTTTCTCTCTCTCTCTCTCTCTCTCTCTCTCTCTCTCAGTTCATCTCCTCATATCTCTCTCTCTCTCTGTTCATCTCGACCTTCCCTTTTCTCTTCCAATCACCTCCTCGTCTCTCTGTCGAATTCCTCCTCCACCTCCCCAGACCCTTGCCTCCTCCTCTGTGAAGAATGATATAACTCTGTTAACTTTCATGATGATTAGCGAAGTGTCTCACTTTATTGCAAGATACCCCCCGCCATGCAGCGGATGAAATCTTAGGTAGACGGCGATATTCCTCTTGTTTCGAAGGTTAAGAGCATAAAATTTCATCAAGATCGGAATAAAACAATAGATTTGGTCGAAGTTCGTAGGTATAGTACCCTCTGCCATGCACCATACAAAATTTTACACAGACAGTGACTTTCCTCTTGTTTTGAAGATCAAGTGTACACAGTTTCTTACAATCGTACGAACTGTAAGACAGCGCATAAAATACGAACAAGCTTGATGTGGCAGTTTCCCACACGTTTCAGTGTTTATGACGTCATAGCTCCTAAACTATAAGTCGTAGAATGAAATAATTTTATAGGTACATTCATTGGCATAAATGGATACTGTTTGCAAAATATGTTGCGAATACATTTAGTTGCAGAGTAGTAAAAATTTAAACGTCATTCATAATTAGACAGTTTTTGACTTATCCTAGTGCTCATGATGTCATATCTCCTGACCTATGTGTCGTAAAGTGATGTAATTATGCCTACAGCCTTCGCGAAAGTGCAAAAAATATATCGACAAATCTTCATCGCAATCGGATGAACGGCACGGTGCACAAAATACAAACATGCAACATATATTATTTTTTATATATTAGACTTATGCTGTACAACAACCATCCGTTTTCACTTTTACATGTCTGGAATACTTTTCGGAAGAACATGCATTAAAAGAGAAAATAAAATCAAGTAGCCGCAGAACCTTTGCAGTATGTAAAAAAAAAAAAAAAAAAAAAAAGCAAAGCCGGCCGCGGTGGCCGAGGAGACTGAGGCGCTCCAGTCACGATCTGCACGGCCACTACGGTCGGGGGTTCGAATCCCCCTCGGGCATGGATATTTGTGCCGTCCTAGTTCGTAAGTAGTTCATGAGTAGTTTGTAAGTTTAGGGACTGATGACCCCGTAGTTAAGTCCCATAAGCTTAACAAACATTTGAACATTTTTGAAAAAAGCAAGAAATCCACTACTATGTTTGTGTCAACGTCGAAAATCGGTTTAACTACTTTAGCAGACAACGCTGTGTTTCCCCGCTCTCAACGTAAAAGCTTCTTCCCGAGAAACCTTGACTCTGGCGATCCGTTCGTTTGTGTTCTATCGACGTGATGACTTGCATTGTGAAATTTGACAAGCATTGCGAAATTTGACGTGCATTGCGAAACATTTTATCGTTCCGCTCTGTCAAACATTAATAGACATCAATAACGATGGAACACAGTGATCAACATGAAAATGAAAGCTATATCACAGTTTCTAATTGACGGCGTTTATGTGATTACTGCAGTATCAGTACAGTAGATTAGTACTGCAGTCGTATATCCTGATATTGCATATTTCTACAACTGTCAAGTAGCCTGCCGGTTTTGAAAACTAAAAAGAGTCGACACCCATGTAACGGAGATGATTGCCAAGCTTTTGTTGACCTCCCAGAAGGTGAACATCGTATGCAACCTGCCCCGGCGGTCGTTTCCTGGTGTGCCAACAAATGCCGTTTGTAAACTAGGGACAGCCCCGTGACCCTGACCTTCAGCGGTTGCCGCGAATCTGACGGACCTGGCCGCGTCCTACGCATGCGCAACGGGTTCCGCTTCGACTGTCATCGCCAACTCACCGGTTCGCCCATGACTCGCCTCGACTGTAGAAAATTAGTCTGGTTTCCGCAGTCGTCTTTCTTCGTCGCAGTCTGGTCTCATGCCGCATTAACATCCGGAAACCACTGCGAAATACATGGCGTAGGATATTTCCCATTTTGCCAGTTGTCAGAGATTTCTCCCGCTCCATTCAAATACTGAGTGCCTCTTTCTCGCCTGTAAACCATCTTGCGCTCGTTATCCCTACGGGAGAGATACATAGGGAGTTGTAGAAAATTGCCAATCAGCTAAAGCCGATTCTATAAACTGTATGTAAGCTTTCTGGAATAGTTTCTTTAGCATCTTTTGTCACACTCTCCCAAGGGTCAAACAAACCTGTGACCATCTGCATGCATGCAGTGTACTCCGTTAGACCCACAACGAGGTGATAAAAGTAATGGGATACCTCCCAATTTTGAGTCCTTTTTATTTGTATTTACTTATTTATTTAACCTGGCGAGATTACGGCCTTCAGACCCTCTCTTGCCGGCCGCGGTGGCCGAGGGGACTAAGGCGCTCCAGTCACGGTCCGCACGGCCACTACGGTCGGGGGTTCGAATCCCCCCTCGGGCATGGATATTTGTGCCGTCCTAGTTCGTAAGTAGTTCATAAGTAGTTTGTAAGTTTAGGGACTGATAGCCCCGTAGTTAAGTCCCATAGACTTTACAAACATTTGAACATTTGAACATTTAGACCCTCTCTTACACCTATCCAGGAGTTCTATATATTTCCCATTGCCAATACTAATTTTTTTTATTCAAAGTTACAAACAGTACAGACAAATAAAAACACCTCCTTCTTTCAGTAAATCTGTCCTCATTTGCTTGTAACTTCTTCCTTTCTTAGCATCCCAAACCTACTTCTTCCTCTTCCTCTTTTTCCTTCAACTTTTCCCTCCATTATGAAGTGCGCCTCGGTTGCACAGTGGTAGAGTGCCAGACTACAAATCCTGCACAGTGGTAGAGTGCCAGACTACAAATCCAAAGGTCGCGGGTTCGATCCCCGCCAGGTTCTGGGATTTTTTTTTTTCTGTCACTTTCCACTTCTTTCACCTCTGGCAATATTGCTCATGTGAAAAATACCGAGTAGCACCGTGGTTCGGAACCCACGTTAAACTGTAGGTCCCCCTATAACTGGCTGGGTAAGTCAGTTCGAAGGTCGGAGGAAGGCAACGGCATACCACCTCCAAACAGGACCATGCCTAGTAAAGCACTGTGGTGTTCAAACCGATCTTCGGATTGTTGACTGCTTTACCTTTTTATTCTTTGCAGTAGACAATTCCTGCCTAATATGTATCCCACCCAAGATGTTTCCGCTTCTGTATCATCCTCATGAAGTTCCTTTCATTTTTACCCTGTTTCTCATTCTGTCAGTCCATTTCACTTTCTCCATAGCTGAATTTCATTCCTTTTTTAATATTTTTGTTCTTTCTTTCTGACTTTCCACAAACATAAGGCACCATGCTCCACTCAAAACATTTGGCGAATCCCTTCCGGAGGTTAATGGGGATGCTCCTTTCGGCGGACGCAGCAAGAGTGAAACCTCAGGCCACGCCAAAAGCCTTGCCCTCCACACATCGGATATAGGGCGCGCTAAAAGTCCTGTTTATGGCTGCTTTCTGTGAAATCGGGATTATTACATTTTTCTTGAAATCTGATGGTATTTCTCCCGTCTCATACATGTTACTCCCCAGGTTAAATAGATTTATCATGGCTGGCTCCCACAGAGACTTCAATAGCTCCGAGGGAATGTATTCTACTCTAGGGGCGTTGTTTCGCTTTCGATGTTTCAGTGCTCTGTCAAATTCTTCTCTCAGTGTTGTATGTTGATCTTCATCTACAAATGTTCAAATGTTTGTAAATGTAAGGGACTTAACTGCTGCGGTTATTAGTCCCTAAGCTTACAAACTAACTTATGCTAAGGACAACACACACACATACACACACACACACACAAACACATGTGCCCGAGAGAGGATTTGAAACTCCGACGGCGAACAGCCGTGCCCTCCGAAGGGAGGCGCCTTAGAGCGCTCGGCCACTCCACCGCGGCTTTTCGTCAACTTTCTCTGGAATTGACAAGGGAGAACTCTAAAACGCAACTGCGTGGTAATACTCAGGCCTGCTTTCAAAAACAACCGTAAAAAAACTTTGTGCAGTCAAAACTACAGTTTTCAAGTATAAAATACTAGCTAAAAACTCGGCGTTGCCCGGGTATTTATTAATTTATTCCTTCCATTTTTCAGGGCTGTATGTCTGTAAAATCTCTTGGGAATACAATTAGTAGTAAAGAAGTAATAGACTAAAACTTGGTGCGTGATGGGGCGGTTTTCCATGATCGCTACTGTTTATCTGCTCATATATCATGAAATACGTGTCGTACTGTGCTACAATTTAGAAGGCACACTCAACTATATAGGTGTATACTGTCTGTAAAATTTCCTGCGGCTACAATTTGTAGTATACAAATTATAAATTGTAACGTCACACCGAATGCCGCAGTTTTACTCTATAAACAGCGGAAAAGTAGTAAGCGAGAAACTTTTTTCCTTTCATCATTTTACTATGGTTGCCAGCGAGAAAAAGTTTAATAAAGGTTTGAAATTATGTTTAAAGTTTGTTGCAAGTCGCTAAGTACTGTCATTCTCATACAGTGTATTTCGAAAGTCTCGCCGCATTATATGGCATTTTTTGCGCTTTCTATTGGTTATGACGTAATATCTTTTGAACCATGTGCCGTATGTGATTCTCAACCATGCAGCAATTGTTACCCCACGGTAAGGAATGTGTGTACCAAATTTGGTTGAAATCGGTCCAATGCTTTAGGAGAAAATGAGCAGCATTGTCGTAAAATGCAGCAGTTTTTCGCGCATCTTATTGTTTATGACGTCATATCTCGTGAACTATATATCGTACGTGGTTCTTACACTTACGGCGACCGTCCTCATGGATTGAAGCTTACGTGTACAAAATTTCATAAAGATTGGAACAAAACTGTAGATTTGTATGCAACACGTACAAACATACGGACACATTGCTTTATATATTAGAAGAAGATAGAACTGTGTAATAGTATTGTCAATAACTTTGTGGAAAATTGCATCAACTGTTTTGACTGTCACACAGACTATTTATTATTATTACTTTTTTATTTTTTATTATTTTTTTACTTTCTTTTCCTAATTTCTAGTTGTTCCATTAATCAGTGCCGAAAGAATTAATTAGCTATACTGTCATACCTTTTGGCTCTATGTCATTTGTACTTTAACACCTCAACAGACGCTCTCTCGCACGGCAGTAATCGTCCGTGGTGTTTGTTTCAGACACGGCCAACAGCGGCGGCGGCGTGGGCGGCTCGTGCTCGGGGGCGGCGGAGGCGGTGGGCGGGGGCGGCGCGATGGCGGCGCCGTGGGGCGGCTACGGCTGCTCCTCCACGTACGCAGGCTACTCGCCGCTGCAGCCCTCCTTCTCCTACTCCGGCGCAGACATCGCCTCCGACCCTTCTGGAATCAGCCACTTACCCACAGGTAAGCACCTGCCTCCTACTCTCCTTTCCCACTGTGGCGCTAAGTCCTCAACAGAAAAGGAAGATTAGGGTTTAACTGCGACACCGTGGCCATTAGAGACGGAACACACGCTCGGATAGTTTTTGTCAGGGATGGGGAGGAAACCAATCTCGCCCTTTTCAAGGAACCATCCCATCATTTGACTGGAGTGATTTAGGGAAGATGCAACAGCTCCACCAAAGAGACTGCCTACATCACACTTGTGCGTCCTCTCCTGGAGTACTGTTGCCCAGTGTGGGACCCTCACCAGGTGGGACTAACGGAAGACATTGAGAAGGTTCAGAAAAGGAGCCGGCCACGGTGGCCAAGGTGACAGGCGCTCCAGTCACGTTCAGCACGGCCACTCCGGTCGGGGGTTCGAATCCCCCCTCGGGCATGGATATTTGTGCCGTCCTAGTTCGTAAGTAGTTCATAAGTAGTTTGTAAGTTTAGGGACTGATGACCCCGTAGTTAAGTCCCATAAGCTTTACTAACATCTGATCTGATCAGAGAAGGGCAGCTCGTTTTATATTATCAGGTTATAGGGGGGAAAAGCGTCACGGAAATGTTGCACGATTTGGGGTGGAAATCATTGAAAGAGCGACGTTGTTCGTTGCGGCGAGATCTATTTGCGAAATTTTAATCATAGACTTTTGCTTTTGAATATGAAAATATTTTGCAGCCACCTGCATAGGGAGACATGACCATCCCAAGAAAATAAGAGAAATCAGATCGAAAACGGAGTGTTCTTTCTCCCCGCGCGCTATCAGAGAATGGAACGGTAGAGAAAGATTATGTAAGTGGTTAATGAAACCTCTGCCAGGAACTTAAATGTGATTTGCAGAGCCTCTATGCAGATGTAGATATAGAATTGTGAGTTGCGTGTGGTACAGTAAGATATTTTGCTGTCTCTTTATTTGGGGTTTACATGGCGTTTACTTAGAGCGAGGCACCATGAGGTTCCATGATAATGAAAAAGTCATTCTCGTTGCCCTATAATATAATGTGTGATCACCTCGAATGGCCAGTATAGTTGCACACCTGCGTGGTATGGAGTTTATTAATTAGCTCTTGAGGGATATTTGGCCATACTTTTATGAATTCAATATCTAGCTCTGTAACCGTTGTGGGAGGTGCTGGTCTCGCTTCAATGAGTCTCCCGAGTACACGCCAGACACGCTCAATCTAGTTTAAGTCCGGTGAACAATCTTGCCACTCTATTCCTTCGATTCCCTCAGCTATAAGCATGTTGTTCACTAGTGTAACTCTATGGAGACGAGGGTAACTGTCCACCAGAAACAACTCATCTCCAATGACACCGGCGAAGGACACAACAAAAATCTAATGATCTCGTCTTAATACATTTGAGCAGTCAAAGTGCCTTTCTGAACAACATAGAGATCCGTACATCCGCCGCCAATTCTTACTCCTGGCACAATTCTCCCACTACCATGATTTGACGGTGTTTCCTGCAATTAATCAGTATTGTTCTGAGTTCCATTTTCTCTCTAAATGAGGAAACGCCGACTGTCCGGCTGAACACAAAATCTTGACTCATCTGTGAAGAGTAGCCATCGCCCTTCCTTACGACAGCATTAGGCGTAAAATCTTTTGCTTTATTCAGGCAAATCGATTTCGGTTTTCCAAGAAATCATCTTCAGTGCTGTCAGCAAGTTCAAAACAGCATTTTTGTGAAATGTACAATGACATTTACGTCTAACATATCCGTTGACAACATAGCTACATACATGTGATATTATCTGGTGTCATACGAAGTCAAAACTTCTCCAACTTGAGTTTTGACTTCGTATGACACCAGATAATATCACATGTATGTAGCTATGTTGTCAACGGATATGTTAGACGTAAATGTTATTGTACATTTCACAAAAATGCTGTTTTAAACTTGCTGACAGCACTGAAGATGGTTTCTTGGAAAACCAAAATCGATTTGCCTGAATAAAGCAAAAGATTTTACGGCTAATGCTGCTCCTTTCATCATTGATAAAAGTGATTTTGTGGCCGTTGAGCACACCCCTGCAGATAATGGAATCCAATTTAATCGTCGAACCATTTTACTTCATTCCGCCGATGACAGTATTTCAGCTCCTAGGTATCTTAACTGGCCATTGTAGGTACAATCTTGATATTGTAACACTCGAAACATTGAATTGCATGACGATTTCTGAAACTAAATATTCATGCGTCTGGCTCCACTTACCATTCCGCATTCAGGATCTGTTAAGTCCCATCGTGCGACGAAGGACATCGAAAGAGTCCAAAGAAGTTTCGTATTGTCACGATGCAGGGGAGACAGCGTCACGGAAATGATACAGGATCTGGGATGGGAATCATTACAACGACGGCGCATATCGCTGCGGCGTGGGCTACTTACGAAACTCCAATCGTCAACATTCTCCGAATGCGAAAATATATTGTTGACTCCCACTTACATAGGTAGAAATGATCATCAGAATAAAATACGAGAAATCAGAGCTCGAACGGAGAGATTCAGTTCTTTCTTCCCTCGCGCTATTCGAGAATGGAATGGGAGATAAATAGTATAAAGGTGGTTCGATGCACCCTCTGCCAGGCACTTAAATGTGATTTGCAGAATATCCCATGTAGATGTAGATGTGCGACCATAATAATGTAGGAAACTTTCTCACAAGAGTCACCGTATTAGAAATCACGATACTGCCAATGTATCGTTCTTTTCATAACCTGTGCACGCTATGCTACTGTGTTCCCTTGCTTTTTGTCACCCAGTTGTCTCATGTAGCAGTTGGTAGTGCTGAGTGGAGGTGGTGTGCCCGCAGTTCTGCCGGACCACGCGGCGGCCAGCGGCGGCCCGGGTAGCGGCGGCGGCGCCAGCGGCGAGTACGGCAGCATGTTCTCCAAGAGCCCCCCGGCGGGGGCGGGGCCCGGCGGGGGCGGCGGGGGCGGCGGAGGCGGCGGCGGCGGGAGCGGCGACCTGGAGCCGCTGTCGTGCGCGGGCGGCCTCGTGCCCACCACTGGCCTGCCGCCGCAGCCCGCCGCCTCGCACTCGCCGTACAGCACCACAGGTGAGGCACCGCGACAGGAAAAATAAAAATAAAAAATAAATAAATAATTTTTAAAAAAATAATTAAAAAAAATTAAAATACACAATTTTTTGTTTGTTCTACGGGTTTATCTATTAATTATCATCAGACATTTACGGAAGTTCATTCAAAGAACTTGCGTTGTCAATAAACCAGAAGAGATCTAATATATAAAGCAGAGTGTCCGTATATTTGTACGTGTTGCATACAAATCTATAGTTTTGTTCCAATCTTTATGAAAGCTTCAATCCATGAGGACGGTCGCCGTAAGTGTAAGAATCACATACGATATAATTTATAGTTCACGAGATATGACGTCATAAACAGTGAGATGCACGGAAAACTGCTGCCATAAGCGACAATGCTGCTCATTTTCTCCTAAACCACTGCACCGATTTCAACCAAATTTGTTACACATATTCCTTACGTGAGATAACATCTTCTGTAGGAGTACGAACTACATACAACAAATGGTTCAAAAGATATTACGTCATAACCAATAGAAATCGCAAAAAATGTCCTATAATGCGGCGAGACTTTCGAAATACACTGTATGAGAATGACAATACTTAGCGACTTGCAACTAAACATAATTTGAAACATTTATTAAACTTTTTCTCGCTGGCAACCATAGTAAAATGATGAAGGAAAAGTTTCCCGCTTACTAGTTTTCCACTGTTTATGGAGTAAAACTACGGCATTCGGTATGACGTTACAATTTATAATTTCTACACTACAAAATGTAGCCGCTGGAAATTTTATAGACAGTATACACGCATATTGTTGAGTGTACCTTCTGAATTGTATCACAGTACGACACGTAGTTCATGAGATATGAGCACGTAAACAGTAGCGTTCCGCTGTTCATGGACTAAAACTACGGCATTCGGTATGAAGTTGCAATTTATAATTTCTACAGTACTAATTGTAGCCGAAGGAAATTTTACAGACAGTATACACACATATAGCTGAATGCACCTTCTAAATTCTATCACAGTATGACACGTAGTTCATGAGATATGACCACATAAACAGTAACTTCCATGGAAAACCACCCATCACGCACCAGGTTTTATTCTATTACTTCTTTACTACTAATTGTACTCCCAAGAGATTTTACACATATACCACCCTTATAAAATGAAGATATATGGCAGGAATAAATAAATAAATACCCGGGCAGCGCCGGGTTTTCAGCTAGTCTAATATATAAAGCAGTGTCCGTATATTTGTACGTGTTGCATACAAATCTACAGTTTTGTTCCAATCGTTATGAAATTTTGTACACGTAAGCTTCAATCCATGAGGACGGTCGCCGTAAGTGTAAGAATCACATACGATATATAGTTCACGAGATATGACGTCATAAACAATGACATGCGCGGAAAACTGTTGCCATAACCGACAATGCTGCTCATTTTCTCCTAAACCACTGCACCGATTTCAATCAAATTTGGTACACATATTCCTTACGTGAGATAACATCTTCTATAGGAGTACGAACCACATACGACACATAGTTCAAAAGATATTACGTCATAACCAATAGAAATCGCAAAAAATGTCATATAATGTGGCGAGACTTTCGAAATACACTATATGAGAATGACAGTACTTAGCGACTTGAAACAAACTATAAACATAATTTCAAAAATTTATTATACTTTTTCTCGCTGGCACCCATAGTAAAATGATGAATGGAAAAAAGTTTCCCGCTTACTACTTTTCCACTGTTTATGGAGTAAAACTACGGCATTCGGTATGACGTTACAATTTATAATTTCTACACTACAAATTGCAGCCGCAGGAAATTTTATAGGCAAAGTATACACATATCGTTGAATGTGCCTCCGAAATTGTAGCACAGTGCGACCGGTAGTTCATGAGGTATGAGCACATAAAACAGTAACGTTCATAGGAAACCGCCCTATCACGAAATGAAGACGGGTGGTATCACAAACTTTACTACAGGATAGAAAAGTATCCGGAGCTTCACTATATAGGGAATGGTATGCTAAACTACACTATAAGGAAAGAAGGGTATCCTGGGTTTCAGTTAAGAGAGGTCATATACTACATTAGATGGAGGCTCATGTTGTTACATTACAGTTGACAACTACTTCCACTTGGAATAGAAGTAACTTCATATGTATCTGGTAAACAATGCTACCTCCCTAAAAAGGGACATACAGATTACGGCTACGAGTGATTGGATGCTGCTCCATCTTGATGCAACATTTACTTGCATTGGCCATTTGTTCTTTTTGCTTAAAGGGCTTGGGAATTGAGATATTGTATAGCTGAAAATGGTCGCATAACCTAAAATTGAAAACAGATGGCTAAAGGTGGCATAATCATTCATCTATAACAGTGCAAAAGTGTGGTGGCGCCCTGTGTTGCCACTATTCGGTCAGGTGAATCTTCAACGCCACAGTGTAGACACTTGCGAAAATAAAAGGTGAGAGCTCTAAATCTAAAATGGGGTGTTTGAGCTTTAACGTGTGTTAATGGCACCAAATTTTCTCCACAAATCTGCCCAGTTGGCTACCTCTCTAAAAGTCCGTTGATAAACTGAGAAGCAGCGTCATAACCAAGCTACACAAGTTACTTCTACTCCAATGAGGAAGTAGTTATTAATGAATAGTGGAAAGAAAGGGTCGTTCACTAGACAGGGATCTACGGTCACCAGTGTTGCAGTGCTGTCCCATCTTGACGTTGCTGGTTCCAAAATGCATGAAGTTGCTTTTCATGGAGGCTAGTTTCCAACGTTTGGACCCTGCGATCTAGAGCACCCACACTGACTTTGAAAAGCCTGCGCCCCTGCTTCTTGATAAAATATATAAAAGTTAAAATATTCCTTCAAACCGTCTTGATTGCAATTTTTTTATTAGTTAATGACGTGTTTCGCCCTTTAGCAGGGCATCTTCAGATTATCTCCTAAACGATCAGTTGGCATGCAAAGATCAAACATTCCGAGATATTATGATGTCTCAGTTCAAATAAAATTCATCTCATTTACAAATACCAACATAAATTATAAACTTCTGTCCTGCTTAATAACCTCCCTTTCGTTAAATTTGTATTCAGATGGCTAGATTTCACCCGTCCCGTCTTATACATCGGCTTCCTATGTCACTCCCTACCCACATTCCCTTAGTCTGTACGAGTTGGCGGAGCAGCACACCACGCCCGCCCACCGCCCGCGAGCGCAATTGTAAGCATGGGCTTAACTTGTGTCATCAGAGACCACCGCTTCGATTAAGGTAATCTTAAAAATCGGTTTTATGTTTCTCATATCTTTACCGAGTATGTTCAAATTGTAATTCGTCGTTACCCGAACATTTGTAGGGCCACAAGGAAAACCAAAAAACATTCCAGGAAAATAGAAACACCGCAATAACAACTTACGGTGTCACACCACGGAGAGCGCATTCTAAGCTTTGTTTACCATTTATACTGTCTCCTGAACACAAAATAAGCCCATGTACCATTATAACCGTTTGTAATTCCGCCTTGTAATTTTGTGTAACTTCTGTCACGCAGATAATCTGAATATGCCCTGCTAAAGGGCGAAACGCGTCATTAACTAATAAAAAATTTGCAATCAACACGGTTTGAAGGAATATTTATTCTAACTGATTGCTGTTGTACACCATTGATTGAAAATCATTTTAAAAGTGAAAAGTATAGTAACAGTAGAGCAGAAGAAATGTAAAAATTAATTTGGGAACATTTGAGTGAACGTTGTTTCCTTAATTGGTCTAGGGTTTTTGCTGATGTTATTAATGTGTCCCCCTTTTTAATAAAAATGAAATGGCAGCCCTGTTCTACAGCGCAGTTTCACGCTGTTGCAGCGCCCGGGCTGAGCTGCGGCGGCACGACGTACCACCACCCCGCGGCGGCGGCGGGCTGGGCGGGCCACCAGGCCGGCTCGTTCATGCCGCACCACCACCACCACCCGCACCACCACGCCAACAACTACAACTACTACGGCGGCGCGCAGCCCGCGCCCGCGCCCTACCTCAACCCGCCGCCGCCCGCGGCCGCCGCGCCGCCGCCCCCGCCGCCGCCGCCGCCCCCGCCGCCGCCCACGCACACCATGCTCGTGTACCCGCACCTGTACTCGACCGTCAACCAGAACCAGATCCACGTGCACCTGCACGCCGACCGGGACTACGCGCACGACCCGGAGGCGGCGGCGGCGCGCGCGCTCGACGGGCTCGTCGTCTCGTCGCACGACGCCTCGCCGCCCGGTGACGTCATCAACAGGTACCCGGACCGGCACGCCGACCAGTCCGTCTGGAGGCCCTACTGAGGGGTCCAACTGGGCCGACCCCACTGGCTGATCTCAAGAGCCCCCGGGCGGATCGCAGCCGGTCGTTCCACTCGCGGGTGCACCACCAACCCGGAGCCTGCATTCCAGAGGAGACACCCCTGTCGAGACTGCAGTGCTCCGCAAGCCACTTGAGAAACCGACATCTAGAAACACAACTCTTTTTTCCACCAAATAGGATACACTGAAATAAGAGTGGTCTAGAGACTCGAACTGGCCGAAACGGCCAGTGCACGAATTTGTACCGATTACTGAAACACTCAGACAGTATCACTTGGTAACTCGATGTATTATTTATCACGCTGTCCCGAAATGTACGCTTACAGGTTAGATTTACTCTTCTGAATATTAGATTTACTCTTCTGAATATGTTCCCTCGTTATTCATACCAGGTTGTGTATTTTACCTCATTTGTAGTTCCCATTCCTGTTGTTGTCGCAGATGTACGGCACCGATCGAAACTTCGACAGAAGAAGCTCCACTTTACGTAGCTGTAAGGAGCACTAAATATATCAAAAAACAATATCCCAGTATTCCCCATTCTACAGCCCTGTCGCAGTTTTAATGGAACGTTCGTTATCCATATAATACATTAAATCACTCTGCTTTTCACTCAGTTACTGTCCATCAGAGTCTGCCGATAGATTGAGTAACTATAGCCAATTATTTATTTCAGTCGCAACTGCAGTTTAAAATGGACGATTACCATTTATTAAAACAAGGACTTACAGCTTTCGTCGCATTGAAAGCTTTATCTGAATTACAAATCGATTGCAGTCAGTGTCTGACCATCTTCAGTGCAGTAATAAATCAAAAATACAAAATCTACCTCTGTAGAAGTAATATCATTACAATTTTAAGAACGTGAGAAACTATATGTAGACGTATAAGTCCTTTCAATAAGAAAAAACAAAATAGTGGAATATAGTATCATACCTAGAATCGAAACCCAATGAGGCCACAAATACTACCTGTTTGCATGTTAACATTATACAAGAACTGAACACACTGAATGTCAATCATATTACTGACTGGTTAGCTTCAGGCTCAGCTGTGTAAAGGGCGCTGGGTGCTATCTGCACACACGCAGCTGAGCCTGAAGCTAACAAATCAGTAATATGTTTGACATTCACTGTATTCTGTTCTTGTTTAATGTTAACATGCAAACCGCTAGTATTTGTGGGCCCACAGGGTTTCGATTCTAGGTATAATACTATTTTTCCCTATCTTGTTTTTTCTTATTGTGAAGACTTATACGTCTACATATAGATTAAAATTGTAATGATAGTACGTCTAAAGAGGTTGATTTTGTATTTTTGATTTATTACTGCACTGAAGATGGTCAGTCACTGACTGCAATCGATTTATAATTCAAATAAAGTTTTCACTGCAACCAAAGCTGTTTCTCACTGTTTTAATAAGTTTAATGTTGTCGCTATGCACCGGATTGCAGATGGAGTCGTCTACATAATTACCATTTATATATATATATCTGCAATATTCATATATATTTTTTCCGGTACATCGCATGAATTTTGTTACTGTGCCTGACCAACGCCACCTAGATTAAAAAGCCATGTGACAACACCAGCAAATATCTACTATTGTATAGCGTTGTGCTGAGTTTGGGAATACGTGAATATTGCACAGTGTGTTTTACAATGCTTATATGTTATTTATGCGATCCACAACACACTTTATGTTGATTTAAGATATTTATTAATTATTATTAAGCTACCATAACGAGCTTGAACGTGGACGACTCATGTTAGGCATTTTGTCTGCTACCAGAACAGAACTGAACTGAGTATCACACAAATACGCTAAAAACTTTCTGAAGTACACTTAGCAACATAAACGTACTCCCAAACTCAGTACAATGCTGCAAAACACTAGGTGGCATTGGCATGGGGCCCTCAACAGTAAATTCCATTTGTTTCATACTGACGTGAAGCTAAACTCCCATCTCATGGAATATTGCGCTCTATTGCGACGCGTTACACTCTAACAAAGCACAAAAGATCGAAAGATGGCCCAAATCGAAATTGGACTCTTTAAATTACGACTGTGTCTGAAATAATCAGCTATTTCCTACCGCGCTTCATCGATCTCCCTCTTACGGCAATCCCTTCGCTCCTGCATTCTGATCTCGAAGTACAACATATCTGAACTGATAAAAACAGTATTAGGCAAGGAATAAATCACAGTGCAAAAATTAAAAGACTGCATTAAGGAAAAAGGAACTCGCTTTTGGCGTGTTTAGCAAGTGTAAAATGCAGCAGTTGCACCTTCATACTGCATCCGCTGAGTATGTGACGGTGGTCGTGTGTGACATGCTAGCAATATCGCATCGTCTGATACTTGATACCAACTGAGGCTGCACAGAGGACATTAGAAAAGTGAGCCAAAGTTGACCAAGTATACGTGGGCAGGGCTTGCCTGTATTGCACATTATTTGTAAAAACAAAAAAACCATTACAGTGGACTTTATATTTGTACACCTTTATTGTTTTTAGTTGTGGATGCAACTTGAGCCATGAGTAACGAGCGACGTGTATGGCTGTTAATTTCGTCTGAATAACAAGCGAATTTATGTCGCCAAAAGATATGCCAACAGAATTTTCTAGCACTAAGAAATAACGACAGAATAAAACCGAAAATGAAACCATGATGACTGAAAATGTGACTACTTCTATTCTCTTAATGTTATGTCAAATACCAAAATGGATGTTATTCCGACTACACATTCATTACATTGTTGTAATTACAATACTTTAGTGCAAAAAAATCTCTATTAATATCTCTGAAAAGTCTTTCTCGTACTACATACACTTCGTTTCATCGTAAACACAATTTTGATAATTGCTGCACTCTATCATTTTCTTGTTACTGTCCATACATATTCATCAATGAAATAGTTTTGTATTGAATATTTGATATGATTAATTCTGTGCTTATACCCACAAGAGAGTAAAATAGTAGGAAATGACCGTATCACATACTCGTCCTGTTATGTTTATTCTTCATAAAGTCACTGCGAGAAACCACTGTAGATTCTGGACTCGGAACATCATAACTGTCATCTGCCCTGAAGGCGATATGCAACAGGCTGGAATAGATGGAGGGATAAACAGAATAAGCTCTCTAACTTCATTTATATGTGCCAAAATAAATACCAATTCACTGTGATGATCACAAAATACTCCACTATTGTATCTTAAAATTAAGAATATACATTAATTATAGTGTTAGAAACTTTTTCCACTAATCTTATGTTGATGTCTATATGTTAACTTTCATCGTTTAAGATTCTGTCCATATTCTATGAAATAATAGGAAATGTATCCGCTAATTAGCGATGACAATCATTACGTTTCATCTCTTGGCTCAAATTGCAACCACAACTCTGCTGTAAAATATGGAATTCCTAAAAATGTGTTCTGTGTTTCCTATTTTATTTTTAAATCTGTGTAATAAATATGTGAATGTATGAAGTTAGTTGTGATTTTATTTAAACCAATTCCAAAACATTAATGCATACTGCATCAAATAAAAACAAAAATATTCATTAATTCTAGAAAAGTATTTCATACAATAAAATATTTCTTCACTTGCATAGACAATGTCAATAAAAACAATATGTGGTCTACATGATGGGATAAAGAATATAACCATTAAATACACATAACTGTAGATGTACAAATTTTGACTTAGTTGTAAAATAGAATCTGACGGTTTCATATTCGCGACTACACTCGCCCCCTTTCTTATTTCATTCTCAAATGGTCAAAAGTTTTACCTATACTTCTATACTACTCTATTAAATTAAGTCGTTGTTTAATTTCGTTACCATCACTCTACGAAAGTTCTACACAGTCATTTCAGATTTTTACACGAAGCACTAATAAATGCTAGAACGGACATAGGCTATGTAATTTGCAAATATGTGTAATACATTAATATATATCAAAGGATACATTGTTACCACAAAAATCTCGGAAATTATATGCCTATTTTCTTCAAACTTGTACATAATAGTCTGGAAAAAAGTTAGGTTGGTCATGGACAACATGTTTTTCAAATACATATGATACATAAATATATAATGTGAAAATGTTGTGAGCAAAAATAACCAATACTTACTTAGCGATTTACTCCAAACTTTTACAGGCTACTCTAAGAATATTTGGACAGACATTACACATATATAGTTAGCTATATTACCATATGAAAACACGTCCTTTAATACTGTTACCAAAAATTTCAGAAGTATTTCACCGATTTTCTTCAGATTTTATATGAAACTCTAATGATCATTCTGACAGACACAGGTTATACATATTTTTAGTACATAAGTGTATATATACTATACAAAGAGGAAACATGTTAACAAATATCTCAGAAAATTCTACATGGATTTACATAAAATTACTGTACAAACTCTAACGGACCTCCGAAAAGACGGAGGATATTTCGATTTGTGATTAAATCTGCCTTATGCAAGACACTTTGTTTACACCGGTACATGTTTGGGCACTTATTGTGCCATCTTCAAGGTATTCACTTCGCAGCTCTTCAACAAGTTCCAGAACATAAACATAAAACTTTAAAAAACAGTACTTAATATAAAACTATGTAGTGATAACTGTAAACAACATGTCATCTGCAACACAAAAGACAAAACGTTGGTCTGAAATCATGTGGAAAAATCAAGAAATATGCTCTCTGTATTCTAAAGAAATCACAAGCATTGAACACTGAATTATAAAAACTCTATTCCAGTTAGCAAACTACATTAAATATGCACCATTTAAAACATCATAAAACATATGAACACGCCACAAACAAGCAAGCAGCAACACTACAGCTCGGATGTAAGTAAGCCACTCAACAGCCACATGGAATTATTTTTAACATAACTTTGAGGCGAATGTACAATAAATCGATTATTTTTCGTAAATAAATACGTCTTGTTGTTTGCAGACGACAAGCTGTGAAAACTTGTCACTCCTCAATTAAAGCAGATGCAAATCCTGCGAACGACATGAAAGTATCGTAAATAAATTAAGGCTTATATACCTAACAAAGTTCAATATAACAAAATTGTCATATCAAACAACTTGTCCAAATGATTGTATAACCAAAGTCTGTGACATGTTATTTTAGAAAATAAAAGGCAAAAGCCCACGGAAGAAGGCACAAAAAGTGCCGAAACATGTTTTGGTGTTAAAACAAAACATGATGTCTTGTATAAGGCGGATTTAACCACAAATCTATTACAGCAACCACCGAAGAAACAAGAACTGCACCATCACAAGATGTGGGCTATATATATTTTCCATTGTAATAAATAATAATATATAAATAAAGATTACAATATATAATGGGTAGGTAAATTTTGAACAGCGATGTAATAATGTACGTTTCGTTTTCTTTATGGCAGTCAGTTCCATCTATAATAGTAGTCCAATTAAACCATTAGAATGTAACGTATAGAGTTTCAAACAAAATTTTTATTCACATCTATTAGTCGCTTCCTTGCTGTCGGTTTATTGGCTTATTGGTCTATGATTAGAGTACGAAATCTGAATCCTCCATAACTTTGTAATCCCACCCATTTGCAGATTATAACTACGCGGAATTCTGTCATTGCGCTGTTTTAATAGATCCAGCAACTGGCGAAGCCTCTCTCCTATCATGTGTTTCAATGATTCTAATACATTTAGCCATTCATTTCAAGCAACTTCAGTCTTTAAGCTGTATATATAGTTTTCATATATACGGAGCATGTGTGAAGTACTGCCAGGTCAAACAATTTTGTATACGTACGAATTTATATAATTTCATCGTCGTACAGGATGGCACTTAGTAAACTATAAGAAGCAAAACGTAAATTAGTTACAAATTGCGGCGCGCACACGCTTTGTTCGACACTGCAGATATTCGGATTTAGGTTTTTGGCCTTGATGTGGCGCAGACGAAACGCGAAATTCTGCATGACCCACTGAAGTGGAACATCGATGCTATCAGTGAACTTCTGAATGGCTGTTTTCAGCTCAGCAATGGTTATGGTGCTTTAGCTGTACACCTGTTCTTTAACACTGCCCCACAAAAAGAAGTCGCATGTTCGCCCATGCCAGTGGCTTCTGCGTACCCACAGACAAAATGCCGTCCCAAAAGTGCTCCTATAGGACACCAGACACTCTCCAACTTCGATAGGGAGGAGCTCCGTTTTGCATTAACCACATCTTGTGGAAATCAGGGTGGATGATGGGAACGAAATCATCTTCCAACCCCTTCACGTATTGTTCGTGAGTCACTGTGTCATCAAGGAATATCGCACTGTTTACTCCGTGACTGGACAATCCACACTATTCACCCGTTGAGGGTGAAGAGACTTCCCGATCTCGAAATCCGGATTTTCCGTTCCCCAAATGCGCCGATTTTGCTTATTGGCTTCGACGCTAAGCAGCGTGCCCGCAACCACCAGTGCAGTTTGGACATCCCAACGAAAACCGTACAGAAGCTATGACGACTTTATTTCATGTAATTCAATAATTGTCATCCTTACCATGAGGTGAAATCTCACAGAAATACGGCCTAATACCTCTGTGAGTCCCTAAAATATTCTTGCAATTTATTTCACAAACAATACATTCAACATTTTTGTGTCTCCCTTCTATGAGTAGTCTTACAGTAGAAAAATTATATGTTCTTTTTGAGATAGTAACAGGTAGTAATTTAGCGAATTTCCAATATTAATTCAAAAACAAATCACGGATGGCATTCTGCAATGTGAGAAAGTGGACAAAGATGTCAGTAAGTCGAATGTATTAGAACAGCTCAGTACAATCTACCAACATAGAGGTAAACATCAAGGGGCTACTTTTAACGCAGGGTTTGTATTAAAGAAACTGGAGAATAGCGTTGGTAATAGATCGAAACAGAACTTCGAAGCTGAAAGAATTGTATCAGACATGCAAGTGTTAATTTAACACTATACTTTTTCATTTACACTGTTTTTAGATCGCGTCTGTAGGGAAAAACCTTTTAGAATAACCTTTATTGTTATAGTAAAAGTAGCTGAGTGATGAAGTTAAATCAAAGTAATAAAATAGGAAGAGTAAATAGGAAAAAAAATATTTTACAGACAGACACAATGAAACGGTTCTTAAATATTCACGTTTACGATATACCAGTGAATTATGGAAAGTCTCCAAGACATGTTGAGTTACTCATTCTGTCTACGTGCTCCTCTATGCATCATATGGTAATGACACAATAGTAAAAATTTTCTTTATTTGCTTGTGCGACCTATTTTGGAGTATTGGTGCGCATTGTGGGATCCACACCAAGAGGGACTGACGAACGATTTAGAGAAAATTCAGGAAAGGGCAAATCGTTTTGTATTATCGCGACATAGGGGAGAGAGTGTCACGGAAATGATTCACGAGTTGAGGTGGAAATCGTTAAAAGAAAGACGTCATTCGTCGCGGCGCGATTATTTGTGAAATTTCTTTCACCAAATTTCTCTGCTGAATGCGAACATACTTTGTTAGCACCCACCTACAGACTGCGACATGATTATCATAATAAAATAAGAGAAATCAGATCGAAAGCAGAAAGATTTAGGTGTTCCTTTTTCCCGTAAGGTATTAGAGAATGGAACAATAGAGAAATATCATGAAAGTGGTTCGATGAACCCTCTGCCGTGCACTTCAATGTGACTTTCAGAGTAACCATGTAGGTGTAGATGGTACACTGTACATGTTTTTTCTCATAAACGCACATCTATGAGATTTCTCACCTTGAAATATATAGCATCAACAAAAATACATGATTGGTAGTGATTACTACAGTATTTATCATCGTCTTGTAAATATTGCAGTTCTTCTTGGTTCCATGCTTACTCCGATAAAGTGGAGAGTAATTCTGCCTTATGTAAGACACCTTTTTGCTTTGTATCACCCAGACATGTTTCGGAACTTACCGTGCTGTTTTCTATGTGGCTTTTTTGCCTTTGATTACTGAAACTGCTATTACATAGTACCGTTTTATCGAGTGTATATTATACATTTGTCTAAAATGCTTACATTTGAGAATTAGGTTTGATATTAGGCCTACATTTATTTACATACATGCAATTATTGACAGGGTTTACATGTTCCTTTAATTAAGAAATTACATATTTTACATCTTGTCATCTGCAACAACAAAACGTTTTATTTCCAAATACCAACATTTTTTTTTTTTTTTTTTTTTTTTTTTTTTTTTTTTTTTTTTTTTTTTTTTTTACCATGATGTTACATTGAAGTATATCAGTTTATACACTTCGGAGCAAAACAAACGAGAAAAACACCAGAGCACAAACGTAAGTAAGACGCTAAATAACCACATTACTTCATCGTAATATCCAGGTGAAATATTAATAAATTTATTCGTATCTAGAAATACAGCGTTTTGTTATTGCAGATGACGAGCTGTAAAATATCTAATTGCTTAATTAAAGCAAAATGTAAACCCTGCCAATAACTGTATGGAGGTATCTAAATAAATGTAGACCTAAAATATTTAACCCAATTCTAACAATTGTTGTACAATAGACAAAAATGTAACGTATAATAACCATTTCAGTAATGAAAGGCAAAAAATTCCACAGAAGATAGCACAGTAAGTGTCGAAACATGTGTGGGTGATAAAAAACAAAAAGGTGTCTTGCATAAGGCGGAATTCCTCTCCTGATTATCGTAGCAAGCATGGAAACAAGAAGAACTGCAGTATCTACAGTAATCACTACCAGTCATGTATATATTTATATGTTACATAGATTTTTGTTGATGCTATATCTTTCAAGGTGGAAAATATATTAATAGAAATAAACGGCATACAATCATTCTCCCTTCTTTCCTTGCGCGTATGGAATTACTTCCTCAGGGGAGGACTGATACTAGTGCGTGGGACACTAGTATGTAGATGTAGATGCACTATCAACAAGGAGAATGATCCAGCAAACAAATTTGATACAACATAAAATAAAGAAAAGGAAAGGACGGGAGATTAGGTTATAACTTCTCATTAGGGATGTAGTACACGCTCGTATAGCTTATGTCAAGGATGCGGAAGGAAATCGGTCGAGTCCCATGAAACGAACCATCCCGGCATTTTCCCGGAGTGATTTAGGGGCTGGAGGCAGCTTTGAACTGCCGTCTTTCCGAATGCGAGTCCAGTGTGGAAAAGCGAAAATAAGATAAAAATGGATATTACATGCAATAAAGAATTATCCAGGGTTAAAGCCTCTTCTCAGTGATACTTAATATTTACACTGAGCAAACAATAAAATAAACAGGAGAAATTTTTGGGCAGATAATTTCATAAGGAAAAAAGATTTTGAAGTTTTCCATTAACATAATAATTCTGTGAAAGAAGGAAAACGTCTTTGAAGATTGGTTGAATGTGATTGATTAAAACACAAGCATTTCTATTATCAGCCACTTTGTTTATTGTACCCACAACGCGTTTCAAGGGTTTAAAGCCCCATCATCAGGTGGAATGATATTATGCTGTGTACATGTAGGTTAGGTTGACTTGTTGCACTGTAAAGTAAACGTAGATGGTGATTGTGAATTATTACACATAATTGAGGTTATGACAATGCAAGGGACCTGTGACCACTGAAGACAGTGCAACAGGTCAACCTAACCTACATGTACACAGCATAATATCATTTCACCTGATGATGGGGCTTTAAATCCTTGCAACGCGTTGTGGGTACAATAAACAAAGTGACTGGTAACAGAAATGCCTTGTGTTTTGATCAGTTTCAAGCAACATTCACGGTACAGCCTAAGCCAAAATGTTTTCGGTATAGTGTGATGAAGTAGTATGTCGAAATGGGTCAATATGCGAACAACAAACGTAAAACAAGGGAAATAGGAAGTTGCCGAATTAAAGTAGGTGATTCTTACAGAATTATTTTAGGCAATTTTTACTGTAAAAGTGGTTGATACAGGGGCAGCAAAATAAAGTACGGTGGCCAAAGTCGAGAAAATATTTAAAAAATCAAGGTGGAAATTACAAGAATATGGTTTCTCAGAAAGACAAACTTTCTTGCATAAAAAAAAATTAATATCAGGTTTGATTCCGTTTCGAATTTACAAGTTCCCAGAGATTACGTTTTCAAATATGTAAAAGATAACAGCGATCAGTCTTGTGTGTGAACTCAAGTTTGGTCGTAAACGGACAAAGCTGTAATATATGTACACATACCCAAAGCGTAATGTTTTAACGCAAATTTATGCACTAAGGATTGTTGCACAGCAGAAATCTAGATCTGTAATAATAATGGTTTGCGGTGGATCGTTGCTATCTTTTACATTTATATAAAAAAATTAAATGGTTAAAGTCCTTATTGAAGTTATTTGTCCAGAGTGTAGCAATATTGTATGGTGCTACGTAAAGCAAAAGATGAACCATAAACCGTACATGTAAGAAGAAAGGAGAAACATCTGAAATATACGCTATAGTTGTTGTTGTGGTCTTCAGTCCGGAGACTGGTTTGATGCAGCTCTCCACAATACCCTATCCTGAGCAAGCCTTTTCATCTCCTCATAAGAACGACAACCCACATCCACTTGAATCTGTTTACTATACGCGTCTCTTGGTCTCCCTCTGCGATTTTTACCCCACACACTTCCCTCCATTGCTAAATTTACGATTCCTCGATGTCTAAGAATGTGTCCTACCAAGCGATCCCTTCTTTTAGTCAGGGTATGCCAAAAATTCCTTTTCTCACCAATTCTGTTCAGTATCTCTTCATTAGTTATGCGATCTACCCACCTAATCTTCAGAATTCTTCTGTAGCACCACATTTCAAAAGCCTCTATCCTCCTCCTATCCGCACAGCTTATCGTCCATGTTTCACTCCCATACAAGGCAACACTCCACACAAATGCCTTCAGAAAAGACTTCCTTACACTTAAATTAATATTCGATGTTAGTAAATTTCTCTTTTTCAAAAATGCTTTTCTTCCCATTGCCATTCTGCATTTTATATCCTCTGTACTGCGACCACCATTTGTTATTTTACTGCCCAAGTAACAAAACTCATCTACCTCCTTTATTGCTTCGTTACCTAATCTAATTCCTTCAGCATCACCCGATTTTCTTAGACTGCACTCCATTACCCTAGTTTTGCTCTTATTAATGTTCATCTTATAAGCACCTTTCAGCACACTGTCCATTCCGTTCAATTGCTCTTCCAGGTCCTTTGCTGTCTCTGACAGAATTACTATGTCGTCGGCAAAACGCAATGTTTTTAATTCTTCCCCCTGAACTGTAATTCCTTCACCAAATTTCTCCTTGCTTTCCTTTATAGCTTGCTCAATGTACAAATTGAACAACATTGGAGAAAGGCTACATCCCTGTCTTACTCCCTTCCCAACTGATGCTTCCCTTTCATACCCTTCGAGTCTAATAACTGCGGTCTGGTTTTTGTACAAGTTGTAAATAACTCTCCTTTCCCTGTATTTTACCCCTGCTGACTTCAGAATTTGAAAGAGTGTATTCCAGTCAACATTGTCAAACGCTTTCTCCAAATCTACAAAAGCTAAAAATGTAGGTTTGCCTTTCCTTAATCTATCTTCTAAGATAAGACGTAAAGTGAGTATTGCCTCCCGGGTTCCTACGTTCCTCCTGAATCCAAACTGATCTTCCCCGAGGTCAGCTTCTACCAACTTTTCCATTCTCCTGTAGATAATTCGTGTTAAAATTTTGCAACCATGACTTATCAAACTGATGGTTCTGTAATTTTCACACCTGTCTGCGCCTGATTTCTTTGGAATGGGGATTATTACATTTTTCTTAAAGTCTGAGGGTATTTCCCCTGTCTCATACATCCTACACACCAGTTTAAATAATTTTGTCATGGCTGGCTCTCCCAGAGACTTTAGTAGCTCTGAGGGTATGTCATCTACTCCTGGGGCCTTGTTCCGACCTAGGTCTTTCAGGGCTCTGTCAAATTCATCTCTCAGTATAGTATCTCCTATTTCATCTTGATCTACTTCCTCTTCCCTTCCTACAACATCGTCTCTAAGTTCATTTCCTTTATAGAGCTGCTCTATGTACTCTTGCCATCTTTCAGCTTTCCCTTCTTTGCTGAGAACTGGTTTCCCATCTGAGTTCTTGATATTCGTAGAGCTGCTTTTCTTGTCCCCAAATGTCTCTTTTATTTTCCTATAGGCGGTATCTACTTTTCCCCTTCTTATACATTCTTCTACAGATTTGCATTTGGCTTCTAGCCACTGCTGCTTAGCCATTTTGTACTTTCTTTCGATCTCATTTTTTAGTCGTCTGTACTCCATTTTGCCAGTTTCATTTACTGCATTTTTATATTTTCTCCTTTCATCAATTAAATTTAGTATTTCCTGTGGTATCCAAGGATTTTTCGTAGGTCTTGCCTTTCTACCAATTTTGTCCTCAGCTGCCTTCACTATTTCATCTCTCAATGCTACCCATTCCTCCTCTAATGTTTTATTTCCCCCTGTTTCTGTCAATTGTTGCCTAAATCTCCCCCTCAATGCAAATATTAGATGGGAAGATCGAATTACTGATGAGGATGTGCTGAATTCAACTGGGAAAAAAAGAAATGTATGGTATAGCCACATTAGGCATTAAGATATAATAATTTAATAAGGGAAGTAGAATTATGTGGGGTAAGGGAGGGGGGATTTTATACTGTAAAGGAAGACCAATCCTTGAGTATTAGTAACAGTTATGAGAGATGAAGAGGCAGGCACAGAACAGACTAGAGAAATGAGCAGCATAGAACCAGTCTTAAGACTGAATACAACAATTACGACAAAAATATACCATGAAGTTAACAGCACAAAAATTCAGATTCGCTCTTCCCAATAAGGGGAACACGCCAATGAATACTGACAAAAGCGTGAAGTTAAGGGCGGGAAGCTAGTAATTACATACTGTGCATTTTATAATATTTTAATGCCTCTTCTCAGCATATAATACAGTCTGTTAGTAAGGGAAATAAAAATAAAATTAAGTATTTCATCGATGTTGCTGTCATCAAGAAGAACGGCAGCATTATGGGTAAAGATAGGGAAGGGTAAGACCTGCTTTAAGAGCAATCCCGCCCTTCACCTCACGTGATTCGATTACACCGTAGGAAATGAAAATCAAGATTACAGATTGAGCATTTAAAATGTACTCTTCACAGCCGTTGCTTCACTGACAACAAGATAAGAAGGCCTACTTCGTGAATCAGGCAAGAAAAATGTGGATAAGCCCTTTACAAATTAAGAAACTTGAAATGGACATTTTTTGTTCAATTAGCAGGGCTGCGAATGAGAAAGCATAAATACTTTTTTAATGGTTATCCTCTCCACTAGTGTCTAGATTTAGACATAAACGTTTTAATTGTATATAAAGTTCCAAGAAAAAATACTTTATACACTTGCAGTGTGAAAAGTTGAATCAAGATGTAGGGAATATCTTGATGATCTAGTGTTAACTCATGAGCAGCAGAGGTTCAGTGATGGTACAACACAACTTTGTATTCTGGCAGGAAGTTTTTAAGAAGAAGCGTACTCAATTACTGTGAAATAATTTTTGAGAAACGCGTAAGTTCAGACATTCAAACAGATACAACAGGCATTTCCTTTAAATTTCTTTTATATGTATCTAAGCTAAGTCTTAAAGGTTTAGAATGAATCGCGCAGCGATAATATGGTTTTGTTCTTACACCTTCTACATTAGAAAAAAAAAGAACATCCAATTATATTACGCGACAAGAACAAAATGAGCTGACTGAAATTCATGGGAAATTCCAAATAGAGCTCAAGACGAATATATAGCCCTACATTTTGCTCATCGTCTTCTCTTCTTGCTCCTGTATTTAATGAACGTTGCCATGGCGAAGTGTACATTACCATTGACCTCGTCACTCAGTATAGCTAATAAACTAATCTGGCAACAATAACGTAGATACTAATACGATTTGAAATATTGTAATAGACAATAATGCCCTTGCCAAGAAGCTAAGAAAAACGGACCAAAAACCCTAAAATATTTAGAAACTGTAACAACAAAACTTACATTTATTCTTAAAGAATATATTTATCACAGTAGGTACAGGTATAAATTACAGGGAGCACAGAAACCTAACCAGACATCAGAGTCGAGGGACATTGAATCTTGTTATCGAGAAATCAATGAAGGGAATTGGGGAGAGTTTAGACACAAGAAATAACTTAAGAATAAAACGCGTTGGTGAAATTGAAGAAATGTTGAATCATCTTCTCACAATGATATTGACTTGCAAGTCTTTGCACTCAAAAATGTTAATGTCAATTAACGCAATCAGCACCGAAGAAACAGAACTGTGATTTGCAGCGTGAAATTTGTACATAAATTCAGATCTGTGCAAATTCTCAAAACTAAATGTCTGCATTATCATCTACGAAAATGAAACATTGTCTAGTCATGGTAGTGAGAATTTAAATGGTTTTTTGGAACACCTAAACTCAACCCACCCGAATATTCAGTTCACAATGGAGGTGGAACAGAATAGCTGTCTTCCTTTCCTTGATGTGTCGGTCAGAAGGAAGGTTGATGGTACATTGGGACATTCTGTTTATAGGAAGCCTACTCACACTGATTTGTATCTGCGAGCTGATAGTTGTCACCATCCAGCTCAGCGTGAAGGAATACTTCGTACCTTGGTTCACAGGGCACATGTCATTTCAGACCCTGAAAGTTTGTCAACTGAGTTGTCCCATCTCGAGGAGACCTTTCGTCAGAATGGTTATAGTGAGAGACAGATAAAACGTGCATTGCGCTATCAGCCTTCTGTGCAACGGGTGAGTGACGATAGTAATGAAGTGGCACCTAAATCTATGGCCTTTTTTCCTTACGCACGAAGTATTTCCAACAATATTGGTCGTATTTTGCGAAAATATGACGTGAAATGTGTTTTTCGCCCACCTTCTAAGATAAAGGCCCTGTTGGGGTCCGTAAAGGATGATCTTGGTTTGCGTAAGGCGGGTGTATATCGTATTCCTTGCAGTTGTGGCATGTCATATATTGGTCAGACAATCAGGACTGTGGAAGACCGGGGTATTGAACATAAACGTTACACGCGCTTACAACAGCCAAACAAATCCGCTGTTGCAGAAGACTGTCTTGGCACCGGTCATCCTATGGAATACAACAACACGGAGATCCTGGCATGCACTTCCACCTATTGAGATAGTGTTATTAAGGAAGCTGTTGAAATTAAACTAGCAAGCGACCTTATAAACAGAGATGGTGGTTTTTGTATAAATTCTGCTTGGAATCTCTCGTCAAAAAACAGAGGGATAAAATTAATGCTGCCTCACCTGTTGATTAACAGTCACTATCGATATTTTTTATGTTTGGTCATCTTTGGTTGTGTTGACTCTGCTGTGACTTGTACTGTGTGTGTTATCTTCCTTGTTTACCCTTTGCAAACCGAGGTATTAAATACGCTTGCACATTGCTTCCTTAAGTGTGCCATGAGAATGTCAGGGTGTCCTGATATTGAGCTTCGACAAGCCAATGAGAAAATCTTGCCCTTGTTCAATTTAGGTGCATTATACATGTGGTTGTACATGTGGTTATTATGCAATACTCTCAAGTTTCTGATATTTAGTTTTTGTAGTTTACGACATAAAATAACATAAAAATCATATTGAATCAAGGGTTCTCTTCTTACATAAAATCGTCCACGTCACGTTTGCACTACTGCGAAACAGGATGTATGAAGAGTGCCCCCTTACGCATGTACAGTTGTCTGGAAGTTGTCTATGCAAAGGTATCAATGCGCAATACTATTGAAGTGGTTTAACGTAAATAATTGTAGCTGATAAAAAGTATGATAACCGCTACTTCACACCCTAAATTGAATAATATAAATGGCAAAGAAGGATAGTCTTATTAAAGACGTGATGTGAATGCAAGGAGAATATACTGAAAATGAAAATGGTCGTCACGTGAAAGTTCCTGAACTTACAAGCAGCTTGAACCAGCTGGTAAGTTTTTCTAAGAGAAAGATATACATAAACACACGTGTTCCAATAGATGAACTACATTAGAGCGAATACGAATACTGCTTCCTTAGTGCAACACATTCAATTTTTCAGAGAACGTGATATTTACATTTACCATTGCCAAAACATCATTACTAACCAGGTAGGAGTGAATCAAGGACCCATTGCCTACGCACACAGAAATAATCAACGAATTTTAAAGTAATACTGTTAAAAGATCCTTCTGATCTCTACCAACAAATACCGAATTATTGTTTAATAAACACATTTACACCAAACGATATGAGCTAGAATTGGAAAACATCGAATTATGCACAAATAAAGTAATATGTAAAGCCGTGGGGAGTAATATAAATAGCAAAAACAAATAGAACTCAAATTTAGACTAAAGAAATTGAAAAAAAATCAAAGAACAATAAAAAAATACGAATGATTCTTATGATATCCTAATGATCAAAGAAGAAAAAACTATAGATTCATGAAAAATAAGAGCAAGAAGCGATGGATTAGCTGGAATAAATCTGCAGCACAGTTAGTACTTGATGTATATGACACACTTAATTTCAAATTCATAGTATAAGAAAGATGCCGTACAAATAAATCGTATAAGCCAGGAATCACGCATAGTGTATTATAATAATTTGTGGATTAATCCAAAGACAAGACATAAAAATATAAATGATTATGTTAACTCAAATTTAGTTACTTACGGCGGTGGACAAATTAATATGAACACCTAGAAAAGACACAATATTTATTTTAGTAAGGAGTTTATCCACAATTGGCTCTGAGAACAGCTGCAACTCTTTGGGGAACGGATTCTTTAAGTGTTTTTCTAGTGCCCAAAAATATGGTATCCATTACTGTAGCAAAACATCCCCCAATTACTTCAACGGTAATGGAGCTGTAAATTATATCGTCATTTTCTGTTCTAAGTCTTCCCGCGGCGGTTCAATTATTTTCAGCCATGATTTTTCTGTCCAGGGAGGATGTATGATAATTTTCTGATGCTGTACAAAGCACGTCCGAAACTTTTAGGATGTGTGTGGGCGCATTATTCTTTTAAAATGTGTGTTTGTTAGCAATTTGTTTTTCATAGTAAGCAGTTTACTGTTCAGGATGATGATATATTCATTGGCAGTTATCCGATCAAAAAGAGGAACGACAGAAACAATTTAATACCACGATATACATGCCCGAATCAATACGGAACCTCTTTTCGACGCATAAACTGGTTACTTTTAGGAAGCAATGTAAACAATGATACATCGGATCGTATCACACACACTTTCTGTTACCAAGAGTCCAACATGGTTGTGGCACCACTTCCTGGCTTCCGTTATTAAGGATTCAGCAACTGAAATCCTACAACGTATGCTAGGCTCTAGCCGTATTGTTTTTATCGAAACTGTATTACTCAAGTAAATGTTGATTTTTGTAATCGCTTTAGTCGTGGTAATTTTATGGTGTCTGACCTCAACCGTTTTTAATGCTCGTCGGTCATTGTCGGTTCACATTTGCACCACAGGTACTCCCATTAAGCGCGCCCCATTGAGCAGGCCTCTTTGGAAGCCTGATAATAATAATAATAATAATATGGTTTTCTGTTCCATAGGACCCAATTGAGGAGTGAGACTCCATGTCATAGAACAAGTCAATACATGAATTTTTACACAAGAATGGTAATATAAAATTTTAAGTAGTCCTATGCACACGACAATCTTAAGACAAAGTGAAAAGAATCAATTAAGAAAAAGTGAAATAGCTTAATTGTTTAACTTTTCTAGGAGTTCGACAGAATGAAAGGAGTGAGCCATGAGGTAACTCTTCAATTTAGATTTGAAAGCGTGTGGATTAGTGCTAAGATTCTCTAGTTCTTGTGGCAGCTTATTGAAAATGGATGCTGCAGAATACTGTACAACTTTCTACTCAAGTGTCAAGGTGGTGTAATGCAAATGTAGATTCGACTTGTCTAGTATACACCGAGTGAAAGCTACTAACCCGTGGGAATAAGCTGGTATTATAAACAACAAACGACATTAAAGAAAAAACGTATTGTGACGCCAATGTCAAAATTCTCAGACTGCTGAAAAGGGGTCGACAAGACGTTCGTGAACTTACACCAGATATTGCTCGAACCGCCCGTTTTTGAGCCAGAAATATCCTTTTTGCATCAGGCGAGTTACCCCAAAAAATAATGCCGTATATCATAAGTGAGTGAAAGTAAGCGTAATAGTCTACTTTTCGTGTTGAAAAATCACTTATTTCAGATATTGTTCTAATGGTAAATATAGCAGAATTTAGTTTTGGAAGAAGATCCTGAACATGGGCTTCCCACGACACCTTACTGTCTATCTGAATACCTAGAAATTTGAACTGTTCAGTCTCACTTATCATATGCCAATTATGTGTAATTAAAATGTCAGCTCTCCTCAAATTATGTGTTAGAAATTGTAAAAACTGAGTTTTAATGTGATTTAACATCAACTTGTTTTCTACAAGCCATGAACTTATCTCTTGAACTGTATTATTTGATATTGTGTCAATATTACGAGCAATATCCTTCACTAGCAAGCTGGTATCATCAGCAAACAAAAATATTTTACAGTCACCTGTTATACTCGCATTTATATAAATAAGAAACAGCAACGGTCTCAAAACAGTTCCCTGGAGCACCCCACACTTGTGTCCCATTGCGATTATACGTCATAGCCATTTTCTACACTGCGGAGAATTACCTTCTGTTGTCTATTATTAAAGTAAGAGGTGAACCAGTTATGAGCTTCCACTCAGTTCACCGATCATTTGTGTTGAGCGTCGCAGAACAAAACGTTTCAGAAAAGTGCCAACAAGATGTAGTATACTTCATAATATTTTGTCCGTCCCTGTACTTATATGTGGTATTTGCACTTTCTTCTGAAACTTGGGTCTCACGTGAGGCGTCCTATGGTAGTCCATGCAGATGCGATGACTACTGTGTGATGCCGTAGTGGATTGTACAACTGCATAGTAAGCAGAAGACAAGGGTTCGAATTCTTGTCCGTCACAAATTTCCTCATTAATGCAACTCAATGCCCAATGGCAGTTAATGCGGCTTGACAGACTTAATTGCCTTACGAGAAATGGAATTCAAATACAAAAATGAAAAGATGCCCTGGACCGAATTAGATTTAAATAAACATGATGATTCGTTGGTTAAGTTTAGGATTGGTTAAATTTATCAATGCCAAATTGCTAGAAAGCAAAAATCCAAGAAGATCGGCTTATAGCTAGTTGCCATCTGGGTCGTATTTAGTATTTAGGGTATGCGACGACCCAGTAATTTACTTAGCCCCCCCCCCCCCCCACTCCCGGCATCTGGGGCTCAAACTGATTTCTTTATAAAAAAAAATTAAAAAACTCTCTAGATACGCCACTGCTATCAACACAACAACCTGAATTTCAAAATTTATTGCTGTAATCGAAACTCTGAATAATGATGCTTCAATTAACATTAAAATAATATTTAAAAGATTTTTTTTTTTCGATGTCAAAAAATTGCCGCCCTTTGCAGCTGCACATGTTGCACTTGCCTAAATACGGCCCTGGTTGCCGCTATTTAATAAGATGATCACAACAAAACTTCATATTACAACGTTATCAGTATGTTAAACTCTGCCTACAAAATATTTACAGGCGTATTAGAATAAAGATTATTTCAGAAGAGTTACTTCTAGAAAAGCAAAGTGGTTTCATAAGAGGAAGATCATGCAGTGATAATACAAGATTATTTATTGTGCTACAAGTAATGAAGAAGTGGATTTAAAAAACCAACGTGACTGCCTGTCAAGGCTTTTGAGAACGCATTTGACAGGCGGACTAAAGGAGGCTGTGGGAAATTATGGTTAAATTTTAATATCCAACTTACTAAACGAACTGCATAAAGAGCTTTACACAGGTAAAACATTTTCTACAAACCAAGATGTGAGACAATGATATACTTCATCGCTTAAAATTTTTAATATTTACATAAATGATCTCATCAGAAAATATGGACTGAAGCATGAATGTACTAATTATTGTATGCTGAGGCCATTATATTAATTAAAATTTTAAGACAGAAGTTAAGTGAAGACAATGTCTTTCAATGGGTTGTATCCAATATGAAACAAAATTTTAATTGAAGATCAGATTTTGGAACAAGTTCAGTTCTTTAATTATTTAGGGAGAAAGAAAGTAAATGTTTGTAAACCAATTGGACCAAACTACTATGCTCATTAGTTCCTAATCTTAGGGAGTTATATGACTTCTTATGAGGTCAAAGAAGTAGATATAAATAACAGAGGTATCAGCGTATATGTTGTTCTACAAGTAGAACTTCACGAACTCTGAAGAGACATAAAAAATTTTATAATGTGAAGGCTGTTCTTATTCTACTGTATGTCAGTGAAACCTGGATAATAAAAAGAAATTGTTCTAGATAACTAAATTCAGGCGGCTGCAACTAAATTTTTACGAGCTGTCAGAAGTTTGCCGTGGGGGAGGAGCCGAGCGGTCTGAAGCGGCACGTTATGGATCTCGCGGCCTGCCACGTCGGGGTTTCGAATCCTCCCTCGGGCATGGATGTGTGTTTTGTCCTTAGGTTAGTTTAACTTAGTTTAAGTAGTTTGTAAATCTAGGGAAATACGAGTCAGAGGTTTCACTAAGTTGACAGGATTCCTAATAAAAACAATAGACAACAATAAAAAGCTGTGCAGTAAATTACGAAATAAAATTTGAAACGAAAGAAAATTATTAACGAATGTAAGAAACAATGGTTCCAAAGAATGGCGTTACAATACAAACCCAAGTAGGACAGTCAGATAAAAAGAATGTAACTGACGCCAGGACAGGTCGATAATCGTGATCTGTGAAAGGAAGAAGAACACTGAAGTTGGTATTTGACCTTTCTTCTTCTGTTGGAAGTGTAGACGTGTGGTACTTTGTAAGTACTTGGAAGGTGCCTGTTAGGTGTTAAAATGTGATCTGCTTCATGGTAAAATGTTTATGAATGTGGAGTAATTTGAGTTACTTTGACATGCGCGCGCACGCAGTCAGAGATTCCATGTTGCTGACCGCAGTGCTATCTTTACACTGGGGCAGTAACAGTTTGGCGGTTAATTTGTAGCAACAATGCTGTTAAGGCGTGATTTTAAGCAGAATGGTGAATACATTACATTGGAGAAATAAATTATTGTTTGATATAAGAAAAAGGAATTCATCTAATTTTAATGAGCTTTTAATAAAATGGTTATTTTTTGGGAGAGGATGAACAAGGTAACATTTTTTCCATTTAATTGTTTACTTTGGCACGTAAGTTTATTCTAAATGGGCTGACGCAGGCATTAAAATGGCGACATTTGGATTTCTATTTTTGCCCCGTCTTCGCGTTTCGCTGAAAAGTTAAGGCTAAAAATAATTATGTAATTTCGTTTTCATTGTCTATGAGAATAATGTTTTTAGAGAAAAAAAATCAATACTATTCCGTTGTAAGATAACCAGTATGTTTAAAAATCTTTGAAAATAAAGATACTGATTTGATTTGAAAAAAAAAAATTCTCTGTTTGTTATACAACTATTTTGAGACAAGCCATATTATTCGTTAAAAATTTCACTCGCAAATTTCATTGGTGCTAACCAAGTTGGAAGAAATTTTTTACAGTAGTTAGTTGTATACCAATTGCACGTTGCGGAGTCAGTAGCAGTAATTTTAGCTCGGTAGCGACGCAGTTCTGAAGAGCAACTACACGAGTGTAGTTCTCGCTGTGCGCTGCGCACGGGTAGGCCCCAAATATTTCATTTAATGTTCATGATTAGAAGGCATTTTCAGTTTACCGATTTTTCAACTTCATTCAGGTAACTTGTCGCAGGTAAAATAAATCTTACACCTATAATCAGTACAGCTCATCCTTGCTGTTTCTGGCAGTTCGCGTTTCATTTCACGCGCTTAGGTATTGTTTTTATTACACTGTACAAGCAAGTCAACTAAGTTTACACAAATTTAGACTTCGTTAAGATTAATGACAGTACCTTTGTAAACAAAATAAAGTTATTTGATTATTATGCTCACTGTTACAATGAGATGCATACACACGTGACGCAAAAACTTAACGAATGAGTCCATGTTTATATAAGTTTTAAGGACGTACAAGTATACCAGATATATATTTTATTTATTCATATTTTGAATACAACTTTAATACTTACTTTACATTTTTTTCCAGTTTTCAAGAAGAGTTTTCTTCTTCGACTTCCATGAGCAGACAAGTGTCAAGAAGAAGACTTTTCTTGTATAAAAATAAAAAACTGTAGGCGGTACCTTCCGATTTACTTTCGTACATTATATAAGTGTTCTGTATAGTATAGCTTCATCGATCCCAAAATTCACTGCTTCTTCCATTCCATTTTCTCGCTGTTTATAAAATTCTACATTCATCTGAAATTACAGCTCAAGTATGAAGATAAACTATCGCCTTGCAAAACTGATTGCGACGCGTGATCTTTTGTGAAAACATCTCCACAACAGTGAAAAAGCATGCAATGTCCATTTTCTCGCAGTCGCTTACGTAGACATGCAAGTCCTTCCTATTGCAGTGGGAACAGACCCTTTTCCACTGCGTTTAGTCAGCCATACAAAAAGTGCATCTCGATTAGCTCTTCATCTGTACACTTTGTGCTATCCTGCTGTGTATCAAGGTCAACTTACCAGTTTCACCACCGGAAAAACAAACCCCGAGCAGAACAGAGCATAACGCTATGAAAATTTTTTCCGGGAAGAGTAAGTACTGCGAGTGATTGTAACAGTCTTGTTTCCAGACAAGATACCCCTCGCATACCGTCGACTTTAGCACTGTTTTTGCGTGCAATACAAAGATAAATCGAGGAAAAAAGAAAATAAGCGCAATTACTCGGTAACGAACAACTTATGATAAATATGTCCTACTATAAATTTTTAATTACTCTATAAAAATTTACGGGGAGTTATATTGACTTTTTGTGTTTATTACCACCACCTTTACATTTTTTCACATGGCAATTTTGTAAAAATGTTTTCATATTAAAGTTGCTTATTGATTAATAAATGTGTGTTTGGCTTTTTTTATAACATTATAAAATTATTTTTTGAGGTTTTCAACAAATTTCTGTGACAATTTTGGAATTTATGGTTTAAAAATAAAACGGTAAAATGGTAGCCCTTAATATCACCTTCGCCTCTGACTATAGCCCACGCTAGAAATCACTCAAGTGTACTAGGCGACGCATTTTGCTCGTACTTCCTCTCTGCTGCCAACAGCCTACTGGCGGCTGTGCTTCCAGTCACATCTAGTGAGAAGTTCCGCACAAAATTTGGAGTGTACAGATACTTTTTTTAAAGTCCATTCTACACGGAAATTGAGATCTTACAATATTACCCGTGATACATCGGTTAAGCTTTCCGCGTAACGTGTAGACGCGTCCACTTGTACAAGATGCACGCATACAATCGCTAGTAGACAGAATATGATGGATCCTATTCTCATGCGTATGAAAGTGCTTCGCGCATGCGCAGACGACCGTGTGGGAAACCAAACTGACGAAGGGAGTCGAGTCGCGAATTTGTTTCAGAAATACCGTATGTACTTTCTCCAGCTCAGGGGAACGTAGTTGTTCGACTCATGTATATATAGGTTGTCTCGAGAGCTGACGAAAATATTTTAGAAGGTGGTACTATAGACGAATTGCTATAAAAATTCCATATAACATGTTTACAATTTTATTGATAACAGAGATATAGCTGTTAACATGAAATCTAAACAAACTTAGAGCAAATATAAATGAAGTCATTTTCACTGATTTTTCCGTCGATTCTTTGGTAGAACAACATCACACTGGCTTCAAAGTACAATTTTGTGTATGTTCTACAAGTTCATCTACACTTAGTTGACCGGTTTTCGAATTACAGGATCATCTTCAGACTTTAAAGTTATGTAAATAAAGGTCAACATGATGATTTACCAAGACCCGACGAAAGTATCAGTCAAAATATTCAAATTTGCATTTCCTTTACACGCAGGCGCTTGATAATGGCAAAATGCTGAAACCGTTGTAGCGATAAATAATAAACTGTAAACAAATGATTCTGGATCTTTTATTATAATGTCCTTCAACGACATTTACCACACTGCAGGCCCAACAATCGGTGAAGTTAAAATGCATTAAGTTTGTTTGGGTTACATCCTAAAATCTACACCCACTAAAAATTGAACACAGATTATATAGCATTTTTATAGCAATTAGTCTTTATTATCAGTTCCTAAAAATTTGCTATTTCTCCTAATACATGCTTAGGTAACAGATGAAATACGTGTTTTCGGTGAATATTACTTGAAACTTTATCGCAGTGAAAGATCTATGTGTAGATAGACTTTCATAGACATCTGAGCTTGACCATGATATACATACGCGCCTCAAACTGCGGACGTTTACACAAGTGAGCGACATAGTTTCACATGAACTGCATGGAAACAATTAAATACAGTTTCACAGATGCAGTCTAAAACACAAATAAATGTTTAATCATTACAATAATCACGATATATCTGACAGTATCGAAAAGTGATCTTAACTCGGCTGTTCATTTGCTCTAAATTGACAACAAACGAAGTAAACACGTGAAGCAGATGACTCGACAAATGCGTACCGTGATATGCTTCTTTGTATTTCGATGGTCCACCGCAAGGAGCACTGCAGCTGACAACGCCCTCTTGTGCGTGTCGCACATCCCGTATAGAAAGGGATGTAAGGGGCCCTCACACGGTCAATATTTATTGTGCAATAATATTGACCGTCTGAGGGCGGTATTGACGGTTTGCGTAATATATTGAAGGAGACTGCCGAGCTTTTTCTAATGACGGTCGCTCAATATATTGCGCAATATATTGTACCGTGAGAGGGCGATATTGAGCAATACACTGTACCTCCTGCCGAGAATTTATGCTTTGCGGACGTGATATAGGTTATCCGGCGACGAAAATGAGTATGAGTCGTACAGGAAAGGCAGATGAGAGAACTCATCTGTTGAACTGCATTCAGGTTGGTAATTTCAATTAAATATTTAATATTTAGTTATTAGCTGCAGATACATTCAATAAAGGATTAGTGCAGAGAAATTGCACAGAAACTGCTTCTTTGTTACTTCCTGCACAAAGAATTATTTCTCCAGCGCTACCTTCATATTTGTTCTCTACAATAATGTTCTCTTTTCAGAGATATAGATCGCTTCCAGCGTTATGGAAGATAAAATCGGACGAATACATGAATCATGAGTTAAAAAGTGGGGCCTACGATGTTCTCTTGAAAGTATTTCAAGAACGATACCCTTCGACTACGAAGGAAGACGTGAAAAAGAAATTTAATTCTTCAAAAGTGTTTCCAGTTACCAAGTAAAGTAGTGTAATGGATAACCTTTCCCGGCCGCAGATCGCTTCTGTCATCATAGTATCTTTTCTCTGTACATAAGACGTAATAAGGTTCACCAATTCGTTGAAAATTTCCTCATTCATCCTTAAAAAATTGCAATAATCATCCCAATCTGCTGCAAGTTCTCTCAGCATGTTTGTAATTAATTAAACCCGTGTGTCTAAAATTCTCTGATTGTCTGGGTAAAGCCATCGGGAAAAAAAAAAAAAAAAAAAAAAAAAAAAAAAAAAAAAAAAAAAGAGGGGAAATTTAGAAAAATAACTCAATATTAATAAAATGGGGGGAAAGTACAATTCAATAAAGTAGGTAAGAAAATATACTGTCGCCATCTCGCGAAAGAATCAATAGACAGATTACTAACAAATCGCTAAACCACAAAATTCTGTTAACTGAGGGGCATGAAACACACACAACTAGGTACAACAAGGCAAGGCGGAAAAAGACACTCAGGTATAAAACAACAAAAATACCCATGAAAGGTTGAATAGCAACAATTACCAACGCGTGGTAGCAAATGCAACTCAAGAACTTATCAAACTGCAAATATATCACCTTAAAGCTTGACAGATTGCTCAATTCCTTCATGAATAGTAATTATTAAACCCATTACTAAGCAGTTGCAATGGTCTTAAGTATTTCAATACGTGGTTGAGCACAAATATACATAAGAAAAGTTCATTAAGACTTGAACCACAGTTTTGACTCAATATTACTAATAATTAACCTATTATTGTGATAGTCTGATTTCTCTCATGAAATTTTAACTGAACTTCCTTTGAGCTTACAATTAATCAGTTATAATTCTGCAAAACTCATAAAATATTTACTGGTCACTAACACTTGTTCAATAACGTCGAAATTCACAAATATTTAACTGAACAAACATTGCTAATGCACTCTTTATGATATTTATCGACATAATCATGGAGTCTGTAATTAAACATGGCTTGTCTCGGAATAACAATGAATAGGACAAGGATCCTGCCTCGTTGATGAGCTGGGAGAGTGATTTGGGCGACACCAGGTATTTTGTAAGAACAGTTTTCGCTATTGAAGTTTATCACAAATACGCTGGCTAATCGTACATGTTAATTATTTATTGGCTCTATCTTACTTCGGATGAAGACGATGTGGCGTGGTGCAGTCATTGTTGGCATACAGTAGCAAATTCTTCTTGGCCCAGAGCTTTCCTATTAACTATTATAACTTACTGGGAAAATACTGTGCCCGTATTATTTGCAAATTGCCCAGTCACTGTAGCCTTTGTGCCAAATCAATGTTTTCCTCCATAGGCCTCACGTACTGTAGCCACACTGCCCAACACAGACCGGCCGCTCCGAGCAACACACTCAACTATTTCGCCGCGCGCCATTGGGTTGCCAGCGAGCTCCCTACTCCAAGGATGACTCTGTACAACAGCAACGACCCTGACTAGCCCAGCATGTCTATTACACTCGTCGTACAATATTTGATTTTGTATTCATATTAAATACATAAATCTTGACCATCTCATTCCACATCACAATTACCAATACAAATAAACACATAAGTATGCTTTATATATAGAAAACAGTCTAAAGCGCAATATTATATTTTATTTAACTAGTTTCAGTCTTCTTTTAGACCATCTTCAGGAATTTTAACTCAATCGATCTTGTGGAGCTGGCAGGTAACTGGGAGTCTTTCAGTGCGTCACTGATGCACCTACCAGTTCCACAACATCAATGGAGTTGAAATTCCTGAAGGTGGTCTAAAAGAAGACCGAAAGTAGTTGAATAAAATAAATTATTGCTCTCTAGACTGCTCTCTACATATAAATTTAAATAAGAGTGCTGTGCCCCCCCCCCCCCCCTCCAAAAAAAAAAAAAAAAAAAAAAAAAAAAAAAAAAAAAAGTGAAACAAAAATCAAAATATCCACGGGTGTACTGCCGGTCTATAATGTCCAACGGGCACGTTGGACACTATAGACCGGCAGTACACCCGTAGATATTTTGATTATGAAATACGCCGGGAGAAACTCAAGAATCACATGAAACAAAAATGTTTCCAAAAATATGACATAAGTGGGAATTACATATGACAATGAATAATCAAACCAATAATATTTACACCTGAGTGACGCGTAGCTGGTTTACACATAGAGTAACTAGGTAGTGGTCACTTTGTTGTTGTGTCACACCTCTAGCAACGGGAGAACATTCTGAGAAAAAAAATGGATTACAACGATCTTCCGGCCGTCAGCGTTAGCAATCACCGCGTCTCAACTACGGACCAAAGATTGTTGAAGACAACATCGCAATTGCGAAGGGGCGGTCAACTTAGGTACACGCTGTCTGCCAAGACATGCACTGGCACCCCGAGTACCGGCGCAGTTCCTTTTTTTTTCCCTGGCGAATGTTTATGCTTCCGAACGCGTCGGCATGTGACAATTAGGGTTCATTGAGGTCGCCCGGGAGCAGTAACAAAGGGCAACACAGTTTGGGAAACCGCAAACGGCCGGCCACGCCTCTAATGCACGCCTGTAGCTTTTTGCCCTGCGCTGTGACCGGCGCACCTGGTGGCTGGAACGTGTAGGCCCACTACGGGCAATGAGGCTGCCCATCGCAACATATGAGCGGCCCAACAGCTCCTGTCCCATGTCGTTGTCTGGGGGCGCACGAGCAAAACGAACTGAGTCGGACTTGCCTTATGAGACAACGCACCCATACAAGAAAAGACATTTAGAAGAAAAGTCTGCGTAAACAAAGAAGCCACGGACGCTTATCAAAACAAAACAAAAATAATTAAATAAATAAAATTAAAAAAAAGGTTTACATCTAACATGACCCACCATCTCAGCTTGTTTGTTCTATCTACTTCATCTATGGTCATCAGTTCCAGTTTGATTTATTCCTTATGGACACCCCCGTATCGTTGTTCCCATCTATTTGTACTTCCAATCATCCTTGCTGCTTTCTGTAACCTCAACCTTGTTAATAAGGTAACCTGTTATCCACCCAGCTTTCATTCCCAAACAACAAAGTTGCCCCTGAAATTACTCTGATCCATGAACGTAGAGGTTCGAGTCCTCCCTGGGGCATGGGTGTGTGTGTTTGTCCTTAGGTTAGTTTACCTAGGTTTAAGTAGTTTGTAAGATACGGACTGATGATGACCACGCAGTTTGCTCCGATAGATTTACAAACATTTTTTTTTTTTTTTTTTTTTTTTTTTTTTTTTTTTGAAACCCACATTGATTTTCATCCAACTTGTCTTCAACTAATACTCACATACTCGCACTCTCCTTTCAACAATACCCGAGAAGGTTTTGCCTACAATGCTAATCAGAGAGATACCTCTATAGATAGCTGTTACGATCTTTTCTGTTTCCATTCTTGAAAATTGGTGATATTACTGCTTTCGCCCAGTCAGACGGAACTAGTCCCGACTCCCGTGTCATATAAATTATCCAGTGTAACCATGTGGGACCTGACATTACACTGTATTTGAGGACTTCAGACTTAATTTCATCTACCTCACACGCTTTATTACACTCTAATCTATTAACGATTCACTTCCTCAAATGTGATTTTGTTTCCACCATCATTCCTATCCAAGGCGCGTCCGGAAAGTAAGTTCCGTTTGGTAATAAAATGAAATTGTACACAGATACAGAAGAAATAATTATTGCACAAAATTCTACAACCCTTAAACTACTTTTCCACATAACTGCCGAAATTTTGCAGGCATTTGTCATAGCGTGGCACTAGGTTTTGTATACCTTCTTCATAGAAATCTGCCGCCTGTGTGTTCAAACAGTTGGAAACAGTTTCTTTCAGCTCGTCGTCGTTGGTGAAGTGATGACCGACAAGGAAAGTCTTGAGATGTCCTGGATCTTGTCATCAATCGCGTGAATCAGTTCTTCTGTAACCAAAGGTGGACGCCCACTTCGTTCTTCATAGTGCACATCACTGCGCCCGCCATTGAACTGTCGGACCCATCTTCTCACCATCGAATCACTCATAGCATTTGGTCGGTAAACATCGCAAATTTGCCGATAAATTTCACTTGGTTTCAGTTTCCTCGCATTCAGAAACCGAATCACCGACCTGATTTCGTAGGCGGCGGGATTTTCAATCAACGCAGACATTTCAAACAAGCACAACAAAGCGTACGTAACAGACAGCGATCTCCAAATGGCGCACGTTCTTCTCCTTGATACACATCGCCTACAGCGCATGTGCGGAAATGCAGTCGCAGCGCTGCAGCGGAGATAAATTGAAACAGACGTTTAATTGCCTGCATAAGTTTTCTTCCTATTTCATAATCTTGTAGAACTTACAATAACTTCCTCCTAGGAAAATGGCCATATGTCTTTTCCAGATCTATAAAACATAAATATAATTCCCTGTTCCGCTCATAGCACTTCTCCATTATCTGCCGTAAGCTACAAGATATGGTCCTGACAGCCTCTAAGAGACCGAAACCCACATTGATTTTCATCCAACTTGTCTTCAACTAATACTCGCACTCTCCTTTCAATAATACCCTAGAAGGTTTTGCCCACAATACTAATCAGAGAGATACCTCTATAGTTGTTACCATCTTTTCTGTTTCCATGCTTGAAAACTGGTGTTATTACTGCTTTCGTCCAGTCAGACGGAACAAGTCCCGACTCCCATGCCATATCAATTATCCTGTGTAACCATTTGAGACCTGACATTACACTGTATTTGAGGACTTCAGACTTAATTTCATGTACACCAGACGCTTTATTACACTCCAATCTATTAACGATTCACTTCCTCAAATGTGATTTTGTTTCCACCATCATTCCTATCCCATTGTACCAGGTGATCAAAAAATCAGTATAAATTTGAAAATTTAATAAATCACGGAATAATGTAGACAGAGAGGTAAAAATTGACACACATGCTTGGAATGACGTGGGGTTTTATTAGAACATATTCATTACTAGACGCGTGAAAGATCACTTGCGCGTGTCGTTTGGTGATGATCGTGTGCTCAGCCGCCACTTTCTATATATATTACTAGACGCGTGAAAGATCACTTGCGCGCGTCGTTTGGTGATGATCGTGTGCTCAGCCGCCACTTTCGTCACGCTTGGCCTCCCACGACCCCAGACCTCAGTCAGCGATCGGCTGATGGACGTAATCGACTGCTGCCAGGGACTACGAAATCTTTCTCATAGTGCCAGTTTAATTACAAGTTGACTTGCATAGAGTCTTATAAATGTGTAAAAGGGAAAAAAAACTGAAACAAAATTAAATCTTTCGAAAAATATGACGTACCAACTACTTCTGCTGCAATAACTTCCATGTAATTATGTTCTAAATAAGAAGTAAATAAGGTAAGTAAATATGAATATAAACAACAGTATTAATAAAATTGGAAAGTTTAATTTTTATTATGTTTTACAAATTGTAGCACGATTACAATAAGTTAACTACATAGTCATATAAACAGCAGTAGTGACAAAATTGAGTTGATTAATTTTCATTACGTTTTATAAGCTGTACCAATTATTTTCATTGTTTGCGGCAACGTGGTAATCTGATTGAATACCGAACTTTATGGAGTTGTGTCGGTTTATAAGCCGCAGCAATTTAGTACAAGAAATACTTAATCTGTACGTATAGACTCGAAATTAAAATTTTAAAAATACGAAAATTTAAAATATAACTGTAGGTGTACGCTACTATTTGTTAACATAAAATAATGTTACTTTCTTAGGGTTATCACCTTAATGCAAATTTAACTTGTAGCTAAATTTTTGTCATTGTCGATTGTATCACACTGAATGAGGATAAAACTCTGAATTACAATTGACTTACTTATTTCTTCTGTCCGAGTTCGAAAATGTTTACATTGCACAGATACCTGTGTCTATTATTTCTTATGCAATATTTCCCCATGCGGCGCTCGTCTCATCTCCCTACTGTACGCGGCAACTGAATAGTTGTAGATGCATTGGTGAGCTTTCAATAAATTAATGAAAGGGAATGCAGAATTGTCTTCTCTTCTTCCCGTTACGTTCACAGCTAGACATATCGTACGATACTAATTGCTCAAGAAACCGGCAAGCGATACTTAAAGAGATATGTCACAATATGTCGCGCAATCGCGCTACTGTGGACCTTTTTCTATCGCCTCCCTCTAGATTTCACGTATATGTCCGCGAGTGTCGCGTATCGTATATCGCTTGCAATGTATTGCGCATAGTGTGGACAGCGGCTAAGCATGATACAAACTTCTCAATATCTTCGTCATAGCTTCCTGTGTTTACAGAAATTCTCTGCATATAGTTGTTTCAAGAAGTATAGCGAGCCACGTCTGAGCTTTATAATGGGTGTTCATAGAGTTAAAATCGAAAACGGTTTAGGAGCGTCTTTGTAGCAGCTGCAGTAGTGGCCGAGCTTCCAGTTACAGACAGTTACTAAAAACATGTCCCTCCGCTTGTTCTGAATTGCCATTCATACACGATTTTGTGTAATCCACTGATCCACTCGTTGAACAAAATTGTCGGCAATCCATGATAATACTGATTACTGAAAAAAATATAGTTAGCAATGTACGACAATGTATATTTAATGCGAACAGTGGCCTAGCATTTCTTTACGAAGTTTAACTAGGTCCCCTTTGTGTATTGTTTTATTAAACTCCAAGCATTTCATTTTGATAATATTAAATACCGTAAAGAAAGCTAGCTTTCCAGAACGTCTTAGAAGTTTTGCCTCATTTAAGAATATAAAATAATTTTAACGTAGGCAAAAGAGCCATGAAATGATGACAGAGATAAGAAGTAAACTTTATATGCTACTTCCAAGGACACAAATCTGTGATATGATCCTTTTTTTTTTCTTTTTTTTTTCCTTTTTTTTTTTTTTTTTGTTCCCAGTTTACCAGTTCTATCATCGAACTTTTCAAATCTCTAACCCTCTGGCGATACCAGGCTTAGGAATGGCCATACCCGTAGTAGAGAGAAATCTTTAATTTATTTATTTTGTTATTGTTGAACATTACAGTATCAAATTGTCAACCTTTTTTTCTTATTTTATCAGTTGTGACTTCTTATTTCATACTTTGTAAAACACCAGATTTTTTAACACCTGTTTAAATCTCCAGAGTCTCCATATATTTTTACAATGGCACTTAATATTTTGTCAACATCTGGGTAAATTTTCTTTCTTGTTTAAAGAGACAAAATTTGCGTTTACCGCCTCTTCTTTCAGCTCCTAAATAAAAAAAAATACACTTTTGATGTTTCTGATTTATGAATGGTTTATTTGATAGTCCGTCTGTGCAACTACAAAGGCGCACTCTTTTTTCACCACTCGCGTTTCGTTTTAATCAGTATAAAATATCTTCAGTGCTGTGTAATTACAAATATTTTCAATTTAATTTTTTTCTGGGATCAGAAAGATTTCGTACGTTGTTAATGACTTTACTTACCAATTTTTTTCCTGGATTTTCGCCTCACATCATGAAGCGCCGATGTGTTGCACATTTCACTGCACATTTCATATTCTTCACCTTGCACTGCTGTTTTTGGTTTGGGTTTGCCTTTTACGTCAAGCACTGTGCGTTTTTTCCCACCACTCAACAACTGTCTTTTATTTATGTCCTATGCTTGTGTTTGTGTCACCTGTCTTTTGAAGTGTTGCCAACTTGTAGTTTGTATTTTGAAAAAAATAATTCTAGGTATTAGGCCGCGCCTAATACCCAGAATTTTTGTATTCAAAATGACACCGGCCGTGGAAGCCTATGAACTTATATTGTAGTTTGTAGTTCGTAAATTACAGATTGATTATTATTTCATTTAGTTATGGTGTATAACTATTATTATTAAAACAATTTAACTACGTTAACGTGAATTTGGGAATCTTGGTATGAATGAGTGGTAATGGAACAGGGTGACGGTGAGGTGGTGTGGAGGGGGGAGGATGACGGAACAATGAAGTAGTAATTAGAGTGAAGTAAAGTAAGGTCAGGAGTTATGGGCAAGTTGTGTGGTGGACTTTTTTTTCTGGGGAGAGGTAAAAGGAGAGTTTTAAGTTGTTTTTCTGTTATTTTATATGAGTAGTATGAGGTAAAGAGGTGTAAAGTTGGAAAAGGACAGTTTTCAGTTTTTATTTATTTATTTTTTACAAGTAGTATTAGATGAAATGGAATGGACATCGGTAGTGATGTGGAGGTTTTCTTTCAAATGGAAGAATGCGTCTGTCTTTACTAATTTTTATGATTTTCATATCTAGGTCAATAGTGCCAGGTTTATGGTGTTCCTCTTTAAGATGGTCTGTAAATGTTGATTTGTTTGTTCCATATTTACATGCTCTGGTGCTTTCCTTATACCTAGTCAAATGTCCTCCCAGCCGTTCCAATATATATTTTATCACAGTCTCTGCAGTTAAGATAACATATATCAGGTTGTTGGTATTTGTCTGTTTTTTATTTTAATTTGGGGATGTGTCTTTGAATTGAATTATTTGTTTTGCAGGCAATATCTATGCCTTCTTTCTTGAAATGTATTACTTACTCTATATGTGAATTTGTTGTGGTAGGTAACTGCATGCCATTTTTATTGGATTTACTGTTTTTGAGTGTTAGTGTGGTTCTTTTTGTTTGATGGTTCATTTATGTTTTTATTTTTCTGTTCAGTATCTTCTCTATATACCCTTTTTACCAATTTTTAGTGCCATCTGTTTTACAATAGCTAGCTCGTTTTGGTAATTAGATGTATTTCGAAGGACCCTGTTGGGTCTGTTTAGCATCTCCCTATCTATGTTTGGTTGTGTGGCCATCTTCCGCAGCAGCTGTTAAAATTGATTATAAGAGGTAATCCGTCTTATGCTTACTGCAATTGAGAGATTTATTTTACACCAGGCGCGTTTCGCTTTTTATTTTAAAAGCATCTTCTGTGGTCTGTAAATGATACAGTTTGTGTTCGATACATAGATTAAAAACCGTTTTTTAAAAACTTTGTGCACATTAGGCCTATGTGTTTTTAACTTGAAAAAATGTTCAAATGTTTGTAGAACTTATTGGACTTAACTACGGGGTCATTAGTCCCTAAGCTTACAAACTACTTATGATCTAGCTAAGACTAAGGACGGCACAAATATCCATGCCCGAGGGGGGGGGGGGGGGTTCGAACCCCCGACCGTAGTGGCCGTGCAGACCGTGACTGGAGCGCCTCGGCCACCGCGGCCGGCTTTTAACTTGATATTCGGTCCACTCACGGTGTTGTTGTCTCTTCTTTACATCTCACTGCTGTTTCTCTGTCTTGTTGGCTGGAGTTGGTTTGTTCCTGGCGTGTGTTTTTCGGCTGTGTACGGCATTTTTCGTCTGTTTTGGCGTCGTTTCTTCCGTTTCATCATAGCACATCACATCACTTCACTTATTTGAACTGCATACAGATTGCATATCACCTGTTTTAAGTGGAATGCCTTTCGATTTGTTTATCACTTCACTACAGTGTGGCTATGTTGTTTTTGTCTGTTCATTTGTTTTTCGAGTGATCTGCGAATGTTGCCAACGTTATATATTTGTATTTAATTTAATTCAACATGTATGTATGTGTGTGTGTGTCTATGTGTGTGTTGTGTGTGTGTTGTGTGAGTGTGTGTGTGTGTGTGTGAGAGAGAGAGAGAGAGAGAGAGAGATTTAATTTCAGCGGAGACAGGATGTTCAGATGTTTTTTTAGATGAGTAAATGCTGATTTAAATGGGTTGTGGTGGTGTTAGGGAGGGGGGGGGGTGGAGGCGAGGGTATCGCGATATGCGATTGACTCTCAGAGTATTTATTCTTATGTTAGGTGGACAATAAGCTTGAAAAGTGTGTTGTTTGGTAGATTGGTTTGGTCATTTATGATATGTTTCTTTTCTGTTATTGTTTTTTTTTGATATGGTACTTTTCTTGAAGGGAGAGCAGGTGTTTTCTGTTGTTTATTCTCAAAATTTCAATGTCTGTGTCTCTGATGGTGATTTTATGTTGGTTTTGGTGTATATTGCAACTGTTGAGTGACTTGTTTTATATTTCCAGGCTCGTTCATGTTCTTTATATCTGGTGTCAAATGTTCTTTTAGTCTTACCAAAGTATCTTCTACCACATGTGTTGCACTTCAGTTGGTATATTCCTGATTTTCTGTATGGTTCTGTGTTTTCTTTTGATTTTGGAAAATGGTTTTGAAATTAGTTGTTGGTTAGGTGGGCTATTTTGATGCCTTGTTTTTTGACAATGTTGGATATTCTGTGAGTGTATTTGTAATTGTATATAATCTGTTTATTTATTTATTTATTTCATTTTTCTTCCTTTGTGTTGTTCTTGTGTGTGTATGTCTTGTGTGTTTGTGATATTCTGCCTTTGTGGTGTTGGTATTGGTGTGTTTATTTGTTTTTTAATTTTATTGTTCAACTTTGTTAGTATGTTTTCTTTGTATCCTTTGTTTGTGGCTATTTGTACTGTGGTATGCATTTATTTCTATGCAATCTGTATGCAGTAAGTGAAGTAATGTGCTGTGCTATGATGAAACGGAAGAAACGACACAAAAACTGATGAAAAATACCGTACACAGCCGAAAAACACACGCCATGAACAAACAAACACCAGCCAACAAGACGGAGAAACAGCAGTGAGATGTAAAGAAGAGACAACACCGTGAGTAGACCGAATATCAAGTTAAAAACATATAGGCCTAACATACACAAAGTTTTTTAAAAACTGTATTTAATCTATGTATCGAAAACAAACGGTACAAACCTTTGTATCATTTACAGACCACAGAAATTGCTTTTAAAATAAAAAGCGAAACGCGTCTGGTGTAAAATAAATCTCTCAATTGCAGTCAGCATAAGACGGATTACCTCTTATAATCAATCTCTCTATCTGATTGCAGCCTGTTTGCCAGTCTGTGATTTTTTTGACGTTGCATGTAAAATGTTGTCATAGATGGTTAGAATGATTGTAATTCTATGGAATCAAACTACGTTGGTCACTAGTCCCTAGTCTTACATACTACTTAAACGAAGTTAAACTAATCTAAGGACAACACACACATCCATGCCCGAAAGAGAATTCGAACCTCCGACGCTGGAGGCCGCGCGATCAGTAACGTGGCGCTCCAGACCGCTCGGCTACTCCCGCGCGTCTCAAGGATGGTGGATTTTCTAATTACGTCATATAACAACAGGAAAAGACAATCAGTCATAAACATTTGAATATTTTATCTTAAAAAAAGCTATTACCTTCCTTTAATTTCAAAAGGTCTTCGCTGAGTTGAATTTACGAACTACAACCAGGGTTCTGGGATGTCCCAAATAGCTCCTCTTCTCGTCTTACACAATTGCTTCTTGGAATTGCTATAATTCGGAATATTTGCATCGAATTCTAAGAACTTACCTTTGAGTTTTTGAAATTCCTGCTTAAAATTTTGAGAGACGTGCACTGTCGTTCCTTCGTGAGGTCATTTTCTGCAATTATGCATTCTTTTTTTTTTTTTTTACCTCCACATGCGTTTTGTCAGGTGGACAAGAATGTTGCTGCTGATCATTAATTCACCATTTGCAATTTTTAAACGGTCTCTGCACACACACTAAGTTCGGAGTTTATGCACACCCAGTTTGTAAACTCTTCACTATTTCTGTGGATACGAAACGAAAGCTATCGACGACGACACCTAAAAACGGTGAAGACACATGTACAGGTGGTGGCCGAAAGATGTTGAAAAGCAGTGGAGGAGGCTGTTCGGAAATTCCACGTTAGAAACAGCTGGGCTACATGCGGTACCCTGTCCGGAAACCCCAAGTCCGAAATCCTCACGTAGCCAATAACTGTATGTTTCGAAAGGATGCAAGAATGAGCGCCTGTATTTACGCCCGTGGAGTTTACTAATATGGGTATTTCACCGTGGATCGACATACGGTACCTCGGTACTGGTTGAGCTATTGATCTGTAAATGCAATCATGTCTCCATCTGCACAATTTCAACAATAAAACTCGAGTGAATTGGAAAACTCCAAGAGGGTGTATTATTTTCCGACAGTGTATATTACAGCCAGGCCGTCTACATATAACTGCATTCTATCATAATGGAAAGTCCAGGTTGGAATAAATAATATAGTGAGGACAGTTTACTACTCACCGCAAAGACGTGGCGACGAGCTGCGACAGGCACATACAAAAGACACACACATACAACACATTCAGCTATCGGCCATGGCCTTCTTCAGAAATAGAGCACTCACGCAATCACACAGGCACACAACACAGTCATACAACCATCACCTCCGACTGCCACACTTCGAATCACGCTCTGCAGCGAATCGGGGACGGGAGGGGAGGGGGAGGGGATAGAAAGGTTACGTCACGGTGGTGGGGATGGGTTAGATGGGAATAACGAGATGCAGCTTAGGAATGGAGTGAGGAGGCGGGTGAGGGGAGAAAATAAAATAAAATAAAATAAAGTAAAATAATTCATGTACACTGCAAGTGCACAAGACCACACACACACACACACACACACACACACACACACACACATACACACACACGATCACACATTCACACACCACTCAAATCAGGCGAGGTTTGGGATACAGAGGTAGGAACTGTAAGGTATGGAAGGGGGGGGGGGAAATAATAATAATAATTATTATTATTATTATATTAATTATAATATTATTATTATTATTATTATTATTATTATTATTATTATTATTATTATTATTATTTCCCCCCCCTTCCATACCTTACAGTTCCTACCTCTGTATCCCAAACCTCGCCTGATTTGAGTGGTGTGTGAATGTGTGATCGTGTGTGTGTATATGTGTGTGTGTGTGTGTGTGTGTGTGTGTGTGTGTGTGTGTGTGTGTGTGTGGTTTTGTGCACTTGCAGTGTACATGAATTATTTTACTTTATTTTATTTTATTTTATTTTCTCCCCTCACCCGCCTCCTCACTCCATTCCTAAGCTGCATCTCGTTATTCCCATCTAACCCATCCCCACCACCGTGACGTAACCTTTCTATCCCCTCCCCCTCCCCTCCCGTCCCCGATTCGCTGCAGAGCGTGATTCGAAGTGTGGCAGTCGGAGGTGATGGTTGTATGACTGTGTTGTGTGCCTGTGTGATTGCGTGAGTGCTCTATTTCTGAAGAAGGCCATGGCCGATAGCTGAATGTGTTGTATGTGTGTGTCTTTTGTATGTGCCTGTCGCAGCTCGTCGCCACGTCTTTGCGGTGAGTAGTAAACTGTCCTCACTATATTATTTATAACTGCATTCTCAAACTCATCGAAGTAAAGCACGTAGGCTTCACTCTATTTTAAATACTCTATTGTAAATGAATTACTGAATATTTTGAAAGGAGTTGAAGACTATTGCTATTTCTTAGATTCAATCGCAATTTTTTATTTTTAAACACTAGTCAATATAGTAACATTTTTGAAACTTACCTTATCCTTGCATAAAGGAAACATGAATATTGTTAGATGTTATCAATCAACACTCAATTTAAGTGGTATAATCCAATGTATACGTTTAAGTAACATGCAGTAGAGCACAGAAATTTAAAACACGGTTCACAAAATAATAAAAGTTATTTGCTACCTAAACCACCTTTCACACTGAATATATAATAAAATGTAACGCATTCGCAAAGGATTCTTCAGACCAACTTCCCCGATGTTCTTAGCATCTGTAACAGGGATGAGGTGGGTAATTAAAATAAGGCAGGTTTTTTAGTTCTGTTGAAAATAAGCATTTAACCACATGTGGGGGAGCGTCGGTAAGCTAGTACCATTATCCCACTGCTACGTGACGTTGCTGCTCATTTTACATGGTTTGAAAAAAAATCATTCTTAAAGAGTAGGAATTAATTTGTAAAATTCTTGTTTAATGCATTAAACTAAACCTAGTGAAACACTATTATTCATGGAATACGATGTGAAAACTGCTAAATCAAAGGGTACCTAGATCTGCGTTAGAAAACCGATGAAAATTGATAAGAACCACACTATAACATCACCTATCGCAGCACCGATCGGAGCTGTTTCAGATGGGAATGTCCTCTTGTATAACATACTAGAGCCGGTCAAGAACTGAATAAATGTTACCAATATTGTTGTTGGACAGGTTTGATGCAGCTCTTCACGCTATTCTATCTGTGGAAGACTCTTCATCTACGAATAACAACGGAAACACATATGCATTTGAACCTGATTACTGTATTCTTCTCTTAGCCTTCCACACTTCGCTATAATACTTAAATTGACGATTCCTTGATGTCACCGAATGTGTCCTATCAATCGATTCCTCCTTTTCTCTCCACGTCTGATCAGTATTTCCTCATTTGTTAAGTGATCTGCCCATATATTCTTCAGCACATGTTTGTAGCACCACATTTAGAAAACTTCAAACTTCAAATTCAGCTTGTCTGAATTATTTATCGTCTACGTCTCACTTCCACACAAGGCCACCTCCAGACAAACACCTCCAGAAAATATTCCCTGACAGTTAAATGACGATTCGGTGTTAACAAATTTCTCCTCATAGAATTGTTTTTTTATTCCCATTGCCATTCTATTTTTATATCTTCTTTACTCAATGCAACATACGTTACTTCAATGCCTAGATAACAAAACTCATTTATTAGTTTTATTCTCTCGTTTCCTAATCTTATTCCCTCACCATAACCGGTTTTCGCAGAATACATTTTATTACTCTTGTTTTTCTTGGTAAAGTTCAAGACACTGTCTATTCTGTTCAATTGTTCTTCCAGGAGCGGACTTATGACCGTGCTATTTAGTTCCCATAGAAAATCCCAAAGCTACAACAAAACGCTCTTCCAGGTTCTTTGCTGTATCTAATGGGAATAACAATGTCATCGGTAAACAGCGAAGTTTCCATTTCTTCTGGCTAAACTTTAATTCCCATTCCAAATGCCTACTTCCTTCCTTAGCAGCATGATCAATGTACAGATTGAATAACATTTGCAATCAATGCTTTCCTTTCATGCCCTTTGACTCCTGTAACAGCTGTGTGCTTTCCATAAAATGTTACAAATAAAATCTCTTGAAATCTTCTTCAGGAAATAGAAGCATTCAAAGCACGCAAAGTATCAAAAAAAAAATAAATAAATAAATAAATAAATAAATAAAATAATAAAATAAAATAAAATAAAATAAAATAAAATAAAATAAAATAAAAAAATATGTTTCCATTGTCTTAAATTCTATTTCTTGATAACGTCAAAAGAAATTTCCGAAGAAAAATCTTTTACATTCGTCTAACAATATTCCTAAGATTACCAAACTCCTAAAAATTCCTCGATTCAGCTTAATGCGATAACTGAGAAGAAATTTTGTCGTTCTCAAATTGGAACCTCTTCCATGAAAACCATAAATATTAGAACTGGAAACAATTTCTTGCAGCTGTCGCAGTCTAAATTCTTTCATTTTTGTTGTTGCTGCTGTTACGACCAGGCAGTTTGCTTTATCTCCGTCGTCCGAGTCTGACGTGATACGAAAAAAGAAAAAAAAATCATTCGCAGCATATTACAAAGTAATAAATTGTGGTCTCGCTACAAGGTGGCAGTTTCGCGAATATTAACCGGGTCAGAGCAAGAAACGCACAATTATCAATTAGCCCCGTGTCTCATAAATCTCCGGCGAGATACGCGATGAAAGTATTAAGCCCTAAATAACGCCTAAGATGCCTGTGGCGAGCGGTAAATACATCAACGTCGGCCGTCAGCAGTTTAGCACCCAGCCGGGGACATCAGTAACGTACAGCCGGAACAAACGAGAGGACCTCGCGGTGCCAAGCTGAGCCGCACAGTGTTCCACGGGCTGATCAGCAGAGAGAAATGGTGGCTGCAGTACTGGAGACATTCGGATACCAGCCACCTGTAAGTTACTCTCAACCAGCCACCTGTAAGTTACTCTCAAAAGCATTGGTGAACAGAGGGGGAAAACAGTGAAATCCACACAGTGCTGAGTACGGTACCAAGGAGATTTCAGAAAGGAAAGTGATTAACAAAACAGAGTGTACATCCGAAACTGATAATTGAACATATGAAGCAGAGAAGCAAGAATTTCGTGCTTATATTCATTTTTGTTCTTGTTGTTACAGACTAGAGTCACAATGTCCTGTGCAAGCTTCTTCATCTCCCAATGACAACGACAAGCCGCATCCTTTTGAACGTCATTACTGCACTGTTAATTTGGCCTCCCTTTGGGACTTCTACCCCTCTCCCCTCCCCCATTTCCCTCCAATTATTCGTAAAATGGCACGACAAAATGACGTACACTTGTCTGAAAGTGAAGGACTCTTCGGAGATGACAAGATACACGGTGTAAATACATTACGTAGAGACGAATGTAAATCCTCTTTTGCCCCCTCCCCTCGTTCACATTACCCTAACCCCATTCTTATCACTCCATATCCCTCTATAACGCCAACAGTAATGAAAATTCTTATGTGTGTAATAGGAAATCATTATGTGTGTAATAGGAAATCACTGTGTGAGAAATTTGGAAGAACAATGCAGTTTTGTGTATTACGGGAACCTGTCTCCTAGAAGATTGGAAAACGGCTATCATCTGCCCATTACTGAAAAACAATGAACTCCGGTATGTGACAGTTATAGGGAACTATCTCTGCTTCATGTTATGTCTGAAATATAGTCACTATGCCTCCTAAATAGGATACTGCCACTGCCTGAGGAAGTTGTAGGAGACTACCAATCTGTCTTTAGAGGCAACCGATCAACAGTGGACCACGTATTTACCCTAGGACAAACATCTGAGAAATACTGGGAATATAAAACAGACGTGCAAATGCTCTTAAGTGCAAAAAAATTCTACATTATAGTCATAGTACTAAAAGAACGACGAATTCAATCTTTTAAGCCGCTTGGTGACAATGTGTCTAGAACAAACATTCTGTAAACTGCGGACAAGTGCCAGTCTATCAGACCAGATTAAAGTCAGAACCGACCTCAGACGGGGAGACGCTCTCTCCCCGATATTACTCAACCTTATTTTAGAAAAAAATAGACTGGGAGTTTATGAAAATTGGCCCCCTCTAGACACCATGTCAGTAACTCGACTGGCCTATGCGAGTGATATGATCCTAATCAGCGGTAGTCGAGAAGAGCTGAGAAGAATGGCAAGCGCATACTGCAATATCACCAGGAGGGCAGGCCTCCTAGTTAGTGAAGATAAGGCGGAATGCATTGTCCTGAGCAAGCCAGAACGTGACGGGGACCCGCGCACAGTCACCGTTTCAAAAGAGCAAGTACCTTTAAATGATCAGTACTGCCGTTAAACTGAAATAAATGCAAAGATTGTTGAAGGCAGCCGCGGTGGAGTGGCCGAGTGATGTGCCAGGCGCCGTGGCTCAGCGCGCCAGGTCAGAGGGCTAAACGCTCTCTGTAATAAAAAAAAAAAGCTAAGCCAAATATTCAACGAACAACCAAGAACAAACTGAAACGACGACTGCAAAGCATAGATCTACCTGAAGAGAAAGAGAAAAAAAAGTGGCCTAAGGCGCCTCGCTGCGGAGCACGCAGTTGCTCTTCGTCGGAGGTTCGAGTCCTCGCTCGGACATGGGTAGCGTAACTATGGGGGGATGAGGGGGATAGAACCCCTCCCCAGAACCCGTAAAGAAAAAAAAAGAGATAGAGAAAAAAGTAAAGAAAAAATCGTATAATAGCAATCTTGTAAAGATTGGAAACTTGGGGTGTTTTACCATAATCTTTCATTGGAAGGGAGTGAATTAGTTTCATCGACGGGAGTGGTAGATGGTAGTCTGTCTGGAAACTGACTAAAATTTTGCTCGTCAAGCAGATCTATCTCCCCACCCCAAAGCCAAGTCCTAGTTACGCCACTGGTGTGTGTGTGTGTGTGTTTGGCCTTAGGTTAGTTTTAGTAGTCTGTAAGCCTAGGGACTGATAACCAGCGCAGTTAAGTCCCATAGATTTACAAAAATTAGAACATTTGTTGAAGGCAATACAGTATACTTGAGCCTTCAGGTGCTGAAGAAAAGATCCTTGTCGAGAAGCTTTAAGATTAGGTTTTATCAAAGTATGATTATGCCAGTGGTAAAAAATGACTGTGAAACCCTCATATTTAGGAGCAAAGATGAAGAGAAACTACATGTTTTGGAAAGAAAAATCCTAAAAAAAATCTAAGGCCCGTTGATAAATAAACAGGGGAATGAAGGGTTCGGAAATTTAAGATTTAACAGAGGCTTATTTACAACCTGACATTATTATTTCTGATCTGTGTTTTTCTTTACTTACTAATATATGTTCTAGAGACATGTGATTGTTGTTCAGCTATGATTGGATGCCACGAAGTTTTTCTTTGGACCGTACAGTGTTTTAACACGTAATTTTAGTGCGTGGTATGAATTATCTGCCTGGGCCACTTTGTAACACGTTATACTTCTGTAACATTTGCGTCTGTTACTCAACAAACAACAGCATTATTAATAGAAAAATGATTTCTATTATACTGAATTATTTTAAATAAAATGTTCAAATGTTTGTAGAGCTTATGGGACTCAACTATGGGGTCAGCAGTCCCTAAACTTAAAAACTACTTCTGAACTAGCATATACTAAAGACGGCACAAACATCCACGCCCGAGGGGGGATTCGAACCCCCGCCCGCAGCGGCAATGCAGACCGTGACTGGCACGCCGCAGACCGCGCGGCCACTGCGGCATGCTTATTTACAATACACAACAGTACTATGTAATAGAAAAATATGTGGTATTATACTGAATTATTTAAAATTGTATGAAAAATTGTAAAAATATTAGAAAATTATATTATTATAAATGTAAAAGAGAGAAGACAGAAAAGGAAAAAAACTAACGTATCTGGCGGTGGGCTGTACGTGGTTACTGATCGGTCACAGACGACAGTATGCACTTGTCTTTGTGGGAAAGAGATGGTTTGGAGACATGTATTCTAAAGTGCTGTTTTAAATTTAATGACGAATGTCAGTGACACAAATTGTTTTAATTGGGGAATAATTTTTAACAAAAGTTTGGTAAGTGTAAAGTTATTAGTAAGTGGATTGTTACTTTATAACAAAATGTGTGATGCAATAATGGTACCAGAGACTTTCTGTAACCTTCGAGAATGACGATAGTCGAAACGCGTGAAGTATACATAAATTATTAAGTTTGGTCAAGTCATGCATAATATTTTTCAGGTGTATCGTTAGATGGCGGGCGAATGACACAGCTAGGATGGACGATGATAAATTCAGTATAGAGGTAACATACAACAAGAGTACGATAAAAGTCGATCACGATCAATTACTGAAGCATCACCGCCAGGATTGTTACATTGCCTTAAACGCCTCAACGTGCCCATTAACTAGCTGTCTTACTAATGAGAACGCGGTAGCATATCGACAACTTCGAGAGGTCGCGACCCAGCTGATGATTTCACTGTCACAAAAGGACCGCATGGTTTAGTAAATATTTCGCTCCTCTGAAAAAAGAGAGGATGATTGGGGGTTAAACGACCTGCTGACAACAAGATCACTAGGGACAGAGTGCAAGTATGGTTTACGAAAATATGAAATAGGAAAGTGGCTATGCCCTTTCATAGAAACCATCTTTGCATTTGCCTGGAGCGATTCAGAGAAAAATTCAGGAAACCCAAATCAAGACAGCCGGACGCGGGTTTGAAGCTAACCGTTTCACCGCAGGAAGCTTTACGAATGTACCTGAAATATCTATTCTGCAGTTGTATCTAACATCATTTCACGAAAATAATTGCGCTTTGAAAACAGTAATTTCGATTGAACCCGGAGATGCTTGGCGACCACCTAGTGGACGGCTACTATTGGACGTATTTGTGTGCGTCTGCAGCCATCTTTCATCTGGCAAAAGCACGCAGCTCACTCCACTGTCGATGTCACCAGGTGAACTGTTTTTTTTTTTTTTTTTTTTTTTTTTTTTTTTTTTTTTTTTTTTTTTTTTACGCGAACGATTAACGTACGAAGGTAGCGAGCATGAAGCGGGAGTGACCGGGCCGTGTCAGAGTAGCCGTGAGCACTAAAGCGCCCAGCTATGGTGCAGGCGACAGTTCGCCGTCGGGGTTCGAGTCCTCCCTCGAGCATGGTTATTTATGTTGTCCTTAGAGTAAGAACAACACCGATAATCAAAATTCTAAGGTACTTCTAGCAGACACACAATTGTCAAATTTTGTATTTAGTGTAGTCTCTAATGGATGGAAAAATTCAAACATCTGTAAATATTAATTCCGTTCTCGAACACATTTTCTCTTGACGAAATAGTACGTGCAATCTACACATTATAATAACTGTATTGGTAATGGTCTTGCAGTAGAACGATAGGTTCACGTCCGGAAGATTGCGGGTTCGATAACTGGTGCAGTAACTTTGTATTTTTATTTTTCATTTAATGTAACCGCCATCTTTCTACTAAGTGAAGAGTCGTCAGAAATGACATGAGGCACCTGATTAGAGAATGAAGAGTCCGTGGCGAACTAAGGCTGTCGGAGGCCCGGGGCGGCGGCAGAACAAAATGAGGCCCCCCGTCCACATGGAAATACACGTACTACCATAAAAAAAGTAACTTTTGAAATTTGTAGGCCCCCAGGACCAGTCTAAAAAAATAGCTTTCGAGATCGGCACGGTCCGCCCCCTCCGCCCCCCCCCCCCCCACCACCTCCCGTTCGTCCGCTACTGTGAAGAGTAACGTAAGATATGGCTTAAATTGCTGCACATGGAAACCGTACCAATGATACCTACATTCTAGCGTAATTTCAGTTATAAATGAGAAAACTGTTGCTCGTAAAGCTGAAAATTCCGTCACATGACGCAGGGCAAAAACTTTAGACCAGGAACAAAAACATTAATTGGTTTCAAACCACAACACGGCAGAGATAGGGAAACGCCATTGGTCTTGAAGGCGCTCAGCCTATGTTATCTATGGTTTGTGCCAGTGATCTCTATATAGAGATCTCTATACAGAGATAATTGGACTGTGCTATAGAGAAGAAACTCTCTGAAGTGAGTATTGCGTTCTGTCTTCTATATGAGTTGCTGGTTCAACTCATGTTATCAACATTAAGCTAGGATTGTCACGTGATATCATTACATAAATACGCGAACTTGAAAATTGAAGTACCGATTTTCTATGATTATTTTATCAGGAGGTCAATGAAGTTATATAATTCGAAAAATGGATTGCTGTAGATGTGCACAATACAACACTCATGAGTATACATAGCCGCTAAGTGGTAAAACGAAGTAGCTATTTCCAAATCTGTAGCTCGGATCACAATTTAAATTCTCCAACTGTAATAAAAAGTGAACGTCAAAAATTGAAGTGCTACCAACCACTGCCCTAGGGATGATCAACATTAGAAAAAATCAATGGTAACATCAGTATTAAAATAAATTCATATTAATCGATGTACGATGAGCAGCGAAAGGATAACGTCCCAGAATATCAGTGTTTTGGGTGCCGAAACAAGCAATCCATCCTCAAGAAACCTAACTGACTGACAATGGAGATAATTAAAGCCACTAAAGAAAATAAATATGTTGGTAAGAGTTTCAAATATATGTGGATTAAAGGACATGCCAATATTAGATATAATAATATAGTCGATGAATGAGCGAAAACATGGCACATTTAAAAATATCTTTTTGCACGCATCAGATTTTAAAAGTATAAAAAAAAGGTAAAGCAGTCAACAATCCGAAGATTGGTTTGAACACCACAGTGCTTTACTAGGCATGGTCCTGTTTGGAGGTGGTATGCCGTTGCCTTCCTCCGACCTTCGAACTGACTTACCCAGCCAGTTATAGGGGGACCTACAGTTTAACGTGGGTTCCGAACCACGGTGCTACTCGGTATTTTTCACATGAGCAATACTGCCAGAGGTGAAAGAAGTGGAAAGTGACAGATAAAAATCCTAGCACCTGGCGGGGATCGAACCCAGGACCTTTGGATTTGTAGTCTAGCACTCTACCACTGTGCAACCGAGGCGCACTTTAAAAGTATATTCCATAGAAATTCAATACGACAATCATCTGTACTCAATAAAGTAATGTACTATGGTAAGATACAGCCAAAAATTCCCGTTGAATCTTGGTTCAGCTCAATTAAGGCAAATAAAAAATTGATAAGCTCCATAATTCGAATGAGATTCAACCATGGTTCCTTTCCTTAGCCATCTTCACCGAATACATGTGAGAGAAAATCCTGATTGTCAGTGTGATGGAACAACAGTGGATGATATCAATTACATATTTTTTGAATGCAAACTTTTTGCAAACCAACAAAATTATTTAAATTATGTTATTCAACAACTAATCAGGGTGCACCAGCCTCTACCAGAATCCATGTAACTCTCCTGCACCAAAACAATAAACTAATGATATAAATAATAATAAATTTATTTAGATAAAGGTAATATTTAAAAAAATCCTTGGCAGAACCACAGGCACACATTACTAGACAGTCACTATAGAATACAGTATTATTGGTCTCCCTGTCACTTTAAACACTGTATCAACAATTATTTGTGTATGGATATAACAATTATAAGAAATAGGGATACAGTGATAAAATTTTGCCACATTTAGAGTTTTGGCGTAAAGGCTAAATTTTACTTACGGCGGTGGCTTAATATGCAAATGTTGGCAACGAAATGTTCTCTTTATGAGGGGTACATACAAGAACCTGTCAACCACAGAGCAGGAACAGAATTAATTATTTACTTTTTGGTCAACACGAAAGACTATGTCCCTCATTATACGTGACTGGTTTTCCGAAATGTCTCATTCGTCGGTCGCTGCCAATTTCAGCACACTACGCCACCACTGCCGTAAGTAAAATTCTATTATGTACTAGACAAACTTCTTGATATTTGTGTAATATTGGTTTCACTTATAAAGGAAAATATACCTTACCCGCAACTTCAGTGTATTATAAGGTTCAAAAACTGATGCGAAATAAACACAAACTTCTTGATATTTGTATAATGATCCACCACAGATGGCAGTACTGTGCATCATGAAATGATTGAACAATAACAATGTAATCGACTTTCCAGTCTTCCCAAATACCGTTACATCAAACCAAACGAAACCATATCAAAGAGAGAGGGAATGGCTCTAAGAAAATCCATGGATGATGTATAAAAAATTTTACAGAGAAGGACCACATACAAAAAGAAATGATATCCCATCAAAAACTTAAAATGTACAAAAATGCAAGTCTCGCGACGAATTCTTTCCACCATAAAAAGTCGTGAGATCTCATGGGAAACCAAGTCGGTTGTTTTAGTTAGTGTTCATGAAACACCTATTCAACACCTTCTCACAATTTTTCATCTAATTAGTTATCTACCATCATCTGTATTGACTGTATCAAAATTAGACATCTTTATTTCTGTAATAAACACAATGACTTGGGAATCGCATAGCAACGTAAACTAATATTTAAAATAATTTATGCAAATGTGAAGTATTTCATTCCTACATCATTACGTTTGGTTACATAGTGGAATTTTTAAATGTCTATTTGTAATTGCCCGATCATTATATGTATTCTGATATCATTATATTGTGGTGCGATTGCGAAGTTATTATATTTGTTGTAGAAATAAACATGTATAATACTAATATAGTCGCCATAAGTGTTGGTAGATAACAAATAAGTGGTAGATAACAAATACGTGGTTCTATAAACATTAACTAAAATAATCGACTTGGTTTCCCTTAAAAAAACTTTATGCACATATGAGTTTACTTCATTCTTATGTAATTAAGTTTGGTTACATAATGAAATATAAATTGTTGCTATGCCATTATGACGATGTCCAATTCCCAGATTATTATATTTATTCTTGTCATTATATTATGGTGCAATTGCCAAGTTATTATATTTATTATAGAAATAAAGATGTATAATTTTGATATAGTGACTACAGATGTTGGTAGATAACTAATTTGATAAAAAAGTTATGACTAAGTGTTGAATAGGTGGTTTCATGAACACTAACTAAAACAACTGATATGGTTTCCCGTGAGATCTCGCGACTTTTTATGATGTTCGAATCACGAGTTTTCTTCAAAATTTGTATGCTTTTAGTAGACCATGTAGGACACAAAATGTGCAAGGACTAAGGTTGGATTAGATTAATATTTGTTCCATAGGTCATGAATACGATACTTCGTAATGATGTGGAACGTGTTAGGTTAATGAAGGATGTCTGTAAAAGACGTTACATTACACAAAATATTACATGTCACAATATTAGATATTAGGTTTACTAATTTATATCGAAAAAATCATCCAATGATTAGACGGAGGTAGATGACCAAAGGCTTTTGTGGCAGTTTAATTTACCCCTTTCTGTGCCAAACTCAGATTTAGCCCTACATAGTGAAGATCATCCTTTCTCGTGGTGTTATAGCTGAGTAAGCCGTACTCTGTGAACCCGCATAGCGGTGAGACGTTGTTAGTGTAACAAGTACGGTGTACGTACAACTTTATCACAATATTTGCATTTTCCTGTAAAATTGGAGGTAACAGCCGCATCTCCGACTACTGCGGATGGTGACAGCTACGTGCATAATGTGGTTTCGAAACGTCAGTTGAAAATGCGTTAGTGCACTGTGAGAGTCTTGCACAACTACTACTGCAAGTTTCTCAAATTGTTCAAGTATTGCGCCTTAGTGCTTGCACATTATGTTGTCCTAATGGCCTGCTAAAAGGGTACAAAGTTTGAAGAAAATCCATGATCCGAACGTCTTGGCCCTCCCCTTGTCAGAAGATACCGTCGCTGACTACCGCGAAGGTGGCCCAGTTCCGACAGGAGACGGGGTTCTGTGTGTTGTCTTCATCATTTCATCATCATCGGCAAACAAGTCGCCCACAAGGCGTCCAGTAAAAAGACTTGCACTACGGCGGTCTAACAATCCCATATGACATCTCCCGGTCAACAATGCCAAAAGATCATTTCTATTTTACCTTCTCTAACGTTCAGAAACGTACGCTAAATAAGTCAGTTACATATAATATTCTAGTTTCGCTGCTATGACAATGCGTAACCTACAGGGCGTCCCAATACCACGTGACTACCAGGCCAGATGTTGAGAACATACGCAGTACACTATGGAAATAAATAAACTCTATGATCAAATGCGACGAGATTATTTGAGCAGGCTCGTTACTACAGACATACATTACTAGACAGGCAATGCCGTATACAGTATCATTGGTGTCAGTGAAGTCTCGCCGCCATATTTCTATACTATAAACCAGCAAGCAGTCGTGGGTGTTATTACAGAAAACGGGCGTAAAAATACGGATGATCTGACGTAACTACGCTGTCTTCAGAGTTTTGACGTATAGGAAATTCGTGTGTTGTATATGGCTGTAATTTTTTTAGCTGGAGTAGGCCCTTAAGCTTAGACACATACTGTAATGAATTTCATTGATTTGCTGTTACTATTGTTAACAATTTCATTCAACTTCGGATTTTCTTTCAGTAGTATGGCTATTTTAAAAGCGTTGTTTATCACGGATAGCACGTATCCTTATTCTTTTGAAAGTTCTTGCGAAATCTTTGACACGTATATATGTTGTATATGGCTGTAATTTTTTTAGCTGGAGTAGGCCCTTAAGCTTAGACACATACTGTAATGAATTTCATTGATTTGCTGTTACTATTGTTAACAATTTCATTCAACTTCGGATTTTCTTTCAGTAGTATGGCTATTTTAAAAGCGTTGTTTATCACGGATAGCACGTATCCTTATTCTTTTGAAAGTTCTTGCGAAATCTTTGACACATACACTGAGTTGCGTCGCGTTTTCTGTTTTTATTAGGCCTAATCTGTAACCAGATTCGATCAACTTCGGCTTTCTTTTAATAATATGACCATTATAAATGTGTTATTTGTCGTGGATAACACAATCGTTATTCTTCTTAGTGTTTTCCTTTAAATACAGTCTGCTTCAAATGTACCGGTACGTAACGGTAAAATTTTACTTACGACCATGTGTGAGATTGTGTTGGCAACGGCAACTAAACAGTAGAAAGCCCTCACCAAAGATGTTGATATTCTTAGAAATCATCACAGTGGGACTTTATTAGTCTCTCGTACAGATTATGAACTACATAAACAAAGGTTGACAAGTTTTTGTATGTACCTTCGACCATAGGTATGTACCCTCGTCCACTCAGCAAAAGTAATTGCTCTCGTGAAACGAAGATTTCTTGAGAAAGCATTTGTGTTGTTACGCGATTGGCTAATTCCAGTGTCAAATTATCGCCAACATAAAAACACGATGCCGCCAAGACGGTAAGTAAAATTTAATCGTACGTAACACGTTCTTCTCATAACACAATTCGACAATGGAGGCCTATATATCAAATTCAACTATTGCTGAAGTATTAGCTTGAACGCAAATCATGTTCAAACAAACTCGAAAAGCTTACAACGTCATATCGTGTCAGAAGATCATGGTAGTACCGTATGGAAACTTTTTGACGTGAGGTGATGCAAGATGGCGGCATCAGGCTTCAGTCACAGAGGCAAGTTTGCCAGTCTGAGGGCCGGTTCGTCCATCTCTCGTTAATCTTCTCGTTACTAAACTAGAAGATGCCTTTAACGTCCAGTTAAATGTGCTCGTTAAGTGCATTGCGTTTGTCATTGCCTGATACACCTCTCGTTTGCTAACCTGGAGAAAACGATAAGGTATAATATATTTCGACTACGTTGGCAATAGAAACAAATGAAAGTGCCATCTGAATAAACAGCTGTTTCCCTTATTTAACTATCAGGGAAGAGTTTAGCAGATAGTTGTTAATTGGCGTTATGGAAAACAAACGTGAAAGAAGCTCGAATTTTATAAGAAGTTAGTGCGAGAGTGTTGCGTCCTCAATAGAGAAATATTAGGGTGCATTGGAATGTAAAAAAAAACGAACGCTACGACATGGAAGGAGAAGAGAAAAGCGACATGATCGCGTGTGGCAAATGAATTCAATGCTTTCCACGGAAAATGTATGACAGGAAAAATGCTTAGGGCTTAGTACGATAACATGCCAAGTGTGTAGTAACTTAGTGCAAGCTTGCACATAGGCAAAAGTATACTGTTCCTGTAGATCGGAGGAAGGAATCACATTTTAGGCCTCACACTAGGCGCAACAAGCATAAGTAAATACTGGGTAAAATTTTACGACGCTTCTCGACAGGCTCCAGTGCTTATGTTGGCAACAGATAAACAATGAAGTGTAGAACTGTGTCAATATTTTTCATGAGCTACAGAGTAAATGTTATTGCTGCTCGTTTCACTCGCAGCAAAATTGATACTGTACCTGCTCTGTGATTGACAGGTTCTTTTATGTACCCTTGTTCGTTCAGAAAAAAAAATTATTTTCGTTTTAATTGGTCGTCTGAGTTGCCATCATTACTATTGGTGCCAACATAACCAGTGCAGCCCGGCGAGAAGCGTGGTACAATTTAACCAAATGCTGAATTAATAAGCTTGCAGGCATAAATAACGTATTCTGTTTTCTATTATGACAGATAACTTACAAAATACGTAACTATCTGTTGGACTCGTGGAGTTTTTCATGTAGCGTTTCCAAGACGAAATAGCGTAACAAATTTTGCATCATCTCAGCATTCAATATGATTTGGTCGAACATAAAAACGTGTAGGTCGCATTATAGGAACAATGACGCCTAGATCGTCTAAAATGTTGACATCGTCTTCATTGTCAACCAAATCTCTTATTCCAACGATTTTCATCAGACCGATTCTCACTGAACTAGTCGTTACCCGTAAATTTGTATTTTGATATTGCAACAATAATTTTAAGGTTATGTTGCGTATCTGCAATATATATCAAACTCATCTGCCAGCTACTGACATAGATGGGGCGAGAAATATGACGATAAAAATTGTTCAATTAAGCTGCTTTCCACACTAGTTTTTCATACATGTAGTGCTTCTGTTATTTTGTTCGATAAATCGGTCTTATCACGTGAATATATTGCGGTATTTTAGCGCTTTGGAATCTTTCTGTTTTTATACAGATTCTCACTTAACTGATGGTTAGCCGTGTAACGAGCAGAATTCTACTCGTTAACTTAACGGCCAGTTTGAGGTGATTTAACGTCAGGTTACCTCATAACGAAACATTGACAAACGCAATTCTCCGCTAACGACAAGTTAAAATCTTAACCGGAACTTAACGAGACATTGACAAACCGGCCCTGAGTAATGTATGTCTGTGCTCGTTACCGATTGAGGTTTGCAGCATATGTGTAAATGTAGAGCACTGGGCGAGCTGGTTTTCCCGGTGGTTTTGTGGCACCGGGCAGGGAGACAGTTCGCGCAGGAGTGAGACGGCGAGCGAGGGCGGCAGAGGGCGACCCGGCAGGCGGGAAATGGAGTGTACGCGGCCGCGCCGGCGATAATAAAATGCTCATCAAGACGCTCAACAGGTGATAAATAAACGCCGCGGCAGGTTACGAGGGGGGGGGGGGGGGGGGCTGTCGCGTCCATCCGTCACCGCAGCTCCCCCCACCACACCGCCCGGCACAAGCCTGTCCTCCGCTCTCGGCCTTACGACGTCTCGCAGCAGTTGTTGTGAGCACTCAGTCTGTCCGTCTGTGACCATAAATCACTCAGCCTTCTTCACTAAAAACGAAGAAAAAAAACAGCCACTGCGGATTTTTCATAAACTAACAGGATCTCATTTGAGGAAGTGTAGAAAATGGTCAGTAGATTACAGTGCAATAAAGCGGCTGGGGTAGATGAAATTAAGCCGGAACTCGTCAAATACAGTGGAATATCAGGTCTCAAATGGTTACACAGGATAACTGAAAAGGCGTGGGAATCGGGACAGGTTCCGTCTGACTGGAAGAAAGCGGTAATCCACGCCAATTTTCAAACATGGAAACAGAAAAGATTGTAACAACTATCGAGGTATCTCTTTAATTAGCGTTGTAGGCAAAATATTCTCAGGTATTGTTGAAAGGAGAGTGCGAGTACTAATTGAGGACAAGTTAGATGAAAATCAGTGTGGGTTTAGGCCTCTTAGAGGCTGTCAGGACCAGATATTTAGCTTACGGCAGCTAATGGAAAAGTGCTATGAGTGGAGCAGGGAATTGTATCTATGTTTCATAGATCTGGAAAAGGCTTATGACCATGTTCCTAGGAGGAAGCTACTGTCAGTTCTTCAAGATTATGGTATAGGAGGCAAACTTCTGCAGGCAATTAAAGGGCTTTACGTAGACTGTCAGGAAGTAGAGTAGATGGTAAATTAAGCACATGGTTCAGGATAGTTTCAGAGGTATGACATGGCTGTAACCTGTTACCACTGTTGTTCATACTATTCATGGATCATATGCTGAAAACAGTAGACTGGCAGGGCGGGATTAAAGTTGGTGAAAACAAAATAAGCAGTCTCGCATATGCGGATGACTTAGTTGTAATGGCCGATTCGATTGAAAGGTTGCAAACTACTATTTCAGAGCTCGATCAGAGGTGCAAGGATTATGATATGAAGATCAGCATCTCCAAAACGAAAGTAATGTCTGTGGTAAAGAGAATTAAATAGATTGAGTGCCAAATAGGAGCAACAATGTTAGAACAGGTAGACAGTTTCATGTACCTGGGATGTATTTCCTCACAGGAAGGCAACATAGCGAAAGAATTGGAATCGAGGTGCAGCAAAGCTAATGCAGTGAGTGCTCAGTTAAGATCTACTTTCTTCTGCAAGAAGGAAGTTAGTACCAAGACTAAGCTAGCAGTGCACCTCCCTATCTTTCGATCAACTTTCTTGAATGGGAGTGAAAGTTGGGTGGATACAGGTTACCTTATTCATAAGAAAGAGGTTCCAGATATGAAAGTAGCAAGAATGACTGCAGGTACCAATAGATGGGAACAGTGGCAGGAGGGTGTCCATAATGAGGAAATCAAAGAAAAACTGGGAATGAACGCCATAGATGAAGCAGTTAGAGCGAACAGACTGAGATGGTGAGGGTTATGTTACACGCATGGGAGAAGCAAGGTTACCTAAGAGACTCATGAGCCCGTCAGTGGAGGGTAAGAGGACTCGAGGTAGACCAAGAAGAAAGTACTTGGATTCGGTGTAGAATGATTTTGAAGTAAAAGGCATAACATCAGACGAGGCATCAATGTTAGCATTGAATAGGGGATCATGGAGGAATTTTATTAGAGGTACTATGCTCCAGACTGAGCGCTGAAAGGCATAATCAGTCTCCAATGATGATGATGATGATGATAACAGCTAATAGCAGATCGATTGATTTTCAGTCCAGAAAACTAGAAATTAAAGCTGGTGTGAAACACTCATTTTGCGTTAAGTCCGTTTTACACCAAGCCCCTACCACGCCTAGCGGAGAAGCGACGCAACTGTCCCCAGATTGAAGCGGCTGATCGCCGCCATTTGCAGGAAAGAATCCTAGTATATAAGACGCAACAAGAGCAAAATAAAGCACAAAATAAACACACGTTTGTTTAAAAAAAATACTGAGTACTGCAGTCTGTTTAAAATGCATTCTTAAATGAATGAAGTTTCCCAATTTCCGAAATACGTCTGCATAGACACACGAAGTTTAAGAATTTAATTCTCAGGTGGAGCGATTTTGCATCGAGATATTTGCAAAACATGATTGCAAACCTCTAGCGGCGAGCAAGCACGCGCTCAGCAGCAAGGTGTCTTAGAGCGCTTGGCCACTCAATCGCAGCTGTACTACCAGACAGCATGAAATGGAAACATTAGTTGTGAAGGGAGGGTTGTAAATTTGCCCCAATGTTATTCAATCTGTACGTTCAGCAAGCTCTGAAGGAAAGCAAGGGGAATGGACAAGGAATTAAAGTTCAGGAAGAAGAAATAAGACTTCCTGGTTAGGCGAAGACGTAATTATGTCAGAGACATCAAAGGATCTGGACACTCTCTTGAAAGGAGTGTATAGCATGAACGTTAACAAAAGCAAAACAAAAGTAATGGATTGTAGTCTAAGAAAAATCAGGCGATGATGAGAGATTAGGTAATGAAACAATGGAGGTGGTAGATCAGTTTTGTTAGTTGGGCAGTAACATAACTTATGATGATATAAAATGCAGACTGACAATGAGAAGAAAAGCGTTTCTCAAAATGAGAAATTTGTTAACATGAAATATTAATTTAAATGTTAGGAAGTCTTTTCTGAAGGCATTTATATTGAATGTTGACTTATACCTGAATGAATCATGGACAATAAATAGTTCAGAGAAGAAGAGGATAGAAGCTTTTGAAATGTGGTGCTACAGAAGAATGCTAAAGATTAGGTAGATAGATGGCGTAACTAACGAGGAGGTACTGAACAGAACTGGGGAGAAAGGAAATTTCTGGCGTACTTTGACTAAAAGAAAGGATCGATTAGTGTGACACAGTCTTACACATTAAGGAATCGTCAATTTAGCGTTGGAGGGAAGTGTTTGGGGCTAAAAATCTCAGAGGGAGACCAATAACCGAATACAATAAGCAGTTACAAATGTGGGTTGCCGTTCTTATGAGGAGGTAAAGAAGCTTGTAGAGGATATCGTAGGGTAGAGAGTTGCACCAAGATTATGGCAACATATACTGATTGTCGATTCACTTTGCGGTAAAGAGCACTCTTTTTATATTTGTCGTTGTCTATTTCACTTACTGTATCTTCAACGGGGACAGTTTAGTCCCCTTTAAACACCCAACAGAATCGTCACTTCAACTATTACACTGTCATAGAGAAACGCTTATCGCCTATTCAGTCTTTATTTACTAGTTTTGCTAACATGTTAAAACATGACCACGTTCGATCAACACCACCTAGAAGACAAGGCTTCACAACTGGCCGTGCCTACGTCACACCTAAAGGCCGCGAACGCTAGCTGACTGGCCGGCTGCTACGCGGCGGTGGGCGTGCCCCAGCGGCCAGCCACTGAGCTAGCGGCCGCGGCCTTTTCATGTGACGTAGGCACGGCCAGTTGTGAGGCCTTGTCTTCTACGTGGTGTTGGTTCGATCCCAACTGCTTAACACGACCTCCTTCGATGGCTTCCGACACCCCAATTGCCGAAATGTGGTGCTGTGGGTTTTTAAGTTCTGAACCCATCGGCCAGTGAGAAGGCTAGCTTCTTCTCGTGCCACAATTTAGAGCAAAATGGTTGACAAGTCTAAAGATTGTTCAAAAGCTGAGCAACTATTAACTGTCATTCGGTACTATTTAGATGGTAACATATACGAAAGATTTCTAGGCTTTGAACCTGCAAAAAATCACATGCTTCTTCTTTGTTAGGCTGCATTAAAAAGAAACTAGCAAACTGTGAACTTAATCTAATTACTGTGTAACACTGCCGTATGATGGGGCTGTGATGTTCATGCTCTTTCAAGCGGGAAATCCCACAAGCCATCATTAGTTAAAACTCGTCATAGTAGCAACATGTAGAGGTATCAAGTCAGCTACGGTTGTTTTTTATGACATGCAGGGATTCTTACGTTTTTATGAGTGGGTCGGCAGTGCATAAAATATTTGACACATACAAAAAAAAAAAAAAAAAAAAAATGAAAATTCGAAAATTGGAATTAAAAAAGTTAAGTGACTAGATGGGTCTGCCACTATGCTTCATGTATGGCTGTGAAGAAGACAGTTAAAGCTATCATTGTAACTCTAGTAAACATCGAGGCAAAAAATTCAGAAAGAGCTCCTGAAGCATCAGGATTTATTGCAAAGTTAAACTTTTTTCATTTATGCCTGTTCATATGTTTGTTATAAAAGTGCAAGTCACTTTCCGATTTTCTTCACGACAAAGACTGTGATATTGTTGCTGCAATCAAGTTAGTAGAAGCTACAAGGGATCATTTCAAACAAATGTATGCGCATGAGATTCAGGTTTCACTTATGTATTCCCACAAATTCCTCTTCTCTTGGTAGAATTCGAAAGTTGTCAAAACATCTTGGCCAATATGTTTGTGATTTGCTGGATAAAGACAGTCTCGAGCTTGTACCATCAACTGATTTCAAAGTTATTTAAGGAATTCAATGTCTGATGAACTCCTAAGTTATTTGTCTATACTTGTAATAGAAAGGAATGTTACGAAGTCGGTTGACTTGGAAAGAGTGGTTGATGATTTCGCTGTCATTTACAACAACAGAAGGATTAATCTGTTTCGAAAGTAAGTAAACAGCTTGTTGTTATTTTGTATTTCACAGTATTCGCTTTCTTCTCATTGGTATCAAAAATGTTCAAATGTTTGTATAGCTTATGGGACTTAACTACGGGGTCATCAGTCCCTAAACTTACAAACTACTCATGAACTACTTACGAACTAGGACGGCACAAATATCCATGCCCGAGGGGGGATTCGAACCCCCGACCGTAGTGGCCGTGCAGACAGTGACTGGAGCGCCTCAGTCCCCTCGGCTCCGCGGCCGGCTCATTGGTATCAATTTTGCTATTTCCCAGTTGAACATAAATGAATGTACTCTCGATGCATGTGTTTCAAGGCATAATTTATTTTTGTTATATGTCGGGAAATGGTTGTCATTCGTATTGGTATGTTACCTTTCAAGATTTTGCTGTTGCTAAGGGATACTCTTCGTGGAAAATATAGCTTCTGTATACACGTGTACTTCAATGTCAAATACAAGAGTGGATTTGTTTATTCAATAACTGCTCGGTACTAGAGTGTGTGTATTGGAAAATACAGTCTATGTATATCTATGTCCTGAAGTTACAGGAATAGTTTGGTCGCTTCTTCAGGAAAAGAGGAAGAAAGGAGAGGAGAAAGGAAAGGAAAGGATATGGGTTTTAAGGAAGTTGAAAAGGAGTCATTCCAATCCCAGCAGTGGAAGGACTTACCTTAGGGGAAAAAAAGGAAGGTAAACAAATGCACACACACTCACACATATCCAAACGCGCATATATATATATATATATATATATATATATATATATATATATATATATATATATATTTATATTTACTGTTGATAATGTTCCAATCCAATTTTAAAACCTAATATTTTCGCTGCTTTCCTGATAGCTTGAAACGGTGTTCCATTTGTCTGATGTTCGAATACACTGCGCACTAGATGCCGGCAGGCGAGAGCTCCGTTGCCCGGCGAAATCAGGTGCCGCGTCGCCCGTCTAGTGCTTCAGTCCTGAATTTAAATACGTCCAAATAAATTTTGTACGCACCCGTGTTATGCAAGGAGATGCTCAAACTGTCTGCCATTGTTTTCCACACATTTCTGCGTGTACTCAAGAAATTGTTTATCAAATGATGTAATTCTCTTTGAAAAATGAATTAACTGAATTACGGTCGGGGATTCGAATCCCCCCTCGGGCATGGATATTTGTGCCGTCCTTAGTGTTAGCTAGTTCGTAAGTAGTTTGTAAGTTTAGGGACTGATGACCCCGCTGTTAAGTCCCATAAGCTATACAAACATTTGAACAGGTTTGAATTAACTGACTCGCGGATGTTATCCTTGACTTCCTGTAACGTATGCGGATTTGTTATGTACACTTTGTCCTTTAATTCTCCCCACAAACAGAAGTCACACGTTGTTAAATCAGAATTTCCAACAGGCCAGATACGTTGCTAATGACGCTGTCATGGAATACTTCGCGAATTGTGTGGCCGTATGAGCCCTATCCGAATCCTACTGGAAAACGCAAACCTGAGATATCTTTCACTAAGTCAATTAAAAACGTTTGCAAAATGTTCTGCAAATATCTTTCACTGTTTACTATGGCATTAAAATCCGAGCCTATTATTGTTTGACCACTGGGGTTGGAACAGTTGCCCAGAGTGACACTTGTCCGGAGATCGGGGCTTCTGCCGGGCTAATCGGCTTTCCACGGGTACAGGCGCACTAACAAGTCCAGCAGTTCAGCATAGCCGCTCCGGCGTGCTGGCTGGCGCTCACCCCAAAAATGTTCAAATGTTTCTAGACCTTGTGGGACTTAATTACGGGGTCATTAATCCCTAAACCTGCAAACTACAAACATCCGTGCCCAAGGGGGTAGTCTTTCAGTCTTCTAATTATCTCAGTCTGGCCTCTGCATTTTTACAACTAGATTTTTGTTCAAATGTTTGTTAAGCTTAAGGGACGTAACTGCGGGGCCATCAGTCCCTAAACTTACAAACTACTTATCAACTAGCTTATACTAAAGACGACACAAACATCCATGCCCGAGGGGAGATACGAACCCCCGTCCGCAGCGGCTGTGCAGGCCGTGACTGGCGCGCCGCAGATCGCTCGGCCACTGCGGCCGGAGGCGCTCACACCGCTCCAATTGAGCAACCGAATATCGCTTGGAGGTGGCTCGCTAACGGGTTTCGTGGCAAATTTATTTTTAAGGCTTTTGTAGTAATTTTGATCTTGCACAGACAGGGGAGCAGGCAAGTACGTAAAATTGTATTTCTTACGACTGTTACAAACTTAGGAAAAATGCGTTTTAGTACGAAATTTAAATTGACAAATTTATATTTCATTGTAATTTTATTTAAATATTAAATTTAAAAACACAGAATATCAATTCATACTGTTTTCCTTTTCACTAAAGTATCAATGTCTGATACCACTATTCCAGAATTCGAAGACAAGCTCTTAAGTTGAAATCTGCCAGTGAGCTTCTGTGTGAATTTAGTACTTTGCGTAAATAAAGCGGTATGTACATGCAAATCTAAACATCGACATAATCATAGCTGCAACTTTACATAGTAGTAAGTCTAAGAAGTTCATTTTGCAATGAAACTAATTGTGCCAACTTCACGCTGTAGGTGTATTAACTTCTAGTTGTAGACAAGTTTCCACACTGTGAACATAACGCAAAAATCAGCGTAAAGGCACAACCAAGCTGAAGAGCAATATAGTAACTTGATCTTACTACAGAATAGTTCGATGAGCGTTGCTCCTGAAAACAAAAATGTATTTTCACAGAGAAAATGTTTGGAAAATTATAGAGACGTTTATTTCACTGCTGTCATATAGTGATGACTTTCTTCCGTCATGTCTCTTAAAAGCATTTTATTTACAACACTAAGCATAACAAGACTCCTTTGCGCAGAAGAAATATATTAGACATACAGAACAGAAATGTTAACACAACCGCCATGCTTTAAAACAGCTACATTTCAATTAAACAGGAGATTCCACCCTAAAGCTTCAATTACATAAATTGACTGTTTCACATATTTTGAGTGTTTAATCTCAAATCCCAAAACGATTCATCTGTATTCGAATCTTCTTCTTCTTTTGTATATAGTGTGTCCGTATGTTTGTTTGCGTGTACATACTGCATACAAATCTACAGTTTTGTTCCAATCTTAATGAAAATTTTCACACGTGACCTTCAGACCCAGCGGACGATCTTCGTAATTGTAAGAATCACGTACAACTCATAGTTCAGCAGATATGACGTCAAACAATGATATCCGCGAAAAACTGCTGCAACACGCGACTACATTTCCTCCTAAACCACTGGACCGATTTGAACCTAATTTGGTACACATATTCCTTACCGTGATGTAACAAGTGCTGTATGGGCAAGGACCACATACGACACATTATTGAGGAGATATAACGTTATAAACAACAGAAGTTTCAAGAAACTGCGACGAGACTTTCAAAATACACTATATGAGAATGAGCAACAAATTTTAAACATAATTTCAAACCTTTATATTAAGAAGGAATTAGTAAAGAGGTACCCCGTGATACATAAAACCGGTCAGATCACCTTTGCAGAAGCAAAGAAAACAGCATGCCAAATTTAAACAGACACGAAATCCCAAAGACTGGCAATCTTTTACAGAAACTCGATATTTAGCGCGAACTTCAATGCGAGAAGTTTGTAATAATTTTCGCAACGAAACTCTGTCTCATAATTTGGTAGGAAATCCAGAGAGATCCTGGTCATATTCTTATGGAATATCGCCACTCTTGTGTGATTGGATCCGTGTCTTCCTGTCAGAAAGGACACGGTACGTAGTAATTGGTGGAAAGTCTTCGACTAAAACAGAAGTGATATCTGACATTCCCCAAGGAAGTATTATAGGACCCCCACTGTGTTTTGTCTTTATAAATGATTTCGGAGACAATCTGCGCACCCCTTAGACGGCTTCGACTGTTCATGGATGATGCTGTCGTTTATCGGTTAGTAAAGTCTCAAGAAGATCAAAATGAACTGTAAAACGATTTCGATAAGATATCTGCAGGGTGCGAAACAGGGCATTTGACACTAGATAATAAAAACTGTGAAGTCATCCATACGATTACAAAAAAAAAGACGTTAAACTTAATTTACACGATAAATCTATCGAATCTACAAGCCGTAAATTTAACTAAATACTTAGAAATTATAATTATGACAAAAATTAATTGGAAAGAAAACACAGATAATGCGAAGGCGAACCAAAGGCAACTTTTATCTCTCAGAATAAACTTGTGACGTTAACAAGGAAGACCAGTTTAGTATTTTATGGATCTGACCATCAAATGTTTTATGCAGAGTACAATATCATGACTTGCAATCTGCACTGATAATGTTCCATCATGGGAACGAAATGATATGTGAATTTTTGTAAAATAAACATTTAATATAGTTTGCCAAGCTGAAAGGTGTTATTTTTATTGCAATATTGTGATGGGCTGGCACAGTCTCCATAATTGAATCAAATTACATGAAACGTTTTATTTTTATTGGCAGAATACTTAGAAGATGCAACAGATCTACTAAAAAATTGCCTACGTTACACTCGTCCGTCCTATTTTGGAGTATTGCTGCGCACTGAGGGAGCACCACATAGTGGGACTGACGGAGAAAGTTCAGAGAAGGGGAGCTTGTTTTGTATTATCGCGATGAAAGGGAAGGAGTGTTACGGAAATGATGTACGAGTTGGGCTTAGTCTTTGTACTTACTTCCTTCTTGCAGAAGAGAGTAGACTTTAGCTTGCATTTATCGCGTATCTTTAATTCAGCGCAAAGTTCCTAGTGATTGGAAAAAAGCGCAGGTGACTCCCGTTTATAAGAAAGTAAAGAGAACTGACCCACACAATTACAGGCCAATATCGTTGACATCAGTTTCATGTAGAATTTTAGAGCATATTCTCAGTTCGAATATAGTAAATTTCCTTGAAACGGAAAAGCTTCTTTCCATGAATCAGCACGGGTTTAAGAAATATCGTTCATGTGAAACTCAGCTTGCCCTTTTCTCACATGACATCTTGCGAGCCATGGATGAAGGGCAACAGGCGGATTGTGGTTTTCTCGACTTCAAAAAGGCATTCGACGCGGTGCCACACTGCAGACCGCTAACGAAGATACGAGCTTATGGAATAGGTTCACAGATTTGTGACTGGCTGGAAGACTTCCTAAGTAATAGAACACAGTACGTTGTTCTCGACGGCGAGTGTTCATCAGATGCGAGTGTATCGTCAGGCATGCCCCAGGGGAGTGTGATAGGACCGCTATTATTTTCTATCTATATAAATGATCTGATGGACAGAGTAAGTTGTAATTTGCGGCTGTTTGCTGATGATGCTGTGGTGTATGGGAGAGTGTCGTCTGTAACTGACTGTAATAGCATACAGGATGACTTAGACTAGACTAGTTGGTGCGAAGAATGGCAGCTAGCTCTCAATGTAGAAAAATGTAAGGTGATGCGCATGAGTAGAAAAAACAATCACATAATGTTCGAATACAGCATTAGTAGTGAGCTTCTTGATACTGTCGCGTCGTTCAAATATCTAGGCGTAACATTGCAGAGCGATATGAAATGGAAGGAACATGTAAGGACAGTTGTGAGTAAGACGGACAGCCGACTTCGGTTTATTGGGAGAATTTTGGGAAGATGTACTTCACCTGTAAAGGAGGCCGCATATAAAACGCTTATACGACCACGTCTTGAGTATTTCTCAAGTGTTTGGGACCCGCAGCAGATCAGTTTAAAGGAAGACATAGAGGCGGTTCAGAGGCGAGCAGCTAGATTTGTTACCCGTAGGTTCGACCAATGTGCGAGTGTCATGGAAATGCTCCGGCAACTCAATTGGGGATCGCTGGAAGATAGACGACGTTCTTTTCGTGAATTTCTGTTAAGTAAATTTAGAGGGCCGGAATTTGAAGCTGAGTATAGGACGATCTTGCTGCCGCCTACTTACATTTCGTATAAAGATCACAAAGACAAGTTAAGAGAATTTAGGGCTCGTACGGAGGCATATAGGCATTATTTTTTTCCTCGTTCTATTTGGGAGTGGGATAGGAAAGGAAATGCCGCCACGCACCTTACGGTGTATTGCGGAGTATGTATGTAGATGTAGTTGTATTCCAAAGTAACTGGTATCCCAACTGTAAGGACCACTTACTTGGCCACTCATGTTGCCCGTGGTTCATGAACTAGGACATGACTACAGGAACCCACACCATGAACCACAGGTTTTTGGGTAATTATGAAAATTCCAGAAATTATTTCAAGCACGAAATTTACTACAAAGAGGTGCACAAAATTGAATGCTGATCAATACAAGGGAAACAACTTCATTAATTCAGTTTCGTGTATGTTTCTTACTATCTGAAAAGAGCGCACATGTGTGATGAGGCCTGGCTTAAAGTGTATTAGTAGACTATGGGGACAAAAGACAGGATGTCATTTTCTGTAAGGTACACAAGGACACCGAAAGCAGCAAAAAGTAGTAGACATTTTTGTTTCTAGAATATGTAAAGTGTTACTTTGTAGTATATATTTCATATCATGTAAGTGAATCATTGCACAATTACACACTGTGATTACCATGGTCTTTCATTATGTATTATGAAGAAATTACAAGATTCACTCATACTGTACGCAATCTGTCACTCACTCTGAGAGCACGCTCATTGTCAATACACATCGCTAAGCCACACCACTCTTTGAGGGTGGCATTTCAGAGTTCATCCTCTTCGCGAGGAGATTTATTGGAAAGGAGTGCAAGTTTCAACTGATATCAAGCCATCGTATCATGTTTATATTGTCAAATATCCTATTCAATTCGATTCCACGGATCCCTGCCCCTTGGAGAAACATGTCCACAAGATATGTGCATTGTGTCATGCATTGACGTCAATGTTCTGACTGATGTGGTCCGAACTTTCAAATTCATTCACTGATGCCTCTTTTTCTTAGCCAATTTTCATTTCCTGTCAACTTAATTTTTTAGCCACCAGCAGTCCATTTGTTGCTGTTTTATATTTTCTCCTTTCATTAATTAAATTCAATATATATTATAGACGAAAAATTCCTTACAGGAAAAATATATATGAAAAATAGATGAAGATTACTCACCAGATAAAGGAGCACAGGTGGTTATAGTAGCACAAATAAATAAATAAAACACACACACACACACACACACACACACACACACACACACACACACACATTTACACCGACGCAAACACACCTAGGCAGACATACTGTAGAAAGCAAAGAAGTTAAGAAGCTTCTTTGCTTTCTACAGTATGTCTGCCTAGGTGTGTTTGGGTCTGTGTAAATGTGTGTGGGTGTGTGTGTATTTGTTTACCTTCCTTTTCTTCCCCCAAGGTAAGTCTTTCCTCTCCCGGGATTGGAATGGCTCCTTACCCCCTCCCTTAAAACCTTCATCATTTCCTTTTCCCTCTCCTTCCCTTCTGCCTGAAGAATCAACTGGGTTGCGAAAGCTTGCGTTTGTGTGTGTGTGTGTGTGTGTGTGTGTGTGTGTGTTTTATTTATTTATTTGTGCTACTATAACCACCTGTGCTCCTTCGTCTGGTGAGTAATCTTCATCTATTTTTCATATAAATTCAATATATACTGTGACATCCAGCGATTTCTACAAGACCTTGTCTTTCTATGTATTTGGTCCTCTGCAAACTTCACTACTTCATCTCACAAAACCACCTATCTTAGTGTGTTAGATTACCGTTTCCATCAGTCAATGCCTAAAGTTATTTCTGAAACTTTCAAGATTCTCAGGTTTCTTCAATATATTCAGGTCCATCTACTTCCTTTCCTATTGTTCAGTTTAAATTTATAGCTCATAACCCATAAGATATTGTCAAAGTCTATATCTGCCAATGGATCTGTATTAAAATTTAAACCATGGTTCCAAAATCTTAGTCATACCATCATAAAACCTGATACCATCCAGTGTCTCCTGGTTTCTTCCAAGTTAACACCTTCTTTCACAATTCCTAACTGTGTGAAAGTGATGATTAAATTATCCTCTGTGCAAAATTATGTGCTACAGCTTTCTTTGTCATTCTGCCAGAATTCACAAGAAAGGTTTGTGTGTGTAATTCATTTTGATGCATGGTAACGGGTGAGTATGGTGAGCAAAAATTCATAAAATATGTAGCATAAAGACTCTCAGAGACAGCTATATCTTCTGTGACTTATGAACTTTACCACACAAGTGAAGGTAAGTTTATTGCTTCATAATATGAACTCATGGTTTCGACTTTCAGACTTTAGTAGCGATCAAGACATAACATTCTGTGCTATAGTTGCAAATACATATTATAAAACACATCTATCTGTCCTCGATAGACTCAAAAACTACTGAAAGGTTTTTCATACAATTTTCACCAATGGATGGTGCAATTTATGAGGGAGGCTTAGGCGTATAATTCATTAAGGTGTATGGCAATGGGTGAGTGTGATGAGTGAAACAGAGCAATAAATACTCATAGGAAAAGCTATATCTTCTGTGACTTACTGTAATGTGACAAAGCAGTTACTCTTTCATAATGCTGTAGGATGATGAGGAACATGAGGTATCTTTTAATTTGAAAAACATGGTCGATGCATCAGGCATCAGGTTCATATGACATTACAACATGGAAAAAAATTTTTTTTTTAATGTTGATTTATATATGGTCTGCTACCCATGCGAAACTGGGACAGGTTGCTAGTACATAAGATTGGAATAATGTATATTAGAATTTTTCATTTTTTTCTGTTTCTGAGTGGAAATTTGAGAGGTCTCCATATGTTACCATTGGATATGTTTAATTTACCATAACTGACATCATTTTCAAGACTGTTTACTACTACTTTAGACATCTGACAATAATTAAGTAATTTTCAAATTACTTTTTATCCTTTATCTTGATATAATATTTTGAAAGTCTTGCTGTGTGTACTCTAAGTTAGACATCAAGCACAACACACGTTTTGACAATGTGTAGCCTAATGTTCTCTGTTTCCTCTCCCTTATCTGTCTGAATAAATGTCTCTTATTGTACTTCTGGCCACCACTTTCCATTCTTGATAATCAGCCTCCAAACTGAAATGGGATTATTACGTGAAGAGCACACACTCAATAATCTCTCTACTCCTGTCTCCATAATTAATGAGACCAAGAATACACTGCCATAACACAATACACTGTTAAGATGTTTGGCATACGGATAAATTGAATGGAGTGTAAGTTGCATAGTTTGCAGGAAACTGAAATTCGAGACACATTAGTAACACATACACAATTGTACAGCAAGTGTTGTTGGATACTGTGGAGTAAATAAGGCCACACATCAATTTTGTTATGGACAGACAGATTTACTTTGTTCTAGTCTACAGAGTTGCAGAACACTATTTTGTGGCAATTTTATCTCCATTAATAGCACCTATTGTAGTTTGTCTTTTATTTTTTACAGCTATCTGAAAATCCCACCTTGCACAATAGTGAGCATTAAACTGCAGGTGTCGACAAGATAAACAGTTCTCAAAAAAGCAGTCCATGGACGAGACTCTGTGGGACTCGTACACTGTTTCTCATTTTCTTTTCTCGTTAGTAAAATACCCCTTCCTATATAGGTAGTAAAATTTTAATTTGTTATAAAATATTCGTTGATAATTTCTAGTAATCACTCAAGTTTTCCATTTTTATCCTTCCTTTCTTGCAGTTTACCTTTTGAGGCTAATGTTTAAGTCCATGTTTCAGAGAGAGCTTTTGTTAGATGACAGGTGAATTATAGTATTGGTTTTTTTTTTTTTTTTTTTTTTTACCATTCTTGATTTCTGATATTGAAAAACATGTACATTAAAGTAAAATAACGATAAGGAAATAAAAAGATGTCAAATTGTTCCAACATTTCAGCAATAAAATTATATTTCTTTGCAATTCAGCTACAACAAGCATAAAACTTCTGTTTGAATAAGAATATAATTCCAGTAGTACTCAATGATAACAATCCATATAAGCATTCAAAAACAATTATGCAAATCATGCTTTTAATACTGCATTACTCATCTGAATTGTTACTGACTAGATTAAGGGTACATTTTATGTCATCCCGAAGAAATAATTATGAGAGAGAGAGAGAGAGAGAGAGAGAGAGAGAGAGAGAGAGAGAGAGAGATGTCAACTTCAGAAATTACATCTTTTGATGTATCTAACTGAGATAAAGATTGAATCAGCTGTTTTACCAATTGTAACAGTATATGGTAATAACTGAAGTCATGGCTTTCTTAGGTCAGAAAAACAGATTTTTCTTATACTTTAAGTTTTTTTAACATCAAAAGAGTTTACAAATCTTGCGAGTCTGTAATTAATTCAAACTGCATCTATACCAAAAGAAAAATCAGGAACTAGTTCATTTGCAATTACATTAACATGTTCAATTATGATACTTTATTATATTATGGAATATCCACATGACTCTCAGTACATTTTAAACATAACTTACTTCATTCAGTTAGACAAGAATGCAGAAATGCACAGGAGCATTTTAAACTAGATTTCTTCAGATCATATGATTTTTGTAAAAAGAATTAAGTATGTTATCATAAATTATAGACATAATTCTTATGTAATGCAATTTCCAACAGAATTAATGCATTCTGCATGATTGCATCAACAATATTTTCCAAAATATCATCTGTCAAACTTTGTAGCTGGGCATTACAGTGAAATTTTATTTATTTATTAAAACAAACCTACATCACTTTGTTACTCAACACACACAATTAATAATGGCACAAACAGTAACAAGATTAAATTCCTACTAAAGCAACATTGGAGTACATAAGAGTATCCTCTTCCTTATTTTAATGAGAAGACATTTTGGGTGATTCCAATTTATCAACTATGTGCCTTCTCTCACTGTCAAATGAATGGAAATATAATTTCACATAGTATTTCATAGGACAGAATGAGAAAAAATTTCATGAATTACAAAACTCTAACTTCATACAATCCTCAGTTACTGGTGTTGCATTGTAACAGTCCATAACCACTTATCTTCTTAATCTCTTTACAAACAGAAAATTTCTAATATGAAGTTTATTCAGTAAGAAATTATTTCAATATAATTAAAACGATCAAAAACACAACTAAAAATAGAGTAAATGTAAGAACACTGATTTAAGTACAATTTGTGATGTTTCACATTCACAAAAATGACTGAATAACAAATTTATAATTATTTTCAACTTCATATATGTTCCATCATTCAAATGAGAAACTATTTGCTTAAACAAATCTGTGACCTATCTGAAATCTGTTGTTGTCTAAAACTTGTCAAATGTTAGTTGCCTGTCCTAAATACCACATGTTTAAAATAATTTTATTTTAACTTCCCAAGAATATTTTAAATAGCATGCATGAAGAATAATTGCTATAATTACATCCACCGTGTATGTTTTATCAAACTTTTGTCCAGAGTTTCTCACCTCCATAAAAACTGTTATTCAAACATAGAATTGGTATGGTACTTATTACTTTATTGTTCTTGGTTTCATTTATGGAGTATTAATATGCATTCACAAATTAAATTTATTAACATCAAAATTTAACACTGTAAATTCCTATTGTAATGTCAATATAGATAGAATAGATAACAACACACTGTAAAGACGTTTGTTGAGCCACTGACAGGCATGTAAAATAGACAATCAAAAATTAACACAACTTAAATTTTCAGCCATGGTCTTCATCAGAAGAAAAAAAAAACCATGTACATTAAAACAATCACTCCGACAACTTTGCACATACAACCACCGTCTCTGGCCACACCAGTACCGAGGGGTCTGAGTGATTGTGTGAATGTATGTGTTCCTTTTCTGCTGAAGACAATGGTTGAAAATTTAAGTTGTGTGAATGAATGTGAATGTCTATATTACGTACCTGTCAGGTGCTATCATCAATATTGACATTTATTAAGATCAGTTACAAAATAGAGAGATAAACAAAAAACAATATTACTGTTGTTATTTACTGATGAAAAATGTAAATATATGATAGAATCTCATACAGAAAATTCTAATGCCATATTAAGTGAATTTAATAACTAAAATTTTGATTTGTGCTTGACGGAAATGTAATGGAGAAGAGGAACTGTAATATGAGAATTTAAAATTTACTGATAAATTACGGGACAACTTTAAATTTTTTTTTTTTTTTTTTTTGAAAAAAATAAATAAATAAATAACAGAGAGATGAAGGACTGGTCAGGACTTAGCTCAGCACATCCAGTAATCACACTAAAAAGAAACTGGCAACCTAACATTCATTCATGTTTTCCTTCATTGAGGAGGAGAGTGGAGTAGGGAAAACTGTAGGAAGAAGGGAAAGTGGACACAGGTTACTTGTAACCAAGATTATGAGGCAACAAAGGGAAGATAAGGTAAGGAAAGATAAAGGAAGAGGACTTTGCTTTTACACCCTTTCCTCGTCTTCACTAAATTCCCTCTTGTTACCTCATAACTTTGGTTGTGAGTAACCTACATCCACTTTCCCTCCTTCCATCATTTTTCCTCACTCCTATCTCCTCCCTAATAAAGGCGAAAAAACTTCTGAAAGCTAGGATTTTTATCTGTTTCTGTTTTCTTATGTGACTGTTGACTGCATTGAGCTGAGGTAAGTACTGGCTAGCCCCTGTCTATTTGTTAAAACTTTTTTTCTATAGGCCTATCAATATTAAGACTTTACTTTTAGTTACTTTCTTTTTTTCTTGTAAAGATGTTAAAAGAATCTAATCCAAGAACATTATGAATACATCAGAAACAGTTAATATGTAACATCAATGTAAATCAAAAGAATCACAGATTATAAAGGAAATATTGGAATTAACCTTGATATATTCTTCTTACACCTTACAAGTACAGCTGTTTCAAGGTAAAGTTATCCTGAATTTAGCTTTGTAGAAAACAGAATGAATAATGGATGAAAGTTAACACACAGATACTGATGAATTTTCAACTGGAAATGTCCATCTTTCAAGACTAAACTCTTATTATAGTTAAAATCATGGGTTTACATATCAATCATGCAGGAGAATAAACCTCACACTTTGATTTCTTTTTTGACTTATTTTTAGAGACACGGGTTGCACTTTCTACAGTATATTTTTATGTTAGCAATATTATCTTTAGTGACTAATGAATTTCAAACAAAAGCACAAAATATAAGATGAAAGTAGTTAGTAATTTAATGGAAATAATCAAAATTCATTTAAAAGAGACATAGGAGTTTTAAACAGACTCAGCAGTGTAACACCAACTTATATTGGTCTTTCTAACATATTAAAAACAAATACCAGATTGGTCTTTCAATGTTGAACTTTGTTAACAATATTGCACTAACTAGGCAACTCCATCATATGTTTTTAATAAAATCAAACTTCAACAGTTTTATGAAAGCCTGAAGTGCTGTTAAGTGGAGAAAACATAAAATATGGAACTATTCCACAGAAAACATCCAACAAGCAGTTCCAGTTTAAGGAAACTGAATAATGAAAAATAATCACAAAATCTTGAATTGATCTTTCTTACCTCCAGACTTACTAAAATTACAATGAAGTTACACGTGAATCATAGAATGGAGTCAAAATCTTACATCATATGAAATAAAGAAGTGCATTAAGTTTTCAGGTTCAAATCTCATGCAAAACACAAGAAAAGATTATAGAACTGAACTTCATGCACTCTAAGTAACATGTGCTCCTTTAATATTTTGATGTTCTTATAATCCAAGAGTTGGTAACAAATAATCATAAATCATGACAATTCCAGTATTATGAAAAATTAAGAACAAATTTATATATTTATAAAATGTTTCAACACAACAATTCTGACTATATGAATAATAATAAATTACAGTTTAGAGTATCTAACAAATAGAGAAAACAACTTCTGAAAAAAGAAACTGCTTATTATCTTTAAATGTTTTAACAACAGGTCTAGTGAAGAGCATTACCGCTCTTTTAATTATCTTTCTGAAAGAGTAAAACTATTTCCATTTCAGTCACATTTTATGATTACTTTTAACATAATAGACATACAAGAAGCATTAATACTGTTGGAGACAATCTGCATAGTTAGGAACAAACAGGATTTGGAAGACACATAGTAAATCAAAGAGACTAACTTTCCAGCAGACAACAGTAGTGTAAACAGTCTAACACCAAAATATCCACGGGTGTACTGCCGGTCTATAGTGTCCAATGGGTGTACTGCCCGTTGGACACTACAGACCGGCAGTACACCCGTGGATATTTTGATCATCAAATACGCCGGGAGAAACTGAAGAATCACAGTCTAACACCAAATAGACTGCAAATTATTCTGGGCTGAATCCATACAACACAGCAACTCTATAAAAAAATTCAGCAACAGCCTGTTTCAGTGTAGTGTCCGTAGCATGTGCTGTAAGTTGGCGGACACCATGGAACAGCACAGGTAACAATGTGCGAAAATGGTTGTCATCTAACTGGGCCAAGAGATCAAATACAGAGCCCAGCATTTCTGCCCAGACTTTCCGGTGAGCTTCACTATCCTGTTACATCACAAACAAAAATTACAAAAAGATGTTACACAGTAAAAATAAAATGAATTACCATCTCTGTAGAACAAAAAAGTAAGCAAAGAGATAAAAATTACTTCAACCCTGCAGAGTTAGAAAGCCAGATTCAATGACTTTTTTTTGTGCTTGTGCGCACACACACTTGTGTAAAAAAATAAAAAAAATAAAAAAAAACCTCATTGAATTATTCCAGTATTATGAAAGTTTCAGAACAAATTCATATATTTATAAAATGTTTCAACTCAACAATGATGACTATAGGAATAATAATATGTTACACTGCGCGCACACACACACACACACACACACACACACACACACACACACACAGAGAGAGAGAGAGAGAGAGAGAGAGAGAGAGAGAGAGAGAGAGAGAGAGAGAGAGAGAGAGAGAGAGAGAGCATTTTAGTCAACCTGAATAAAAGAAGAAATAAAGTGGTTTATTATAATTGCTACAAATGACTACTGAAAATTGTGTAGTGCTGATGAAAACTAACTCCATTTCCTCAAATCAGTCAACATGGCTGTGTGGCGTGGACTGGGCTGTTTTTTAGGTTAGAGGGCCTCGGGAATACGCAAAATGGGTTTCAGTCTCAAAGGGGGCAGGTCAGACACAGGAAGAAAGCAGATCTAGAAACCATTGGTTTTAACAATTGTAAATTGTCGTAGCTGTATCGGGAAAGTTCCAGAGCTCCAAGCGCTGATAGAAAGTACTGAGGCACATATCGTTATAGGTTCTGAAAGCTGGCTGATGCCTGAGATAAGTTCGGCCGAATTTTTTTCAAAGGGCCAAATGATCTTCAGAAAGGCTAGAATAAATAAAAAAGGGGGTGGTGTGTTTATTGCTGTTACAAACGGTTTATCCCGCAGCGAAATTGAGACAGATACTTCCTGTGAGTTGGTCTGGGTAGAGGTTATACCTGACAACCGGAATAAATTAATAATTGGATCTTTTTATCGGCCCCCTGACTCAGACGATGCAGTTGCCGAAATGTTCAAAGATAGCTTGAATCACATTTTAAATAGGTATCCGAAGCATACTGTTATAATCAGTGGCGACTTTAATTTACCCTCGATATGATGGCATAATTAAGTATTCAAAACCGGTGGCAAATATAAAACATCGTCCGAAATATTTCTGAATGCTTTTTCTGAAAACTACTTCAAACAGTTAGTTCATGAACCCACCAGAATAGTAAGTGGTTGCGAAAATACTCTTGATCTCCTAGCAACAAATAATCCGGAGATAGTAAAGAGCCTCAAAACAAATACAGGGATTAGTGAACATCGAGTTGTAGTAGTGAGACTGAATGTCAAAATTCCCAAATGCACAAAAAATAAACGGAAAATATATCTATTCAATAAAGCAGATAAAAATTCGCTTCACGCTTTCCTGAGTGATAATCTCAAGTCTTTCAAAACTAAAAATGTGAATGTAGATCAATTGTGGCTTACTTTCAAAGACATAATATCAGTAGCAATCGAGAGATTTCTACATCTACATACATACTCCGCAATTCACCGTAAGGTGGGTGGCGGAGGGTACACTGTACCACTACTAGGCATTTCCTTTCCTATTACACTCCCAAATTGAACGAGGAAAAAAAGAATGCCTATATGCCTCCGTACGAGCCCTAATTTCTCTTATCTTGTCCTTGTGATCATTACGCGAAATGTAAGTAGGCGGCAGCAAGATCGTACTATACTCAGCTTCAAATTCCGGCCCTCTAAATTTCCGCAACAGAATTTCACAAAAAGAACGTCGTCTTTCTTCCAGCGATCCCCAATTGAGTTGCCGGAGCATTTCCGTGACACTCGCGCATCGGTCGAACCTACCGGTAACAAATCTAGCTGCTCGCCTCTGAACCGCCTCTATGTCTTCCTTCAAACCGATCTGCTGCGGGTCCCAAATACTTGAGCAATACTCAAGACGTGGTCGTACAAGCGTTTTATACGTGGTCTCCTTTACAGGTGAAGTACATCTTCCCAAAATTCTCCCAATAAACCGAAGTTGGCTGTCTGCCTTACTCACAACTGTCCTTACATGTTCCTTCCATTTCATATCGCTCTGCAATGTTACGCCTAGATATTTGAACGACGCGACCGCATCAAGAAGCTCACTACTGATGCTGTATTCGAACATTATAGGATTGTTTTTTCTACTCATGCGCATCACCTTACATTTTTCTACATTGAGAGCTAGCTGCCATTCTTCGCACCAACTAGAAATTTTGTCTAAGTCAACCTGTATGCTATTACAGTCAGTTACAGACGACACCCTCCCATACACCACAGCATCATCAGCAAACAGCCGCAAATTACAACTTACTCTGTCCATCAGATCATTTATATAGATAGAAAATAATAGCGGTCCTATCACACTCCCCTGGGGCATGCCTGACGATACACTCGCATCTGATGAACACTCGCCGTCGAGAACAACGTACTGTGTTCTATTACTTAGGAAGTCTTCCAGCCAGTCACAAATCTGTGAACCTATTCCATAAGCTCGTATCTTCGTTAGCAGTCTGCAGTGTGGCACCGTGTCGAACGCCTTTTTGAAGTCGAGAAAAACACAATCTGCCTGTTGCACTTCCATGGCTCGCAAGATGTCATGTGAGAAAAGGGCAAGCTGAGTTTCACATGAAGGATGTTTCCTAAACCCGTGCTGATTGATGGAAAGAAGCTTTTCCGTTTCAAGGAAATTACTATATTCGAACTGAGAATATGCTCCAAAATTCTACATGAAACCGATGTCAACGATATTGGCCTGTAATTGTATGGGTCAGTTCTCTTTCCTTTCTTATACACGGGAGTCACCTGCGCTTTTTTCAAATCACTAGGAACTTTGCGCTGAATTAAAGATTCGCTATAAATGCAAGCTAAGTAGGGGGCCAATGCCACAGAATAGTCTTTGTAAAACCGAACTGGTATACCATCCGGACCAGCAGACTTTTTCGTATTTAGCTCTCTCAGCTGCTTCTCTACACCGGAAATACCTATTGCTATGTCCCCCATTTCGGAATTAGTATGTCGATCAAATGATGGTATATTTGTGCGGTCCTCCTGCGTGAAAGATTTCTTAAAGGTTAAATTTAGAACTTCAGCTTTCCATTTGCTTTCTTCTATTACTGCCCCGGAATGATCAACTAGTGACTGGACAGTGGGCTTTGACCCGCTTATCAATTTTACATAGGACCAGAATTTTTTCGGGTTCTCGGAAAGATCTTTTGCTAAGGTATGGCTGTGATAATTATTGTATGCTTCACACATCGATCTTTTTATAGATGCAAGAATATCTACTAACTTTTGCCAGTCATCATTTGCGTGTTCTTTTTTGAATCGAGAGTGCAACAGCCTTTGCTTTCTCAGCAGCTTTCTAACATTATTATTATACCACGGTGGATCTTTTCCACCCTTAATCGTCTTTACTGGCACATATTTCTCTAACCCTTCATTAACAATGCATTTAAATTTAGTCCACAATTCCTCTACATCCATAGTCCCAGAATTAAACAATGCCCATTCATATTCTAAGTGCGATCGTAACATTTGCTTGTCGGCTTTTCCCAACAAAAACACGCTCCTAGCCTTCTTGACTGGTTTATGAACTTTGGTCACCATCGACGCTATGACGATATCATGATCACTAATTCCTGTCTCTACACAGACATCGTTAATAAGGTTAGGCCTGTTTGTGGCTATAAGGTCTAGAATATTTCCATTGCGCGTGGGTTGCCAGTTTAACTGCTCAAGACAGTTTTCGGAGAATGTGTCCAAAAGTAGCTCGCAAGACTGCTTGTCTGTACCGCCTGAAATGTAACTAGCGAGGTCCCAATCTATACTCTTAAGGTTGAAGTCACCTACGACTAATATTGCATGGCCCGGATACCTATGCACTACCTGGTGTAGACTTTCCTTGAATGATTCTAAAACTGCTACAGCAGCACTGGGGGGCCGGTAAAAACACCCAACTATTAACTTTACTTCTTTTAGACTTGTTATGCGTGCCCAGATAACTTCACAGTTACTTTCAACCTCGATCTCAGTAGAAACAATATCTTTGTCCACAGTGATGAACACTCCTCCTCCAGTTGTATCAGATCTATCTTTCCGATAAATATTTCTGAACTTGCCACATCATCATTTAGCCAGCTTTCGGTGCCTAAAACTATCTGAGCGCAATAACTTCCATGCAGCGCTGCAAATTCGGTAACTTTGTTTCTAATACTCTGTAAGTTCGCGGCTAATATTTTTATGTTTGAATTTTTGTTCCGAACGTGGCCTGAATTCGCTGTTTGAATGCTGACAGGCGAGTGCTCATCAGAGTTAGCGCCTAGCCTAAAAAACCCCCATGTGCACTCCACAAGTACTCTGCTACCCGAGTAGCCGCTTCCTTAGTGTAGTGCACCCCTGATCTATCTAGGGGCACCCTACAATTCCCCACCTGATAACGCAGATGCAGAAATCTGCTTCCATGACTGTCACAGAGTCGGCGAAGCCTCTGGTTCAGACCCTCCACTCGGCTCCAAACCAAAGGACCCCGATCAACCCTGGGAACAATGCTGCAAATCGACAGCTCTGCTTGCACCCCGCGTGCGAAGGCAGCAGCCTTCACCAATTCCGCCAGCCGCTCGTAGGACCTGAGGATGTCCTCAGAACCCAAGCGACAAGCGTCATTGGTGCCGACATGAGCTACGACTTGCAGTCGACTGCACCCCGCACCCTCGATAGCCGCCGGCAAGGCCGCCTCCACATCTCGGATGAGGCCCCCCGGCAAACACACCGAGTGCACGTTGGAATTCCTTCCAGATCTGGACGCTATCTGCCTAAGGGGCTCCATCACGCGCCTGACATTGGAGCTCCCAATAACTAATAATCCCCTCCCCCCATGCACCTGCTTGGACCCTGCTGAAGGAGTGGCCACAATTTCACTCACAGGACGTTAAACTTTGTTTACAACATAAATCAATCAAATGTGAAGGTCGTAAACTCCACAAAATACCTAGGAATTACTATTACTTCAGACTTAAACTGGAAAGAACACGTAGATAATATCGTGGGAAAGGCGAACCAGAGACTGCGTTTTATTGGCAGAATCCTTAAAAGATGCAACAGAACTACTAAAGAAACTGCATACACTGCGCTTGTCCGTCCATTTTTGGAGTATTGCAGCCCAGTGTGGGATCCTTATCAGGTGGGCATGACGGAGAACATCGAGAGAGTCCAAAGAAGGGCAGCTCGTTTTGTATTGTCACGATACAGGGGAGACAGCGTTACGGAAATGATACAGGATCTGGGATGGGAATCATTAGAACAACGGCGCTTATCGCTGAGGCGTGGGTTACTTGCGAAACTCCAATCGCCAACATTCTCCTCCGAATGCGAAAATATATTGTTGACTCCCACTTACATAGGTAGAAAAGATCATCAGAATAAAATAAGAGAAATCAGAGCTCGAACAGAGAGATTCAGGTGTTCTTTCTTCCCGCGCGCTATTCGAGAATGGAATGGGAGATAAATAGTATAATTGTGGTTCGATGAACCCTCTGCCAGGCACTTAAATGTGATTTGCAGAGTATCCCATGTAGATGTAGATGTAGGACGAACGGGCGCGGATGGACGTCCAGCCTCCACATTGGCCTTCTGCCTCGAGCGACGCGAACGCCGTACAACCCGCCACTCCCTTTGCGGAAAAGGCGGCTCGACGACGTCCAGTACACCTGAAGGTGCCTCGGTAGCAGGGACAGAGAGCGTAGCATGAGACACCTGAGGTGTCCCACTTGACGCACCAGACTCCCCACCATCGCTGCACCCCGAGACAGCAGCCCGAAGACGGCTGACCGTAGCCAACAGCACGCTCAGCTGTTCGCGAACTGTGGCCAACTCCTCCTTCGTCCACACACAGCAGGCACACATCCTATCCATCCTATCGATACAATTAACAGCAATTAACAACTTTAAAGAAGCCTAGTACTCTAATGAAGGCGGCTTGCTGCTGACTTAACTGTGGTAAGTGGTAACTACACTGTCGAATCAACAAAACTGAGTCTGGCAGCTTTAGCGCTGTTAACGCTGTGGCACTCGTGGCAGCTGGCACTGGACTGACTGATAACGAGCTTAGTAACGGTCTCTGACTTGTTTTGAAATACACCGGTCAAAGACGAAGACTAAACACAACGGTATTTATCAAATACGATAGAATAAGAGGGGGCCGACCCCCCGTGGTACACAAAACAGGTCAGATCACTGTTGCAGAAACAAAGAAAAACGCATGCAAAATTTAAAAAGACACAGAATCCACAAGACTGGCAATCTTTTACTGAAACACGAAACCTAGCGCGGACATCAATGTGAGAAGCCTATAGTAGTTACCACAACGAAATCCTGTCTGGTAATCTTGCAGAAAATCCAAAGACATTCTGGTCATATGTGAAGTACACTAGCGGCAAAACAGAAACAATACCGACGAAAGTACTGCTAAGGCAGAATTACTAAACACAGCTTTCCGAAATTCGTTCACCAAAGAAGACACTCCAGTATTCAATCCAAGAACAGATGCCAGCATGCGAAACTTAGAAGTAGATGTTCCTGGAGTAGTAAAACAACTTAAGTCACTAAACAAAAACAAATCTTCCGGACCAGATTGTATACCAACTAGATTCCTCTCAGAGTATGCTGATGCAATTGCTTCGTACTTAGCTATAATTTACAACCGATCACTCAGCGAAAGATCCGTACCCAAAGACTGGAAAGTTGCCCAAGTTACTCCAATATTCAAGAAAGGCAATAGGAGTGATCCCCAAAATTACAGGCCTATCTCATTGACGTCGATTTGCAGTAGGATTTTGGAACATATACTTTGTTCGAATATTATGAACTACCTCGAAGAGAACGACTTATTAACCAATAGTCAACACGGATTCAGAAAGTATCGCTCTTGCAAAACACAGCTTGACCTTTATTCACATGAAGTGTTAAGCACCATCAACAAGGGATCTCAAATCGATTCCATATTTCTGGATTTCCGGAAGGCTTTTGATACTGTACCCCACAAGCGGCTTCTAATGAAATTGCGTGCTTATGGAATATCTTCCCAATTGTGCGATTGGATTCACGATTTCCTATCAGAAAGGACACAGTTCGTTGTAATTGACGGTAAGTCATCGAGTAAAACAGAAGTGATATCTGGCGTTCCACAGGGAAGCGTTATAGGTCCCCTACTCTTCCTCATGTTTATAAACGATTTAGGAGACAATCTGAATAGCTCCCTGAGACTGTTCGCGGATGATGCTGTCGTTTATCGGTTAGTGAAGTCAACAGAGGATCAAAAGCAACTGCAAAGCGATTTAGACAAAATTTCTACTTGGTGCGAAAATTGGCAATTGACACTAAATAAAGAAAAGTGTGAAGTAATACACATGAGCACTAAAAGAAATCCACTGAACTTCAATTACGCGATAAATCAGTCAGACATTAAGGTCGTAAATTCTACCAAATACCTAGGAGTTACAATTACGAACAACTTTGACTGGAGAGAACACATAGAAAATATTGTGGGGAAGGCGAATCAAAGGTTACGTTTCATTGGCAGAACGCTTCGAAGATGCACCAGCTCCACCAAAGAGACTGCCTACATCACACTTGTGCGTCCTCTCCAGGAGTACTGTTGCCCCTTGTGGGACCCTCACCAGGTGGGACTAATGGAAGATATTGAGAAGGTTCAGAGAAGGGCAGCTCGTTTTGTTTTATCACGTTACGGGGGGGAAAGCGTCATGGAAATGTTGCACGAATTGGGGTGGAAATCATTAAAAGAAAGATGTTATTCATTGCGGCGTGATCTGTTTGCGAAGTTTCAATCACCGACTTTTACTTATGAATGTGATAATATTTTGCTAGCACCCACCTACTTAGGGAGACATGACCATCCCAATAAAATAAGAGAAATCAGATCGAAAACGGAACGATTTAGGTGTTCTTTCTTCCCGCGTGCTATGGGGAGAATGGAATGGTAGAGAAAAGTTATGAAAGTGGTTAATGAACCCTCTGCCAGGCACTTACATGTGATTTGCAGAGTATCTATGTAGATGTAGATGTTCTCCTTTTTGCATTAAGAAATATTCTCTTTAACAGCTGAATGCTATCATTTTACTAAATAAATATGGAATATATGTGGTTCTTTCCCTACATGATGGTTCCAGTTAAGATATGGCTGTATGATTTAAAAAAGGCCAGGACTGGATCAAAAAATAAAGTATGTTGAGCAAAATGTCAAAATAAGGAAATTGAAAATTAACAGAATTGAGTATTCCTACAGTTTAGGGGTGTTTTGAATCTGTCAAAGGAATTTAGATTCTTTGCCTACAAAAGTGTGAAAAATTGCACCGATGCTGAGAAGGAATTAACACAACATAAAGAATTCATGAGTATAGTTACCTACAATGTGAGATTATGCATTTCTTATTGCTTCTAAAGTAAAACATGCACCAAATAAATGAAAAAGAAGTGCATTGTTTGAAAGGAATCAAATATGAAAGGAAGAGACAAGCTGATAAGTCATCTTTACAGGCACTATGAGTTTATAGTCAATATTATGGAAGGAATGGTAGAAGGAAAAAGAGGCAGAGGAAGACCCAGATTCAGATTCAGAAAGATGTAGGAGTTGAATCATATTAGTGGACAATCTGAGAACAGAGACGTGTGGAGGAGAATAACTGCTGCCAACCAATCTTCGGATTGAGAACGGGAAAGAGAGAACACTTTTGTGCAGACATTTAGTACTTTTTATCTGAGAGTAAACACAGAAATACTAAAAGGTTATCTATGTTAATATTTCTAACAGACAACTATATCAATTTTTACCATTGTGCTGTACCACCGATAGTAACACAAAATGAAAAAACAGAAAAAAAGGGACAAAGGGACAAGCTTTCGGAACAGAGTTCCTTCGTCAGGTGGGAGAGAAGGGAAGAATAAAGGATGGGAATAGAAGGGAAAGGTGGTTCACGACCTAGGTCATGAAGGTGGTGTTTCGGAAGTGTGGGCGTCAGAGATACTGCATGTATGTACTGAGCCAAGCCAGAGAGGATAAATATAACTAAAAAGGAAAGATCAAGTAGTAAAGAGAAGAGAAGAGAGTGAAATTAATGATGCTGAGGGGTGTAGGAGGGGCGGGAGGGGGGGTGTCTAAAACGTTTTTCATAAACAGGGAAATATGGATGGATACACACACACACACACACACACACACACACACACACACACACGGAGAGAGATAGAGAGAATGACAGAGAGAGCGAGAGGGCGGTAGAGAGAGAGGGGGGGGGGGGGTAAGGAACGGATAATGAATAGGTGAGCTGAGGATGGAGGAAGGGGAGGGGTTAGCGTAGATTTAGGCCAGGGGGGGTGGCGGGAGGAGAGCTAATCTACGCTAAATCTACGCTAACCCCTCCCCTTCCTTCATCCTCAGCTCACCTATTCATTATCCGTTCCTTACCCCCCCCCCCCCCCTCTCTCTCTACCGCCCTCTCGCTCTCTCTGTCATTCTCTCTATCTCTCTCCGTGTGTGTGTGTGTGTGTGTGTGTGTGTGTGTGTGTGTGTGTGTGTGTGTATCCATCCATATTTCCCTGTTTATGAAAAACGTTTTAGACACCCCCCCTCCCGCCCCTCCTACACCCCTCAGCATCATTAATTTCACTCTCTTCTCTTCTCTTTACTACTTGATCTTTCCTTTTTAGTTATATTTATCCTCTCTGGCTTGGCTCAGTACATACATGCAGTATCTCTGACGCCCACACTTCCGAAACACCACCTTCATGACCTAGGTCGTGAACCACCTTTCCCTTCTATTCCCATCCTTTATTCTTCCCTTCTCTCCCACCTGACGAAGGAACTCTGTTCCGAAAGCTTGTCCCTTTGTCCCTTTTTTTCTGTTTTTTCATTTTGTGTTACTATCGGTGGTACAGCACAATGGTAAGTACTGGCCAGCCATTCTATCTCATTTCAACAATATTTATTATCTCTGAGGAGAATTTTCATCATTAATCAACTATATCAATTTGGTCATCATAAGTTTGACGATGAAGCTTCAGTAAGTGATATTCCAAATAAACAAAATTGCTGGATAAAAACTGCATTATTGAGAAAATGTAACTGATAATAAATATTCTGAAAGCCACACAACAATAAGAAATAATGCATGAACAATATAAAAAGGAAGTTAACAATCTAATCACAAGTTTACATAAAAATCCATATTCTACAAAAAGCACTGGAAATCATACGTTTATCCATTGTAAATGACATAAAAAACAACTCTGTGTGAAATGTTGTATGTATGAAATTTGCTTTTAGCCTTGTTCCACATAGGCCTAGAATCTCTCCAGCCATGAATAATGTGGAATTAGTAATAATATAATAACAATAATTAATAATAATAAAAATAATAAATTAATATTACTTTATGACCCAGATTTCAAGTTATAAGCCCATTTCCTTGTATGTAACTGAACCAAGCAAAACTCGATGGCTTAAGAAAATTACATGTTTATCTTTGCTTGGTTCTTATCTGCTCAAAACAATTAGGGAATCAGGTGAGATATACACAATATACATATGGTAACATATTTTTATACAGATATTGAGTATAACTGTAATTTGTACCTTATATTTTGCTGTCTCAACTCTTTACATGAGGTTCACATGGTATTTACTTTGAATGAGGCACCATGGGGCTACCACATTGGTGAAGAAGTCGTTATCACCTTGGACGGCCAGTACAGTTGCAAACCTTCGTGGCATGGACAGTATGAGGTTATCAATCAGCTCTTGAGGGATATTTGGCCATTCTTTCATTAGTGCAATATCCAGCTCTGCAACTGTAGTGAGAGGTGCTGGTCTGACTGCAATGCATCTGCCAAGTGCATTCCAGACAAGCTCAATCGGGTTTAAGCATGGTGAACAAGCTGGCCACTCCATTTGTTCAATTTCCTCAGGTACAAGTATGTTGTCCACCAGTGCAGCTGTGTGAGGGTAAGTGTTATCGTCCACCAGAAGGAACCCATCTCTTATGGCACCAGCATAGGGTACAACAAAAGGTCGATGGATCTCGCATCTATACCTCTGACCACTCAAGGCGCAATTCTGAATGACACAGAGTTCCGTACGAACATCAATACTGACTCCAGCCCACACCATTTGGCCACTGCCATGACATGGTGATGTTTCTTTCATGTAAGCATGAGGAGATGATGAGGACATCGAAGAAATATATGAGGAACTAAAGGAAATCATTCAGACAATTAAGGGAGAGGAAAACTTAATCATTATGGGAGACAGGAATTCGGTAGTAGGACAAGCAAAGAAAGGAAAGATAGTAGGTGAATATGGTCTGGCCAAAAGGAATGAAAGAGGAAGCCGCCTGGTAGAATTTTGCACGGAACGTAATTTAGTTACAACAATCACCTGGTTTAAGAATCACAAAAGAAGGTTGTATATGTGGAAGAGACCAGGAGACACCGGGAGATACCAATAAAATTTATAATGGTAAGTCATAGATTTTGGAACCAGGTTTTAAACTGTGAGACATACCCAGGGGCAGATATAAACTCTGACCATAACTTATTAGTTGAACTGTAGGCTGAAACTGAAAAAACTGTAGAAAGGTAGGAAACTAAGGAGATGGGACCTGGATAAACTGAGGGAACCTGAAGATCTTGAAAATTTCAGAGGGAGCTTTAGGCAACAACTGACAGAAACGGGGTGAAATAAAACAGTAGTGGAGGAATGGGTAGCATTAAGAGATGAAATAGTGAAAGCAGCAGAGGACAAAATAGGTAGGAAGGCAACACCTACAAAAAATCCTTGTATATCACAGGACATACTAAATTTAATCGATGAAAGGAGGAAATATAAAAATGCAGTAAATGAAACAGGCAAAATGGAATACAGATTACTAAGAAATGAGATTGACAGGAAGTGCAAAATGGCTAAGCAGGAGTGGCTAGAAGGAAAATGCAAGGATGTAGAAGAATGTATAAATAGGGGAAAAATAGATACAGCCTACAGGAAAATAAAAGAAACATTTGTAGATAAGAAAAACAGCTCTATGAATATCAAGAACACAGATGGAAAACCAGTTCTCAGCAAAGAAGGGAAAGCTGAAAGGTGGAAAGAATATATAGAGAGGTTCTATGAAAGAAATGAACTTGGAGGCAATATTGTAGGAAGGGTAGAGGAAGTAGATGAGGATGAAATAGGAGATACTATACTAAGAGATGAATTTGACAGAGCACTGAAAGACCTAAGTCGAAACAAGGCCCCTGGAGCAGATGACATTCCCTCAGAGCTACTGAGGTCTCTGGGAGAACCAGCCATGACAAAACTGTTTCACCTGGTGTGTAAGATGTATGAGGCAGGCGAAGTACCCTCAGACTTTAAGAAAAATGTTATAATCCCCATTCCAAAGAAAGCAGGTGCAGACAGGCGTGAAAACTACAGAACCATCAGTTTAATAAGTCATGTTTGCAAAATATTAACACGAATTATTTACAGAAGGATGGAAAAACTGGTAGAAGCTGACCTCGGGGAAGATCAGTTTGGGTTCAGGAGAAATGTAGGAACACTGGAGGCAATACTCACTTTACGGCTTATCCTAGAAGATAGATTAAGAAAAGGCAAACCTACATATCTAGCTTTTATAGATTTGGAGACAGCTTTTGACAATGTTGTCTGGAATAAACTCTTTCAAGTTCTGAAGCAAGCAGGAGTAAAATGCCTTCTCTTAGTCAGGATATACGTACTTTTCTCCCCAATTATGTTAATCACATCCTAATTAGTTAGGTAATCTACCCATCTAATTTAGATCATTCATCTGTAGCATCACATATCAAAAGCTTCTATCATTTTCCTACCTAAATAACAAAGTCACCAACTACTTTCATTATCTCTTAGTGACCTGCCTGGCTTTGCACGGGTGGATTTATATTCTGTACCTATAGAAATCGAAGTGTGTACATATTTTATTTGTTACTATGTTGTATGTAACAGAATTAAACACAATGCATACTATGCTTATACAGTCCTCTGCATGTTTAATCCATATTTACATACTAATAACACAGCATAACATATATTGAAAAGTTTGTGGGCTGACTGAATAAACCTCATTGACTGGAGATCAAATCTGAAGTTAGTTCAGAAATTAAACTCTGTTCTGGGCTCCCTCTATTGTATAACAATAAACCTAGATCCACCAAAGCTGGTACAATGTTGTTTAGAGTCAGCATGGAAGATGCTTGAAACACCACTAAAATCAGCATTCAACATGATTATTGTCCCTTGACTCTAGGTATTAATCAATATGCAATATTTGTTATCAACATGCATCCTTTTGAATCTGCTAACTTTATTCGTCCCTTGGTCTCCCTCTACGATTTTTACCCCACACACTTGTTTCTAATGATAAATTGACGATTCCTTCATGTCTCAGAATGTGTCCCACCAACCTATCCCTTCTCTTTGTCAGGTTACGCCAGAAACTTCTTTTCTCTCCAATTTGTTTAAGCACCTCCTCATTAGTTACGTGATGTACCCATTTAATTTTCATCATTCATCTGTAGCACCCCATTTCAAAAGCTATCATTTTTTTGTCTGAATTCCTTATCGTCCATGTTTCTCTCCGATACAATGCTACACTCCAGACAAATGCTTTCAGAAAGGATTTCCTGACATTTATATTAATCTTGGATGTTAACAAGTTTCGCATATTTAGAAATGCTTTTCTTCCAATAGCCATTCTGCATTTTATATCTTCATCAGAAGTTATTTTACTACCCAAATAACAAAACCCATCTACTACTTTTACTGTCTCATTACCTAATTTAATTCCTTCAGCATCACATGATTTACTGACATTACATTCCATTACCCTCATTTTACTCTTGTTAATGTCCATCTTATATCTTCCTTTCAAGAAACTGTCAATTCCAGTAAGCTGCTCTTTCAGATCCTTTGCAGTCTCTGACAAAATTACTATGTCATCGGCAAACTGCAATGTTTTTATTCCCTCTCCCTGGACTGTAATTCCCTGTCAAATTTCTCCTTGCATTCCTTCACAGCTTGCTCATTGTATAGACTGAACAACATTGGGGAAATGCTACAATCCTGTCTTACTCCCTTCCCAACCTCTGCGTCCCTTTCTTGCTCTTCGACTCTAATAACCGCTGTCTGTTTTTTGTATAAGTTGAATCTAACTTTTTGCTCCCTATATTTTACCCCTGTTACCTTCAGAATTTGAAAGATTTTATTCCAGACAATATTGTTAAAGCTTTCTCCAAATCTACAAATGCTAAAAACGTAGGTTTGTCTTCCCTTAGCCTATCTTCTAAGATAAGTCGTAATGTGAGAATTGCCTCCCATGTTCCTACATTTCTCCTAAATCCAAACTGATATTCCCAGAGATTAGATTCCACAAGTTTTTCAATTCATCTGTAAATAATTCATGTTAGTATTTTGCAACCATGACTTATTAAATTGATAGATCTGTAATTTTCACATTTACCTGCACTTGCTTACTTTGGAATTGGAATTACAATAGTCTTCTTTAAGTCGGAGGGTATTTTCCCTGTCCCATACATCTTGCATACCAGGTGGAACAATTTGTTTATGAGATGGAAGGAGTAAACAGAAAAAAGAGCAATTTGAAACTTTTCTCAACATGAAAATTCCTTGCTTCTAGAAATTGTTTTGGAGTGATATAAGGACACAATAGAAACAGGAAAAAATTGATAAAGTTACTATGGCCTTGAAGGTACAGGCAAGGAAAGAAGTTTGTTGATTTTAATTCACACAATATTGGTACAAATCATGACTGAAAAAAGTCTGAAACTGAGTAATGAAAATATTTAAAAAAGGACAACAAAAGTACTTGTACATGAACAGATTTTATTTTGGACCCTCTTTACAATTATTACAATACAATTCATCTTTCAGTAAGCCCTGCATATTCATAAACAATAATGTGAAATAGTTCTGTTACTCTACAGTAGCGTAGAATGCTCTGAAAACTAACAGTATGCTTGAGTAATGAAGTGGTGCGTCATGGTATGGTAGTGTCATTTTCCCCCCTTCTTCATATGGGACTTAACTACGGGGTCATCAGACCTTAAACCTACAAACTACTTATAAACTAGCTAACACTAAGGACGGCACAAATATCCATGCCCGAGGGGGGGATTCGAACCCCCGACCGTACTGGCCATGCAGACCGTGACTGGCGCGCCTCAGTCCCCTCGGCCACCACGGCCGGCCCGGGTAGTGTCATCCTATTTATGACTGGTGCAGTAGAGACAACTCTTGATAAGGGAGAAAAAATGCAGCATGTAAAGAGATTCTAACTCAAAAATCTTCATATCAGAGTCTGTGATGCAACCTTTTAGCCACCATCACATCTGCCTGTCGTGTAATTGTTAGCATTATATCCATAAAAGCATAGTTGTGTTTTAATCATCAATGTGCATGCAGTTGTTATTGCTACTCAAGCTGAGAGAGCATATTTGAGATTTTTGATCATTATTGGGTGCTGCCATAGTTCATAAACTTATTTGTTCACTGCAAATATTCATCACGAACAGTCATGTAAGCTATGCTACTGCTCCAAGAGGCAGCACTATAGTTACAGAAGAATGGTGGTTGGCTCTTTCTCTGCTAGGGAGGCTACTGTCATTCCATAAGTTACGCATAAGCTTATATGTGCTTCATGGCTTGATCAATGCACCAATTGAACAACTCTGGGTAAAGGCTACAAGTCTGTCTTACTCCATTCATGCCCTTCAACTCTAATAACTGCTGTCCTGTTTCTGTACAGATTGTACATAACTCTTCACTCCTTATATTTTACCCCTATTACCTCCAAAATTTGAAAGAGTTTATTCCAGTCAACACTGTCAAAAGCTTTCTCCAGATTTACAAAAGCTAAAAATGCAGGTTTCCCTTTCCTTAACCTACATTCCTATGTAAGTCATCTTGTGAATATTGCCTCACATGTTCCTAAATTTCACCAAAATCCAAACTAACTTTACAAAAGGTCAGATTCCACCATTTCTTCCATTTGTCTGTAAATAATTTGTGTTACTATTTTGCAACCATCACTGATTAAACTGATAATTCTGTAATTTTTACACTTATTTTCTTTGAAATTTGAATTATTATATTGTTCGAAAGGTGATGGGTATATACCCCGTTTCATGCCTATTGCGTACCAGGTGCAGCAATTTCTCATGACTGGCTCTGTCAATGATATAGCCACATGACCCCAAGTTAACTGAATGTCAGTGTGGCTTAATGGATAGCGTCACCAACTGCGGTGCTGAAGGCCACAGGTTCAATCCAGTCCACCAGCAAAAATGTATTTATGTGTAATTATCATCTCCAGAATGATATAATGTTTCTTATGTTCACTTGTAATTTCTACATGTTTCTTATGTTACCTATTCTTCTAATTTCTGGTACATTCTGTCTGTGTATAAATAGCAGAGCACTCTGCCTGCGAGTCAGTAAGTGCTGTGTGTATGTTTCAGTTCGCAATATACCTGCTTTCAGTTTAAGTGCTGTGTTCAGTTGAGAACCCTGCCTTCGAAGTCAAGCCTGCTTCCATTTCAATGTGAAATTGTTTGGTGCAGGTGCCAGATATCCTGTGCAACAACTGCATCACCGTGGCTTTGATTACGCAACGCAAAAGCCATTGGCCATTGCTTACACGGACTAGAGCCGGAATACAAGGGATATACCGAGTACATCCTTCTGAAAGTCCGTATCATCAGAAGACCCATGGACACGAAACCAGCGGTAAGCCAGCTGCACATCAGACACCCGTCAGTGTTCTCTGGAGACGCTGGACAGGATCAAAAAACTCAAATGTTCAAATGTTTGTAAATCTATCAGACCAAACTGCATGGTCATCAAGGTATGCTTGCGTTTGTGTGTGTGTGTGTGTGTGTGTGTGTGTGTGTGTGTGTGTGTGTGTATTTGTTTACCCTCTTTTTTCCCCCCCAAGGTAAGTCTTTCCTGACCCGGGATTGGAATGACTCCTTACCTACTCCCTAAACACATTCATCATTTCCTTTTCCCTTTCCTTCCCTTCTGCCTGAAAAAGCAGCTAGGCTGTGAAAGCTAGCGTTTGTGTGTGTGAATTTATTAATTTATTTGTGCTACTATCCCTTCCTGTGCTCCTTCGCCTGGTAAGTAATCTTCATCTATTTTTTTATATATATATATTTTTCCTGCTAGGAATATATATATAAAAGAGATGACTTACCAAAAGGACCAGCTCATCGATAGAAACAAATAAATAAAATTACACACAAACACACATACAAGCTTTCGCCACCACTGGCAGCTTCTTCAGGAAAAAGAGGAAAAAAGGGGAGGAAAAAGGGAAGGATATGGGTTTTAAGGAAGTGGAAAAGGAGTCATTCCAATCCCAGGAGTGGAAGGACTTACCTTAGGGGAAAAAAGGAAGGTAAACAAATACACACACACACACACTCAGACATATCGAAACGCAAACACACCTACACACCTAGACAGACATTTGTAAAAAGCAAAGAAGTTGCACAGAGATACCAATTGAGGCAGAGGCTCTGTCCACAGAACCAAGGCAAAGATGCTAAAGATGGTGGATGGGAATTTGAGTTAGCGGAGATTGAGACCAGGTGGGCAACGGGAGGAGAGAATAAGCTGAAGGGCAAGTTCCCATCTCCGGAGTTCTGAAAGGTTGGTGTCGGTGGGAAGTATCCAGATAACCCGGATGGTGTAACACTGTGCCAAGATGTGCTGGCCGTGCACCAAGGCATGTTTAACCACAGGGTGATCATCATTTCCAACAAACACTGTCTGTCTGTGACCGTTCATGCGAATGGACAGTTTGTTGCTGGTCATTCCCACATAGAACGCTTCACAGTGCAGGCATGTCAGTTGGTAAATCACGTGGGTGCTATCACAAGTAGCTCTGACCTTGATCGTGTACACCTTCCGGGTTACTGGACTGGAGTAAGTGGTGGTGGAAGGGTGCCCATATATATAGTGGAGATCCCTAGATCCTTAAATAAATGTCTGCAGGATGATTTTGGATGGGCTCCAGCAATTATTCTGATTACACACTTTTGTGCAATGAATACTTTTCTACTCAATGTTGAATTGCCCAGGAATATAATCCCATATGAAAGCATTGAATGAAAACAGGAAGAGTAAGCTAATTTAATGAGATGTATATCACCAAATTTTGCAATGAACCTTATAGCATAAGTAGCTGAACTCAAAATGTTTCAGCAGATCTTCAATGTGTTTCTTCCAATTCAGTCCCTCATCAATGAAAACACCTAAAAATTGAATATTCTACCTTAGCTACAGATTTCTGTTCAAATTCTAAATTTATTAATGGTGTCATGCCATTTACTGTATGAAACTGTATACAATGGGTTCTATCAAAGTTTTGTGAGGGTCCATTTGTAGAGAACCACTTAATAATTTTCTGAAAGACATCATTTACAATTTCATCAGTTAATTCCTGTTTGTCAGCTGTGATAGCTGTAGAAGTACCAAGTGTGCTGTTTGAGGCTTTTGTAATGTAATAAATGCTTGAAAAAAGGCCCATAGCAGGATGGTTCTGGATGTTCATATTCTATACAATGACACGCTATTCATTGCTAGCCCTTTTCTGGCACTACAACATATGAAGTGATGAGTCAAAACAGCAACATACCAATAGCACCTGAAGACCATGGGCCACTGTCGTGCAAATATTGTGCAATTCACACATCATCATTTAATATATCACTAGTGAACCACTGAAACAATTACTACATCAAGGTCTGTCTCAAACAGCATATCCAATTAACCTTGGGCACTCTTTTGTAGCAACATACTCCAAAAAATTTCTCTTCTTATTGTTAAAAGCTCATCTTCCATGTTTCACTTGTGAATACAATTGCTTTCTTTTTAGAGAATATATAGGGCAGATAAATAAGTTAATGAATGAAACAATTGAAATACCTTAAGGGATTCAAAAATATTTTGGAAAGGATAAGTTGCTACTCACAACAGAGACGTTCGATGAGCCGCAAAGAGGCACACATGAAAGAATAAACAAAACTGAAGCTTTCGGCTGCTAAGCCTTCATCTGCCACAGAGAACACTCACTCACTCGCGCGCGCGCCCCACACACACACACACACACACACACACACACACACACAACCACCGTCTCTGGCTGCTGCAGCTGGACTGCCACAGGAGATGGTGATTGAGTTTGTGTGTGTGTGTGTGTGTGTGTGTGTGTGTGTGTGTGTGTGTGTGTGTGTGTGTGTGCACGCGCGCGTTTGTGCCTCTTTGTGGCTTGTCGGACGTCTCTGTGGTGAGTAGCAACCTATCCTTTCCAAAATATTGCTAAATTAATGAATGAGAGAGACTAATTCAGTTGCTCTTAGCAACCTAAAAAATTTATAAATGAAGACAAAAATGGTAATTCTTGGATGAAAAATCACACAAAATAATGAAAAGGTCGCCAATGAACAATAGTGAACCAATGTGTGGCACACAAAAACACACAAAAAGTAACAGTACTGACAATAGCTTTCAAGCTCTTACTCTTTTTTTAGTACAGACATTTATAGACACCCAAATATACATTCCCATAATAGGTACATTTGCTAAAAAAGCAGGAGCTTGTAAGGTAATGCAAATATTGTTTCCTGTTGCATGTTTGTGCTTGGCAAGCTTTGGTCTGCTGAAGACGTAGGAAATATGCACATATATCATATGTAACCCTTTTGTGAAAAATTGAAATAGAGTTTCAATTATTCCTTGTACACAAAACTGAACAAATAAACACATTGCCAATATACATCAGCATGTCATGCTCTATATAGCAAAACTAATCAACTAAAGAAAGAGAAAAATAAATGCATGCATGAATTTTAATTTTATTTCTTCTGTAACAAAATACAAGTTTGCTTCATCTTCTTAATTAACTTTTGGCTTACCCTGAAGAGGCTGCTTTGGCGTTGCTGTTCTATCTCAAGTGGCACTGGTTCACTAGGTGGCGGTGGCTCAAATGCAGGATCAACCTGCCCTTGTGCGAGGAATGGATTTTTACGTTTGTCTGTGTATGAAGTAGGCATGGTGTGTGCTTGTTTATGTTTTTTGTACTCTCCCATCAAACCTTCTATATCTTTCTCACTTGCAACTTCATATACTGAATCATTCACAATCTCACTGTTAGCTGAAAGTCCATCACATAGGACATTAGTATCCAGCCTCACTTCAGTATCACTCTCACTTGACGAAGAATAACGACGGGCAAAATCAGAAAGAGCAAATGGTTTACTTATGCTCACATGCTGTTCACTTTCTATAGACATTTCCTCGCACACAGTTTCTTCAGTAATTGCGACATGATCTGTGTTTAGGATGTTTTGTTCAGGTTCATCTGTAGCTGAATACTCATCATCTGCTGCATCTGAAATATAGGGTTCCAAATCTGTATTAATACTTTTATCTTCTGTTCTTACATGTGAAGAAACTTCTGTCTTTGCCTGAAAAGACACAGCATCTTTCTCTTCAAAATTTGCTGTCATATTTTTATTCAGTGATTCTTTCCTCTTTATTTCAGGAAAATCATCAGGATGTGCTATAAGAAAAAATATTGGTTGATCAGAAATCTGATCCACAGCTGAATGCTGCCCATCTTTGTCAAGAACAACATCAACATATGTCTCACAGAGTTGGTCAAAACTTTGACGTAACCTTTTCAAGAAGACTGACATATCACCATAGTCATAATTTGTTTCTGCTCCTGGTTTTTGCATAATTCCTTCTGTTGATTTAGTGTTGCTGTTCCTTTCATCTTCTAAAATTAACTTGACCTTTTCTAATGTAACTCCACTCCTCCAGACTTCATGTAAGCACAGATCAAACAAAGTGACTACTTTCAACGTCCATGCTGCACCTGCTTGTCTATACAGATTAGCAGCTCGTTCAAGGTTAGCTACTTTTTGTACCAGAAATTTCAATCCAGGACGTGTATCAAATTGTATTGCCTGGTCATATGAAACATCTAGACACAACAGAAGAGTCTGAATATGAGCTGGCAGCATGTATTTCATAAGACCTGATAACTTTTGTTGCTCATTTTGTAATTTTGCTTCATTTCGGTCATCAGTAAGTTTTACTGTAGGGCTATGCAGTAAGACATTGGCCAAACTGGAAGAGAGAAATCAAGAGAGTCAATAAGGTTCAGCAATTACTCACAATTGATCAGTATTTTGTAATTAAAACTAAAATTCACAAAGTAAATATTCAGAAATGTAACACCAACAGATGAGATAATATTGGGAAAATTTTAAACCTATAAGCCACTAATAGATAAAGTGTCATATATGTTGCAAACACATTGATAAATTAGTAGCTAAGGTCAACAAAGCAACAAGATCAAGGAAATCTGGTTTACAGGAATACAAACAAATCTGTATATTTTATCATTCAGATTCAACATACAAATGCAGTAAGAGGGTGTTACTTCCATTCCTTTCATCATAGCTTAACTTCAATTAAATGACTATTTCAATCCAAAAAAACACAAACAATTTGCAACACAGTTTTTCCATACTCAACCTTTGATTTCCGCCCAACTTCAAGCCTATTGCCTATTTATATTTTATCAAACATTTTGTTTTGTAATAATGGAATGAGAAAAATTAGTTTTTATAAAACTTTATAAACAGAGGATGCATCGTGCAAGTTAGTGACCTATCTCATAAATAACATGAGATATTTTCCTAGAAAATAAATTTTGGCACAATATGACTGGCCCTCAATCACCTAACTGGTAAAAGTCTAAAATAGGACTTGTAGCATGCTTATGTGTCTTGCACTGCAAAATGGTCAGCAAAGGAACAATATAGGAATCAACCTGGATATGTCTGCTGTTTGGTCTCTGGACAGAATGAGACAGCAAGAATCATGGAGCTAGATGGGTGAATGTAACTGAATTACTTTGTACTGTAAGAAAAACACCCACTCAATTGAGTGTGTTTAAGGAGTGGTCTGTCTGAATCACACAAAACTACAACATACAATTGCATAATGGACTACCAAATATACCACTGATAACATGAAATGTGATACATTTCCAACCTATGAGAAATGTTTAGTCAAGTTACAAAGCTAGAGATTTATTTAATGTGACAGTTTATACCTGGGTATGATATGAGTGGTCCCCTCCAATAAAATGGTACCAACAGTCTGCAGAAGCATTTGATGTGCCAGAAGTCCAACAACCAGATTTCGAAATGGTACACGCACAATATATAGGTCAGGATTCAAAGTATGACTAACATCTGGGGGATATAAAAGGAAGATGTAACTGCGTTCTTCCCCATTATCAGATGCACTGGTAGAAATATATTCAGACTGCGACTGGAGACTGCTTGGCTGATACCCAGTTTGCTGTAAATCACGTTGGCCTTCCAGCAAGAACACCTGCAGTAATGAGCAAAACAAGACAAATGTACACATATGTATATGATATGAGTAGGAAACTGCAGTGATACATCATCTATATATATAAATATGAATGTTTGTCTCTATGTCCTCTGTGTGTTCATAAACCATTCATTCGAATGCAATGAAACTTTGGTGAACTGTTCACCGAACGCCCACAAAAGTTCCTGACCCAAAAACAAATGAGCACGACACATAGCTTAGGAGATTTGATGTCATAAATAATGAGAGGCCACCGCGTGAGATTACCCAGATTTCTATGTCAATTATTGTAAAATGGGAGTAGTGGGAGTAGTTAGTGACCTGCAACAAAGTTTGCGTTTTGTAACTGACCCCACTTCCACACACACACACACACACACACACACACACACACACACACACACACACACACACACACACACACACACAATTACGAAACGAAAAGAAGTCTACCACTCACAATAGCTTCGCTGTAGATGCCGTAAAACTGTCGCATCAGGCATCACCTTGAATCAAATAAATTAGCATTACAGATTTGCATGTTGTTATTTATTTTTGTCTGCAAGTTTCCCTTAATTCTCTTGCATCCAAAATTAAGCAATCTGTTTTCTTAATCTCTATCTATACACAGAACTGCCGACAGACACAAATAAAAGATACAAACACACACATAATTCTACATTTTCGGCCACGGCCTTCCTCTGACAGAGAACACTCATCCACACAATCACTCAAGCACACTCATCCACAAACATCAGCCATCTCTGGCCGCCCAACACAGTCTGACTCATAGCAAGCGGATGGGGGGGAAGGGGGATGGGAGAGGAGTGGAGGGGGGAGGGGAGGGGGGACGGGAGAGGAGTGGAGGGGGAGGGGGGAGGGGAGGGAGGAGGGGGAACGAGCAGAGGAGGGGGGGAAGTGGAGAGGGAAGATAAGTGTGGGGACGCAACAAGCAGTGGCGATGACAGGTGTCAAATGAGATGCAGTATGAAAAAGGGGATATATATATATATATATAAAATATAAAAAATAGACGAAGATTACTCACCAGGCGAAGGAGCACAGGTGTGACAGCATCACAAATAAATAAATGAATACATACACACACACACAATCGCAAGCTTTCGCAACCCAGTTGCGTCTTCAGGCAGTAGGGAAGGAGAGGGAAAAGGAAATGATGAGGGTTTTAAGGAAGGGGGTAAGGAGCCATTCCAATCCCGGGAGAGGAAAGACTTACCTTGGGGGAAAAAAAGGAGGGTAAACAAATGCACACATGCCCACACATTCACACAGACACAAGTACAAGAGGTACTTGTGTCTGTGTGAATGTGTGGGCATGTGTGCATTTGTTTACCCTCCTTTTTTTCCCCCAAGGTAAGTCTTTCCTCTCCCGGGATTGGAATGGCTCCTTACCCCCTTCCTTAAAACCCTCATCATTTCCTTTTCCCTCTCCTTCCCTACTGCCTGAAGACGCAACTGGGTTGCGAAAGCTTGCGATTGTGTGTGTGTGTATGTATTCATTTATTTATTTGTGATGCTGTCACACCTGTGCTCCTTCGCCTGGTGAGTAATCTTCGTCTATTTTTTATATTTTATTTTTCCTGCTAGGAATTTTTCGTCTTAATAATCGTTATATATATATATATATATATATATATGTGTGTGTGTGTGTGTGTGTGTGTGTGTGTGTGTGTGTGTGTGTGCGTGTGTTTTTTGTGGTCTTCAGTCTGGAGACTGGTTTGAGGCAGCGCTCCACAATACCCTATCCTGAGCAAGCCTCTTCAACTCCACATAAGAACGGCAACCTACATCTGTCTGAATCTGCTTACTGTATTCATCTCTTGGTCTTCCTTTACCCCCACACACTTCCCTCCAATGCTAAATTCACAATTCCTTTATGTCTAAGAATGTGAGCTACCAATCGATCCCCACTCCACACAGAAAGGACTTCCTTAGGCTTAAATCAATATTCGATGTTAACAAATTTATCTTTTTCAAGAACGCTTTTCTACCCATTGCCATTCTGCATTTTATATCATCTGCACTGTGAACATCATTTGTTATTTTACTGTCCAAGTAACAAAACTCATCTACTTCCATTATTGTTTTGTTACCCAATATAATTCCTTCAGCATCACCTGATTTTCTTAGACTGCACTCCATTACCCTAGTTTTACTCTTGTTAATGTTCACCATATATGCATCTTTCAGCACACTGTCCATTCCATTCAACTGATCTTCCAGGTCCTTTGTTATCTCTGACAGAATTATTATGTAATGGCAAAACACAATGTCTTTAATTTTTCACCCTGAACTTTAATTCCTTCTCCAAATTTCTCCCTGCTTTCCTTTATAGCTTGCTCAATGTACAAATTGAATAACATTGGAGAAAGGCTACAACCCTGTCTTACTCCCTTCCCAACCACCACATCCCTTTTCATGCCATTCAACTCTGACAACTGCTGTCTGGTTTTTGTACAAGTTGTAAATAACCTTAAGCTCCCTATATTTTACTTCTGCTTGCTTCAGAAATTGAAAGAGTTTGTTGATTTGAATATTGTCAAAAGCCTTCTCCAAATCTATGAAAGTTAGATATGTAGGTTTGCCTTTACTTAATCTATCTTCTAGGATAAGCCATAAAGTGAGTATTGCCTCCAGTGTTCCTACATTTCTCCTGAACCCAAACTGATCTTCCCCGAGGTCGTCTTCTACCAGTTTTTCCATCCTTCTGTAAATAATTCGTGTTAATATTTTGCAAACATAACTTATTAAACTGATGGTTCTGTAGTTTTCACGCCTTTCTGCACCTGCTTTCTTTGGAATGGGGATTATAACATTTTTCTTAAAGTCTGAGGGTATTTCGCCTGCCTCATATATCTTACACACCAGGTGAAACAGTTTTGTCATGGCTGGTTCTCCCAGAGACTTCAGTAGCTCTGAGGGAAGGTCATCTACTCCAGGGGCCTTGTTTCGATTTAGGTCTTTCAATGCTCCATCAAATTCATCTCTCAGTGTAGTATCTCCTATTTCATCCTCATCTACTTCTTCTCCCCGTCCTAAACTATTGCCTCTAAGTTCATTTCCTTCGTAGAGCCCCTCTATATACTCTTTCCCTTGTTTCCTGGGAACTGGTTTTCCATCTGTGTTCTTTATGTTAATAGAGCTGTTTTTCTGATCTCCAAATATCTCTTTTATTTTCCTGTTGGCTGTATCTATTTCTCCCCTATTTATAAATTCTTCTACATCCTTGCATTTACATTCTGGCCACTCCTGCTTAGCCATTTTGCACTTCCTGTCAATCTCATTTCTTAGTCATCTGTATTCCATTTTGCCTGTTTCATTTACTGCATTTTTATATTTTCTCCTTCCATTGATTAAATTTAGTATCTCCTGTGATATCCAAAGATTTTTTTTTTATGTCTTGTCTTCCTACCTATTTTGTCATCTGCTACCTTCACATATCATCTCTCAATGCTACCCATTCCTCCTCTACTGTTTTATTCCCCCCCGTTTCTGTCAATTGGTGCCTATAGCTCCCTCTGAAATTCTGAAGAACTTCAGGTTCCTTCAGTTTATCCAGATCCCATCTCCTTATTTTCCTACCTTTCTGCAGTTTTTTTTTTTTTTTTCAGCTTTAGCCCACAATTCATGACCAATAAGTTATGGTCAGAGTTTATATCTGCCCCTGGGTATGTCTTACAGTTTAAAAGCTGTCTTACCATTATAAAATCTATCTGGTATCTCCCAGTTCCTCCTGGTCTCTTCCACCTATACAACCTTCTTTTGTAATTCTTAAACCAGGTGTTTGTTATAATTAAATTACGTTCTGTGCAAAATTCTTTCATTCCTTTTGCCTAGACCATATTTACCTACTATCTTCTCTTCCCTTCCTTGCCCTACTACTGAATTCCAGTCTCCCATAACAATTAAGTTTTCCTCTCCCTTAACTGTCTGAATGATTTCCTTTATCTCCTCATATATTTCTTCGATCTCCTCATCATCGGCAGAGCTAGTTGCTATATAAACCTGTACTACTGTGGTCGGTGTTGGCTTCGTATCTATCTTGACTACGATAATGCGATCACTTTGTTGCTCATAGTAGTTTACCCGCATTCCTATTTTCTTATTCATTATCAGACCTACTCCTGTAATACCCCCAACTGATTTTGTATTTATAATCCTATCGTCACCTGACCAGAAATCCTGTTCCTCTTTCCACCGAATTTCACTAAACCCCACTATATCTAACTTCAACCTATCCATTTCTCTTTTTAAATTTTCTAGCTTCCCTGCCCGATTAAGGGCTCTAACATTCCATGCTCCGATCCATAGAATGCCAGTGTTGTCTTTCCTGATGATTACATCCTCCTGAGTTGTTCCTGCCCAGAGATCCAAATGGGGGACTTTTTTACCTTCAGAATATTTTACCCGAGAGGATTCCATCATCATATGTTCGTACAGTAGAGTTGAATGCCCTCAGGAAAAGTAACAGCTGTAGTTTCCCCTTGCTTTCAGCCTTTCACAGTAATTGTGTGGCAAAGCCACATTAGCCGATGTTACAACGCCAGCTCAGTCAATCCTGTTTCCCCTGTAACTACTGAAAAGGCTGCCCCTCTTCAGGAACCACACGTTTGTCTGGCCTCTCCACAGATACCCCTCCACTGTGGTTGCACCTAAGGTATGGCTATCTGTATCGTTGAGGCACGCAAGCCACCCCACCTCGGCAATGTCTGTTGTTCATGGGAGTGGGATTACTTAAAGTTGGACGTACCAGGCGAGAAGGCTCCAGTTCGTTGATACACAAATAAATAAAAAAAAACGCATACATACATACATACACACACACACACACACACACACACACACACACACACACACACACACACACACACACACACACACACACACACAAACTGCACTTTCGCAACCTAAGGTTGCTTCATCAGAAAGAGCAGGGAAGGAGAAGGAAAGGAAAGGAAAGAAAAGGAAAGGATGAGGGTTTTAAGGGAGTGGGTAAGTAGTCATTCCAATCCTGGGAGAGGAAAGACTTACCTTCACATATTCTCTCTTCCGTTACCCACCAGGACTCAAACTTCGTTAGTTTGAAATTCCCACCCAACATTCTACAACATCTTTGCCTATAACCTATGGACAGAGCCTCTGCCTCGACTGGCATCTCTGTCCAACCACTTTGCATTTTGCATATGTCTGACTTGTTGTGTGTGCTTGTATATGTGTGCGGGTGTGTGTGTTTGTTTATCTACCCTTTTCCCCCCAAAGTAAATCTTTCCTCTCCCGTGATTGGAATAACTCTTTACCCACTCCCTCAAAACCCTCATCCTTTCCTTTCCTTCTCCTTCCCTGCTCTTTCTGATGAAGCAACCTTAGGTTGCGAAAGCTCAGCTTTGTGTGTGTGTGTGTGTGTTAGTGTTTGTTTTTATTTATTTGTGTATCAACAAACCGGTGCATTCTTGACTGGTAAGTCCAATTTTCTTTACCTCTATATTACACACACACACACACACACACACACACACACACACACACACACACCAAGACAGATTTTTGTTATTCTAATGAACAAGGGTTGTATGAAATAAAACTGGAATTTTTGAGAACAACAAAGTGTGTTTTCAATGTGATCCCGAGTTTCTACTGCATAGAAATCTACAGTTTTGTTATGAAATTGATGAAATTTTGCACACTCTACCTTAAAAAACAAGAGGAATGTCACTGTCTGTATAAAATTTTGTTCGGTGCATGGTGGAGGGTACTTATGGAATTTTACAAGATGCATAGTTTTGCTCCAATCTTTATGAATTTTTGCATACATGACCTTTAAACCAAGAGGAAGATCACTGGGTACATATAATGTTTGTATGGTGCATGAGCGTGGGTACCTTGCAGGAAACTTTGCCAAGAGAGGGAAAGGTGGAAACGAACAGAGAGATGGGAGAGAAAGAGGTGGGTGCAGAGAGAGGGAGGAAGGGAATGTGGACTATGGGAGTGTAGGATAACTAAACACCTGGGCAACACTGGGTTTAGAGCTAGTTAGAAATAAACATTGCTAGGTAACTTTCTGACTGTTTAAAAAACATCCAAATAAAAAGCAGTACTTAAATACAGTCCTTCATCCTCATCATTTTACAAGACCTCTGCTGTGCACTTTGAATAGTTATTGTTGTAGGGAGGATGGACATAGCTGAGCATGACTCATCCACATCCTATAGGGTGTAATGGGATATCATAAATGCGTCTTTCACTTTAGAAGTACGTATATTGTTATGTACAGTGGCTGGACAAAATAATAACACCATGCAGGATACTACATCTTGTGGCAAGATGGCACCACTGTAAATGTCTAAACATTGAGATGCAACTGCAGTGCAAATTTGATGTACGAAGTCTTGACTGTTACATAGTAGTATATTATAAGTTTTGTTCTGCGACTGCTGATCGGTGAAATGTGTGATCTCTCAGACATCCAAAGTAACCAACTCAATAGTGCACTGTTAGTGAGTGACAGCATCATGAAAACAGATACATTGTTTAACATTTCTCTTGTAACAGTAACATTAGTAATGACAGTGTACACAAAATGTAAGACATCACATGTGGTGGGAGTGTCATACTGAAAATATTCATGTTAACATATCTGAAAAGTTAAGACCCTTGCCTCAGCAGGAAATATTTAAGCTGGTTTAGCTATACATACTTGCTTTAATTTTCTGGGAAACTACCGAGGTGAACAATATAATACAAACATCTAACATTGGCAGAATATTTATTTGTTTGGTGTTAGTCCACTAGTCACTTTGTTAAATTATTAAATGTGTCAACAATATTTTCAAAAACACAGGTAGCTACTCACCACAGAGACATCTTAGTGATTCACAGAAAGGCACACACAAAAGACTAGAAGTTTACTTATCTTTCAGCTGTTACAGCCTTCTTCATAAATAGAAATACATTCTCTATTACATACAAAAATGACTGCTGTCTCAGTCATGTTTGTGTGAATGTGTGGTCTGAGGGAAAGAATGTGTTTCTATTTCTGAAGAAGGCCATATAGGCCAAAAGCTACATAAATGTGAAATCTTTTATGTGTGCCTGTGTGAATCACTGAGATGTCTCTGTTGTGAATAGCAACCTATGCTTTAGAAAATATTGTTGAAACCTTCCTGGAATTTCCTTATAATTTTTACCTCTCACCTGTTACTTTTAAAGTTGATAATGGAGGATAGATAACAACTCACCATAAAGACAGTGGCTGAGCTGCTGACAGGCACACAAAATAAAAAAATAAAAAATCACATTCACACAACTTAAATTATGAGAGCCCAAACATGCTCCTCTTCAACCAGTGTGACTTAAGTAAGCAACTCTTCTGGTCTAAATTGTTGTATGAAACACAGTTTTAATGTTTCAGATTCTGATGTAATACTGTGTAACACATCACGGATTCTTCAATGCATTCATTACCTTATAGGATGTTTGATATATGGAAAGTAGGAAAGTTAAATACAAAATCATTGGTCTGATTACATTGATTCCACTGTCATATTATGGGGAATTATTCAGTGAATGGTAATTTAAAACAGGAAAACACAAACTTTTGCAGGCCACACAAAAGAAACATACCAATTACACATTATATAGTCACAACAAGCATTAGCAATTTTCAGTAACATTTCTTCTGCTCCTGTGTGTGTACATTCAATTTTCACCAACAGAAAAATTTAACACACTGTAATTTGAAGCTATTAATGTGAGAGCACACCTGTTGTATGTTATTATCACATTCATTATTTCTGAAAGCAAACACAACTAAATGTTTGAAATATATCCTTTTGACTTTTGGCTTCTGATCTTTGTATGAAGCTGCTTACCTGTTGTGCAAGCTGTTTCAGTCTTTCACATTCTCGGACTGTACAATCTCTTCGAGCAGCAACTTTGACCTGCCCAATATCTCCATAAAAACAATGAGAACCTGGTCGGAATGCAACCATCAGCTGCTGTAGTGAGTGCAGTGAAACAGAACATGCTCGGTGAAGTGCAACAGTTGCCACTTGCCACTGTGATGGAGTCATCACTGGTCCTGCACTCAGCACAACATGTCTGCAGATATGGAAAATACATATGGTCTCAAAGTAACATACTAAAGCCACCCCACATAGCCATTAACAAGAAATAAAATGATTCCTAGAGCAACATGATTTTTAATATTATCACAATCACTTCAATCTTTTCATAAATGTTTATTGTTCATGAATCACTGACAACAATTTACAGTTTGATACAATGAACCTATGAACTCACTATGTGTATGTATTTGTCTGCAGTGCAAGTAAAGGATTACTTCTTATATTATATTTTGTTCCCAAAAAGACAGAATAATGGCCTTTTTTCATTTTCTTTTTGATCAGCTATATTAATACAGATGCCAACTACTGTATTTTTCTGTTACAAATCACAGTATTGCTTTTTTGCTTGGCATAGCAATCAAAATTGATGCTGATACAGGCACCTTTGTTCAACAGAAAATATTATCCAGATTTTGGATAAGTTGTTTTTATTTACTTATTTTAAGTTATAGAAATCAGAGTGTACATTAACAACAAAGAAGATGGGGGATATGGTGAGACTAATAAGAACACAGACCAAGAATTTTAATAATGGAAAATTCTGATTGGAATGTCACTCAAAATAGGTGAGGTTTGGGTTAGGGGTAGGAACTGTAAGGTTTGGGGAAAAAAAGGGAAGTTATCGTAGGAAGGGGCCTGGATGATTTTGGGATTGGAGAATGTAGTGTAGGGATAACTTCCATCTGTGCAGTTCAGGAAAGCTGGTGGTGGATGGGAGGATCCAGATGGCCCGGGTTGCGAAGCAGTCATTGAAATAAAGTATGTGCTCCGCTGCAGGGTGGTCCACCTTGTTTTTGGCTACAGTTTGGTGGTGGTCATTCATCCTAATGGATAGCTGGTTGGTGGTCATGCCAATATAGAAAGCTGCACAGTGATGGCAGCACAGTTGGTAAATTACATGGCTGCTTTCACAGGTGGTCCAGCCTCTGATAGGGTAGGATAAGCCTGTGACAGGACTGGAATAGGAAGTGTTGGGTGGGTGGGTTGACAGGTCTTGCAGGAGGGGGGGGGGTCTTCCACAAGGTTATGATCCCTGTGGCAGTGAGCTGGGTTTCGGGGTGGCATAAGGATGAACTAGGATGTTTTGGAGGTTGGAAGGGCGACGGAACACCACTTTAGGAGGGGTGGGAAGGATCTTGGTATGCTCCTTCTAACACCAGTAACCATCCACAAAAAAGCACTCCCCTTGTCACTACCCTGGACTCTAACAACTAAATTGCATCCTATACAAGGCTTTGATTTTCTATCCTTGTGCCCAGAAATGAGACATCCTGCTAAAGATCCTTTCCACCCCTCCTAAAGTGGTGTTCCATCGCCCTCCCAACCTCCACAACATCCTAGTTCATTCTTATGCCATCCCAAAACCCAGCTCACTGCCACAGGGATCATATCCTTGTGGAAGACCCCATTGCGAGACCTGTCCAATCCACCCACCCAGCACTTCCTATTCCAGTCCTGTCACAGGCTTATCCTACCCTATCAGAGGCCGGGCCATATGTAAAAGCAGCCATGTAATTTACCAACTGTGCTGCAATCACTGTGCAGCTTTCTATAGTATCATGACCACCAACCAGCTATCCATTAGGATGAATGGCCGCTGCCAAACTGTGGTCAAAAACAAGGGTGACCACCCTGTGGCACAGCATGCAGCGGAGCTTTCTGAAGAAGGCCATGGCCGATAGCTGAAAGTGTTGTATGTGTGTGTCTTTTGTATGTGCCTGTCGCAGCTCGTCGCCATGTCTTTGCGGTGACTTGTAAACTGTCCTTACTATATTATTAATTCCAACCTGGACTTTCCATTATTATAATACTGTTACTTCGTTATTCAAACCAAATTGTGGAAAATTAACAACCAAAAGAAGACTTGAATCCTGGAACAAAAGATCGCCAGAATTGAGAGCTACCAACAGAGCCACAATGACAAGTTGAAACTGGTCCTGCCTTGAAGTCACTTGGAGATCTTCAAAGAAAGAATTGTAAGCTACTACAAAAGAAAAGAGAAAAATCCTTATAAAGTTGTTCACCCAAAGAAAAACAAAGTAGGTAAAACATGTCACTGAAGCTCAAGGTAAGAACTGTATCAAACTCTAGAATAGTATCAGAGTAAATTAGACTGCAAATGGAAAATATCAGCATAGTATGAGGAGTAATGTTTAAAATGAAAGTAAAGACAGGTTCAGTCTGTTGTTGAGAGTTAGCACACCATATCACACTAACTCTATCCAGCTTTATCAAACAGAGCAAGTATGGTCTTTTTTCACAATATATAGGCCAAAATTGCAAGGCAGGTTTTGGTGAAACTGTGCAGACACATCTGAGATGTGTTTTAGGTGGCAGTCTGCAGCTGTAATGTACTTTGAAAAAGTATTCTTATGCCAAAGCTGCAAAATATTTTTATTTGTTATATTCTACAGGTTTTGGCAGTTGCTGCCATCAACAGGAGGTCAATAAGATATTTTACATCAAAGGCAATAAGATATCATTTTTACTGAGTACAGCAATGTTTACTTTACAATAAAATATTGGGATTTGTTTCTAAAAGCCCTTCCATTTTACATCTTGTAGAAGGTATTCCTTTTATTAATCCTATTACAAATGAGGACATTTTTTCATTACAGTCTCTAACAATATACACAGATGCCATTATTGGAACAAATCTTGTTGATTTCCTGTTGATGGCAGCAACTGCCGAAACCAGTATAACATAACAAAAACATTTTGCAGCCTTGGCGTAAGAATGATTTTTTCACAGCACGCCTAAGAAGTATTTATTTTTCACTGAATAATTGTGTTAAAACTAAAGTCAATATAAAATAACACTGTTTTCCTCTAATCACTGCATTATAAATTACATTACTACTGGTATAATGTATTAGCAGAAAATAGGATTTAAATGTCTACTTCAAATATAGAACACAGTGACCATCTGTGATAATGTATTACTAACTTATATCATGTGGACTGACCTATTTTTAGAGTTTTAACAACACAATATGAGTTATTCCAAAGAATTTAAAGCTAATCATTATCTTAAAAAAGTCTGTTCTTTTATCAATAAAAGATAGAAGTTTTCTTTAATGGGTTGCTTTGACTATCAACCATTTTATATTTCCAACTTTTTTGTTTTTGCTATAATTCAAGAATAAATATATGAATTTCAACAAACTTTTTAGAAGTAGCATTCTGAATTACACAGCCAAATGTGAAATGGAAACCTGAATGTTCAGTCACCTCCCCTTCTCCAAACAAAAATCGGAGATTAAACCTCCATCTTCAGTTGGATTTTTTATTTTTGTGTGCTAATGCATGGGTTGTTATTATTTCAGGATAACCTGTGGTAGTACCTACAAGGGGTGGGGGGGGAGACTACTCCAGAATATGGTTCTGTGAAAATATCACACATCCAGTGGTCACAGGTTCCTTTGTTTTCACAATCTTACTTGTAAACTAGCAATGACAGGTAACAGTCAATAGCTGTAAAGTTCTTTCACAAAAGCTCATTTCTGTTATCTTGAGTGCTGTTTACTCTTCATTGTACAATGGGGGACACAAAGTTTACCTGGCCCGAATAACTTAAGTCCAAGAACAGAGCACTGTGCATGCCCTGATTCTGAAGTGTGAATGTTGCCAACTGTAGCCATTTTCGGCGCTTTAGCTTTGGTTTTACATCATCAAATAGAAGCAATACAATAGTTAGGATACATTATATGTTGAGATTCATAGGAACTTAACTCACATAACATTTATTTTGGTACACATTATTTGTGCACATAGAAGTGGTTGAGGTACAAGAACTCCATGTGGGTAGATTTACTACAATGAACTGTTTCTTACATATGTTTTGTTGGATGAGTGGATAGGCTGATGGTTTATGAAGGGGTGCTAGTTCCAGTACCACACCAGTAACACACCTGTGTTTGCGTCTGTGTAAATGTATGGGTGTGTGTGTGTGTGTGTGTGTGTGTGTGTGTGTGTGTGTGTGTGTGTGTGTGTGTATTTGTTTACCTTCCTTTTCTTCCCCCAAGGTAAGTCTTTCCTCTCCCGGGATTTATTTGTGCTGCTGTCACACCTGTGCTCCTTCGCCTGGTGAGTAATCTTTGTCTATTTCTTACATATAATTTTTTCTGCTAGGAATTTTTCGTTATATATATAAAATAGAAAAGAGATGACTTACCAAAAGGACCAGCTTGTCGATAGAAACAAATAAAATCACACACAAACACACATACAAGCTTTCGCCACCACTGGCAGCTTCTTCAGGAAAAAGAGGAAAACAGGGGAGGAAAAAGGGAAGGATATGGGTTTTAAGGAAGTGGGAAAGGAGTCATTCCAATCCCAGGAGTGGAAGGACTTACCTTAGGGGAAAAAAAGGAAGGTAAACAAATACACACACACTCAGACATATCGAAACGCAAACACACCTAGACAGACATTTGTAAAAAGCTTTTTACTACGAATTGTGCAATTATAGGCTTTTCTAAGAGTTCACAATCTTAAACATATTCCATTTAGTAATAACCTAATCTCTAAACTACGAGAAAAATGATAGCCATAGTAAAAATGTTGAAAATGGATGCATGTATTTGTAACTACTTCAACTGCCACATGGCGAATCTATAGTGTTAAGATAAATATATGTGCGGTTTACATGAGTGAGTGGCTGTGTTTTCCATTATCTGTTGTTTCCAGTTTAATGTTTGTTCTTTAACTCCGGTAGGACTATTTGACCATTACGTTAAAGAGAAAGGACAAGTAGCTCAATGATAGAGTGTCGGCCTTCCTGGGTAAGTGGTGTGCATTGGATAAGACACAACTAAAGCCTTTAATTTTTTCATTATCACAGCGCAAATTATTCTTGCTTTACTTACTTTATGTTAATAAATTATATTGGTTTTCCTTTTTTCAGTAGTACAGTTTGTCAATTTGATATCTAAAAATAATCTTCCTTGGGAGGTAGTATGTATTTGACACCCAAAATAAAACAAAACATCCTTGGAGGATTTTTTTTTCACCTGGCATTCCATAAAAATAATCTTCCTTGGAAAGTACTATTTATTTCACTTCCCAGAACAAAACAACATCCTTGGAGGGTGTTATTCATCTGACCTCCCATAAAAATAATCTTCCTTGGAGATTGATACTGGAATGACCTTCCATTAAAATTAAAATAATATAATGTAGGCTGCATATATCTTCAGTATTTTGTCCACATACCATTGGCATCCAGAACAGAGTGGATCCTTTGAGACATATAATATAGAAGTCTATGAAAAAAGGTCTCATCCATGGAAATTCTCTCCCAGAAAGAATAAACCAAATACCACAAGGCATCCAAAATTCTTGGAGGAGGGTCCTACTAATTATCCTGCACAGTCTTCTTCAGTTTAGCCTATACGTTTTCTATGGGATTGAGTTCAGGTGACTTTGAAGGCCATGGTAGGCACTGAATAATATAATCTCTCATTTGGAAGCAGCTCTGAATCCTAATGTTAGTGTGCAAGAGATGATTATGATGTTGGCAAATGAGATGTCCTTTCGGAATACCAAAAACAAGCTCCAGGAATGATTACATTTTCAAGGAAATGTTCATAGCATGCTGTATTTAACTTGTATTGGATTCGTTCTAAGATTCCTGCACCAATATACGACTGCCAGCCCCAACATTTCACACGTATGTGCCCACTTTTAGTGCATGCAGGCCTGAAGTGGGCATCATATCATTGCCTATCTGTGTGGTAAACAAAAACAGAACCACTGTTTGTGGACTCAATTGTGCACTCATTGGTTAAAATGACTTTCCTCCAACTGACATTTTGCCAGGAACTCACAATTGCCAGTCTGTCTACAGCTTGATTGTCAGATAATGGTTCTTTAATGAGAGCATGACGGGACCTGATCCCATAGTTGTTTAATCATCTGAGAGCAGTTTTCGATGAGCCCGGGAAATGTGAAGCTGTCCTTTGTTCCTGGATGTTTGAGAAAGGAGCAGTCCGAGCTGCTCTGACCATTTCATCATCATCTCTTTGAGTAGAAACTCGTGGACTTCCAGGTATTGGACATCTGCTTGGCTCATCATTATCTCTAAATCGTCTGATCCAACTACTTGCCGTGGAAGCATTAAGATCATAACGACGTCCTGCCTGAGATGCACCAACACCACTTTCAAAGAGATTGGTATGTGCTCGCAAACGTTCACATCAGCCATTTTGAAGTAGACATATGACCTATGCTAATCAGCTGATACGTTTCTCTTAGCTGAAAACTACACATTCCAGGTGTTGGTCGATGTAATTACAAACAAAATACATCCACTTTCAATATTATTACTATGTCTGTCTGATTAAAGATTATATATTATAAACCAGAATCTTCTAAAAACCTATAATAGTCTACAGCTGCAGAATTTTTAGTGAATTAATATTTAAAATATAAAAAATAAATTGATTCCAGTGGGATTCGAAAACACGTCATTGCATTCATAAACCATCAACCTATCCATTCACCCAAGAAACATATGTGAGAAGCAGTTCATTTTAGTAAATGTTCCCTTGTGGAATTCTTATACCTCAATCGTTTCTATGTGCACAAATACTGTTTTCTAAAATAAATGATAAGCGAGTTAAAGTGCAATGAATCTCATCACATACTGTATCTTAACTATTTATTGCCTCTATTTGATGATGTAAACAGCAAGCTGAAGCTGCACAGACTGTCAGAGTTGGCCACACTTGCACTTCTGAGCTTGGGCATGCACAATGCTCTGTTCTTGGACTTTAAATTATTCAGGCGGGGTAATATTTTTGTCCCCCATTGTACGTATTTCCATCAAGTGATATCAATATCTCATGAAAAACTACTGAGAGGACAAGATTAACAAGGAAGAAAAACCCAACCAGATACACATGTTCTCACAACTTATACAGAAATAATTGATAAAGAATAATACTAAAGGAACTGGAAAAAGGGAACCAATTTAGAAAATATTGAAAATCTCTCTAAGGGAAGTCGGGGGATGCGTCTCACTGATTTATCTCAAAGTATGAAAAATCCAGTAGCTGAACCATTCAAATTACTGAAATAGATCACCTAAGTGGACCATAGTGCAAGAGAAATCATTCACAAAATATTTCTGCATACAGGGCAACCAAAATAAAAGGTGGTTTGTGCATTTTCAACTTTTCGTGGCATAATGAATAATTATTAAATTTCAGATATGCAGCCATACAAATCCAATTTCTTTGAATAATAATAATATGTAGATAAGGAACAACTCACTGTAAAGAGGAACACTGAGCCACTGACAGACACAAATAAAAGACACACAAACACACACACAATTCTAAATTTTCAGCTGCGACATTCCTCAGACAGAGAACACTCATCCACACAGTCACTCAGGAACACTCATCCACACATGTCAGCCATCTCTGGCCGCCCAACACAGTCTGACTACATGGCAAGTGGAAGGGGTGGGAGGGTGGAGGGGGAAGGAGCAGAGGAGGGGGATTTTACATTACTCTAAGAATGAAAGTATGCAATCTTGAAGAACAATAAAATAATATCTAGAGATCAACAGTGTTAGTCTTATGTGGGTGCTCTTTCCTCAAATATAAGATATATTCTCAATTTAGAAAAACGTTACGTGATGCAGATGAGTAGGAGAAACAATCCTGCAATATTCAAATACAGCATTAGTAGTGTGCTGCTTGACAGAGTTTGTCGATTAAATATCTAGGCATAACACTGCACAGTGATATAAAATGGAAAAATCATATAAGGACAGTCATAGGGAAGATGAATGGTAGACTTCGGTTTATTGAGTGAATTTTGGGAAGGTGTGATTTGTCTGTAAAGAACACTGCATATAAAATGCTTGTACGCCCCAACTTGAGTATTGCTCAAGTGTTTATAATCCCCACCATATCAGTTTAAAGGAAGACATAGAGGCAGTTCAGATGTGGGCGGCTAGCTTTGTAATTGGTAGATTCGCTCAATGCTCAATGCTTCACAAACTCAAATGGGAGTTGCTGGAGGAAAGGGTTCTTTTCAGGAAACACTGTTGGAGAAATTTAAAGGGTCGGAATTGGAGGCGGAGTGCAGAATGATTCTACTGTCGCCAACCTACATTTCACATAAAGACCATAAAGATAAGATCAGAGAGATTAGGGCTTGACCCAATGCATACAAGCATTTGTTTTTCCCTGCATTCTATATGGGAGTAGAAAAGGAAAGCAAGTAACAAGTAGTAGTACTGAGTATTTTCTGCTGTGCATGTTTGGTTGGGTTGTGGAGTATGTATGTATGTATGTGTAGATGAAACATTATGTTAACATAAATTTCTGGTTTCAATGCAGATTGCTGCCTTACTTGCATCTGTAAAGGATAATATATTGCTTCAAAAGTTGGGTGTGTACCAAATTCCATGTGATAATTATAAACATTTTATATATAGGTCAGATAACATTTACTGACCACTAAAGATGTACTAACTCACTATAGCCACAGCTGTGGCACAGAACTGTCATGATGCAGGTCATTCGATGAACTACATTTCTGTAAACATTTTAACATCCATTTTTAATCCCCCTCCCCCCCCCCCCCCCCCCACACACACACACGCACAAGGATGACAAAGAAATTAGAATAGTTAACTAATTAGTAAACAGGGATAATGGTTTTAATTTCAACAAGAAATCATGTGCTTGGTATAGTAAAATTGCAGAGAAGTCATCAAGGTGTTGCTGCTGCCAAACATATATTAGATAAGCAAATTGAATTACTGAATGCTTACATCACAGGAGTGCATGTGTTTGAGTGTACCTCAGAATCTGTGACCAGTATGCCTGGCACATTGTCAGCAGTCTTGTATCTCACTGAACACGTGCGGAAGATATGCTGCTACAACATTAATCTAAAAAACTGAAATTGGGCAGCAGTATGCCCAAAATTTAATGGATTATAAGTGGGTTTATGTACTGTTTTCATCAATGTTGTTGTAAAGAACCAGATTACAAAACATACGACCCCTGATCGATTCCTGTTACTCTCTAACTTTTTATTTTATTTATTTTATCTACATGAAACATTAAACTTTTAATTATTAAATTTAAATTAACTTAAATGTTTCAGTGCTCCTGACTTATACAACAGTGATAGTTATTGCCATGAGAAGATGCATTAAAAACACATTTGGTGCTAGTGTTTTCACACTAATCGATTCAGTTTCCTTGGTATAAATGAAAAGTGACCGGAGAAAGGCTTATTTAACAACCTGAATGGAATATGCTTTGCACTGAAGCATGTTTCGGTGAAATGATCATGTCAAAAAATGCTTTCAAACAATAAGCATGGTATGAACATTATGTTTTACAATTATCACCTTCCGCAGATCATTAATTGCTTTAATTTTTTTGAAATATTTTCACTTATACTTCACCAAATACTGAAATGTATTAAAATACATTTCTTGATAAAGTAATTAATCAAAACTAAAACATACGTATGTAATGAGTTTGGGAAGTATAGTTTCCTACTGAAAAGTCAGCAAACTGGTACATGGTTCAGAAATGAAAGTAACAGTTACGTTCGCAATATGTTTTTACAATTTATTTGATACTAGGGTGACTGGTTTCGATCTACTCTGAGATCATCATCAGACCAATTCTTCCTACTGTTGATGCCAAGAGGATGAGCAAGCTGTTGCTGCACACTCATCGCCTCGGCATCAACGATGAGAAGAATTGGCCTGACGATAATCTCAGGGTAGATCAAAACCAGTCACCCTATTATCAAATAAATTGTAAAACCATTTTGCAAATGTGACTTATCATCATTTCTGTGAAATGTTTAAGTTGATTTAAATTTCATAATTAAAAGTTTAGCTGCTTCCTGTCACACAGTTTGATCCAAATCAGTGAGACCCTCCCTTTGTTAGAAGAAGAACAGGAAAGGAAGAGATGATGAAAAGCTGATCCCATAGAATATATAAAAGAAAGATTGGGGGGGGGGGAGGAATGGAGGAGGAGGAGGAGGAGGAGGAGGAGGAGGAGGAGCGAGAGAAGGAAAATGTTTCATTTATACAGCCAAGTTAAAGGCAAAACCAAAATGGATTAAGAAATTTAGGAAAGATTGGGACAAAATTTGATTTTGTCCAAATGGTTATTTACAATAAAGAAGTGTTCTGAGGAGCTGTGTATTAAGGGAAAAAGACATACCTGACAGTAGCAAAATCGAGAAAAAGGGAAAAAGACGTACCTGATACAAGCACAACCGAGACGAGCAATGCTTTCTGTAGGCTGCACCACACATTCTACCATTACTAGAAGCAGCTGCTTTAACATTAAAGTGGCTGCTGGTATTTCTGTTTGATTTGTTCTTCCTCCTAAGAGCAGAATAAAATTTGTTCAAAGAATTTACAATGGATCTTTATTACCTTTACAAACCAAAATTAAAATGGTTAATCTCAGTATAAATAATGGGTTCAGGTGAATGGTAACATACATAAATTTTTGTTCAAGAAAGACCCTATCATGCTGTAAAACAAATTAGTTGATTAAATTTTAGGTATAGTAAATTACTTTATTAAAAGGGCAGTAAGTGTGAAATAGGACACATCTGAAATATTTGACATTAAAATTACTAAACACTCTTGATTATTTTGACTTAGTTGGGGGGGGGGGGGGGGGGCGCTTATTATTAATACCCAACATTTCATCCTCATCTGTGTAAGACTTTTCAAGGAGGATAGTGGCTTCTTTTTATGTCCAAAATACATCCTGGCTTACTACTGACTGCAGCCAAAATTTATTTTCGCATGGTTCTGCCTAGAGACAAGACGTCATATGTTTTGCTTTTCACCATTGTCAGTTGACATCGGCCACTGTTATTATCATCCCATAATGGAAGTCAGGTACATGTCTTCTTCAGCACAGAAAACTGGGGGGGGGGGGGGGGGGGATGCTAAGTTTCATGCCCTCTTCTTTGCTACTGAAATTTGGGTGTTTAATAATTTCTATCACAAAATGGGGCTAATGTATCAAGTACAAGACCAGAGGTAACTTCCCAATGTTTTATAACATTGTCTGTTGCCTATATATTCCCCATTTTTGAATCCATAGTAAATAAATTATTTCTATTTTCCATGCTTTATCAAAATTTTCATAATTAATTGTCAAAGTATATTTTCCCTATCTTTACTACAATTTTATTCATTATCTTTTATCTTTATTTCTGTAAATTTGTGAATTATAACAATCCACAGATGGACTGACATTATATGTAGGCGATCCTTTGCATTCAACAAACTGCTACAGGCATCAATCCCTAGGATTATAAACTACTTAAACTAACTTATGCTCAGCAACTGAAAGGTACAGGCCACTATGATGGAGGAGAAAATTGTGATCATCACCAGAAGATGTTCACAAGGAAGTGTGCACTGCTCCGTTATTGTGGAACCTGCTGGTGAATGAACTAATAACAGAACTAAATGCTAAAGGCTTTCCTGGCAAGGAAATGTTAACATAATACTTGGCAGATTAGTAGATACAGTCAGAACATTGGTACAGGCTGCTTTACATATTGTGTAGGACTGGTGCAAAAATCAGGATCTTAGTCCCAAGAAAACTGCTGTTGTACCATGTATGAGGAAATGAACTCAGGCTTTAGACTGGATGCTCAAACACTTCAATGAAGTTCTACCTGTGCAGGAGGCAGTGACGTATCTAGGGGTGACTGGATGCCTATAACTGACCTTGTCTCCCCACATAAAGAATGTATGTTCCAAGGGCAAAGGTGCTCTCATGTGAAAAAAAAAGTGGGGGGGGGGGGGCGCCTGTGGCAAGATTTTGGGATTAACCCCACCATGCACCTCTGTGATCAAACTCAGTATTACTTAAAGGGCCACAGTATGGTTGAATAAAATAGAATAAAAAGTGAATGGTAGAGACCTTGTAACAAAGCATGTTGGGATTTATTGCATTATGGAACCTCCCGATACCACTGTTGCATAATAATGGATATGAGTGTAATTAGTTTATAATTATTTTCTTTTCCAAAACTTTTGTTGTTATTTTTTATGACGTGACTAGCAGAAGTCATTTTCTATTATTTGGTATTGCAGAAGTTTGTTTAATTAGCAAATAATGATTACTTAATGACAGAGGTATATTGTTAAAGTTTAGATAGTATGCTAATTAGTATTTCTGATAAAATTAAATAAATTCTAAGACATCAAAGATACAGGTGAAGCACTGAATTAAAATTTGTGATGCAGCTAGGAATCAAACCCAGACCTCCATATTTACTAAGCAGAAGTCTTACCACTAGACCACCACACCACTAGCGATTAAGGTGCCTCGGAATAGTCTACGCATGACTTCCCTCCACATCATAAAGTTTAATTCAGGTTCTGTGTTCCAGGAAATATTGCCACTACTGCCAAGGCTCTCCATTCAGTGGAATAGCACCTTGGCAATGGACACATTGGAACATTCCTGCCTTTAACATTAGGCTAAGGTGATATAAATATCATTGTAAATAGAAATTTGCGAACCCTGAGACTGTTTTTTGTCATGAACATGTCAAAGACATTAATGATAAAGGTGAAGTGTCACAAACTATAATTCAATGCTTCACCTTTATCTTTAATGTCTTTGACACTTTTGAGATGAAAAACAGTTTCAGGGTTTATAAAATTCTATTTACAACGATATTTATATCACCTTAGCCTAAGGTTACAGGCAGGAATCCAATATGTCTGTGGCGGCGCTAGCCACCAATTTGAGTGGGTGTGTATTGACCATGGTCAATAACTGAGTGGCACATCTTCATGACAATCTTTGGTGTGTTTCTTTGGTGTGATCTGCCATGTTTAAATCAGTTGGTGTTTGTATTCTGTGTCAACAACATCAATAAACCTATTGTTCTATAAAGTGTGTGGTCATTGGACTCCACTGCCCTTAGTAACCTCCACAGTGGTGACCCCATACTAAAATGTTTCTACATGGTACAGTGTTTGTCCCACAGTTTTCGGCGTGTTCCATCGACCGTAATTTGCTCGCCCTTGATATGCCAACAATCCCGCACCCAAGTGCAACATGTTGACGCCCGTGCAACCATTGCCTGGACTCATAGTTCCTTGGCAACCTGTGATTTCCAGCATTCTCACAAGTGTTAGCAGTTCACATAATACCAGATTGCCGCACTTGTCTAGACATTCGCCACAGGATATCTTCACATCACCGCAAATCAACAATGCCATGCCTCAGCGATGTGATTCTGCCTTTATCACTTCACAGATGCTTTCGAGTGCTCCTTTTTATACCACTACACTGTTTGAGCGCTCTCAGCTCTTCCGTGCTTCGGACAATGCCAGCTACAACATAGACTTTGTGCAAAATCAAACGTGCAACTGCCTACCGCCACGCCAGGTACACCAATGTATCAATCTGCTGGTCACGCGCCCAGCCTCCAATGGCCAGGTGGGCTACGTACCTTTGCTTCTTCCAATGCTGTCCATCAAAGTGTACCGTTTGAACTTTGCAAACCTAGTTACTGTACACATGTTACTGCTGAACATTGTGCTAACTTTTTGAGTGCACCTCGTACAAGTTCATCTCTGGCAGCTTGCCTCCGCCCCCCCCCCCCCCTCGTACCGGTTCAGCTGCCACCCTCAGTCCATCCTGTGAACATTCCGTGCTATGATCCTTCCTACAACCCCCACAGTTTCATCCACTGTACCAACTCTGCAAACGTGTTACACAGCATGTGTTACTGTGCGCCGTGTCTCCAAGTGTGCCTTCCGTGATGTGAAGTGGTCCCATTCCACACCTGAACTTCATTGGATTTTCAATCATTGCTCTGGCGCCAACTGGTGCCTCTGGTGTGCCATGTGACACTTCTGCGCCTTTGTAGAATGGCAACGCCAATACTGCAGCACCTCCGCCACGTCCTGTATTGCCTCCTCCTGTACCGCCAGGCCACCTGCCGAAGCTGCGTCAATTTTCATTCGACTCTCTGACCACCTGGTTCGCTCTCATCGAGCGTATATTTGAGCATTACAATTTTGGATGACTCCGCTCGCTACTTCTGCTTAATTACTTCACTGCACGACAATCTGCATCCGATTTGTGACCTGCTGGTTACCCCCCGTCGGGACTGCTAAGACAATGCTAAAAAAACAATCTTGGAGTGTGTGTCACCCAGTCTGTAAAGGAGACTGTTCAATACATAATTGAAGAGTAGAACCTTGGTGATAAATGTCCGTCTGCACTATGACGACAACTCCATCTCTTGGTTAGTGAGCAGGTCATGCCTGACCCCTCACTCATGGCAATCTGGACAAGTAAACTCCCTCTGGCCATGCAAATAGTATAAATGTACCAGTGTGCTCGAGTCCCCCAGTGAGCGTATTCGCATTTCAGACCAAGTAGATGAAGCGCATCTTCGAGAATCACGTCTTAAGCAATCTGCTGCGCCGAGCCTCACACCACACCCACCTACCTTCGGGGTCGTTCCTGCTTCCCAAACGAGATCATGGATCTGCCTGGTATTCCACGTCGCATCGTCACTGCAACGCTGCAACCGCTGCCAGTACCGGAGGGTGTCAGCTCTGGCGAAGAGGACACGCCCCCTTTCCCTATGCACTTCCCGCAGGAACAGCAACCTCACTACCCTTATTGTTTTTTTTTCATGCCCATTCCAGCAGCGCTGCAAGGAAGTGTAGGTCCCCTTGCAGCTACCCAAATGAGGTGGACAGGCTGCTCTAGGCACTGCCGTGTACCCTGAAGATTGCAGGCACCTATCTACTCTCCACTCTGTGCGCACTATCGCCGCTACAGGCACTCAACTATATGTTACTGGTATAATTCTGGCATAAACTCCCTCATTGACACTGGTGCTGATGTCTCTCTTCTGCCTCCCGGACTGTCTCCGAGCCTGGTGCGACTGACCAACAAGCTTCTCCAAGCTGTCAACACCTCGCAACTTTGCTGCCCGGGCTCCACAACTCTCAAAATCACGCTCTCACCTTCGCACGAGTTCGAGTGGGATTTTCTAGTGGTCAGTGTTCCCAAGCCTATTCTCAGAACTGACTTTCTTTCATTTCATGGACTATCTCCTGATGATGTTCGATGAGCAGTGTTACACTGCCCCTCAAATACTTTTATCGAGTGTGCTCCGTCGAGCGGTGCTAATCTTTGTGTAATTCTTGAGTGCTCAGACACCACTGCCAAACTACAAAGTGCCATTGATATGTTTATTTCAGAACATGCACAAGTGGAACAGTTACGACGCGAATGGCTCGACCTGTCTCGGCGGTTGGTTGAAAATCAATCAGCGCTCGACTCTGCAAGACAAGTCCTCGAGCAGCTGTCTGGCCCCCTCGCCGCACAAATCATGGGTTAGTCACTGTACTGGTTTGCCTAGTGTTCCCAGTGAACCCCCTCCTCCTTTGGAACTTTTGCCTTCTCTGAGAATTTTTCCTGCTCCTCCTCACTCCTACATGGAGGGCTGCAAAGACAATAGCAAGTTCTATCCTCATTTGTGTGCTCCACAAACTGTTGCACCATCGAACTCTGCACAAAACAGATGGTCGCACATTCATACAAGTGCGCCTTGAGTGACTTTCCTGAACAAACCCACTCTGTTCACTGTCCCAGTCTCAACAAACTCTGGTGTAGTGTCCAAATGTGTGCCCGTCAGTACTCCAGCTTTGGCTTCTCGCAAATCCTCTGTCAAACATTCATACGCACGCACCCTACAGAGCTTAATTGTACCAACCAGCTCGCTGGCCCTCCCTGTGCTGTTGGCAATGCTGTCTCCCCTCCAGGTCGTGTCGCCTCACCTGCCATTCACTCAGCTATGTGCGCATCACCTCCCCAGCCCAGCGCACCAACTCCTGTTTCTCCGACTTAGACGCTCACTGCTTTCATCTCCTTGGCACCACATACACTCACCTGTGGCCAACGTGCACAGCAAACACTTGCTGTCGCATCTCAACTGTTCTGCGCCTGCTTCGTCAACTCCAGCCGCTGCCACTGCCACCATGTCGGCACCACACATGCTGAATCGCACGCCCCCCATCGGCTACCTCGTCACATATTGCTCCTGTTTTGTCTGCTGCTGCTCCTTCGCCAATGCCGCCGTCCTCTCTCACGTCCTACGCAGAAACTACTTCAATTCGGCCAGCTACACACGCACCGCCCGTGGCCGCTGTAGCTACCACCTCACTGCCGCAGCCTGCTGCCACACCCACCTCTGTCAACTGTCATTCTGCACAACCTGCCATCGCACCCGCCATGTCCTCCATGCCTAATGCCACACCCTTGCCTGCCTCGCAAGTAGCTGTCATCATGAACAGCACAGTTCACAGACTGCGCTTCGTTGACAATGTCCCTCTGTTTTCTAAACCACACCCTCTGTGTCCCAAAAAATTAGGCACAGTTGACACACAATTATTTTAACTACTCTCCACCGGTGTGATCCAGCGATCTTGTAGCAGTTGGGCCTCATCCATTCACTTAGTAAAGGAACATGACAGACCTTATGCTTGTGTGGCGACTATCTCAAGCTCAATGCTAAGACTATTATGGACTGCTTACTGATTCCAAACGTCACCTAACTTTCTAAATTACTTGCCGGATCAGAAGTTTTCTCGGTTGTTGACTGCAAGCGTGATTACCATCAAATTCCCATGGCATCTGAGGACATTGAAAAAATGGCCATCACCACCCCGCTCGGCTTTTCCAATATCGTTTCATGCCTTTCAGACTTAAAAACACCACACAAACCTGGCAACAGTTTATCAGTGAGGTTTTACAGAACTTGAAATTTTGTTTCGTGTATTTAGAAGACATTATGATTTTCAGCTCCTCGGTCGAAGAAAACAGAAAACATTTGCAAGTCATTCTTGACAGGTTGGCCGAAGTAGGAATAGAGTTAAATGATGACAAATGCCACTGCATCTCTCCATAGTACAGTTCCTCGGGTATACAGTTTCATTGGAGGGCATCACACTCCGCCTTGACAAGATTAACTTGGTGCGAAACATCACGCACTCCTCCTCTTGCAAAGAGCTTCGTAGGTTCCTTGGCACCATTAACTACTACAGGTGGCACCTGCCAAACGCGGCTGAGGTTCAGGCCCCCCTTACAGATGCGTTGGCTGGCAAGCGCACACATGTGACCGAACGGTGCCCTGGATGGACCAAATGACGGAATCCTTCAATGCACTCAAGAAATTAGTTCCTCTAGTGATCACGGTTGCTCATCCACATCCTGACATGGAAGATTTTCTCACGACACCGCCATTGGTGCAGTTCTCAGCCAGTCTCACAACGGTGTAATCTCTCCCCTGCAGTTCTTTTCCAAAAAATTAAAAAATGCACAACACAATTACTTGGCCTTTGACAGGGAACTTCTTGCCATCTACCAGGCCATTAAGCATTTCCGTGTAGAACTTGAAGGTCGTCCCTTTCACATTCTTACCGATCACAAATCCCCCGGCTGACCCACCTCCTGCGCACTTCTGCTACCTCTACCACATATTGCAATTCACAATGGAAGTGCGTTATATCAAGGGCGCGGATAATGTGGTGGCAGATTTCCTCTCTCAGATCAATGCTGTCTCTACCGTCAGCAATCTCTCTAACCTTTCCGCCCTGCAATCCGCCGAGCAATCTCCTTGCTCTCATCTCTGACCCTTCCTCTTCCCTAATCCCATAGACATCACTTTTCTGGGTGTCACCAGCGAGGTACAGTATGATGACTTGACGGGCAAACGCCGTCCCTACATTCCCCACTCTCTTCAATGTCCCTTTTTCCAGAAGCTGCACAAGCTCACGCACCTGGGTGTCAAAGCCTCTCGACACACCTGGTGTGTGAGCATTAGGTTTGGCATGATATGAGGGGGGGATTGCCAGGCCTGGGCCCACTCTTGTGTTTCGTGTCAGCAGAACAAGGTCGCATCTCACACCTCCACTTTGCTTGGTTCATTCCCTCCTCCATCCGACATATTCCAGCACGTCCACTTGGATCTTGTTGGCTCGTTGGCCCTCTGCCACCGGTCGATGGTTACCAGTACGTCCTTTCCATGATTGACTGCACCACAAGGAGGATGGAGGCAACACCCCTGCTTAACATCACTGCCGAATCCGGCGCTCGTGCTTTTATTTCTACCTGGATTGCTCACTTTGGCTGTCCCTTGGTCATCACAACTGACCAACTGACCTAGGACCCCAATTCGAGATTGCCCTTTTCACCAATATCTGCCACTTCTGCGGCATTCACCCGATCCACACTACTGCCTATCATCCACAGAGCAAAGGGCTGGTGAAGCGGTGGCACCGGAGCCCAAAAACGGGCTTTCTGTGCCATGGGTCGCTTTGGCTCGACGCTCTTCCTCTGGTTCTCCTTGGCCTGTATTTGACATACAAGGAGGACCTCTTTGGCAACATTTGCACCGGGCAAGCTTGTCGCCCCGTCCCCAGCCCCCTTTCTCCAGGATCTCCCTTCACTGGTCGACCGAGTCCGCCTCATTTGTGCTGCTGTCTCCCCTTCACCTCCTGCTAGCCACTCTCCTCTGCCTGCAAGGGTACCTTCGGACCTACAGACTTGCGAGTTCTGTGTTTTTGTGTGATGACACTGTCCACCCACCCTTACAGCCCCCTTACTCTGGTTGTTATCCTGTCCTCCTTCGTGCAGCAAACACCTACACCATCCTCCTCAATGGTAAACCTTCTGCTGTATCCATCAATCACCTGAAGCTCGCACACCTCGATCCTTATTCCCCAAGACTCCCTCCTCTTTCTTCACCTCGTTTGAGGCTTCCTCTCCCTCTCCCTCCTGCACTTTGCCCTCCTCTCCTTTACCGTCAGATCACACACTGCCTTTGGTCGGTGAATCCTCTTCCTCCTCTCTGACCTCATCCTTCAGTGGATTCTCTCGTCTCCTTCCCCCGTCCGGTCCCTGCTATCAATTCTCCATCTCCATTCCCACTCACAACAGAGCTGTCCGTCTTGGTGTGCAACAATAACCTGTTCATAATGTGCATGTCATCCTCTAAATGTGCACGTTGTCATCTAAATGAAAGCTCATTAAATGTTTCCAGCTGACCCGTGATTCCATTCCTTCCGAGGCTCGGGCCTTCCTGCTCCCGTCGAGTACTGTGCTAGTTGTAGTTCTGGTCCGTGGCTCCTGCTCAAGCTGGCGACTCTCACGACAGCTTACACTGCCTCCTCAATTACAGAACTTCATCGTTCAAGGCCCTATCACATGTCGGCTACCTCCTCCTCCTGTACTACCGGACTACAGAACTCACTGTGTGTGTGTGTGTGTGTGTGTGTGTGTGTGTGTGTGTGTGTGTGTGCGCGCGATGCCCACTGCGTGTGCATCTACTAGTGCTTATGAATCTTCCTCCTCACGCCCCCCCCCCCCCAATGGCTCTCAGGAATACTCTGTACTGCAGGGGGGGGGGGGGGCTGTGTCGCGGTGCTATCCGCCAATTTGAGTGGTCAAGAACTGAGAGGCACGTCTTCATGAAAATCTTTGGTATGATCCGCTACGTTTAAATCATTTGGTGTTTGTATTGTGTCAACAACATCAATAAACCTATTGTTCTATAAAGTGTGTGGTCATTGGGCTCCACTGCCCTTAGTAACCTCCACATGTCCATCGCCGAGGTGCTATTCCACTGCATGGAGAGTCTTGGCAGTAGTGACAATAACACAGAATCTTAATTAAAGTTTGTGGCGTAGAGGGAAGTCAAGTTTAGACTTTTCCGAAGTGCCTTAATCACTAGAGTGCGGTGGTCTAGTTGTAAGACGTCTGCCTAGTAAATATAGAGGTCTGGGTTTGATTCCCGGCCACATCACAAATTTTAATTCAATGCTTCACCTTTATCTTTAATGTCTTTGACATATTCGACACGAAAAACAGGGTTCGTAAATTTCTATTTACAATGTTATACAAATTCTGTTCTCATAATATTAAAGTAGATATTATGGTGTTTCACAAGTAATGTTATGAAAGTATTGCTCTCATTAGTTTCTGTATAATTACCATTAATTACAAAAGTATTGTTGATAAACCTCTTTTGTTAAATACGTAAAGGAAGTACTATTAATTTAACAGAAATGTTTATTACAATTTACTCTGTATTATTTAAGCTATCTTTTACTATAGCTAATTAGATTTAATTGTTTACTTTTCCATTATAATTAATTTAATGTACATTATTAACAATATGCAATATCCAGTATCATTGATTGAAAGATATAAATAGGGTGCTTTCACGGCATGTAATTGAGTATTGTTTTGTCTGTGATATGAGGCACAATCCACACCATTTCAGAATCTATTTGAACTCTACATTAAGTTCCACAATCCTGAACCTAAACAGGAGACTGAATTATATTAAGTCTAATGACTGGCCACGGGAACTTTAAAAAACAGCTACACAAGATGGGGCTAGAGGAAGCTACCCCTTGTGTAGCTTTCATGGTGCAATTGCTGAAACTGCACTACATTTAATCTTCCAGTGTGAAGTGTTTGAAGGAAGAAGACACAAGATATTTGGGTTACAAATCCCAGAAGAAATTGTCAGTAATAAGGAGAGGTGCCTGGGGGGGGGGGGGGGGGGGGGTCATGACGCAACGCAAATTGCATCACTGAAATTTCGGAGCGGGGCGGGGAGGTGAAAAATTAGTTCCTTTGGCCAGTCTGGGGAGGGGGCTTTAAAAAACAATTCACAAAGCATAAAATAAAAAACAATAAACCAATGTTTATCTTAGTTTGGGGGCGGGGGATTGAGTCAATGACCAAGGGGTGGGCGTGCCCCTCTGGTAATAAGGATCTTGTAAAGGGACTACTGCTGTTCTTTTAAGGGCACTAATTGGCTTTACTAGATAAAACAAGGAGAGAAACCAAACAATAAACTCATGTTTTGGTGCAGGCAGCTGTGGGGCATGGCCAGTAATGTTTGTATTTCCATGAACAAATGCTAAGAAGCTCGGTAAATAGTTACTATTATATAGTGTCTGTTATGGAACTACACTTATGTTGCACATGCTTCTAAATGCTGCTCTAGACAGAATTTATTTATATAATACAAAATAACTGTATACACCATGTATTTGTTCCACAATAATATTTATCTTTGTTGTGAACTACAAAACATTTGGTAGCACACGAACTTAAAAACGATAAATACAGATGTATCCAGTGCTAGTTACAGTGAACGAAGAGTGCTGACATCATTCAAGAAAAAAAACTGTCCTCACAGGACGTCGTTGCCATGTCGTTGGACATGTACAATAAGACAATTGGACATGTTATTATTCCAAAACGTAAATTCACAACACACTAAAATTAAATTCACAAAGGAAGTTGGAGGAAACTCGATCAACTACTTGGAGCTAAAATTAAATTCACAAAGGAAGTTGGAGGAAACTCGATCAACTACTTGGAGCTGACTATAGACATCAGCCAGAAAAAGCAATTATTTAAAATACACAATAAAATAAAATTCCACGACACAACAATACCTGCCACTTCCCAACACTTAACATGCAGCACAGTGCATCATCTATTATCCATCCCTCAGACCAAAATGGATTTTGATAATGAACTGTAAATAATTAAAGGAATTGCATTCAACAATGGCTATAGATCTACCCTGATTGACAACATACTTTGCAAGAAAAAGAGACAGAGAATACTATACTTTTGTATCCTCCTCAGAAGATACCTAGTAACATGAACAAAAAATGGGCACCAATGCCATATGTTGTTAATACATCAGAAAGGCTTGCCAGCAAACTCAAGTTCAGGAAATACACCCCAACCTTTTATAATAGATATACTATTGCCAACTTGCTCTTCAATAGCAAAGACAAGATTCCACCTTTGGAAAGAAGTGGCATATCTCTTGCAATCTTTGTGGCAAAGTATATGTATGTCAGTCAGGCAGGGCTGTAACTACTAGACTGGCTGAACATGAGAGGAGTTGGAGACTGAAAAAGAGAGATTCCACCTTTGCAGAACATGCCTTAAATGAATGCCATGCCTTTGACATTAAATGTGATGTTCTCCACAGAGTAAACAAAGGCAGAAAGCTAACATTGCTTGAAATTTTCTCTATCAACAAAAACCAAGCTCAGAAACCAAACCTAATTCTTAATGATTAGACCCAATTCCAGTATTCACCATTATTAAAGTAACCTATTAAGTATAATTTTGCCACCATACTTGTCGAAATTGTGTAATGCCTCTCACCCACATTCCAATGTTTTCCTTTCATGTGTTATTCACACCACTCTCTTGAAAACCAGCAAATTTTAATATAGGGTATATACTTCAATATGTTCCTTTATTCCATATTCACATACTCCAAACTTGCGTAATTGTTCCCCACCAACATTTCATTTTTATGTCTTCCTCACTCACCTGTTCCCCTCCTACTTTTGTTCATATATATAAGTTAATTTAATACACAATTGTACTGACTAGTATTCCCTGAAATGTTGTTTCAACCTATTTGTTGAAAATTAATGTACTGTTATGTCTTAGTTACAGTTTTGTTTTAATTGATTGGACATCTCTGTTTATAAAATACTTAAAGGCTACATAGTCTATGACTGCAGGTATCTTTGTACTCGAAACACAGCAGTTGGTGTGATGTGGATAATCTGCAGTATTAAGTTGTCTGAAGATGGCCCAAGAAGCCAAAAGCTAGTTCACAACAAAAATAAATATTATTGTGGAACAAATACATAGTGTATACAGTTATTTAATGTCTATGTTCCATCAAGAACCGATGGAAGAGTCCATACATATTATATCAACACTCTTGAATTTATAGCAGTTTTTAATAAATGTGACCCTCTTCCCTCCATATCTACTCTACAGAAGTAGGAAACTAACGTAAATCCTGAAATATTTAACATATCTATACCAATGATCACACAATCTTCAGAGGCAAATTACATTAACTGGGTTAGAGAAATCTATTTCATCAAAAAAATTAGTACTTTATCAAATTTATTTTTGAGTCCTGGAATGTTTGCTAAATTCTATCCCCTGTTTATCTGTTTAAAGCTGGAGCAGTTGTGCAATCAAGAGCATGACACCTTAGACCAGTGTTTTTCAACCTTTTCAAGTATGCGAACCTTTTCGAGTATGCAACCCCTTCCAAGTAAAATTTTTCTGGCAACCCCCTTCAGATTAAAAAATATTCTGGCAACCCCGCCCCCACCATCCACACGAATCTTAACAAAACTATGTTGTCTCAAAGAAAACAAATTTAATATTCTTTATTTTATTGCAGCTTGCTTTTGAATTGTTGAACAAAGTTGTGTGTATGTATTTTTCGGAATGGAACACATACTCTATTTTTACTTGATTTCTGACAGAAATATATATTTTGCGTAACAAGTGTTTTGCATTTTTAGACACAACTTAGAAGCTAACTGTGCTCATTAAGAAAGGCCCCACTGTATAGACGATTGGTTAAGAATTTTTGAGAATTACTTATGGTATCATGTTGTTCTACCTATCAATTAGTTCCGGAAAGCAGTTTTCACACTTTATGCTTCTTCATAATTAAACTGTATTATAAAATTCACTATGATCTATTAAATTCATGATTAATGTTACATACAGAACTCTGTAATATAGACATTAAATAAATTTCACTTAGGCGTTTGTTTTTGTATTGAACCACTAGTTATTTTATGGAGCAAGTACTTGCTCGTGTGATGGCGACCCCCCGCAACCCACAGGTAGAAAAACACTGCCTTAGACCATGCGGCCATTTCCACATGGCCTGTATACTCAGATTAGGTTTGTATATTGTACACTCCTGGCCTTAAAAATTACATAACTAGAATTTTTACGTAATGGTTTCAGTGGATGAAAGCCCATTCTCCTGCAATGCAATAATGAGCTGTCTTAATTATGTGTCAAGTAGCTCCAGTTCACAGATTTTCCTTGCTCTCTTTGCCAACATTTTTATGATGCATCACTTTTGTTGTGAATGGTGGTATGAATCCCTGTGTAGAAAATGATCCACAAGTGTGTGTTTCTGATAAACTATGTGGCCGAAGTTATCATCATAATCTTTCCAGATATTGCCAACTGACAACGGCAAATGACCCTCCAATATTCAAACAAAGTGCAGTCATGCCTCTACACAGGATTACATAAAAATGAAATTTGGCTGCAGTCATTAGCATGCAATGGCGTGATGAACCTTACAATAAGATTATGTCCATCATCAAACACTACTTAGGCTTAAAAATATAAATGGATTGCTAAGAAATCTACTCATTAAGTGTCCACAAGAAGGGGAAAAAGAAAAAAAATAATATAAATAGAGGTGAAAATGTGCAAGCTTTCAAAGCCAGCTCTCCTTCTGGCAGAAGGACTAACTGAACAGGAAAGAGAGATGATGGAAAATGATTGGCGAGGTTATGGTAATGGTGAGAGTCACAGTAGTCACCCAAAGCTCTGGTGAGAAACGACTTACCAGATATAATGAAAAGGAATGACTGGCTCAGATTATTATCTTTAAGAGACTGCACCTTTGTACAAATGGTGTCACACTTTAAGGAAATAAATAATGCCAAATGTAATTATACTATAAACAAACCTTGCAAATGTGTAAGGTATTCTACAACCAGATCTGTTGCCAGTCCACAGCACTGCTTGAAATTGACTGCAAAATTATCCCATCCACGGTAAATACGCCCTGTTTTCCTCAACCAATTCTGAACCATTGGGAGCAATAAATGGTTAATAGAGTACAATCCAAATTCAGCACCTGTAAAAGGCAGTATATAAAATAATTGCTTATGCTTACATCACTTTAGTTTATTTGCTCTAAATACCCTAATGTAGGCTAATGTATTTACACACACGCACGCACGCACGCACGCACGCACGCACGCACACACACACACACACACACACACACACACACACACAGAGAGAGAGAGAGAGAGAGAGAGAGAGAGAGAGAGAGAGAGAGAGAGAGAGAGAGGAGAGAATAGGAATATAATAAAGAACAGCTAAATTTAGGCATAAAAAACCCAACATTAAAAGACAACAGTGTTTATAAGAAAACATATGATTTAAAATATATATGTTTGTGACTAAAAATAGCATCTAAGATATTTATGTGTGTTCTTTGGAATAACTAATATCACCTAAATTATATTAGGCCAACAATTCACTGCTGATAACAAGTAATTTGCAGGATGTACAACTTGAAATTATGCTAGTACTACTAGTAAACAAATTGTTCATTTTCAGTTTTGGAAGTATCTGCCATTTATCCCAAATGTTTCCCCTTTTCTAAGAATACCACATAATCAGCAAATCTCACCTGAATTCATTTCTAACTTTAAGCATTTATGAACCTGCTATTTCAGTTAAGATTTATTCAACATATATTCTCAAGATTAAGTACAAATTTTGTAGGATAGTTTGGCAAACTTTCTTATGTAATTCTAAATTTCTTCAAATGTTACTAGTTTTATTTATGCAAATTGTATAACTGTGATAAATTTCTTAAAACTGGGATAAATTTCTTAAAACTTGGATAAATTTATTAATTCTAGGCTGTGGAAAATACTGTGAAAACATACTTTATGGGTCTAAGAATGAGACCTTAAGACATGGAAGAGAAAGAGAGGCATTGAATTAAAATTTGTTCTGCGGTCGGGATTCGAATCTGGGACTTCCTGCTTGCTAGACAGACACTTTATCCATTCCCCCTCCCCCCCACCCCCCTCCCCAAGCTCTGCCACTTCAGGCATTGGCTCCTGTCACCTATATTACCACAAAATATTAACTAGCTAAGCCTGCAGAACAAAAATAATCCAGTACCATTGTCACTTTCACCCTAAGCTAAATACAACATAACACCACCTACTCTTCAGGCGCCATTGTCAACTACAAATCTCACCAAAACAGCTTGTAAAAGAAGAAAGAATGAAACGTGCATGTAGGTTCTTTTTTAGGAAGGAACATATCCACTATTGTAACCAGGGAATTCCCTCATCAGTATATTCTTTGGTATATCTTAAGTTTCAACTCGCACCCGGTAAACACCAATGGAGGACGAGTAAACGATAACCCTAAATAATTTGCAAAAAGAGATCTGTATTATTGCGACATAATACAGTGAATTTGGTAGTTAGATAGTATCCAAAATCTAACAACTCAACTTCTCCCTTGCAAAGAAAGTATTAAACTGTCATAGCTTTGACCCAAACTGTGGTATTATGTCTAGTGTTTGGGAAATAAATAATGTTAGGATAAATCAATTCCACAGCTACAGAATGGGGCATTCTTCATAACAGCAACGCCAACACGTGGTATGTAAGGAGCCAGTAGTTGGCTGTCACATCTCAAATGAAATATATAGTGGTTCTTCAACCAGATTTATGGAATGCAGTTGCTGGCAGGTGGGAAATTTCTCACTCGCTATTGTATACCACAGAGCCTTCACAGCAGTAGGAAGAAAGGGTGAGTATTTTGCTATGTGCTCTCTTCCAGCCAACCGACAGTTCTTCATTCACATTGGCAAGCAGTGTCTTTCCTAAGTACTGGTTACAGCATGCAGCATAAAGCTCATTTTGATTAGACAGGTTCTAATGTGATGCAGCGGTGGTGCAATATTTCCAATAGGAAACAGTGACCGAAGTAAGGGTTATTCTTGTCGAAGATGTAGAAATGATGCATTAGCCACAGAAAGAGGGCACACGCTCTATGCTGTACATGTATCAGGCCAAAGCCTCCAGTGTGTGGAGACAATATCATTGTCTCATAATACGTTAGAACACTCTACCATCGCTGACAAAATGACTAAAGACCACCTGGAACTAGCTGCCACTGTATGAGGCAGTGGAAGCACTTGTATGCAGTATTTAAGTTTTTGTGTAAGGTAAACATTCACAAAGTGCACTCACATGATCATTTCAAGCTTTTGAAATGTACTGAGATGGACTTGTGCGCAAATCACTTTGAGCAGTTTATGGTACGTAACAGTTGTTGTACATTTTACGTTCCCACTGAAGTGCACAGTGGGCCCTTGGTGATGGGTATGGGTGTACTCATAATCATATCTTTGCCCAAGTCCTTGTAGTGTTCTTCCTGCAATTTGATATGGCTCCCTGTTACCTCACCGCTTTGTTGAAGCCACGCTACTACCACACAGATTTCTTTTGTCATCCTCGCTAAGAAAATGAGATATCTGCATAGGCACAACACTTAACTCACGTGTTGTGTAGGTGAATGCCCTACAAGCATTTACATAGGCTGTGGCATGCAGGTTCGAGGGCAACAGCAAAGAGAATGGCTGTTAGACAGCAGCCTTGTAGTGCTGAGCACCCAAGAGGAAATTATGACAAACTGTAGCCATTGACTACAAGTATGGAAGGTGCCTGAAAATGAGACAGAGAACTATATTAGCTAAGAAAGGGGACCTACCCACCTTTTTCATCATCTTCCTTTTGGTTTTTACAGTGAGATGACCATGCCCTTCAAAAATTCTAGGGGGATGCACACAGCTGGATACAAAAGTTTGCAGAACATCTGTGCCACTGCTCAGCACTAATGATCACCAACCAAAGACCTTGGGAAGCATAAACCCAGTCCAACCTGCTTGATGAGTGACTAGTTATGTATGGATATCAACACCAGCTGCCATATAGAAGTGTCCGTGTATCGTATAATGCAGGGTACCTGATCGTCGCATTAAGGACTGGACACGGGACATAGTTTGGAATCTGATCCTCCAGCCGAAGGATGCTATTACAGTCTCTGCCCACCACAAAGTGGCAGAGCCATCTTGGTGAGTAATAGGTGTTTCATTCATGACACTTTGCCATTCCAGATGCGGCATACAGATTCACATGGCAAACTGCACTAATGGTAAGCACAATGCCTTGGGCTGTAGATAAGTAATATATACCCATTGCTTACATGAAATCACATATTAGGATGGCTGTAATGCCACCACCTTCTATAGCAGGATTTACAAAGGAGTTGTAGCCATAAAATTACAAACACACTGCAGGTCAGACTTCTTGAAGAAGCACAACATCAATGTCCACTGCCCATATCGTATCCTGCAACAATTGAGTTTTGTCTGTTGAACTAATACTGTTAAGATTGATCAAACCCATCCAATAAACTTGTGTCATGGGGCACTGCAATGATGTCTTGCATTTGGCATAGCCAGTAGGAGTCATGTCCCTGAAAAGACTAGCACTGCCATCAGCAGGGCTTCTATTAGTGGAAGTTCATAACAGAATATTCGACTAACAAATTGTCAGCCATGTCCTTTAAGGTGTCAGGAGACTCAAATAGTGTTCTTCCATATCCGACATTCAGTCACCAAGTTGAAGGCGTGGGATGGTAGGTGTCAGATCATCTGTTGTTGCTGTTGTTGATATGTCATTCGGCTGCCATTGTTCTCGGGCAGCTGTCATCACCAGTGATCCAGGTGCCACTGGTAACTAGTCCTCAGTTCAACCTGCAGCTCAATTATTGTCACCTTCCTGCAGTGTATCAAGAGTCTCCACTTCTGGACCTGTAAAAGGGCCAGATGTGGTTGCTGCAGAAAAGGATGTCAACTATTCTGGTGCAGATTGCATCACTGGGAGTATGGGAGCCAAGCCCTCAGGGATCTGCAATGAGCCCACAATGATGTCTTCTGCATTTGACAGTGAAGTTAAAAGGCAGGATCGTCAGTTGTGATGTAGTAAACAAGCCAGTGTGAGGCAGCTCAACTAATCATCTCCGCAAGAATATGGATCGTACATTCCTTCTTGTCCGTATCCCGAACAAGCTCACCATTGACCTATCTAAATAATGATTGCTCGACAACCACCAATGGTCACATAAGATGGTACGTGTTTGCGCAATGCAATGTGCACCTGACGAATACCATTCAGAATGGAGTATGTCTCAAATTTGTTCCACTTTTCTTCCACATGACTTAACACTTCCCCGAAAGGTTGCTGTGCTTCCTCAATGAGTTTTCTGTGGTACTTCAAATGGCAGCATGAAGATTCACATGGTCCTAACACCAAGTCCAGCATGATCGGCATTTACAGCACTTACATGGCCACCCAAAAGAGTGGTGGAACAGTGAGCAATCTGTCTGCATGTCACTTCATCAACCAATTTCAAATATACAAGTGATTGAAAGATGAATTCCGATTTTTTTTTTTTTTTTTTTGTGGTTTTTAGGGCGCACAACTACTAAGGTCATTAGAGCCCGAATCAAACCCAGGATATACCCAAGGATAATAAGACTATATATAAACAGCTAAAAACATAGAATAAAAAACAACAAAGTGAAGAGCTAAATGTCCCTTGACAAATTGGTCAAATTGATAAAATCCAATACTCGAGCAACAGCCCGCGCGTCATCAGCTAAAATTTCTTCCAATGTGTCCGGCAGATGTAGTGCAAGCTGAACAGGAGTAAAATTTGAACATGACAATAAAACATGGCGCACCGACAGCGGGTGGCCACAGGAACATAACGGTGCGGGGTCACCACTGAGCAAGTGGCGGTGGCTGAACCGGCAATGTGAGATCCGCAACCGGGCCAAGATGATCTCTTCTCGTCACGAGCGGCATGATGAGGTCATCCAAGCCACCGGGAGCAGTTTAATGGTCTGGAGCTTAGTATTAGTAAGTGAAGACCACACATTATGCCATGACGATATAAGGCGCCGCGAAAGAGCCCCTTGAATATCGTGTGATGGGACACAGTACGATGTATTCTGACGAGTTCTTGTGGGTCTACATGCACTACTTCATGTAAAAAATTTTCTATTTTGTGTGCCTTAGTTTGTTCATACTATGCTTAGAACATAAATTGTACTGTGACCTTTTCATACGAAAGCACCATCGTCAGTCAAGGGATCTACTTACACATTAATAATGTCCCTCACACGACTAAACAAACACACAGCCACAGAGTACTGAACATACCTCACGCACTTACATTTTGTTCCATGACTGACAGCCAACTGAGCCACTAAGCTATCACTATCTCATGGATAATGTGAGAACAGGGACTGGCGTAAGAGCAAGTTTTCCTAAAAAACTACTTTAATTCTAGGTAGAAGTTCTCCTGTGTAAAACATGTAAATGTTGAGGCTTTCAAATATAAGAATAGCATCCCAGCAGTGAACATTAGAATGTTATTGTGAACAATCCTGTCTTGTACCTCAGGCATAAATGATATAAATATCAAATAATAAGTCAATTTTCTGAGATATATGTTGCCCCATTATATCAACGATTTTGAATAGATAGATTAGGCAGTGAATTATAATTTGTGTTGCAGCTGAGATTTGAAGCTGTTACCTTCTGCTTATTAGGCAGACATCTTATCCATTCAGCTAGTGCGGCCTTATAGATAGCGCTACTACATGGACTGTCTTAAGAGCATGCCTCCTTCCACAACAAAAATTGTTAATTCTGTCTCTATTTTCTCCTAAAAATAATGACTTTTCAGTTACTTAATTTTTATAAAGATAACTTTTGTATGTTATGATTTATAACTTACTAACCAGGCATACTGAGCAATTCCCTTAGCAGCTGAAATAATACATCCAAGGCATATGGTTGATAACGGCGTGGGCAGGTCATTGTAGCACTTGCCAGTCCTTCCAGCAGTATGAACCACACTCGTAAAACACCACTAGGTTTGTCCAAAGCATCCAGTGACAGCAAATCACCACTAATACTTAGTGAACTGTATGAAATACCTCCATCCATGTTGCCCTCAGCAGCACTTGTACCCATTTCAAATTGTGTTACTTCCACATTTGGAATTATTGGATCCACCACTTGTGGTGAGTTGTTTAGTTGAATCCTAAGACAATCACAAAATAAGATTATGGTTAGATATGAGAATAGTGTTCTTTTCATTATGTAGTTGTACACACATTTTTAAAGAGATGTAACAAGAATTTGACAGAATTGAACTATCAGCATAGCTCATTGTCGAACAGTAATGTTAGAAAGTAACATGCAATTTTAAAATACATAAAGGGGCATGGGTGGCACCTAATGTGCTAACCAAAAATCAGACAGATTTCATACATATATGGAAACAGCACAGAGATAAGACAACCTACAGAGGAGCAAATTCTGACACTAATCACTTTCTGGTGATAAGGGAGATGAACATTACATTTAGGAGGATAAGTACTACACCTCCTATGATGTTGACAGATGGAAATAGAATTACTAAAATATAAGAGTACAAATTAGCAAAGATACTGTGATAGCATCCATCAATGGTCTCAAATTAAGGATGGAGTAAACAAGGTACAGGGTGTTTATAATTAAACTGACCATGTTCCAAGTGCTGCAGAGCAGCATACTTCACAGGATGCTCAAACTTTATGGGTATGTTCAGTAATTGGTGCAATCAAAAAATATTTTAGAAAAAATTAGTTTCACTTTCTGCCACGAGGCAAAAATATGGCGCTGTAAGCAGTCAGAATGTGGTGTGGATGCAAGAATAGGAGAGGAATGATCAAACATATAACAATGGTGACTCTGGAACATATATTAGGATATGTTCACACACGTTCACAAGTTTGTTAAGCTTATGGGACTTAGCTACGGGGTCATTAGCCCCTAAACTTACAAACTACTAATGAACTAACTAATACTAAGGATGGCACAAATATCCATGCCCAAGGGGGATTCGAACCCCCGACCGTACTGGCCGTGCAGACCGTGACTGAAGCGCCTCAGTCCCCTCGGCCACCACGGCCGGCTATTAGGATATGGTCATACGTTACATCATGTGCGTCATATGGTCTCCTGACTTAGCAACATGCTGCATCATGTAGTGTTATATTCCAAACCTTGTTTAAAAACTTCAAAGATTAAAATAACTGAAATTATGTCTCTGAATGCCAACATATCTATGCAATGTTAAAATCGTGTGAAAAATATGTTAAAATTGCATTCTTTTGTCAGACTATAAGTTAAGACTACACTCTTGCCCGGTTTCTGGAAAACTACAGTTACCGGGCCATTAGCTACCGTCATGTTATAATTTAACATGCCAGATAACTTCCTTGGGTTTCCCGTGGCTGAATTTAACGACCGTTAGTTAACTAGGAGGTAACTGCTCCTTCTGTTGATGCTAATAGTTCATCTCAACAGATAACAGATGCCACTACTAATGAAATTCGCAATTACTCGAATTTTATCGATTATTAAGGGAAAAATCGAAGACGCATTATAGTTTGTATAGCTGTCACGAGGTTTCTGCTTCTGTTTTGAAACGCAATGGGCGACAAGCGAGGAAAAAATTTTATTCTATTTGAGAAAAAACCATTTGAACGACCTAGTTTTAGAAAGGAAATCAGTTATAGAAAATAAAGAGAAAGATGGCTCGACTATTTTTGAAAAGTAACATGCCTTTGAAGATATCACAAAACTGTACAAGCCCTTAATTCAGGAGAGAGAACATAAGGCATTTTTTTTAAAAATAAAACAGGACAAACAACAAAGATAGGGTTAGTAATAAAAATCATATGAATTATTTCTATTGTCAACATCTATTTTTTATGAATTTAAGTTTTCCTATTATGTGAATGTGACAATACTTTTTACACTACCAGCTGGTCAATTTACATCCACCCATCCATGTTCCCGAGCTCCATGTTTTAATGAAAAACACTAATCACTTGAAACATTGATCAATCGTAATGGCAATTGCATGGCAGAACACTATTGCAAAGCGAAGTATCTTTATGGTTAATTGAAAGCTTTAATATGAGAGCATGGTTTTGTGATTCGGAAGGTAATAAAATTTTACATCCAGATCGGCGATCGCGAGAATGTTGGCCACTGTTGCTCAGTGTCGAGATGTTTCTTGACAATCACCAGGGAGTTACAGCTAATACATAGCTAATGCATAGCCAAGGACAGGTAAGTTTTCCTCTTTTGAAGACCTGTCCGTAGCATCAAAAGAAGAAGATGTAGAAGAAGAAGTCGCTGATGACGATGGAATTTCCATTCTTCAGCTTAAAAACTTCTAAAATTGTGCGAAAATTACACGGAAACTAGTCATAAAAACAAATAACAATTGTTAATTTATGGACTTGAGTTTGGAAGCTGCTAGCGCTACGTAGCGGATATAGTTAAAACTAAGGTTAACGTGTAGTTAACCCCAGGGGAACGCGCATTTATCTTTAATGCACAGGTAACTACGGCTGTGATGGTAACTGCTGTCTCGGAAACCTATTTTGTACGTAATGTTCAGGTAACCCACAGATAACTATAATGGGACAGGTAACTACTGTTTCGCAAACTGGCCATCTATTTTCTTCTTCCAATGTTAATGGATATCCATATAAGTGCTCTGGTTTCATTAAACTCAAATTTATTTAATGAAGTTTCATTTACAGATTTATCGCATTTTTTTCTTTAGTAGCAGTCAAATTCCTTTACCCACATTGAATTATTTTGATGTTTGCAGAAATATTTCAGCACATTGCTTTCACAACGGTCACGGGGACGGAAATGATTACTGGCAGCTGTGATGGCCAACTTTATTCTATTTAAATGCTGCAATTTGAGTCAAGTTCTTTAACATCCCTCAGATTAATAACCGATTTTTGTTAAACTTTTCATCAGCCGTGCAGGCAGAGAAAAATAAAAGTTAATAGCAGTATTATTGGTAAACCACATCATTTCATGTCATCTAGGTACACTTAAAATATTGAAATGTTGCTCAGTCTCGAACTGCCATTATGTTTTAATAGTGCAGATTCATGCTTGACTCATCTCTGGCCATAAAAAATCAGTTAGTTAAATTAAAAGAAAAACAATTTCTCTATTAATATTATTAATGGAATAATATTTTGTAGAATGAGAGTAACATTTCAATCTATAACATAGCGTGGTTGACTATTTACTGCAAAATATCTGGTGTAATGTTGGCAATATGTCATTGTATGCTAACCTTCAGATCAGCAAAAGTCCGGGAACATCCCTGATCCAACAATCCGTCACATATCCCCACACCAGAAGTCATATGGATTTAGGTTAGGGGATATGGAAGGCAATAAATCTTGAAAGTGCCTAGAGATGATGTGATTGTCAACAAAGGTTTCTCGAATTACATCTTTCATATGGTGAGCGACATGTAGTGTCCCCCCATCTTGCACGAAAATAGTGGTGTGGACACAGTTCCATTCTTGCAAACCCACAATCACATGTTTCCTGAGGAGTTCTTTATAAAGTACAGCAGTTACTGTACAAAAATCAGGCCTATAAGATGTCATACCCTTGAAGAAAAATGGACCGAGAATGGAGGAGCTTGTAAAACTGACAACACAGTCACATAAGCTGAGTGCAGCAGATGTTCCTGCACAATGTATGAGGGAGTAGAACCCTAGATGTGACAGTTCTGTGCATTCAAGGCACCATGCAGAGTAAGATTTGCATCATACATCCAAAAAATATTCCCTGGCCACATGTCATCCATTTCAAAGCATGCAAAAAAAAACTAAGGACAATCATGCGACTGCATTTGGTGCATATCACGAATATTGTAGAGATCGTAAACTGTGCCACAAATCTTTTGAACTATTCCCATGTCACAAGTCAAGCACTGGCTGCAGAATCTGAGGCATACTTTAAAATATCCAAAAACAAACCGAGTTATATTTATAAGCGCTTAAGTGCAGTTTATGAGTGTGCGAGTGGTGTTTCATGTGTAGACATTAACGATCACGTCTGTGAGCGTATTAAACATTGTTCTGTTTGCATCACGCTAGGTTTTTTTTGTCCACTTTTTTCCTTTAATTTTACACAGCACATTGATTTGAGCATTCCTATAACTACAGTAAAACCGCGGAGGGGTCGCTCCGCGGGCCAAGGGTATTTAAATGGCCCGCTACCGGGCTAGAACCCAGTTCCCTTCGAGCAGCCGTAGCGTGCAGATCTCCGTGCCGGCGTGTTTCCAGGAGCTCAGTCTGTCAGTTCAGCTGATGATGGCGACATGTATGATCGCCGAAATATTGTGCCCGTTGGACACTATAGACCGGCAGTACACCCGAAAATGCTTCACAAAATGCTTCAAGAATATTTCGCAAAGGTTGCTAAACCCATACGTATTTTATCTGACAATGGACTGCAATTTCCTAGTAGGGAATTTAAGGATTTCCTCATTTGGAATAGTATAAAACACATAACTATCTCAAAGTACAATCCTCAGTAAAATCCAACTGAGAGAAATATGCGAGAGTTAAGCCGTCTATTTCAGACCTTCTGCTCAAGTAAACATACATCATGGGCCATGTGGGTGTATGAATTCCAAACTATTTTTAACATACTTCCTCATATATCCATGGGTCTATCTCCAGTAGAAGTACTTAACAAAAAATTCATAGGTGAGCCACTTTTGAAACATTTTATGTTGCCACCTTGTCAAAAGAAGAAAGATGAAACAATAAAGTAACTTGTGAAACAAAATTTGAATAAATCAGCTGATCATCGCTTAGGAAAAGTCAATACAACAGCGCAAAATAAATGGAATAGCGCATGCGTTTATGTGCGGCGTAAGTCTTATGTTTCAGTTCCAAAAAACACCTCACAGGATGCAGACAGATCTATCTTTTACTGCAGTCACAGGAATGCCCAAATTAATGTGCTGTGTAAAAGGGGGGGAAAAACTCGCGCCCTGCTCACAGACACAATCTGTAACTTTATTAATAATCACGATTTATACTAATGTGATTGCCTGTCATTTCACTACTAGTAAATTAGTGGGAAGTTAAGCAAAATATGCCACATATTGGCAAGTAAAGTGCAGGATATCATCTATCTGGTTTTAATAATGTCATCATTTTTCCTATAAAACCATAAATTTGATAGAAGTTCAACCGCTTCGAAAAATGTTACGCACACGCGAAAAGGCGTGCTTTTAAGGGCGACATAAGTCTTCATGTTTCATTTTATTAAAAAATAAATAAATAAATAAAATAAAATAAAAATCTCACAAGATGCAGACAGATGCATCGATCCTCGACGGTACGCATCGTCTGTCCAATATATGACTTTCCACACTGACACGGAATCTGGTACACGCCGGCCTTCCTCAAAGTGAGATCATCTTTAGTGCTCCCCACCAGTGCACGAATTTTATTCTGCGGACAAAAAACACCAGGTTGGTACTGTTTTTTGTCTGACGAATAAAATTCGTGCACTGGTGGGGAGCGCTAAAAATTATCTCAGTTTGAGGAAGGCCGGCGTGTACCAGATTCCGTGTCAGTGTGGAAAGTCATATATTGGACAGACGATGTGTACCATCGAGGATCGATGCGCTGTACACCAGAGGCACACACGATTGATGTATCCGAGCAAGTCGGCGGTCGCTGAACATTGTCTGTCGGAGAATCATGCGATGGAGTATGAAAGCACTAGGATTCTGGTACAGACGTCGAGATACTGGGACTGCGTCGTTAGAGAGGCCATTGAAATTCGCATGAGTGACGACCTCATAAACCGTGACTGTGGCTATAATCTTTGCAAAGCTTGGGAACCAGCGATTGGGTTAATTAAGAGTAAATCTAGCAAACTTAACGAAGTGACGACCACGGCGGACAGAGCCCTCACATCGATGTCTTCTCAGACGCCGTCGCATTCGGTTCCACTGCGCGGCCACGGAGGGGTCGCTCTGCAGGCCGAGGGTAGTTAAATGGCCTGCTACCGGGCTAGAACCCAGTTCCCTTCGAGCAGCCGTAGCGTGCGGATCTCCATGCCGGCGCATTTCCAGGAGCTCAGTCCGTCAGTTCACCTGATGATGGCGACATGTATGATCACCGAAATATTGTGCCCGTTGGACACTATAGACCGGCAGTACACCCATGGTTATTTTGATTAATTTTTAAGGTAATCCCTTTATCTAGGCAATGAGATAACAATTTTTTCCAATAACACAATATGTTTTGGCCAACTTTCTGATATTACTAAAATATCGACCACATAAATGGCAAACTGTTGTACTAAATCTCTGCCTAGCGCCTGGTCTAAAGCGCGTATAAAAACACACACCGAAATATTTAGATCAAATGGTAAAACTTTATACTGGTATGCCTTTCCTTCAAATAAAAAAGCTGTGTATTTTCTTGAGTCAGCTAAAACAGAAGAGAGAAGATTGACTAGGCTAAAGTGGTTAGAAAATATGAGAGATCAGGTGCTAAAAGACAGGTACATAAAAATACGGAAGTAAAAGACATCTCTACTAAGGAGACTATGTTGCATGACCAGATCAGCAGTGACAGCCACTGGCACATGGACCTCCTTAACAGAAAACCTTCCATCATACATTGTGCCTCAATATCTAAGTGATAAGAGAGGAGTTCATATTTCTCACATATGGAGACTAGCCCCACTGGAAGCCAGAACAGAGTGTCAGTGTTTGCATATTAGATGGTAGGCTAGAAATGGATTTCACAGTTGTGAGCCCAAAACAAAGCCCTACACTACATGCAATGTGCTGCTTTGGTGGGGAATATCGTAGAACGGTTGAAGAAAGAGAGAAAAGGTTTGTGGTTAGCAATAAGGTGGACCTTTGAACAGTACAACAACATGTGAAACTTCTTTGTTGGTTAATAGAAAATGCTTTCTTCTTAATTTGGGATACTCCTGCTACACCAAGTTAAGTGACCATGATACGTATGCAATTGGACATTCAGACCCAGCCTCAAAGTGATGTCACAGAAAAGTCCAAGTCTTTACTGAGAGGTGTTTGTGGCCAAGAATAGGTGTTGACCAGAATATAAAGTAGCCAAACAGGAAGCTGAATGCAACTTAGCTTTCAAAAGAGTGATTGTATGAACAGAAGCCAACACTGACTCAAAGGGCAGATTTTTGTGAAGCCATTTCCACAAAGGTTATGGCAACACAACGACACCTGTAACTAATTTGTAATAGTAGACATTTTTTCCTAAAATAAGAGCCTGAAGTTCTTTAACATTGGTAGGATGATTTAAAACTGTGACAGCAGTAATGTAATTACTTAATGGCTTGATTGCCTTGTTATAATAATTCCACCAAGTTGTTTACCATGTTCAATGTGAATGGCAGGTTAAATGTCCAGGCAAGGTTCTGAACTTTTGAAGAGTATTTTGTTCTTCACTGGCACCTTTAAGTTTTTTCATGGTATTTTCTTTTGTCCTCTTAGCAATGGCAGTTTATCCCCATGATATTGTGCACCCTGTTGTCAGTGTGCTTCCTGACAGGCAGCAGCATGATGCTCTCTCCATAACCTGCACCACATCATCTGTGGTAGCATGTCAATGTTGATTTCACAGGACCTTTCTAAATTCATACTGGTTGATTATTGTTTAAAAAAATGTAAATAACAAGCAAACAGTATGAATTTCCCTACAGTATCCACTGTCCTTTGATGTGAGCTACAGCAATAACCAAAGCTCTCTCAAACAAATTTCTCATGGAGGGTTGCTCTATTGCTAGTCACTGATAATGGTCCACAATTTCTGTGTAAAATTTTTCACTATTTCTGAACCCACCAAGACAAACCATACTTTTAAATTTCAAATGAAAAAGTACAATATCAACTCCTATAAAAGATTAGGTCTTGATTCAGTTTGTCACTGTATACTGATTTGTACTGGTGGAAGATTGAAGACTCTCTGAGATGCTCCATGGTAATCAGCTGTGCAACCTCCTGTACCTGTTCATGACACTTCACAAATGATTATCAGTGTCACCCTTGTCTCACTTCTCACTCTTGATTCCACGGTATGGGTGTTGGGGTAAGATCACCAACCAAAGTGAATTCCGGCAAAAGTCTACAGCCGTCACAGCAACTGCTTCTGTATGATATACACCATGGATGGGTTAGTGTTGCACCACCTAGTCTCAAGTCCTCTCCTATGGTCCATCGAAGGTGAGCACCCAATGCATGTTTCATGGCCATGCCACTTCTGCCTATAGTCTGTTGTACTAATGCAAAAACTCCTCCTGCTGTTGCCATCATCACTTGCAGTGCCCACCTAGGTTCCATAGATATTGCAACCATCACCCTGACGGCCAAATCAGGAAAGCACTCTTTCCCAAAGGCAAAGACTAGGCACATGCCGTGACAATAGGCTGCTGGTAGTCTACACTTTGGGAGTATGCCAAACAAAACCACCATAGGCTGGTACTCACCACACCGCACTGTTATAAATGACGTACAACTTGCACCTGCTCTGAGTTCTGTGTTCTCTTATTCAATATTACCAGCTGATGCACTGATCTCTCTCTATCTACAGTTATTGATCAGCCTATATGAATGAACAGTAAACTCTAGTTCACAGTAATCCTGTTATTTATTGTCTCTTACATCACAAAAAATGTATTCTAAGAATCATAATATTGCCAATGAGTGTGTTCTTTTGTGATGGATAAGGTTTAAGATTCAAGGCTTCTCCTCCTCTACAATGTTGAACAACTCCTCATTTCATATTCTGTTTGCTCAGAAAATCCTTAGCATTCTGAAATAGCAACTTGTTTAAAAGGGTATTATGTTTGCTTAGTTGAGTGCCAATGTTTTCTTTTGTACAGTAGCACACTCCAGACTTAAGATGTCTATTCTGTGGTGTTTCTTTACACAGTTGGATGTGAAAAAGTTTCACTTCCTCTAAAAAGCAACATTTGATCAGTAGATTACTTTAATAATATCTTTCCTTGATCTCCCATCTAATGTAATTTACCCTCTAGTAAGCAAAGGATTTGACATTATCCAGTCACTCACTGTTATGAGAGCACTGGGGAATGGTGTTTTGTCCATTCACCACTAAAACTTTTATTTTGGCTTTATTAATTTTCATGTGGTGTTTTTGATGCATGCTCAAAATAAAATGGATTGACAAAGTTACAAATGTAGTGGTCTTGGAAGGAGCAGACAAAAGAGAAGCATATGGAGCCTAATAGTTACGAAGAAGAAGAAGACGAAGAAGAAGAAGAAGAAGAAGAAATGTTCAACTTACAGGCCATCTTATGAGACATGAAGGACTCTTGAAAACAATAATAGATGGATATATCAGTGGGAAAATACCATGAGCAAAACCACACCTGAGGTACATGGACCAAATCATAAAAGATGCAACACCTATGGAGAAATAAAGATGAAAGCAGGAACGCGTACAGAATGGAGACTTGCTGCCATCAAGACTGTTGGAAACCAATCCTTGGACTGACCACAACAGGGAGAGGGGATTTTCATGTTGTAGCAAGAGTTGAGGATGGTTTCCATTTGGGCTAGCAAAGACTATTGAAAAAGAAATGGGTTGTGATGGCTTTGATCTTCGATAAGATAGGATAAGAGGAGAGAGTGTTGAAAGGAATGCAGTTTTGAAAAACCACAAACAGCTGAGAGGCTTCTGCTACTGCAAGCAAACTGTAATTACAAAATGCTCTCATGGTAAGCAGAGATAATTAAAAAACATTAAGAGAGGGAAGTATATTGAATAGGACTCGGTAGTTGGGAGACATATCAAAAACGTAAACACCCAAGAAGACTTTATTGAAGGTGACCTGAACAATTGATCTAAGAGTTTCATTTCCTCCCCCAACTTTGAATTAGAACTATAAATATACTACCAATTATTTAGGAATGAAAGATTCAATGTAAGTAATCTCAAAAAGGATTAATATAATTCTTATACCTCAATTCCTATTAATGGGCATGAAGTTCTCTCTCAAATACAAATTGTCATAGTCTACTGTTCAAAATACCTGAGAAATGTCAGATATATCTCAAAAGTCAGTCTCAGTTGCAAAATTTTCTTTATTTCAATGAAGTGTTTCGCCCTTTTGAAGCATCATCAGATGATGTAAACAATATGTGGCGCACTATCTATCATCATTGTAAAATAAACCATTTAGGAATGAAACCTATCATCATAGTTGTTTAAAAATTTTGGCCTTAGGTGAAACCGAACACGTCATATACGCACAGCACAGAGTGGCCAGATAGAGTGTAGCCGGTGAAGCCTTCCAACCTCATTGCGGGCCGAAACAGTAATACAGAGGGAAAGAAGAAGAGTACATCAAGGCAAAATTTTTCAGTTAGATCTGGAATCAAGAATGAGAAGAAATTGAGAACTATGCAGAAATTCAAACAACTGTTTCTACTGTAAATATTACAAAAAAGAAGTCCATCAAGTCAGAATTTTGCCTCATCACTTGGTGTAAATATAAAAGAAAAAGAGGAAAGACTAAGTCAAATTTTGCACTGAGGGAAATAAGGAAGGACAAAAAGCAATGAAAGAACCTGAAGCTTTGCAGGGACTCCAGTCCCACTTCAGTAAGCGTTCAGAAATGATAATTTGTAATAAATCTGAAAATATATATAAAAAATAGATGAAGATTACTCACCAGGTGAAGGAACACAGGTGTGATAGTAGCACAAATAAATAGAACACACACACACACACACACACACACACACACACACACACACACACACACACAAACGCAAGCTTTTGGAACCCAGTAGCTTCCTCAGGCAGAAGGGAAGGAGAGGGAAAAGGAAATGATGAGAGTTTTAAGGAAGGGGGTAAGGAGCCATTCCAATCCCGGGAGAGGCAAGATTTACCTTGGGGGAAGAAAAGGAAGGTAAACACACACACACACACACACACACACACACACACACACACACACACACACACACACACACACATATTTACATAGATTCAAACACACCTATGTAAATGTGTGTATTTGTTTACCTTCCTTTTCTTCCCCCAAGGTAAGTCTTTCCTCTCCCAGGATTGGAATGGCTCCTTACCCCCTTCCTTAAAACTGTCATCATTTCCTTTTCCCTCTCCTTCCATTCTGCCTGAGGAAGCTACTGGGTTGCGAAAGCTTGTGTGTGTGTGTGTGTGTGTGTGTGTGTGTGTGTTCTATTTATTTGTGCTACTATAACATCTGTGCTCCTTCATCTGGTGAGTAATCTTCATCTATTTTTTATATATAATTTTTCCTGCTATGAATTTTTCCTCTATAATACTTGTATCATAAATCTGAAAATGTGTTTCATTTGCTACATGAAGTGTCCAATGGCAACTTAAGTTGCCATTATTTTTCAGGACTGTATAAATAAAAATTAAATTTTGTTCTTCCTGTAAATTGGTATAAAATAAACTACCTACAACTTTTTTTAAATAGAAAATCCATACTAAATAATTTTGGCACAAATGGGTTAAAGCTGAGTACTTACATTTGAATATAATTTTATACAGATAAACTCTAGTATGACACACACTTGCAAGCAGTCACTTATTTATTTATTTTAATAGTAATATGCTGAAATGTACCTGTGGGCTGAGTGAAATACTGGACATGCAGGCATATTGTACATAGATGCTAAAATGTCTGCACATCTCTCAAGATATCTTAGTGCAGCTAGGCAAAGTTCCACTGATGGGTTCAAATGAGAACCTGTGAATTCATCTGGTGGACAGCCAGAAATTTCTTCAATTTCACCTGAGGATAAAATGCCAAGATATATGTAAATTTCTCACAAACATTAGAATAACACCACACTTATGAACACAAACCTATAGTATTTATTTAGACAGGGTAGCCAATATAAATTGCAATATTAAGCTACTCTAAACTTACTTGGGCCTCTAACATGTTTCAGTAGGCAAAGTATACAATCAACTGCAGCATTTGAGAACACCAATGCATTATCAGTTTGTAGAAATACTTCAAATACATCAAGCAAAGCCCGGAGATGGCTGTTCATGTTGTCTCCTGCAGCCTGTGAAAATGGTAATTTGACTACCCGAAGTGCCCCAAAAAGAGGACGCCAGCCTGATCGTATTTCAGTTCTGTTTGCTTCCACAAATTCACAAATACAGCTAACAATCTGAAAAATCACATACAGGATATGTATCAATTCCTTTTGTAAAGTCAGATAATAAAAATTATTTATCATGGGAGAAAAACATTGTTTCTTTTTTTTTCTGCTGATAGATATTCTACAACGGAATTACCTGATCTTGTACATCTACATCACAGAGTTCAAGACAGAGTAGATTTTCAAAAGGCTTGAAGAGAGCCTCATTAAAATGAAAATATGGTAGCTCTGTCTGCTCATTCAAAAGGGCATTTACAGCATCATGAATGCATGCAACTGCTTTTTTGGAGATGGCTCGTTCCTTATGACAAGCAGCCTGGAAAAAGATTAGAAAGTATTTTCACACTTCTTAAATAAGTTTACAGTTACTAGCACAAACTATATTTTCTCGGTTATTCCTTTGCACTACACATCTCAATGTCACAACCCTCTTGCAATTATAAAACAACAGATTAAGAGTTTCTTATGTCTTAAACAATTATTTTCACCCATTTTACAAGTCAAAAGAAATCAAAATTTCAAATGGAAAAAAATAATTCCATTAACTCTAAGACAAGTGAAATATCAAATACAGGTAAATAAATAAAATACTGCCTCAACATTCTTACCTGTACTAAATATGTTATTGGATAAACTAATTTCCACTGATTGACTATTCTAACTAAGATTCGATTCAAAGGTCTGCTATAAGTGTAAATAGAATGAGTAAACATAGAATTAATAATTAAACATTCCTAGACAGGAAAAAGGTGCATGATTACTAAAAACATGTAACACACTTAATATAAGAAAATGGAACAATTTTATTGCATGACTAATTTTTCACAAAGGTTATACAAAGGCTGCAGTTTTTTTAAATTCTTTGTTGGCTTATTTTAGTTTATCATAGTTGCATTCTGGTTTTAATGACTGATTTTTATCATTAATTTTGGGGCCACCCATTCACATTTTTGGTGGCTTTTTCTTTACTATTACTCTTAGTTAACACATTATCAGTCAAGATAGATTTATGGAATTATGTATAATTTAATTTTGGGTCCTATCTTTCCTGGTGTAATTTCATTTGTTACTTTGTCCATCACTGGTACACGAGTGCAGTAGAGTTTTTTGCACGGGGAACTAGTTGATAAGATCCTTTTAGTACAATTACAGACACAGTAGCTGAGCTTTTGATCATTGGATAGTGCTACTAATGCATGGTTTGACATTATTGCTTCTTGTTTGCCTGCCAGCAGTTCGATTGATATGCTGGGTGGAGGGTTGATGGGGTGCTCTGACAGTTTGTAAGTTGCAGTTCTAAATAGGTTATGGTTAGATGCATAGGATATATATAGCCATATTTCTGTTCTTTACAATGTTGATATTCTAACTTTACAGTGTTCTACTATTTTGATTATAGGACTTACTGCTATTTTATTGTTGTAATTTGCAGTAAACCTGATGAGGAAAGATATGAGGTGTTGAAAATTGGGTATTGCATACCTTTAAAAAATAAAACGTTGAATTTTAACTATTGTTGGAGTTTCTATTATTAAAGATTGAAATTAAGGATAAAGTTTATTGGAAGTCACTAAGTGCTCTCACTATGAAATATTGGAGGATTACTGTCATCAATGGTTTTCCACTCTAGTTGTCCGGATGTGGTTTATAAGTGCTCTCCACTTGCTTCTGTCCATGTACCATCCTTGTCCCATAACTACATCCCAGCTGACTCCTCTTGTTCCTGTGTCCTCCTTCACATGTTCCAGCCATCTCTTCCTTGATCTTCCTATCGGTCTTCTATCAATCATATCCGTTTGTAGCCACTGTTTTGCAGTCCTTCCATCATCCATTCATTTGACATGGCCAAACCACTTTAGACGAGCGCTTGTCACTCTTTCTTTCAACGATGGGTACACTACAGCTCCTTCCCTTATTTTTTCCATTTATCACATCCCTCCTAGTTTTCTGAACCATAGTTCACAGAAACTTGTAGTTTACTGTCAATCTGTTTGGTGGTTGTGCAGATTTCCAGGCCATACATTATTATGCGGGTAAAGTATGATCGAAAGAAAATCTGTTTCAAACTAAAGGGAATTTGTTCATTCCAGTCCAAACTTGGTGGATCTGAGGTGATTTTTTAATTTGGTTATTGATCTCATGGTTTACCCTATTATTGCTTGAAATGATGCATCCAAAATAGTTGTACTGGTACTGTATACTGTTTCCAGCTGTGTATCATCCAGTTTTATTTTTCCTTACTTATTCTGTCTGACATTGCAACCATTTTTAATTTATTTATTTTTAATTCACTGCAGGTGGTCAGTTTCTCCTGAACTTCTTTCTTTGTTTTACCCCAGATTACAACATCATCTACAAATGCATTGATGTCTTTGTTGTTGTTCTGCTTCATTCCTTTACGAAGATCATCCATGACAGTGATAAAAAGTAATGGAGAGATGTCACTACCTTGTTGAACACCTTTAGTTGTTTTGAACCAATCAGAATAATCATTTCCTATCAGTATGCAACTGCAGCAGGCATCGTAAAGCATTTTCACTTCCTGAATTAGTCCCCTGGGTACTCATATTTTTTTCTTAGGCGTTCCCACATAGTTTTCCTTGGAACACTACCAAATGCTATTTTAAGATCTAAAATACAAGTGTCAGGTCTCTGCCCTTCTCCCAGTGTTTTTTAACAACATTATAACTGCAAATATGAGATCAATAGTTGTACTATGTCCTCTGAATCCATACTGCTCTTCTTGTAGTTGTGGTTCTATTATTTTCCTAAGCTTATTCTCGAGTATTTTCTGAAATATTTTCAGACCATGAGACAAAGCAATCCCTCTATAATTGCAACATTTCTTTTTTCCAATGTAAAATCAACTGTCTCATACTCAAGCAGAAGTTGGAGTAGAACCACCTGTCGTCACTGGCTGCAAAGGTCAAGCCTCAATGACCATGGCTTCTGAAGTCTCAGCAATTGCCAAGTCCTCAGTGGATGTGTGGATCTGCACCTCATCCTCAGACAAAGACGTATGGGGTGGTGGCATGGTAACCACCATGGATTCTTTCTTCTTAGAATTATTTTCCTTATATCACCGATCTTTTGGTATCTCTTGCTAGAAACGCTTTGCTAACTCAGACTCAGGAACTAAGGATACCCTCGAAGCCCACCAGCAGTTGGTGGCTCTTTCAGCCACTCATTGGTGTGGAGAAACTATTGAAGGAATGGTTCCAAGGGAGCCCTTCCTTGTGAAATGAGTGAGAGGAGACTGTTGCTCCTCTGGTTCATGGCCAGAGACCAACATCCCCCGTGTATGGGATGGGGGTTATTACATTGGGAGAACATGTGCCCAAACCTCCAGCACTTGAAAGACAGCATAGGGCAGAAGAAATGTACAGTTTAACATCAGAACTTGTAAATCATCACTCGACCTTCTCAGACAACAAATTTCCCTCAAAGGCCAAGATGAACACACTGGTAGTGATCCTTTTGTCTTTCAAACCCCTATAAACATACTGAATAAAGTGGACTCTCCGCCACTAAGTTCTTGCACAAGATTTCTATTGAATGTAATTCCCTGGACCATGTTCAAGCAATTGTGGGAAATGATGCTAAAGGGGACATTCCCCAGCTTGTCTCGGGTAAGTAATGCCCACGTCCGGGTAGGACTGACCTGGCTCTCACCTTGGACATTTCTTCCACCTCTCTGAACTTTACGTTTTCCATGAAAAACTAAGTTTTTATTGTCAGAATAGATTCCCCATCTACAATCAAAGTATCAAGGGGCATATGCCTCACCTTAATTTCAGACCCTATGTTGCTCGTATGGTGTAGTGAGGAAGGGGGATGATTGGGGGTCATATGTTCCAGTATGATACTCCATCCTTCCAGGCTTAGAGATGCCAGTGGCTGTTCGACTACCAACATTATTTTTCACTCGTTTCACTTTGGTCCTACAAGTAGCTTGGGAAAATGGTTCATCCAGACAGACAGAGCCCTACATGCTTGGATAAGCCTAATACAACAGAGGTGTGGCTGATTCTCAGACTGTCCACACCTCTGTTCCACGTCAACAGCCATGCATGTGCTAGGATCATTTTATATTTTTATCATTTTTTAGGTGGAGTAAGTGAGAAAAAGTTTCATGAAAATATGAAATTATTTGTGAAATATACTTTAAGACATATTGGCTGGTCAGTACGTACTTTAGTTCTGTACCGCAGATATTCACACAAAAACAGAATAAGGACAAAAAAGTAGGACTAGCTTTCAGAACTGGGTGCCTTCATCAGGTAGAAGACGAGGGAAGAAAAAGGGAACAGAATAGGAAGGTTATTCACGACATAGGCCACGAGGTGGTGATGGGTGCTGTTTCAGGATTGTGGAAGTCAGAGATACTGTATGTTAGTAGTGAGCCATGCCGAAGAGCAGTATGATAAATGAAACAAATTATGCTGAGTGGGGGATGGGCGGTTGGTTAAAGCCCGCCCCCCTCCCCCCCCCCCCCCCTCTCTCTCAAACACACACACACACACCATAAACACATACATGCACACTTGCAAATACTCAAATATATATACCAGAGAAAGGCAGGGAAGAGAGTGAGAAAAAAAATGAATAAGTGAGTTGAGGATGGAGGAGGAGGAGAGGTTAATGTATATTTATGCCAGAAGGATGGTGGGAAGAGAGGATATGTTGGAGAGGAAGTTCCCATCTCTGTAGCTCTGAGAGACTGGTGTTTGGTGGTAGTATCCAAATGGCACTTGTGGTATAAATCTTGCCAAGGTCCCTGGAATCATGCTGGAGGACATGCTCTGCCATAGGATATTGGGTGTACTCCAGGTGAACAGTCCGTCTGTGACTGTTCATGTGTTCAGCCTATTTGTTGGTGATCATACCAAAAACAGTGATAGGAATCATTAGGTAGGGAGGGTGGTTTGTTGATGTTGGAAGGTTTGACGAAGATGTTGCAGAGGTTGGGAGGATGGCAGAAGGCTAATCTAGGTGGTGTGGGAAGGATACTAAGGAGTGATGATCTCATTTCAGGGTATGACTTGAGGAAGTCACAGCATTGATGGAGCAATTTGTAGAGGCATTCCAAGCCGGGATGGTACTGGGTGACTACGGGGATGATTCTGGGTGGTCTGGGTTTAGGAACATTGTTGCTGGAAGGGAGGAATGGACTGCTTGGGAAATCTGCTTGCAGAAAAGGTCTGTGGGGTTGTTGTAGAAGAGGAAATCACTGGACAGATTGTTGTCGTAGGTGGTGAGGGATTCATCACTAGAGCAGATATGTTTACCATGGATGCCTAGGGTGTAGGGAAAGGATCGTTTAATATGGAAGGGTTGAAAACTATCAAAGTGGATGTACTATTGTTTGTTTGCGTGTTTAATGTTGCGCCTTGTTGAGTCTCACATCCACACCTCAGTGCATATTAAACCTACAACAACCTGTTCAATTCTTTCCTCTCCTGCAACTACCCTTAACATCTTGTCTGCAAACAGATTTCCCATGCAGTCCATTCCTCACCTTCCAGCAACAATGATCCTAGTGCCATGTGGCTGAGCTATTGGCAGATAAGGCCAGCCCAGTTAAAAAAGGAATGGATATTACGTTTACAGCTGTAATTTCACTAAAATAATTTTGGAAAGCACAAAGACTTACTTATTTGCCCTTATACAATCACACAACGTACTAACACACGGCTGTCATCTCAAGCTTGCTATGTTTTGAGCTGTAGGAATGTAGCAGCCAGAGATTATGGTCATGTGTTGCGAGTTGTGTGAGAGAGTGATTGTGATTTCTACGTTCCTGTCTGCAGCTCGGTGATCATCTTAGTGGTGAGTAGCAACCTATCCTCATCATATTACTTATACATGTTCTCTTTTATTAATGATCATGACATTCAAAAGGTTCAATTACACAATATGTGACCAGGTCTTACCTCCATAAAATGTGGGCCAACAATAGACCACACCTGCATTATATGTATGAGAGGTCTTCCACTTCGAATGCATTTAAGTGTAACATCTCCAACACGATGAAGCAGGAGTTGATGACGACTTTCTAGTGGTGAGCATGGTTGAGTCTTACGCCACCACAGCTTACCCGAAAGTGACATATCTTTTGCAATTCCTGAATGCTGAGCAAATAATTGTTTCTGTGAAGCATTGCACAAAGCTAATAAGAAATTACTAAGGGCTTTCAAATTCAGCTTCAGTGCTGCATCATCAAATAGCCTGCAAACAAATTATCGAACTGTAACATCCAACATTGAACGAAAATAAAAGACACGTACATCTAAATTAATGAAATATCAGTGACCAACCAAACTTTTTCAATAGAAATCAAAGATGAGGAACTGTAACTAATTAATAAATACAATGAGAAACATTTTCTGGGGGTTCAAATGTCCTACATATCAACAACTGACTCAATCACAGCAGTTTATAAAAAGTGGTACTACATTTATAATTTTGTATCTGATGCAATTTTTGTTAAGCAGTTTACATCAAAGGATTGCAGTGGCACTGTTGTGTTAATGTCATCTGGCACATATTTACTTTAAATTGGATTGCATCTGGGAGTGATGCACATAAATTGACAATGGTTGGAAGGTTTTTGACTTAAATATCAATAAAATATACTGACATCTCAATTGCACACTTAGAAACATGTGGAACAAATAAGTATGAACTTTAACAAACTAAATGATAAACTGAAAATGGATGCACTCTTTTTCTTACAAGATCTTCAGGGTTTTCTTCTTATTCTTAAAAAAATGTCTCCATGAATTCACTGTGTTGTCTACTCATTACCCAGACCTTTTCTTACTATCTTTGTTTCTGGTGATTTATGCATTGTTATTGAACTTAAAAGGTTATTTGATTTGATTTTGTGCTTGGCTTCTCTTTCAGAGTCTCAAACAATACTTAATTCAGTACTTACTTGTCAACCTGCTGTGATAGAATACAACTGACTTTAGCTGCATACTGATAATTTAGTACACCATGTGAATTAATATCTGCATTACTCTCTTGAATTAGCTCTATGATGTTATCTGTAGTTGTCACAGATGAAGCAGGCCCTGCTAGGAAACTATATACATCAACACTGCAAACAGAAAATATAGAGCAATGTAAACAATAGTTTCTTTCAAGTTTCACTGCATTAAATATGACCGTAACTAATGGAAAGCAATTAATATTGAACAAGTAACAATTTCTCCTTCATGATAGAAAATAATTACTGATAGATAACAAGTTAGTTTTTTGGAACGAAGAATTAGTAACATGTCTGTACAGATATCCATTAGTTTCTGCTTCTGAAAGCATTTTCCTCACAGAAAGGTTGCTATATCAATTAAATTAAAAATAATCTAATGGTAGCCACATGCCTTGACTCGACCTAAGCAAGATGAAATTAGTGGAATATTAAACATAAATTGGTATTAGAATAGTTTCATTCAGTGTGCAGCAAGTACCATAAGGTTGTGACAGAATGTCATTTAGGGCTATTACATATAAACAACTGCAGATTTTAAGATATTTCATGTGCTAAGTAACACCTAAGTTGTACAGAAAGGAGAGTGTTCACACAATCACACAATCTTCATCTCTGAGTGCACACTCCGAATCATGCTCTGTGGTGAGGAGATGGGAAGAGAGGGAGGAGAGGAGGAGGTTGCATAGCGGTGGTGGGGATGGATAGAGCATGGCCTTATAGAGCTTTGATAGGCTGTACTGTAACCATCCCCACCGCCACTACGCAACTTTCCTGTACCCCCTACCCTCAACCTCCCCTCCCCTATCCCTACACCACAGAACATGATTCAGAGAACAGCAGCTAGAGATGAAAGTTGTATGACAGAAGTGTGCCTGTGTGAATGATCTCCTTTCTTAAGAAGGCTAATGGCCAATAGGTCAAGTTTCATATGTCTTTTTCATCTGTCTGTCGCAGCTTGTCATATGTCTTTGTGGTGAGTTGTAAACTATCCTTATTGTATTGTTGAATTCCAATCTGGACTCTCCATTATTACATAAGTTGTACTGTAATATTAAAGTACTTGGAATATAGATTCACTATGTGAATTTCACTAATCTTATGTCTCTCTTGAATACAGTGTACACCTGTACAATGGTCCAGTGACTTGGAATAGTAGAGATACTGTAGTCACTCCACATGCTTGAGGAAGTGAGGGAAGATCAGTCAGTAGCTGAGTATGTTAAATTGACACCTATTTTTTCAGTGTAGATACAAAAATGGCTCACAATAAAGTCTGAAGACAGTGTCATTTGTAATAGTGACATGAGCTTATTAAAATGGTTATCATATGTGTCAAATTAATATTCTACATCTACATGGCTACCCTGCACATCACATTAAAGTTTATGGCACAGGGTTCATCGAACCACTTGTATGTTATTTCACTACAATACCATTCCCAAATAGCCCGCGGGGAAAAAGGAACACCTAAATCTTTATATTTTTGATATGATTTCTGTCGTTTTATTATGATATTTATGTCTCCCTATGCTAATGATATATGTTCACACTCAGAAGAGAAAGTTGGTGAAAGAAATTTTGCAAATAGATCTCGCTGCAACAAATTACGCCTTTCTTTTAATAATTTGCACCCAAACCCGTGAATCATTTCTGTGACACACTCTCCCCTATATTGTGATAATACAAAACGAGCTGCCCCTCTCTGAATTTTCTCTAAATCATCTGTCAGTCCAACCAGTGTGGATCCCACAATGCGCATCAATACTCCAAAATAGGAGGCACGAGTATAGTGTAGGCAGTTTCTTTAGTAGAACTGTTGCATCTTCTAAGTATTCTGCCAATGAAACATAGTCTTTGGTTAACCATACCTATAATTTCTGTTTTATTTCCAATTTAAGTTTTTCATAATTGTTACTCCAAGGTATTTAGAAGAATTGATGGTCTGTAGGTTTGACTGGTTAACCGTGTAGCTAAAGTTTAATGGGTTTCTTTCAGTGGTCATATGGATGACCTCACATTTATCATTAAGGGTCAATTGCCAATTTCTGCACCATGCAGATATCTTATCTGAATCATTTTGCAGTTGCTTTTGATCTTCTGGAGACTTTACTAGCTGATAAATGACAGCATCATCCATGAACAGTCTAAGAGAGCTACTAAGATTGTCTCCTAAATCGTTTATAAAAATAAGGAACAGGAGGAGCCCTATAACACTTCCCTGTGGAATCCCAGATATCATTTCTGTTCTATTCAATGACTTACCATCAATTACAACATACTGTGTCCCTTCTGACAGGAAATCATGAATCCAATCACACAACTGTGGCAATATTCCATAAGCAAGCAATTTCATTAGAAGAGACTTGTAAGGTACAGTGTCAAAAGCCTTCCATAAATCTAGAAATACAGAATCTAATTGACATCCCTTGTCGATAGCACCCATCACATCATGTGAGTAAAGAGCGAGCTGTGTTTCACAGGAATGAGACTTTCTGAATCCCTGTTGACTATGGAACAATATGTTGTTCTCTTCGAGATAATTCACAATATCCAAGGAAAGTATATGTTTTAAAATCCTGCTGCAAACTAATGTCAATGATATAGGCCTGATATTTAACAGATCACTCCTATTGCTTTTCTTGAATACTGGAGTGACCTGTGTAACTTTCCAGTCTTGGGTACAGAATATTCACTGAGCGAGCGTTGTATATGATAGTTAGGTATGGGGCTATTGCATCAGCATACTCTGAAAGGAACATAATTGGTATACAGTCAGGACCGGGAGAGTTACTCTTGTTAAGTGATTTAAGCTGTTTTAATATTCCAGGGGTATCTACTTCTAAAATAGGCATGCTGGAGGCTGCTCTTGATAAGAATTCTGGGTATTTGCTTCATCTTCTCAAGTGAAGGAATTTAGGAAAGCTGTGTAAAGCAATTCTGCTTTAGTACAACTGTCAACATTTCTATCAAGTAATAATGATACTGATTGTGTTTTACCACTAGTATACTTTACACATGACCAGAATTTCTTAGGATTCTCTAACAAATTATGTAACAGGATTTCACTGTGGAATTTATTACAAGCTTTTCACATTGAAGTTTCGAGCTAAATTTCCTGTTTCTGTAAAAGACTGCCAGCCTTGGGGATTTTTTGTATCCTTCTGGCATCCTTTTTCCTTTGCTTTTTGTAACAGTGACGTAACCTCTTTTGTATACCATGACGCCTCTCTATTGTAAATTTGTTTGGTATGAATCAGTCAATGATTGTTGATGATATATCTCTGAATGTAAGCCACATATGACCTACACTCACAATGTTAGTTTTGAAAGACTGGAAATTCTCACTCAGGAAAGCATTTATCAAATTTTTATCTGCTTTTCTTTCAATTTTGGTGGATTTAGAAAGCCCGATATTCAGTCTTGCTACAAAAACTTGTAGTGTATCGCAAACTCTGTGTTCACTAATCCCTGTGACTGTTCTGATGCTCTGTATTAGCTCTAGATTATTTGATGCTAGAAGATCAAGTATGTTCTCACAATAATTTACTAGTTCATGAACTAATTGCTCGAGATAATTTTCGGAGAATGCGTTCAGTACAATTTAGGATGATATGTTATGCTTGCCTCTGGTTTTGAACATGTATTTTTGCCAACATATCAAGTGTAAGTTAAAATTGAATCACTCATAGGATTTTGTCCAGAAACCTTACAGATTTGGCGATGAATTTCCTTTGGTTTAACTTTCTTTGCATTTAGAAAACAAATCACAGACCTTATTTCACACACGGCAGTTCAAATGTTCAAATGTTTGTAGAGTCTATGGGACTTAGCTACGGGGTCATCAGTCCCTATCACACACGGCAGTATTTCCAATTACAGCTGACATTATAAAGAAGCACTACAAAGCATGTGTCTGCAGCATTGATCTGCAAATGGCGTACGTCTTCTTCTCGAGTCAGAGAAACTGCCAAGCATGCTTGGAACTGCGATCATAGCAATACCGTGGATAGAAATAGAAACAGAACTTACTTTGTGGATGACCCTTGTATTGTAAGGATAGTTCCCATATGTTCATTGATGATCCAGAAGGCCCAGATTGAGAATCAGCTATTGAACTAAAGCATTTTATATGCAGCTGTGTGCTACACTACAGGCTGATACATCCTGTTGTTGACCACATTTGTCTAACTGTCTGGTTGCTGGTCATCAATATGTATATACAATGAGTGAACGAAATTTTGCCCTCTATGGACTCGAAAAAGCTGGAGCCATTTTGATGAAAGTCTTATGAAAACTTCAGCTTAGCCCAGTGGACGTTTGCATTAATTTGGTAGTGATCAGATCAAGATATTTATTGATTTGAAGAATATAATGTGAAATATAGAACAATAAATACTCTCTGAAAATGCTATTTATTCTTTGACTTTTTAACTTTATCATATTTCTGAAAATGGTTTTACTGGTTGCTATGTTCTATAAAATATGCTTCAAACCACCCTCATGAACCGCAGACATTGCTGAGGTGGTGAGGCTAAAATATAAACATGCATCAAGTGTAGCAGGCAAAAGGGAGTACAGACATTTGAAAAATGGGGTTAACAAGAAGTGCATACTGGCTAAGCAGAAGTGGCTAGTGGACAAATGCAAGACTGTAGAAGAATTTATAACAGGGGGGGAAAAAATAAAGTCCGCCTACAGGAAAATACAAGAGACATTTGGCAACAAGAAAAGCAGCTGCATGAATATCAAGAACTCAGATGGAAAACCAGAACTACGCAAAGAAGGGAAAGATGAGAGGTGGAAGGATTATATACAGGGCCTATACAGAGGAAATAAACTTGAAGGCAGTATTCTAGAAATGGCAAAAAGTAGGAGGAGGTAAGATAGGAGATACAATACTGCAAGAAGTATTTGACAGAGCACTGAAAGATCTGAGTCAAACCAGGGCCCATGAAGTAGATGACATTCCATCTGAGCTCCTGATATCGTTAGGAGAGCCTGTCATGCAGAAATTGTTCTACTTGGTATACAAGAGATATGAGACAGGGCAAGCACCCTCTGACTTCAAGAAGAATATAGTAATTCCATATCCAAAGAAAGCAAGTGCAGACAAATGTGAAATTACAGTACTATCAGTTTAATAAGTCATGGATGCAATATACAAACAGGAGTTATTTACAGACAAAAGGAAAAACTCATGGAATCCAACCTTGGGGAAGATCAGTTTGGATTTAGGAGAAATGTAAGAATACAGTAGACAATACTCACTTTACGACTTATCTTAGACGACAGGTTAAGGAATGAGAAACCTATACTTTGTTGTTGTTGTTGTAGTGGTCTTCAGTCCGCAGGCTGGTTTGATGCAGCTCTCCACGCTACCCTGACCTGGGCAAGTCTCTTCATCTGAGAATATGTTCGGCAACCTACATCCTTTTGAATCTGCTTACTATATTCATTCCTCAGTCTCCCTCTATGATTTTTACCACAGACGCTACCTTCTAATGCTAAGTTGACAATTCCTTGATGTCTCAGAATGTGTCCAACCAATCTATCCCTTCTCTTAGTCAGGATATGCCAGAAACTCCTTTTCGCCCCTATTCAGTTAAGCACCTCCTCATTAGTTACGTGATCTACCTATCTAATTTTCAACAATCGTCTGCAGCACCACATTTCAAACGCTTCTATAATCTTTTTATCTGAAGTCCTTATCGTCCACGTTTCACTCCCATACAATGCTACACTCCAGACAAATGCTTTCACAAAGGAATTCCTAACATTTAAATTAATATTGCATGTTAACAAGTTTCCCTTCTTTAGAATCGCTTTTCTTCCCATTGCCATTCTGCATTTTATATCTTCTTTACTTCGGCTATCAGAAGTTATCTTGCTACCAAAATAGTAAAATTCATCTACTACTTTTATTGTCTCATTACCTAATCTAATTCCTTCAGCATCACCTGATTTTCTGATATTGCATTCCATTACCTTCTTTTTACTCTTGTTAATGTTCATCTTATATCTTCCTTTCAAGACACTGTCAATTCCATTCAATTGTTCTTCCAGATCTTTTGCAGTCCCTGACAGAATTACTATGTCATCGGCAAACCACAATGTTTTTATTTCTTCTCCCTGCACTTTAATGCCCTCTCCAAATTTCTCCTCCCATTCCTTCACTACCTGCTCGATGTACAGATTGAACAACATCGGGGAAAGGCTACAACCCTGTCTTACTCCCTTCCCAACCTCTGCGTCCCTTTCTTGCCCTTCGACTCTAATAACCGCTGTCTGGTTTTTTTATAGGTTGAATATAACTCTCTGTTCCCTATATTTTACCCCTGATACCTTCAGAATTTGGGAGAGTGTATTCCCGCCGACATTGTCAAAAGCTTTCTCCAAATCAACAAACGCTAAAAACATAGGTTTCCCTTTCCTTAGCCTATCTTCTAAGATAAATCGTAATGTATCACCTCTCGTGTTCCTACATTTCTCCTAAATCCAAATAGATCTTCCACGAGGTTGGATTCCACAAGTTTTTCCATTCGTCTGTAAATAATTCGTGTTAGTATTTTGCACCCATGACTTATTAAACTGATAGTTCTGTAATTTTCACACTTGTCTACACTTGCTTTCTTTGGAATTGGAATTACAATATTCTTCTTGAAGTGGGAGGGTATTTCCCCTGGCTCATACATCTTGCATACCAGGTGATACAATTTTTTCATGACTGGCTCTCCTAACGACGTCAGCAGTTCAGACGGAATATCATCTACTCCAGGGGCCTTGTTTCGACAAGTCCTTCAGCGCTCTGTCAAATTCTTCTCGCAGTATCATATCTCCTATCTCATCTTCTTCCACTTCGTCTTCCATTTCTAGAATACTGCCTTCAAGTTTATTTTCTTTGTATAGGCCCTCTACATATTCCTTCCACAGTTCAGCTTTCCCCTCTTTGCTTAGTACTGGTTTTCCGTTTGAGTTCTTGATATTCATAAAGCGGTATCTATCTTTCCCCTAGTTATGCATTCTTCTACAGTTCTGCATGTGTCCTCTAGCCACTCCTGCTTAGCCAGTCTACACTTCCTGTCAATCTCATTTTTCAGACGTTTGTACTCCCTTTTTCCTGTTTCACTTGCTGAATTTTTATATTTTCTCCTTTCATCAATTAAGTTCAGTATATCCTGTGTTATCCAGGGATTTCTATTAGCCCTCGTACTTTTGCCTATATGGTCCTCTGCAGCCTTCACCACCCTATCTCTCAGAGCTACCCATTCTTCTTCTACTGTATTACTTTCCCCTGTTTCAGCCAATCCTTGCCTAATGCTCTCTCTGAAACTCTCAACCACCTGTGGTTCCTTCAATTTGTCCAGGTTACATCTCCTAACCTTTCTACCTTTCTGCAGTCTCTTAATTTTTAATCTGCAGTTCATAACCAATAAGTTATGGTCCGAGTCTATATCTGCCCCTGGATATGTCTTACAGTTTAGAACCTGGTTTCTAAATCTATTCCTTACCATTATAAAGTCAACCTGGTACTTTCCAGTGTTGCCTGGTCTCTTCCACGTATACAGCCTTCTTTCATGATGATTAAACCAAGTGTTGGTGATCATTAAATTGTGCTCTGCACAAAATTCTACCAACTGGTCTCCTCTTTTATTCCTTTTCCCCAGTCCATATTCACCTTCTACATTTCCTTCTCTTCCCCTTGATACTACCAAGTTCCAGTCGCCCATCATACTTTTTTTCGATATCCTCATCATCGGCCGTGCTAGTTGGCATATAAACTTGCACTACTGTGGTCGGTGTTGGCTTCATGTCTATCTTTACTACGATAATGCATTCACTATGCTGTTCATAGTAACTTAGCCACATTCCTATTTTCTTATTCATTATCAGACCTACTTCTGCGTTACCACCAACTGATTTTGTATTGATGACCCTGTACTCACCTGACAGAAATCCTGTTCATCCTGCCACCAAACTTCACTAATCCCTACCATATCTAACTTTAACCTATCCATTTCTCTTTTCAAATTTTCTAGCTTACCTACGCGATTAAGGGTTAGAACATTCCACGCTTTGACCCGTAGAATGCCTGTTTTGCTTTTTTTGATGAGGACATCCTCCTGAGTAGTCCCCGCCCGGAGATCCGAATGGGGGACTATTTTACCTTCAGAATTTTTTACCCAAGAAGACGCCATCATCGTATAGTCATACAGTAGAGCTGCATGTCCTCGGGAGAAGTAACAACTGCAGTTTCACCTTGCTTTCAGCCGTTCGCAGTAACTGCATGGCAAAGCCATGTTAGCTGATGTTACAAGGCCAGCTCAGTCAATCATCCAGACTGTTGCCCCTGTAACTACTGAAAATGCTGCTGCCCCTGTTCAGGAACCACATGTTTGTCTGGCCTCTCCACAGATACCCCTCCACTATGGTTGCACCTATGGTATGGCTATCTGCATCGTTGAGGCACACAAGCCACCCCACCTCAGCAATGTAAATCTGTAGAAAGCTTTTGACAATGTTGACTCGAATAACTCTTTTAAATTCCAACAGTAACAGGAGTAAATTATAGGGAGCGAAGAATGATATTCAATCTTGTACAAAATTCAGACAACAGTTATTAGAGTTGCAGTGGTTGCAAAGCAAGCTGTGGAGGAATGCAAGGAGAAATTTGGAAAGAGAATTAAAGTCCAGGGAGAACAAATATAAACATTGTGGTTTGCTGATGACATACAAATTCTGACAAAGACAGCAAAGTATCTAGAAGAGTAATTGAACAGAATAGACAGTGTCTTGGAAGGATGGTATTAGATGAACATTAACAAGAGTAAAACAAGGATAATGAAACGTAGTTTCAGAAAATCAGGTGATAGTGAAGGAATCAGATTAGGTAATGAGACAATAAAAGTAGTAGATGAGTTTTGTTATTTGGGTAGCAGGAAACTTTTGATGGCCAAAGTAAAGAAGATATAGGATGCAGAATGGAATTTCTGAAGAAATGAAATTTGTTGGCCATCTTCTCATTCAGAATACTGCTTTTGTATCCAAAATTTGGTAATAGGTAGTATTACCTCCAGACAAAACAAATTTAAGCTCTCGGTGCCTTATCAGTTGCGGAGAACACCTTCTGTTATGATTTTTTGCCTTAATATTTGTACTATCATTTGAAGTAACATGTCACAAAGACTATTGCAATACAGTACTTAATGACTGAGCTTATTTTAAATTTAAAATAATATTTTTTTCCTACTTCCTTTTAAAAAAAGCTTCTGGAGAATACTGAATACATCTGAGAAATATAAATAAAGTCTAAACAATCATCCCAGAATAATAATAATAAAGCAAATGTTAACTGCTTACCAAGCATCATCATCTTCATTTTCATCCTGAATAATGAAACCCATTGTGAGATAATCTGATGTTTTATCTGACTGGGAAGAACTTGAGCTAGATGCCTTCACAGGAAGTTTTGAAATGAGATTTCTATTTTTGGACTGACTAAAGAAACTATGTTCCAACTGACACACATATAAACAGCATCTGAAAAAATAACAAAAATAAATTCTATGAAAATATCATCAACTTTAAGAGTTTTAGAACAACAACTCTTGCTTGGCAGTGTTTCAAAAATAATCCTCATTTACTAAAATATGCTACTAAATGACATGGAGAGAGTCTGTTAATTATAACATTGTTATATAACTATTCACGTAATTCACTCCGTTTATGCCGTTTGAAGGATTGAGTCAGTCCCCCCCCCCCCCTCCTTAATGCCTGCAACCAAACTTCAGTCAATTTACAAAAGGGTGTGTCCCTCAGCCCATAAATATTTTAAGAATGTTCTTGTAACTGCCAAAAATTTCTGATGAAATTTCTTTATTTAAAAACCAGTTTTAGTCCACTGACCACTATTAATTTCATAAAAGGAAATGTTTTTATTAATCTGATGATGATTCAAGGACTAAAACTGGTAGTTAAATAGAGAACTTTTATTAGTAGCTCTTGTTAGTAATGATTAATTGATGCAAAATCTAGTCAGTACACATTACCATTTTCAGACATAACACTCTGAAGTCTCAAGTTTCAGATAATTAACAGTGAAAGTTGAAAAGGAGGAACAGGTAAATGATAGCACACATAACCCACCACTCATCCTAGGTTCACATCAAGAGTACCCTTACTGTTGATTTTGAACCACAGTTCATCTTCCATGTGGGTAATATGAAATTGCTGTTACACACAATATGTTTTACTGGGTACAGAAAATATCAGTGAGAGTAGGAGGTGTTTATTTATTTTTAAATGAATGGCAAAGCTGTTGCTGGCCATTCAAAGTGCTGCCTATGACTTCTTCTTAGAAGAGAAATTTCACTATCAGACCTGAAGGAAGGTGCTCAGTGTAAATTTGTGAATTACTCACAAATCACAGCTATAGTTGCACCACTGATAAAAGATAGGATCCATTTTCTCCACAATGTTCCTGTGTGGTGATTGGATCAAGCTATGTTGACACCCAACACCCAATTAATGCTCAAGAAGAGGTTGCAAATTGCGGATTTTGTAATCTTGAGAAATGAGAACAGAAATGTTCAAATGTTTGTAGAGCTTATGGGACTTAACTGCGGGGTTATCAGTTCCACTTACAAACTACTTATGAACTAGCTTATACTAAAGACGGCACAAACATCCATGCCCGAGGGAGCGATTCGAACCCCCGACCGCCGCGGCCATGCAGACCGTGCCTAGCATGCTGCAGACTGCTTGGTCACAGCGGCCGGCAAACTGAGAACAGTATGGTACACATATTGAAGTGGGTTTTCTTTCTGCCATATTCAGTGTAACTTTCTCTATTTGTCTTTGAACACATTTTGAATTTGTTTGTTGATAAATCATTTATTTGTCTGTGAGATTAGAGATATCGAGGCTCAGGGTTCATACCTTAGAATGTCACAGAATCCCCACTGCCCCGCACTCAAGTAGTCCCCTGCAGCAGAAATTTAGGGGTAATAGTGTTAAGTTCCCTTTTTATTAGGTAGATTAGATTAATACTAGTTCCAAATATCATTAATATGACATTTCACAACGATGTGGGACGTGTCAGTTTGTGACAAATCATCCATCACCTACTCATGGCCTAGGTCGTCAATAACCTTTCCTGCCTGTTGCCTCTCTCTTCCCTTCTCTCATACCTGATGAAGGAAATGTTTCTGAAAGCTTATGTCATATTTTTTATTTCTATTTTTGTGTGACTGCTGGTGGTACAGAACTAAGGTAAGTACTGGCCAGTCAATCTACCTCTTTCCAAGAATATTTTAAGATATTTTATTTATTCATTTATTTTTAACATATCATGCATAGATGTATCAGAGATAATATACCCTCACTTTTATTACCGAGCAATCTCACTTTTGACAGATTTATCTAAAATTTTTGAGAAAGTAATGTATTCTTGAGTATCTTCACATTTTAGTAAAAATGAAGTTCCAACAAAGTGTCATTTTGTTTTTCATAAAAGCCCAATTCCAACCCAATTCAAAAGTAATAGCAGTGTGCATAGCTACAACACTATGAGAAAGGGTGTTGTTACTATTCAAGGTTAAATCTGACATTGGCACAGAAAGGGGTGAATTATGCTGGCATGAAATGTTTGGCCACTTACCAAGTAGCATCAAAAGTCTGACAGATAGCCAAAGTGTATTTAAAAATAAATTAAACAAATTTTTGAATGGCAACTGCTTCTACACATTAGATTAATTTTTAGATAAGACTTAGTAATTTCACTAAAAATAAAATATATAAATAAAAATCCTTAAAATATTGAGCTTCATGAACAGATGCCTTTTATTTTATTAAACTGACACGTTACACATCACTGTGATAGATGTAGTTTTGCCTTTCCTTTGTCACAAATTACCCATCATCTCCTCATGGCCTAGGCTGTGAATAACCTTTCCCTCCCATACCTGATGAAAGAAAATATTTCCAAAAGCTTGTAGCAAATTTTTCGTTTCTATTTTCATGTTTTTGTGTGACTGTCAGCAGTACAGAACTAAGGTAAGTACTGGCCAACCAATTTATATCTTCTCATGAATTATTATTATTCTGGTTTTAGAATATAAGTACATTTTTCCAGCACCTATATTAGATTACATTAAGTTACTAATTATTGTTCTCCACTCTTCTCTGTCCTCCCATACATCCTCAGGAATGTTGTTATTCCTCATTGCTGACTGAACTTCCTGCATCCATGTGGTAGGTGGTCGTCCCATTTTTTCTTCTTCTGTTCGGTGTCCAGTCGAGTATGCATTTTGGAAGCCTTTCTTGTCCCATTCTTCTGACGTGTCCATACCATTTTAGATGCTTGTGCTCGATAAATTCAATAATTGAATTTTTACATTTCATTTTTTCTCTGATTATTTCATTTCTTATTCTTTCTCTTCTTGATATTCTTGCTGAACGTCTCCAGAAATCCATTTCTGTGGCTAATAATTTTGATTTCAGTTGCTATTTTGTTATACACACTTCTGAGCCATATGTAATAATGCTCCAAACTATTGTTTTATATATCCTTATTTTGTTATGTGTTTGTCCCAGAGAATTCCATTCAACAAAGAAATTGTCGTCTTTCCTGAATTTATTCTTGATCTAATTTCTTTTTCCTGTTTCCCATCATTTGTAATTTTCACTCTCAAGAGTATTTTAATAAATAAATAAATTAATATGTTTCGATTCTTATGCTTTCAGCTAGTGACATTTCATAGACCCTGCAGAACTGTGTGCTGCCCATATTATTGTTAATCCTGTTTGGTTCTTGCCACCTTTTACTACCATTACCATCATCATTGCCAGTGCTAAAATATACCATAAATTTTAGCATTGAGCTGTATTACAAAATACTGTATTCCAACAAAAGAAAGTCCACATTGTAATGTCAATAATGGGGTTTAAGTAGCAACTCACTGTAAAGACTATTGATTGGTTTACTGCAGACAGGCATATACAATAGACAAGCAAAATCATGCTTCTTGAATTTTTAATCACAGTTTTCATCAGAAAAGGATACACAAACATTCACACAATCACTAAGACATAACTCCTGCACACATGACTGCAAGTTGTGATGAAGGTTGTGGCTGAAAATGTAAGTTGCGTGAATGTGATTGTACTCTATGTACCTGTCTGTGGCTCAGTGATCATCTTTATGGTGAGCTGCTGACTATCGTCTATTATTGACTTTCCAACTTTGACTTTCCAGTGTTAAATATCTGCATTTCATTAAGTTTCACCACATTGTTCACATAATTATGAGTACCGAAATAGGTGATTACATTATCTATTATAAAACAGTATGATAATGGATAGTCCAGGTTGGAATTAATAATATACTAATAAGAACAGTTTACAACTCACCGTAAAGACGTGGTGATGAGCTGCGACAGGCACATACAAAAGACACACACATACAACACTTTCAGCTATCGGCCATGGCCTTCTTTAGAAGGCAGCAGACGGAGGTGATGGTTGTACGACTGTGTTGTGTGCCTGTGTGATTGCGTGAATGCTCTATTTTCTGAAGAAGGCCATGGTTGATAGCTGAAAGTGTTGTATGTGTGTGTCTTTTGTATGTGCCTCTCACAGCTCATCGCCACGTCTTTGTGGTGAGTTGTAAACTGCCCTTATTAGTATATTATAAAACTGTATAACATTTATTGGTTTTCACAGTGCTTACATTCTATTAAATGTCCTTTTTCCACACACAAATATATGCAATGAAATGTTCTGTAGCATTATTAAATATAAAACTACCATTCTGAATTTTATTCTTCTCTACTATGTCCATCAGACGTTAGTAATTTTACTGCCCAAATAACTCATCTACTATGATCATTGTCTCATTTCCTAATCAAAGCCCTCAGCATCACCTGATTTAATTAAACTACATTCCATTAAGTTTGTTTTGCTGTTGTCAAAGTTCATATTTTATCCTTCTTTCAGTTACAGGGCAATGTCCATAATATTAAATTCTCTTCCATGTCCTTTGCTGTCTCCAATAGTATTCCAATGTCATCAGTAAACTGCTTTATTTTTTCTCTCTTAACTTTAATTCTGTTTCAGAATTTCTCCTTACTCTCCTTCACAGCTTGCTCAATTTACAAGTTGAATAATGTTTGTGACAGGCTACAAACCTGTCTTACTCTCTACCCTTTCATGCCCTTCGACTCTGTAACAGTTATATATACAACATTCAATACACAATATTTTACCCCTGCTACCTTCAGCCTTTTAAAGAGAGTAGTCCAGTCAACACTGTCAATTACTTTTTCCAAATCTACAAAAACTATAGATTTAGTTTTGCCTTTCCTTAACCTATGTTCTGAGGTAAGGTATAAAGGGAGTATTGCCTCCCATGCTCCTGTGTAAATTTCTCCTGAATATAAACTGACCTTTCCCACAGTCAGATCTTACCAGTCTTTTCATTCTTATGTAAATAATTCCTGTTCGTATTTTGTGACCATGACTCATTAAACTGATAGTGCTATAATTTACACAAGTCTGCTCTTTGTTTATTTGGAAAAGGAATTTTTACATTCTTCTTGACGTCTGAGGGTATTTTGGTTGTCTCATATAATAGATGGAATAATTCATCATGGCTGGCTCTCCCAAGGATATCAGCAGTTCAGAGGAAATATAATTTTACTTGAGAAGCCTTGTTTTGAACTTTTAGTGCTCTGTCAAATTCTTCTAGTAGCACTGTACATCCTACCTCATCTTCATCTGCTTCCTATTTCTGCAATATTACCTTCTTTTTTCTTGTATACCCCTTCTGTATATTCCCTCCACCTTTCAGCTTTCCGTACCTCGTTTAGTACTGGTTTTCCATCTAAGTTCTTGATATTCACACAGCTTCCTTTCTTGAATCCAAACATCTATCTCATTTTCCTGAACACTGTATGTGTGTTTCCAATCAAGATTAAAAAAAATTCAAGTTGTATAATGGGTAAAATTTGGTTTGTCAGTTTTTGGATGTTTTGATAGATGTTATTACAAATTAAAATTTTCTGACAGATTTTCCTGACTCTTTAATCTCATTCAGATATTTCAGTTACCTTAAACAGAAATAACAAAAATATACTTTCAATGGTCAACATTCAATAGAAAAAATGTTGACAATGCAATAAAATTTTGAAGTGAGGTTTTATCACAGAAAGCTGCATCATATAAAGTTGCATAAATGTGTTTGTCTATTGTACATACCTATCTGTAACTTATTGACTGTCTTCACAGTGAGTTGTTATCTAAACTCAGTTACTGACTTTCAAACCTGGGCTTTTCATCATTAGAATATATTATTTTGGAACGGATATCAATGCTAAAACTTACAATGTATTATAGCACTGACAATTATGGTGATAAAGATAGTAGATGGTAGTAAGAACCAAGAAAGATCAACAACAATATGCCAGCACAGAGTTATGTAAGGTCTAAGATAGGTCTAGCTAAGATAGGTCTAGCTGAAAGCATAAGAACAGAAACATTTTACAAATATATGGTGCAGGTAAATGAGTTGTGGAGGGCGGGGGGGGGGGGGGGGATTCTATGACATACTAACACATTGGACCCTTAGTCTCTATATCTCTAACACACAAATAAGTGAAAATTATAGAAGGAAACTTTCCTGGTGGGATAAACAAATATAAAAATAGAAAACGATGACTTACCCAAAGGACCAGCTCGTTGATATAGACAAATAAAATCACACACAAACACATATACAAGCTTTCGCAACCGTTGGTCACTTCGTCAGGAAAAGAGGAAGAAAGGAGAGGAGAAAGGAAAGGATATGGGTTTTAAGGAAGTGGAAAAGGAGTCGTTCCAATCCCAGGAGTGGAAGGACTTACCGTAGGGGAAAAAAAGGAAGGTAAACAAATACAGACACACAGACACACACACACACACACACACACACACACACACACACACACATATCCAAACGCAAACACACCTAGACAGACATTTGTAAAAAAATAAGTGAGTACAGAAAGGCACAAACAACAGGAAACTTGATAGCTTTTGGCCATTAAGGCCTTCATCGGTAACAGAGAAATATACACACTCTCACAGACATGACTACCATCTCCAGCCGCTGTAGCCAGTCTGCGAGACTCAGCACGGCCAAGGCGAGGCAAGAGCAACCAGTGGTGTGGGTGAGGAAATGTCAAGGAGAGGGAACCATGAGGGGAGATGTCTGGAACAGATAGGGGAATACCCCAGTGTTGTCTGACGGGCAATCTGTGGTGGGATGGGAGATATATGTAAGGATAGAGTGTGGAGATGGAAGGATGGTGAAAGCAGAAACTAGCAAAGGTTTAGGCCTGGGAGGTTGCAGGATCCTACACTCCCGCAATCCCCAAGGCCTAAACCTTCATTAGTTTCTGCCTATAACACCCTTCTATCCCTACACTCTATCCTTACACATGTCTCCCATCCCACCACACATTTCAGTCCCTTCCCATCCTACCACTCAGACAACACTGGCGTATCCCACCACGCATTTTGTGCACCTCCCTGCTCTCCTCATACTTCCCTCTCCTTGCCACTTCCTCACCCCCATCACTGCTTACTCTTGCCTCGCCTTGGCTATGCCAAGTTTTGCAGACTGGCGACAGCAGGCAGAGACGTCAGTCATGTCTGTGTGATTGTGTATATGTGTGTGTATTTCTGTCGGTTTCATTTCTCAAGATTACAAATACACAGTTGGCAACCTCTTCCTAATAATTAACAGAAGTTGATGTTGGGAGTGAATAAAAATATGATCTACTCAGCTCACTGGAAAAGTGTGGTGGGATTGGGCCCTACCTATCTCAGTGTTGCAGCTATTCCTATTATTCATAATTGATTCACCGTTTCATGCTGATCATCTTCCTTCACATCTGACAGTGAAACTTATCTTCTGAAAAGAAGTCATAAGTAGCACTCTGCATGGCCATCAACAGCTTTGTCATTCATTTTATCAAAAAATAAAAAAAAAAAAATAAGGCCTTTCTACTCTATCAGTTTCACTGGTCCTAAACTAGGAAACACAGTAACGTAAAAAAGATTGGTAAACATTACATATGTTTTATTCACTAACACAAATACAACTTAGCACAGTTGTTCCACGCCCGTGGGAACACCCGCGAGGTAAGCTCATACCTAGTCAACAACACACTGAGGCGTGCGCACTCACGCAGCACTGTTTATGTCAATAGCTTCTGCATGGCGAGCGCTGGCATTTGCCACAGTTTCCCGCGGCGCACTCTCGCGGCTGATGCCAGGCGTAATCGCTTGGCTTCACTTGTGTCTGTGTCTTACAGCAATACACATACATAAATGTTCAGTAACAACAACAGAATTATATTTACCGGAATACATGTGGCCAACAGTCAGGACTGTGGCTCCCAAGTTCAAGACCTCGACCAAGGAGGACGTCCATACTGAGAGCATGTGATGTGTGAAGTTTCTCTGGCCAACCCTGAAGAAGACGTAGAACATCACGCGGCCTTCGTAAATGACGCCTTACTTGTCCAAGTCCAGCCTGTGGTGTAGCTCCTGCACTTATATCTCCGACCACATTTGGGCATGATGCTTCTGCCAGAAGTGCAAACACACTTCCACATCGGTTCTGAAGGCCTGTAACAATATGAAAGCAAAACAGAAATATTATGACAGATCTAATAAGTGCAATATGTGACCCCCAACAGCACATAATGCATTTTAGAAACAGTCATTTATTGTGTCATAGCAGAACACTGAAATAAGGTGAAATTACTGAATATGCAGTTATAATTCAAGATGAAACTCCTGCAGCAGAAGAAACCTAGAAGTGTGTGTATGGAGGGGGAGTGGCAAGACAGTGTGTGCTGTATGTGACAGTGGCCACACTCTTAATACCAACAATAAGCTGCTACTCGCTGTTTGGTGAGTCGTAACCATGCTGCTTGTCCTAGGTGTTAGGCAAAAGGCAATCAGTGCAAAAAGAAAGGTGACATCTCATTTGTTTGGAAATCAAACCCCGCCTCTCGCAGGATCATGACATGGATATGGATAGGAATCATGTTGCAGCCTTGGCAGATTCTCCTTCTAAATTATACCTTGATTTTCAAATTTTTCAACGGGCACTATGTATGCAAGTTGATATGGCACTGCAACTATGTTGACTTGGGCTCACCTCCTCTCTGTCACTTAACAGTTGCCTTGCTACAAAAAAACAATGGATTTCTGTGCTGGACTAGTCGACTGCCCCTGCTGAGTACCACACAGTGATAACACTGTTAACATTTTTTGTGGTTCATAATTCTTACTCAAAGAACCTTTTTGGTGTGGAAGTGTTCCAGTTGCTTGGATTTTCCATTTCAGATGAGGTAGCTTTAGACTAACAAGGGAACGGTCCAATAAGACATGTCGAAACCTACCCTGAATTTTTTTTTACACAGGCAGAAGACAACGAAAGAAATGCACTATCAAAATTTTAGCTGCTAAGAGGCACTGCAAGTATTTTTTTTTTAATAGCTGAAAATTGTCAAGTTCGTAGCATGCCAGGTGGTGGTAGAAATGTACACCCCTACTGGCGCTGTAGCAACAGCGCATGTGGAACTAGGCGCGCACACACACAGTTGAGGTTGGCAGTATATTGTAAACAGGAAACATGACACAACCCGATTGTAATTTGTAAAGGACAGTTCAGGTTATCGTTCATCTATTAACTATTATCAGTTGAATTTTGCAGTATTGGTAAGTACTGACAATAAAGATAAAACTGAATTAATATTTATTGTGCTTTCGTCAGGCATGCCTGCTTATAGTATCTTTTTTTTCTTCTTCCAGTTTCACAGTAATGTGTAATCCAATTAACGTTCTCAATTTAGCAACGATGAAATACGAAGAATGTGGTTTCCAGCCGAAATCACCTACTTGTCCTGAGGACGTACATACGTGTCATTTTTTGATTGTTTTCTTTGACATTCACTCAAATGATTTCGACATTTCGTTTGAAATTGTGGAAATGTTAGAAGAAATAGGAAATAACTGTGACGATTCCACGAACTGTGACTCTGACAACGTCAGTTGTGCCAGTAACAGTTCTGAAGAAGAATACCTTCCAAGCCTAAAAACACACGTACTCGTTTTGTAAAATCTGAGCATGAACTTTATAAATGGAAGAAGCAATTACATGAAGTAAGAAATATGCGCCAAACGGAAACTCGAAAACATCTGAAAGAAAAACTGTTCGAAAGATTTAGAACTGCTTATGAGAAGCAATGAACCGTTACCGATGGAGATCTATGAAACTGGGTCCTCCGAATTGCATCTGACACGAATATTGCTAATTTCCAGGCTTCATTGACCTGGCTACAAAGGTTCAAAAAATTGTACAGAATAGGAAATCGTAAAATTACCAAGTTTATGTCACGTAAGCTTGTAGAGCAGCTACCAGTGATAGACAATGCCATAGAGAAGTTCATAAGTGACATAAAGACGAAACTTGCTGTTATCCCTGCAACAGCTGTTTATAATGCTGATCAGTCAGGTTTCATGAATGAACTGTGTGCACACCACACACTATCATTTCGGGATGAAAAATTGCCCAATCAATGAATGCAATGACACATTCATATACGATAATGCCAGTGATAAGTATGAGTGGTTTACTGTTTCCGCAGCTGTATATCTGTCTACAAGAACCTCGAGGCAAATTAAGAGCAAATATAAAAAATTGACTGTTTAATTGCAAAAATCTTGTAATCGACGAATCAAAATCTGTAAAAATGGGAAAGAATAATTTTCAACATTTCGTTCAAAACTATTCCTACCAGTCAACCTTGTGATAAAGAATTTTTTCGACAGTGGAAAGCATTTTTTAGGAAATTATCAGACAACATAATTTCAGATACCTCTCTCTCATTTCAAGTTTATTAGTGGAACAGTATTCTTAAGCTCCAGTCATTTGTGCATTAGCAGTTTCCTTTGCCATGCTTTATGAATTTGATCAAGTATGCCTGGTATGCAGCACAATATGCAGAACAAGTCCGGGACCATTTCTGACTCCATCTCAGTTTTGTCTAAATAAAACTACGGGTTACTGCGAAGTGCCTAAATGCATCTATTTTTCCTTTGTCCGGTGGGTCTGGTGCAAGCAAAATATTTGTTTTGTCATTCAATTGACACTTCGCATTTTTGTGACGACTACATGGAATAAACAAAGAACCATATCACTGATAGTCAAATGCACAAAATTCAAAAATTGTTTTAAGGAATGGCCGACAAGTACTGTTCATTTCAAGTCCAGATTGACGAAAGTCGTCTATGGTATGAAACACTGTCATGAATTTATGTTCTCTGGTAACCACTTTTATCAGAATTTCATGTGCAAGAGTTGAACTGTCAGTATCAAGTTATTCAAAAAATGTTTGTATCGTTAAAGCCAGGTGTTCACCAGAGCAAACAAACTAACAAGGATGAGCAAAAGACAATTTTACCTGGTGTACCCAGTAAGCCTCTTGTGGGTCTTTTCAACTGGACGCCACTGCAGCTGCTTAGGTGTCCCTAACCTTTCCCAGTTACCTGATCGGAAAATAGAGACCTGCAGTTTAACATGTAATCCAAACTACATTTCTTTCATAGCCACTCCACCATCTTTGAGCAGTGAATGCTCAGTTAAAAATCATAATGAAAAAATTTGTGGTCTGAACAGGATTTGATCCCGCGCTCTCTGGTTCACGAAGCGCGCACTTTGCCACTAGGCCAGTAGGCCATATCAGCAAAGGGAACTTCACAGCAAACATAAACGTAGCCAAAGCCTTGTAGACAAACAAAAATTCACGAAGCAAAATGTAGAGTGAGGAGAGCTATGCAAGAGGCGTTCAACGAATTCGAAAGTAGAGTTCTTTGTACTGACTTGGATGAAAATCCTAAGAAATTTTGGTCTTATGTCAAAGCGGTAGGTGGATCAAAACGAAGTGTCCAGACACTCTGTGACGTAAATGGCACTGACACAGAGGATGACACTCTACAGGCAGAATTACTAAATGTATTTTTCCATTTACTGCATACACTGCGCTTGTCCATCCATTTTTGGAGTATTGCAGCCCAGTATGGGAGCCTTATCAGGTGGGTTTGACGGAGGACATCGAAAGAGTCCAAAGAAGGGCAGCTCATTTCATATTGTCACGATATAGGGGAGACAGCGTTATGGAAATGATACAGGATCTGGGATGGGAATCACAACAACAACGGCGCTTATCGCTGCGGCGTGGGCTACTTGCGAAACTCCAATCACCAACATTCTCCTCTGAATGTGAAAATATATTGTTGACTCCCACTTACATAGGTAGAAATGATCATCAGAATAAAATACGAGAAATCAGAGCTCGAACAGAGAGATTCAGGTGTTCTTTCTTCCCGCGCGCTATTCGAGAATGGAATGAGAGAAAAAAAGTATAATTGTGGTTCGATTAACCCTCTGCCGGGCACTTAAATGTGATTTGCAGAGTATCCCATGTAGATGTAGAAAGCTGTTTCACAGAGGAAGATTGCACTGTAGTTCCTTCCCTATACTGCCGCACAGATTACAAAATGGCAGATATCGAAATAACTGACAGAGGGATAGAAAAACAATTAAAATCGCTCAAAAGAGTATGCGAAGGAACTGGCCCCCCCCTTCTCGCAGTGATGTATCGTAGGTCTCTAGAACAGCATATTGTTCCGAAAGATTGGAAAATGGCTCAGGTCATCCCCGTTTTCAAGAAGGGTCCTCTAACAGATGTGCAGATCTATAGGCCTATATCTCTGACGTCGGTCAGTTGTAGAATTTTGGAACATGTATTATGTTTGAATATAATGGCATTTCTTGAGACTAGGAATCTGCTCTGTAGGAATTGGCACGGGTTTCGAAAAAGGCGTTCGTGTGAAACCCAGCTCGCGCTATTCGTCCACGAGACTCAGAGGGCCATAGACACAGGTTCTCAGGTAGATGCTGTGTTTCTCGACTTCCGCAAGGCGTTTGATACAGTTCCCCACAAGTGTTTAATGAACAAAGTAAGAGCATATGGTCTATCAGACCAATTGTGTGATTGCATTGAGGAATTCCTAGATAACAGAAAGCAGCAGGTCACTCTCAATGGAGAGAACTCTTCTGAAGTAGGAGTTATGTCAGGTGTGCCACAGGGGAGTGTCGTGGGTCCGTTGCTGTTCATGATATATATAAATGACCTTACGGATAACATCGGAAGATCACTGAGGTTTTTTGCGGATGATGCTGTAGTATATAGAGAGGTTGTAACAATGGAAAATTGTATTGAGATGCAGGAGGATCTGCATACGCATGGTGCAGGGAATGGCAATTAAATCTCAATGTAGACAAGTGTAATGTGCTGTGAATACAGAGAAAGAAAGATCCTTTATCATTTAGCTACACTATAGCAGGGCAGCAACTGGAAGCAGTTAATTCCATAAAGTATCTGGGAGTAGTCATTAGGAGGGATTTAAAATGGAACGACTATATAAAATCAATCGTCGGTAAAGAACATGCCAGACTTAGATTCATTGGAAGAATATGAAGGAAATACAGTCCGAAAACAAAGGAAGTAGGTTACAGTACACTTGTTCGCCCACAGCTTGAATACTACTCACAAGTGTGGGATCCATACCAGGTGGGATTGATAGAGGAGGTAGAGAAGATCCAACAGAGAGCAGCGCGCTTCATTACAGGATCATTTGGTAATCGTGAAAGCATTATGGAGATGATTGATAAACTCCAGTGGAAGACTTTGCAGGAGAGGAGTCTAGCAGTATATTGCTACCTCCTACGTATATCTCGCGAAGAAACCGTGAGGATAAAATCAGAGAGATTAGAGCCCACACAGAGGCATACCGACAATCCTTTTTTCCGCAAACAATACGTGACTGGAATAGGAGGGAAAATTGATAGTGGTACTCAAGGTACCCTCCGCCACACACCGTTAGGTGGCTTGCGGAGTATGGTTGTAGATGTAGATGTAGACCTGATACACATAATGTTAGCACCAGCCGTGTCACCTCCTTAGATGATGCTTGATGTCAGTAATTAGTGTTCTCTTTATAAAAATCTGCTCAATGCTAATAAGAAGCCAGAGAAAAATTGCAGCCGACATACAACAAAAATTTTGGACCAAATCATACAAAATATTCTGCATGATCATGCTTTTTTCGAGCTTACCTGTTACCCTCTATCACCAAGTTAAATCAGAATTACATCACCTCACTGACTTGGATGTTGTATGTCCTATTTTTTCAAGCAAGTGGTCTGCACCACTGGTCTCATCTTGGAGGGAGAAGGACCCACTAGGGTAGCTGAAATGATTCATTTGTGACAGCGTTAGAATCTGCACAGGAAATGGCCACTTTGTTGAGACTAACTTTGGCAAGAGCTAATGAGTGCCAGGTTAAGAACTTCACATCTTTTTCAGATTTCATTATGGAATTGTAACTGAATAGTGTTTGTGATTCTACACGAGATTTTACAAGTGTTTATATGATATTTGTCAGACTAAGATTTAAGGTGGTGATTATTTTGTGTTGTGTGATTGTGAAATTGACTTAAAGAGTCTGAGCATCACCAATAATTACTTAGTTGGGGATTTTGCTACCATCCTTTTAATGCATCTGTTTTGCTAATTTTATTGGGTTTATTGCTATTTATTACTAAAGTTTGTGTAGAATCACTTCCTATAGATCCAAACACATGTTTGAGTAACCATTATTCAGCTGAGTTTTCTGGCATTACCTACATAATTTCCAAACATTATAATATAACCTCTTTTATTAATTAATAATTTATCTTTATGCTACATTTCATTATTGTTTTGCAAATGGTAACCTCTGCACAGTGTTTTACTAGACGATCTGTGGTACAAGATGGTATTTGCAGGTAATGTAGTTGCTGGGCATGAAAGCAGATGTGTATTGTTCAAACCTGAGACTACAATAAGCCATATTTCTTGAACAGGGTCTTACATAACCTAGTAAGTTGTATTTATATACATGTGGCGTCTGTTCCAAAAGAACAGACGTTACTTCTGATCCTGCAGTTGTTATTATTTACTATTCATAGAATATATGACATCAACTGCGATTGGGCAAAGCTGAAAATGTTTACCCAGCCGGTATTCGAACCTGGGTCTCCTGCTTTCTAGGCAGTTGTGCTGGGTACACATTTTCAGCTTTGCCCAATTGCAGTTGATGTCATATATTCTGTGAATATTAAATAATAACAACTGCAGGATCAGAAGTGACGTCTGTTCTTTCGGAACAGACGCCACATGTATATATATAATATGCCAGTGACGGGCAATGATACTATCGTTAGTAGGGAGGGGTGGGCAAGTTTGAAGCCCTTACTCTTACGGGAATTAGTTTCATAACTACGAGTTTGAGTACTGTGGGCAGGCCAAAGCTGGGAATTTTTATCTGAAGGGAGACGCGCTTGGGTAGTCCTTGCAGGTGCGGTGATCACTGTGTCCCCATTGGTGTAGGGGTCAGCGCAGCTGCCTAGAAAGCAGAAGACCCAGGTTCGAATCCCGGCTGGGTACACATTTTCAGCTTTGCCCAATCGCAGTTGATGTCATATATTCTGTGAATATTAAGTTGTATTTGGCAATGTAGCAGAGTTTGGTCAACACATACAGACAATGTAAAGTCCCAAAGTATTAGTATAAATCAAAGGGGATTAACTACCTTAAATGCGGAAACCTTGTTTGCAGGGGGGCTGGAGATACGCCTCTAGCAAATCAATCTTAGATAGAAAAGAAGCATCCTCTTGACAACTCATCCTGGTGCAGCAATGCACTGAGCTTTGATTGTGACTTTAAAGTCAGAACAATTCTGTGATTTGCCAGTAGGTTTTCTTATGACTATCTGGCTTAACACAAAATCTTAGCTCATATGTGAACAGAACCTGGCACCATTAATTACAACTCCAATCCTAATGTTCCACCATCCAGTTTCTGTGCGCTAAATCATGTCGTGGTTTTAATAGGACACACACCATAGGCATCCATGCATAGAGGCCACATACCCAAAGGTGATTTTGGACTGTTTGTGTTGGTATTGCGTGTCCTGTTCTGCATCGAGGGTGCATTGTAGCTGAGTTGCACTCAGCCCCCCCCCCCCAATCTGTTAACCAGAAAATATGGTCATCTCTTGCTGATATTATCCAAGGATGACCTTGGCCTTGCCTTCTTTTAATGATCCCTGTTGTATAAAATCATGTCCAGGTCCTGGAAATTACATTTTGGGACACTCAAATAGATGTAGCTACCTCCCTCTGTGTCTGCCCTGCTTCCAACCTTCCTATGGCTCTCCATGCCATAGCTTTGTGTAACATTGTGTTACATTGCACCATCTGCTCACTACGCTATCTGCACCCAACTGCTTGAGTAATTCATTTGGTAGAGTAAACACCAAACCTTTCTGTAGCAACTTTCTGTTATTACTACTATCTTGGTTAAAGACAAAGTTATCGAATCATTTTAGTTCATTACGCCAATGATGCTTCAGAACCTAGATATCTCAACTGATGACCTAATTGTATTGACCATTGTAATTACATGAACATGAGGACAATAAAGAGATACCATGCTACTTGCAATTGCTGAGTTATTGTGGAGGATACAATGATTTGATTATACTTCCATAATAAATTAACATAACAAGTATAGTAAATACTTAAATAAATAGATATAAGTTCAATCAGCATCCACAAAAGAAGAACGGATCGTCCAATACAACTTGCTGAGGTGCACCTTTATCACCAGTCTTCATTTCAATACTCATTACTGTATGTGTCTGTAGACAGACATGGGGTGGCAACAATAATACACATGTAAAAGTGGCATATTGCTGGCTTCAATGCTGTTGTGAGGCCAACAATGAATGGCAGAATGGGCCTACACCACTGAGTTGCAGCCCAACCAATGTGGGTGACATCAACATTTACAAGCGATCAGTGCCAATCAGAAAGCCTAGAGCGTGGTGACTCCAGCTGGTCAGTGGTTAAGGGCCATGCAAGGCCAGCCGTGATTGCAGGCATTATGCAAGGCCTTGTGGCCACCAGTATGTTTTCTGATTAATCTTTCCATCATTGTCGCCTCTGCACGCCTGTCTACAAACATAGAATGAGTATCGACATGAAAACTGGTGATAAGGGCACAGCTTCTGAATGGTCCAACTGGGGGCACAGCAGTGACCCCACCAAGTTGAGAAGCCATCCACAGCACTTCCAACCACCTGTATCTTCGATGGGGATAAAGCTAAAAGCCTGAATTTTCAGTGACCAAAGGTAACTACTATAAATAGCTATACTTCCAAAATTATACCATTTTACACCTTATAGTTTGCAAAATACTGGCAGTTGAGAATTGCTACTTATGTCACTCACTAAGCAATCATCAATATTCTGAGGTACTTCTAGGAAATATACCAATATCAAATTTCATATTTAGATAGTGTTTAGCCTATAATGGAAGGTAAAATTCAAGTATCCATAAATATTATCCCATTTATGAACACTTTTTTGCTTGACATAAGAATATCTCAAACATCAATGTTTTGGTAATGATCTCATGGTAAGCAGTGCACTCCCTTTGGAAACATCATAGATTCAATTCTTTGTGGGTTAAGTGTCTTCTTTTTCCCCACTTTTCATGTTAATCTAGTTGTCACCTTTCTATGATAGCAGAAGTCATCAGAAATTACATATGGTTCCAATTCCACTTTACACATATGATAAACTATACTTTAGAGAGTGGAAAGTTCTCCCTGGTTCCTGCATCCCCAGTACAGGGGCTGTGGTCTTACTGTTAGACCTACCAATGGCACACAACATCAGTTTGATTAGTGGTGCTTCTTCTTGCACTTCCTGGAGAGGAGAGACAATACAAAGTGCAGATCTTATTTGAATCTTCCTCAATTTGAGACTTTTACAGTTAATTATGGCATGTGTAAACTAGGAGAAATAAATAATAATATGAAATGATAGACAAATGTCTATGATTTAACAAACATTCTTAATTAACCCTAGGATGCATGGTGCCAAAAACACACATGAATGCATATTCATTCCCTGCCCTAATTTAAAATATTCCTCTTTTCATATAATCATTCCTTGGAGTTAAATTTATTTCTGTCAAATTTATTGTCAGATTGAAAGATTCCTAAGATACAGTAACAGGATCTGGTTAGCCTGATTAAAATTTTATTAATTAAAAAAACTCTAAAGAGTTCATTTTTATTAGTTGCATCCATTTACATACAACATATACAAATAATTTTATTAACTCACTCATAAGTTGCAGTTTACATCTGTTAACATTTATTACAACCGATTTCTTCAATTAAAACATACTCATTGTTCACAATGTTATGTATATAGGCAATATTTTTGACTAAATTTATTATTCATTGTTCACATAAAATTGCATTTTTCTTAGTTTTCAACATATGACAACAAGAAGCACAAATAATGCCACTATGTTCCTTATAAATGTTGGTTTTACACTTAATGCATGTCATAGCACTTTTCCTGTGTTTATTATATGGACAATAATTGCATCTTACTCTTTTTCCTGAAACAGGTAGTTGGTTCAGGAATATGACATCTGTTTGAACACCATATATTTGCATGGCAACAACAATTTTCTTTGGAAGATTAGGGATTGGAATACGAAGATCCATTAGTGCTCTTACCATTTCCTCTGCTAAATCTCTTAGGAACAAACACCTTTTATTACTTCTTTCACTATGGTATGTCAGATGTTGGGCGGAAAATAAAATTTCACTGTTCATTGCTGTGACGTCCATCATATTCATCCATAATGCAAATGGCCATCTTCTTGTTTGTCTGTTGCAAGTGTAATAACGAATTTTCTGGTCCATTTGATCTACTCCACCCTTGGAAGAGTTATAGAACTTTATAATATCTGGTTTCGTTTTTGCACGAGTTTCATCAATGTTTCTGTCGTGATGCATTGCACTAATGAGAACTACAGACTTTTTCTTTTTTGGGACATAACTCACCACTGTAATGTCACCTCTAAATGCAAACAAAGAGGAATGAATCATTCTTGAGGCAGATGGTTTCATCTTATTAGGAATTTCTGGTTTATTTTGATTGTTCCCACCACTGTAATTTGCTTCTGAAGCATCTATTCTGCCAGCTGCACACTAGTAAGGAAGTTGTCAACAGTAATATTTTTTGATGATCCTTCAATGCTTGAAGCAAGATCTTTCACCACATTCAATCCAAGATTTTTCTGAATAGGATCATGGGGATTCCTTCCCGTGTAAACAATTCTGTCTAAAGCATATGCAGATGTAGCATCACATAACCAAAATGTTTTTATGCCATACTTGGCTGTTTTAGAGGGCATATACTGGGTGAAGCTGTGTCTTCCACGGAATGGGACTAATTGTTCATCAACTGTGATCAAATAATTGGGAATCATTCTATTTCTACACTTGTCAAGAAACAGTTCCCATACATGGCGAACAGCTGCAAGTTTGTCATCTGCAGATCAAGCTTCAGGGGTACGCCTGTCATCAAATGTAATCATTCTCCTTATGTCCTCGAATCTATTTACTGACATGGTGGCATTATATGTAGGATTTGCCTTTTCATGCAAAAATAATTCTCTAATAGGGACATCCCAACTCTTCTCAATACCAGAAAGCAGTAAAAGACCAAGAAAACCCTCCATTTCAGCAAGCGAAACATTTTTCCACGTTTTACCACATAAAGTAGCCACTCTTCTGCCTTCAGTATTTGTGCAGTTGATAATTTCCTCTAGTATTTCCTTGGAGATGAAATACTCCCAGGCATCCTTAGGTTTACAGGTTTTCAAACCACAGGCTGGACCAGGTGCCTTCTTTACAATATTATGGACAGGCTTATGAAAAGTTGCAGGAGGATCTAAATTCCAAATTGTTCCATTCTGACTAATGTGTATGTGGTCTTCTATACTTTTTTGTGGTGGTTCTTCGTTTTCAGGCTCTGATGAAGTAATATTATCGGAAGGACTGTCATCTGCCTCAATATTCACATCTGCAAGTTCATTGGCTGATTCTTCACTACTTGCATCTTCAAACCTATTTCCTTCCTGGCAAGAATCATCTTCTTCAAACCACTGAGCCACAACACTTTCAAAATTAGCTGCATTTGCACATACTGAGTCTCTTGCTTTGCATGTCGAAGTCATAGCAAAAGACGTGTCTCTTGAGCAGCAGCTTGTGCAGCACTAAACAAGTCATACTCTTAACAATAAGGGTCTTGCAGCAACAAACAAACTACAGTAACAATGAGGCTGACAAGAGCAGCAAAGGATAACAATACTATGCAATAATAAAATGTTTGATAGCAAAAAGATCAATATTACACCGACATCACCAGTATGTGAAAGTAGTGTGTATTATTTTTTAGTTATATTATTAGTACTACAGCTACTGCTGCTATTGGCACTCCTGTTGCTGGAAATACCACTACAGATATTGTTGAATTAATAACTGCCCCCAACAAATGTTGAAGACAATAAAGCCTAAAGAACATTTATAAATGTGTGAGGACTTCTTAAGCCCTGCTTATGCATTCACGGTGTATGGTTAAACATATTGAATTACACATAAAACTTAAAAAAGGCATCCCATTCAGACTTGATAGGACGAATGTCACAGTGTTAGCGAAAGTGTACTGGAAAGCAGTGTGAAATCAAACAAAACAAAATTACAGAGATTTGTGTTTTTTTTTTTTTTTTTATGAAGACATACAAGGGCCTCGGAGGTCCTATATATGCATACTAGGTTTTAAAAAAAATTAGAGAAAATATTGTATTTCGTACTGACCTAAAATATTGCTGAGTCTGGCTGCCTTGTGAAGTCCTTCAAGGCTTGAAATAACACTGTCTCGAGCTCGACGGTGTTCTTCTCGAGCACCTTCTGACCCCAACAAAAGCGCTAGACTTGATGTTACTCCCAGTGGTACTCCGTCTTCACCTAATGCAGCTGACAGCACAGCAAGCATAGAGTCCCAAACACAACTAAGGACACGTCGAGAAAGTTTCAGACCTGACAAATAAGAAGATCACATTATGCAAAGCAGAAGTAGGTGTGTGTGTGTGTGTGTGTGTGTGTGTGTGTGTGTGTGTGTGTGTGTGTAATTGATTTATAATGTCTAAAAGAAGAGTGCAGGCAGCAACTCATCATAAATATGATCACGAACCACAGACAGGCACATAGCAAAGAAAATCACATTCACAGAACTTAAATTTTTTGCCACAGCCTTCATCATAAAAACAGCACACATAAACACGCATAATCACTCAGAGTTATTGTCTCAATGTGCGTATGCACTTTTTCTGATGGAAGGTGTGGCCAAAATTTTAAGTTGTGTGAATGTAAATATCTTCTCACATGCCTGTCTGCATCTCAGTGATAATTTTTATGGTGATTTGCAACCTATCCTCATATTATTGACATTTCAATCTGCACTTACCACTGTTAACAGATTTATAATTCATTTGTTATAAAAGATTATCATGCATATTATACAGGATGAACACAAACTCAACTGCCTCAATTTTGGAACTGACCAAGGTTATTTTATGAGTATTTTAATACAAAGGACCTTTGGTCTCCAGTGGCTCATAAATTAATTTACTTTGATTTATTACCCCTATTTATCTCTGTAAATGTTGTAATGAAAACTTCTGCTCAATGAGGCATTGTTGACTAAATGTACTGTGTTTTGTGTTTTGTTTGGTAACAGAATACATTTATTTAATCTGTACATGAAATCTAGAATAGTAACATCCACTTTATTACTCAACCTCTAGCTTGCAATCTGTACTACATTTCTGTTGCGGGTTTCTTAATTTGGCTTTGTTAGAGGCACTTTAACAGTGATGCATAGCATTATGGCTGCATGATACTATACTGATTGGGCAGTAGTTCCATTATTCTTTGTTGTGTTTAGTACTTTTCTGTGATTGCATTACCACTGGCTTTTTCACTGTTGTAAAGGTATTTTCAAAGAAACAGGTGTAATTGAGGTTACGAACAGAATTAATAACTACCACTTTTTAAACTCTGTATTGAAGCTGTCTGGAACATGAGTTCCAATACTCAACAAACTCCAAAATTTTGACCAAATATGTTACAGTTAGCAGTAAAAAGAAGTGTTTTAATGCTGTTTTCCACATTTTCCTATATGTATCTCTCTCTATCTCTACATAACAACTTCAACCAAAATTGATTTGAACTGGCAAACTTCCTTGGTCTCCCTCTACAATTTTTATCCCCCCCCCCCCTCTCAATACACTTTCCTCCATTACCAAACTGATAATACCTTGATGCCTCAAAATGTGACCTATCCATCAGTCCCTTCTTGTAACAATGGAAACTCCAGATTCAAATACAACAATATAATGAGGATCATTTGCAACTCACCACAAAGACAACTGTTGATAGGCTTTGCCATAAAAATGCTACATACTATCACTGAAATAATCACCCAAGCACTTCACAGGCACACAACTGTTACCTCTGGCTATTGTATTTTGAGTTTAAGACCAATGGATTCTAGAATGCAGCTGCAGCAGATGACGGTTGTGTGTCTGAAGTGTGTAGCATGTGTGATTACATGAATGAGCATGTGTCTGTCTTACTGAAATGGCTGAAAGCTTTTAAGTTATGTGTGGGTGGGTGTCTTTTTTATGTGCCTGTGGCAGTTAACAATTGTCTTTGAGTTGCAAACTATCTTCATTAAATGTTGAGTCTCCTCTTTTAGTCCAATTGTGCTGTATTTTTCTACACTGGTACACAACACATATAATTTAGTTTATCACAAAGTATGAGGGGTGAGCAAATCTTTTCCATTTGAAGGCCACAGAGACCAGAATTGGTATGACTAAACACTACCTTGAGCATTAAGAAACTCATTCCACCAACACACAAGGTTGAAGGTAACAATTTGGTAAAACACTGTGTCCTGCTGCAGGAATAAGTCCATAACTGACTTTAGCACATCATCATATGACAGGAATAATGAAGCCTTCAAGGTGTCTTTTAAAGGAGTGAAAGCATGATAATCACATGTGCAGAGAACAGTGAGTGCTCAAGTATCTCCCATTTGCATTGGGATAGCTTCTGCATTCCAAATTTTCAATATGGAGGCATGCACATCATTTTACAACAGAGGTTTTTGATAGACATACTGCCCCATACACATTTGTCATTCTTTAATGGATGTCTGTCTGTGTTTGTTCTTCAGCAACTAAGAAGTAAAGACTAAGAAACCTCAAAATTTTAAACATGGCTGCAATTTGGCTTGGCAATGTGTAGTCCTCTCACTGTTATCATAGCAGACATTTTCATTAATTCTCTTGAAAATGCTTTTTTTGCTTCTACCTCAAATTTGCACAACAAAATAAGATTTTATGCTCGGTATGTAGATGACATAATTATCCTGTTTGACGGCAATGACCATGAATTAGACCAGTTATTTACAGTATTTAACAACTTCCATGAAACCATTAATTTCACTAAAGAGGTTCAAAATGAACACCCCAAGCTCAACTTCCTCGATCTAAAATTGGCCATAGTAAACGACAGTATAGCCTTCGATATATACCACAAGCCAACATATTCCAATATGATTATTCCAGCTCATTCTACACACCCACGTTCACATAAATTAGCCTTTTTTCATTCCGCTATCAATTCTGCTTTCACAACTCCCCTGTCGCCTGCTAACTTAGAAAAGGAGATTAACACAATAAAATCCATAGCCATCAATAATGAATACGATACAGATGTACTGCAACGCATCGTTGATCAAAAGACTTCCCAACAGTTTTCAACATTACTCAGTAGCAAATCGCACCTCGATAAAACTGACAGTCAGAGATTCATTTCTATTCCATTTTTAGGCAACGTATCCTACAGATTACAACATCTATTGATGAAAAAATATGATTGCAAGGTAACTTTTTCTACTAACAACAATTTAAAGAAAAATCTCGTTCATACACTGGAGACCTTAGTAGATCCTTTTTCCAACTCTGGCATTTACAAGATAACATGTAACAACTGTGCCTGTTATTACATAGGACAGACAGGAAGAGCAATTAGGGTGCGGTATAAAGAACATCTAGTAGGGAGGACAGGACGCAATGTGCATAATTCTACCTTTGCCGAGCATTTGCTTGTAGCCGATCATGTCCCTAAATCGTTGGAAGACACTGTAATTTTGCATAGGGAAGCCAAGGGAAGAAACCTGATTTATGGGAAGAATATGAAATTTTAAAACACCTTATCATCAACGATGGTAATATGCTGAACGACCAACTTCAACTTGCAAGTAGACAGTACCTAGTAGGTTTCAAACCGATACTGTTTTACATTTGAATTTGGCTTCTAGCCACTCCAGCTTAGCCAATTTGGACTTCCTGTCAATCTCATTTCTTAGTCGCCTGTACTCCATTTTGCCTGTTTCATTTACTGTATTTTTATATTTTCTCCTTTCATCAATTAAATTTAGTATTTCCTGTGACATCCAAGGATTTTTTGTAGGTCTTGCCTTTCTACCTATTTTGTCCTCTGCTGCCTTCACTATTTCATCTCTCAATGCTACCCATTCCTCTTCTACTGTTTTATTTCCCCCCGTTTCTGACAATTGATGCCTAAATCTCCCTCTGAATTTCTCCAGAACTTCACGTTCCTTCAATTTATCCAAGTCCCATCTCCTTATTTTCCTACCTTTCTGAGTTTTTTCAGTTTCTGCCTACAGTTCATGACTAACAAGTTATGGTCAGAGTCTATATCTGCCCAGGAAATAGGGAAAAAATATATACAGCCTACAGGAAAATAAAATAAACATTTGGAGATAAGAAAAACAGCTCTATGAATATCAAGGACTCTGATGGAAAACCAGTTCTCAGTAAAGAAGGGAAAGCTGTAAGGTGGAAAGAGTACATAGAGCAGCTCTACAAAGGAAATGAACTTAGAGACGTAGGAAGGGAAGAAGAAGTAGATCAAGATGACATAGGAGATACTATACTGAGAGATGAATTTGACAGAGCCCTGAAAGACCTAGGTCGGAACAAGGCCCCAGGAGTAGATGACATACCCTCAGAGCCACTAAAGTCTCTGGGAGAGCCAGCCATGACAAAACTATTTGAACTGGTGTGTAGGATGTATGAGACAGGCGAAATAACCTCAGACTTTAAGAAAAATGTAATAATCTCCATTCTAAAGAAATCGGGCACAGACAGGTGTGAAAATTACGGAACCATCAGTTTAATAAGTCATGGTTGCAAAATTTTAACACGAATTATCTACAGGAGAATGGAAAAGCTGGTAGAAGCTGACCTCGGGGAAGATCAGTTTGGATTCAGGAGGAACGTAGGAACCCAGGAGGCAATACTCACTTTACGTCTTATCTTAGAAGATAGATTAAGGAAAGGCAAACCTACATTTTTAGCCTTTGTAGATTTAGAGAAAGCTTTTGACAATGTTGACTGGAATACACTCTTTCAAATTCTGAAATCAGCAGGGGTAAAATACAGGGAAAGGAGAGTTGTTTACAACTTGTACAAAGGCCAGACCGCAGTTATTAGACTCGAAGGGCATGAAAGGGAAGCATCAGTTTGGAAGGGCGTGAGACAGGGTTGTAGCCTTTCTCTGATGCTATTCAATTTGTACATAGAGCAGGCGGGAAGGAAAGCAAGGAAAAGTTTGGAATAGGGATTCAAGTTCAGGGGGAAGAAATAAAAACATTGTGTTTTGCTGATGACATTGTAATTCTGTCAGAGACAGCAAAGGACCTGGAAGAGCAATTGAACGGAATGGACAGTGCTGAAAGGTGCTTATAAGATGAACATTAACAATAGCAAAACTAGGGTAATGGAGTGCAGTCTAAGAAAATCGGCTGATGCTGAAGGAATTAGATTAGGTAACGAAGCAATAAAGGAGGTAGATGAGTTTTGTTACTTGGGCAGTAAAATAACAAATGATGGTCGCAGTACAGAGGATATAAAATGCAGAATGGCAATGGGAAGACAAGCATTTTTGAAAAAGAGAAATTTGCTAACATCGAATATTAATCTAAGTGTTAGGAAGTCTTTTCTGAAGGCATTTGTGTGGAGTGTTGCCTTGTATGGGAGTGAAACATGGATGATAAGCAGTGTAGACAGGAAGAGAATAGAGGCTTTTGAAATGTGGTGCTACAGAAGAATGCTGAAGATTAGGTGGGTAGATCGCATAACTAATGAAGAGGTACTGAACAGAATTGGTGAGAATAGGAGTTTTTGGCATACCCAGCCTAAAAGAAGGGATCGCTTGGTAGGACACATTCTTAGACATCGAGGAATCGTAAATTTTGCATTGGAGGGAAGTGTGTGGGGTAAAAATCGCAGAGGGAGACCAAGAGATGCGTATAGTAAGCAGATTCAAGTGGATGTGTGTTGTCGTTCTTATGAGGAGATGAAAAGGCTTGCTCAGGATAGAGTAGGGTGGAGAGCTGCATCAAACCACTCTCCGGACTAAAGACCATAACAACAACACTGTTTTAGACATTTGTTAATGCAATACATGTTCCTGCATGATGTTTATTGTCCTCAAAATTCTAGCGTTGCACTTGTTTAAAGGTTTATACTGTTGTGATGCATAATGTTTATCCTCACATTTCTAGTAGCGCCCTTGTTTATAGTTTTCTGGTGTTGTAATGTGTGGTGTTTGTACCGTTCCTTTCCACCGGATGCGTGCTGTTTGTTTTTAGTTTGTGTTTCATGCACTATGTCTGGCCACTGAATATTTTCTAACTTTTCTTTCTCCAATTTTTGCGTGTACGCACGTATATATATTCAGCCACCCACATGGCATGGCTCCAGATTTCTTTGCATCTTATTTCCCATCTTTCTTTATTTTATGTCAGTATCATATTACACACAGTTTCTGCTTGTCAAATTCATTCGCGTCCGCGACTGTGCGCTCGGCCATCAGCCCTCTTGGCGCCACCTAGTGCAGGCTCACGTCACTAGGGTTCCTACGCCTCTGCCAGTACGCGGTGCTCACTTGACCTGTGTGGACGGGCTCCACAATTTTATGATGTGACATTGTTTTTAAATTTTACTTTGATCTATTGACATGGAGTCAGCCACATGTTAACAACTTTTTTTAATATGAGCTGTATGTAAGTACATTCTCACCTATGCTGTAATTTTAATTTCTTATTTTACAAGCACTTTTGTATTTTACCATTATTCATATTTGTGTATTACGTTTCATTAGGTATACTTCTGAAGAAGGCAAAATTAATTTTGCCGAAACCTAGGTAAAGGTTTATACATGTAAACCATTTTATGCAACTGGTTGGCTGAAACTGTGTTGACTTTTGGACTAAGAAACCTTGTTCCTGTTTCAAAACATTTGGTTGTAATGTTGGTATAGTTTATTTTTCTGCATTTCCTACATACATTTTTCACTTGAAGGCCACCTTAATATATTTCCTACAATTTGTTGCTTACATACATGCACAAGAGGCATGCTGTGGTGACCATTTCCTGCAGCATCACCCTCAAATGGAAACACTTTGCCGGCCACAGTGGCCGAGCGATCTATGACGCGCCAGTCACAGTCTGCACGGCCGCTATGGTCAGGGGTTGAATCCCCCCTCGGGCATGGATGTTTGTGTCGACATTAGTATAAGAGTAGTTCATAAGTAGTTTGTAAGTTTAGGGACTGATGACCCTGAAATTAAGTCCCTTAAGCTTAACAAACATTTGAACATTATTGAAACTTTTTGATTGGACCTTATATCATAGTCACCTACAACCCTAAGTAGGTATGTGATAGAATCAAAAACAGATGTGACAAACATTGACAGAATTACATCTGTACATAACTTTAAAACACAATACTATTTAATGTGTCTGTATATGGATGTGGCACTAAAGGGTCTAAACTAATTCACAACATACTTTCAAATTAATCCCCTCTAGAACTAAGAAAATGTGACAACCGTGCTCTTCTTTTGTTTGCTGTTTCATTACTATCCATAACAAGACCCATGCAGTAGTCACCCATCATCAATGGGATGCATTGGCTTTGATAACAGTATTCAATCATACAGATGTCATATCAGCAGACACTGAATGGAGGCACATGAGGTAGTGAGAGTATTGTTATCATGAGGCTGGCTTGAGTAGCACAACAGAACAATGTGTAGAACTGCCATGGGGAATATCTGAGCTCTCTATTCTCAGAGCAACTGATGGTAGTATTTACCTGCAAACAGCAGCAAGCCAGTTAGGGAAGATCTAACATTGAGATCAAACACTGTGAAGCTTGCCCGGCATTTTAGTGCTCAGTCTTCAGCCACTTGTGCCAGACACATGTTGTGTGGATCCTTGGGATGACCTCTAGGTGGTTTTGAACTTCTTGCTTCTTCCTTGCACCCACTGCCTCTGTGCCATTTTAATAACTCTACTTAAATGGAAAATTATTTAGTCAATACCTTGTGCAATGCCGGATAAGGCATACCGTTAATGCAGCTGATAAAGACACCTTATTGTTGTCCAGTAGTATGGGTTTATCTAAAGTTGTCCAGATGTTGAAGCCATTTATTGAGCCTGAGAAACTTTGCTTTGATTATCTTTGTCAATTGCTTATGTGGTATTATGGATATCAAAGCCATGGTGGTGGCATTGGTGCAATTTAACCAGCCAATTTGCAGGGTCCCTCATGCAAACTATCCTACAACTGGTAGATGGCACAATTAGGAGAACATGGTAAACAATAACCTGGCACCCTATGAGTTTTTCCAGATAGCCTCACCTTCCTCAGAGTTGCCGTTTGTTGACAATATTGATTCACCTGCTCTAGTGCAAATCTTTTACCTGAATGGCACTTCAGTGACTTGATGTCTGTAACCTACCACAATTATACAATCAGAAAAAAGGACTCAACAGCCTTCACCACTCATCTCTAGCATCATATTTCAAATTCTTCTATCATACTTTGATTTGAACTTGTTATCATCTACATTTAACTCCCGTACAATGCTACACTCCAGACAAATGCTTTCAGAAAGGACTTACTAACATTTAAATTAATTTTGGATCTTAACAAATTTTGGTTCTTTAGAAATGATTTTCTTCCCAAAGCCATTCTGTATTTTATATCTTTTTTATTTCTGGTGTCAGAAGTTATTTTTTTACGCAAGTAACAAAACTCATCAGCTACTTTTATTGCCTCATTACCCAACCTAATTCTTTCAATATTGCCTTATTTTTAGACTATATTCCATTGCCTTTGTTTTTATTTTGTCAATGTTCATCTCATACAATCCTTTCAAGACACTGTCCAATGTGTTCAAATGCTCTTTCATGGTCTCCACTGCCTCTGACAGAATTACAATGTAACCGACATTCTCTGTGAACTTCAAGTCCTTCTCCAAATTTCTCCTATTCCTTCACAGCTTGCTTAATGTACTAATTGAAAAATGCAAGGGAAAGGCTTCAGCCTCTATTACTCCGTTCCCAAGCACTGCATCCTCCCATGGACTGATTTTTGTACAAATTGTATAAAACTTTTTGTTCCCTCTATTTTACCCTGCTACCTTCAGAATTTGAAAGGATTTATTCCAGTCAATTTGTGAAACGCTTTCTCTAAATCTACAGGAGCTAAAAATGTAGGTTTGCTTTCCCTTAATTTATCTTCTAAGATAAGTCATAATGTATTTTCTCGTGTGTTTCTACATTTCTCCTAAATCTAAACTGACTTCTGCAAGGTCAGATTCCACCAGTTCTTCTATTTGTCTGTAAATAATTCGTGTTAATATTTTGCAACCATGACTTATTAAACTGATAGTTCAATGAAACTTCCTGGCAGATTAAAATTGTGTGCCGGAACCGGGACTCGAACCTGGGACCTTTTGCCTTTCGCGGGCAAGCACACTACCGACTGTGCTATCCCGACACGACTCATGATGCTGCCTCACAACTTTAATTCCGCCAGTACCTCGCCTCCTACTTTCCAAACTTCACAGAAGCTCTCCTGCGAAACCATGCAAGACTAGCACTCCTGGAAGAAAGGATATGGTGGAGACATGGCTTAGCCACAGCCTAAAGGATCTTTCCAGAATGAAACTTTCACTCTGCAGCGGAGTGTGCGCTGATATGAAACTTCCTGGCAGATTAAAATTCTGTGCCAGAACCAGGACTCAAACCTGGGACCTTTTGCCTTTTGCGGGCAAGCACACTACTGACTGTGCTATCCTGACATGACTCATAATGCCGCCTCACAACTTTACTTCCGCCAGTACCTCGCCTCCTACTTTCCAAACTTCACAGAAGCTCTTCTGCGTTCATAGTTCAATGATTTTCACATTTGTCTGCAACTTGTTTTCTTTGGAATTTGAATTATTATATTCCTCTTGAAGTGTGATGGCATTTTCCCAGTCTCATACATTCTGCACACAAGGTGGAACAGTCTCTTCATGACTTGCTCACCAATCAATGACAATAGTTCGGATACAATAAAATTTTCTCCATAGACCTTGTTTCAACTCAAATCTTTCAGTGCTCTGCTAAATTCTTCTCGCAGTAACTTATCTCCTACCTCATCTTCAACTACTTCCTCTTCCTTTCTACAACACTGCCTTCAAGTTCATTTCCCTTTACAGGACCTCAATATATTCTTTCCATCTTTCAGCTTTCCCTTCTTAGGTTAGTACTGGGTTTACATCTGAGCTCTTGATATTCATGCAGCTGCTTTTCTTGCCTCTCTTACTTTCTTATTGGTGATATCCATTTTTCTCCTAGTTATACATTCTTCTACGAACTTTCATTCGTTCCCTAGCCACTCCTACTTAGCCAGTCTAGATTTCCTGTCAACCTCATTTTCCAGCCGCTTCATTTCTGCATTTTTAAAATTTTTCCCTTTCATCAATTAAGTTCAGTGTCTCCCATGTCATCTGATTGTTTCTATTTGGCCTTGTCCTTCCACATATATGATCCTCTGAGGCCTTCACTACTGTGTCTCTCAGAGCTAATCATTCTACTTCTACTGTATTACTTTCCCCCATTTAGGTCAATCCTTGCCTAATGCTCCCTCAAACTATGAACAACCCATGGTTCCTTCATTTTGATGATTAAATTGTGCTTTGTGCACAATTCTACTAGGTGACCTCTCGTCTCTTTTCTTTTTCCCAGTCCACGGACATCTAGTATTTTTCCTGCACTTCCTTTTCCTAATACTGAGTTCCAGTCCCCCACAAAAATCAAGTTTTCCTCTACGTTAACTGTTTGAATAACTTCTTTTATGTCCTCAAACAGTTTTTCAATCTCCTCCTCATCACCATCAAAGGAAGTTGGCACATAAATTTGTACTACAATAGTCTGTTTTGTCATCAGATCTATCTTTGCTACAATAATGTGTTCACTATTCAGTGTAATCCAGTCAACATTCTCAAAAGCTTGACATCCAGGTTTTCCTTTCCTAAAACTATCTTCTAAGATAAGTCATAAGGTGAGTATTGAGTATTGCCTGGGGTGTTCCCACATTTATTATAAATCCTAACTGATTGTCATTGAGGTTGTCTTCTACCAGCTTTACCATTCACCTGCAAATAACTTGTGTTAGAATTTTTCCACCATAACTTATTAAACTGATGGTTCTGTAATTTTCACACCTGTCTGCACCGGCTTTCTTTGAAATTGGAATAATTACATTTTTCTTGAAGACTGAGGTATTTTGCTTGTTTCATACAGCTTGTAAACCAGATGAAATAGCTTTCATCATGGCTTGTTCTCTTAAGAGACTTAAGTAGCTCTGAGGGAATGTCATCTACTACAAGGGCCATGTTTCATCTTTGGTCTTTCAATGTTCTGTGAAAATCTTCTGTCAGTATGGTATCTCCCATTTCATCATTATCTACTTTGTCTTTCCTTCATATATTGTCTTAAAGATCATTTCCTTTGTAAAACCCCTCAAAATATTCTTTCCACCTTTCAGCTTTCTCTTCTTTGCTAAGAAATGGTTTTCCCCCAATTTCTTGATATTCATATAGTCGCTTTTCTTCCTATGGTTTTTCATTTTTCTACAGATTTGCATTTGCTTCATCACCACTCCTGCTTAGCCATTTTGCACTTCCTGTAAATCTCAATTTTTAGTCATCCGTACTCCATTTTACATGCTTCATTTACTGCATTTTGTATGAAAGGTTATTTACAAATTGTACAAAAACTATACAGCAGTTATAAGAGTTGAAGGGAATGAAAGAGAAGCATTTGTTTGAAAGTGAGTAAGACAGGATTGTACTCTTTTTCCAAAGTTATTCAATTTGTACACTGAGTGAGCTGTGAAGGAAAACAAGGAAAATCTTGGAGAAGGAATTGAAGTTCAGGTTGATGAATCAAAAACTTTGCGGTTTATCGATGACATTGTAATTTTGTCAGATACAGCAAAATACCTGGGAGAGCAACTGTACGGAATGGACACTGTCTTGAAAGGAGCATATAAGACGAACATTAACAAGAGCAAAACAAGGCTAATGGAATGTATGCGATGTTAAAGGAATTAGATTAGGTAAAGAGACAATAAGGGTGGTGATGTGTTTTGTTACTTGGCCAGCAAAATAACATCACAGCATAGATGATACAAAATGCAGAATGGCAATGGGAAAAGAAGCTTTTCAAAAAAAAAAAAAAAAAAAAAGACGTTTGTTAATATTGTCACGTTGAAAACTGGTCCGGAATTCGAAAGCGGGTGGTCAATATAGCAACAAAATTTACACTTATAACAGGTTTATATTGCTAACACAAGCGTACACTCAGTACAGACTGTCTCCTGCTTGGAGTGCTCCACTATTTATACATAGAAATAATTTTCTGGAACTTACAAGTACATGAAACGTAAGAAACATGTAAAACATTCTAGAAATAGTAAATACAAAGAAACAAATTATTTCTGCCCATGGTGGGACTTGAACAGGGGACAGCAAGCACACCGATCTGTGAAGCTAACCACTGTACCACCCGTACTGTTCGAAGACTCGCGGCAATATCAAATATTAATTTAATTGTTGGAAAGTCTACTCTGAAGGCTTTTGTGTGGACTGTTGTTTTGAACAGTAGTGAAACATGAATGATAAATAGTTTAGACACAAAGTGGTTAGAAGTGGTCTGGAATGTATGCTACAGAAGAGTGCTGAAAATTAGGCAAGTAGATCATGTAACTAATGAGGAGGTACTGAACAGAATTAGGAGAAGAGGAATTTCTGGCATACCTTGACTAAAAGAAGGGATTAACTAGTTGGACACATTCTTAGATATCAAGGAAATATAACATAAGCATTGGAGGGACGTGTGTGGACTAAAAATTGCAAAGAGAAATACAGTAAGCAAGTTCAAATAGATCTCAGTTGTCATTCTTATGAGGATATGAAGAGGCTTTCTCAGAATAGATTAGGGTGGAGGGCTGTGTCAAACCAGTCTCCAGACTGAAGAACAAAACATCTACAACAGAAGAATGAGAAATGGCCAGATCAATTATGGTACAAATTGATTATAGTAAAATAAGTAACAATAATTTCATGCAATTGTAAACAAAATGTATTGATACATACAAAACCTAAAGTGATTCGTGATGTATACATTCAAAACAAGAAGTATTTAATGGACTTTTAATTTTCAAATAGCAGATTCATATGAAAGACAGCTACAAATACGTAAGCTTGGAACTGCTGTTCTATTGATGAGCACAGAATTCAGTTTAATACAGTCTGAATACCAGTACTCAACTAAGTGGTTTTGTGTTGTTTTATTTGATTATGGCAATGGACATTTCAACAGCAATAGCAGCACACACCCTAACAAACAACAGCAAATTAGCAGTCTCAGTTTTACAATAGCTTTAATATAACAGGACAACAGAGTCTATACCACAAAGATCAAATACATAAAATACTAGACAATGATGTAATATTATTAAAATTTAAGTCCAGAAGGTTTATTATCTAGGTTAAGAAGTATTTACTGTGAATAAGAACTTGCAATGAGTAATTTACCTGCATCAACTTCTGGACTTGTTTCTCCATGTGATGCTGCTCTTTCAAGACGCTGGCAATCTGATAACAGCTGTCCACCTTGCTGAGTGCTGCCTAATCCATCTAAGTCTAAAATATATTTTGCCATTAACATAACATCTAAAGAATTATTCAGTAATAAGTGAATATGTAAATAATCAAATGTAGCAAAGAAAATTAGACACATGCAATATTGTGACATTTCTGTAAATAACGGGCATAATTAAATGATGAAGCAAATGATATAAATTAGTGGTTGATTCTTTACAGCATGTTTGTGGATGGTTCCCTCTTCCTATAATATGTCCAAAACACTTTTGCTAAATCTAACTACTTAAGCACTACATAGAACTCTTTGTGTTATACAACAACTAGAACTTTCCAAAGGCTCAGTAATCATATAGTAAACAAAAACAAAACAAAAAAAAAAACAAAAACTTCTCCTGTAAGCCGTTATTACTACTCTACTGCTAGGAATTTTTGAAATGGTATTAGTACCTGTTAGTAGGTTAATAAGTGCATAATTATTGCCAGAAGATGGGCGGTAACCAGATCGTTCAAGCATGTTTAGGGCCAGAACATGCTGATATAGCTCAGAAAGCCAAGTATCAGATAGATACACCAGTACTCCACTGCCATGTACTCCTTCCACAAACTCAGCCTGTAATTTGTTATGCTGATGAGACAACAATGATCATTCAGAAAAATGGACAAACAAGTGGAGAGCATGCCAGGTGCGCGCACACACACACACACACACACACACACACACACACACAGACAGAGAGAGAGAGAGAGAGAGAGAGAGAGAGAGAGAGAGAGAGAGAGAGAGAGAGAGAGAGATATTGTGTGGGGGGAGAGGTTGAGGGAATTGGCAGATGTTACAGTGTTAGGACAACAGTAGCTGGTAGACAGAACAAGTGTATAAAAGTGATTTATTACCTCTGTCATTGGTATAGGTTTTGTATCCTGCAGGTAATATCCAAGCTTGATAAGCTTCAAATTCAATAGAAGTGCTGCATATGTAGCTAGATAAATTCCATCTGCATTTACAACAGTTATTAGTGCAAGGTTGTGAGGGGACTTAGTCTCACAAGCAGACAAGTGTTGTCCTGCAAAAAGACCTGTAATGTCAAAGGATAAAATTAGAAGTAAATCAAAAGTTTTTGATTAACAAAGTGAATCATAAATATTAACAAATATTAGTAAAAACTGTGGTATGTGCATTTTAGATTACTGCACACATTGTGAAATACAGCTTACAACACTAAAGTTCCTCTAGTCTGTTTCCTGATCATTCCTAATCACTTTGCAAGAGTCATCAGTTAAGACTGTTTTAATTATGACAACTCCAGTAAATTATTTTTTATCTGTTCATAAGGCTATCTCCAACTTATTTTAATTTCTAAATTAGTACAGTAGAATGCCAGCATTTTCACTCATTCTATTGAAGATCTTTAGCCAACAGAAGATGTGCACTATGACAACACTTTATGATGATATTAGACTTATGAAATGGAAAGGTACTGTGGGCCTGGATTGCATGTGTGCAGACCCAGATTATGAGCTGTTGTGAGAGTAGCCCAACCACTTGTGAGATAGCTTACTTCTTGATTTGGCACTCCATAAAAGTCTTGCAGCCCAAGGAGGTTTTACCTTAGAACAGTATGTATGCCGTTGAGTCATATGAAAGTTGACCTGAGGTACTGAACCATGGCGAATTTAACATGCATGTTTATTGAGAACTGCCGTCCTCATTAACGATGAGAGCATCTAATTTGATCTGTTGAATGGAATGTTAAAATACAGAGAGTATATTATGATAATGGCTTTTGTTTTGTAGAGGAAAGTATTGTCTCTTATACAAGTTTGATATGAAGTCTGGTTATAAGATAAAATGAGAAGAAGGAAGAAAAAATGGAAACCATGCATATAAATGAGAATAAACAGGTGAAAGGACCTTGAGGGAGAAAAGACAGCTGAAAGTATTGTGGTGCCCTCAGGAGAAGTTCTGAAGACAAACTTATCATACCGGTTGCGCACCATCACATCTCTTTCTTTTGTGAGAGTCCTGCATGTTTGGTATTGCTAACTCATGTGCAACTTTAAAACCCCAATGGGGTTAACGAACATTTAGAATTATCTGGAAGTAGACTGTATGGAGCTGCAAGAATCAAATAATTAAAATAATTAAGAGAAAAGAGCTTGGGTAATTTTTAAATGACTTATCTGGCATTACCTGTGGGTAAGAATCTAAGAGGCAATGTGTGAGACTATAAATTCTTTGGTTTGGTACTAGGACATTTATCTGCTGGAACTGTGAAAAAATGCAAAGCTACGTTACGATCCTGAGTCCACATTAAGCCAAAGATTTCACTAAAAATGGCTGGATAAGTCAATTCAAAGCTTGTAGAAAAGAATAAACATACCACCTACAATAAAACGTCTAATCAAGCAGTGTGGCATAGAAAGAATTCTTCAAGTTCAGGACAAATTTACTTTTTTAATGTTGATTTTGCTGAATAACTTGCCAAAAACACAGAGGAAACAAGCACAGCGTGCTGAAACCATATAGGAATGGATGGACTACACGGCTTATTAATTGCACAGGAAAAATGAGCCACCAAAATTGCAAATACATATTTTCCACTTTTTAGGACATCATGTGACAACTCTGTCATTTATTTTTAAATTAATAATTAGATGCAGATATCACATAAATATTTCCTATTTTATAAATACATTAAGAATGTTTGCTTCGAAAACTAAATAATAAAATTAAATTATGGGAAATTAATTTCAAAACAATGAAATTTACAATATGAAGAATTACACAAATGGACAATTACTTTATCTAAAAAATGCACCATATTTATAACTATAAGCAAAGCACTTCATAACTGCTTTAGTTTACTAGTGTGGTATATTATTGCCACTCAAAAAGATGAGTGACACAAATTATCTTTAGAGAAAGGACTCCTCATGACAAAATATTGGCATAATCAACAAGCATCATAGTATTAGATACTAAAACTCTAACCTTTATTAAGGAAACATGAATCAACAAAAGTTAAATTCATAGGAGAAATGTCAAACCATTTGATATAAAAACTGATGTTAGAAAGGGAAATGGACTCCCCCATCAAATCAAATTTTATTATCACATAACATGTCTCATACAGTCAAACATTGTGATATATGTGACTTGTCAATTGTAATATTAAATAGAGATTGATAAATTTAATCTAAAATTATAAAATACAGTTGTTTTCTTCTTTGGTTTGGTATTATTTTACAGTTTATCATTTTAAAACCTATTGCTACCCACACATTATGGTGCATATTTAGACAAATATAATAATGGAAAGTCCAGGTTGGAATTAGTAATATAGTAAGGACAGTTTACAACTCACCGCAAAGACATGGTGATGAGCTACGTCAGGCACATGCAAAAGACACACAGATACAACACTTTCAGCTATCGATCATGAACTTCTTCAGAAAATAGAACACTCATGCAATCACACAGGCATACACACAGTCATACACCCATCACCTCCGGCTGCCGCACTTCGAATCACGCTCTGCGGCGAGTAAATCGGGGATGAGAAGGGAGGGGAGAGGAGAGGGGATAGGAAGTTTACGACACGGTGGTGTGGATGGGTTAGATGGGAATAACGAGATGCAGCTTAGGAATGGAATGGGGAGGCGGGTGAGAGCAGAAAAATAAAATAAACAAAATAAATATACATTAGAAAAATAAAATAAAACACATGCACACTGCAAGTACACAAGACCGCGTACACACACACACACACACACACACACACACACACACACACACACACACACACACACACACACACACACACTTTATTTTGTTTATTTTATTTTATTTTTCTCCCCTCATCCGCCTCCCCACTCCATTCCTAAGCTGCATCTTGTTATTCCCATCTAACCCATCCCCACCACCATGATGTAACTGAAGTGAAAGTGTTGTATGTGTGTCTCTTTTGTATGTGCCTGTCGCAGCTTGTTGCCACGTCTTTGCGGTGAGTTGTAAACTGTCCTTACTTTATTATTAATATTTAGACAAATATTATTTCAGATGGTTATCAATCATGAAATCTTTTACACCGTAGTAAATTTTACTTTTCAGGTATTTTTCCAGATCTCCTTCAGTTTTTTTCACTTGGATGATACTTCCCTTTCCAGAGTTTATTTGTATATTTCATGCCCATACAATGAGGAGTTTTCTCATACAGTGCTAGTCCATGGGTAGGTAACATAAATTGCACTGTGTCTAGTTTCATACTGATACAACTAAATCAGTAACACTGTACAAGACATTCATTACTTATGCGAGACTATTCAGTCGTCTCAGTAAGCTGTCCACATGATTATTCTACAACATATTTTTATTTATTAGTACACCAAGGAATTTGACAAAGTCTTGTGTATCCGATTTTTTGTCATGTATGTTATTTCACTTATACATTGTATTGATTATTTTGTGGCAAACTGAACAATTTCTAATTGTTATTTTTGAACCGTTCTTCTACTTCCCCAAGTGTTTGCTCAATACAACGGTTAAGTGTTCATAGTTTTTACAGCAGACTATGGCTGTCGAGGCACCTGCATAGAGGATAGTATCATTCTGAACTGCCATGGCATATCATTAATACAATACAGAAGCAGTAGAGGCCCTAGTATTGAGCATTGTAGAAGAGCTAATAGTCTGTTTCCAGCAAGAGAAAAATTTCTTACCACTGTTGTTAATGATTACACTTTGTTTTCTGTTTGCCAAGTGTTATGACATCCAGCTAACAGATTTTTCCTTGAAAATCCTAGCATGTCAATTTTTGGATAGTAGTTCATGATTTACTGTGTCAAAAGCTTTGATAAAGTCACAAAATATGCCCAATACACATATTGTATCATCGAGAGATCTGCTAACTTTTGTGACCAATTCATTTATTGCATGGGTTGTACTGCAGCCTTTCATGAAGCCATACTGATTGGGAAAATAATGCTGTTGGATAAAATGTAATTTTTTATTTCATTAAATGCAACTCTTTAAAATATTTCCAAGAAAATTGATAACAATGAGATAGGCCTACAGTTTCCCATTTCATCTTTTTTGCCCTTTCTGTGAATTGGCCAAATGTCAGCATCTTTGAATCGATATGGGAAATAACCCTCATCAAAAGACTGGTTGATTAAGAGGAAGAGTGATTGTGCAATACTGTGACAAGCTATTTTAATTATTCTGGTGGGTACCTCACCCCTAAGCAATATAGTAAATTTTTAAGGACTTTCAGAGCTTGAAACATGGGAAAAATTAGAAATTGAGCATTTCTCTCAGTCATAATAGGCTTTGTACTTGGTTTTGAGCAGTTACTGGTTGTACTGCAATTTATGAAGAATTCATTTTCTAATTGGATGGTAAGTCTCAGAGCAGCCTGAACTCTATCTTTCAGCACAATCACACAATATGCACTTTTGCTTGTTTTTTTTTTTTATCTGTCTTGATAATGGACAAAGATTTTCAAAGGCAGAAAAATGCCATTTCTAGATAAATGTCTATAAAATGTATTATAAATATCTGAACAAATTGCTATGGTAGTTATTTAGATATTTGTGACAAAAATGGTTACAAATTGGGTTTTGTGCAAAAGTATAATCAGTTTGAAGCTGGATCTTAGTGAATAACGATATCAAAAAATTTAAATAAAGTAGTTTGAGATTATCATCTTAAGAACATATGTTAAAAATTTTGATGATTTGTAATGAAAAGAAAATATCCCCACAATTCATGATTTTAGTGCCCAAAACCATGGTTTATTATTTTCAATAATTTTCAATGAATAAATGGTTCTTTTGCAAGCTATAAAAATCCCACCATAAACAAGTAATGTACAAAACCATCCGATTTGAATGGGCTCCAAGAAGTGTGTGATATTTATAATTCTGATGCTGTACAGTAGGACAGCTACAATACTGCCATTCTTCGAATATGATACAAATCATCACTACACCAAGGGCTATCCACAAAACTTTACCCCTTAACTCTGTGAGCAATAGAACCTGAGAAATAGGGCCCTGGAAAATCATGAATTCACATTTGCTGTTTATGAAGAAATTAATACTGCAGATCCTAATAGAGCAAATGCCAAATACAATTACAATAACAGAAACATACAGAAGAAAAAGAAAGTATATCAAATAAGTTAGAAACAACAATAAAACATACACCGACTTTCTTATGTTACAATTTCAGTTTAGTGTGTTGTGTAACAAAATATTAGTGAGTTTTGTAAGATGTTTTATATTAGTTGGTAAATATATTTTTGTACAAGAATACCTGTATGAATGAATGAAAACAAATGCCAGATAATGACAAACAATTCTATGGGGAAATATTTCCCAGTAATCCATAAGTAGAGGTCTGCGCAGATGTGGATATACTCTCGAATATCCGCAATTATTTCTTACTTTGCAGATAAAATTGTGAGCGACATGGATATCCGCATGTTATATGCGGATAAAGAGCAAAGTATCTGCCCAGTATGTCTGTCGAAATGTTAGCTGAAAACTTCAAGCCTGTAGACATTCTTGGAAACCTTGCAGGGCCCAGGTAGAGCAAAAGCCTGTTGTCCTCATCCCCTGGCCACAGCCACAGAGTAACTATGTGCCACAGCAGACATAGCTGTACTCGATGGGCCTGCGACTAATCCGTTTACGCGACCGTGTCTTATCTGCAGTCTGTCAAGTGCTTTCTGGGTGGGAAATGAGCCTACTGCCCACTGGAGGTGCCATGCCAAATTTCCACTGACTTCAGTTAGCGCTTTGTAGTGACTGAGTGACTACATATGTCATAGTGAATACAGTGACAGTTCTTTCTTAAAATGAATACGACATCAATGGATACTATATTGTGTAAAGTGAAAAGAGGTGGTTTGACATTAGTGAAGGAAAACAAATTGAAATCATCAATTTGGAAACAAATTGGATATGTATTTGATGGCAAAGAAAAGATGAACGATATAGTGGCCTGTTTTGCATGTAGAAAAGTATATTCTTACACTGGACACAAAACTGGAACTTCAAATTTGCTGAAACATTTGTGTGATATAGGACAAGGTAGCATAATTACTTATTTAAATACCGAGATAGATACAAAAGTTCCTGATGTTCAGCCAAATTTGAAGACATCCGTGACCAAAAAACTTATCAATCTTGTCAGCAAAGAAATTTTACCGTTCGAAGTTGCGTGTGGATCTGGGTTTCTTGAGACAACATGGTTTCTTATTGATGTGGGGGCAAGCTATGGTGCAACGAGTGCTAAGGAACTACTACCTCATCCAACCACCATATCCAGAAATTTGAAGGAAACCGCTGAGCGTCTGTCACAAAAGAAGTGAAAAATGTATTCACACAAACAACTCACAATAAATATGAACACTGAGCCGCCGCCAGACACAAATAAAAGACACACCAACACATACACAATTCTAAAGCTTTGGCCACAGTCTTTCTCAGAAATAGAACACTCATCCACACAATCACTCAGGCACACTCATCCGCACACGTCAGCCAACTCTGGCTGCCCAACACAGTCTGACTCAGGCAAGTGGAAGGGATGGGAGGGGGAATGAGTGGAGGAGGGGGAAGTGGACAGGAAAGATAAGGGTGGGGATACAACAGAGACAATGTCAGGCATACAGTGAGATTGAGATACAGTATAAGAACACACACACACACACACACACACACACACACACACACACACACACACTTTCTTCAGAAAGAGCAGGGAAGGAGAGGGAAAAGGAAAGGATGAGGGTTTAAAAGGTCATTCCAAACCCGGGAGAGGAATGACTTACCTTGGGGGGGGGGGGGGGGGGGCGCACACACACACACACACACACACACACACACACACACACACACACGCACACACACACACACACCAGGGCAGACATATGCAAAACATATATATGTATAAAAAATAAAAATCTATTGACTTACCCAAAGCACAGGCTCACCGATAGACAAAAAAAAAACACACATAAACATTCAAGCTCTCACAACCATTGGCCGCTTCGTCATTAAAAGAGGAAGGAAAGGGGGATGGGGAGGGGGAAGGGAAGGATGCAGGTTTTAAGGGAGTGGATGAGGAGTCATTCCAATCTCTGGAGTGGAAGGACTTACCTTAGGGGAAAAAAAAGGAAGGTAAACAAATACACTCCCACCCACACGTATACACATGCAAACACACCTATGCAGACATTTGGCTTTCTACAAATGTCAGAGGGATGCAGATTAACATCCAGGAAGGTGACATGTCAGGTTCAGAAGGACCAAGTGAAACGGATTGGTGAGAAAAAGTTGAGGTTAAGGAATGAGGATATGATGGCTGTAATAATGATTAACAACATCATGTTATAACAATCAGATACACTGTACAGTGAAAGTAACATATTTAGGAAGGTACACAGTGTTAGACTGCATAAGCTGGCCTTAGCTGCAGTCAACATTGTCTCTTTTTGCTGACAATTACCAATTAGAAGTAGACGGCAGTTTTAATAGTTGAAATGACATGCTTTGCTTTGTGTCACATAACCTCTTGTGCATGAATATGGGGAAAATAAAATGTCCCTTTTGTAAAAACTGTTACTTTTAAAAAATATATAAACACAGTAACATCTCCACTCTGCCAATCAGTTTTAACCATTGAAATTTAAGAAGATGCCTGTGTTAAACAACTGACGTAGTGCTCCTACTACATGGGCTCTGAAGCGCTACTGTGTGTGTCCGGAGGGCCAATGTTTTCCTGTTTTAAACAACCTGTTTTGGAGTAGGTATAGAACAGTTACCATGATTCTAGAAGTCAAAAGTAGTTAACTTGTCACAGAAATGACACTCTAACAATAATTATATCATTACACACCATGGTTTTAAATACTGCTATCTATTACTACTACCCATTCAAAACTTTTATATCTGCAGATGCGGATAGCGAACTAGCAGAAGTGGATGAAGTGCCATGGATGCGGTTGCGGATATGGGCCTTGCGGATGTAGATAACAGTTTTCTTATCCGCGCAGACCTCCATCCATAAGTTTTCTGAGCTCTTAGTATTTTTTTTATTGTAATAATTATTATATTTTGGTTTTATTCACAAAATGACTATAAGAGGAGACAGAGAATTCGAAATATGAGATGATAAGATATTGTATTTACTCGTGGCAAACAATTAGATGAAGCAGCCCAGAACATCACCACTGAAGATGTTGAAAATAGGGCCACTACAGTGAAAATAGATTATATTCAGGATACATGTTAAAATGTGACTCCAATTCCTGCTTCACCCAAGATTTCAGAAGATGTCCCTAATTTTCAATGGAGGAAGAACACTCATGTGCCTTACGTATTTCAAAAAAGTGAGCGAGAATTTGGCAGTACACATTTATTCTATCAGTGACATATGGAGACAAAAATACATATTTTTATGGAAGTGACACAACTAGATACATAAGTGACTGACATTATAGCAAAATAAAAGTATTAGATATGCAGAACAAAAGGGAACACTTTTTACAATTGACTCTGAGGAAATGAAGGTGAAATTAGCCATGAATTTTGTAATGTGTTACAATTAAAAATTACTGGTGAACTGATGACATGGCTGTCCCTTTGATTGCTAATGTCAGGGGTCTCCAAATTACAGGCCACAGTCTGAATGTGAACTGAAGGGATTTTATCTGGCCTGCACCTGAGCAAAACTTTCTTTTTTTCTTTTAATTTAGCACAAGATTTCTGCTCATTTGACTCAGAGAGAGATTGCTTAGGAGGATTGCAACACTCAAATCATGTCAGAATCACCTCCTCTTGTTCATAAATAAGACAGACACCACTAGAAATGCTGTCTCCTAATGACTGATTTCTTGTTCCTGGCTGTGTTTACCTGTATTCATTTTGTTTGCTTATAATAGTTTTTTGGTTATATTTATGGAATATTCCACCGGCTCATGAAGGAAAATAGACACATTAAAACCTTGAATACTTTTATTTATGTTCCACAATATTTTTATTTATTTATTCATTATGAACCAACTTTCAAATTTTTAGGCCATCATCAGATAACTTAATACTAAACAGATAGTTCACACAATAACAGTATCAATACATAGTTATGTAAAGATGGTCTTACAAAGATATGCCAATTTTATGACTACTGATACTAAAAAACACAAATGGAAACTAAATAAATACCTTATATTGCATTGAATTAAAAAATTAGAATTTTTGGAACATATGAAATAAATATTGTCCAGATGAGTTATGACACATTCATAATATAAATCACAGAGAAGCATTTCAATAAATTACATTATTTCTGTTTACTAATTAAAGACTAGAAATTTATTGTATTGATGGACAGTGTGTTGTATGGATATAATGGAGAATGAGTTGAAGAGTCCAAAAAAAAAAAAAAAAAAAAGGGGGGGCGGGGGGGGGGGGGAGGCAATAGCTGGGTGGGTATAGGAGTCTGTGGAATGTGGGTATGGAACAGATTTAACAAAATTGTAACTATGGTGAGAGAAAATACTAAGCAGCTGCCCTTACTTCACTAAGGGTGAATAGTGACACTGGCTTTGGTCATTAAGTACTAAGTCAGGATTCACTGATAGATATGTTAATAGCCAGAATTTTGAATAATGTTAATTTTCTGTCCTTATGTTTTTTGTGTGTGTCTGTCTTGGTGTATGTGTGTGTATATGTTCTAGTGGTATGTAATTTAAATAGTCTACTCTATTTCGTAGTTAAGCTCAGTTTTGCAGTTGAATTACTTTATTAATAATGTGTTTCTTATGTTTGAGATTATATTTTTAAAATATTGAGTACAATATTTTTGTGAAATATGTTTGATTTTACCTGTCGCATGTTTAACACTGACACTGTGGAAGTTTCTCCGCCAATGGCAGAGATATGTACCTGTCATTGCCTGATGTTTGCCGAAGGCTGTCAAGGCAGAGAATATCCCGCAGTATGCTGTTGCACATTGAAGTCGACAATTTTTTTATTGTTGATACTGTTTGAAAAAGGAAAGAGTTCAGTTCTGGATCTGGATTCATGAAGTATTATTGACGTTACATTATTGTGAACATTTTGATTGATTTTATGTAAGAAGAGATGGAAATATAATATTTCATCGAAAGTTTATTTCAAGATTAATTTGAATTTATAATGTGTTTTCAAGTGATTGACATATTTCAATGCAACTATTTACTAATCAGGAATAATAGAATTTTGTAGGAACTTTACAGAAGGTGTTGGACTGTGAATTAAGTTTGCACAAACTGTGTAAATATTGTGCACATCCAAGTTGTGCAAGTAATATAACTTCTTTGACTTTAATATTTGTGATGAATTTTGGACAGATAACGAAATAACTTATGGATGAGATGATTACTTTTGATGGGAACAGGAAAGAATTTTTAATATGAATTAGTATTCCTGAAAGAACCTGCAAAGACTAATTCTGAATTGGTATAATCAAGAAAAATTATATTTCTTATTTTATTTCCACTACAATGTGTGTGTGTGTGTGTGTGTGTGTGTGTGTGTGTGTGTGTGTGTGTGTTTACCTGTCCTTTTTCCCCCAAGGTATGTCCTTCCTCTCCCGGGATTGGAATGACTCCTCACCCACTCCCTTAAAACCCGCATCCTTTCCTTTTCCTTCTCCTTCCTTCCTTGCTCTTTTTCTGAAGAAGCAACTTACAGTTGCAAAAGATAAGCAATTGTGTGTGTTTTTATTTGTGTGTCTATCAACACACCTGTGCTCTTTCACCTGGTAAGTAAACCATCTCTATTTTTTATATATATTTTTCCTACCATGAACGTTTTGCTTTGTAACTTTCATACTCTATGCTGTGCTATTAATCTGACTGACATAAAGCTGTCTACACTCACACAGAATATTGTATATGCCTAGTGTTCTGAGGCCTCCATCATCTTTCTCAGGATTCATTCGTTGCCAAATCTTTACTGGATGCAAGAAGACAGGTCAATTTTATGTCCCCTCAGCAGTCAGCAAATCTTCCCTGTTACTGAGCCACAAAACAATAAAATTGTCATCTACTTGATGTCTTCTACAGTGTTGTTCTGCCTTTGTGGCTTGTATGAAATAGATTGCAATACTAGTTTTATGGCATATTACCTACAAGGAATATGATGTATTTATAGCCTCTAAATGTTGCATTAAAAAGAGTGCTTTTCATCCCACTGTTATGAGAAGAAGAGGGAATTACTATTTATTGATGGCAAATTAGAAAACCCACATTCTCCTGAACTAGGTAGGGCTGATTACCTAGCATTTAACACCAACATTTTTGTAAAAAGAGGCAATAGGAATTACTAACTCTTGAGGACAAGCAAACAACATTTACCTTGGCAATATTTAGAAGAGAAGTCTTGAATTGCTTCATCTACTTCAATTGAGCTACGTAGTGCCAAAAGCGATGGTAGCAAGGATTGTAATGTTTGTGCAAAATGACGAGCATTATGCCTTTCAACATCAGTGTATTCCTCACGTACCTGAAACAGTAAGATAACCCAAATATTGAAATTAAATGCATATTATGAATGTATGTCAAACCAAGCTACTAAAAGGAAATACAGTTATGACAGAACCTTGATCAAAGAGCTTAGGAATATGAATATACTCTCTCAGTTTTCAAGGTGTGCCAGTTAGATTATAATGATTGACTGGATAATATCAGTTACTGCTGTCTCTCTAAGAGCTTAAAACTACAAACTGAAAAGAAATGTGACATGTTCTCCTTACATGTAATAAACGACACTCAGAAGCTGAGCTAACAACTCGCCATAAAGAGGCTCACTGAACTGTTGATGGACACAAAAATACATAATCACATTCACACAACTTAAATTTTCGGCCATGGCCTTCATCATAAAAAGAAACACGTACATTCACACAATCACTTAGACAACTATACACACACAAGTATCATGTCCTGTCACTCCAGCAACATAAACTAGACTTTGAGTGAGGTGAGGAGTGGAGCATGAAGGATGCTGGGTAAAGTTGAGGATGGAAAGTTCCGCCTTGCATGATGTAATTTAAAGACTCTGATAGGTGGGAATTTGAATTGTGGCAATGAATACAGTGAAGGATAGGAGTGGGAAGGAATTAAAGGGAAGTGTAGAGGAGTGTGGGGAGGGAGTGGGGGGGGGGGATTTGAAATGATAAGAATAATAAGGAAAAACAAAAATTGTGAAAAAAGGAAAAATAAGATTAAGAAAAATAAAGATAATAAAAAACGGAAAAAGTAAAGTTAGGAAAAAAAAGAAAAAATAAAGTTAGGGGGAAAAAAAAGAAAAAATAAAGTTAGGGGGAAAAAAAAGAAAAAATAAAGTTAGGGGGAAAAAAAGAAAAAATAAAGTTAGGGGAAAAAAAGAAAAAAGAAAGTTAGGGGAAAAAAAGAAAAAAGAAAGTTAGGGGAAAAAAAAGAAAAAAGAAAGTTAGGGGAAAAAAAAGAAAAAATAAAGTTAGGGGAAAAAAAAGAAAAAATAAAGTTAGGGGGAAAAAAAGAAAAATTAAGTTAGGGGAAAAAAAAGAAAAAATAAAGTTAGGGGGAAAAAAAGAAAAATTAAGTTGGGGAAAAAAAAAGGAAAAAATAAAGTTAGGGGAAAAAAAGGGAAAAATAAAGTTAGGAAAAATAAAGTTAGGGAAAAAAAGGGGAAAATAAAGTTAGGGAAAAAAAGGGGGAAACAAAGTTAGAAAAAAGGGGAAAACAAAGTTAGAAAAAAGGGGAAAACAAAGTTAGAAAAAAGGGGAAAACAAAGTTAGAAAAAAGGGGAAAACAAAGTTAGAAAAAAGGGGAAAACAAAGTTAGAAAAAAGGGGAAAACAAAGTTAGAAAAAACGGGAAAACAAAGTTAGAAAAAACGGGAAAACAAAGTTAGAAAAAACGGGAAAACAAAGTTAGAAAAAACGGGAAAACAAAGTTAGAAAAGAGGGGAAAACAAAGTTAGAAAAAAGGGGAAAATAAAGTTAGAAAAAAAGGGGAAAATAACGTTAGAAAAAAAGGGGAAAATAAAGTTAGGAAAAACAGGGGAAAAAGTAAAGGAAAAATAGGAAAAAAAATAAAATAAGGAAAAATAAGGAAAAAAATAAAGAAAAATAGGGAAAAAATAAAGTAAGGAAAAATAGGAAAAAAATAAAGTAAGGAAAATTTGTATAAAATTAAGTTAGGAAAAAGAGGTAAAAATAAAAAATAAGAAAAAATAAAAGTGATAAATCAAGGGAATATTGTAAGTGGTGATACACAGTTGTAAGGAAGACATGGATACAGGATAATGGATGGGGAAGGAAGAGGGAGGGGGATGTTAGGCATAGGGTGCAGGCATGGGAAGTTATTTTAGGTTGAGGCCAGGATGGTTGCGGGACCATAGAATATGTTGAAGGGACAACTCCCATCTGCTCAGTTCAGAAGAGCTGGTGGTCGAGGGGAGGATCCAGATGGCTCGGGTAGTGCAGCATCCTAACTTTATTTTATGCTAATTTTCCTTACTTCATTTTATCCTATTTTTCCTAACTTTGCTTTGTCCATTTTTTCCTATTTTTATTTTTCCTTATTATTCTTATCATTTCAAATCCCCCCTTCTCCCAATCCCACTCCACACTCCTTTACATCTCCCTTTTATCTTTTCCCACCCCTTACCTTCACTGTATTCATTGCTACAATTCAAATTCCCACGTATCAAAGCCTTTAAATAACATCATGCAATGCGGAACTTTCCACCTCCACCTTTACCCAGCAACCTTCACACTCCACTCCTCACCTCACTCAAAGTCTAGTTTATGTTGCTGGAGTGACAGGACATGATAGTTGTGTGTGTATAGTTGTCTGAGTGATTGTGTGAATGTATGTGTTTCTTTTTCTGACGAAGGCCATGGCCGAAAATTTAAGTTGTGTGAATGTAATTATCTATTTTCGTGTCTGTCAGCAGCCTCTTTATGGTGAGTTGGTACCTATGCTCCATTATTGATATTCCTATCGGATTTTCCATTCTTAGAAGCTGAGCTAATCATGACATAATAGATCTGGTCCAGTACAGAAGTGTGTCATCACAATAACCAGGAAGCTGGCACCACCACTGTCATTCTTACATTCCTACAACCAGTAAGTATTGTTATTTGTTTTTGCTTCATACCCAATACTCACATTCGTGCCTTGTCATGCGTGTACGTCCAATTTCTATTGCTTCCTATAAAAATGAATTCCAGTAAGGTGTAGCACTCATCATGATTCTCAAATTTTATGGTGATTCCCTAGTCAGCCTACCTCCTAGGCTGACATATTATATATACATCTAAGCACCATATATAGAACATTTATTATTTGGTAGCCAGTTCTTAATTGCTTTTTAATGAGAATTTGCTTAAGATTTTTTAATTTCTCAACAACTTTTATGTACTTTTCAATTTAAGATTTTTTGACAGATTCCACATCGACAAAGGGAATTTCATCTGGGTTCAGTGAGAAGGTACACTGACATATGTCATTATTTTCTATTTATTGTGTAATATTGTTTGTGACATGTTTTGTACCCAGGTGAACCTCCTGCCTATGGATCAATTGGAATGAAATGTACATTTAATCTAATCCAATCTTACCTGAACCACATTTTTTTATGATTTATGTAAAATAAAGGAACTGGTGAGTGCTACCATCTTATCTGAATATTGGGGAACCCAGTTAAGCAAGAACATAATCCAACGATAACATTACACTATCTGAAATTTGTTTGGTCTTGCTGCTACATATATCACAAAACCAAAATTGAGATGATTTTTAAACTTTTATAATTTTTCTAAATTTTAATTAAAATTATAAAATTTAATGAAATGTTAAATTGTTGATGGTATTCTGTGTATTAAAATAAATTTAATCTAAAGTGATTATTAAAACCTCGAAGCAAAGACAAACATATGCGAAATTTAAAAAGACAAAGAATCCCCAAGGCTGACAATCTTTTACAGAAACTTGCAACCTAGTTCGGTCTTCAATGCGAGAAGCATATAATAGTTTCCACAATGAAATCCTGTCTCGTAATCTTGCAGAAAATCCAAAGAAATTCTGGTCATATGTGAAGTACGCTAGCTGCAAAAAGCAAACAATACCTTCATTATGCGATACCAATGGTGATACTACCGATTACAGTACTGCTAAAGTAGAATTGCTAAACACAGCTTTCCAAAATTCGTTCACCAAAGAAGACAAAGTGAACACTCGAGAATTTGAACCAAGAACAGCTGCCTGCATGCAAAATTTAGAAGTAGATGTTCCTGGAGTAGTAAAACAACTTAAGTCACTAAACAAAAACAAATCTTCTGGGCCAGATTGTATACAAACTAGATTCCTCTCAGACTAAGCTGGTGCAATAGCTTCATACTTAGCTATCATATACAACTGATCACTCAGTGAAATATCCCTACCCAAAGACTGGAAAGTTTCCCAAGTCACTCCAATATTCAAGAAAGGCAATAGGAGTGATCTCCAAAATTACATACCAATCTCATTGATGTCAATTTGCAGTCAGATTTTGGAACATATACTTTGTTTGAACATTATGAATCACCTCAAAGAGAATGACCTATTAACCAAGAATCAACACAGATTCAGAAAGTATCGCTCTTGCCAACCCAGCTCGCCCTTTATTCACATGAAGTGAGAAGTGCCATTGACAAGGGATCTCAAATCGATTCCATATTTCTGGATTTCTGGAAGATTTTTTACGCTGTACCTTACAAGCAGCTTCTAATGAAATTGCGTGATTATGGAATATTGCTCCAATTGTGCAATTGGATTCACGATTTTGTATCAGAAAGGACACAGTTCGTAGTAACTGACGGTAAGTCATCGAGTAAAATAGAAGTGATATCTGGCATTCCGCAGGGAAGTGTTATAGGTCCTCTACTCTTCCTTTTGTTTATAAACAATTTAGGAGACAATGTAACTTCATAGGCATTCCCGGCGTGACAAATCTTCGAAGTCTCTGCAGGTTTTCTGCCATATAATAAAATCGAACCGATTCAATATTTTGACGGTAAATCTGTCCACCACCTTCAGGAAAATGCTGCTGCTGAGTCCCGCTGAATACTCAGTACTCAGCAGGACTCAGCAGCAGCAGTTTCCTGAAGATGGCAGACAGCTGTACCGTAAAATATTGAATCGGTTTGATTTTATTATCTGGCAGAAAACCCGCAAAGACATTGAAAATTTAGGAGAAAATCTGAATAGCTCCCTTAGACTCTTCAGGGATGATGCTATCATTTATCGGTTAGTGAAGTCAACAAAGGATCAAAAGCAACTGCAAAGCAATTTAGACAAAGTTTCTACGTGGCACGAAAATTGACAATTAACACTAAATAATGAAAAGTGTGAAGTAATACACATGGCCACTAAAAGAAATCTGCTGATCTTCAATTACATGACAAATCAGTCAACCCTTAAGGTCGTAAATTCTACCAAATAGCTAGGAGTTACAATTACAATTACGAACTGGAGAGAACACATAGAAATATTGTAGACCAAAGCTTATGTTTCATTGGCAGAATGCTTCGAAGATGCAACAGCTCCACCAAAGAGACTATCTACATCACACTTGTGTGTCCTCTCCTGGAGTACTGTTGCCCAGTGTGGGACCCTCACCAGGTGGGACTGACAGAGGCCACTGAGAAGGTCCAGAGAAGGGCAGATTGTTTTGTTTTATCACATTACGGGGGGAAAGTGTCACGGAAATGTTGCACAATTTGAGGTGGAAATCATTAAAAGAAAGATGTTATTCGTTGTGGCGAGATCTATTTGCAAAATTTCAATCATCAACTTTTACTTATGAATGTGAAAATATTTTGCTAGCACTCACCTGCATAGGGAGACATGACCATCCCAATAAAATCAGACCAAAAACAGAACAATTTAGGAGTTCTTTCTTCAAATCAAATGTTCAAATGTTTGTTAAGCTTATGGGACTTAACTACGGGGTCATCAATCAGTAAACTTACAAACTACTTATGAACTACTTAAGAACTAGGATGTCACAAATATCCATGCCCAAGGGGGGATTCGAACCCCCGACCGTAGTGGCTGTGCAGATCGTGACTGGAGCGCCTCAGTCCCCTCGGCCACCGCGGCTGGCTGTTCTTTCTTCCCGGGTGCTATTAGAGAATGGAGCGGTAGAGAAAGGTTATGAAAGTGGTTTTTATGAACCCTCTGCCAGGCACTTAAATGTGCAGAGTATTGATGTAGATGTAGATATGCTCATATATGATCTTATTTACATTACATTACTTTATATTGGCATTTGAGCTGAAATTCATTATGTCTATTGGTCAAGCATGTGCTCTTATATATTTGCATATTTACATTAAACTATTTCGTAATTTAATGTTTCTATCAATAGACAGGCTATTTCATATTGCTTACTTACTTTTGATACTAGTTAAATAAGCCACTGTTTGCTCAGATATCTCTCATGTACCTATGTTCATGTTTTCACTGGTGTGTCATAAATATTAAGAGTGACAATTTAATGTGTTTAGCTCAGAAAATAGGGTGGTAACTGTGTCTATATATTGTTGTAGGTCCTGTCTGTTACAAATCAACATAATCAGCATGGGGTCGAGCTAGTGTGGTGATGCTGAATGTTGATGAAAGGTACATGTCAGAGGTTTATGAGCCTTGTTGAGCACATCTGAATTGCATAACTGCAACATACACCACATAAAGCCCATGATCACATGTAGACATTATTCACTGTGATGCTGTAGAACATCAGTTGTTGCCTTTGTCAGTCTATTTGTACTGTAGCTGTTGCCAACCATTAAGGTGAGCAGCACTTTTGGGAAAGGGCATGCTAATGTGGAGCAGCTTCATTGAAAGCAGACTTCAGACTATTGAAAGTTATTTCAGCTTTGTTGTTCCTCAGTAGTTGCACCATTTCGTCTAGGTGAGCCGAGAAGAATATTGTTCAGTGGAGTGGCCAACAATAGACGATTACACACGAAATGATGGCAAAAGTCAGTGACACCAAGAAATCAATGTAATTGGTGAACAATAATAGGCTATGGAAAGTTGACTTTGGCATCTACCTTCTTTGTGGAGACCAATTCCAGGAAAATTAATAATGTAGTGAAGTGAACAGTTTTCTCAAACTTCAGAAATGGACATAATCAAACCTTAAAGTGATTTCCAGTCCGCGGTGTACAGCAACCAGTGAGAATAAATATTACTTCAGTAAAAACCCCTATTGATTGCAAGTTGTTTTTTACTGAAGGAATATTTAATCAAAACTTTGTCTACATAAATATAGCTAAAAATCCTGTGCCACCTTATACATAGAACAATGGAATGTCCGTGTGGCATTTTATAAACTGAATGGCATTCTTGCAAAATTATACATATTTTGCATCTCCCACAATAATGCACAGCATACAAACACTGCAATTTGTGAAAGCAAACTATATTTAGAAAAAAAAGATAGTAACTCAAACATAACAGTCCTGGAATTTTTTGCCTATGGCAATCATTATCATCATATGCAAAAATTCAGAGTTGCACTATAGTTCAGCGTCTAAATTGAAATTAGATCATCTTACAACTATAAGTTTAAGGGGGTTCAGTAGGTGGCAGTATGGTAAAAAAATTTGATATTCAAATCAACCTATAGATTGAGCAGATATACAGCTTTACAAATGAATCAAACATTACCCTGGGAAAAGGCATATCTGAATTATGCAATGACTTTGGCAGTTTCTCCAGCCGTAGAGCCTCCTGTTGTTCTCTTTCCCTCTCTGCTGCCAGCACCATTTCATCAATCTGCAAAGAACACAGATAAGGCATTGATTTTAGAAGAATTTTATCAAAACATTATATTGCAAGATAATCTGACTTTGACAACTAAACTTAAATAAATAAATAAATAAAAACAACTTTTTCCTTCATATGTACATTTGCTTTGGCAATATATTTGTTACATTAGCATAGGAATTGTTGTGTGTACTTCGTAACATACAGTTTTACATTTAACAATATAATGAGGAATAGTTTGCAACTCATCACAAACATGTATGTTGAGCCATAACAGGTGCACACAAAAGATACTCATACACACACAACTTAGCTTTTAGCCACTAGCTTTCATCATAAAAATGATACTTACTGCCATTTACACAATCACACAGACACACTTCAAGGACACAATACCATCATCCCTGGCTTATGCAATACAAGTCAACTCCGAGCAAAATGCAGCTGCCAGAGATGATGACTGTGTGTCTGTGAAGTGTCCCTGCATGATTGTATGAATGATAGTATGGCTAGTGGGCAAATGCGAAGTTTCATGTGTATGAGTGTCTTTTTTTATGTGCCTGTCACAGATCGATGTGAAACAATACTATATTTTAATCATGGAGTCTCTCTCTCTCTCTCTCTCTCTCTCTCTCTCTCTCTCTCTCTCTCTCTCTCTCTCTCTCTCTCTCTCTCTCTGAACCTTAAGCTACATTCCCTTGTTTTCGTCTGATGAGAGAAAAAACAATGTTCCAATTCATCTGTCTGTGTCCGGCCTCTGATTAGCTCAGACGTATCTGTAATGGCTCCTTTGATTAATTTATTCAGAATGTAAGTATAGTGCTTTGTTAAATACATGATCTAATAACTTAGAAATCTAATAAAATGGGCTTTTATTTACTTAACATCCCACATTTGTCCTGGCATATTAATTCCACCCAATGAAGTTGCGTGGTGGGTTTGGACGCCATTACAGCAGACAAGATATCGGGCAGTGATTGTTTTAAGTTTTACTAATTTTTCAATCCTTATCATTCCACTTAAAAATTAAACAGCTTTTAGAATCGTGTATCCCTTTGTTAATGTTCAATTTTGAGGTCCGATAATTTTCCACGTAATATTTTACCAGCAACTCCGTTTGGACACTGAAAGGAAATTTAACGCGCAGTCCGCTGCATGAACAAACCACGTAACAAGTCAACCTCACATCATGACGGTGTCATACCTTAATGAATATGAATTTTTATTGCGTAAACAATTAAATCAGCCAATGTATGTTTAAAAAGGTAGGAACCTTCTCTTTTTATAATGTAACTGCCACCAACATCTATCATTCAATCTTCTGAAATATTTAAAAAGTCAAACTTAATTCCCCTATTTATTTATAAATTCCACCCTCTGCAATTATTATTTACAAAATATAGACCACCTAAATCCCATTACTATCCTACAAACTACTTACAAAATTAATTAAGTACCAAAAGTTAAATTGTGGCAGTAACAGACGTACATCTTTGGGATGAGTTGTTACTATCGTCATTATATTGTTGAATTTCAAGATGGACTTTCAATTGTTAGATAGTTCTACATTTTATGAAAAATAATACATTAATTTATAAAGGAAAATTGTTCTTCTTTACAAGTTTACAGATAATTTCACAACAAGGCTGTGGGATAAGAAATTAATTTTAATGAAGTACATCATTTCTTAAGCAATATACAATCAATATTTTTACTACAAATCCCTTGCATTGTTCTTACTAATTGGTTGATGGATCAAATGATTTACTAATCCTGTTTAAATCTGCATGCTTCAATTTTGTGTGTGGACGTATCAGCCACAGAAAAAATCTAAAAAATTTCAGTTATTCTTATGAATAGTCAAATCTACTGAAAGTAATGTTTTGTCTGTTTTCTTCTCAGGACCTCTAGCTGATGTCTGTTTTAATGATTTTATGATGTTTTACCAGCACTGTTCACTGCTGCTGGTAGTCTGTAGTCAAGGCTGTGGCTGAAGGTTATATGCACACACTGTGTAATAGCTGCAGGGGTTGATTTCCTGATTATTATCACTGTGGTTACTCCACTGTTATTTGTAATTGTTGTTTATGAAACCCTGGAAGTCAAGATCCATTTATACTGAGGGTTTCTTCTTCTTCTTCTCCTCCTCCTCCTCCTCCTCCTTTTTTATTTGTTAATGTTATCATCAAATTTGTAATTTTCAATGGCTTCCCTGAACAAATTCCACAATATACTCTCAACTCTGCAATTAACAGGGATTTATGGATCAAAAAACATATCAGAAATTCAGACTTACATCATTTGATGTCACTTAATTTTTTCAGTCCTTTTGTAACTACATGTATGTACAAGGTGAACTGCCCACTGTCCTCAGAATGTATTCTAGGCGATGCATCTCATGCAAAGTGCTGCAGCTCATATTTTTGATTTGACAGTACTTTCACTACCCCAATTTTATCTATCTACAACAGTTCTGAAAAAGATCCATTTCATTGCCTAATACCTAGCTCACAACCTACTCTCAAAAATATGGCTTTGCCATGGAATCTACCCACCCTCCCCAAATCCCTATTCCCCATGAAATGTCTTAACCATAAAAATTCACTTTTTATGGTTCCCACCCCTCCTTTCACAATGATCTTCAATTTTTCAGATTCTACTAGTCTCTCTCTCCTCACAAATCTAGCATAGCAAATAATAATAATAATATAAGAAAATGATAAAGATATCTCTATAGCATAGGAATTCTAAAACCATCTCTGCTCCCTCTGCAAAATATCATTTATGTACGCCTCTTATTGCATATTCCAGCTCTCTGAAATTTAAACAATTGCAGTCCAACAAATGGAAGAACACTCCAGGCACCATCTGAAATCCTACTCCTGTCTTGGGATACCACTATCCAATACCTATACTACCCACAGTCCATTTTAAATAGATAGCACCCACACCTCGCTTGGACGACATTCTCAATTTACCATTTCCTACCAATACTTCACAAAACCCAGAACCAAAACCACTGTGATTAACCTTTCCACCAAAATCCTCAATCCTAAACAAGCTTCAGTCCTATCCAAAGGCCTCGCCAAAGTTTAACCATGTTGATTTGACAAAGACCTTTTCTTCTTCTCCCAATCCCTACAGTGGAAACACTTCTATGTCACCAGTTTATCCAATCAAAGATAACCTAATCCCAACATTGAACCAAAACTGAACTCTACTTCCATGGTTGGAATGGCCATATAGTCACGGAGGCACTTGCCAGCCAGGCCCCACCCTGTCCTGGCTGCCCCGGGCCCCACGCCCTACCTACCATACGCAGGATGGGTTTACGCGAGTTGAATATTTGAGTAATGTCAAGGGCATGGTAAAGAGACCCACTGCCATGCCACACAAGGCAGGTGCAGCAGCAGCAGCAGCAGCAGCAGTAGTCTATAAGATAGGGGAGGGGGTGGGGGGGTATTGGCAGCCGCAGAATCTCGCCTCCTGCCAGGCACATCGCCCACAGCATGGCATAAACTGCGAGGCAGCAGCTGCAGTGCTGTAGGCGACTGGCATCAGTCAGACAAACCACACGGGCAGAGCGGTAGGTGTGCAAAGAGGTCCAGGCTGACAGCAGGGAGGAAGAGCCACTAGAAGCGGGCAGTCACCAGCCGGTAGGAAGCAGGCGGTGTTGCGTTCTCCTTGCTTTGAACAGGTTAGAGGAAAAAGGGGCAGGGGGGGGAAGGCAAATATCCAGACTGTTGTTGTAAAATAAATGTTATAACATATTGGGTTTTAGAATATCTCCAAAGATGGCTAAATTTATCTCCAAAGATGGCTAAATTTATCACCAAGGGGAGTGGGGAGGCGAAATCCCTGGAGCCCAGTCCTTGTGGAGATGGGCCATCATGCTTGCTGCCCCGTGACAATTGTTGGCTCGCAGCAGCCCTGCATTTGAATTTAACTTACATTTCTCATCAGAAAAAGGCAATTTCCATGCAACTTCTCATTTTACATCAGTAAGAAAAGAAACTTAACTTGTTCCTTTACTGGGCTATTCACTGCCATTTACAAAAAAAGACGTGATAGTAATGGAAATTACTGAGTTGGGTCATTCCATGTCAACTCACCTAGTACTCCCTGCTCGACCATTGCAGATTTCAATGAAATTTTTAGAGAACATTTTCATATGTCCCCAATGAACATTGGTAAATTTTAAGGTTCGCCGAAGCAATACCGTCAGAGATATAGTCAGTTGTTTGACACCATGCACGACTTTGCGCAGGGTGAACATAAATTTTTGTTATAAATCGGGCAATATTTCACTGACAGAAATGACATTTGGCCATCTTGTACAACTGTATGCATTCTCTTGGAAATAATAATGAAAATAATTTTACGTGTCATATACAGCCAGAAAAATTAAGCCAAAGTTTCAGAACATAGTAATGAACATATTCTGTTAATGTGAACTTCATATCTCTAGTGTTTCAAGGTGTTCTGGGTTCCTTTTTTTCTGAACTTGAATATATTTTGGCCACTTACCAACTTTTCAAATTTTTTCTTCTTGAACATACATACAACTGATCCTAGATTATTTTGAAAGAACCATTAATTTTCCAATAGAGGTAATGGAACTAGAGGTGTATAATGCATTGAAAAACTCATTTAATAGTGACACAAATGTATTTTCTCAAACTAAATGTTTTGCAGCAGGTATGTTTACTATCTTCTGTAGCATTTTCTCAAATAAAACTTGTGAAGTCCATGATGCAGTCAAGACCTACAAATGCAGATTGTACCAACTTACAAGAAACAGGGAAACTAACATTACATTCCACCACCATTAATAATTTATTTAATGATGACTACTTTAAAAATAAAACATAATGATCGCAAACTAACAATTTATTTAATGACAACTGGTTTCGGAGGATTGTGCCACCGTCATCTAGTCAAATATATTATAAGCTGGTCATCTTATTTAAAAAAAATGGATATACAATAATAAGTGCAAACTAGCACTTAGTCATCATATAAAAATACATAAGTTAAAACATGACATATTTCAATATATCTTGTAAGCTGTCACGTTTTCACTTATTTACTTTTATATGATGACTACGTGCTATGTTGCACTTATTATTTTATATCCATAGTAGCTTCATAAATCCTGAATTGAACCCTATTTTTCTCTCACTATTGTACTGAAAACTATTGTGTGATACAACTATCAAGAGCAGATCATGAATGGGTCTCTCCGATTTGGATCAAACCATGAGAGTAGAAGCAGTTACATGAACCTTTTAACTTTCTCTACTAAGTAAACTATAGCAAAAGAGGAAACACTCCCGAAAGATTATAGTATAAGTGGCGTGTAAGCTAGTTTGTGACAATTGCATTTGATGCTGGCTTAGCGGGTTGAATAAACCATTAGATCAATAATTTTGCCATTCGATTTGTTTCGTCAATGGTTTAAAAAGCCCAATACTCAGTTTTGCTTAAAATGACGTATACTGTAAGCAGTGACGGTCATTCTCTTTAATGTCACATTAAGGTCATTCCACAAAATTTTACTCAAAAATAATAATATCCTTAATTACCTAGGTATTCACTTAAATTTGTCTTTGACAACAGTTTTATATGTAATAATGTTTTACTATTGAATGCTTTAACGTTGCTGCAATGATCTAAGGTCACGGATTGCACGGGCACTTCCGCCATAGGTTCGACTATTGTGTTTGTGTTGTCCTTATCGAAAGTTTAAGTAGCGTGTATGCATATTTTTCCATGTGATACTTAGTTTATGTTTTTATACAGGGTGCATCTGAAATGAATGTAGAAAATGAAGTGCCTAGTAGAGGGGGTGAGTACATAGTATTTTGATAAGGAACCCACGTTCAGAAATGTCATCCAATGACGCTGTGAGCACTTCTTTAGCTTTGATACTGTGAAATAATTCCCTTCTAATGAAAGCTCTTTGCTTTTGATATTTTGGGAGGAGGCAGTATGGACAAAACCAAGAAAAAAGCCTAGTAAACATAGGCTCTGAAACACATACCTTAAGAGCTACCAAGACACCTTCATCTTGGGTTCTACAGGGTGTTACAAAAAGGTACGGCCAAACTTTCAGGAAACATTCCTCACATTGTGTTTGTGTTGTCCTTATCAAAAGTTTAAGTAGCGTGTATGCATATTTTTCCATGTGATACTTAGTTTATGTTTTTATACAGGGTGCATCTGAAATGAATGTAGAAAATGAAGTGCCTGGTAGAGGGGGTGAGTACATAGTATTTTGATAAGGAACCCACGTTCAGAAATGTCATCCAATGACGCTGTGAGCACTTCTTTAGCTTTGATACTGTGAAATAATTCCCTTCTAATGAAAGCTCTTTGCTTTTGATATTTTGGGAGGAGGCAGTATGGACAAAACCAAGAAAAAAGCCTAGTAAACATAGGCTCTGAAACACATACCTTAAGAGCTACCAAGACACCTTCATCTTGGGTTCTACAGGGTGTTACAAAAAGGTACGGCCAAACTTTCAGGAAACATTCCTCACACAGAAAGAAAGAAAATATGTTATGTGGACATGTGTGCGAAAATGCTCAATTTCCATGTTAGAGCTCATTTTATTACTTCTCTTCAAATCACATTAATCATGGATGGAAACACACTGCAACAGAACGTACCAGCATGACTTCAAACACTTTGTTACACAAAATGTTCAAGATGTCCTCCTTTAGTGAGGATACATGCATCCACCCTCCGTCGCATGGAATCCCTGATGTGCTGGAGAATGGTGTATTGTATCACAGCTGTCCATAATACGAGCACGAAGAGTCTCTACATTTGGTACCGGGGTTGCGTAGACAAGAGCTTTCAAATGCCTCCATAAATGAAAGTCAAGAGGACAGAGGTCAGGAGAGGGTGGAGGCCATGGAATTGGTCCACCTCTACCAATCCATTAGTCACCGAATCTTTTGTTGAGAAGTGTCGACTGAAATGTGCAGGAGCTCCATCGTGCATGAACCACATGTTGTGTTGTACTTGTTAAGGCACATGTTCTAGCAGCACAGGTAGAGTAACCCATATGAAATCATGATAACGTGACTGTAGGTGGAAGAATATGAGGCCCAATCAAGACATCACCAACAATTCCTGCAGAGAAAAAAGTCTGTGTTGATAGTGTGATTACACAATTGCATGCAGATTCTCGTCAGCCCACATGTGTTGATTGTGAAAATTTACAATTTGATCACGTTGGAATGAAGCCTCATCTGTAAATACTAAAATGAGCTCTAACATGGAAATTAAGCGTTTCCGGACACATGACACATAACATATTTTCTTTCTTTGTGTATGAGGAATGTTTGCTGAAAGTTTGGCCTACCTTTTTGTAACACCTTGTATAATCACGTCTCTCTTACTGACCGAGTGCTCATAGCTCATAAGGTGTGCATTTTAAAGCCCATTTTTATTGGAAGTTTTTTTATTGTTTTGATCCATAGTACCTTCTCACAAAATATGGAAAGCAAAGAGCTTTCAGTAGAAGAATTTGTTTCTTAGTATCAAAGACAAATAAGTGCTCATAGTGTCAGATGACATTTCCAGACAAGGTTTCCTCACTCCCCTCTACCAGCCATTTAATTTCCTACATTCATTTCAGATACAGTCTGTATAAATGTGTATTTAAAGCAGAAAAACGTCCCGTGAGGCATGCTATGGATAGCCAAAGCCGGCACAGCTGGCTAAGAGCACTAGCCGCTCTCTGTAATAAAAAGACTGAGCTAAAAACTCATTGATGAACATTCAACAAAACCAACTATCATCCACATGGAACTGATGTACGAGAGGAACAGATTGTTGACTTCTGTCCCAAAGTGGGCACCCCACATTGGAATCCCGGCACAAATTCACTGGTCACTATCGAATTATTTCAATGCCCTATGCAGCGAACCAAGGCAATCATTCCTTCTCCTTCATACCCTTTCAATGTACTCCAACAACAGGCTCATTCCAGTTGAGCGAATATAAGAAGTCAGAATCGTTTTGAAACTGCCTTTTCTGAGTAAGCAACTCTTTGAAGAGTCACAAATCCTGTGGCAACTCTAACACCGGTTTTGCACGATTCGTGCTTAGGCTACTAATAGCACTATTTGACATGTTTGCTCTCTCTGCACTGGTGAGAGGTTTATGATTTAAACAACGAAACACTGCACCAGGAACACTTTCTTTATGTTCAGCACTATGTGTTTTGAGAATTTATAGCATTGTGAAGTGCAAATATTTACCTACCTTATGGGACATCAAATACGTGGTGTTCTGCTTACAGTGTTCTGTGCTGTGTCCTCTTTTTCAGACTGTGTATTACTCCATTAGACAGAAAACAACACACAGTGAAATTTCCAAAACAACAGTAGCGATGGTTTGCATGGCTGTATTGCTTATGCTTAATGGAGGAGGCACGCAACTTTATAAGCTTGTGCCGACTATTATGCAAAAGAGGCTCTACAGCACACAAAGTACTTCTGTAACGATTTGCTCTTGACAGTGAGAAGTTCTCAAAACGCATCATGCTAAGCATGAAAGCATATTTAACTAACACAGCATTTCATAATTTACATAATGGGTTTCCAAAAAGACAAATATAATTAATGAAATTATGCGAAAATATTAATTAAAGATGAAATTCCACACACCAGTTTCATCTTTAACATCCGGTTTTACATTTCATATTTTGATTATATGAATAATACAGGTTTAATAATATTCTATCATTTATTTGGTTTCATAAATTTTTCTGCTGGCTGGTACTCATTATCTGATATTTATTGTCAGTTTTGTTGTTAATGCCCAAATATAACCAATGCTGGACATAGTCTCATTTTACGAAAAATTAAAAATTATAATTCGTGTAGTTGTCCGCAATGTGTATATTGTAGATACGTATGGCTGGTGCAAGTGGTATCACGTATGTTAACGAACAAATAACTGTTACAAGGCTGTGAAAAATTAATATAAATGCCATTCGAATTTAAAACGGCACAGTTAATGAGAAGTGTATTGCCACCTACTGAATTTGTCACTGCACCGAGCAGGCTTTTTATTGCAGGTAAATTACTGGTACTGCAGTTCAAATTCTGAGCAAATCATTTGGCAAATGTTTTATGTTAGTGTCTACGTCAGTTGTTTCGTAAGCGGGCATTAAGAAGCACTTTTACAAAAAAATGTTCAAATGTTTGTACAACTTATGGGACTTAACTACGGGGTCATCAGTCCCTAAGCTTACAAACTACTTATGAAATAGCTAAGACTAAAGACGGCACAAATATCCATGCCCGAGGGAGGATTCGAACCCCCGACCGTAGTAGCCGTGCTGACCGTGACTGGAGCGCCTCAGTCACCTCGGCCACCGCGGCCGGCGCACTTTTACATATCCACACTTTTTAGCATATAGTTTCGTGAGGTGGTGAATCTGGTATTCGCTTAATTTCACAAATATGGGTGTAACAGTAGAGCATGTATTTTTTTTACCTCTGGTAACTTCCTTCTAAAGTGAAGCAAGTGAAAGTATGTATGTCATTTACAGTAATGTGGGTAATATGTGACCCACAGTTATTGGATTTTGCGATCTGTTTCTTGTTTGGCAAATGGAAAATTTATTTAATTTTGAAAATGAGTTCCTCTTATTTTGGATAAACATGGATTCATATAAACAACAGCTTTCTGCAGAAAAATTCCCCAAGGGAAGGAAATTATACTAGGATGCATTAAATTTTCATCAGGTTGTGATATACTCCCGTATAAACAATAGCTGGAATTCAGCACTTTATTTCTTCAACAAATAACCTCTGAAACAAAAGGCTTTGCTTATGTGCAGGCTTAACTCTTTGGAACAAGGTTATTAAACATTTGGGAGTCAACTGAAATAAAATCCTCTTGCTAGTCTAAATTGTCTTCAAAAATCGCAACTTAAAGTTCCAATGTGTGTAGAGTCTTCTGCGACCAAACTGCAAGGGTCACTTGTCCCTAAGCTTACACACTAATTAAATTAATTAAAGTAACTTACACTAAGCACAACACTCACACACCAGGGAGGACTCTAACCTCCGACGGGAGCGACCGTGCGGTCCATTACATAGCGCCTTGGAGCACACAGCTACTACCACACGGCAGGCCTCAACGCTAATAGGCTACTGCCAGTCATATTCAATCAGAACCGGGCGAAAGCAGAACTCAAACACATTACTGCACTTTAGATGGTTGTGAGCGCAACTAACAAACTTTTTTCTTTCCTTTATTTTTTTTTTTTTTTTACCTTAATTTGAACATTTATAAAAAACATATCAGCATTGGTAGAAAATCTTACCATATTATTAAATTTCAGTTAATAATGTATCGGCATTAAAAGCTTTCAGGATATGTGAATATGGACAATAATAATATAACCATTTGTATGTCTATGATATGGTCATCCTACCATTCGAAAAGCATGAATGTGCCAACAGTACTGATGTTTTTATTCTTATTCCCCACAAATATGTACCCATTTTTCTCGAATATGCCATCAAGGACGTGGTTAGGCAGGAACCTAAATAGTACAACTATTCATTATGTTTTAGAAAGGCCATATGGAACATTCTTTATTTTTCCCTGTCAGTGCTATTAGACCTCCCAGGTCTTTGACTGCATATGTACATTAATGTAGAACATAATATTAAAGGATCATAAACAGTTTAAGTCATAATTTTGCTTTTAAAATCTTATAGAGAAGACTGTCCTTATAATAGCTTTCCCTTGTTCAAATGTAATCGCACAGACTGTAACGGAAATCTTTCATGAGTGTTTTCTCTTTTGTTTTGGCCCACACAGGCGAAATATTTTAGAAATTTAAAAGGTTCATCAATCTGCTTCTTTTCACATACTTTGAACAAAATCGGTGAGATGCACCCCACGACTCCTCCTCCCCTGTAAGATTTTATATATAATTTATTTTTATAGGGCCATCATTATTATCAACATTAATATTGCAGTCATACAAAATATTGGATTCTGTTTCTCATGGAAGCAGTTCAGAAGAGAGCATGGCAGCAACAGCTGTTGTACAAATCAGTCATGACACAGCACAGAAACAAATGAATGTGTTTCTGACCCAAAGAAACAACTCCCTCAGCTTCTAGTGAAGCCAAATCTAGTACAAATATCAACAGAATCGAACCGGCACCATTTACACTGACAGGCAAAATTAAAAAACTTTCTATTTTTTTCCACCAAGGAATAATGCAACAACTACAGAGAAACTGTGTTTCTTGTCTGTCCACCCTATCCAGCCCTCGAGTGACAAAAATAGCTTGGCTTTTGATGAAAGTCAATTTTACTACTGAAAGTCGCCAACCAGAGCTTTAATTCGATGAGAATCTGTCTCTATTCGCTACAATTAAATAAGGTATGCTGTACAACCGGCATGTGTTTTGCACCTGACGATGCGAAGAAAGGAGGAGGAGGAAGAAGTCTCTTTATTGATGGTCTTACACCATCAAAAAACATATTTGTGTACAATTGGTCAAACATGATGAAAGCAGCAATCATCAGTTAGCTGTGGTCACTTTGCTAACAAAATAGGAAATGTGGAACAACATATAAGGCGAATAAACACCCAAGAGATTTCCAACAGGTGTCTGGTACTTAAAAGAATCATTGGTATAATAATATTTATACCTAAGCAAGGTATCGCGTAATGTGTAAAAAGTGAGGCCTTGTATTCACTTGCAGATATTGCTGACAGTCAAAACCAAAGTCACGGAAACTTCCTAAATTTCGTTGTCCTATTATCAAAGTATGATCCAGTTTTTAAAACCCACATATCCAAGGCAATTATTGAAAGTAGAAGAAGAAAAGTCAGCAAAAGGAAGGGGTAGAGGTAATCTTATTACCTTTATGTCAAAAAACACTATAAATAAATTAATTAATATTTGTGCATGTCAAGTTAAACAAGAGATCGTCAAAGAATTTCAGGCAGAGAAATCAATCAGCATGGTTCCCTTTCTAAAGTCAACAGGAGAAGCCTACAGAGCTCTTTTAACTCACAAGTTAGTCCAGTTAGGCTTGCACTTCCAAGATCTTGTTAGCATACCTTTTGATGGTGCAGGAAATATGGCAGGCAGATATAATGGACTTCAAGCGACACCAAAAGAAGTACCAAAATTAATTTTCACTCATTGTTATGTGCATGGCTTAAATCTAGTGTTGGTAGGTGCAACATCAAGCTGCACTGAAGCTCTTTGGAGTCTACCAGTGTCTATATTCAAGAGTCATTTAAGCGCATATCTTTATGAGTGAAAAAAAAAAAAAATTCTGAAATAACAGCTGGTCAAGTCAAACTCAGAAGGTTGCAGAACATCGGAAAAACGAGATAGTGGGCTAAAGACAGAACCTTGACCACTATACTTGAGAAAATTCGATACATTGCGTTGATAAAAAGTTTGAGTGTCATATCTTCCAGCGTAGAGTTTGAGGCAAAGCTTCCATTCCAAGCAAAAGCATTGATGGATTCCTTTTTGAAATTTGAAATAATCTTGACAGTCTTTGTATTCAAGAAAATTTTTGACCTATTAACGCTAGTAAACTAATATCGTCAAATTCATACATTAGACAATCTTAAAGCTTGGGGGCTTTTATGAAGTTTGGAAATAAACTTGTGAGAACTGTTAGATAATTTTGAAGTCGTATTCAGAGCTGCAGCTACGTTTGCATCACAAGTTCAAACATTAACAGAAACCGAAAATATTGAAGTTGACATACAGACCACGCTGCCATTACAAAGAATATCTAAAAAACCAAAACAACACGATAAGACACGCCAAGACAAAGTAGGATTGTTGTCTGCAGAACCAAACAGACTCTACTGTATTTCTGCCTACAAAGTCATTATTAACACAGCTTTAGCAAAAACAAAAACAAAATTCAATTCCAACGAAAATTTAATGAAGGATGCTGCTTGTTTGGCCGCAAAAAACTTCAATGAAATTAAGAAAAATGGGATTTCTAATGATGCATGAAAGTATCTCGCATCAATTGCAATGTCAATAGGGAAGTGTTGTCAACAGAATTAGAATCTTTTGCGAAAAGTTTTAATGAACTGTCCAAAACTCTTTCGGATGAACAAGTTCCATCTAGGGAACAAGACATGAACAGCTCAGATTCACAGAGTGAGGAAGAAGACAATGAACTTGAAAATGTCTTACACTGTACTGCAAAGGACGCCATTTGTTTTTCGTGAAGTGATTTGGATGCCTGCCCAAGTTGCATACCATGTGCATGTAAACGTCTGTCACAATACAATATGCACATCAGTACATACTCCAACTTATATATTGCCTATTGTGTAATTCTCACAATTTCGTTCACACAAGTGACTTGTCAGAGACGGTTTTCTGCACTGAAGCGCATCAAGACGAGACTTCGGTCTTTACTGGACCAAGAAATGTTAGATTCATTGATTGTGTTAAGTACAGAATCGGATCTAATCAAAGATGACAAGAATAGCAGCTTCTAAGACCAAGTTATTGACAGCTTAGCAGAAACTTCTCCTCCTTAAAAAGTTGATTGGCTAGCTTCAGATTTGTTGTATTATATTAAATTGTAACTAAATGTACTTAATAATGATGATAACAATAATAGTAATAAAACAATAATAATATGTATGTAACTGAAAATTTATAATTTGTATATTTTATTACCATCCAATAATATCCCATCTACCCTCATCCCAGGCTTTTGGGAAGCCAGCCCGGCCCCTCGGGCTCAGTCTGACCCTGTCTACTTCTCCCAGTTCACACCACTGTTGCATCGAATCACAGTGACTACCTGGTAGAAGGTTTCCACCAAATATTTCACTTTCCCACAAAAAAAGCTCTGCTAGAATGATTCCATCCCGGAAGTCCAGTAGAAACTCCAATAACTGCTGAAATTCGTGTCCATCTTGTCTCATCCGAATGACACCCCAACACACCCAACTTCTACACGCTACACAAAATCCACTCACCTCCTACATTCTAACAAACACTTGTTCTCCAGCCAGTTGGATTAAATTTGTGTCCACACTTGGGACTCAACTGACATGAAGTTTTGTATCACTCCACACATCATTGGAGAGTGAATATTTCACTCTGGAAACATTACCTAGACTGTTGCTAAGTTGTATCTTCACAATATCTTTTTTACAGGAGTGTTAGTCCAGCAAGTTGCACATGGTGCCTTGTAAGAAGTTTCTAGTGTAAGAGGCAAGGTACTGGCACAAGTGAAATTTGGAAAGGCATGCTCGGTAGCCCAATCAGCAAAGTGCTTGTCCGCAACAGGCAAAGGTCATGGTTTCAAGTCCCAGTCTGGTTCACTATTTTAATCTGATAGAAAGTTCCTTATCAGCACACATGCCACTGCAGATAAAATTTCATTCAGTACTTTTTTGATACTGCCAAAGCCTACTCATCAAAACCTTCAGGGTACTTTCAGCTGAACTAAAAGTATGAAATTTGGCAAGAAGCTAGATTTAAAAGTATAGGTAAAAGTAGAAATCCAAATTTTTTTTTATTGATAACTGCTTCACATAATTTTTTTTTATTATACATTAGGCAGCAGGAATTTTAGGACTACTTTGTCAGTTTTGATCTGGTTTTCAGTATTATGCAGCTTGATTAACAAGGATGGTTTATGACTATAATTCGCTAACATTTTTAGCTAATTGTATGAGCTGCAGCACATCTGCTGGTGATACGTTTAACGCTATAGGAATAGCAGGTTTATTTTGTTTTTTTACCTGTCTGTCCATCCATCTGCTAAGAACCATTTTTTCTTAGGAAGGGGTAGAGTAATAAGTTGACATTTATGCCAAATATGATGGACCCTTGGAGATGTAAAAAGTTTAAGCTTCTAAGTCAATGCAAGCAAAAGATACAGTATTCCTTTAAGACAAATATTTTGATACTTGTGAACTCACCCATAATAACCTATAGGGGAGCTATCTATATACACAATTAAGCATGCACGGTTTTAATCCTAACCCCTCCCTCCCTCACCTCTTTTCCCATCCCATAAACTCCATTATTTTAATATTAACATGACTGTTAGAGAAGAATTTCACTTACGGTGGGATACGTCAAATGTGACACTAAAATATTGACGATAGAAGGTACAAATACATAGCAAGACATCAAACTTATCTCTAATGTCATTGGACTGGTGCAAAACAGCATCTTGCAATAAAATAAAATGTGGTGCTTTGAGATCTGACAGATTCAAAAAAATCTCGTGCTACAAAAAAAAGCATTTCCATGCAAGCAACCAAGGGAAAACAGAAATATTAGTATGCCACACTTGCCTCTCTCTGGTCATGACAGTAACCTTCTTCTGGACCCTCTGTTTCCCCTGAACTAGTGCTACCACACCTTGAATGTGGACGTGGCAGAGAGTCATCACCCTGTTCACCAATGCCACTGCTGTCACTGTCATCTTCAGCATTTTGTGGGTCATCACTTTTATGTAATTTATTAGCTTTACATAAATTCTTGTCATGTGAAGCGAGATACTCTCGTTCCCTCTCAATACGTTCTCGATATGGCTTAGGTAAACGCAGCATTGACTGGTATGTTAGAGGGCCTGTACCAATAAGAGTTCAAAAAACCTAATGTATAACAACTGCAGTTACATTACGGACAGTAGGAGAGATTCTGAAATTTATTTTAATTTTCCAAGCTTAAAACTATTCAATATTTATAATATTACAGCCTAGATCGAAAGTTTATCCTTTTATTGGCAACTGGTTTTGGTCCTACAGGACCATCATCAGGCCTTTGGTGTCTTGCCGATGAACGGTGGCAATGGCTGGAGCAGACGTTAACTGCAGTTGATGCCTGCTCTGGCCACCACCACCATCCATCAACAAGGTGCCAAATGCCTGATGATGGTCCTGAAGGACCAAAACCGGTTGCCAATAAAAAGATCAACTTGTGATCTAGACTGTAATATTTCAATTATTCAACATTTTAAGATCGCTGTTTCCTAAAATGCTTATGAAAATTACTTAAAACTATTCATTGGCTAGCACATTCATTACTGCTGAAAGAGATTGAAGTATTAGAGTAAACAGAAAATACTAATTGTAATTTTCGATTAATGATGAAAATTCTCCTCAGAGATAATAAATATTGTTGAAATGAGATAGAATGGCTGGCCAGTACTTACCATTGTGCTGTACCACCGATAGTAACACAAAATGAAAAAACAGAAAAAAAGGGGACAAAGGGACAAGCTTTCGGAACAGAGTTCCTTCGTCAGGTGGGAGAGAAGGGAAGAATAAAGGATGGGAACAGAAGGGAAAGGTGGTTCACGACCTAGGTCATGAAGGTGGTGTTTCGGGAGTGTGGACGTCAGAGATACTGCATGTATGTACTGAGCCAAGCCAGAGAGGATAAATATAACTAAAGAGGAAAGATCAAGTAGTAAAGAGAAGAGAAGAGAGTGAAATTAATGATGCTGAGGGGTGTAGGAGGGGCGGGGGGGGGGGGGGGGTGTCTAAAACGTTTTTCATAAACAGGGAAATATGGATGGACACACACACACACACACACACACACACACACACACACACACACGGAGAGAGATAGAGAGAATGACAGAGAGAGCGAGAGGGCGGTAGAGAGAGAGAGAGAGAGAGAGAGAGAGAGAGAGAGAGAGAGAGAGAGAGAGAGAGAGAGAGAGAGAGGTAAGGAACGGATAATGAATAGGTGAGCTGAGGATGGAGGAAGGGGAGGGGTTAGCGTAGATTTAGGCCAGGGGGGTGGCGGGAGGAGAGGATATGTTGGAGGGCAAGTTCCCACCTCCGTAGCTCTGAGGGACTGGTGTTGGTTGGTACTATCCAAATGGCATGTGTGGTGTAACACGTGCCCAGGTCCCTGGAGTTATGCTGGAGGGCATGTTCTGCCACAGGATATTGGGTGTCCCCCAGGCGAACAGTCCGTCTATGCCCATTCATCCGCTCAGCCAATTTGTTGGTAGTCATACCAACATAAAAGGCTGAACAGTGGACACATGTCAGCTGGTATATGACATGTGTTGTCTCACAGGAAAAACCAACCCAATTCAAGGCAGGGCCACATGTGAGACAACACATGTCATATACCAGCTGACATGTGTCCACTGTTCAGCCTTTTATGTTGGTATGACTACCAACAAATTGGCTGAGCGGATGAATGGGCATAGACGGACTGTTCGCCTGGGGGACACCCAATATCCTGTGGCAGAACATGCCCTCCAGCATAACTCCAGGGACCTGGGCACGTGTTACACCACACGTGCCATTTGGATAGTACCAACCAACACCAGTCCCTCAGAGCTACGGAGGTGGGAACTTGCCCTCCAACATATCCTCTCCTCCCGCCACCCCCCTGGCCTAAATCTACGCTAACCCCTCCCCTTCCTCCATCCTCAGCTCACCTATTCATTATCCGTTCCTTACCTCTCTCTCTCTCTCTCTCTCTCTCTCTCTCTCTCTCTCTCTCTCTCTCTCTCTCTCTCTCTCTTTCTCTCTCTCTCTACCGCCCTCTCGCTCTCTCTGTCATTCTCTCTATCTCTCTCCGTGTGTGTGTGTGTGTGTGTGTGTGTGTGTGTGTGTGTGTGTGTCCATCCATATTTCCCTGTTTATGAAAAACGTTTTAGACACCCCCCGCCCCTCCTACACCCCTCAGCATCATTAATTTCACTCTCTTCTCTTCTCTTTACTACTTGATCTTTCCTCTTTAGTTATATTTATCCTCTCTGGCTTGGCTCAGTACATACATGCAGTATCTCTGACGTCCACACTCCCGAAACACCACCTTCATGACCTAGGTCGTGAACCACCTTTCCCTTCTGTTCCCATCCTTCATTCTTCCCTTCTCTCCCACCTGAAGAAGGAACTCTGTTCCGAAAGCTTGTCCCTTTGTCCCCTTTTTTTCTGTTTTTTCATTTTGTGTTCCTATCGGTGGTACAGCACAATGGTAAGTACTGGCCAGCCATTCTATCTCATTTCAACAATACTAATTGTAACAGAGTCATGATTGCCTATGATAACAAGTCACCACACATTCTGCAGATTTAACATCGGTCACATACACATGCATAGAACAGCCTATTTATCTAAATCACTATTAAAATTTCGACTTTTTCTTTACTGTGAAAGACTTCCAGTGCCTTTCAAACAGATGTAAATGAGAACACAGATTTTTTTAAATCAAATTTAAGCATGTATCATTTGTATGTCTGTTCAACTCTCAGAACTTTACAGTCATTATGATTGGTAGTCTTTCTATTGACCATTGTAAACAAGATTGTAAGAAGTGATAAAATACTGTCAAGAGTATTGCAGACCTCACTTGTCTATGTACCTTATACCACCCATGAACTGTTCAGAAATTTCCTTGCACCTACATTTTACACCAAGAAGATAAAAATATACTCAGTTGTACAGTAATATACCTAAACTTTATTACAGATTCCCACCACAACACTGAATGCCACCTGAGATAATGTCAATGTTACAGGTCTGTAATGTTTTAAGGAAAGTATACCACCTGAGCAAAGCTCCTATTGGAGCACAAGGAAGATAATTATGCTCCTGTTTAAAAGACTCAGACAGAATTGTGAAGAACCTGCTGCCTCAGTCCTCATAAAAGAAAAAAAGAAAGAAATTGTATGCAAATGTATTTGTGCTCCTGTAACAAAGGATATGCTGAATCATCTTTTCCTAGTCTCTCATCGTACTGAATTTATCATACACCTCACCTCCCTTTCATTGCCACTGTCTACTTAATTATTTCTCTCATTGTCTCCTTTTTCTCCTATTGGCACTTTCTCCTGTCTGTCTCTCCCAACATAAAGGATTCATCTCCATCTCTCTCTCTCTCTCTCTCTCTCTCTCTCTCTCTCTCTCTCTCTCTCTCTCTCTCTCTCCATTGATCTTCCTGAGCACCATGTGACTGTCTCTGTCCCATTCTCTTGCTCTCAATCCATAGACCATAAAACTTTAACATGTAGGTATAGGGTAAGGGGAAAGTGGACAAAATTTATATTATTAATGTTTACAGGTCTGGAGAATCCAGACCCCCTCAAAGTTTTTGTAAGGTCTCCAATCATCTCTCTTTTTCATTTTCAGTGTCTTTTCTCTCATTTGCTACCATCTCCAGCCATTTATCTCTTTTACTGCTAATGTCTCTCTCCCACCATGACTGTGTGTTCTCGTACTCTGCCAATGGCACTGCCTCATCTCTCTTCCATCACTTTCTACTTTTCTCTGGCAGCACAAAAACCAGATATGTTAGTATGCCAAACTGTTTGGTGAGGAAGGTAAATGAGGACTGAGGCAATTGGTTTCCCCAGTTTTCTGACTATTTTAAAATGGGGTGTATTTACATTTTTATGCTCCATAGGAGCATTTTTCGGCTTCCGTAGTTCCCTTCTTTTCTTCGGTACAAAGGGTGTGCTGCTTACAGAAGACAAATTCTGCAGTTCAGATATATTTCACTATTTATATATACACTGTGATACATTTACGTACAATAATTTAATCAAGATAGTTTACAGCTCACCTCAAAAACACAAGTCAAGCTGTGACAGGCACTTAGAAAAGATACTCATACAGAAAGAATTCAAGTTTTACACAATTAGCCTTCATCAGGAAAGACATCATTTACACAATCACACAAACACACTACCATCATCTCTGGTCTCCATACTCCGAGTGCAAAGGCCGGAGATGACGGTCATGTGTCTGTCTTTTATGATGAAGGCTAACCGCCAAAGGCTTGAATCATTTGTATATGAGTATCTTTCTTATGTGCCTGTGGCAGCTCAGCATTTGTCATTGCAGTGAGTTGTAAACTATCTCGTTCTATTGTTGAATTCCAACCTGGACTCCCATTGGTACATTTATAAACTGTGTATAAGAAATAACAAAATGAGATTAAGGTATTTATTGAGAGAAGACATCAAATTATACATTATACAAAATCTATTTTTTTTATTTAATAATGGAAAGTTCAGGTTGGAATTAACAATATAATAATAAGGACAGTTTACAACTCACCGCAAAGATGTAATGACGAGCTGCGACAGGCACATACAAAAGACACACACATACGACACTTTCAGCTGTTGGCCATGGCCTTCTTCAGAAAATAGAACAAACATTCACACAATCACACAGGCACACAACACAAACATACAACCATCACCTCCGGCTGCCACACTTCTAAGTTGGCAAATCTATTTAATATTGATACTTTATATCTGTTCCTAATAGTATGAAATTATATATATATCTAAAACTAGCCTTTACAAATAAGTTCTGATACATGAATATGTAGTAGACTTCACCACAAGAAATAACTTCTGTAATAAAATCTTTAAGAGCAATGCATTTTAGCAGTTACGATGAAATATCAACAAAGTTTATTAAGGTGTGTTCTTGTGACTTTAGCACAATTTTAAGTTATTTGCATAATTTGTCTATTATAACTGCATCATTTTCTGATGTCTAAAATTAGCAGATAAAAGCATATATCAAGAACCCCCATCACCCCCCCCCCTTGCATGGGAGGAGATATGTGTACCCAAACTGTCTGTGTGCAGTGTTATGCATGTGAAAGTGTGCACAGTTTTTTCTTAATGTTTGTGGATCATGTAACTGAGGCAGAACTTGTGTAACAGCCTGGTATTCACCTAATGGGATAAGGAAAGACGTCTGCCTGAAAACCCTATCCAGGCTCACTGCTACACCAACACGTCGCTTTTCCACCGGGAACATTTGAACAGGGCCAGCATACCTTTCTATCTGGAAGGCATCACTTTAAACTGCATGGCTAATTGGGTAGATCTCTCATTCATAACATCAATAACGTTAAAAACCACTGTCAACGTCTGTGTCAATCCTTAATTTCTATTGGATGTGGCATAAAAAAGTGAGCTTTCTATTTGGTGGAAGCCATCGGACATACCTTTGTAATCACACTGATGTAATTCCGTGTAGAGTGCATTTATACGATCCATGTAAGTATGAGTAATCCCCTTCCCAGTACACAATTCCTCCAATGACCCAAGCAGGGCAACAACACATGAAACACTGACATTTGATACTGCAGAGTCACTGCATCTGCTACATTCCTCAATTGAATCCATCACCCTGCAAAGCAATGAACATAATGAGAAATGACATTTTGTCACCAGTATATAAACATCCAAACAACTCCTACTCAAAGAAAAAAAACCTGTACATGCAAATTATGATGGCATTCACCTCTTACTAAAGGAATTACCTGCTAGATGATTTTTATAATCACGAGGGCTTGCTAAACAACAGCAGCAATTGTTACTATTAGCTTAGTTCCTCTACCAGAGCTAACAACTTGACGAAATATCAATTTAGTTGCAGTGTCCAATTATTGTTATATACAATCCATATTGCACGAGTCTTAATCCAGCTGCAGTTGACAACCAATGAGGCCTCTCCCTCCCTCATCTCCCCTAACTTTCTCTCTCTCTCTCTCTCTCTCTCTCTCTCTCTCTCTCTCTCTCTCTCTCTCTCTCTCACACACACACACACACACACACGCACACACACACACACACACAAAACATATGATTTCAATCAGTGCTTTTGAAATGAACTATACAAAGAGAAATACAGCAGAAAGAACTAGAAACTTAATGGAAAAAATGTTTCTGGCTGATCACTGTACTAAAAAAAGATGGTCCAACCAATTTGCAAATGTTAAAATTATCAATGCAACAACTAATGAGACAGTCTATTCAGCATTTGAAAAATCAAGAAATGTATCTACAATTAATGGAAAACGCTATACTTAATACACATTTTAAAGTTTTATCGCAATTGCTATGCCATTTATTAATCCCCAGAATGCCGGTACTCAAATTTACAGCTACCTGAGTGTCATGCATTCTTAAATATGGTACAGAATGACTTGTATGCCAGAAGAATTGCATGTTGAACAATTCCCTGCTGTTGTACAAATTCAATTGATAACACATTGGCAATGATATGAGGGTAGTTAACAACTCCCCATAAAGAAATCACTGAGTTGCTGACAGACACAAAGAAAAGACAATCATATTCACACAACTTTAAGTTTTGGCCACAGTCTTCCACAGAAAAGCGGGATACATACATTCATACAATCACTAAGGCACATGTAACTGCCATCTCCAGCCACTAAGGCTCAACTTACACCTTGACAGTAAGTGGAAGAGTGTAAAGGCACTAATAGTTGGGAATGTGAGATGCATCTTGGTATGCACTAAAGGAAGGGGAGTGTAAGAGTGAAAGGGGGTGGTGGGAGAGGAGGGGTTGGTGGCACATAGTTAGGAGAGACATATGAATTGGGAGGAGATGTAGGATGGCGTGGGGATGCTCTGTTAAGCATGGAAGTAGTGGCAATGTTACCTTCGGTTAGTGGAAATGATGGTTGTGGGACCATAGAATGCTTTGTAATGGCAATGCCCATCTGTGCAATTTAGAAGAGCTGTTGGTGGTTAGGTAGTTAAGCAGCACAGACAGTAAAGCACAGGTAATAAAGCAGTGATTGGCAGCAAGTATGTTAAGCTTAGCTGCATGTTGCACTATTGATTGGTCTCTCCTGCCTTTGGCCACAATTTAACAGATTAAATTAGATTACATTCTGATGGACAGCTCGTTGGTAGTCATACCAATGTACAAAGCTCTGCAATGATTGCAGCAGAGTCCGTTGTTTTCACAGATGTCCGACATATGATGGGGTACTATAAACCTGTTACAGGTCTGGGATAGGAAGTGCTGGGTGGGTGGATTGTGATCCCCCTGGTAAGGGGTTGGGATTGGGAGTGGCTTAGGGGGAGACTAGGATATTATGGGGCTGGGTAGCTGACAGGACACTACTTTCAGAAAGGTCAGAAGGTTCTTGAGTAGGGTGTGTTTCATTGCAAGGCATGATGTTATGTAACCAATGCCCTCATGAAGGATTTGGTTCATTTGTTTCAGTCTGGAGTGGTATTGTGCGAAAATTGGAGAACTCCTTTGTAACTGGTTGGAGGAAGGATTAGTGATGAATGGCAATATGGCAAGGACAACCAGTTTGCAGACTAAGTATGGGGGGTAACGTATGTCTGTGAAGGCCATTTATGACACCTTCAGTATACTTGGCAAGGGTGGTATTATCACTGCAAGCACACCGTACACAGCCAACAAGGCTGTATGGGTGGGTTTTGATATGGATGACATCTGTCAAAGTAAGGGTACTGTTGTTAATTGATGGGTTATACTGACGACAGAGGTTGTAGTGTATTAAACACTACATGCTCTCGGAATGCTCTCGGAATGAAAACTGGTGTGTGCACTTTTTTTTTTTTTTTTTTAAAGATAAACCTCTTTATGTACCAGATATATATACCCTGAGATTCAGATTTAGAAATGGTATATGGCTCATTTGAATTAAATTTTTTTTATCTATTTAAGATGGAATAATTGAGAAGTTTGAAACTTGCAGAGAAAATAACTCCTTACATCCCTAACATAGGCAATCCAGTCAGATAGCAATTAATGAAGTTAACGATTCTTTGAAAAAATCTAGTGAAATATAAAAATGTAAAAGTGGATAAGGTTTTAAGAGTATTAATGAATATTATTTTCATATTTTTAATATAAGAAATAATGTTAAAACTAGTAGGAAAAACATGTTACATGATTTGAAGGACTACATAAGCAGTAGATGTAATTTATATAAAAAGAAGTATAAGTATCATTTGGCATCTTGTCTCTAAGGAGGGGAGTAGGTAGTGTATCAAACACTACATGCTCTCGTGATGCTCTCTGCAGTTCTACAAGATGCCCAAATGAAGTATTTTTTTTTAAAAAATATATTTAGGAAGGTTTTATTGGGACTGTTACTGTCCTGGGCTTTTTATTTCGCAGGTGAAGGCCCAAACAGAAACTTTACTAAGGGCATGGAATGTGCAGAGGCAAACCACTGTGCATAATAGAAACTCTGTGAACCTGCACAGAAGTGTTTGCAATGAGAAAGAAACAACGGAACTGTGACTGATAGTGCGTTGTTTTATAATTAGTTACCATTGTAAAGTTGACCTGAGCATAGTGAGGTCACAAGACTGTATATGTGTTCTGGTTGTAATATTGTAAATCAGAACTGTAAGTCGGTTTAATCATTGTAAAAAGGGAAAAATAAACCCAAGATGTTGTTTACGTTGAAAGGAAGACTCTTCTCCTTTCATGAGTGAGAAAGTGTGGTGTGCTCAAATCTCTCTCTTCTAACTATGATTTTTATGGAGAAGAAGCCCAACCAAATTTAAACTGGAAGGAACTTATTTAGAGGCATTGAGTAGCAGAACCTCTAACTAGAAAATCTCATCAACTTAGGAGAGTGAATATCAAATAACCAAACAATAAACTTTAAATATGTGATGGTATTTCTAAATAGGTGGAATTACACGGGCCCATCACAAGGTCTGGATGAAGACATCAGTAAAGTCGACGTTGATAACCAGGAAGGTGGCACAGCGGTTCAAGGAGGACCAATTGAAGCAGATGGGAGAGAAGGAATTGAGATAGTAAAGGCCTGACTCCAAATCACGAAAATATCATCAATGAATCTGAACCAGACTAGGGGTTTGGGGTTTTAGAGACTAGAATTCCTCCAGACAGGCCTTAGAAAGGTTGGCAAAAGAGGAAGGGAAATGGGTGTTTGAATATTGTTCCATCAAAGGAGAAGTAGTTGTTTGTTAATTGAGTCTGAAAGATATTGGGAGAGGTACTTTTTGAGAATTGGGAGACCTTGGGCATGAAGGATGTTGGTGTATATGGAAGTGGCATCAACAGCGATGAGAAAGGAATCAGGAGGTAAAGCGCTGAGAGTGGTGGAAACTCAGTGAAGGTGAAGGTTTGGTTTGTGGATACTGAAGGGCTCACTGTAGGTGGGTTTGCACAATATTGTTAATGTGAGGAGGATGGATTTGTGAAATAGGTCCTGGAAAAGGCCACAGGATTTTAGCAGCGATTGCAGGTTGTACTGGACTTTTGTGATTGGTACAACTTTTAAGTAGAAGAGTCAGACAATTGGCAGAGGCCTACCGCCACTTGTCATTGTGATTCCTCACAACAGAGGTAGAACCTTTGCCTTTAGGGAGGATGATTAGGTAGGGATACGTTATTAGGTTGTGTAAAGCTGTCCTTTCTTCTATGAATGATTGGTGTTCTTAAAAAGAGACTTTAGGAAGAATGGTGAGGTCAAGTTGGAGATGAGTAATTTCACATTTAAGTGCCTGGCAGAGGGTTCATCAAACTACATGCATAATATTCTTCTACCTTCCTATTCTCTGGGTCACCTGAATCTTTCCATTTTGAATCTGATTTCTCTTATTATTATTATTATTATTATTATTATTATTATTATTATTACCATCATCATCATCATCATCATCATCATCATCATCTCTCCAT